>OY977938.1:1315512-2618524 GCA_963854355.1 Epinotia brunnichana
ACCTTTCCGCCCCAACGGCCATCGGTTCTACGTGCAATGTGCCCCGCCCACTGCCACTTAAGTTTAGCGACTAGACTAGACTGTATAGGTAGAAATATCTCCTTTAGAATCTATGTAGAATCAGAGGATCTGCATTATTGGTCTCTGTATTAGCTGTCAAAACTGAAAATCCTCACATAGGCACCTTTTAAGGGCAGCGTTTGTCGACCATGGAGTTGCGAGTGTCTATAGACTAATGTCGGTCTATCTAGGCTTCTTTTTGTATCCGTCAAGAATCTTAAGATACCAAAAAACAATAACATACGACGCATACGAGTACTATCTTGATCTATGTGGGTCAGTATTATCTACAAGCGTAATGCTGTGTCGGATTATCCTGTAATTAACAAATTAGTCGGATAATGTATCTATACAGGTTTACAGTTGTTTTCAATGTAATCCTTGATGATTAGGCTATGCAGGGGTTTTATTTGACCACAATCATTGAACTGCATCCAATTTGCATTTCTCGCGACCCATCGCTTTTTCCGCGCGCCAATAATAACACCAGATATTATCGCCACTCAAAATAGTGGTCATATAGGTATACAGGGCGGATAGATCGAATGCCACATGGATGGCAACTACCTTAAATATTGTAAATAGCACATTCTGGGTAAAGGAGACTTTCCTTTGTTTTTAAAAACAATAAATCCTGCGTTTATGGATTTATGAAAAACCGCTTGCCCCAGTCGGTACTCAAACCGGTCAAATGTGACAAAAAATACCGTGCCGTATTTTATATTTAATTTTTCCGCCCGGTACATTTGTCATATCACGAAGTGTCGTTCGTGAATACAAGTCGTATTGCGTATTCCATTCGTCATATTTGACAGAAGGGTTTGGTACATACCTAGTGTACCTACTCCCGATAATGATTTTGAAAAATAGACACATGAAATGACCTGCAAGTGCAGAACCATTGTTATTATGGTTGCGGGCTTCTGTAAGGTGGAAGTACTTAGCCAGTAAAGCCAGTTCCGCTGCGCTAACTTATGTCTATGTACGAATATTTTTTTATTTGCAATCATTTGAAATAATTAAAAGTACTAAGTAGGTAAATAAAGAATAGGTACTTACTCTAAGGAAATGATGCATGTATGTATAGCTTAACTTTAGCCATAAGAAATTGCTACGCCCTTACAGGGTTCCCATGTACTTAGCACTTAAGATTTCTACCACCTTATGTAACCATGGTTTTGCAATAAATATATATGAATATGAATATGAAATAATAACTCAGACTACACAATGTATTGTTTTTATTTTTTCTTCGTTGATCGACCTAGTGATGCAAATTGCATTGCCGATTTCTGTTGTATGGTGGGCTGCTAGAGGCAACATTATGAACATTTAATAAAGTTAATGTGCATGCCCGGATGGTACTTTGTCGAACTAAGTGAGAGTAGCTATTTTATACATATATCATGTACTTATGTGTGTGCGTGTGTCTGCTGTCTAACAAAGTCGTTAACTTACTTTTCTTCAGCGAACGTTTCAGCAATAATGTGCGTTTTTCAGCGCCATTATATCGCGAGATCCACTTTCTTCGCGATCCGCTCTTGAAATATGGCGTTTGGTGTAAGCAGGGTTGCTACTTCTGGAGAAATACCCCCTTATTCATAAAACTTCAAATGCCTCTGCTAAATAAAATGTTCTTTCTCCCTTTCATATGAACACAAATGTCAAAATGACAGGTCGGGAGTCGGGACCATTTCATGGTGCATTGATTATATTTTTGTATTTTTATGATGTTTTTGTGCCATCAATAAAAGTTTTTTTTCTGTCTTTCTTTCTTTCTTTCTAAAGTCACCAGAAACCCAGTTGCTCTGTTTTAATGTCTAGGAACCGGTACATGTACCTCCTCGTACTAAGTTAAGCGCATGTGCAGTTGCAAGTTTCCAGTGCAATTGACAGCGGTCATCACTGTTGACGTCGAATTACAACCTAAAATGTTAAATTACAATTGAGTTAAGTTGTATATGGAAAATATTTTGTGGTCTATTGAAATAAACAACAACCAAAAATTTTTGGCCTTACTAAGTACCAAGGAATAAGGTGCAAAGGCGTAAATATTTTTGACGTCGACTGTACAATATTAATGTCCAAACCAAAATTGTTGAGATGTGATGGCATCATGGCACTAAGCCTCAATGAAAATAATACTTATAAGTAGACAAGTTTCCACCCGCGACTTCGTCTGCGTAAACCCGGGATAAAAACTATCCTATATTTTAATCCAGGCTATAAACTATCTTCGTGCAAAATTTTATCCAAATCAGTTCAGCCGTTTAAGCGTGATTGAGTAACAAACATCCAGACATCCAAACATCCAAACTTTCACATTTATAATAGTATAGGATTTATATAGGATTGAAAATTGAAAACCCTAACACGAATAAATTGAAGTTTTACACTTAACGCTTTCTGGCGATACACTGTACAATAAACAAAATATAAATTATGTGATTGCACTTTATAAATAATTGTTATAAGCAGCTTCTACTGATTTCTCCAATTAGTTCGCTAGCTCTCCCGCGGCGCACGCGCAGATCACGTGTTATCTAATGTCGTATACTTGTAAAGGCACACACACCACACACCTAGCAATTTGTCACAACTTGATATAATGGGAATGAGACAGCAAAACATACTTTTAATTATAATTATAGTAAGTTGATGTGACTAATTGCATCCTTTGTAGTGTGCCTAAAATAAACTTGGCTATCAACATTTCACTTCGATTCACTTCTAGTTGCAATCTGATTTTATTTGCCTATTATTACCTATACCATGCCCCAATTTTATGGTTCATCATCATCATCGTATCAATCAAAAGACGTCCACTGCTGGACATGGGCCTCCCTCAAAGAGTGCCGCAATTACCGGTCCTGCGTCACCCGCATCCAGCGGACTCCCGCGACCTTTACCAGGTCATCAGTCCACCTTGTGGGAGGTCTACCTACGCTGCGCTTTCCGATACGTGGTCGCTAATCGAAAACCTTTCTGGTCCAACGACCATCGGTTCTGCGTGCAATGTTACCTTACAGAAATATCCATAAAGCTGACCTTAGCAAATAGCGGAACGTTTCCAAATATCAGTGAAAATTTCTCAGATATTTTCGGAAACTTTCATGACAATTAAAAATCATGTTCCATTAGGAATTTTCCAATGGGAATTATTAATGACTAAACTAGGTATTATTCTGTAGGCAGGCAATTAAAACAGCTGATATTGTATGTATTCAAGGGACATGTTATCAGAGTTTATAAAAGACATTTCGCATCTTTAGACTTCAAACTTCTCCGCAGTGATATTTTTGCAAATCAACTAAAATATTAATTAGCAAAACTAATAACTTAAACATTGGTAAAGTGTTTTAGTAAAGACATCAGCTCAGCTTTCAAAATTGGTGGCTAAAAATGTATTTTTTCTTAAGTCCCCAGTTAACGGCGATTAACCTTACCTTACACAATATCGTCAAATCACTTTAAAAGTAATTCACTTGACTAACTATTTACTATATGCATAGGTCGGTATTCTATTCGTAATATTTGAGAGAAGGCAACATCCCACTTTCCTGCCACTATGTTTCTAAACCAGAATGAAAAATACCTACATCAAGTATCGCTCATGGAATAGCGGCTCAGAAGAATACCTAACAGTTACAGGACATTTTCTATTTACTTCCCAAAATCTTCCACAAACTCTTCAGTGAACCTTTGCGAACGATTATCAACGCAATTACCTTCGAACAACGACCCACGCCGTTCACACGACTCTCGCTCTTATTGTCTACCGCTCTGAAGAGCATTAGGTTAGGGGTCATTATCGTGACAAATGTCAAGGATAGGTTGGAGGAAATTATACACTTCGACATTGTACATTGACAATGGTGGCTGATTGTTTGGTTTCGGTGAAAATTAAAGGAATTGGACGTACAAAAAATCGAATGCAAATGAACCTTTGACAGTATTCAGATTCAGATTATATCACATCACGTTAACCACATAAATTTTAACGACATCTCAATTTGTCCATTTTAAATACCATTTTGAATATTAATTTTATACATTGTCCGCAACGTCGCCATTGATAAAAAGAAGAACGATTGTGGAAGCTCAATATGAAAACCTGATGGAATGTACATTTACTTATTAAAGAAGTGGTATTATAACAGTTTTAAAATGAATATAGGAGTTACATAATCCCCGTAAGTGAAAATGTCGTCCAAATGAGACGGCGTGCTCTTGCTAACATCAAACATTAAACAAAAATAAACTGGAAATATTTTCCGTCACCGGTAAACATCCGGCCGACATTCAGTAGTCGGATGTTGCATTCAGAAACATAGCATCATTCACTTGCATTGCAAGTGACGCGCTGGAATGTCCTGGAATGGCCTCGCTGCGTTCGTAGTCAGTCCATTGTGTTAAGAGAGAAAAGGTAAAGATATAATCACTAGAATGGTATCTGAAAGATAAACAAACACAACCTTACGAAGAATCACGACGACAACAAATCACGACCAATTCATAGATAAAATGGGATTTCGACTTGTAAGAAAGAAGGTTTAGATTGGTTTTCTCTTGCAGGGTAATTGTCTTACTTTTGATTGCGCGTTAGGGCATATCGACTGTGATTTTAGATGTGAAAATGGCAGTTGAAAAGCCCTAACGCTTGTTAGAAAAGTTACACAAATACCCTGCTGGTTACCACTGTTTTGCGAGCGGTCTTCGACCCGTGTTCTAAGAATGTTTTTCGCATCTACTTAGGTAATCCGGTGGGGCGAATCGGACAGAGAATCTGTGACCATGACAATGACGGAAGGTCAAACGAGGTGCACGCATCAGCCAAACTTCCGAACATTAAAAAAAATGGATTCATCGTCTTCCTAGCTCGCAACCCTGTTCTAATTCACCGAAAAACTACTACATATCAAATAGTATTTCGTACCTGCATAAGTTTATTTGAAAAACTCCGTGGTACGTGACGGGGCTTGTACAGTCAGCATCAAAAGTAGCTACGCAAACGAAGACGTCAAAAGTCTTTATTAAAAGGGAATAAGAGCTTTTGACGTCTTCGATTGCGTAGCTACTTTTGATGCTGACTTGACTGTATCCACGAGCTCCTGATTAAAAGTCCCGTGCCTTACCGCTCTGCTACAGTTAGCCGTCAAACTTTAGGTACTGCTTATATTTTAAGCAAGTGTCCTATCCAGATCACGTGAAAATTAAGTACCTACCTTTAGTTAGAAAAACAGAAAGAAAGAAAGAAATAAATAAAATGTTTACTGTCACACAAACAGATATACTGTATCATGAAGGTTTAGGCCTCTCTTTTCGCAATTGGCGTTTTGTGTCTAAGGTTGTTAAGCGGTCTCGTTCAAAAGATTCAACCTTACCAAAGATGGAAGATCGCCAAGATGACGATGACGTGATTGCAGCTAGCTCCTCCCAATTCGCAGGATCGATAGCGCATGCGTTCAGCAGGTCGATCACGTAACACATTGTACGCACGTTAGGTACATCTACATGTCAAATTTTGTATGGAAAAATGACAATTAAATTAAAATTAAATTAAATTAAAATTAGTCATTTATTTCAGATTTTGCATCCATATTTTACACAGTTAAATAGATACTTAGTGTTCATTACATGTTCATAAAAAAAAAAACGATAAAAATAAACAATTTATATATTTTTTTATTAATAGATTCATTAAAATATAATCAATAAAAATAAAAACATGTCAATTTTGAATTTTGAATATAGGTGTTAGTATTAGTAACATTATTTTACATCTAGTGTTAGTACTTAAAGATTATGAAATGGAGCTTAGTGCAGTGGTTTAGGTAAGCCCCATCCCACCTGCCAGCAAACATTGCTAGGATGCTGTTGGTGCTGGCCCTCACCCTGCTCAGTAGCGACTACGCGGCTCGCTTGCGCATGATGGCAGAGAAGCTATCGACGCGCGCCTCAACTTCAATTAAATTGTCCTAACGCGCGTTCGGAACGTTTCGTGATTACCCCTATGTCGTTTGAGCATGACGTCCTTACACAATACATGAACATATAATAATGGGTCGTGAGTTTGGGCTACTTGGCGAGACACAGTTATTCATAAACATAACCCTTTCCGAGAAGGGTATGTTAAGGTGGTATGGGCATGTAGAGAGGATGGATGAAAGAAGATTAACGAAGAGAGTGTATATAAAAAGAGTGGAAGGGCAAGTTGGAAGAGCTAAGTTGGAACCTAGGCGAACTTTCTCCGATCAAATAGGAGAAATCTTACAAAAAGGCCAGGTCAAAAGTACCCTAAACCGACGAGCATGTATGAGAAATGTTATGAAAGTGAGTGAAGCGAAAGTGGTTTGTCAGGATCGTAGCAAATGGAGATCCGTGATCTCTGCCTAACCCCTCTGGGAAAGAGGCATGATTATATGTATGTATGTATTATAACCCTTTCATAACGTGTCTGTCCGATCGATTGGACACATTAACAACGACACATAAACAAAGTTTTAACCGACTTCAATTCACTACTTCACCTTATTTAAAAAGTTCTGATCTCTAAAGGATCCCATAATCAGATTCAGCCTGATGATCATTGGACCACCTGGTAGGTCCATCCAAATAGGTCCAGGCGTCTTCGATTAATTGGGTCATCATCATCATCATCATCATCATATCAGCCGAAAGACGTCCACTGCTGGACATAGGCGTCCCCCAAAGATTGCCAAAATGAGGACCGGGTAATTTAAAAAAAAAAGCCGACGAATTGAGAACTTCCTCCTTTTTTGAAGTTGGTTAATAAACCAGACGATGTTACAGCTACGTTATTACAAGGTTATATCACTGATCACTCTATCGTTATGTTTTTACGTAGTCTGCGGTATACACATAGCACCCAGACTCTGTACCGTTATTCCACATGTCTGATTTGTTTTTAATACCATTAGCAATGATGTTCATACCGGAGATACACAAATCTGTTACATCATTAACAGTAGCCTCCGTTTCCCTGATAGGGGAAAATGCGGTACCTAAGTTGACAGATACAGATACACGTCGCCGAAGTCATAACCAAACTCAAATGGAGTTGGGCAGGACATATTGCCAGGCAGCGTGACGACGCTGCCTGGCAATATGTCCTGCCCAACTCCATTTGAGTTTGGTTATGACTTCGGCGACGTGTATCTGTATCTGTCACCTTCCAGCTCCAGCACCAGATCAGCTCCAAGTCATCATATTATTGCATTGTCATTTATTTATTTATCGTATGGCGGTTACACACTGGTACATAGCTACGAGTATATGTATTCGTATTGATGTCGCTGATAGAGTTCCAGTGTGCGCTGCGAGGTTCAGAAGGAACAGTGCAGCTGCCGAGTTTGTTGTTCTTTTAGCACCACCCGGAGGTCACGTGTAGGGTTTCTAGGGTTATTCCTACGGACGTAGAACAACAACGACCTCCAGACCTGCATTGTCATGCGATATACATATGCTTGCAAAATTTCAGCTCAATTGGATAACGGGAAGTGACTGAAAAATGGATTGCAAATTTTGACGGACAACTTTACATACTTACATATTTACATACATACGAACAGTGCAAGTTAATATAAAGCTTGTAATAATAATAAAAACAATTAGTAATTAAGAAAAAAAATCTTGTAATATCGGTTCATAGCCGTAACACCTACCGGTTACAATTTGAGGTAATATTAAAAATACACACTGTATACGACGGTATACAGTGTGTATTTTTAATATTACCTCAAATTGTAACCTGTAGGTGTTACTATGTAAATATGTAAGTATGTAAAGTTGTCCGTCAAAATTTGCAATCCATTTTTCAGTCACTTCCCGTTATCCAATTGAGCTGAAATTTTGCAAGCATATGTATATCGCATGACAATGCAATATTATGATGATTTGGAGCTGATCTGGTGCTGGAGCTGGAAGGTGGCCGTATAGGAACTCCGCAATAAAACGACGAAAATTTTTGACAGAAACTTATTTTCCTTATAAAGTAATTCAGCAGTCAATATATCACTACATTGTCTTACTGATGTGACGTCACAACTGTCACAAGTAACCCGCTTCTTCCATGTATCAAATGAGTGTAATCAATACATTGCTGCTTGATAAATTTTCAAAAATTATTTACACTTTGGTAGTTAAGTCTAACTTACAATTTTCGTACAATATCGGTTCATAGTACTAAAAGCTATGTATAGTTACAATTTGAGGTAATATTAAACATACAGGCTGTATAGGTGTACCAAAACGTTAAAGGTTTGGTGGCCACTTACAGCACCCTTAGCGTGGGATTGAAGTGAGTCGCGTTTACTACCGACGCTACCGCCTATCGTCAAGATTTAGTATGAAAAGTCTATACACCGCCCCTGGTGGTCACTCATAGAACTAAAAATCCAAACTGTAACGTGAGTCACTTATACATTACTTAATTCGCGATCGACTTCACGTTCGTTCGTATAGTTTAATCGATTTTCCAATATTCAACCTTATATGACTAGCATTTATCATTTTAATTTAAATGTTTGTCGGTTATGACATTACAGAATACGCGCATCGCGACGTTGACAGTGTCGACTGTCGATACAATATGGCGGCGCGGGGGCCATTTATTTGCATTTTTAAATACAAAATACGCGACAATCCGAATTTTGCGGATATATGTTGTCAATTCAAAACCCTTATAAGTTCTTTAATTTGAGATAAATTTCGATCGGATCTACGGTACGGAATAATACGATATCACGAGCCATTTTGCAAGTGAAATAGTAAACTACAGTCGCGACGGTATTCTTCGATTCGAAATGTCTCACACTACCGATTGGTAGTACGAATCGAACGTTAAATTACGCATCGAAAACTAAACGCAAAGTGCCTAACGTTTTGCAGTTGGTATCGTAGTCCAACGGCAGTGTGAGTTACAAGTTTGACGGGTCGAATCGAAGAATACCGAAGCGAGATCGATATCTATTCGAAGCGCGTTCGATCTCGTATGTAGTTACTTATCGTAAGGCTACGATTGAAACTCATGTTAGCCGTACAGGAAAAAGAAGCGTCGGTCGTCCACCAGCTCGATTGGTTGATGACATAAAAAAGACCGCGGGTCATTTCTGGATGAGACTAACACGGGACCGGGATGAGTGGCGTACGCGAAGAGAGGGCTGGATTAGGACGATCCCTGAGACATCTAAGTTTTTTTAAACGAAAGTCTTGTTTGTCGAATTAGTTATATACTTATTTGTTGTGTCGGGATGTTTTAAATTTTGTATACATCAGTACGCTTATTAAATATCGACAAATAATGAACGGTATAGGTTGCGTCAGTCATCTACTAAACTCATTTGTATTTTAAGGATGACTCAGGCAGGTCTGGTCAGCACAAACTGCTTGCGATGAAGTTATCTAATGAGCTGCAAATGACTACTAGTAAATGGTTGCTTTATTTGTTAGCTGAATAATCGTTAAAGGCGTTGAACTGTGCTGTGGTTTTAACTTGTCGATTAGGCAGTCAGGGTAATTTAGCTACGGCTTGTTATTCTTCTTTAGGTAGTCTAATTATTTTGAATTTACTGAATAACATCAAAAATATATACCTGATTGTTGGAACCATATCTTACTTAGGTAGACCTAGGTGGGTAAAAAATATATTTAGTGTGACTCAGTGTTGGCTTTCCTTTTTTTATAAATAATATTATGCGCAATGGGCCTTCGGAACTAGGATTGATTTTATCCCCTAAAATAAACATAAATAAACTTGATGAAAGTTAGTTTCCTCTAACAGAAAGAACTTTAGATGAATCCACGAGTTTTTGTATAAGTGACTGCCGATGCCGTCTGACCTGCTAACCCAAAAGTGTGCAGGACGGCATAGAATAAACCCGCTATAAACATAAAATTGTCAGTCGCGACCTAACTTGTAATAATCTAGCTTATAAACCTTCTTATAACATAGGCATTGCGCTACTATTGCCTTATGTCATCGGCACCTGAAATAAAGAATAATAGGCCTCACATTTCATTCCTACATAGTAAAAAAGGGTAATATACCGCTGGTTTCCTAAATAACGAGTGGATAACACTAAGTTTCCACTAAGAAATATAGACAGACTAAAGGAACCTAGAGATCCTACTCGCGCGCCAGTCAGGCAACGACTGATGGGCGAGCGAGGGGGGAAACCCGGTATTTATACCTCAGGTGGGGAACGAGGTACGTATATACGGGCGGACACGGAATCCCCGCGTTTCAGATGCATTTTTACGCCGAACGAGCGGGATCTCGTGTAATAATGTATTATAAATAGCATAGAAATAGGTATAAGCACTGTAAATAATGTATTAGAGTAAGATTGAACTGTAATAAATGAACATGTCATTTCGCGCCAAAATTTCCCGCGCAAATCGCTTTCCCGCCAAATATACGGGGCGAAGGGGCGTCCGGCCGAGGTAACTTAATAGTATAAATTGGGCGGCCAGACCCCATGAAATTCAGTACCTACAGTAGCAGCGAAGTGACATTACTTGAAAAAGTAAACAAGCCTTTCAATTCAGAACCCCGACCCGACCAAGTTCCTGCTAAGCCGTAACGACCAACGCCGAAGGTGCAGGATTTCCCTTCAAATTCTACTCAGCCCAGAGCCAGTCATAGGTGCGTCTCGCACATGCTGGTCCATCGAAAACCGGATTCTACATAGAG
Organism: Epinotia brunnichana; assembly: GCA_963854355.1. NCBI lineage: Eukaryota > Metazoa > Arthropoda > Insecta > Lepidoptera > Tortricidae > Epinotia > Epinotia brunnichana. The sequence continues at coordinate 1,326,287 of OY977938.1, forward strand.
GATGCCCCTTACAAGATCGAAAGCAGGAAATCGCACACTCGGTCAACTTATCGCAGCGAACATCAGAGAAGCCATGCTGGAAGAAGCAACCACGTCCACGTCGGGAACTGCTACTACTCAAGAAGGTTCGAGGCCCTCGCAGGAGACTTCGCGAACAAGCACTCCTGCGACGCCGGCGCCTCGGCCAGACCTGCAGCCAAGGTCACCCATAGGGCAGCAACCTCATGATGCCGCGCAGTGGAGAACACTGCCTCATGAAACCCCACAGTCAACGCTGCCACCCATAGTGCCGTCAAGAACTACGTGTCAAGACGGCTCGAGGCCCTCGCAGGAAACCCCACAGACAAGCACTCCTGCGACGCCGGCGCCTCGTCCAGACCCACAGCCGAGGTCACCCATAGGGCAGCATCATGATGCCGCGCAGTCACAAACACTGCATCATGAAACCCCACAGTCAACGCTGCCACCCATAGTCCCGCTGCTGCAGGAGAGCCTACACCCTGCAGCAACACTGCGGCAGGAAACCCCACAGTCAAGCCAGCATCCTGCCGCACGGCCGCCGTCAAAATCGGTGAAAACAACGTCGAGTCATCGCGTCCGCCGTCTCGCACAAGCGCGAGAAGAAGCCCTCCGAATCAAATTGGAGCTCGCGCAAGCGCGCATAGCCGCCATAGAAGCCGAAGACAGCGACGATGACACCGGCACAATATCTACAGTCCAACAAGAACGCCGCATAGATGAATGGCTCGAGACCAGCCAGAGACATGTCCTCGCCATCTCCAATGCACCTTACATCGAAGAACCCGAGCCTGCAACCCCACAGTACGCCGAGCAGGCTCGGGAGAGGAGCCCCGCCGAGGGCGCGGGACAGGGCGCCGCTGCCGTGCGCCCCGCCGTCCCCGCCCCTCCCCCCGCCGGGGGAACCCACGCTCCCGTTTTCGCGCCAACGCCGCCGCGCCCACGCGAAACAGACGCATATCCGCCGCCGTTAATGTATTCACAAGCGAATGCGCAAGAAGATAGCGCCATAGTAATGAAGAATCAACAAAGTGTGAACCTGAGTGAGCTCGCCTCTGCCATCGCCATCGCCGCGCGTGCCGGCCCGAGAGAGTCATCACGCTATCACGCCGAGTTGCCGCCATTCAGCGGCTCGCATCAAGAATGGCTATCATTTAAAGCCGCCTACAACGGAACCACCGCAAATTATAGTGAAGTGGATAATATAGCAAGATTAAGAAGATGCCTCAAAGGGAGGGCCAAAGAAGCCGTCGAGAGCCTCCTCATTTACAACGCTCGCGCAGACGAAGTAATGAGAAGCCTAGAAGCCCGCTTCGGCCGCCCAGACGCCATTGCCCTCGCCGAGCTCGAGCGTTTACGCGCCCTACCGCGCCTTAACGACGGGCCGCTCGACATCTGCGTCTTCGCCAGCCGTGTAGCCAACGTCATAGCCACACTCAAGGCTCTTGACCGCGCTCACTATCTACACAGCCCGGAGACGACAAGGGCAATGATGGAGAAATTTACGCCCGCCCTACGCTACAGATGGTTCGACTACGCGAATACGCAGAAAAACGACGAGCCTGAGCTAATAAAGATATCAGCCTTCCTGCAACGCGAGGCGGACTACTGCGCGCTCTACGCGCAGCCCGAGAACGTCGACGGTGCAAATCCTCATCCTGCAAAGAGGACACACCGAGCCTTCGCGACCACAGACAAGCCTTCACCTAAGTGCGCCGCCTGCAACAACACCGGTCACCCAATAGATAAATGCACTAAGTTTATCGAAAAAGCCGTTGAAGACCGGTGGAAACTAGCCAAAGATCAACGGCTATGTTTCCGATGCCTGCGCTACAAGAACAGGATGCACTCATGCAAGCGCACGAAGTGCGAGCGAGACGGCTGCGAATACTTCCACCACAACTTGCTACATTATCAACGAATCGAAGAAAGAAACGAGGCCGTCACATCGACACGCGCCTCCCGAGAAGCGAGAGCTTATCTAAAAATTATCCCGGTCACAGTCTCTGGACCGGCGGGAGCCGTCGAGACCTACGCCCTCCTCGACGACGGCTCCACGATAACACTTGTACAAGAAGAGCTCGCGAACGACTTAGGCCTGGACGGCCCGACAGTGCCGCTACAAATAGAAGCTATAACGAAAGAAAAAATCGACGCATCGAGATCACGCCGTGTTACGCTCAGCATCCGCGGCACCGACCAACCTTATAGGGTCGGTGCGCATACCATAGACGATCTGAGCCTATCACCACAGTCCGTTAAGAAGGAGGATCTCCGCGAGTGCGCACACTTATGCGACATAGAAGATAGCCTGCGGTACGAGTCAGCGAGACCTAGAGTGTTAATCGGACAAGATAACTGGCATTTACTCGTCAGTAATGAAACACGCCGCGGCCAGCGGCATCAGCCAGCGGCATCCCTAACGCCGCTAGGCTGGGTGCTACACGGTGCACACACACGCATCACAGGCAAACAAGTACATGCGACGCATCGCTTGACCACTATTGAAGAAGCCGAGAAAAATGAAGATTTGAATTTACAACTCAGTGAATATTTCGCGCTCGAAAACCTACTTATCGAGCCGAAGTTACCCCAGTCAAGCCCGGAAGAGCGGGCGCGTATCATGCTAGCCCAGTCAATAACGACTACAGCCGACGGCCATTATGAAGCACCGCTATTATGGAAACAACCCGACAGCCGCTTGCCTGACAACTACGAAAATACACTGAGAAGACTTCATAACATAGAAAAGAAACTCGACAAAAATAAAGAACTTAAAAGCAAATATAGTGAAGAAATGGACGCCCTTGTCTCGAAGGGCTACGCCGAGCCTGCGCCGCCCACCAAGTCATCAAGAGTGTGGTACCTCCCCCATTTCCCGGTGCTGAATCCTAGCAAGCCCGGGAAAGTCCGAATTGTCCACGACGCCGCCGCGCCTACAAGGGGCGTGTCGCTCAATGACCGCCTACTGACAGACCCGGCCCTCCTACAGTCGCTGCCAGGCGTCCTTATGCGCTTCCGGCAACACCCAGTCGCCGTGGGGGCGGATATTAAAGAAATGTTCATGCAAGTGAAAGTCAAATCTGAAGACAGAGACGCCCTGCGCTATCTATGGCGGGGCGACCGGCGGGGCGACGACGCGCCGCAAGAATATCGCATGACTTCACTCATTTTTGGCGCTACTTGTTCACCGTCAATAGCAATATATGTGAAGAACGTCAACGCCCAGAAACACGAAGAAACGCATCCAGAGGCCGTCAAAGCAATAATAAGACATCACTACGTCGATGACTACCTACACAGCTTCAAAACGGAAGAAGACGCGATTCGAGTGTCAAGTGATGTACGCGATATACATAGAGAGGCCCATTACGAACTACGCCAATGGACCTCTAACTCCACGCGGGTCCTCCGAGCCCTCACTTCGGAGGACGCCACGTCCGCGCCCGTCGAACTGAATAAAAGCGAAATGAAAAATGAACGAATCCTGGGACAAATATGGAAACCCGCGAGCGACGAACTCGCCTTCAACTTGGACCTCAGCCGCCTACCTCCCGGAGCCCTGGACGACATCGAGCCTACCAAAAGGCAAATATTGAAAATAACAATGTCGATCTTCGACCCTCTCGGGCTAGCGGCGCCGGTAACCATCATAGCAAAGAAAATCCTACAAGAGGTGTGGCGGCGCGGAACTGGCTGGGATGACAAGCTGGATGCAGACCTAGCGCGCCAATGGACGGAGTGGAAGCTGCACCTAAGGGCATTGCGAGACCTCGCGATTCCGCGCGCCTACCCCTACTACGGCGACGCCCTCGAAACCGACGCCGCGCAACGCGGTATCAGCTGGCGCTTCATACCGGCGGGAGCCCCATTTATGGGCGGGGCATGGGAGAGGATGGAACGAGCCGTCAAGAGAGCCCTACACGCCGTGCTCAACGAGCGCCGCCCCAGCGAGGAGACCCTGACTACTCTGCTCGCCGAGGCCGAATATACAGTGAACAGCCGCCCCCTCACTCACGTGGCGGTTGATCCTGACGAGCCAGAAGCCATCACGCCGAACCACTTCCTCCTCGGTGGCTCAGCCCGGGCCCCCAACCCCGGGACATTCGACGACACCGCACTCATCGGCCGCGCGACTTGGCGGACGAGCCAACGCCTGGCCGAGCACTTCTGGGCCCGCTGGCTCCGGGAGTACCTGCCCTCACTCCAGTACCGGCGGGAGCCCTACGGTCATGGGCGGCCTATCAACGTCGGCGACATCGTGCTAGTGGCCGACGGGAATCTGCCTCGCAACACATGGCCACGAGGCCGGGTTACAGCTATATACCCGGGCCCCGACGGCGTGACACGAGCAGTGGACGTGACCACCAAGGGCGGAGTCTTCAGAAGACCGACCAAGAAGCTGGTGATCCTGCCGACGGAGCCTGAGAACCTGCACGCAAAAGAAGATCCAACGTTCACCCGAACGATGGTCGGCGGGAGAGATGTGCAGGACGGCATAGAATAAACCCGCTATAAACATAAAATTGTCAGTCGCGACCTAACTTGTAATAATCTAGCTTATAAACCTTCTTATAACATAGGCATTGCGCTACTATTGCCTTATGTCATCGGCACCTGAAATAAAGAATAATAGGCCTCACATTTCATTCCTACATAGTAAAAAAGGGTAATATACCGCTGGTTTCCTAAATAACGAGTGGATAACACTAAGTTTCCACTAAGAAATATAGACAGACTAAAGGAACCTAGAGATCCTACTCGCGCGCCAGTCAGGCAACGACTGATGGGCGAGCGAGGGGGGAAACCCGGTATTTATACCTCAGGTGGGGAACGAGGTACGTATATACGGGCGGACACGGAATCCCCGCGTTTCAGATGCATTTTTACGCCGAACGAGCGGGATCTCGTGTAATAATGTATTATAAATAGCATAGAAATAGGTATAAGCACTGTAAATAATGTATTAGAGTAAGATTGAACTGTAATAAATGAACATGTCATTTCGCGCCAAAATTTCCCGCGCAAATCGCTTTCCCGCCAAATATACGGGGCGAAGGGGCGTCCGGCCGAGGTAACTTAATAGTATAAATTGGGCGGCCAGACCCCATGAAATTCAGTACCTACAGTAGCAGCGAAGTGACATTACTTGAAAAAGTAAACAAGCCTTTCAATTCAGAACCCCGACCCGACCAAGTTCCTGCTAAGCCGTAACGACCAACGCCGAAGGTGCAGGATTTCCCTTCAAATTCTACTCAGCCCAGAGCCAGTCATAGGTGCGTCTCGCACAAAAAGAAAATACAATACTAGATCTTATTGGGATCAGAAAAACCTACACAGGAACTAACTACAAAAAACTTTAAAATAAATCAAGTGTCAAAAGTATAGTGTGTGGGTAACTTGACGGACAGGTTCTAAATTCTAAATAGTTTTCTTCTTACTGAAGTGCCAATCGAACATTGTTATAACAACAATGATGTCTGAGAAATATCTTTCTCTCAATCTCCTACTGAATACAGTAGGTAAAATAAAATGTTCGTCTTTTTCGTCCTTGATTTATGTCTCGTGTCTATTTTAATCTTTGACTTTTCTGCCGGAGACATATTTTAAAGTGTATAAATAGCTTGAGAAAATATAATATAAAATAGCCAATAAATCTACTTACTCACAATATTATGAGTTTATAAGTTCATGAAAAACAGGCCCATATTTAAATACCTATGTTTGTCATGTTACTTATATCGCGCTACTTTAACTGTTTTGGTTCTTGGTCATGATTTTTTATAAATCCGAAATGTTTGCTTGCTTGAATAGTACCAGTTACTTGCAAAACGAAGGTCTATCCAAGTACGGGAACGCCCTTTTAGTGATTTTAAAATTTTAATAAAAAAAACATCTCGAATTTAAAAGAGTTGAGTTCACTATTGGACAATCACCAATATCAAATCAATATGTTGGGACACTTGATACGACATGACAATTACTTACATAAAAAACTATAATTGAAAGAAAGATAGAAGGATGGAGAGGCAGGGGAAGACCAAGACGTGCGTTTATGGACCAAGCTAAAGAGAAAAATGATGTTTTTTTTTAATGCAGTCGTATCAAGAGCTGAAAACAGTGGCAGAGAGAAGAACATAATGGCGATTACTCCACCGACAATGGCCTGGCTCTTAAGTTTATGATGATGATTGGACAATCCTTCACATCAGATTCAGATTCAGTTTATTGATAAAATGTCAACATCGAATGTACCTACTTATTTACGAACTAATACTTCGTATCGGTAAATCAGCGCCACGTTTTCTTATGCTGTTAGGCATATTAACTGCGGACCCCTAAACGCCAAGAAGGGGAACCTACCTACCTGCTTATCACAACCTTTATGTTTCTCCGAATCAGTAATTTGTCTGAAGGCATTTCTTTTCCCTTTGAATACGGTAACGTATGGAACCCGTTAGGTTAGGTTTGTTTTATAAAACAAATTAAAAATCCATTCGGACAAATGCAACTTTAGCAAATGACTCATCCGCAGAAACATTTTTTTGAGGTGGTGATAGGTAAAATAGGTATAGTCAAAGTCAAATTTTATAATTCAAAATTAATTCATATCACTTTTTGAATGTAAAGTTTTTACATAGGTAAATAAGGACATAAATATCTGTACAATTAAAGGCGTGTACATATATTTATGTCCTTATTTATGTGTATACCTATACCTACTAGCTGTTGCCCGCGACTTCGTCCGCGTAGAACATGTTATCGTCTAAATGTTGGTTTAAGGAATGAATTTAAAAAAACATTGAAATTGGTTTTGTAGTCTTTTAGGAAACAGTCTAAAACCGAAGTTACAAATCTCTTACTTTCAAAAGGTCTTGCTCTCTATACAAACTTCGAAGCCCCTTATAACCTTATTAGGCGATGATAAGAGAAACACAAGATTAATATACAACAATCATCCTTTATTTGTTCTAAAAACCCTAATAGCAATATATACACAGTTATTACGCAATAGCCAGCTTATCCAGCTTAGAACACGATCCACATTTACCTAAATCTACACACTAGCAATATTTATGCATCTAAGACATATTAGCTGATCATGTTAATCATGAATACTTTATATATACAATAATAATTAAGAGGCGATAATACTTAGTCTGACTCTAGTCCTTCCACTTTCACGGCTGCCTGGCAAGAGACCGCTCCGTGGGAGGTGTCCGGGTATTTATTAACTATGCTGGGTGACGTCACCGGCTCACCGGAAAGGCTGGATTCGTGGTGCCGTCAGTGTTGCCAGCGTCGCAAAGTAATATCTTGCCACCCGAATAAGCTCGGCGACAACATCCGGCCGTCCTGCTAACGGGGCCGTCCTCGGCCCTCGTCATGGGCTGGTGATGGAGCTGCGAACATGACAACAATACTATCTGAGTACCAGTTTATGTTATGTAATTCACAGTCACCGGGTATGATTACGTGCTACAACAGTTTTTTGCATATAAAGGAATTAAGGCGTATATAGGCTTAACTCAGTGATTCCCACGACCACTTTGTTGTGTATCGCCTTGGCCCCATGTAGCAGTGTTCACTTCGGATCTCTGATACATTTGATCTTTCCTTTATATACAATGTACATGTTCGAAGCGTAAGCATTAGGCCATTAACTCTTATTTACTCTTAACGATGGAATGGACATAATGTAATTACCAGCTTTATAATAAACAAGTATAAAAAATGTGTACCTTGATTTCTCCCGACAACATCCGGGTGTTACCATCTTATCATTCTGCTAGACGAATCCAAGATTTCATATTTTCAGCACAGGCAACGCCCTCATATCGTCTGGAGCTTCTTTCAGCGCCTCGCAGGTCCGTCACTTTATATCGGTCGTGGCCTAGAACAGCTGTTATTTGAAACGGCCCTTTGTATAACGGCAATAATTTCGTGCTGTTGCCGTCATTTGAATGACTTGGGATTTTAAGTACCACTAAGTCATCAACCTGATACTGAGGCGCCTCTTTGCGTTTAGCATCAAATGAAGCTTTCTGTCGGCAAGCGTCTTTTTTTATATTGACATCTACCATTTGTCTCAAGGAGGTAACGTCAACCGAGTGCTCCGTGTTATCATCGTCAGTGATTACATCATTATCCATGCGAATTCTATACCCAAAGAAGACTTCACTCGGTACTGCGGCTGTGGTTTTATTAATAGTACTATTAATGCCCTGTTGAATACTAGTCACATGTTGGTCCCATTTGTTGTTATCAGTATCCGCCCCCAAGCTACGTAATGCTTCTAGGATAGTAAGATTATATCGCTCTACCTGGCCATTTGATCTAGGTACCGCTGTCGCGATAATATGTCGTCTTATATTTCGGTCATTACAAAATCGCGTAAAGAGCTTCGATGTGAATGCACTACCAGCGTCACAAATTAGTCTCTTTGGGTTCCCGAATTGTTTGAATAACTTTAGAAGTTCATTGATTACTACCTGACTTTTAGTATTCCTCACTGCTGCTATAAAAACAAATTTGGTGAACGAGTCAACGAGAACCAAAAGATAGCAATTTTTTTGTGTCGTTTTTATGAAAGGTCCCAGGTGGTCCACGTGTAGTGTGTGGAAGGGTCTGGCGTATTTTGGAATTGGATACAGTTTCCCTGGCTTTTTCCCGTGAATATTTTTATAGTAAATACAATTTAAGCAGTTCTTAATATATTTGGACACCGTTTTCTTTAAATGTGGAAACCAATACCTGGAGCGTATTCTTTCTATAGTTTTGTCTACAGCGAAGTGACCTACGTCATCATGGTTAGCACGTATCACATTCCAAATACAGGACTTAGGTACAAGCCAACGCCTACCATATTCCGTCCGTCGATATACCTTATTACCCAACAATTCGTAATCCTGAAATATGCGTTTGTTCGCTTCGGCATCGCCTGACAATAAGATTTCACGAATGCTACATATACTGGGATCTTGCAACTGAACCGATAGCAACCAATCACCCTCAGTAATGGACATCACGGATTCAACATTGACATTATTGTCACAAATCGGGTTTCTACTCAAGGCATCAACGTGCTGCATTTGGCTACCGGCTCTGTGAACTACATCATATGTGAACGGTTGCGCATACAACACCCATCGGCTAATTCGAGGTATAATATCCTGCTTACTTAAGGCGTGTCTGACGGCGTTGCAATCTGTCGTAATTTTGAAATATGTTCCTATTAGATAGTGCTTAAACCTTTCTAATCCTGCCACTATGGCCAAAAGTTCTAGTTCAAAAGAGTGATACTTTTTCTCATCATCTGTGGTTTGGCGGCTATAGAAATGTACAGGTCTTTCGCCTTCTTCTGTTAATTGTGTCAAAATACATCCTAATCCATCTCTACTCGCGTCTGTGTAAAGATTGATCGGCAGTTTGGGATTAAAAATTTTGAGCACAGCGTTATCAATTAAAGCTTGTTTCAAATTAATTACTGCTTGTTCATGTTCATTATTCCAATGCCAATAGGTACCCTTTTTCAATAAATTGGTTAACGGTTTGCATAATAATGCACAATTTAGAATAAATTTCCGAAAGTAATTAATTAAGCCCAAGAATTGCCTTACTTGATGTACCGTTTTCGGAGTCGGATACTCTGCAACCGCTTTGAGTTTTTTCGGACTGGGACTTACGCCGTTTTCTGAGATTTCGTAACCCAAAAACATAATTTCTTTTTTAAAAAATGCGCATTTGTCTAAATTTATCGTTAACCCATTTTTTTACAAAAGGTCAAGTACCATGTCCAAACAAGCCATATTTTCCTCTAAAGTTTCGGTTGCTATAAGCAAATCGTCCATATAACATACTACTCTCCCGAAACGTAAATTTCCCAAAACGGTATTCATCAAACGTTGGAAAACTGACGCCCCATTACATAATCCGAATGGGACGCGAACATATTCATAATGCGAGTCATTTGTGATGAACGCCGTTTTGTGAATATCCTCCTCCCTGACACAAATTTGGTGGTATCCACTTTTTAAATCAAGTGACGTGTAATATTTACATCCGTGTAATCGATCAATTAGGTCCTCTATAACTGGCATGGGATACTTTTCTTTGACAGTGATTTTATTTAACTGGCGATAATCCACACACAAACGCTTTGTTCCTGAGGCTTTATCAACTAGCAGAGCAGGACTAGCATACGCTGAACGACTGTGACGTATAATACCATTTTTCAATAGGTCATCAGTCAGTTCGCGTGTGATAGCCCTTTCGGACTCCGACATTCTGTAAGGTCGCAAACAAACCGGTTTGTTAGAGGTTAGTTCTATTTCTAACTCAACGCAAGATGTTTTGCCCAGAGTAGTTAAATCCTGGGAAAAACATTGAGGATATTTGTCCAAAATGCTATTTAATAGCGGCTGATGTTCCTGAGATACCTCACTGAGCACGCGGGATTCTATTTTGTTAATATTTAGTGCCTGGACGTGTTCAAAAGTTAATACGTCACCTACTCGAGTATACATTATACTTCTATCTTCAGTAAAATTCCTACCTATGAGCATATTGCATCCGGACAATGTATCTACAACATAAAGCGTTATGAATAGTTCCACGGTATCGACTTTCAGGGTGGTTGCTACAGCTTCAGTTACTTGTACCGAGGAGTCGCTTGTAAATCCTACCAAATTAATAGGATTATGCAACTTAAAAGTTGATAATTGATATTGTTGGACAAGTTCACTTGTTATTAGTGAGCAATCGCTCCCCATGTCAAAAAAAGCATCGCTGATGAAATTGTTTACAACAACCTGCTTATTGAATTTTCGTTTTGAATTACAGTCAGTTATCATTTTTACTTCTGTTTCTTTCTCGAATTTTGGTTTAGGCTTTGATTTACAAGCGGCTTCCAGGTGACCTGGTCTATTACACAAATTGCAACGAATATTGTCCTTGACTGGACAAATGTTTCTTTTGTGACCGCTCTCACCACAACGAAAACAAGTCACGTTGGGAGTGTGTGCATTACTAGAACTCGCGTGTGTGTCGGTTTTAGTGCTACTATCAGGCCTATCATTAATAAAATGACCCGTGTTTGCCTGTCTAACATATGGTTTGTTTACTACATTGTTTCTTTGGAATGTTTGTCTGTCCTGTACTGTATTCACTTTACCATGCAAAAAGGATGCTAACTCGTCACAATGCCTAAAGTTTCCTGCATCTGCCGCGGTAGTTATGTTCGAATCACCGATTGTTCCGACAATTATGGAAATAATGTCTCGACTCCTAAACCCCAACTGAAGTTTATCTATTCTACCCTTTTGTTCGAAAAAAAATTCGTACAAAGATTGATTTGATCCTGGTTTTGCCTCAATTAACTGTTTTACTAACGTATACATATTCCGATTAATTTGGAATGTATCCGACAAAGTATCACGCCATTGCTTCCACTCCCACGTGGTCCAGTTAGTGTCATTTTTTTGCAATGAATCCAACCACGTTTTGGCGGTATTTCGCAATTTTTGCAAAGCCTGATACTTTATCATGTTGTCGGCCCACCCAAAAGCACGAGAGTTAGCGTCAACCACGTTTAGCCACATATCGATATTGTCGACAAGGGGATCAAATTCAGGAATCACTGACGATAATATTGCATTCTGACTCACGGTTTGCGGTTGTTTACGTCTATTTCTCCTCCTCCTTTTTCGCCTTCGATCTTGGCTGCTGTCACTGCTCGTGGATCGTGAGGATGCTGACGTCGATGGTGACGATGAACTGGAAGTCGTAGATGGCTCCCTTGCTCGTCGCTTCGTCCTCTTGCGCTTGCGACTACGTGGCATGTTGTGAGCGTATTTTCGAACACTTCTGATAAGAGAAACACAAGATTAATATACAACAATCATCCTTTATTTGTTCTAAAAACCCTAATAGCAATATATACACAGTTATTACGCAATAGCCAGCTTATCCAGCTTAGAACACGATCCACATTTACCTAAATCTACACACTAGCAATATTTATGCATCTAAGACATATTAGCTGATCATGTTAATCATGAATACTTTATATATACAATAATAATTAAGAGGCGATAATACTTAGTCTGACTCTAGTCCTTCCACTTTCACGGCTGCCTGGCAAGAGACCGCTCCGTGGGAGGTGTCCGGGTATTTATTAACTATGCTGGGTGACGTCACCGGCTCACCGGAAAGGCTGGATTCGTGGTGCCGTCAGTGTTGCCAGCGTCGCAAAGTAATATCTTGCCACCCGAATAAGCTCGGCGACAACAATGAATTAAAAAAAACGCTGAAATACGTTTTGTAGTCTTTTTGCAAACAGTCTAAAACCAAAGTTTATCCCTTATTTTATAAATGTCCTGCTCTTCATACAAACTTTAAATTTAAACACCCTTATAAATTATAATCCCCGTCAGGGGATGTATTTCAAAAAATGCTGAAATTAGTTTTGTAGTCCTTTAACAAACAGGCTAAGATCGAAGTTATTTACAAATCTCATACTTACTTTAAAATTGTCTTGCTCTCCATACAAACTTTGAACCCCCTTTTTGTATTTTCATAAGTAATCTTTCTACAAAGTTTAATGTTTCTACCTAAAAATAGTTTCCCCCATACAAACATTGCGCCTCTTTCCCCCCCTCTTAGGGGTAGAATTTTCCAAACCACTGTAAGTAGTTTACCTATATTTGTTTTCTAATAAATAATCTTTTTTACACAACTTCAAGTCTCTAGCTAAAAAAAAGTTTCCTCTATACAATTTTTCACACTTTTTTATCCCCCTTAGGGGTTGAATTTTCCAAAATGCTTAAAGTACTTTCATTATTTTCATAAGTAATCTTTCTACAAAGTTTAAAGTTTCTACCTAAAAATAGTTTCCCCCATACAAACATTGCGCCTCTTTTCCCCCTCTTAGGGGTAGAATTTTCCACAAACCACTGTAAGTAGTTTACCTATATTTGTTTTCTAATAAATAATCTTTTTTACACAACTTCAAGTCTCTAGCTAAAAAAAAGTTTCCTCTATACAATTTTTCACACCTTTTTATCCCCCTTAGGGGTGGAATTTGCCAAAATGCTGAAAGTACTTTCATTATTTGTATTGTAATAAGTAATTTTTCAAAAAAGGTTTAAGTATCTCGCTAAAAAAAATCGTCCATACAAACGTTGCACCCACTTATAAACCCCTAAGGGGTGGAATTTTCTAAATCGCTGAAAGTATTTAATTTTTATTTGTATAAATACCTAATCTTTCTAAAAAGTTATTGAGTTTTTGTTTTGCTAGCTACAAGAAAATCCCTATGCCAACATTGCAACCTGAGTTGCTGGTAAGTACTTAGGTACTTAATATTGTTGGCTCTTCCTCAGTTATCCTAAAATAAAAGGCAAAATAAAATCAACTAACGACAATTTTCTTACAATTTATAAACTTTTTTTTCTTACGTACCTAATTTCCGAACGCATCTTTTTATGTGGTTGTATCTGTGGAATTGTCTGTATTCGCGGGTCGCTCATGGACGATGCTGCTATCGTGTAATTTTGATTTAACTATCAGGAAATAATTAGATATATAAAATTCAAAAGTACAGTGTTTATAAGTGAGTAAAGTGGAGTATATCTCTGTTAGAACCGAAAATATGAACCATGTGTTTTATTTTAAGTGATCCCGAAAATGTCTATCTGACTAATCTAAATAAAAAAAAACCTTTTATCTTGTCACGTGGTAATGTTATGCATATTTGTGACATCAGTTCCATTCCATTGTATATTTTTTACAAGTTCCAGATTAAGTGACATCACTTAGAGTAAGTAATTAATAAGCCTGACTGGGCAGCCATAGCTTCAATTGCACTTTATTAGCTATTTGCTCGAAAATGACTCTTGATGTCATGTGTCTTTGATATGAATCATTGTATATTTTACAGGGCATTTCAGTTATTTATACAAGTGCTTCATCTTGTTTTGCTCCGTGGCTGCTAGACTACCTCATTGTCATTTCTCAATCTCATATTTTTCTTTTCTCTTTTTTCTAATTTGAATTTTATTTCTTTTACCGTAGGCCGTATTTTAAAATAGTAAGTAGTGTGTACTTATGATGTGCTCTTTCGAAACTCTGGAAGCTATAGTTATTGTATTTAGTGTAGTATGGTATTGTCTAAACTCATTCACACTATTGTTGGTGTCCAATGATCGTGACATGGCGTGTTATTAATTTATTATAACCGGTCTGAGATACAAGTGGTTGATATAGCTACTTTTATGTGGAGCATTGTCTACTAATAAATAGGTAATACCTACCTACCTAGATCCAGATACCTAACTAGGAGCTGTATGTGCTTCATTGTTGTTTTCATGTTAATTTGCTTAAGATCAGTACCATATCCAATCAGACATCCTTTGCAAACCCATACTAGGTACTTGCACAAATAAGTACATTAGTACCTACTATGAATGTAATGTAATACTTATGTATATATGATACATGCACTGAAACAGTTGAATGTTCTTTAATAAAAACAGCATCTGCAGCAATGACGTTATAATAGTTTGCCGCCCCATTACGTTGGTTAAAAAAAACTCAGAATCTCTTCAAGGAAATAAAAATTACTCACAAACAGGTATCCATCAGTTTCTTTGTACCGATTTGGTGTGGGATTCGAAATCCAGAGACGGCAAAAAAACGCACGTGAGGTCGCTGAGATCGAGGGGCGAGCGAGAGGCACTCCCAATCCCAAGCGAAACGAGTAGTCACTAGTCACTTCACTTAGTGCCGCGCCGACCGCAGACGACGTATGTCGTGTTTATCGTTCAAGTTTTACCGCGATTAAAAACTTATCGAGTGCTTCTAAAAATCGAAAAATAAACCAAACAAACGACCAGTCCCATTATATCGAAACGAAACCAACAGTGCTGTGAAACAAGTGTGAAGACGTGGCGTTTCAAGTTCCGAATGCTCTCCAATTAGTTTAGGTAAAAGTGAGTGTGTGGACGTTCAATCAGAAGTAGATTAGGCTTTTGTATGTACTGATACCTAGTTTGTGTGAGCAGCTTCCAGGCGTTACGGATGTTGAAGCTGGTTAGTGTTTGTTTTGTTGCCTCGCCTCACCTGTGCCATAGGGTGGTGTTTATGTTGCGCCGTCAATGAAACCTGACGTTTGCCGCTTTGTAATCCTTTCCAAAGATAAGCTGGAACGATAAAGTG
Source organism: Epinotia brunnichana (assembly GCA_963854355.1). NCBI lineage: Eukaryota > Metazoa > Arthropoda > Insecta > Lepidoptera > Tortricidae > Epinotia > Epinotia brunnichana. The sequence goes on from OY977938.1 coordinate 1,341,521, forward strand.
CGTACAAATACTTGTAAAATGTACTGCGCATTCTATTCAGACTAGGTGTAGAAACTTCAGTCATCATCAGCCTCTGGTGGTCAGTTTTGGTTACTTTCTACTACTCTGTCACATCATAACACCACGCTACGGTACCTTGCTTTGGTATAATCTTCCTTCGCTACTAATCGCTAATCCTTTTGATACGTTCCGATAGGCAAGACTCGTATTTGTGATAAACGTGATTATACGTTTTGTTTTGTTGATTAAAATCGAGTTAGCTGACCTTTTGCTTGTTTACTTCCAATCCAACCTCGCTGCTTCCGGTTCCTTCGCCTTGTTCCTTCCCTTTTACGTTGATTTTCCATGCTTTATTATATTCGTTTGATTGATCATCTGCCATATATGTGAGCATGCGTCATGCTTCTGTATGCTGTATGTATTGTCTGCATTCGGAGTAGCGAATGACCGGTGTGTGTCCTACACAGCTGATGGCTCCAAGTGTAAAAATAGTAAGGCAACTGTTTGCCATTATAAAAACAAGTGTGCTCTTTACTTTTTCATGACAAGTAGCACATGTTATTAACAATGAGAAGCTTCTGAGGAAGATGTTTAGATTACCTGCCCCAAGAAAAAGGAGTCATTAGAAAAAAATCTACAGGTTTATTAATCAGAACTGTGTTGGAAATTGACAGAGACCTATGTCTAAAACTAGCAATAGTGTTATCTGAACTTAAACCAAAGTGACAGAAATACGCAAGTAATTAAATGTCTCAATGGATGGCATGCTACCTTTCCGTTCATGGTGATTTTTTTTTAAATGTATTATAGCCTCTATTCGTAACATCCAAATGTTGTGTTTATAGTTTTCTTATTTGTTTTGGGTGTCCGTTTGCCTGGACGCTGGAGGGTTGTGGTCGTATAATTTCCCCACAGTGACAATATTGAAAGTAAATTATCCAATTGATAAATCAATCATGATGTAATGAATAACATGTAGGTATCATGGGTGTTTTGTGTTATTTCCATAACCAAACAAAACTCGGAAGTTAAAGGATGTGCCTCTAGGACCGAGATCTAGAGTCTAGGTCGTTCATGGTTCTGTGCACTTCTCATCAGAAAATCTTTAGTAAAACCACTGAGTTTAGATTTTTATAGCTTACTTAAAAACTATTGCATATCGCAACGCATTTTAGTTTCTGTTATTAAATGTCATCAATCTCAATGAAAAACTTTCACGTTGAATGCTTTCCATTTCCTTAATCGAATTAACTGAAAATCGGAATGAAGCATGGTATTGTTCGTACTTATATTTGTAATAATTTTGATAGCGTTGATAGAGAAATTAATAGTTTATATGAGCAATCAATCAGATTTATTGCTCTGAGCAATTCTATAATTCTATTATAATTTTTACCTATCGTATTATTTATTACTTTCTTTTAAGTTCTGTTCTGATTGCTTTTAAAGGAAGGCATATCATTTTGGTCCCTGAAACTGAACAGGTTCCATTCACAGAACCAGTTTTTGAATGTTGTTTTTATCCTTCAAAATTGTTTCCAAGAAAGCCAATGGCAACTGTAGTCTGTAGAATGTTGTGAAAGAACGCACTTTTCCATGGCAAATGCAATAGGCCGACAAAAAGTTTTTGTCCACAAAGCAATTCCATTAGATATGCCCTTTACGACCTTGTCTTTTTACGCTGATTTTGAAATATTTTGACCGTTACTCCGTTGGTGAAAGTGATAGTAATTTTGTGTCTGCAAAGATTGAAGATCAATAATCAATACCAGATCTAAACGACGGCCAAATTTCGTACATGGGCACTTCAGATTTATAAGTGTCACCGTGATTGGTTTATTACCATACTTTTGATCTACAGTTAAGAGTGCTCTTCAAAAAAGCGCTCGCTCAGAATTCGGTATTTTGACACGCGTAGTGCGTTTGTGTGTGTAAATACTACTACCACCCACACAAACGTACCTAACCCCCACATGCACAGCGAGATCGCACCAGCCGCGGGTGCCGTCCCTTTCTAGCTATATGTAAGTGCGATCGGGATAGAACTAACCACGGAGCTTGCCGATGCAAATAGCTGTATAGCGCACCGTTGGAATTCACTCCGTGACCGATATTGATACTTGCACTAAAAAGTGGTAAGTATTACTTCGCTAACATGATGTTCTAGAACATCATGTTAGCGAAGTTAGATAACTTGAATAAAGTAAGTATTTGATTTTTGAGCACAAGTTTTCTATTTGTATTAAAATACTATGATATGACAAAGTATATTTAGTTTCGTTTTTTTAGTATAAAATAAACTAACGAGTTTTAAAGTTGTCAGTAATAAGAATAATGATTTGTTTTACGGATATTAATAGTTTGCATGTTATCTGAGTCTTATTTATATATAGTAATGTAATGAAATTATACCAGTCGACCCACTACTAGGAAATTACTGGGTACTGACGTATTCATTTCTTGAAGAATTTTTTTTTTGTTATGGACAGTAAAAAAAAACTGCCCTTCATAGAAATTGCTATGTCCGTTTCTTACCAAAGGAACTGAAAATTATAAATTATACAAACACAGCTTTTTATCTAGAATACAATTAATTAATGCGTGATTTTATTCAAAAGCCTAAAACCTCAGATGATAAAAAGGAATAGATATGAAACGGGGGCTTGGCGCGTGTCGGTGCGACATGGCCAAATGGGCATGTCACTGCCCACCGCATGTTAGTCGCAATTTGCCGTGAATCTGAAATGTTTTTCCACGTTTACTCAAAATGCCGAATTGTAGCGTGGTTACATGCAAAAATAGGAATGAATCTAAAACCTACATAAATGGTGGAGTCACGCACCACATGTGAGTATTAGTATTTTCACTTAAGTCAGTAAAAACTAATATTTTAATAAATAAACGCAACGCCGCCTCATTTCTCGGGATCGAACTAACATATCGAACGAAAAAGCATATTTTTGTTCTATGCGTTGTACATTGATCGTTCAATACAGTAAACCACGGCGCAATGTATTAAACCACTATGGATATGGACGATGCTTGAATTTTTTTGTGGTACGGCCGCTGCTTGGCGTCGCAAACTAGAGCGGTGCCAAAGTGCAGTTACAATTTACGCGTAATCGATAAAATAGAAGTACGATATCATACTAGTTATTTTATTTCGACTACTTTCGCTGTTTTATTTTATTTAATTACTTGTTTTGGTTGGGTGCCTATCTTAAAGGTAACTAATAACATACTTATAAGATTAAAAGGCACAAAATGTTTACGGTACCTACTAATAAGATTTTCACTAAGTTGCAGTATGAACGGTAAATAGACATATTAAAATTGTATATACAAGTATATAATTTAGTTGCAAATGGCTTCAGAACATTTTAAAATGTGATATTATTACCAATAATTTATTTTAAATGAGTATTTTTTACTTTCATTTGAAATGTGATAATTGAAGAAGAAATCTCGGTTTCTTATTACAGTTTTCCAAAGAATCCGAGTAGGTACTAAAAAAATGGATAGATGCTACTGGCAGAGGTCCTAACTGGTTTCCTGTACAGAGAAGAGTTAATGTGTTCGTAACATTTTCAAGAAAAATGTTTCCAACCACTTAATAAGAGCCGTACACTTTTCGAATATTTGACACCTCGCTTGCTTGAAACCTAGGTGTAAAATGTATGGTAACACATCTCCGCACATCTTTGGTGGATACTCGCCCTTAGCCTTAAATCTCGTAATATGAGTAATGGACATATTATTTCGCGCCAAAATGCGATACGGATCGGCCTGGTACCTACAGGTCAAAAATATCGATGTGACCAGAGTTTTAAATGTATGTGAACACGAACTTATAAAAAGCCGTTTATGTTACTCTGTAGGTATTCGTCAATATTTTTTACTTTTGCGATTTATGGTAAGTTAACAACCCGTGTTATTTAAACTTGTAGCTAAAAGTTTAAATACCACCACATAAACTTACCATGTTGTTGAAGTTGTTACCTATCAATATCATAACATAATATTAATTTTAATATCAATGTCGATAAAACATAATTTTAACGTTTGTCGCCCCCCTAGTGTAGTGCGTTTAAGCCAATCACAGCCCTTGTTTGCATGTTGCCGTAGACTCACTGGCAACGCCCGAGTCTTTGTTTTTACACGGTTCAATGTGTGTGCCTATGGGCGCTGCGGTGGGAGAAAACTGGGGACATCGGTTTTGGTTGGAATTAAGCAGTACGGCACTTCTCCCTTTTTTTATGTTCTGAGCCTAAAACCTATGTCACTTATTAGGATTCCGTACTCAAAGAGTAAAACGGGACCCTATTACTAAGACTCCGCTGTCCGTCTGTCTGTCTGAATGCCTGTCTGTCCTTCTGTCACCAGGCTGTATCTCATGAACCGTGAAAGATAGAGATTTTCACAGATGATGTATTTCTGTTGTCGCTATTTATAACAAAAAATACTAAAAAACAGAATACATCTTTTTATTTTTATTTTAGTTTTTATTTGTTTCTTTTTCTTTTACAATCTTACACAAATCGACTTTGCCCCAAACTAAGCAAAGCTTGTACTATGGGTACTAGACGACGATAAACATACTTATATAGATAAATAAATACTTAAATACATAGAAAACATCCATGACTCAGGAACAAATATTTATGGTCATCACACAAATAAATGCCCTTACCGGGATTCGAACCCGGGACCTCCAGCTTCGTAGGCAGAGTCACTACCAAGTTACTAACTAGGCTACAGGGGGCTCCTATACAACAAACGTGATTTTAGATATAGATATTTTGCCGTTTTTAGATATAGATAATGGTACGGTACCCTTCGTGCGCGAGTCCGACTCGCACTTGGCCGGTTTTTTTAACATTTATTTCGAATTAAAGAGTGATACTCGGAAATGTCGAAGGGAAGGTCAATCGTCGAATCCGACTCGGCTGGGCAGCATTCGGGAAGCTACGGCACATCTTTTCGTCCAATATTCCGCAGTGTCTCAAGACGAGAGTCTTTGACCAGTGTGTGTTGCCAGTGATGACATATGGCACGGAAACGTGGTCGCTTACTATAGGCCTCATAAGAAGGCTCAAAGTCACTCAAAGGGCAATGGAGAGGGCTATGCTGGGAGTTTCCCTGCGCGATCGCATCAGAAATGAGGCTATCCGCAGCAGAACCAAGGGAACCGATATATCCCTCCGAATTGCTAAACTTAAGTGGCAGTGGGCGGGGCACATTGCACGTAGAACCGATGGCCGTTGGGGCGGAAAGGTTCTGGAGTGGCAACCACGTACCGGAAGGCGCAGCGTGGGTAGGCCCCCCGCAAGGTGGACTGATGACCTGGTAAAGGTCGCGGGAGTCCGCTGGATGCGGGTGGCGCAGGAACGGCCATTGTGGCACTCTTTGGGGGATGCCTATGTCCAGCAGTGGACGTCTTTCGGCTGATATGATGATGATGATGATGATGACTCGGAAATGTAATAAAACCACGTAAAAATCTCCCTTTCCAGTGTAAACCCCCGGTGTGTGTTATTATTATATATAAACGAAAATAATAACTAAATGCAAGGTAGGATCGTGCTGTACTTAACAAACGCCATATAAGCTTGTTTTTTAAAATGTTTTTTGTTCATCTTGTTATTTTCAATAACCCTGCATATTATGTCGCTGGTTCGTGGGTACTTGTACAGACAAATCACACAAACCCAAACAAGATAGGTCTATCTATTTTAGTTTAGGAGTTCCCATGACCAACTTCCATCATCAGATCCTGGAAATCATCCATCACCAAAGTGTTTACCAAGACAAAACAGATGAGCCCAAACTAGATGGGTTTATCTAGTTTAGTTTAGGAGTTCCATGACCACCTTCCAGCTCCATTATCAGACTCTGGAAATCATCCAGCACCAAAGTCTTGCCGTGCCATGACCAAATTAATGAGCCCAAATTCGATGGCTTTATCTTGTTGAGTTTAGGAGTTGCTATGGCCACCTTCCGACTCGATCATCAGACCAGCTCTATGATATTATGGCATTGTCACCGAAGATACGCAATTGTACCTAATTTGAAGATTTCGCCCAAACTAACATACATACATACATACTAACTAATCATAATGGCCGTTGGGGCGGGGAGGTTCTCGAGAGGCGACTACGTACCGGAAACTGCAGCGGACCCTCCACAAGGTGGACTGATAGTAACAAGTAAATAAATTAAATCTATCAAGTATCACGATCACTCGTACAATAATAATTTACTATAGAACGCGTAGTTTAGACAAAAGGATCCAACCCACAAGATATCACCATTGAAATGTATGACTTTTGTTTTAGGTAGAAGGTTCAATTTTAAATGTTACATATCCTGTGGGTTTGAGCCTTTTCGCTACACTACGTCATATCTGATAGCTATGCAATTCATAACTTGTCTCGATTTGCCTCACGAATGTATCCCCAGTATAGTTTGACCCCGAGGTTTGTAACAACTATGCCTAGTCGGAGATCAAAATAATATTATGTTATCTGAAGAGTGGCCGGTTAGCTTCGTGAATAGCCACAAATAAACAGAGTACACGTCTATCTCGGAGGGCTATTCAGCCGGTACTGAGATATATTCCCGCGCGACGGTAAATTTATACTAGTTTTGAATAATTATTTATAAATATAAATGTTGACTAAATTTATATTTTTTGGACTGGATCTTGTTGGAACAAGCTTGAACTTTAATGTTGTGTAAGATTCAATACACAAATAATTCAACAATAATGAGAAAATCCTCGAGTTTTCAGTAAGATTTTGTTGACAAATATGGTGTAATTGAGAACAGTTTACATATATATACGTGCAGAATAAGGAAAATTCGAGGCGGCTAGTAGCAATGGCAACATATTACGCTAGTGAAAATAGAATAAAACAAGTAGGTTCTCATATAACATCATGGAATATTAGGGGCTCAAACTTATGACTCTGCGCTCTCTTCAGAAAACTACTGTCGGTAATCGGGTATTTTCGGTTAAAGTATTCAGTTCTTCGTAAATTGGAGGCGGCTAGGACCAATATGAGGAGTTTACCTATGCAAATAAGTGATCGGGATCTAAAAAAAGCTCTCCGTTTCTTAGAATTACAACGTCAAAAATCCGTCATTCTCGCTTATTCCTGACCAAAAAACGAGCGCCCTCTTAAGATTAGTGGAGCACAGAAGCATTCCAGACTAGACCACATGAAATCAATAGCCAACTTTGAGGACTGGAATTTCCAGTCCTCAAAGTTGGCTATTGATTTCATGCGTCTACCCATTAAGTAGGTTTCGTGCCATAATAAAATACGGTTAACAAATGGAATAAGGTCACTGATCTATTCAGAACATAATCGGACAGCACTTCAAATTCGGGCACAATCTTCATCGGTCAGCTAATATCTCGACACTTTCCGCAAATGATAGAAATCTCATTGTCGGTATCGCTGCCCCACTCACCCATATGCTGTGCGTGCGCAGGCTGCCGGATTAATGTATCGCCACATTAATCACTGGCTGCTGCGGTTTCACCGACATCACACCACGACAGGGCTGTCATTTGTCTTCTGTATTAATTATGTTCATTCGAGTTAGAAGTAATGCTCGGCTTTGTGTGTGTCTATGGTATTATTTATTTAATAATTTAATTCGGAAGTATTATTTCCATAATTTGTTAGTAACAGTGATCTTAAAACTATTGTTTACCTTTTTTCCCTCAAGCCACCCAGAAATGAAGGTTTTTTTCCTTTGGAAGGTGATTTTTACTAAGCGCTGCCACTAGGTTATTAAATTGCTAGCTTTCTAGGACATATAATTTCTAGAGTTCCTTTTTTACTCTAAAACTAAAAGTTTTGCGTATACTGTTTTATTATTTCATCGTAATTTGAGTATGTACCTTTGGATGTATTAATTACCAATTGGCAATTTGCATTTTCCTGTAAGTACGTTCTTTGTGCATACGTTTTGTTTCCCTTTATTAGTAAATATCAGGCAAATGAAAATAAGAACCAAACTATACTACCTACTCTAGGCGGCAATCACTCTAATTCATAAATATTATAGTCATAGCAAAGTAAGTACCTAACTCTACCGTCTACTAGTAAAACTAGTAGATACAGTTCCTACTTGTATCATGTTCAACCCTGATCATGATCGCTAGTGTAATCTAGTCTAATTACTACTCGTGAATCGTGATAACATTTCTTTTCGTTTTCGCGACACACCCCGCAATTACGGAGTGAGATAATTCTCCAATTATCTTTCAGCCATTACAGAATCGCTGAATAAATAACTGGGTGACGCAAACGTTCAGTCGCATTTACATTTTCACATTAATGTTATACAATAATCAAATTATGATTGTAATAAGAAAAAATCTCTATTATGCGATACGTGTTAAAAATAAAGAACAAATCTTTGTAGTAATGGTTTGGTTTGCAAATGAAGATCTGATGTAATAATGTTGCCAATAAAGTAGGGGGTTTTGTGACGAAACCATCTACAAGACAAGTTAGATAAATATTTAAACACAAATCAACAACTTCTTCATCAGATTGTGACTGCAATGCAAGAAAACCTAGGAGCATCGATGGTTGTATTATGAATGATTTAGAAAATCCAGTAGAAATCGCAGCGACACAAAGTCATCGATCATTTAAGAAATAAGCCAGACGATCGATCGAGAGCAGATATCATATGACAGATAGGAGAGATAATGGCGGTGACCTTGATGCCGACGACAATAAACACTCATTGATGACGTATCTTTCTCGTACTGAATGTGCATTTCAAATTAAATCTATAGAATTGACCGAGCAATGTACATAACCGACAATCTCTGCAGATTTGTTTTTAGCAAGATGTCATGTTATAGTTGGGTTCTAGTTTTTATTATTTTTAATCAAAGTAATTATAGATTAGTAGTATATTACTGCAAAGGGTGGGAAATAAGGGATTGCCTGCCGATTGACATATAGATGGCCGAGCATAGCCAGGTCAGATAATAAATAATAGTACGAGGCAGGCAATCCCTAGTTCCAGCCGAGGGATGTAGTTATTTATAAATGAATGCTTTTCTCAAACATGCAATGACATTTTTAAAAAAACTTAATTTTTTTTTAATGGATGAACGTTATGTATGATGTTTTATCACCAATTGAAGATGAAAGAAATGAAGATCACTTTGCAGTTTTGAACCCCCAATTTTATATGAGTATGACATTTCACTATGGCCCCTCGTCTCGCTGCATCTGTAACATGATATCTTCGCAGCCCAAGCAGCACCGCGCTTCGCATAAGGAACGTAACGTCAATATTTCATTGCATGTTTGAGAAAAATATCAAGTAGAATTCTAGTATCCAACACACTAAGATCGGTCCCACCGGTAAATTCTAGTGCATTTTATATTATAGACTTTATATTTAAGACACATCATATGTCTGTGTTTAGCAAGTTTATAAGGTTGCTGTCATCTCGGTTACAATTAGATACGAGTATAGTGTCATCGTTATTCTACATATTTCACAAGCCTTTGTTGTTTTTATAACTGACAGTATTGAGACTAATCAAGTTCATTGTAGGATAGATTGCGAATATTACACCATATGTCCGAAATTAATACCCTGATGGACAGCCCCAATAGGTTACGTTCTATGTTGCGAGATATCTTGTGAAAGGTATGCATTGAGTACTTTGGTATTCTTAGATTATTCAAAATTTGCTTCGCTACAATAGTTACTAATTGAGATCTCAAAGAATTTCTCTCGAGATTTTTATTTCATTTCGGTACAGAGACTCGAAGTTAATTTGGTTTGAAATAACTGCTACGTAGTTAGTAGGTAAGTTGTCTATGAAATAGCTAATAAGTTGATGTTTGTAACCTGCGTTGACCTTGTGGAATAGAACTTTAGACCGAGTTTTTGTAGCTCTTTTTCATATGTAGTAGGTAGGTATATTATTTGTAATACGTTTGTCGTTGTCTGTTAATCAATAGAAGATGTTGCAAGAGAGAAGTGGGGCTTCAATCTAAAAGTTGGAGAAGTTCTTTGTATGTTTTTATTTAAAGTTAACTATAATAGCAGTACGAAAAGTACCTCTATGCAGTGGCGTTTCATTGTTTATAATCGTTTCTTTCTAACAATGTGCGATTAGTAACTTAAGTAGATGGTGTTTCTTCTTAAAATAAACCAGGGTACTTTTTTTCATTATTGTTTACCGATAATAACACTTGACTTCGCTCTCATTACTGAAGTAATTGTTACAAGGGCGAGATAACTGCGTCGCGATAATTTTACAAATTACAATTCACTTATCTGTTTTTGGCTTAGTTTAGTGTTTCGATTGCCTCATTTGAAAGAGTGTAACGTGGCATTGAAGAAATTACACTGTTGTGAGGAGTGCTGCAATCATTTATCTGATGTGCCAGCTTCTGTGGGTGTTTTTACACCTATTTATATGCTACAAGTGGTGGTAACCTAGTGGTTTGAACCGAAGGCATATTTTTTCCGAATATCCAAATTGGGAAAACCATGTTCTAACTAAGGATCTTTTTAATCTCTATCATCAGCGTCAAAAGTTTCGTTAAAGTGTGTTCCCGAGATTTTCAAACAGAGTATTGTGAATTGTGAGTACCTACAGAACATGGCGCACGTAACAATGAGTGCCTCGAAACTTAAGTATATGCGGAATCTTATTTGTTCCATATTACATACTTACCACTACCTGGCTCCACGGAAAAATCAAATGTGTATATGGTCTCTATTTCATACTGGGGCAACTTGGTGAGTTCATAAAAGGAGGCTAGTGCAGCGGGATATACCTATACTGGGGCAACTTGGTGAGTTCATAAAAGGAGGCTAGTGCAGCGGGATATACCTATACTGGGGCAACTTGGTGAGTTCATAAAAGGAGGCTAGTGCAGCGGGATATACCTATACTGGGGCAACTTGGTGAGTTCATAAAAGGAGGCTAGTGCAGCGGGATATACCTATACTGATAATGACGATAATTGTTGGTGGTACATTAAATAAACTGTATCTTGGTAATTTCAAATGCGCGGCCGGGGCAGCAGCCGAATCTCAGGCCGCATTAAAGCGACAAAAGTACGCTCCCCTAACATCAGGCTATATTTTTGTACCCCTGGCGGTAGAAACTGCGGGTTGCTGGGGATCGGACGCAAAGAAATTCTTCCGGGACATAGGCCGTCGGCTCAGGCAAAAGGGTGAGGATCCCCGCTCCGAGTCGTTTCTGGTGCAAAGGTTGTCTTTAGCCATTCAACAGGGTAATGTGGCAAGCGTAATGGGCACATTTGCACCAGGGCGACCGGGGTGGATTATTTCACTAGTTTTTTATATACCTATTTGTAATAATCATAAGAAGATAAATAAATAAAAATAAATAAATATTACGGGACAATCTTACACAAATCAACCTAGGCCTACGGTAAGCTCAGGTATCACATTGTAATACCATTAAGTAAATGTATTCGTGGATTATCACATAATAAATTTCAAATTAAAGGAAATAAGTTTCTGTAAAAAATTTCGTTTTTGGTACAAGATTTTAGTGTCGACTGTAAATACTTTTCTGTATACCGTCATCAACGACTCATTGAAACGATTCTAACGAGCCCAAACTCAACGGGGCTACGTCGGTTAAGTACTGAATTCCCATGGCCACCTTTTGTCTCCATCACCAGTTCAGCTCGATGGTACAGTCACCGGCATACATATATGATGGAAACAAAGGCCGCAAAAATATCTGATGACAACTATATTCCTAGAGCCTTAAGAGCGTGTCAGATATTTTTGCGGCCGTTGATTCATCATATATTGATGCCGGTGACTGTACCATAATATTGAATTTATTGAATTGTCATCCAAAATATACCTTTACAGTATGTCTCTGTGTTTGTGCAGTTTATGCCATGTTGCAAGAACCATATACTATTTGGAAACCACACTGGCATTCACCTACGAACCGAAGGGCCGTGAATTAGCCATAGACAATCGGAGAAAACGGTTGCGACACTAACCTTAACGAGTCTCAGTCTATTTGGCGCACAATCGCTGCGCACGCGCCGTATCTTTATGAAGGCATTATACAGATTATACTTACTAACATTTTTTCACCTCACTTCCTCGGAAAGGCCTTTTTGTATGTTTGATATCTATTGAGAAAATCGCTTTTTATCCACATGTGAAGAAAGTAGACGTAGAACGTTAAAAGTACTATGACGTAGAACGTTAAATGTTTACTTAACTTTTTTCAACTTTTTTTTTTACTTTCTTTTACCCTCCTTATTTTAGGAAGCTGAAATTTCACACATATATATATAGGAATTTATGGCCTAATAATCACATAAATAAAGTCAAAAAGACGTAAACCCCAATTTAAGGAGCAGTTTTGGGGGTAATAAGGGGTCACGCCATTTTTTTTTGATTGTAAGGTAAGTTCAGTAAGTTCAGTATCATTGGAAAGCTCACTAAATTTTAGGCGGTATTTAAATTTGGAGTTCGTTTTACGATAACTCTTTCTAGTGTAAAATATAACCAAAGTAACTTTTTTTCATAGAAGAAATAGAGCTGATCAAAGAGCTCTATTTCATAAGTTATTTACCTAAATCCTCTTTTTTAATATACTTAAGTTGTAAGTCTTCTATTTTATCTTACTTCTGTATCATGTTGATTATTCTAGATGAAAGAATAAAACGTGTTTAAAATACAAGATTATGTAGATCCCGTTTCATTAAAATAACATTTAAAAAGTTCGTTTTATATATATAATATTTACAGAAATAACTTTCACCTATATACCAGTATTATATTCGGACATCTTCAATTTACCATCATTGGCAAGTTCACTATTACCGGAATAAATTCGCCAAAACATCGTATGAATGGCTTTTGTCTCAATATCGTTCGAATTACGGAAACTACGCATGGGACTCAATTGTTTTCGACTTTAATCGATTGTTACGTTACTGATTAATCGGCTCAATGGGCTGTGTCTGTGTAACCTTTCTCAAGCTTTGCCATAATCGACTCCATTCGATTAAGATCGATATCTTTATTTGCGTTGGTTATTGAGTAGTTAATATCTTGATCTTATTGCTTAATTTAATGCTGGCTTATTTTAATAGGTACTTGATTTGAGCATGCGGGTTTCACTCTGTCCCTATGGCCCACCATACTATTAAAAAGCAGCCAAGTACGAGTCGGACTCGCACATGAAGGGTTCCGTTAAATGAATTGCGGTTTACGATTTATGGCGTATTAAAAAAAAAACTACTTACTAGATCTCGTTCAAACCAATTTTCGGTGGAAGTTTGCATGGTAATGTACATCATATATTTTTTTTAGTTTTATCATTCTCTTATTTTAGAAGTTACAGGGGGGGGGGGGGACACACTGATTTTACCACTTTGGAAGTGTCTCTCGCGCAAAGTATTCAGTTTAGAAAAAAATGATGTTAGAAACCTCAATGTCATTTTTGAAGACCTATCCAATAGATACCCCACACTTTCAGTTCTAAGTATGGGGAACCCCAAAAATTTATTGTTTTTTTTCTATTTTTGTGTGAAAATCTTAATGCGGTTTACAGAATCCATCTACTGACCAAGTTACAACAGTATAGCTCTTATAGTTTCGGAAAAAAGTGGCTGTGACATACGGACGGACAGACAGACATGACGAATCTATAAGGGTTCCGTTTTTTTGCCATTTGGCTACGGAACCCTAATCCGTTTTTTTGCCATTTGGCTACGGAACCCTAAAAATGGCATTCACATTTGAATCAACTACTGTATGGTCTGTATGTAATACAGAGGGGTAATCACGTAACGTTCCTAACGCGCGTCGGTACACTTTAATTGTAAATTTTCCATATAATAAGTGCACATTTAGACCTACCCCACTATCCTACAATGCGTTAAGTGATCGACCTGCGGTAGAATTTACTGTTTCAAAAATCGACTAGTTAAAAGAAATAAATGCGACTGTGCTCCAATTAAAAATGGTTTAATTTCCTAGGCTATATTTATCGAATTTATGTTTGGCTATATTTATGTTTTGGAGTTCTATTAAACTACTTATTTAATTGGTACTAAGTATTATAGTTACTGTTCTGCAGTTAAACCCCTGGTTTGTTAGACAGGGAATCTCCTCTATTGTACTAAATACTTATCCGAGTACCTACTTATCCATGGCATCGTCCACTTTAACGCGATAACGATGACATTCACCCTAAGGAATCACTCCTGACGAGTTTGAAACATGTCGCTCGTAGTGCTAACTTATGAATTAGTAACCGTTGTCAGATATAATAATTCATAACAGACCTCCCAACGTTAGCAGAAATTAAAGTTAAGTACTTACCTATAATAATTTGTTTTACAAGTAATAATGTATGATTTTGATTGAAAACTCAGACAATGTGGGAGGATCTTTGTTAGAATTACCACCTGTAAAAGTGTTTGTCCGTTATCCTGTTATCTAACAACTTGATCACCAAGGTGGCAGTATTGTATGGAAGATATTAACAATTCCGAACACCGATCATTCGTCCGTCGACATTAGCAATTCTTATTGTTCCGAGAAAATGAATAACGGACGAGACGTGATTCTATTCGCATCACAGTTCGCCGATAACCACGTACAGATGACGCCAAAGATATGTATACACCCTTCGCCTTATTACAAAGGATTAAGGTGCAAACGTGTATACATATTTTTGACGTCCACTGTAGCGTAAACGACTTGTAAAAAGGCTTAAATTTAAAACTATTCTAACACACTTACGTCCTCTTCGACGGGAGAGGTGAAAACAAAACTATAGTAATAACGATTCTATTGATACCTCGATTTACATTGCTGCTTCTGTGTGATGTGTGAGTGGGCACTGACTAGTGGAGCGAGCGATGTACGCTCTTTTGTGACGTGTGTGGTAGCCATGACGAGTGACCGCATGTTACGGCCTTTCACGAGACGTTTTGTCTGGACTGTTCTCGTGTCTGTTATAACTTGACCGCTACATTCGTAATAAATATTGGTGTGGAGATCGAACTTAAACTGGTTTACCGACGGTTGGTAGAGTTATGAATAACACTCATGGTGTGAAGTGAGCGGTCGTGTTCATCACCACCTTTGTGTGGTTGTATTTTTACGCATGCATTGGCTGTAAAGAGGCAATTGCACTTCGCTTGCAGTTAACCGGTGTAAACAGTGATCACAGTATAAACAGTTAACCATTGTAGGTACCTTAAAAGTGGTAAAATATAAAATCTTGTACCCCATTTCTAAGCCTCGGATGACAATAAAGGTCGCATATGTGTGTGACACTACATAATTCCGAAGAGTAATTTGTCCAAAAATATATTTTTTCCAAATTTCATAATTTGTAAAACCATGTTTCGCTGGAGGAATTTTAGATGTTTCAGGATATAATACTAACCTAACCTATTTAAGGAAGTCATCTGCTTCGAAATGTTGATGCTTAGGTATCTCCCTCGCTTTCGGCTCTTGGGATGAATACCCGCGGTTTGTACCTAGATACTGTTGGGTCAGCCCCAACTAATTGCAGAAATAAAGTAATTTTGAGTTATATTATAACTTGCTTTAATTCTGAACAGACCTTATATCGAATGTAATGGCTAATATTTTGTTTTGTTTTCATTTATGTTGTTAACCGTTTATCGGTCGCTATCTGTTACAATTTTGAAATTATTACTGTGTAAGATTATTTTTATTATTTGTTTATTGTAAATTACCCCTATTAGCTGCATAAATAATTAATTTTGGTTATTACAAAAAAAATTACACAAAAACAACAATATCGTTTTAAAACAAAAAGCGGCCAAGTGCGAGTCGGACTCGCACATGAAGGGTTCCGTTAAATTGCAGTTTACGATTTATGACGTATTAAAAAAAACTACTAACTAGATCTCGTTCAAACCAATTTTCTGTGGAAGTTTGCATGGTAATGTACATCATATATTTTTTTTAGTTTTATCATTCTCTTATTTTAGAAGTTACAGGGGGGGGGGGGGGGGGACGACACATTTTACCACTTTGGAAGTGTCTCTCGCACAAACTATTTAGTTTAGAAAAATATGATGTTATATAGAAACCTCAATGTCATTTTTGAAGACCTATCAATAGATACCGTATGGGTTTGATAAAAATTTTTTTTTGAGTTTCAGTTCGATGTATGGGGATCCCCAAAAATTTATTGTTTTTTTTCTATTTTTGTGTGAAAATCTTAATGCGGTTCAATGAATACATCTGCTTACCAAGTTTCAACAGTATAGCTCTTATAGTTTCGTAAAAAATTGGCTGTGACATACGGACGGACAGACAGACAGACAGACATGACGAATCTATAAGGGTTCCGTTTTTTGCCATTTGGCTACGGAACCCTAAAAATCGTCTCCCTCTCTAACTTTTTAAAACGTCCCAATCGCCACTGATACTAAAACCAGTTTCTATACAACCAGGTATAACACACGATACGTACCATAGTGAAATACTATCAAAGTCCTTTTATTTTAATATTTCTGATGTTTAATATTCACATTGCACAAGCCGTTGCCATTGCCACAATGTCATTAGAACGTCCGCTTTAGAAGGATTTCGAACGAGACCTCGTAGTCATTTTGATAATGAATGAATGAACTTTAATTTACTTAATTGAAAAAAAAACTTATTCAAAAGCACTAATTAACTGTTTTTTTCCCTAATCTTCTGTGCATGCTATTCCATAGACGAATTTCTCAATAATGGCCGAAAGCCGAACGACTTCTCAACTGGCTCGCTGCCCAATCAATGTAATGTTTAAGGACCTACTTACTAGAAACTTGACAAATAAATGTACTAATAATAATTAATTCGTTGACTAACACGCTGCAGTGTACCTAAACTAAGACATACTTACCTACCTGCTGTAATATAATATAAGACATACTTACCTTAATTTAATGTAATATTATTATGTATAATTCAATTCAATTCAAATTCAAATAATTTATTTCGGAACATTGTCCATAGTTGTTAGTAAAAGCAAAAACATATGAAAAACTTAATTCTAGTGTTAGTGGGTACATGAAATATAAACATTAGGTATTAAACTAAACAATGAATATCGTTCCAGTGTTTCTGGATACGGCCTTTAAATCTGTCAACAATGGTACTCAGTAGAGTGTTTGGGCTGCCCCGAATTCTGCGCACCACGGATGCTACCCTTTTGCGCATAATAGCGGCAAACCCGTCAACATGCGCATCAGCGAACATCCCCATATACCATAATGTTATGATCTAAAAAATTGACATGTAAAACTACGTTTTATAAAGGAATAAATGAAATGAAATGAAAGAGATTGTTCTTTCACGTCTCTAGGTAGGTATTACGCTCAATAATAAAATAATGCAGCTTGGACGAGGAACATCGATCATCCAGTGGTCGGATTTAGGTTGATATTCGATGTTTAGCAACGTTTCATTCTAGTACTAAATACCTATCATAAAACTTTATTACTCTTTTATAAGTATTTAAGTTAGTAATTAACAATAACAATATTCTAGAAACTAAACTACTTACGAAAGATACATAACTTGAATATAAAACTAAAACTACCTAAAATAAAATTACTTAAGCTAAAAATTAAAAATACCTATCAAAATTTGGTGCCCTTGGTAGGGTACCCATCACGCAGGCAGCGTTCCCGCGCTGGATTGCGATTGCAATTCTCTGCGCGAGAAAGCTGCCCGCGCGAGGGTCGCCCGTTGCCTCCCTCAGCCGCTTGCCAAGCGCCCTGTGGAGCAGCTGTGCGCCCCTGCCCCACGAACCAAGTGTCTCGACGCCAAATGCGACGAATTCGTATTGGGCGCCGAGACAGCTGTATTTGGCAACCTTTAGACGCTCCCGAGCGTCCGCCGCCGCCGCGCCAGCACGCCTGCTGGTCGATGGAAAGTAGGACGCCGCTAGTGTGTCGGCGCAAGTGGCGTCCCACACCAACGCACGGCCCATCCTCCAGGGAATTAACGACATCCCGTCGGGGCGCTTGCCATCGTTCCGCACTATTTGGGGCTCCAGAGCGGCGGGAACTCCGGCACTGACGAGCGCCCTTCTCAGAATGTCGTTAAGGGCGGCATGACGAGACAGGCGGCCGGCACCCGAAGAGCAGGCGAGCCCGTGGTGGCCGAGGCTATCTACAGACGATCCACAAGAAGCACAGCTGTGGTCGGCACAGAGAGCGACTCCGAGCCGGAGACCGGCGGCTATGCGAAGTACTTAATTTATTTCAGGTTTATATTTATACCCTAACAGTAAAAACTTTATCATGTAGGTAATTTTCTCGTGTCGATGGTTTCCTATTTCTTTGGTTTAGATTGTTCGACCAGAAGCTGCCGATGGCTAAACTCCTATCTGTCGTGTCAGATTGTCACGAAGGTCTTGCTCGGAGTAGGTGTAAGGGCACGGGATGTAGGTAATGGATAGAATAATAGGTAGGAAAGCAAGTTAGAAAAAACCGGCCAAGATCGAGTTGGACTCGCGCACGAAGGGTTCCGTACCATTATCTATAAAAACGGCAAATAATCACGTTTGTTGTATGGGAGCCCCCCTTATAAAAATATTTTATGTTGTTTTTAGTATTTGTTGTTATAGCGGCAACATAAGATACATAATCTGTGAAAATTTCAACTCTCTAGCTATCACAGTTCTTGAGATACAGCCTGGTGACAGACAGACGGACGGACGGACAGCGAAGTCTTAGTAATAGGGTCCCGTTTTACTCTTTGAGTACGGAACCCTAAATAAACTCATCAAACTCTGAGAACGCAAAGTTATAAATCAAATATTATATTTTATAAATTCAACATCATCATCATCATATCAGCCGAAAGACGTCCACTGCTGGACATAGGCCTCCCCCAAAGAGTGCCAAAGTGACCGGTCCTGCGCCACCCGCATCCAGCGGCCTCCCGCGACCTTTACCAGGTCATCAGTCCACCTTGTGGGGGGCCTACCCACGCCGCGCTTTCCGGTACGTGGTCGCCACTCGAGAACCTTTCCGCCCCAACGGCCATGAGTTCTACGAGCAATTTAATGTATTTTTTTTTTTAATTAAATGAATAAAATAATAGAACACGTTCTATTGGAATGGAATGTTGAAAAATGGCCTCCAAACGTTATACAATGTGTACAAACAATGAAACCTCGACACTAAGACTCGTGAGAGAGATCAGAGGAATAACTTAAATAAATACTTAGTCCAGGAGCCAGTCTATAAGTATTCGTAGTATATTCTATCTTGTGCTTCTCAGTAGTTCTTTCTTTATAGAATAGAATAATAGAATAGAAAAAACATTTATTCGCGACACACAAAACGACAAACAAAAAACAAAAGAACCATGTCACCCAATACCCTGAGAACTTTACGGTTTCGCTCTATGAAAACACAACAATATATCGATATCAGCCATATTTTTACACGAAAAAATAGGTTGGGTAATTTGACTAAATAAAATATTAATTTTAAATCCACCAAAATTTAATACCGATACGGTAAAAAATTATGAAAAGTAATCTTCATAAATTCCGTAAAAATCAGGCGAAAATAGTACCTATAAACTTTCTTTACTTTATAATTGACTACGTCTATATACGTTCTTTCCACTTATTTTTTTTAATGAATAAACCTTTCTATAGGCCAGATGAAATTAAATATTATCTCGAGGTCGTAAATCCTAAATATTTAATTAAAATGCCGTTATTTCCTGATGCATATATTTTTGGATTCAGGTAGTAAGTCTCCAAATTTGTGTACTCAAACAATGTTTTCATTACAATAATACTAATAGCATTTTTGCTTGCGGGTTAATTTTTTTTCCTAACTTCCGGTCAATACAATTATTGATTTCAATAGTAAAAGATGTTTAAAATAACATATATAAAAGCCGTATACAAATAATTAGCCTGATATTGAATTATTTCCAAAAAACCGTAATTTTCTCATGGTACAATTCAAAATGCCTATGAAACACTAAAGAGTGTCAGTTCGTACAATTACGTTAAGTTTCAAGTTCAGAGGGCCTACCGCCAACAGCATTCGAAGTTTTTCCTCTCTGTCGCACTTACGTACAAACTCGCAAGTCTGACAGAGAAGGAACACTTCGAATGCCTTTCGCGGTAGGCCCTCAGTATGCTTCGTACTTCGCGGCTCTTTCACGCAAAAACCACCGATCGAGTATAGATTTAGATAAAAGATTACTGTAATATTACACCGGACAAATAAATGTATAATTGAGGCTAACTAACTTTGCTACACCGTCAATTTATTCGTTGAAGCTAATTATCAATTAGTAGGTGCTTATTTATATAATTGCTAGCTCTTGACGTCGTATATCATAATTCCTAAGATTCCCACACGTCTTAGCGGAGTGAACGTAAATTAACTTTTTACCGACGCAGCACATAAAAGATACAAACAATACAATACAAAACTATATGCTATACATATATTTATGCAACGAAACGAATAGGTACAGGGTACAGGCCACACTCTTAAAAGTAGAGGTAGGTAGGAAACAACAGGCGGACTTATCGCTAAAGAGTAATCTCTACCAGACAACTAAGACCAGTGAGTCGGCTATGGAAATAGGTTTGAAACGGATTATGTGGCATAGGCTAATTAATACCAGTGATACCAACCTATCACTGCAATATCACAGTTTTCTTCATCTGTAAACCTGCACTAGCTAAAAATGACACCGAAAATCCAATTTAATGTATTCTGCCGACCTCATTTGAAAATATAGGCATTAGTTTGTAAGAATCAGGGATATCGCGGATGCGATCTAACAAACATCCGCGGATGTGGAAGCGGATGCGGATATTTCGAGGCTCACATTAATAATAAAATTCATTTATTTCGACCAACTAGGATCATACAAATTACAAATTGAAAAATTACAAAACACAGCTAAAATTGGTAAAATAGCAAAAATGTAATATGTTAACTACGGTGACAGCTGGATGCATATGACTACATTATGTAGTCACTTACTCCTCACTACTGCCGCAGTTCACTAAGATCACATTGGCGGATTTTGGGGATTTTGACTAAATAACGAAAACTACTAACACGCGCACTGTACTACATCTGTATCCGCAAAAACTCCGCGTCCATTTTTGCGGATGCGGATGCAGATGTTGCAAATGATGCGGTTGCGAATCTCTACAACATCCCTGGTACGAATCAACTAGGTCACCATTTGACAGCCACTACTGTAAATCATACCTACAGATGCTTTTGTCTGTCCACAGAACAAATGGAAAGTGCGGTAAGCGCGCATTTACCTACACGACTTGCGTAATTCGATATGAATCTAATTTGAGTTACGTGGTATTATAGCACGCTAATTAATGTGTAAAGCATCTCTTTGGAATAGCTAATTATTTCCGATTTTGAAATGTACTCATTACTACATACATTAAAATTAAACATAAATGAACAATTTAAAACACCTCCGACTCATCAAATACATATTTATAGCTAAGAAATATATCGACAGACAAGAATTCTATATAAAAAAACTCGATTCATCTGTTTGGGAGCTACGATGCAGACAGACACACAGTAACCTTGGCTAATCGGTGATAGTTGGGTTTTTTGAGTTTTTTTTTTATTTTATTTTTTCTTAATTTTGAGGGATGCGTTCGGATACTTGCTGCACGTATGTAAGTTGAATAACAGTGCCGCCACCTACTGCAAATTATGACAAGCCGTAAAGATATCGAGTAACTCCGCTATTAGACCTTAAATTAGCTATCACCGAATAACTTAATATCACAGATTAGCCAAGGTTTGCCCTAGTTTTCTTTTCATGATTCAGTCGTGAAGCAAATAATATTTATATTACACTATCAACATTCTCACATCTCTACGTTTCAATTATTGTCATCGTCACAAACGCATCCTAATTATCTTCCACATCCTACAGTCTACTTCGGCATCCTGTCCCATATCACAATGACTTATCATTGCGCAGCGGTCGCCGACCCGTGACGAAACCCCATATGTGCTCTTAGCCAACATACGCATGCATGCCCCATTCCTAGCGCAGTTGACGCGCCTGGCAGTTTACTGAACGTCCTTTGCCATAATTGGCGTAATTAAAAAGGTTGCGTAGTCTAGATTGCTAATGGTAGCTAGATTACGAAGCGATTAGCAGGCAATAGCCTGGGTTGCCTGGTATCGAAAATTACGAAATGTAGAATAGGTACAGATTATGGTTTAAATAGATCATGAAAATGAATATTTATTTATTATTAAAATTCAGACTAACTATGAAAAATATACTTACTCAAGTTGTCTTAGATCATATAGATACGTAGTAATAATTACAACAATCGAAATTGGCCGATGAAGTTCTTGGCACATCAGGTGGATTCGAAAGTCAATAGCGTGTTAAGAAAAAAAATACATTGACGACTGCATGAAGCCTGCACCACACTTGCGCGGCCTGCGGTGGCGATCAATAGTAAACTTGACATTAACTGTCAAATTTACTATTGACCGCCACCGCAGGCCGCGCCATTCTGTGAGAGGCTTGACCGTATACTTATAGAAGGGGAGCCGGGTGTGGCCTGTACCCACCCTTGGACGCTGGGTTACCGACTCAAAATTAAATGCTGGTCATTTAAAATAAAAATAAAAATGTCCGGCCGAACTGGTACCCACTTGGAAAACAGACTAAGTACGTAAACTAGGTGGGTCAATTAACTTTTTCTTGTTGTTATTCTGTCCCGGTAAGCCAAGAGACAACAGTAACAGACTTTCTTAGAAAAAATACTATAGGTAAACTGGAATCCTATCATGCTAATGAGATGCGCCACCATGGAACGGGTTTACCAATATAACAAAAACACGTGTTTAGTGAATTTAAACCCCATAAAATAAAAGTTTTACAGAGTGACCCAGGAGACGTAACCATGGCAACGAGCAACAAGAAATAGTTGATTGACCCATGTACACCATGGTCGAATGTCAAATTTACTTCACGATCGAGTGTAAACCACCCTTAAGACCCATAGATTTGTAAAAAACTTTTTTGATTATGATTATGAGATCAGCCTATGTTATGAACTTATGAAGATTGAATATTTGGCTTTAACACAACATTTCTTTGGTCATATCGTCAACATGCAAATTGTCGGCGAGCGCAATAAATAGCAAAAAATGCGGCCAAGTGCGAGTCGGACTCGCACATGAATGGTTCCGTAAAATAAATTGCGGTTTACGATTTATGACGTATTAAAAAAAACTGCTTACTAGATCTCGGTCAAACCAATTTTCGGTGGAAGTTTGCATGGTAATGTACATCATATATTTATTTTGCTTTATCATTCTCTTATTTTAGAAGTTACAGGGGGGGACATGTTACCACTTTGGAAGTGTCTCTCGCGCAAACTATTCAGTTTAGAAAAAACTAATGTTAGAAACCTTAATATCATTTTTGAAGACCTATCCATAGATACCCCACACGTATGGGCTTGATGAAAAAACTTTTTTGAGTTTCAGTTCTGTGTATGGGGACCCCTAAAACTTAATGTTTATTTTAGATTTTTGTATGAAAATCTTAATGCGGTTCACAAAATACATCTACTTACCAAGTTTCAACAGTATAGCTCTTTACTTTCGGAAAAAAGTGGCTGTGACATACGGACGGACAGACAAACAGACAGACAGACATGACGAATCTATAAGGGTTCCGTTTTTTGCCATTTGGCTACGGAACCCTAAAAAAGTCCGGTCCAACGCCCCCTGACTGACTATCACCGTCGAACGCATGTTGCATTCGCCTCCACTTGTTTATAACACTTACAACTTACATTACAACACATCTTAGCGAACACTGCTGCTCCATTAGTTTTCATGGATTTCTAACGTGGTTGAAAGATGGTCCATAGAAAAAGGGGTAAAATATGTCAACAAAACCATTTGCTGATTTTTTTTGCGTCAGGGGTTAAAAAGTGACCCATGAGACGTCGTAACCATGGCAACTGACGAAAAAAAAGTTCATTCGGTATTGAGATGGTAAAAATCTTCAGGGAATACTTAACTAGTTATCTGTGCTTCTTAGTTCTATAATAAGACTAAAAGTTACTTAGAACATCCAGTCTTTATCTAGTTCTACTCCGAACTTGAAACTGGTTTTTTTATGCCCATGCACCCCTAGCACCACAAGATCATTTTTAGGGTTCCGTACTCAAAGAGTAAAACGGGACCCTATTACTAAGACTCCGCTGTCCGTCCGTCCGTCCGTCTGTCTGCCACCAGGCTGTACCTCACTGATACCGTGATAGTTCCAGTTGAAATTTTCACAGATGATGTATTTGTGTTGCCGCTATAACAACAAATACTAAAAACACAGAATAGAATAGTTTTTATAGATAATGGTACGGAACCCTTCGTGCGCGAGTCCGACTCGCACTTAGCCGGTATTTTTTTTTAATGTTCGTTGGCACAGGTTGCACTTGAGTCAGCCTCAGCCGTGACGTCATCGACGACATTCCTCAGTTTCACAAGACGGAACGGAACTATGCATTAGGTAATCGGTGAAACGATATGAGATGACTTTTATTAGAAGCGGACTTGACGCGTGCGCGGAGGTCGTGTGGCTGCTTAAAGCCTCTCACAGACTGGCGCGACCTGGGGGCCTACCGCGAAAGGCATTCGAAGTTTTCCCTCTCTGTCGTACTTGGGAGTTCGTACGTAAGTGCGACAGAGAGGCAAAACTTCGAATGCCGTTCGCGGTAGGCCCTCTGGCCGCGGCGGTCAATAGTAAACTTGTCATTAGCTGTTGCAGGTTGCAGGCCTTAAGCCTGCAACACACTGGCGGGGCCTGCGGTGGCGGTCAATGGTAAATTTGACAGCTAACGACAAGTTGCAGGCAGACTGTTTTGCAGGGATATGTATTAGAATAAGATTTTTATATCTGTGGTTAATTAAAAAAACCGGCCGAGTGCGAGTCGGACTCGCGCAGGAAGGGTTCCGTACTTGCGTACCATTATCAATAAAAATATTCATTTTATTTTGTTTTTAGTTTTTGTTGTTATAGCGGCAACAGAAATACATAATCTGTGAAAATTTCAACTCTTTAGCTATCACGGCTCTTGAGATACAGCCTGGTGACAGTCAGACGGACGGACGAATGGACGGACAGCGAAGTCTTAGTAATAGGGTCCCGTTTTACTCTTTCTTCCACGATCTCCTTAAAGAGATCGGCTTAGACCAGTAGGCCGAAGCCCGTAACGATGGTTCAACCAATCCCGCAGCCGACCGAAAGTCTTGGAAAAGAATACTGGCTATGCTACGTCGGCAAAGTCACGAATGTGACACGATCAGGCATCGGAGTATTTGTAGCATGGTAAGACTAAATTATGCTATAGAGTCGTTGTAAGCATTAAAATTAAAGTTATACTCATACCCATCCTCATTAATTTAATTCATTAAATAAATAATAATTATAAAAATACACCACTATAGATCTTCATTGACGAATAAAAAATGAAAACAGAAGGAACATGTCTAGTCACTTTTTTTTTCGAAATCAGATTTTAATGTCACGCGTTCATAACGAGCGCAACATTTTGACATCAAAATCTAATTTAAAAAAAAGAGTGCCTAGACATGTTCTTCCCGTGGACCGTTCATATTATTTGTTATTCGTCAATAAAGATGGTGGTGTATTTTTTCATAGTTCTTATTTATTTTATGAATTATGAGTATGAGTATAAATTTAATTTTAATGCTTATTTATTTAATCGTATGGCAATTATTATTTTATAATAATATAATAATAATAATAAAACTCTTTATTGTTGTAACTACAGTGTACATGATAAGTTAAAGCCCTGGCTCTCAAACTAGGTTTCCCTGTGTCTCAAGAGCCAGTTCCTTCCCAATTTTATTAAAGGCTTAAAAAATTGTTACAACATTAGACTTATATTCTATTTTAACCTAGTCACGCATGTTTGCGCGCGCGCGCGTGTGTGTATGTGTGTGTGTGTGTGTGTGTGTGTGTGTGTGTGTGTGTGTGTGTGTGTGTGTGTGTGTGTGTGTGTGTGTGTGTGTGTGTGTGTGTGTGTGTGTGTGTGTGTGTGTGTGTGTGTGTGTGTGTGTGTGTGTGTGTGTGTGTGTGTGTGTGTGTGTGTGTGTGTGTGTGTGTTTGCGTGTGCGTGTTTCTTTTAACAGAAAACGTTAAGATAGGACATGTAATAGCTCTTCTGTTTCGTTGTAGTTTAAGGTTTTCAGCCAGGATTTTATTCGATTTTTGAATTGATAATTGCTTAGTTGGTTGGTGTCACTGTCAAGTGACTTAATACATTTGTTGTATACGTGAGGAGCTAAGAAATTAAAATGTCTCCCAGCACAAGCGCTGTGACAACGTGGGACTGGGTAACGGACTTTTCTCTTATTGCTAATTGATACAGTAGGGACTGTTAGTCTGTGGTATCTCCGTAGGATTTGGTGTATAAAAAGTTTGCGTACACTTAATACTTCCACCAGGTTATATAGGAGTTCCGTGGGGTATCGATATGGGAGATAGAACATAACCTTCAATACCGCTCGCTGGGCACGTTCAAGTTCTATAAGGTATGTTTTGGGGGCTCCGCCCCATGAGCATATGCAGTAACTCAGAACACCTTGGCACAGCGCATCGTATGTCTGCAATAAAAGTTTACGATCCGCTACAAGTCGTAAATTTTTAAAAACGTATATTAATTTACGGATTCTGGTGCTTGTGAATGTAATATGGGGGCCCCATTGTAACCTGTCATCAATAACAACACCAAGATACTTTATTGTTCTGACTCTGGTTAACACGTCACAGTTACAGTTGGCAATGCAGCCGGCGACACGCACCTGTCTGTTGCAGGGATATGTGTGTATTGTTAGACTGTCAAGGGGAGGGTTGGTAATTACTGGTGAACGTTTACAAAAGCATAAATATTTAGTTTTGCTGATATTAAGAGTTAGAAGATTATCCTCAAGCCAGCAAGTGATGTCACCTAAGCCCAACTCTGCGAGTGATTTTACTTCATCCCAAGTTCCACCATGAAACACCAGTGCCGTGTCGTCAGCGAACATTAGAAGATTTGCACTTTTGATTCGTGTTTTACAGAGATCATTGATGTAGGATGTAGGCTAGAAATAGAGTTGGACCTAAGGTGCTACCTTGAGGTACACCGTAGTTGCTAGTGACTTCATTACTAATGTAGCTGGAAACACGCACTTTTTGAACCCGGTCACTAAGGTAGCTTTGAAACCACGTGAGGGGTGTTCCTCGGATTCCCATGTTTTGCAGCCTCGCTAACAGTATTGGAACTGACACTGTGTCGAATGCCTTTTGAAGGTCTAGAAAAACCGCTATACATTTCTCACCACCATCTAAGTGAGAGGTCACATGAGAAGTAAGAGCTAGGACCGCGTCTTCGGTAGAACGATTAGACCTAAAGCCGAATTGGTTGCTACAGAGGATACTTTGCGATTCCATATAGTGTTTTAAGCGCTTGTTAACAATTTTCTCTAGTATTTTGGAAAAGGTCGTCAGTAGAGAAATTGGTCTATAGTTAGAGGGAGAAGATTTATCACCTGATTTAAATATAGGGGTTATAATTGAAGTTTTAAATACGGTCGGGAATATGCCAGATGAAAGGCTTAAGTTAAATAAATGAGATAGAGGTTCAACTAAGTATTGGCATGCAGACTTAATTAAGTTAGTTGTAATGGAGTCCCACCCAGGTGCCCTGCTATTTTTGAGGTTATTGATTATGGAATGAATTTCAGTGGTGTCAGTCGGAATTAGTAGCATTGAGTTTACAGGTGGTTCTTGGGAATTTGCTAACATTGCTAGGTCGTTATCTGTTTTATCTAGTTTTTTTAAGGTGTTGTCAGCTAGGATACGTCCAATCGAAGAAAAATATCTATTGGTGTCATCAAGTGAGGCGATAGGGTCGCTTTTAATATTAAGTAAGGCCGAGTTGGGTGACTTTGATCGGTTAAGATTGCAGATTTCTTTGATAGTTTTCCAGGTCTCTTTAGAGTTATTCTTATATTGTTGTAATTTATCATGATAATATTGTTTTTTAAGTATTTTAATTAGTTTATTGCACCAGTTTCTATAGGATACATATTTTAGACGGAGATCAACGTTGTCAGGGCTTTTTTTAAACTGTTTATGTAGCTTGTCTCTCTTTCGAATAGATTTCACGATGCTTATTGTAATCCATGGTTTTAGGGGCTTCTTTTTTCTAGAGATAGTGTTTGGGCTTGTATTGGAGTTAATGATTTGTTGTACTTTGCCAGTAAATTTTTCTGCTGCCATGTTCACATCTTTAATATAGTAAAGTGGGTGCCATGACAGGTCTTTCAGTTGCTGCACGATTTTTTTTATGTCTATAAAAACACTATTATGACTTTCCTGCATTTTAGTTTGGACAAGGTTGTGTAGATGGAGTAGAATGGGACTATGGTCTGTCAACGGGTCAAACACAAGAGAAGTGACATCGCTGTTTGTTTTTACCATAAAGTGGTCAATACAGGTTTTAAGTCTCGTGGGCAGGGTCACAGCTTGTCGCAGCCCATGAGTAGCCATTAACAACAAATAGTCAGTCGAGGAACTTGCATTATTATCCGGCATAATATCTATATTTATGTCTCCTGTGAAAATAATATGTTTATCTGTAACGGTATTTAAAATGTTGTCCAATGATTTTAGATAGTTGGACGGGTTGTGGCATGGCGGCCGATAGGAACATATGATTGTAAGACTGTTTGGCAGAGAGAGCGATATACAGTTACCGTCAGTTATAGATGGTTCACAACATGAAGAGTCCAAAGATTCTTTAACGTATGCGATTACACCATCATTTTGGTTAATAGTATATTTTGTATGATATGAGACGTAGTTATTTATCTGAGGTATTAATGACCTGTCATTTATCCAACACTCAGTCAACACAATTACATCGACCTCGATGTCCAAGTTAGTAATAAAAACAATCAGCTGATCCAAATTACGATTAACGCTGCGAATATTTACCGATAAAATGTTAATTGCGTTTACATTACTTCCAAGGCTTGAACAAACTGACGAATCCTCCACGTAAGTACACTGTATATCTCCAATAGAGTCAATTTCTTTTAGTAGATTCGTATCCATAATAAAGTAATAGGATAAGATATAATGTAGAAAACAAGTGGTAAGTATATATGTAATATGTCACCTGAGGGTAGATACAAGTTGTATTTGTTACGTAAAACGCGGTGATCAATATACGTGTATATTATTTTGGCCTTTGAGTTTGTCACTCTTTAGTACCACCCAGGGGACACGTGCAGGGTTGTGGTAGGTAGCTCCTGCGGACGCGAGTGACAGTTGTCCCCCCTTTGTCAAGTGAGTGGGCAACTCGACTGTTAGAGGTTCTTAAGCCGCCCGAAGGCCTCTAACTCGGCTTGACGACTATTGTCATAGACAGCATTAATGCTTACAACGACTCCATAGCTTACTTTAGTCTTACCGTGCTACAAATACTCCGATGCCTGGTCACGATACTTTAGCAATGAGCGACCGGTTGAGGAGGCGGAGGACGTTTTTGTTTCTAGGATTATGTAGCCTTTGAATGTCATTTGAATGTCTGTCACGTAAGATTTAAAACTAAATGCACTGTAGAATCAACAATTATACTGTTTCACAGTGAATAAAGTAAATGCTCAAACGTCTTTACCTTATCCTTATTTATTTTGTTGGAAACTTGGAACGCCTACGCATTTCGCACTTCGGAGAACTGCCCCGCTATTCTGTAACTTGTTTTAAGCTCACCTCAACGCTCACTCTCAAATACACTCGCGAGCAAAAAAATCGACTCACGCCACATTTTTTGGTTTAGGGCAAATTTTTCGCAACTGGGAAATGTTACAGGAAAAATGAGTATACCACGTTGTTATAAATTTATTCAGCTTTAAAAAACGCAACAATCATGAAAATCAGACGCATAACTTTCAGGATATGCTCGTTTGAACGGGAATTGAAATTTAACCGCCTTGAACTACCCACGAGTTGAGCGCCTTCAGGATGCATAAAAACAGGTGTTAACCTGTTTTTCTTATCAGTCGCTTATCACAAGTTGACCTGTGTACATCTCTCGCAATTGGACCACTGAAACCACCTGGAAAAAATGGACACCACCGAAAATGAAGCCGCCCAAGTCGTCGCCTTGCTGAATCAAGGACTTTCTCAGCGTTCAGTTGCCGAACAGCTGAATTTAAGTCAGTCTGCTGTCTCCAGGGTTTATCGTCGATTTGCTGAGACCGGAACCCTTACTCGGAGACCGGGATCCGGCCGTCGAAGATGCACATCCGAGAGAGAGGACCATTTCATCGTGACGACCAGTCTTCGGAATCGCCACCTGACCGGCGTTGACGTCCAGCAGCAGCTGATGCGGACCCGTGAGGTGCCCGTGAGCTCTTGGACAGTTCGCCGAAGACTTAAGCAAGCAAACCTCACCCCAAGAAGGCCAGCTACGGGGCCCAAATTGACGCAGAGACATCGGGACCTACGCAAGGATTTCGTAGCACGCTACGAAAATTGGAGCTACGAGCAATGGAGCCGGGTACTCTTCACTGATGACTGCAGAGTTTGTCTCCATGGCAGCGACAGAAGAGGACGGGTGTACCGAAGACCTGAAGAGCGGTTTGCACAATGCTGCTTCTCAGAAACAGTCGCCTACGGCGGCGGCTCCGTCATGATGTGGGCGGGCATTTCAATGGAGGCGAGGACTGAGCTGGTTTTCATCCCTGGTGGCGGCTGAGGAGGTGGATTGACCGCGGATAGGTACATCACTGACATCCTGCAGGACCATGTTGTCCCATACGCAGGTTTTTTTGACGAGGGGTTTCATTTGATGCAAGATAACGCCCCTTGTCACACCGCTGGAGTGACCAAAGCGTACCTGGCGGCGGTCGGCATTCCCACCCTTACCTGGCCACCGCTGAGTCCGGACTTGAATCCCATCGAGCACATGTGGGATTACCTGAAGAGGAAGGTTCGAGCGCGGGATCCAGCCCCGGAGACGATTTTGGCCCTTCAAGCTGCTTTGGTCGAGGAATGGGACGTTTGCCCGCAGGACACCATCAGAAAGCTGATAAGATCCATGAGGAACCGTATCGAGTGTGTAAGAAACGCCTATGGTGGCAATACGCGGTATTAAAATGAAAAATAAACGGTTTTTCCTCCATAAAATTTGTTTTCTTTCAATGTTGTGGTTATGAAATTAACCAGTTTTCCCCCACTTTGTGAAAAATCACGTTTTTTTTCAGAACCTGAAAAAAATATGACTTGCATTTGATATTTTCTGAAAGCTTACATTTCCAGCTTTCAGAAAATGCTACTATGCTACGAATACCTATATTAGTTTTAGAGATATTGCACATTGAAATTCAAAAAAATGTTGAGTCGATTTTTTTGCTCGCGAGTGTATATCCTGACGCCGCGATTCGTAGTAACTAAGCGTTGGTAGAGGTCTAGTTTCGTTAGGCGTGACTGATTGGGTGAGGCGTATGAGCGCGTAAAGAATAACAGCCCAGAGGCTTTTTTTACGTTATTAAGTCTTTGCCCTTTCCTTGTTTGTGTGGAGTTTTAGTAAGTGATAATAAAAGATCATGACATAATGATCCACACTACGAATAATACTAACATATCTATGGTCATATCTCCCGCATGGCCGAAGAGCGAGTGACTAAGCGTATCTTTTATTCAGAACTGCAGAAAAGCAAGCGAAAACAGGGCGGCCAGCTTCTGCGCTATACAGATGTGCTGAAGCGCCACATGCGGAGATATGATATTGAACCATTGCGCTGGAAGATTTTGGCTCAAGATCGGTCAAAGTGTAGGCATACAGTGAAGGTTAATGTGCAAGCCTTCGAAGAACGAAGACGTAACGAACTCGACGCTAAGCGCGACGAGTTAAAGGCTCGACCACCTGCGGCCGTCCACTACAATTTTGTCGGAGGGCTGCTGACCTGTAGATAATCTTTGCCTGTAGGGAATGTGGTCGCACATTCTCTGCAAAGATAGGCTACGTCAGTCACCTGAGAGCTCACGAACGACGCTCCAATTAGCCATATTTCCAGTCACCTTGGTCGAAATCGGCCAGGATGATGATGATAATGATTTACAATAATGAAGTTCGTTATTGTTGCACTTGCTGATTCGAGTGACAGAGAGGGAATACACGGACGAACTTCACTTCCGTTTTGCGGTAGCCGCTCAGACTAACTAGAAAGTTTCTAGTAAGTCTGAGCGGCTGCCATCTATCTGTATTTTGACTCAGTTTCTAGTAGAAACTGAGTCAAAATATGGCAGGGTCAAATCAATTCTGGTACCAATTCTCATCACATCACCTTTTTTATGTTCCATACGTCACGTGTAGGTACATTTTGCTGCCATAAATAATATTTTTTTTGGCTATAAGTTTCTTACATTTACACTTACAACGGTATCGGAAACAACATTTCTTCCGACATTTTTTGCGGTGAAACACTGACATAACCGCAACGTAAATAGGCACACCGGATTTATTCCGGCGGAACACGTTTTCTACGTAGGTAAATTATTCTTGAGAGGAGTTCATTACGCAGAAAAATACGTCTCTCTAGTCCAATCAGTAACAATCAGATGACTTGTGGTATTAGTTTATTTGTTGGACTAGTTATAGTTATTCCTGTCGCATTGGACTCAAAAGAGATCGCATGTTATTTACTTTTTATTACAGCGAGCGCTGACATCGTGTTTCCGATCTTTTGATTTAAGTTACCACTTACCACATATTATCTTAGAAGTTGTTTATCCGTAAAGTACGGTCGGAAGAAACTATCGGGTCATGCTTCTCTGGGGATGTACATAACCGAAGGCAAGTTTTCGTAGTTTGCTTTTATACCCACTAAAGAATAGTTAGGTATTACGCTGGTTGTTATTTCGCTTGAACCGAACTGTATGAAGGCTGATGAAAACAATAATGGAATATTAACATTATTAACTGTTGACAATACCCCATTAAGGACACAGGAAGCCTATAAAATTTCTTGTAAAAATAAAGCAATCATAATCCACATTCAAACAACAATCGAGGAATTAACTTCGCAGACATTAAGAAAGGCCAGACCAGCCTCAGATAAACCCGCATGATGTTTACGACAATTTCGACATTTCTCATTGTTTCCGAGATTAACTGATAAGCAGATTGCGTAGGCGCAGGCAAATAAGAATAAAATGACGGTTTTTATTGCATTAAAGTAATGAGAGATGAGGTCTAACAATAGAGGACAGGAGATGTCGGAAAGGTAGGCATGCGGATTATGGTCGCCGTTTTATCACGTGTCGCTGTAAAATACTGAGGATAAGACACCCGTCCATCTGTCACTCGTACTATATAGCTATAACGTGAGGGAAGTCTTATCCAGAGCGATGAGTGGTAAAATGGAATACGCTCGCTGAACTCTATTAAAGTGGCAGCTGATGACACAATGGGGATAAACGTTAAGATACATTCTATGGGAGGTCGTTGTTGTTCTACGTCCGTAGGAATAACCCAAGAAGCCCTACACGTGACCTCCGGGTGGTGCTAAAAGAACAACAAACTCGGCAGCTGCACTGTTCCTTCTGAACCTCGTAGCGCATACTGGAACTCTATCAGCGACATCGATACGAATACATATATGTACCAGTGTGTAACCGCCATACGATAAATAAAATAAAAATGGGACAATCTATCACAGGGGAGGTCCCAAATTAGCTAGTTGTGGTTACTTCAACTCATGAAACAATTGGCTTAGTAGGAAAAATCACAACAACTCTGGTAAACCGTGAGAAAACTCGTTAATGGTGATTTATCGACTGAAGCCTTTTTCAAATTACTCCATACAAATGATAAGACTTATCGGTCATGTGGCCAAAGCGACGTTAAAGCTAGCTCGGGCCAGCGGAGGATATTGCCATTGCTTCACGATCACCAGCAGAAAAGGAAAAGATTGCACCAGCAAGGGAATGCAAAGAATGCTTGAGGAAAATCGCGCCAACGTCGACGCATTCAGTCCCTATATATGTATACCCGATAGAATTTGTGTGACTCAGGTCACAGTGGTCATTTTATCCCTCTATCGCCGTGGATAAGATATCCGTTACTCTCGCTCTCGCGTACTAGTCAGAACATGATGCACGTCTTATCTACAGCAGAAAAGTGATTTAATGACATCCTTCATACACGTCCTGAGTTTCTTGGGGTCTTCTCAGCTAGACTAGGGATGGGCAGGCAAACCCAGGACCGATAAACCCTATCGATTTGGTAACCCTATCAATTTGGTAATCTAAGTTACCATAAGTATACATAATAGTACTTAACCATAAGTTAACCCCTAAACAAACTAACTTAACTTATGGTTACCATCCGATGTGCTTACCATAACAATGGGGTTACCCTATCAGTAAGGTTACCTTATCATAAGGTTACCATTATGGATAGGGTTTTAAAAACAACTTCTAAAATAACCCTATGGAACACCCTAATAAGGGAAACCGGTTCCGATCCCTGATGGCAAACTAACCAAGTAAAACTCCCATTATCTCACACCAGAATTGTTTATCAGCTTTATCTGCAAGTCGAAGTGAACCAAACAATTCATGGAAATTAGCCATTTAATTATCGATGCGATCCGAGTTTTCCGAATCCGACAAAAACAATGTCATCATAACGGCTAATTTGAATCCATATCGAATCACCGTTCGAAAATTATATCATTAACATTGTATCGATTGGGCTGTGTAAACACTGCCTCGGTTGATATATACTATACAGAAAGGCATATAAACCGTTGTGACTCCAATTACATAAAGCTTTGAATACATGAGCAGTATTGTATACAGAGAGAGTGTGAACGTCAATGGTGAATCACTCGTAGCCTTGATAAAAACATTTTTCCGATATGATGTACAAATATAAATATTGTACTAATTCGATGGCCATGTAAACACATATGGGCTTCAGGAAAATGCATTACAGAAAAAATCTTTATGAATAGATTAGATTCGATTTAGGTATTAATTATTGGCTTTTGATATGTAATACTCGTATATTATACATGTGCATCGTGATTCATTGTTGTCGAAAATGAGTAAGTATAAAATTAAATGTTTTTGTCATTTAAAGATTTTTTCACTTCTCATGCTCGCAAAGTTCTCTGTGCTGGATGTATGCTGCACAAAATGCCACTTTTATGCTCTAGTGCACAAAGTAAAATTGTTTTAAGACTAAGATAATCGGGCCTAACAGCCACACACACAATAAAACTTCGTAGAATAAACTTGTCATTTGATTTGATTTGTTTTAATAAATTTCACATCCGTGTTTTCCATTACTATATTAATAAAACCAGATAAAATAGGAGTCAATTATTATTTTAAAACGTATTAAAATGACTTGGCAGTATGAAGTAGGTACCTAAGTCTAATATCACGTGTCGAAAATTAAAAATTAAAAGTTAAAAAATTAAGTGACAGGAATGAGCTATTATTTTATTTTATTTTGCAATTATTTGTTGTTTTCTCGCAATCGAAGTGAAAAGCAGTGTGTATAACTCGGGCATAAATTGGCTATTTAACCCCTCGACTTAACTATCCACCCTCGCCGGTGGATATAAACGTCTCAGTTTAAATGGCTCGTTTTATGCGCTTGTTGTACAATCTACTATTGGTTAGCATACGTTATACGCGTAGGTATAAAAAAGATTACTGTTTTTCGAACGAAATCAGGTGTTATGCTATGAAAATAATTATAGAAATTTTCGTAGGCAAGAAGAATTATTGAGATTTCCATGCAAATTTCAATTAGCCTTTTTTTAACGTTAGGTAAATGCGTCGTGGGTTCGTCCATGGTTCGTCCTAATACAAGATACAACGCGACTATACGCGATCAAACATATTGGACTCGAATAGGTATCCTAATTAACAATTGATTGTCAATTGGGATTTGGTATACCTTTTCGAGTCCAATAAGTTTGATCGCGCGTTTGCGATAATCGCGTAGTCGCGTTGTATTAGGTTAGGACGATCCCTACAGGGGGTCGTCGCGTCGCAGGATTGCTATTGGCATTCAACTGCGTACACATTTCAATCCTATATATCAGAACGAAAAACAGGAATTATTTGGAAAAACAATGGTGAGGGATTGTTTGGCGGTATCTAAGATAAATCATTTTTACAAGAATCCAGGGCTGTTGTTATTCGGAACGCGCTAATGCGCCTCACCTCACCCGTCACGCCTTACGAAACTAAGAGCTCGGATTATGCTTCGTTACTACGAATCGCGGCGTCTTCTTTTTCTAGCATTAGCTCATTCTAAAATATATCCTAAACCCTCCTTCATATTTCATAAGCTATGTGTTAGTGTAATTTCTATTGCACCTCAATTGCATGTCATTTCTTATATTTTTTGATTGCATTACGCTCATCAGCTTAGTTGGTATAATTATAATATACGCGTGTATTTTTAATATCACCTCAAATTGTAATCAGAGGTAGGTGTTAGGGCTATGAACCGATATTGCAAGATTTTTTTTCATAACTGTTAACCTTTTTTTCCTTATAAAATTATTCAGCACGCAATGTATCACTACATTGTCTAACTGATGTGACGTCACAACTGTCACAAGTAACCCGCTTCTTCCATGTGTCAAATGAGTGTAAGCATTACATTGCTGCTCGATAAATTTTCAAAAAATAATTACGCTTTGGTAGTTAAGATTAACTTACAATTTTCTTACAATATCGGTTCATAGTACTAAAAGCTATGTATGGTTACAATTTGAGGTAATATTAAACATACAGGCTGTATAGTAAGTATTAAGATGTTTAATTCGATGTCTCAGTGAGAGCAGTTTAGGAAGTACTTAAGTGCATCTTTAGTTGTAAGCATTTGTTACTATTAGTGTATTGTTGTACATTTGCTTTTGTTGTTTCTCCAATAAATGAAATAAAAAAATAAAATATCCTAAATCCTAACGGATGTCGGCGATCATCATGCGAAAGTCTTCCCTGCTCTTCGCCGTCCTGGCGAGAGTTAGCTTCAAGATATATTTACATAAGTATGTGTGGGTGAGCGTTGAGGTGAACTTAACCCAAGTTACAGATTAGCGGGGCTGGAGGCGTCTCTTAAATTTCCTAGATCTGCTTTGTACTGACACAAACCCGGCCTATCTAACCGTATA
Source organism: Epinotia brunnichana (assembly GCA_963854355.1). Taxonomy (NCBI): domain Eukaryota; kingdom Metazoa; phylum Arthropoda; class Insecta; order Lepidoptera; family Tortricidae; genus Epinotia; species Epinotia brunnichana. The sequence continues at coordinate 1,378,858 of OY977938.1, forward strand.
CACGCTCGTTATTAGTAATCCCCGTGAACTCAAAGGCACCGCAAATTGATTTTCCTAATTTCCAATATCTCTGCGTGATAAAACTGATCCTCATGAATGATTAGAAGACGTGCCTTTACGTGATTTACAAAACATGTGGTTTCAAAATGATGGTTGCCCAGCTCACTATGCCCGTGCAGTGCGAGAATACTTAAACCAAGAGTATCCAGGGCGTTGGATCGGGCGACTTGGTCCTATCTTGTGGCCACCCCGTTCGCCCGACCTGAACCCCCTGGACTTCTTCTACTGGGGCTGTCTTAAAGACAAAGTCTACTCAAAACCCATAGCAACATTGGACGAGCTTCGCCAAAAAATCACACAAGCTGCGGATCATATCAATGGTAGAAGATATGCACGACGGATAAAACGATCATTTCTAAGGCGATGTCATGTCTGTATTAATGCCGGTGGCAGGCAATTTGAACATTTACTGTAGTATTAATAATGTAGTAAATGAATTTAAAAAAAATAAAAAAAATTGTACCATTTCTTTGAATTTATTCAACATTTTTCAACAACAAAAATCCTTTTTTGGGTACAGTAAAAGTGATTACCGCCAACATTAAATAATGTCGATTCTTGTTTAAAAATTCGTTGTTTTCTTTTGTGACTAGGTTTCCTAAAGTATTATACCATTTTGGAATCTTGGTTAGTTGCGTCAACTTTTGAAAATAATTGCCATTGTGGTGTCAATACAATTTTTTTACACCATGATGATTGAAAGTGGACTGTAAGGAAAAAATCTTTCAAAATTGTAGGGACAAAATCGATTTTGATTATTTTTTGTGTAAAAACTACATGTATTATGGTATTTTTAAGAACTGTGTTAGATAGCAGGGCTACTTAAGTTTCCAAAAACAAAAAAAAAACAGTAATATTTGAATATTTGTAGACATGGTCGTTAAAAATACCATTAGGGATGTCGATTTTCGATGAATTTCATTTTTTTTCTGTAATTTCTAAAATAATTGAGATATATTTTTTTCCTTATTTTTTCTCGACTAATCATAAGTAGCTCCATCCTCTGGTGCCGGCTTATCGTTGAGTTTTGGGACACGTTGTATTGGATTGCCATGTTTGAGTGAGGCCTGAAGATGATATCGGGATTAATAGTTTTACTACTTACTTTATTACTTTACTATTACGTGCCCACGCGTAGGTTAGGAACAATACATGTGCTATATATAACACTTTAAACTCTCGCCCTTTGTACACATATATTTAAACTACTGTTTTACACGGGTCAACGTCAAAATTAAGAAATAAAGGTAAATACATTTCGCGTTAGAATACATAGTGCGAGAAAAATAGAGAGAGCTCGCGCGCCGGCTTGTGATAGCCGTGTTAGGTTGCATTTCTCAACCGATTTCAGTGAAATTTTGAGCAGGTTCGATAATACTTAATGTAAACTTATTTTGTCGAATCTGTTTTTGGGAATCTAATCAACACATTTTTTTTAAATACACAGTCTCGCTTTTACTACAGCTCATAGAACCACTAGATAGTTAATTGTGAAAAACTTCAATATCGTTAAATATGTATCTATTTAGTTAGGTTATTGCAGCCACAAAAGTTGTAATTTAATCTATGCACGTCATAGATCAAGTTGTAATACAAACCAAGGTTAGAACAGGCTCGTTTTAACCGACGATGAAGCAATAAAAGGTTATGATTTAACCCGCACGAAGTCAAATTCTAATCTTGAATTAAAATGTAATAACTGATTAGTTGGCCAAGTGCAACGTTTGTGCGTTTCGTTGGCCGATAACGTTCTAATCGTAGTGTCGTAACATATAGTAGGTACATTACCTATAGTCGTGCGGAGTCCGTTCTACGCAATAATAGTAACATGTCATATTTAACAACTATTAGTTATATACTTTGACTAAGTATACTTACATATGATTGATTTGGTTGTCTGTATGCGTGATCACATTAATAACAATACGATTGCAACAGCAAATACCTAAGAACAAACCTATTAATTGTGCATGTTGTTAGGGGAAAATACTTTACTTTCGAATACCGGCGCCATATTTTAGTATGTTGTTAGGCATGTCCCCTGGATTCCAAAACAATATCTAAGGAGTCGATCTCCCGTACGTCGATCTCCCGTACTTAAACTAGCGTATATATTGAAATATAGTGTATGTAAGAACTATTGACAATTTATTCAGCTTTCATTTGGTACCCCACATGTGTATGAACGTTGCATGGTTTGGGTGTAATTTAAACTTTTCCAAGCGCGGCCGCGGCGTTTTTGACGACGTCATTACAGGGGAGACAGACTCGTTAGATATTGTCTCCCGGAATCCCCTAACAACACGCACTTTAAAGCCAAATTGACAGCTTAGGTTAGTTAGCTCAAAGAGGAGGAGGGGAATGGTGAGTTAAAATCGAAAAAATACTCGGCAGGCCAGTTTTTTGGAGATTTAATTATAACTGGAAATCACGGATAATTTTTGGGTCGGTAGGTAGTTGTTCCTATTCGAAATGTGGGCATGGAGAAGGATGGAAGGTATTAGTTGGACAGAAAGAAGAACAAACGAAGAGGTTTTAAATTTGATAGGAGAAAGGAGATGTCTACTAAAAACTATTGAAAACAGAAGGAGAAATATGTTGGGGCACCTGATACGACATGACAATTAAATAAAAACTATAATTGAAGGAAAGATAGAAGGAAGGAGAGGCAGGGGAAGACCAAGACGTGCGTTTATGGACCAAGCTAAAGAGAAAAATAATGCAAGGTCGTATCAAGAGCTCAAAACAGTTGCAGAGAAAAGAACAGAATGGCGATTACTCCACCGACAAGAGCCCGGCTCTTAAGTTTATGATGATGAAGAGTTGTTCCTAATAACGTGCTTGTGTGTAGGTACGTAGTAACGGATGGGTATACTTATTTTTTATTTATCGTATGGCGGTTACACACTGGTACATACATGTATTCGTATTGATGTCGCTGATGAGTTCCAGTGTGCGCTACGAGGTTCAGAAGGAACAGTGCAGCTGCCGAGTTTGTTGTTCTTTTAGCACCACCCTGAGGTCACGTGTAGGGTTTCTAGGGTTATTCCTACGGACGTAGAACAACAACGACCTCCTATGGGTATACTTACCTAAATATTCGAATTTGACATACCTACCTAACTACCTATATACAACTTTAATAGTAACACTTTGCATCCTTACTCTTCATATTGCAAAGAACGCAGACAAAGCAGCGAAATAAAATATAGCAGCCTATGTCCATATAGCAGCCTATGTCCATTGTATATACTGCTGAAATAATTTTTGAAAGAATAAGTACAAATTTTTCCTCTCAATCAAGAAAACATGGGCCGGTCTTTTTTTTTTATTTATATAGAAAAACTGCATCCTCAGACAAATTCAATTATAATTATTGAATGTCCAAGCTGCAAGCTGAAATGGAGACCTTCGCTCGTTCAGTCACGATTATTTCCAATCAATAGTCAATCGCGCCATAAGGAAACGTCGCTAAGAGAACTCCTGCGCAGCGGAGCCTAACCGTTATAGGGACACACTTTATAGAGGAGATAAAAGGGCTATTTGTTCCCAGCAGTGACATAAGATAAAAGTACTGTTAGGGGTTAGAGATTATAGCGTAAGGATGCACCTTTATTAAGGCATTAAGTCCGCCAATTGACCTTTTATTCGTATTTATGTCAAGTTTATGATCAGCGAGCCATGGAGCGCAGCATATTAGGTGTCATGACTCAAATATGTAGCCGACGTGGCTCGGAAAGCGGAAAAGTTGAAGTGGTAGTGGGCTGGGCATGTCTGCCGCATGCCGAGTGAACAGTGGGCCAAAGCCGCCACGGTGGGACGAGCTAGACTCGTTCTCAAAAGATTGGCCACAAGAAGCTCAGGATCAAGAACACTGGAAACAAAGGGGGGGAGGCCTTTGCCCGGCAGCGGTACACTACAGGCTCCTATAATAATAATAATGTAAAGTTTAAGCTTGTACTATTACTTATTCTGTGGTTTAAATTTATACCACAAGTTGGACTGATGCCCTGGTAAAGGTGGCGGGATTCCGCTGTATGCGAGTAGCGCAGGACCGGTCATTGCACTCATTGGGGGAGGCCTATGCCCAGCAGTGGACGTCTTCCGGCTGATATGATGATGACGATGATTTATGAAAGTTCAAATAAAAAAAATAGGATAACCAGTAACTAGGGGTCTATAGAACTAAATTCCCGGCCCTCCTCCCAAGACACCCCGGGAGGACCTCGCTAGCACCACATTTTAAACACCTTTAGCCGTATAAGGGGTGATGATGATGATGATGTATTCCTGTTATCCCTCATTAGGGACATAGGGCTCGTAGAAGAGTTCTCCATTTTGCACGATCTTGCGCGACTTATAGCTCTTTCCAGTCGAGACCAGTTGAGCCGGCCTCTTTCTCAACTGATCGCCTCCATGTATTCCGAGGACGTCCCAGCCGTCTTCTGCCAGTAGATTGCCAGCGGAAACCCTGCTTGGATAAGTGGGTATAAGTAGTGCGTATAAGGGGTAGCGGAGGAAAAAACCACCAATAAGAAGAGGTGGTAGATTTTTCCTCGTAAACTATTCCGCAACCTCGTACTGCTCTGGTTACACTCTAATGCTCACTCTGATGTAATTACTTACTAGAGATGGGCTGACTATGGGTTTGGCCGACTAGTCGGTCGCCTAGAAGGCCGACTAGTCGGCTAGGCCGATCGTGGAGTTCGGCTAAGTTCGGGTGCAATCGGGAAACTTCGTTTCACTTTGCCGTCGCGCTGTCTGCATGCGTTCGCGACGTTCGCGTCGTGTGACAAGTTTTGTTTACATTTTACCGGCGTGTTTCATTTCGTGAGCAAAATAAATCAAAAAGTGATTAAACTATCGACGATTGACGAATGGTAAAAAATGGCAGTTTACTTATTTTATTTCTCGTTTTCCTGTGATCCATTAGCCGACTAGTTGCCGACAACAAATGACGCCGGGTAGTCGGCTTTCCCGACTATTCGGCACTCGGTACATCTCTAGTACAGTCGCCATCACATACATAGGTACACTATAGGTATTCAAAAATATCGGCACATGCACCCTAATGCCTTGAAAATAGAGGTGTGTTCCGATGTTTGTGACGTGCTTGTTTGCTCCGATGTATGTGATGGCGACTGTACCTACTTACACTTTTATAAGCCTGGTCCTGATTTTCCAAATGTAGGTTGTGGAATGAGCCGCCGAGGTTTTCCCAAGGGACTACAGTATGGGGTTCTTCAAAAAAGGAGTGTATAAATTCTTAAAGGGTCGGCAACGCGCATGTAACACCCCTGGAGTTGCAAGCGTCCACAGGCTACGGTAATCACTTACCATCAGGTGGGCCGTGAGCTTGTTTGCCACCGAGGTGGTATAAAACAAAAAAATATGGTTTTTTAGAGTAAACAATTGTTATTGTTTGTCGCAGGTGTCCCCCGAGGTCCGAATGGCGCTGCCGCTGCCCCGCGCCCCGGACCCAGTGCTGGCGGCCTACTGGGCTGAGTACGAAAACCTGTTTCGACTCAGCGGGCAACCTACGGACGAGGACGACAACCACTATGAAGGTAAGTCACTTCATCATCGCAGCGTTCATAGCCCAGTGGCTCCTGCGAGTCGAATACGATAACGTAGGTTAAGCAAAGACGGCAGCGGTCAGTCTTTGGATGGGTGACCGCCTATTTGAGTGGTTACTATAAATGAGCGCTTCCGTGCTTTGGAAGGCACGCTAAGCAGTTGATCCCGGCTGCTGTCTATGACAGTAGTCGTTAAGACGATTTGCCGACTCTCTTGACAAAGGGGGGACAACTGTCACTTGCGTCCGCAGGAGCTACCTACCACAACCCAGCACGTGTCCCCTGGGTGGTACTAAAGAGTGACAAATTCAAAGGCCAAATAATGTATGCAATACGAGTAAATAAATAAACTTCATCATCATCCTAGCAATTTCCCGGTTGTACCAACAGAACACTAAATGCTATAGAATGGCGAATACCCCGCGCTATGGTATTTAGTGTTCTGTGGTTGTACCCTAGTGGAGCTCGGGGTCCACGGGGGGTTTGGAACCTAATCCTAAGATGTGGCGTGGCAAGGGCGTCACCAGCCGATGGCCTAGGGGGGGCCAAGTTCATACATATAAATGTTTTTTTTTTTTTTGGGACAGCTGCCCCCCCTCCCTTCCCTCGGTGACGCCCATGGGCGTGAGGTTTGATTAAACCGACTGCCATCTGACCTTTAAATCTTGTGTGTGTTGACTTGTTAATTGGGATCAGATCGGTTTCTTCACGATGTTTTCCTTCAACGAAAAGCTGTTGTTAGATATCAAACGATATTTCGTAGAATTCGTTTTTTTTAAAGCCTCCGTGATACGAGTCGCTAGCTGGTCCTAACCCTATACCTCCAGATTGATATAGTCGCGTATACCTTACCGCTTCGTTACAGTGGGAGAATTTTCTCTTCTATAAAAACCCAATGATGTTACATAAAAAGAGTAGATAAGTTGTCTTTACGAAATTCCCTGTTTAAAAATGGCCATCGGGCACATCTAACGGCTGAGACACGTTGATTTCCATTGACGACGCGAGGCAAGTTGGTGCAATTGACTCAATTTGTGGAGCGCTTATACCTCTACCTCTTTTTTATATTACATCATTGTAAAAACCAATGAAAACAACTATACCTACAGGGTAGATACAATAATCTCTTTATTTAATGTTGATCAGTGGATCAGCCTCTCTATCACAATACACACATAATTACGAAAATAAGATAGCGGTTTGTTGTCTGATAAGATAGCTCAAAAGTAAAATGACACGCAAATATTGACTGCATCAATGGCGCAGTTTGTTTCCATAGTAAACTTGACATTAACTATCAACTATACTATTGACCGCCACCGCGCAGGCCGCGGCAATGTGATTCAGGCCGTAAGTACAGTAATAAGTCCTGTCAGACTGTCAGTAATAAACTTAGCATTAGCTGTCAAAGTAGGATGGTCAAATTGGCCTATTGACCAATAAAGACAAGCGATAAGTCACTGGATAGCTTATTCAAAGTCCTAAAACTTTTACTATTGCAAGTAATCCAAAATCTTTGTGTGAAAAAAGTTATAGCTGCATAAAAAAGTTTAATGACTTGAAACGATAAACTATATAATATACCTCAAAATTGTTCACTGCTTAGACGTCGTATCCAATCGCGTCATGTAAGAGCGAGAACTTATTTGTGTTATATTTTGATTAATAATAATGCCATTGGCATACGTGCAATAGCACAATATTACTGCACCTGTTTGACAGGGCGTCGCACTGTTGGAAGTTGTGCACATATAGTCATAGTTTGGTACCTTGGTGCAGGCCCCGTAGCATGATTGGGCTTATCACGCGATAAGTGACAAGATAGAGCATCCGTCCCTGGCTGACACTGTTCGATAGAACGAAACGACGCTCTTATCTTGTCACTTATCGCGTGATAAGGCCCATCCATGCTACGGGGCCAGGAAGACACGAACTATTTATTCCTCCAGCTGGGCACTTAACACAGCTCATAATTGATGAACCTTTTGCTTAAAGAATAGTACTCATTGTTTTATGGTATATCAATCGATATTTAGTTGTTTTGTTTTGTGTATTTATGTAAAAACGTTTAAAAACCGTTATATAGAACTTAAACCCTGTATACATATTTTATATCATTAAAAAAAATCTCGTTGAGGGGATGTTTTTATTTTGCCATAACTTGTTTCAAACAGCGATTTAAGATTTCCCGCCGTACAAAAAGTTTTAGAGTATGAAAAAACCTTTCAAATGACATATGGCTTGTCATTATTGGTTTTTACGCCAGAGTCCATATGAATATGGGTAACCTCCTTTAATATTTACCACGACCGTAGGCCGCGCCAGTGTGTTGCAGGTTGCAGGCTTAATGTGTCGCGCTTTGACAGGTTTGGTTTTAAGGCTTTCAAACCCTCTGTTATTCTCATTGTTATCGTGCAACAACGGGCTCCAATATAGGTTTATGGGTGCAAGGTCTGCATGTCTCTATCTGCCAACACAGCGAATCCTCAAGTGAATAAAGGGTCAGCAACGCGCTTCTGATTCTTCTGGAGTCACAAGTGTCTATAGGCTACGGTAACTGCTTAACATCAGGCAGGCCGTAAGTTTGTTTGCCACCGTAGTTGTATAAAAAAAAAGGTTCTAAAACGTGCTGCACTTTGTGGATAGCGAAATGGTGTACATTTTGACCCGAATTTGCTTCAGACTGATGTGTGTCGGAACAGTGAACTGCAAAAATATCTAAGCCTGCTAACGCAGTCAGAAATATCTTAGCAGTGTGTGTTTGTCTGTCTTGATTAGGTATTTATATGGCCATACGCTTGTCGACCGATATGAATATGTACACTCTAAAATACCCGCAAAACAACAAGGTTCAACTTATTTTTGCTATTTAGAAGATCCTTGAAAATAAAAATCAACGCCGCCAATCAAAAATTGACGCCGATGTCCACAACAATTGAGGACATTATAACTATCATAAGTCTGTATTTCGGAATATCGTACTTACAGAGCGTTTATGACGTTTCATAAAAAGTAGCTATTTTGACTATTAGTCAAATATCAAGTATTTCTGCTGAGAATCAGACAGGGATACAGAGTTCACAATTTTACAGAAAACGACGACCATCACCATACAATTTAATTGCAATAATGGATTTTGTGGGAGCCGGTTTACACACCGGAGAACGAAACCGAGTGCATGCACTTTCTTCCGATTTTCTTCCGATTCCATTCGTTCTGAGCACGCGATCCGAATCACGCGATGGACTGTCACATTAGTCACATACTCCATACAACTAGTCGCTTTGTGCGTTGTAGAAATCGCGAGTGCCGTTTTTTTTTTTATTATTATTTCCAAAGGCTAACTCGCACAAGTAAACAATATTAACGAACCAGGGGACCGATTTTTGACTTTCGAGCGCTCGAATCTTTCACTCGAAAACGGACAAAAATTACGAAATGCTCTTTTGAAATAGCGATAGAAAATTTAAAAACGAGTGGTATTGATCACTCGTATTTAATTCTATCGGTAGAAAATTTGTGCCTGCAATTTTGACACTAAAATCGTATTTAGTTTTATTTAATTTTCGAGCGCTCGAAAGTCAAAAATCGGCCCCCTAGTCGCAAAATTTTATGAAAATCGGTTTAGAAATGCGACTTGTAGATGAGATCAGCCAGAAATCTGGAGGACATTTACGATTTTTTTGGCCAAAGCTGTACCTAACGGAGTACTCTATTCGCTTCGCTCGCTCGTTTGACAAGCTCAATGTAATACTCCAGGCAAAATACGGTTTTGAAAAACATTAATTTATAATAGCGTTTTTTTTCTTTATATAATTTTAAAACATTATTCTAAGATGCTCTATTCAAGAATCCAACAAACTTTCCATCCGGAAGTATTTAAATAGATTTAAAAAAATCATGTTTTATTTTTATTATTATTTATCTTGAATATTAAAGAGCAAATGTAAATGAACCAAAATAAAGATAAAACTATTTATTAATATTTTTTCTGACTTTTCAAAACCTAGTAAAGTTATAATTTTTTTGATGTCTGAAATTTTGTTGGATTTTGTCGCTAGGTAACTATTTAATATATATTAAATTTATTTATGCAAAAAACAACACAAAGAAGAAAACAATACAATACCTAAAACTAAAATTAAATAATAAAAACAGCTACATTGAGATTTAAGTGTCGAATAACCCGCCCCGGGTCACTCCAGGCGCAAAGTTGCCCATCACACTAGCCGCATTGCCGCGCTGAATAGCTATGGCTAACCTTTGCACCAAAAATAACCCAGAGCGGGGATCGAGACCTCTCTCATGCAAGCGGCGCCCCACTTCCTTGAAAAAGGTTTTGGCTTCTGAGCACCAACACCCAGTAACCTCCACCGCAAGAGGAACGAATAAATAATTTGAGAGACCCGAGTACTTGTCCCTCTTCCGTACTGCCGCCAGCTCAGCCGCAGCTCCAGGCGCCCGTATGGTGCGACCAATGTGCGAAGCAGCAAAAGTGCTAACACATGTAGCGTCCCAGAGGAGACATTTGCCTTTTTGCCAGGGCACCAGGGTTAAGCCGTCGGGCCTTTTACCGTCAGACCGGCAAAGGCCTGGAGGCTCCAACATACATGGCACATTAGCTGACACGAGCGCCCTCCGAACAATGTCGTTAAGGGCATGGTGACGTGGGAACCTTCCCGCGCAACGACAACAACTAAATGCGTGATGACCGTTACTCTCCACCGTAGCGCCGCAGATGCATACGTGAGGTTCACAAACATCACAGCCCAGGCGAAGAGCCACGGCCACCCGCAACGAGTCATTGTCAAGAAGAGTACCTAAATGCGGAGAAGGGAGAGCGTGTAGCCACGCCCCAGACTCTGGCCTTGATGCCGCCATGAGTCTTGCCCTATCCACACCCACCGCATCCCCCAACAGGCCGTCTAGCGTCCGCTTTCCACCTACGTCATCCCACAATCGTTGGCGGTCCGGTTTCTCAGGCACAGGCGCACCCAAGTTGAGAGTCGTCCAGGCCTCCAAAGCATCGACAGCATAAGGTATGGTTGCCTTATCACCATCTAAGGAAATAATCTTAGTGACAAGGTCCAAAACCCCCTCCGCCGATGCCAGGTAAGCGTCTTACACCTAATCCACCGAACCGAATGGGTAAAGATGCCAGGTCCCATTGGTCCGAATTGAGGGAGACATTCAGTAGGTCCTCCACTGACTCCTTCAACACACAATCAAAAGAGTCAGTGTGCACAGGGTGAATCCAAGTCGCTACCGTGCGTAAAAAATACGTGAGTTTGGGAACGGCGAAACAGGCACACAGTAAAATAAGAGCAACGTGCGATGAAAGCAGCTTCAACCTCTCCCTAGCAGACAGGAGAAGCTGCCTTCTCACCTCGAAGGCTTCAGGGATGGCTTCAGGGAAAATAGGAGAACCCAAGAGGTTGAAAGTGTGGGTTGATAACTCTTTGATAATATATCCATTACAAAGAAAAAATCAGCTATTATAAATTATTTCCAAATTTGTAATTTTTTCCATACAAGTTGTCAGTTCATTGCCTGGACTATAACAAGTATACAGGGTGAAGAGAAAAGTCACCAAAAATATTAAAATTAAAATAACTTCTGACTCTATAGGAAACTTGAAATCCACCAAATGGGGCATGTTTTTAACATATTCCGTAATTTTCTTTGCTGGCTGATGGGACAGAATTCAACGAAAAGTAGAATAAATAATAACTGATTATTTAAACTACCCTATCCTACCCTATCGCTTTTGACTTGCTTTTGACGCATGCTGTATGACAATACGATTCTGATGTTAGCTAACTAGTAGGTGCAAAGGTGTCAGAGGGGTCGGAGTCGGACGGGTATGCGGGAGGCGACTCGAGGCTAACTTCAGACACGCAAACTTTTGTGCCGCGTAGTGTAAGTATCTTTATTAAGTTTGCCTTTCAATTGTTAATCATGTCTACTAATCATTTCTGATCACTGTATGTATACATGTACCACACGTATCAACAAATGCCGTGATATATGCAAATTTTGCTAAAGTCGAATATATGACAACACTAAAAAATGTTAACTAAGGCCGTGGAATGCGTCATAACAATGTTTCTCAGAAACAACTTGGTGCCTACAAAGCAAAACAACATGGTTTGTAAAATTGTTTTATTACACTGAAGCAGTAAATATAATTGCTTTATTGTATTTTTCGCTTACAATCAAAGTGTTTGTTTACTAATGACAATTAGGGTGGGTTTGTAAGCGTAAGCGGTCTTCGTTAAAATCTGAATGTTTTTCAAGTTTGACAAGTTTCTATATAATGACAGCTATAATTAACGTTGATCTGTCTCCCGCCCTTCGCGATTGATTGTGGCCTAATTACCCAACTGCCGAAGGAGAGAAGGGTTATGCTTTTCGAGCGTATGTATGTATGTATGTGTGTATGTCTTATTCTTTGACACGCCCTGTAGCCTAAACCGTTTGACGGATTTCGACATATGAGGTGTCGTTGGATTCCTCATGGAGTGACATAGGCTATAATAATTGCAAAAAAGAAGTTGGGTTTTTTGAAAAATCTTTTGATTTCACTTGTTTTATCAACCCAAATAACCCAACCTATGATTGCATCTTCCAGAAAAAAACATTTATGCTAAAGGAAATACGCACGGACAATGTTTTTCAGGAGAGGGCCTGATGTTGTGGGCTGTGTTATTAATCCCCGACGGAAAAAGAGGGGTGTTATAAGTTTGACGTGTCTGTGTGTCTGTCTGTGTGTCTGTCTGTCTGTGTGTCTGTCTGTCTGTGTGTGTATGTCTGTGTGTGTGTGTGTGTCTGTCTGTGGCATCGTAGCTCCTAAACGAATGGACCGATTTGAATGCGGTTTTATTTATCCGAAAGCTGACGTGATCGAGATGGTTCTTAGCTACGTTTTAACAAAATCGGTTCAGCCGTTTTTGAGATATTGAACTTTGAAATGAAAATGTCGGGGGTTTTACAACTTTTCTAAGTTTTTCTTTTGCGAGTCAGCCGAGCTGCAAAGCTCTGTCACACTTTTGTATAATTGTACCTACTACGATCTTGGGCCAAAATTCTTTCGTATGTCTGGATGGCCGGCTGTTCTCCTCTACAGGTTGCATTTCACAACCGATTCTCGTTAAGTTTTGTAAACAGGTTCAAATATTATGAAAAAAAAACCATTCAGTTTTAACATACCTAGTATAAAGAGAGCAATCTCTTTCTACTATGGTTTTAAGAAATGTTTTTTTTTGATAAATCGCAAGTTCTACACAGCCAGTAGCTATAATAGCAACTAGCTAAGCTAGCTCCGATATCCGCCGACCATGCATACTGTAACTTGATACGTGATAAAATTAAATTTATATAAACAAGTTACTCTAATGTCTCTAGTGCTCGAAAATATTTAACCCGAAGGTTAGCTAGCTATATATATTTTATTACATACTCTACTCAACATCTTCCAATCATAATCAGCATACGAATGACCCTTGAGCTATTTCTATTGCATATTACTTGAACTAACACCAAGGAAAAATTACGAAAAATCTATAAATCACCATGAACACTTGCGAAAACCAAGTAAGTAATTACTTACTTGGGTGTCGTCGCCAACCTTGGTGTCAGCTCGTAAACCAGTCTGTCGGTGTGGACACGCCTTAATTTGAAATGTAAACGGGTTTCAAGTGTTTCAACGCGAGTGTGTACGCACTTTGGTTTTTGTAGTGTCGTAAGCGCTGATTTAATTGAGAAAATTATAAATAAATATATAAGTGTCTATCAGTGGCGGCGCGTAAATTTTTTCAATGGGCAACCCGGAACATAAAATAAATAATAATAAATAAATAAATATTACGGGACAATCTTACACAAATCAACCTAGGCCCACGGTAAGCTCAATAAGGCTTGTGTTGTGGGTACTAGGCGACGATATATATAATAGATAAATACATATAGATACTGGTAAATATACATATATAACATCCATAACTCAGGAACAAATATTCGTGATAAACACACAAATAAATGCCCTGACGCGGGATTCGAACCCGGGACCTCCAGCTTCGTAATAAAAGTAATGAAAGAGTTTAGAATATAACTATAGGCTTGCCTAAAAATAAATTTTAAGCAAGCTGGTGGGAATCGGCTTGTATGGGCGCTCCGCCACTGGTGTCTATAAACATAATAACAGATTGGTACCCTCTAACTTCTACTTAAAAAATCTGAGATAACGTAAAAATCCCATAGAATCTTTATAAAATGCTACTTATAAAATACGAAACACTCATAACCAAATTTACCACAGCTGTCAATCGCTGCAGCAATATATAGATCCCTTGGATATAACCAGAACAACTAAAAACTATAGTAGTACTAACTAAGTAAGTTCGACGACCACTTTAGCCTAGTTGGTAACTTGGTTGCCTACGAAGCAAGAGGTCCTGGGTTCGAATCCCGGTAAGGCCATTCATTTGTGTGATGAGCACGTAACACGTTTATTTGTTCCTGAGCCATTGATATTTTTTATATATTCAAGTATTTATTTATCTAAATCTATATAAGTAAGTAAGTTTATTGTCGTCTAAGTAGTACTCATAGTACAAGCTTTGCTTAATAGTTTGGGAATAGGTCGATTTGTGTAAGATTGTCCGCAAATATTTATATGTTTTATTTTATTTAAGTATATAAACATCTTAAATGAGTTGCAAAACGAGTGCCTACCATGTAGCATAATGACTGGTTTGCTTAACGGTAGCTTGTACAAATCTAGGCGGTATATGACCGAGGCGTTATGCAGGTCAACACATCCTAGACACCTAAGCAAAACAAACCAACTTCAGTAGGTCCACTGACCTCAACACAAATTGTCAACAATTCTCTGCATCAGCTTGGGCCAACATTCTTTCGTATCACAGATGTATGAATATAAGGAGATCGGACATGGCGGCCGATTTGTATAGAGTGAGCCTGTCGCAAGTACATTAACCCACACAACGCCCAAGTAATTGACAAGACAAAGCACGCACACATCTAAAACACACACACTTGTATACCTACACGCTTATTTGACAATAAAGGCGCATCATATCAGGCATTTTGGGAAAACACGTAATATTCTCTGCGATCAGCACGCGTGCACAGTATGGCAGTGTATGCCCATTGAGCATACAGCTGCGACACGGCCGCCGGCGGCTTGTCCTCTCTCTAGTATTCTATGCTCTGAGTTTCGTATGTCCGGCTGTCCAGCAGTTCTCCTCTATATACAGGTCGCATTACTCAACCAATTCTCGTGAAATTTTGTGAGCAGTTTCGATAACTACATACAGGGTGTTTGGCAAATGGATGGACATAACTTCGGATAAATGGGGCCATATGCAAAATTGTAAAAAAAAAATCTTTGGGTCCAAGGGATTTTTTGTGTGCACAACACAAAAATTATCACTTGGACACAAAGATTTTTTTTTAGAATATTTTGAAACCTCGACCCGCAGTATTACCCAGATTGAATATCACAATAACTTAAAAAAAATTGTAAAACGGGCAATTGTTTTTCTTTTTTAAAGTTTTAAACGGACTATTTGAAAAATAGAAATAAAAAAAATCTTTAAAAAAAGTGTTTTTTTTGCGCACAACCACGTTGCATATGGCCCCATCTATCCCAAGCGTTCATAGCCCAGCGGCGCCTGCAAGTCGGAAACGATAACGCAGGTTAAGCAAAGATGGCAGCGGTCAGTCTTTGGATGGGTGACCGCCTGTTTGAGTGGTTATTATAAACAATAAATGAGCGCTTCCGTGCTTTGGAAGGCACGCTAAGCAGTTGATCCCGGGTGCTGTCTATGACAGTAGTCGCTAAGCCGAGTTAGAGGCCTTCGGGCGGCTTAAGAACCTGTAACAGTCGAGTTGCCCACTCACTTGACAAAGGGGGAACAACTGTCACTTGCGTCCGCAGGAGCTACCTACCACAACCCTGCACGTGTCCCCTGGGTGATACTAAAAAGTGACAAACTCAAAGGCCAAATAATGTATGCCATACGATTAAATAAAATATCCCAAGTAAGTATATGTATCATGTCCATCCAATAGAATAACATGAAACTTTGTTAACACAATGGGATTCGCCAATATCTAGGGCGGAAACTAGTTTCTTATGCTGGAAATTAAAATAGAATAAAATAGAGTAGAACGTTTTTCTTTTCTATTATACTTATTTATATTATAATCTAAAACAACCTAGATATGGCAGATCCCATGGTTATAAAAAGTTTCATGTTACTTATTTCAGTAAGCCGTTTATAAGAACAAAACTACGTTTGTATGGAGAGTTCAGCTGGGGACTCGTATCTTTCACTCTTATCTTCCCTAACTAAAGAGTGAAAGAGACGGTGAGATTCTCAGTACGCGCAGGCGCCGTCGCGTCGTGTTCTGACACTCTGAGAAAGTCAAGTTTATTGCGAAAATCGTGACGGGAAATTAAAGGCATTGCGACACCCGTTGAGCAAAACCGGGCTTTTGGTGAAATGTCAAGTTTTTACAAAGGAAGGTTGAACAAGTGGACAGGTTCTACGTGACACCGTGACAGGTTGACAGGTCAGATTCTTTAAAAAGACCTTTTACGATTATGTCAACTATTCAGCACCAATCACGTCACGGCGCTGCGGGCGATTTCCGCTACAAAACAATAAAAAAAAAACAAGTTTGAAAATAAAAAATTACTTAAGGCGACGCAGGCTCACGGTCTTCTTTCCCTCTCACTGAGCATATGCGTGAGCGAGATGGATGTGCGTGTTCGGAAGCGCAGATATAATGTTTTTTAATTTTAATTTTTTGTGCATTTAAATAAATAAAACGGTACCTAAATAATAGCTAAGTTTTCCCTCAAACATGATATTGCCGATTTCTAGAACCAATTTTATATATTTTAATACATATGTTTAGCTTTTGTGCATAATTTGTTACGAATTTTTTAAATGTATTTTATACCTATGTTCGTGATTTTTTTCTATCGAGCGAAAGTCAAAAACTCCGGATTCGAATAGCTATAGTCCTTCGAGAAAGGCCTAAATATTGCTAATTAAATTTAGGGCAGCCGTGTTGACGTGCCTGAGGCCAAGAAGAAATGTACGTACCTTAAACGAGAAACTTCATGTCTTCATTTTGTGATATTAACGCATACATTTCCGAGCATGTTTGAGAAAAGTAATATACAACGGCACTCAAATACGTTAAATGCATTTGTGTTTCGCACACTCATTTTCTGAACTCGATTCTTTTGAACAATTTTAACTGCCTAACGAACGGCGAGAGTCGTTTGAAAATAACTGAAATGTTTGTGTAGAAATGCAATTAAACACATTAATGAGTAATAGTGGATGGTATTATTTGTAGTGCGTTGGGTAATTAGTTTTTTGTCAATAGAATAAGTACAGTAGTTGCAGTTTCAGAAGACATTGTATGACCTTTTACATCTCATTTTGGTGCATGCATGCATATAGGCTATAGTTTATTCACCAGCACATAGAATGGACTTTCAGAATTCAACATATGCTTTATTTTACTATTCCCGCGACTGCGCCTGTGTTCTTTATAATATGCGGGGGAGCCGCAGGGCATCGTCCGTAAATATTTTGTTAGTATCACATAATTCACATAGCATTGTACGGAAGTGAAACTTGGACCTTGACCCAGAAAGATGCGGAGATATTAGGAGCGTTTGAGATGTGGTATTGGAGGCGAATGAAGAAAATTAGCTGGATAGAGAGAGTTAACTAATGAAGGAGTGGTGAATAGAGTGGGGCAAACCAAGCAGTTAGTGAGGAACTTAGAAAATAGAAGAGGGAAGATGATAGGGCACCTCATACGACATGACAACTTCGTACTTTATATAATTGAAGGAAAGAGAGAGGAAGACCTAGAATAGACTACATGGAGCAACTCAAAAAGAGAGTTGATGTTGGGTCGTATCGTGATGTCAAAGAGATTGCATTGGATCGGAGTAGATGGAGAGCCTACTTTGAGCTACACCGACATGAGCGTAGCTCTTAAGTAAGAGAAGAATATCATTATAATACTAAGTAGGACATCGACTTCCCTGCGTTCGAAGCGTAATTTAAACAAGAACAGCATTCTTACGAAGATAAGGACATGTATGACAGAAAGCTTCTATTGCTCAATTTCAGCCAGTTATTAACCAAGCCCCAAACAGTAGCCAAACAAGTTTACAACGCCACGCAATATAGCACCATTACCTAGCCCGTTTGACATTAACAATACCCTTCCTGCCTTATGCAAGGCATTGTCTCGCGCCGTGCTCATTGTAAAATAGCCAATTGTATCAAAATGTCGCGGGATATGTCCCAAGATACAATTAGGACAGTTACAGCGTGAAGGTTATAGTTATAGCCACCATGTAGGTGCCTCGAAATCGTTGTGTTCCTGCGTTTAGGACTGCAACTTGCATTTGTCCTTTAAGGCCATAGCCGATGTAATAAAAAGAAGTTGATATTTGAGACAGTTTTCAACGTAAAATTTGTATCACGATTCTTTCGAAAAAAAACTCCTATATCCCGGACCAACAATGATTTGCTTGCAAGAGAAACCTGAAAGTCGGAGTCCCGAAGGTGACCGGCGAGGAAAGCAAGGCCGAAGGCCGAGTTTCTTGTAGGACCGAAGGCAGAAGCGTTCAGAGCACGCTCACTATGCGAGCCCGAAGGCCGAAGGCCCTCGGGCGAGCCTACGCGGGCACTCATTAGCTCATTACCTATCCACGAACATTCTTTAGGCTGCTTTTGTTGTGTAGGTAAAGGTTGAATGGTTGAGAATGCGTTTATGGCATTATGTTCGCTTTTTGTATATGTATATGTAGCTTGTTAGTGTGCAATAAGGTTTAAATAAATAAAATAAACGTTTGATATTCCGAAATAATCATTGCCAATATAGATTCTTATTAACATTTCTCACGTTGATACGTGCGCGGGTGAAGAGATCTGCATATCGAGCTAACATTAGCAAGCGACCGAAACAAAATATTGATAAACAAGTTATATACAAACAAAGTTTTCGCATACCATTCACCCTCATACACACCTGCGAACTACATAGTGTTGACCAACAATCCCGTGTCGACTTATATAATCGTTTTTGGACAACGATTCATCGTCAATAATCGACGGGCCGACAATCGGCACTTTCTTGCCTCGGTCCGCATTCCACAGGCGTGCTCCCGGCTTTCACGCAATGACGATTCGCGAGGGTCGATGGGAGTTCTTTTGAGTTACGTGGTTATTATGTGTCTATACTCAATAATATACTTCTATACTAAATATTATAAAGAGGTAAAGCTTTTAAGTTAGTGTGTATATAGAGGGTAATTAGTCTCTAGAAGTGGGTACTATCGCCCTAGGGTACGGGTATAGGGGGTCATTTTCGAATGAAATGTATGTGTGGACGATTTTGTTGAGAAAGTGTGAACCCGTTCCCTTGGGCGATAATACCTATTCAGCCGATTCTAAAAACTCTTACTTCACTATTTGGAATGAAGCTTTTTTTCCTGGTGCGGGCATTTAGTTTTATATAGGGATACTTTCTGTCAAAAATATCATACTTGAACCCATTTGTTCTTTGTTTCAGGTATGGCTCTACAAATACATCCTCTGGTGAACATACCTTACAATCACCGTGATAGTTCTTGGTCGTCGTTCATCGGTTATCAGTTGGTATGTCAGTTTCGGACCTGTTCAATAAATATGACATTTAACTGCAATCCGAGATGTTTTGTGATCTAGTAATATGTATTTAGGACGCAAGGGTTATTTGATTCATTCATCTTGTTGTAGTGAAGCCTGATCGCATATTTCTTTGAGAGAGTAATGTACTATTTTGGGCGGCGAGATGGTAAAAAAGACATTATTATATTTAGGGTACACCGCCCCCCGTTAGGATACATCGTGGATTAGCGCAATCGTTCAGTGGCTAACTGAAAATAAACAGGTTGTAATTTCTTAGCCAAGCTACCAGCTTAATTGTTAATATTTCGTCCGTCTGCGCGCACGCAGTGTGTCAAACGTCCAGCGGCCGTTACGGAATGAGTATCGTAACGGGACCCCGTGCCGATTGGCGTACATTTACTATGTTGATCTGGCCGGCATTCCGCAGGTATGTTAACATGGCTGTGATATTGCTGAGGGTACATAGGGAGGCGATTCGACTTAGGCCTTGTTTATAACGTTTTTTAACGCGTAGACAAAATATGGCGTTCCTTAGGAGTTCATGTACCTACACAATTTTCAGCCACACAGGCGGAGATAGAGTAACCAATGAAGAAGTGCTGAATAGAGTGGGGCAAACCAGGCAGTTAGTTAGGAACTTAGAAAATATAAGAGGGAAGATGATAGGGCACCTCTTACTACATGACAACTTCGTACTTAACATAATTGAAGGAAAGATAGAGGGGAGGCGAGGAAGAGGAAGACCTAGAATAGACTACATGGGGCAACTCAAAAAGAGAGTTGATGTTGGGTCATACCGTGAGGTCAAAGAGATTGCGTGGGATCGGAGTAGATGGAGGGCCTACTTTGAGCTACACCGACAAGAGCCTAGCTCTTAAGTAAGAGAAGAAGAAACAGGCGGAGACGTTAGGTACCCCTCATGTTTTCTATTAGAATATATTAAATAACGAAAGTTGATATTCCATTTATGCTTTTACCAGAATTAAACAAGTATATTGTGTTGTATATAGTGGCTCTGTGAGTTTTGCAAATGTTGAAAAAAAAACGACAAAAAAAATTCTATGTAATTATTGAACCAGCTCACAAAATTTCTCGAGAATCGGTTGAGAAATGCTACCTGTAGAGGTGAATAGCCGGACAGACGCCGGACATACGAAATAATTTTTGTACAAACTGAAACGTAGAACGTAGAACTCTTTTGCTAATTACCTATAGATTCTATGCACGGGATAAACCAAGACATTCATGTTACCTACAAATGCGAGGGACGTCTCTTGCACTGCAGGTATTAGGTACAATGTTAGCCGACTTACAAAAGGCTATTTCAGGCTCGGCGCTTGATGGCTTTGACATTTAAATATATGAACGAGTTCTACACGGGACGAATTCGCGGACAAAAGCAAGTAGTATATACCTTAAACGTGTGTTGAACCCCGCCAGAGTCCGTAAGCAAATTTACTTGCAGCCAATGATCATTTGTGGTCAACAAGGAAACACATACAATCGCGCATCTTTTGATGCTCAAAAAGACACTTTATGTCAAAGGAATAGGGTAGTCGGTAAGACGTAATATAGGTATAACGATGTCAACGCATTCTGTTTGAGTAAAGTCGTTCAAATGCATATTTACAACTTACTTGTTCGTTCTTCATAGAGTTGAAATTTCGTAATATTTACTGCTTAAGAGTCCCCACCTGATACGACATGACAATTACATAAAAACTATAATTGAAGGAAAGATAGAAGGAAGGAGAGGCAGGGGAAGACCGAGACGTGCGTTTATGGACCAAGCTAAAGAGAAAGCTATGCAAGGTCGTATCAAGAGCTCAAAACAGTTGCAGAGAAAAGAACAAAATGGCGATTACTCCACCGGCTTTTAAGTTTATGATGATGAAGAGTCCCCAGCAAGCTCGGCCGAATTTCACCTTCCCATACAATCGGAGTTTCGTTCTCATTTTAAAACTACGTGTTGGAATGTAACGAAAGCTAGCATATACAATGCCATGAGGTATATCTAGGCCTGTAATTAGTTTATATGGCTCCAGTTTTTAAAGCAAACGAAATACAGCAAAAACAAGTTTTGTATGAAACACTTATTTTTTTTTTACTATGTTACCTATCTGAACACTTAAATTTGCTGTATTTTTTTACTATGGTATCTGAAGCTACATAAACTAATTACAGACCTGGATGGTACTTAACTTATTCTAAGTACAAAGTTTCAGAGCAAATTAGCAAGTCGTTTTAAAATGAGA
Source organism: Epinotia brunnichana (assembly GCA_963854355.1). NCBI lineage: Eukaryota > Metazoa > Arthropoda > Insecta > Lepidoptera > Tortricidae > Epinotia > Epinotia brunnichana. The sequence goes on from OY977938.1 coordinate 1,400,485, forward strand.
GCGTAACTACGTTTGTATGGAGAATCGAGCTTACTGCGGACTCTTAAGAGCCTGTTCACATCAATCCATAATTGTCGGTGTCGGATCCGACGTTTTGTTTGGAGCATACTCCGATATCGGACTGGGTGGTGTGAACAGTAGGTACCTAAGCATGTTTTCCATACATTTACTTACCCTCCCTCCGATATCGTCACTGGCTGGATACGGCACCGACAGTATCCACTATTAGGGATGTGTAAGCTGTCTCCATACAAGTGACACTTAGCTGTCAGCAGTGCTAGTCGTCATGTGCGAAAACCATAGAGGTAGAATAGATAGAGGGACTCACCCACACATACACACATGAGTGACAAAGATGTATGCATAGGCAATACCGCAAGTGGGAACGAGATACAGTGTCATATTTTCTGTCCCTCATCGCGTATACGGATTTTTTGTTTGCCACCAGCTTGTTTGCTACCACACCTGTCAAAACTTGTACTGAAACAGACACCAATACAACTAAATTATAAATGACATTAGACGTCAAGAATGTATTTAGCTTCTGATACTTCTTAATTTAGTATGGTTAATTTACCATCGTCCCTTTTGGGTATACGCTAGGACGTCATCTCATCATCATCATCATCATATCAGCCGAAAGACGTCCACTGCTGGACATAGGCCTCCCCCAAAGAGTTCCAAAGTGACCGGTCCTGCGCCACCCGCATCCAGCGGACTCCCGCGACCTTTACCAGGTCATCAGTCCACCTTGTGGGGGGCCTACCAACGCCGCGCCTTCCGGTACGTGGTCGCCACTCGAGAACCTTTCCGCCCCAACGGCCATCAGTTCTACGTGCAACGTGCCCCGCCCACTGCCACTTAAGTTTAGCGATTCGGAGGGTTATATCGGTTACCTTGGTTCTGCTGCGGATAGCCTCATTTCTGATGCGATTACGCAGAGTAACTCCCAACATAGCCCTCTCCATTGCCCTTTGGGTGACTTTGAGCCTTCTTATGAGGCCCATTGTAAGCGACCACGTTTCAGTGCCATATGTCATCACTGGCAACACACACTGGTTAAAGATTCTCGTCTTGAGACACTGCGGAATATTGGACGAAAAGATGTGCCGTAGCTTCCCGAACGCTGCCCAGCCGAGTCGACGGACAGCCAGGACGTCATCTATATATCCTCTATCTACGGCGAAAACTATCAACTTTATGACAGGTTTAGTTATATGTCCCAATTTCGTGATATCTTGATGATATTACTTAATTATCACGAGTCAAAGTTGCGGTGATTTCGACAAAACATAATGATCCACAGCACAGGTGACAATAATCACACAGGTCTACGGGCAGGTTTTCACCATTGTCTATGGGCGCTAGCAATTCCAGTCACATATAGTTTGACGAATTTGAAGTGAGCTCATGAATGGGGCATTGTTCTGAGGGGTAATCACGTAACGTTCCGAACGTGCGTCGGTACAATTTAACCGTCAATTTTCCATATAAAACCTGACATTTAATATTGACATTAAATATTGTAAAAAAAAAAATGTTGTATTTAATATTATGTTTCTGGATGCTACTAATTTAACTTATTATAAATATCTTAATATTCTGCAAAAAGCGTTAAATTATTGTAATATTGTGAAATTGTTAATTTGCATGCCTTTTCTGGTAGAACATAAGCAACACTGTATTAAAAATTATTGATTGATATAGACCTACCTGACGCGCGTACAATGCGTTACGTGATCGACCTGTGGGTCGATCACGTAACTTTTCTTACGCGCGTCTGTAAGGTCTAAATGTCAATTTTATATGGAAAAATGACGGTTAGATTGTGATTTTACTGTCAGACGCGCGTACAATGCGTTACGTGATTACCCCTCAGCTGAGCTTATGAATATACAGTTCTCTCTCTCGCACGAGCCAAACTTTGCAAAAGAAGAGAGGGAGCGGTTTTTTTTTAATATTTTAGTCCATTTTGAATCTATTGAATAAGGCGATAGAGTTCATTTTACAATGAACATTTTATGTGGCACTAAGTTTTTTCTTGCCAAAAATGGCACGCGTCAGACCACACAGTCGTATTATTAGACTTGAATGCTATTGTTCTGAAGATAAGAAGATCAGTCCAGTTGAGAAAATCTCAACTATAACACTGCAATCAAAGTCCACTTGTAAAAAGCTCAAGTATGACGACTTAATCCGTCCTTCAAGTATAGTCGGCTCCAGGAATCGCATTAAGCGCTTGTTAAAACTGTCGCAGTTAACGCTAACTGGTACAGTTAGTCAGAGTAATCAACGTAATTTAACTGGAATTCACATTATGATCCTCATCGTGTTCTATTTAGCCCAGTGCATACTTCACATGCTTGTATTGCGTCAACACAATTTAAAGTACCGGTTAACGTTAAACATGGCACCAGTATCTATTGTTCTATAGATCACTGTCAAAGTTGAATGAATGAATATTAGGGGACAATCTTACAAAATCGATTAGCCCCATAATAAGCTCAAGAAGGCTTGTGTTATGGGTACTAGATGACGACATATTATAATACATATAAATACTTAAACACGTGGAAAACATCCATGATACAGAAACAAATATTCATGCTCATCAAACAAATATTTGCCCTTACCGGGATTCGAACCCAGAACCTTCAGCTTCGTAGGCAGCGTCACTACACGCTAGGCTAACCGGTATATAAGGATGATGTATTGAGGGATCGAAACCGCTAAGGGGGAATGACGATGAAAATATACATACATACGAGGACATAGTAGTAGTAATTAGGAAAATATTATATAATTAAAGCAGGGTAGTTGAGGTTACTCTTCTTGTTACTCTACAAATTGGAATGAAATAAATAAAGAAGATATTCTTTTAATATATTTTGGGGCCCTTTTTGTAACGGTCCGTCAGACCTAATGTCAGTATGTAATGTAAAAACTATTGAGTTACTTGATCTAACATTCGATCAACTGATATTTATTAAACCGGGCCATGTGTCTTTGGGTCTCAAATAAATGGAAAAAGAGCAATCATCTTAACAGCCGAAAGACGTCCACTGCTGGACATAGGGCTCCCACAAAGAGCAATATCGGCGATAAATTATATCGTGTCCAAAGAAACAAATCGATACATGCAATTAATTAGAAAAATAATTGCTTGTTCAGTTCACGCTCAATTATATTATGCAAATTACAGCCCCATCATAGCGTGCGATGGCGTTAACGGGAAAACAATAAGATTGTGGGTATTATTGCGTATAATGCAACCTCTTCCCGTTTTTTAATGTAACCGCTAACTTCCGTAGCTTTCTCAGAGGACTGAGTGGATCCTATTAGGTTCTTAATTAAAGTCAGTGGAAGACATGCGTTTTGCATATACTTACCTCATTTCGATCGTCTTTTGGATTTTCAAAGGCATCATAACGACATTATAATAATAAATTTTTGTGTATAAAAGAATCGAGAAATATACATATATGAAATGAAATGAAAATGAAATGAAAATGAAATGATTTTGATCTATTCACATTGTTTTTGTAAAAATAATGACTGTACCTATATACATATTTGTAGACCTTTTATGTGGAAAATTTTATGTTTTGTATATATGATGGAAGTGGTTGGTGAAACTACAAAGTTTTAGAGTGGAAGCCACAATATTACATCTTTTACGCGGATTGTAGTGTTTGTCTATTACTTATGCTGTGCTATTGTTAATTTGCTGTTGTTATGTAAATAAACGAACCCCTCCCCCTGTAGGTATAGTCGAAAACCTTCAAATAACACGTTCTTATTGAAATTGCTTCTAGCACTCGTTTTATGAATTATTTAAAATCATTTGCTACAATTAAGAGCAAGGATTTCCGACTAGCTAGTGGAAACTATCGCCTAATTTACATACCTGGCTATTTGACGCTTTATTTTCATTTTAATTGACACTTTTAGAGTACTTAATAGATAATTTACGCTAAAATAGGCCAGCGTCTATATTTAACTTGAAGTATTACTATTAAATTGGAGTTCAATTGATAATCGCGTGTCCTGATGCCGTGTGGGAGCAAGCTTGTAGGAGAGATACGACACCGATTCCAATCCGAATATAATCTCGAATAGGACCCTAGATGTAAACACGTCAATATAAATATCAGAGCCATTTAGATATGCTCGAGCACTGACTATTTAGGTATTGTCAGCATCAAGAAATTGGTTTCAATCTTATATGTTAATTCGAAAAGAGTGCCAGATCTAGCCATGTCATGCAAATATTAAAGCATTAAGTACCATAAGAGCCCTGTATTTATTTTATCCCTAGCCTAATGCCATGACACCCTGCGTAAAAAAGGTTTTACTAGGCCTTTCTATCCCATCCAACCTTATGGAACTCGGTTGAAGAAATGTTGCGTTTCTAAACGAATTCTTAACACTTAGAACCGTCCATTTAATAATATTAGACGTAGCTGCTACATTTTAACACGTTGATTTGAATTCAACTATTTAGTCGCGTAATGGAACGAGTTTATTTCGATACGCAAAGCCTTGTTGGGCCGCAATTAGAAAATCATTTTATTGCGGATCACCTTGGGATTTTATAAGGTTAGAATGGTTACGCACTCCAATTATGGCGAATCAATTTTACTGTCAATTAATTTCAAAGTTTCATACTAAATAGTTACGATCAATGTCACTATGTTCGTTACGTTCAACAGATTAGACTAAGTTTCAATGGTAGCTTGTGATATGGCCGTCAATGGAGAACTGCCAACAATTGCTAGGTTTTTGAAATGCAATAACTGACACATCCAAAGCCATGGTAAAAATCATATGCCTAGGAATTTCGTGATCTGCCGGATTTTCACGATGTGCCCGGTATAGAGCTAGGAATATCGACGAATGCGTTGCTCTAATCGATATGCCGTATTTTTTATCAGGCACATCATGATATGCCTGGTCAACCATTAGCCAAATCATGAAATGGCGGCGTTTCACGATATGCCTAGGAATTTCGTGATCTGCCGGATTTTACGATCGGCCGCCGACATGATGTATCAAAAATATTCAGTGAATTTGACACATCACATAGTCAAATAGACTCGCAAGCAAGTCTCACAACCGCCCACACTTCCGCATCTTTCAATTGCATTACAAAGTATAGATTGCGTATCCACTGAATCGATTCGCGAACAAAACCTCGTGAACACAAGATAACCTTCTTACGACAAATCTAATTTGTACCGCAAATTGTTAAAGCTACTTCACTATCGTTAACATTTACGATCTATTGTGGCTTCTATTAGCCATACATTGTTTGCCCCATTATGCCGATAGAAAACTTCCCATAAAGTTGGTCACATGCACTGGGAAAGTAAAAGATTTCTTCCGCACCATTTCCCTAAGTCATGGTTATCAGCTGTGGTAGGTTTATTTTATGTATGTTTTTATGGTAATAGAAATATAATCACAATACCAGAGCCACTGTTGTAGCCGAGTGGTACCTAAGGCACGCGACTTACAATCAGAAGGTCGTGGGTTCGCAACCTGGCTCAAACAACTAGGTTTTTTCAAAAACTTCTATCTATCTATTCAGCCCGTATCCACCCACTGTGCACTGTTGAGTATAGGCCTCTGTATTACGCCACTCCCCGGTCCTGTGCTAATCTCATCCACTGTTTGGTTCCTGTTCGGCAGATATCATCTGTCCATCGGGCTGGTGGTCTGCCCGCTGACCGTTTCGATGATCTTGGACACCATTCAGTAACCCGTTCAAAAACTTATCTACGAAATATCATTTGATATTTAACAGTGGCTTTTCGGTGCAGGAAAACATTGTGAGGAAACCGGTCTAATCCCAATCAGATCTAGTTTTTCCTCTAGGTTGGAAGGTCAGATGGCAGTCGCTTTCGTAAAACTAGTGCCTATGCCAAATCTTGGCATGAGGTGCGGACCCCGGGCTCCTTTAGGGCACGGGAATAACGCTAGGAGGATGAGGTTTTTTCTATGGTAATACCACCACCTATTGGCCCTTGCCAACTCATTTACATACTCGACTAAAGTACAAAGAGAAATGCGTTGCCCGGTAAAAGAGATCGGGAAACGTACCACTACCTTATTAACTAACGGTTTAATCACTTCAGTTCGGAACACCCAATAATCCTGAAAAGTCAAAGGATATTCTCTGCTCTGAATCTGAATCGTGAGATTAAGCCTTGTTAGTGGATTGCAGAGCAAAAACCAAATAGAAATCAAAAAAAGGGTTAAAGATAATTTATGATACCTAATGGAAATCTGTAAAACTGGATATCCTCAAACATGAAAATCTGTACAAATATTCCTGTACAAGTATTCTGGAAATGAGAATCCGTATGATAATCGAACGGAAGGTATGTCCGGAGACAATTTCACAACCACACACGGTTGTGTAACATCACCTTGCTGGGAGTGAGTGCTCGGCCTTCTGTCTTTCACTCGCCTTGGCCGCAGCCATCCGCATGTACCTACTGCCTATTTGTATTCGGATATTCTGAAATGCACGCTAACGGCATTCGCAAGGTGATGTGAGCGTAGGCAATTGTTTTGTATCAATAATCAACATTTCAATTAAAGCAGTGTTCAACGATGATATCTAGTCATCGTTTATACGCTAATTCTGGCTTCAGTTCACTCCATTATTCTGGTCAGACTGAAGAGAGAATTATCGTGTAACCCGTATTAATGACAGAAAACTGATAGCAGACTGACCATCAGTCCGTCAGTCCTAGGGTCACACGATAATTCTCTCGTCAGTGTGACCAGAATGATGGACTGAACTGAAGGCAGAAGTAGCGTATAACCGGTGTTTTACGACGGCATCCGACCGATCGAGGCGTTTCCAACAGAATCACCAGGATTTATTTGTCAGTGATTCTGTTGGAAGCGGCACATATCCAACTTGCGTCCAGCAACACACGCGGCCATTCTTGCACATGCAGTTCCAGGAACTTCTCCGTCGATTAGTCGGATGCTGCATGCATTGTTAAATACTTAGTCGAACAACATCAAATAATAGAAAATAAAAGTGTAACTATTATTTTAAACGGCTTTATTTCGCGCCAAAATCAAGAAGAATTGTATCGAAAACAACATTCACGCGTAACCAATATACCCCACTATCATAGGTGTTTGTCCATTTTATTCTTGTAGAGCTTTTTAAACGTTTTTGTCGTTTTACTTTGTGGTAGACCCGACAGTAATCGTAAACTAAGTAAACCGCAGCTAATATTAGGCTTTCTGGAAAGTAGAAACGAACATTAAAGAGAGAAAATAAATAGAAATAAAACAGTGCACATTACGTAGGCAGAGTAATTAAACAAACATGGGACACAACTATCACGTTATGCCGGGAAAGATATTGTCGTTGAAGTACGGCGAATTTTGGTGAATACTTTAAAAAGGGGGGGACTCTAAGGGAAGTTGACGAAGGTCGTATTCGGCCTAGAACGACTCAGATATAGCGAGGTACGAGTGCGATTAGTATGCGATCCTAGAGTCCTATGCATGAGAGCGCAGATGGTGGCCGCACTGGAGTTTTTAGTGGATAGATACTCATCCCACGATGACTAGCTACCTGGCTAAGGAAGTCTAGCTACAAATTAACTTCACCTAACGCTAGAAGCAGTAGGACATCAATTTCGCAGGTGATATTACCTCGCACTTTCGCTGATCCGACTAATCGATGCCGAGCAAGCTGAATCGACAACTAATGAAGTCCGTAATTAGAGAGAGAAAGTTCGCGTGTGCATCGGATGTCTCTCTCGTACTCTCGATTGTGTGGAGATCATGTATAATGGGTTATTTATAGGCATTTTAATCGTCACGCTCTGCATATTATTTTGATGCCTTTCAAAATGATGCCACTGGAGTGACTTAGGATGAGGTAGTTTCTAAGAAAATCTGTCACTGTTGTCTCTTGGCTTACCGGGACAGAATAACAACAAGAAAAAGTTGATTGACCCAACAGCAACATTTTCAATGTCGTCCAGCGACTCCGAATCACCGTTTACGGCAAAACCATGCTCTCAGAGATTGGCCACGGTTATTACAATCAAATGTGTTCATAATTATCGTAAAAAGTGATGACAGCTTCACAATGTATCTTTATACTCGTATTACTAGGTGCTCGCGCGGCTTCACCCGCGTTTTGCAAAGAACTCAGGAATATTACATGTTTATGTGTCTACATTTGTTATTGTGTTGTTGTCACGTATAAATGTTTTCTTTCGTTCTTTCTTTCCTTTACCTATCCAAAAAGTCCATTCTGCCTACACGCAGGTGAATTAATCTTTGAAATCGGATAAGCGGATCCTCACAGACTTTTCCTGTTTATAATACTAATAAAGATAATTCCATTATAAAATAAACACCTTAAGCCAAGTGGATAAGAGTTGATTTCGATTGGCAGTATACAGGTTAGTAACGACTCATACCAAAATAACGTTTTAACTTGCCATATTCCTGTGACGTAAGCTCTTTTTAAACCGAGAAGTGTGAGAGAATTCGATGGTTCGTCAAATTTCACATCGGCCATGATCGGAAGTGTGAATGAACATGCACTACCAAAGTACCATTCATCGTTACGTATGAATTATGTTATGAGAGTTCAGTGGTTACAGCATGTGTATGTTATGTGTAGGTAGATAATAGATTAAGACTCCTCTTATGCTTTTTACCGCTCATACATCCAGTATTGGATATACTGGTACTGTGAAACTCAAATCACAGATAAAACAAATATAAATAAATAAAATAAAATAAAAATCATTTATTTCAGACTACTGTTGGTCCATAGGTATTTTGTTAGTAACAATAATCAGCTTAAGCTATGTTAGTGTGGAATTGAATTAAGTACATACAAGATTTTATTAAATTACATTACGTTCCATTGATTTGATTGGAACAATTAGAATTGAAATAAAACAATTAATTAAATTGAAAATAAATTAAATTAAAATACAAATTCAGTTAATATACAAAACGGCGTCACCTTTAGCTGACGTGCATCTGTATAAGGCGGCACATTATACGCGAGTCAAACCGCCCGGCTATGGTCTTCAGGATGGAGTTGGAACTAGCGCAAAGTCTGCAGAGCAAGGAGGCAGTTTTTTTGCGCATAATGGCGTAGAAGTAATATTATTGATATTATTAATTAAAAATATATATGTTATCCTTATGTGTAATATAGCCCTTCGAATCGCTAAACTAAAGTGGCAGTGGGCGGGGCACATTGCACGTAGAACCGATGGCCGTTGGGGCGGAATGGTTCTCGAGTGGCGACCACGTACCGGAAGGCGCGGCGTGGGTAGGCCCCCCACAAGGTGGACTGATGACCTGGTAAAGGTCGCTGGATGGTGGCGCAGGACCGGCCATTGTGGCACTCTTTGGGGGAGGCCTATGTCCAGCAGTGGACCTCTTTCAGCTGATATGATGATGATCGACTACAAAGCCATCAATAATTAATCCAACACCTTTACCGCCATGTTGACTGAACACCTACCATTTGACACTCCAATTGATACATCAAATACACGTCTTTAATTACCTACCGATTGAGTGATCACTCCATTTGACACTTGGTCAAATTGTGATACCAATCGAACTCATGGAACAATCAAATACTTGTAACCAACAGTATACCTTATTTAGTTGCAGTAAGGTTTAAAGTGTGTGTAACTGTTCGATGGAACAATCAATTACATTGCGTAAGACCGTTACGACATGTTCCATGGGTATAATATGTGGCCACTTGTTACAAGCTAGCTGGGATGGTATTCCGTTTGATGGCGATTAGAATCGGCAATGGTTTGTTCGTGTATGAGAGATTTGCTGACCGGTGATGATAAAAGGGATTGCAGTTTTTTCTGACTGGTAATGATTTGGTTGAAACACTGTTAATATTCGAAAAGAATATATGAGTAATCAGGTTTAAAATACATATGCATGAAGAAGCAATCTGAATATATAGACAAAAATACGGTAAAAAAACCGTTCAAGTGCGAGTTGGACTCGCGCACGAAGGGTTCCGTACCATTATCTATACAAACGGCAAAAAAATCACGTTTGTTGTATGGGAGCCCCCCCTTAAAAAATGTTTTATTTCGTTACAGACCTGGTGACAGATTATCTATAAAAACGGCAAAAATATCACGTTTTTTGTATGGGAGCCCCCCTTAAAAAAATATTTTTTTTGTTTTTAGTATTTGTTGTTATAGGGGCAACAGAAATACGTAATCTGTGAAAATTTCAACTCTCTAGCTATCACGGTTCTTGAGATACAGCCTGGTGACAGACAGACGGACGGACAGCGAAGTCTCAGTAATAGGGTCCCGTTTTACTCTTTGAGTACGGAACCCTAAAAAAGGTGTTTAGTAAAAATGTGTTCGATTACATAAAAATGCAAATTCTGTTAATAATTTAGCTAATCACCATCATCAATATTAAGAGGGCCTCATCTGTTGTTGCAGCATTCTCCATTCCAATATATCTTGGGCCCTCGTATTTACTTCTTGGTACCTCATTTAGAATATCATTTTAATAATAGAATAGAATATATTTATTTATTTCAAACATTTTTTGTTTGTATTTCCATATATTACACAGAACACAAATACACAGAAACAACACAACGCATAGTTAATACAGATTGTTATCTCTGTAGAAAACTAAAATGATAATTATTAAAAGAACACGTAACCTAACACGTAAGCCAATATAAAGTGTGACACTCATTGTCATTGCCATGCCAATTGCCATTGCCTTACGTAATAAGGAACACGTAAAGTATTAAATAGAAAGTGCGATAAAAATAGTAAAATCATCCAGTGAAAGGGTAAAATGGCGGATGCAATAAATACATATCAATAAAAATGGAGGCCGATCACTTGACAAAGAGATGGGCATTCCTTTAAATAATGGTATGCTAATGAGCCAGTTTAAAAATACATATGACGTATTTGAATTGTCTGTCTTTAAAAAAATCGTGGGTCGAAGAGAGTACCTAACCTATTTATTAAATCTATATATAGAAAACTAAAAGTTATCGTACAAAGTACTCCGTACAAATGAGATCATTGTATCAAAATGTATCACCTTAATTCACATCAACAAGGTATTTAGCTGCTGTATTCGTGTTATGGCAATTTCATATATTGTTGAACATGCAAGTGAAAGTTTAAATTCCGTATTTAACTTACTGCAAAATTTTTGGTTAATTACTTTAAAATACCTTCAACAGGATGGTGTCGCCATTTCCCACGATTCTAACAATTTCTGCTGCGTATCACCCGTTTCGTATTACCACATGTCGAGTTGTCTATCCACAACCAACTCACTTCACCATTTCTAGTACATACCTATTATAACCTGACCCCGACACGCGTAAATAATGTGTTTACTCAGTGATCAGACATTCTGGTTGTGACTGTGAGTTGCTTTGTGAACGAGTGCGCTAGTTTGTGCCCAGCCCCCATATTCTGTAACTTGTTTTAAGCTCACCTCAACGCTCACCCACAAACATATCTTGACACCGCGATGCGTAGTAATTAAGCGTAGGTAGAGGTCTAGTTTCGTAACGGGTGACCGGCGGGGTGAGCCGCATTAACGCGTAGCGAATAACAGCCCAGTTTAGAGTTGAGTCGCTCATCCGACGACTTCAATTGCCTCATATGAACTAATGTGGTGCGATCCAATCTAACGTATATAATGGTCTTTATTGTGGTCAGTGCCCTGTCGTTTAATTAGGCGTGGGCGTTTATATTTCGGTGTAGTGTCGTTATTTTATGATATTACAATATTTTGTTAGTAAGTTAATGTAAGATAAAGATCATTAGTATTTTTAAATACTATTTCTAGGAGTTTAGACTTTAGTCGTGGATGTGATAAAATTAGTCACTTTTGTAAAACTAAAGCCGAAGCCAAATAATTATGGGATTAGGTGCCAAAGCGGATCTCGGGGTCCTTTAAGATACAACCGGGAACGCTAGGAGGAAGATGAATATGGAACGCTAGGAGGATGATGAATATTTATTCATTAAATTTCACTCAAACAGGCGGTTACCCATCCAAAGACTGACCGCTGCCATCGTCGCTTAACCTGCGTTATCGTTTCCGACTCGCAGGCGCCACTGGGCTATGAACGCTTCGCGATGGGCGCTGGGCGATGAATATGGAACTCTAGGAGGATGATGAATATAATAATGGTCCTTGATTTGATGCAAAATTATTACTTTTGCACACTTTTCCTCTCTATTATCTCCCAGCCTAGAGAAGTCACGCAAGATCGTGTGAAATGAATAACTCTTCTGCGAACCCTATGTCTCTAATGAGGGATAACAAGAATACATCAGCGTCTACCATCCTTTGATTTTTCTCATACGGCGCATCAAATGTCTCCGTTACTACACTAGCGGGCCCAGGGGCGCTAGAGCTCCATAATCTCAGTGAAGTCAACCAAAATCCTGATTCTACCACTGTGGCTTTTTAATCTCTCAGCCCGCTCTAGTCCTTCAAAAATATTTTTTATTATAAAGATAATAATCAAAATCAGTGGCACATTAACTCCTGGGCACCCATTAAACGACACAGTCGACATATGACTGACTTAAACGTTGCGGTCAGTAACGGTGGTGTCGTGTTCCATGCTTTCGGCTACCAGTTGTTGACGTTTTGGTTAGTGAGTTAGAACTTACATACAGTTAGATCGAATTCCGTAACTTTATCTAGGTTATGGGTTAGCATAAATAATGATTATGAGAAGGTTACGTTTTATATTTAAAAATAACTAAACAGAACCAAAATACACGACATCGCGACATTACGCCTGTGCGCAAACGAGAGGCATTATGTAGGTTTTAATTAAATTGAACTCCTCTAAAAGCACACTTAATTGTTATAGACGGAGAGCTGAGGGACCAAAACTGCAACAGTTTTATAAAGGCTGATATTTTAATATTAGGTCATAAATAGCTTAAATATCAATAGCCTGCCGTCAGTCAGCCAGTTTTTGGGACAACTGGCGTGGGGGTGGTTCCGAACTTGTTAAGAAAACACCTACATCGCAACTGTTTTATAAAATCTGAAAATTTGTCTGTGGATAGTAAGACAACTAACAAACTATGCGGACATAGTCAGTCTGCAGAATATTGGAACAGTACGCGTCAGCAGCCCGCTCAACCCGTCAAAAAATTTGGTTGGTGAAAGTGTTTTATAAAATCTAAAAAAAATCGTGCAAACTTTGGGCTGACTATGTTAGTCTGGTTTTAGGTACTATGAACTACTTGCACGATTTTTTTTAGATTTTATAAAACACTTATATTGCTACCAAATTTTTTGACGGGTTTAGCGGGCTGCTGACGCGTACAGTTCCAATATTCTGCAGACTGACTATGTCCGCATAGTTTGTTAGTTGTCTTACTATCCACAGACAATTTTTCAGATTTTATAAAACAGTTGCGTCGTAGGTGTTTTTTTAACAAGTTCGAAACCACCCCCACGCCAGTTGTCCCAAAAACTGGCTGACTGACGGCAGGCTATTGATATTCGAGCTATTTATAACCTAATATTAAAATATCAGCCTTTATAAAACTATTGCAGTTTTGGTAGATTTAAGTCCTTATTTGTGAAGTTAATACCAACACAAGTATAGTATATACTTCAGAAAGTAAGCCAAGAACGAGCGCATCACGAAAAAAAGAAAGAAAGAAAAACTGCCATTGGGTTTGGAATCTTCCACCTTGGACGGTAGAGTTGCTATCCGAATGGACTACTTTGATGCAATTCGGCCAACTCAAATTATCTCAAGTATACTACTAAGCCGAAAATGACAAATGAGTGCCTTTGCCCCTGCTTCTATATTGTTTTGATTAATAATATTGCTACGAGTATTTTAGGCGAACGATAAAATGATATATATAATAATTTTCTTAGGGCTAAGTTGACGATCAAGCCGATAGACGGCCAAAATAACACAACCTCATCGAGTGTTATCTCTGTAAAACAAGTATTCAACCTCTCATCCTAAAGGCTTATAATATCTTCTCCGTATCATCGTAGTAACAAAAAAATGATTCATTTAGTAAGTGTTTTTGCAAAGCATAAGTGCAGTCGGCAATAAAATACTAACATTTAATCAGCTACGATACGCCGTGTTTTGTCGCACATTCATGACTTCATCCACGGGCATCATTCATCGCGGGCGGAATTCATTACGATACACAAGAGGCTGCGCATTCATTACTGGACCGGTTTTATATCCTTTTTGCGGAAATGACGGACGATGGCGCTTTCTGTTTTCAGACAAGTTATTATTTATTTTAATATCGATGATTTCTATTGTTTTAACATTTGCGTTAGACTCGACTTCTCTTGTCCACTTATAGAACTCGCCAATGGCACTATAATTACTATACATTCTATCCATGGGGGCGCTATCCTAACGGGGACAATTTCCAGCAAAAACTCCTGTGTCTTTCCAGGACTTAAACTATGAACATACCACATTTGATGTGATATGGATCAGCAGTTTCAGGCTGAAACTTTCAGCATAAATACAGTATTAATAGGTTGGTGGTGGCGTGTACTCAGTGTTTGTTGAGGAAAATAAAGAAGTAGGGCGGGTTGCAACAACAACACTTTACGTCGTGATATATAAAGTTGTGAAAGGAGATGAAGCGCAAGAAGCGTTACCAACTTTATAACTTGGCCTTAAATAAAATGCTTGAGGGAACCAATAGGGGTGTAGACACTAAATAAAATAATCAGTAATGTTGAATTTTCTCGAAAAAGGATTAAAAAGTAGTCAAATAGAAAAAAAAGCAACGCAAGAGGTTAAATAATCACAAAGTTATAAGCGTCCAAAGTTTTAAGAGGGGGTATGTCCTGTCCCTTTACCGCAAAACGCACCTTCATATGAAACGATTGTCATTTACTATGACGCTAGACGACCGTGACGTCACGATCCCGTAGCGTTTTCTCTCTCTAACAGGCAACATTGAAACGGTTACAGCTTCGTAATGTTTTGAGATATTCGAATGGGATTTTCGTCATTAGGCATATTTATTTGTTTCCTTTCTTTTGAAGTAATAATAAATTTTGAGTCTATACCCCTATTTACTAATTAGTGACTTACAATCTCAGGTATTTGCTTATCCAAGTCCATTACGATTACGTGCACCAAATAGAAGCTATTAGTTTTGCGTAAGGATATTTTCGTAATGTTCCAAGTTTTGCCCCAAGAATGCCAGATGAGAAGATTTTATCAGTACCTAAGTGAATTCAGCTTGTTTCGTAATAAGATTTCTAATGTCACCGTATTTGCCTAATAGCGCCAATAGATTTCTTTTGTTGAAAGTTACGTGTGGTGTGGGCCAAAGTAATTTGTCATATTGTGGTAATGTTTTTGGAGATTCAATGGAATCATTTATTAGGAAATATATCGGATGAAATTCACTGTTGTCTTATTTCTAAGCACATGAGAGTGAAAGTATATAAGATCAACGTTGGGGACATATTGTGGTAAATGGCACAAAAATTGGCAATTTAGTCAAGAAAATGACTTAATTTTGATAGTTTTATACTAAAACAGTGCCACTCTAAAGACGTTTACGCTTGCGCTTGCGACGTCAACAGCGCATTGTTGGCCCTTTTTTCTGGACGGTTAATTGTGTGGACAGCTAGCGACGAATGCAGGTCCTGCATGCTGGCTTTTCACTTCGCGGTATTTGCCCAAATATTCGTGTTGCATCTTTTTCCTTCAAATGAAAGAGCGAGAGAGGCAACCACGCAACGCGAACACACAACGCCAAGTGAAGTGCCACCATCACTCTCAACACAACGCATCCTTAGAGGGCAAAGCCAAGCTGGCATCCAAAAAGCTCGGTGTGCTGAACAGAGCAAAGCGATACTACCCGGTACAAAGACTTCTATATATAAGTCTCAAGTCCGTCCACACATGGAGTAATTGTCATCTCTGGATACCAGCTTGAGCCTTTCGACTCGCTTCAAAGACGTGCTGTGCGAATGGTGGACGATCCCAAACTTACAAGCGGTATCGAACCGTTGAGTCTAAGGAGAGATTTCGCCTCCTTGTGCGTGTTCTATCGCTTGT
This sequence comes from Epinotia brunnichana, assembly GCA_963854355.1. NCBI lineage: Eukaryota > Metazoa > Arthropoda > Insecta > Lepidoptera > Tortricidae > Epinotia > Epinotia brunnichana. The sequence goes on from OY977938.1 coordinate 1,416,623, forward strand.
ATAACGGGTTGTGCTCCAAAGAACTGTTCGACATGATGCCTACGGCTGTTTTTCACCACCGCACCGCTCGCCCTCGGCAGGGCATTCATCCTCACACCCTGGAACCTAAATGGTCGCGTACCGTACGGTTTCAGAGAAATTTCCTTCCTCGGACGCTCCGGTTGTGGCATGAGCTCCCAAAGGACTACAGTATGGGGTTCTTCAAAAAAGGAGTGTATAAATGGTTCTCTATTGGAAGGCATAAAGTCATTTGTACTATTATTGTTACGCATAATTGCTTTTTGCCGAAATAGTGATGTGCATAATTCTCATTACGCATAATTATATACGCATAACATTAAAAAGCATAAATACTGAAAGCATAATCTTCATAAAGACTAATGTCAAATAGCATAAGCACAAATAGGCATAATAATCAATTGGCATCATATCAAAATGCATAACAAAAAAAAATTATGCCAATGAAGGGGATCCCGTATAAATTCTTAAAGGGTCGGCAACGCGCATGTAACACCCCTGGAGTTGCAAGCGTCCATAGGCTACGGTAACCACTTACCATCAGGTGGGCCGTAAGCTTGTATGCCACCGACGTGGTATTAAAAAAAACCTCCAGTACATTTCAGCTGCAGAGCAAGTATATTCTGTAAGCAATGATTGTCACGATTACTGTCAGAATCAGTCATCAAAACTAAACCTCGAACTTATTTAAAATTGATTGCATTCTCCGCATTAGAGTACAGTACAAATAAAAATTTCCTTTAAAATTGGGGTTACTAAATTGATGATATGTTTTAGTGTTTGTTGATTCTAGGACACGATTAGACTCGGTCATTATGCTTTCATTCGTTTATTTATTTCAAAAGGACATAGCACAGAAGCTAAATTGCAAATCCAGGTTGCCCTATTGTTCTGTGCTGGCCCCGTTTTTGGACACAACAATTAGTTTTGTATACAATATTGACCAACAATTAGTTTTGTGTTCAATAGTTTTGTGTACAATCCATCAACACCTGTGAAAATTCAGATGCGATATCTGAGTATTCAAAGGTGTTGATGGATGTTTCGTGAATATTTCTCTTTGTAAGCTGTGTTTACTGGGAAATTGACATATCATAAGACTAGCTTAGTACCATTTTACTGTCCTCAAATTGGAAAAACTGCAACTGAAATACCCAAATTGAATATGCCTTAAATCAGTGTTGAGTTCAAAGATTTTTTTAAAGTTATGAGAAGGTTACGATTGTATATCGTGCTTTTTTACGGAATGGGCTTACTGGATGTAAAAGTTTTTAAATAAATAAAAATGAAAAACATTTATTTCAGACTACTGTTGGTCTAGTGTAGGTTTTTTGGAGTGAAAGATTTAGATTTAGTTTCTTGTAGTATCTTACTGTCTCTGTTCTGATTAAATAGGAGCGATATAAATCATGCGTCGAAATGATTGATGTTTGTCAACGATTGATGATTAGGAAAGCGTACGCAATGATAATGACAGTTGTGCTACTTTAAATGGTTCAGAGTGAAATGGATGTGACAGGGTCAAACAATGGGCAATGAGAGAACTGGAACGAATGTATCGCATTACGATCTATGCTTATTTGTAATTTGATAATATATTTGGGGCAGCACGGTATGATGAGATATAATTTCTAATGCTTATCAAGTGTTATTAATCTGGAGGTTCTAGAAGCTTTATCAATTGATGCGTATTTTAATACTGCCTTACTTTTACTATTAGTGTAAGCAACACATTAATTAAAAGCATCCTTGATAAGCTTCCTTATAAGGATCTCATTTTCAAGCAACAGAAATCTAATCAGTAATCAGTCATTTATTTGCTTACATGGTACAAATAGAAAGTATGGTCCGATATTTGTGTCGATATTTGTTTAATAATTTGTTAAAAAATAATAATAATGTTTTTTCTTCTTTACTTAGGAATGTTCATCACTTTTGATATGTACCGTTTGCTTCCTTGTCCAACCACGAAAGATATAAAATCAACCCAACATTACTCAGTATGTCATCATTCAATGAATCCATGCATTCATCTGCGTTATTATAACAACCATCGTCCTGGGAGACGACCTACTTACTCTAAATTGTAATTGTTCTAATGGCCTCACGCCTCCATCTCATGACATTTTTGAAACAATGTGGGACGAGACAAACATGCCATCATCCTCATCCTTATTCCCGCGCACTAAAGCACAATCTCACTTAAACCAACGGTACGTTAATTGTGGTAATCTTAAATTTTCGGACATACTTTTATTCATAACCATGCGTTTGTCATAATTTCTGTCACAACGAAATAAGGTCTATTTTTGCTAGGTCCGCCTTTAACGCATTTAATTTGCTCGCCAATTATTTTTTCGGAGTCACGTTCTCGATATTCAGTTGTTGACGAATTATTTAAATGAAGTGTCCTTCAATTGTTTTTGTCACCAACTTTGATGTTGATTATTGCAGATTAAAAAGAATTATAAAATAACTTTATCTTACGATACGGGTTCAAACAGAATATTGTGAACGTATCGGAATTGAGGCGTTTTTTTCTAGTAAATTAATCGTTTATAAGAATCTTGGTAATAGGTATATCATAAATTCAAAGACAGGCATGTGACGAGTTGTTTTAAATAAAATAAAATAGAAGCCTGATTGGATCACACATTTTGATATCCCATAATTGAGCCCTTTGCTGACATAGGCCATAATTATAGAACCTATATAGGTATCTAATCTACTTACATGTACTCAATGTATTGGCGACTTTTTAGTTTTACTGCCATACAAACTATTAACGGCGGTTGCGTTGTGTTTACTGGCCATCAATACGCAACACGACATTTTACTTGGAAGGCAATAATTTTACGACATTAGTGGTATCCTGTGCATCATTACCTTGCCAAACGGGAATGACGGATATACTCATTACCTGTTTTGGCCAAAGATATGTTTTACTTACAGAAGTGACATGCATTTTCACTTAATATAATATTACACGGGTCAAATTATTGTATATGTAGGATATCTGAGATTTTGGGACAGATATAAACGTTGATTTAGGTCTTCGCCTGACCTAGTTGGATAATTTAGATTTTTATTTAAAGAATTGTGAATGATTGAACCTGCTACCGTGATTTTCCTGCTGTTCATTGAGAATTATTTGTAAAATGTATTACTACTTCTGTTACCAGTACCACAGTAAAATGTTATAAATAAGTAAGGGTAGTAATGCTTTTATTACTGAAAATGTTATATAAGAGTAGGTAAACGTTTAAAACTTTCTATGGTCCAAATAAGGTCGTTGTTGTTCTACGTCCGTAGGAATAACCCTAGAAGCCCTACACGTGACCTCCGGGTGGTGCTAAAAGAACAACAAACTCGGCAGCTGCACTGTTCCTTCTGAACCTCGCAGCGCACACTGGAACTCTATCAGCGACATCGATACGAATACATATATGTACCAGTGTGTAACCGCCATACGATAAATACATATGGTCCAAACAGTTCTGGATATGTTCTAGAGCCACTTTTTTCTACAATATTAGCGTTCGTTATCTCTATCTCATCGAACCGAGTGGTCATTACATTCAATTACGACCGATTGAGTGAATGAGCGAATGACTTTGCTTCAGTTAGCGGCTCAATTTGCTGCTTCGCAATTTAAGCCAGTTATCCCTCATTACCAGCCCTCGATTGGAGGGGTGAAATAGTTGTTTCATTACCTGGGGCCATATGGCTTTCTTTTTGTCGTCAATTTAGAGTTTGGTCAAGTTTATTTATTTATTTGCACAAAAAAAACTCAGCAAGGTGCTGGAAAAATCAGTTTTAATAGTTCCACTAGTATACATATTTCCATGTTTATAATAACTAGCTACCCGCGCGGCTTCTGATGCGTATTGTTAAGAACGCAGGCAAACCCGCGGGATAAAATATAGCCTATAACCTTCCGTAAAGTCCATTCTATACGCAAGTGAAAGATTTTTTGAAATCGGATGTTTATTTAGTTCCGGAGATTACCCATTAATCTTTGCCAGTACATACAAACTTGTTAAAGTTTATACAAACTTATAAAGCTACAGTTAAGTGCACAATATGTATCGATTTGATCCTCTCATAGATATGTACCGAAACCTTAATCCTCTGACATTAGAGCGATGGGCCCTATTTATGAGTAAGTTGTATCTATGCACCTATATTTTTATACTTGACATATACAATCTCACATACTTTTCCTTTTTAGGGTTCCGTAGCCAAATGGCAAAAAACGGAACCCTTATATAGATTCGTCATGTCTGTCTGTCTGTCTGTCTGTCTGTCCGTCCGTATGTCACAGCCACTTTTTTCCGAAAATCTATAAGAGCTACTGTGGAAACTTGGTAAGTAGATGTATTCTGTGAACCGCATTAAGATTTTCACACAAAAATCGAAAAAAAAAACATTAAGTTTTAGGGGTCCCCATACACAGAACTGAAACTCAAAAAAATTTTTTTCATCAAACCCATACGTGTGGGGTATCTATGGATAGGTCTTCAAAAATGATATTAATGTTTCTAGTGTAATTTTTTTCTAAACTGAATAGTTTGCGCGAGAGATACTTCCAAAGTGGTAAAATGTGTCCCCCCCCCCCTGTAACTTCTAAAATAAGAGAATGATAAAACTAAAAAATATATATGATGTACATTACCATGCAAACTTCCACCGAAAATTGGTTTGAACGAGATCTAGTAAGTAGTTTTTTTTTAATACGTCATAAATCGTAAACCGCAATTTATTTTACGGAACCCTTCATGTGCGAGTCCGACTCGCACTTGGCCGCTTTTTATAATATTAATATAGACAACACGATACATAATACTTGACATAGCGTAAAGTGTAATGGATCTTTATAAATCAAGCTTAGCGTCTTTTTTGTTCATCACTAAAGTTTATGGACATCGGCGGAAGTTTCAACTCACTTATTAATCCGCGAATTCTGAGAAATATTGTTTTTCACACTAAATGTGCAAAAGCTAATTAGCAATCTTCTGACAGAAGTCAATCAGAAAAAAACCTATTCATATGGATTTCTCAAGAACGTTAGGTAGGGCTAGCAGCTAGATACCGGTTTGTAATTAAAAATAATGCCGGTTTTAGATCAGAATATCAAAACCAATAATTCATTTTTAATAGACAGGTACCTACTACAATGATAGATTAATGTTTTTCAAACCCTTATTTTTCCTGGAGAACCCAGCAGACGCTCGACGCCTTCAGTTGATTTACGAGTTCGGTAGAACTTAATCGTTAACCAACCATATCATTAATAAGTTTCTGTCAAAAATTTAATTTTTGGTACAAGCTTTTACTGCCGATGTACTTTTCTGCATACCATCATCAACTACTCATAGAGACGATTATATCGAGCCCAAACTCGATGGGGTTGTGTCGTTTTATTGCGGAGTTCCTATGGCCACCTTCCGGCTCCAGCATCAGATCAGCTCCAAGTCATCATAATATTGTATTGTCATGCGATATACATATGCTTGCAAAATTTCAGCTCAATTGGATAACGGTGACTGAAAAATGGATTGCAAATTTTGACGGACAACTTACATACTTACATATGTAAAATGAAGTTAGTCTCTACACACTTCATTTAAATTTGCTGCGCAATAGTTTTAAGGATGCCGTTTGGTCCGCTCTGAACTGTGGCGAACATTGACAGGTGACAGATCAGTTGGATGGAAATTGCAATGTCACGAAAGTGCATCTAAAAATTAAATAAGATTATGAATATTAAGGAATTGGAGAAATAATAGCTTCAAATGTTGTTTCTCTTTACAGGTAAGAATTGTACTTATCCTATAAGCATAGAATTAGATAAATTGTAGCTGTAAACTCGTTATTAATAAAAAAGTTTTCTCTTTACAGAGCAACACAATTCAGTTTTTATTTCTTCGTTCGTGTCCAGAACAACACATTATACATATTTACCTACATACGAACAGTGCAAGTTAATATAAAGCTTGTATTAATAATCATCACATGGAAAACTACGCTGCATCGGAACTAGAGAGGCAACCCTGATGACAACCATGTTTGTCTAGCCACTGGGCAAACAAACCTCCTCGCTAACACTTTCACGTGGGAGCGGCCATTGTTGTGTATTCTAAATATTCTAATAACAAAACAGCACAACTACGAGTACATACACATACCATGGGCACCTGCCGCGGCTCAATCTTACACCAACTTTTTGCATTGATGATTTCAATTAACCCCTTCTCGGAGTTCCTTATTTTACCAACTAACGTTTCACCATAATGCATTGTTTCGCCATATTTTCAATTCATCGTTTTCTTTTTCTCAGAAGCCGTTTACTTTTTTATCTATCCAAATATCATAAACACTCCATAATGCGTTCAAGAACCGCACATTATGGCCACCATAAAAATGGACTGTTTTGTTAGAACAAATTTCTTATCTGTGAAAATGTTATTATTGCTAAATAATAACATCGATTTCGATGGTATTATTTCATTCAAATTTCGAACATCTCTGAAATCAAAGAAATTTGATTTGACCTCTGTTCTAATATCAGTCGAGATGACGTTTAGTTCGAAATGAATTGTCAATCTGCATGCAAATTTGACAAATGTCACGTAAGTAAGATATCGAACGATATGAGAGTTGGATTAGTTGGATCCGACTCTAGTTTGTCTCTGAATTAAAAAAAAAAAAACTTTGACAGCTGCCAGAAAACAACGCCACGATGCCGGTCGTAATTAGCGGCTCCTGAATGCATCATGGAGGCTTATGATATGTGGATAGATAAAGTAGTGTATGTAACTGTACATAATTAGGCATTATGTACAGTCACATAAACTACTATAGTTATAGCTAAAAGGTAATGAATCTGAAAAAAATGTTATTGATGAAATGAAAATTCTGAAAAACATTCATTCGATGAAACGTTTGTCGGTAAAATATGGATATAAATAATGCACTTCTACTTTATACCTATCAGCCAGGCCTTTAAAACGTTATAAAAATAGTGATATTATAACGTTATAAATAACGATATCTTTAAAATGTATATAAAAATCTCGGCAAATAACGGAATTATAGCGTTATAATAGCGCAATTTTTATAACGTTTTAAAGGCCCGTATCACTACTATATTGACATTGGCATCGACATTGTCTTAATTTTATAAAATATCTTTAATCTTTCTTTGCTTTTGCCGAACGTGATAAAATAGTATTTTTCACTTCTCATGCTCTAAAAGTTCGTCTTTATGTCGTGCGTAGGCGACATAAAGTCGCTTTTTATGCTCTAGAGCATAAAGTAAAATCTTCGTCGAAGACCAAGGCAATCGCTGCAACAGCCACACGAACATCTTTAACTTCATACAACAACCTCTTTATTTTATTTCGTTTCGTTCGTATTCTAAGACCAAGGCAAAGATACCAACAGCCAAAGTACACAATAAAACTTCATATTTACGTGTTGCTGTTTCATTTCCTCGCAATCGAAGTGAAAAGTAGAGTGTACAACTCGTCCATAAAACCCATTTTACACTCGACTTTATATCTATCCTCGCTCGCAAGCTCGCTCGGATGGATAAACGTCTCGAGTAAAATGGTGCGTTTTATGCACTTGTTGTACAATCTACTATTTCACAATCGTGTTAATAATAGAGAGCTTTTTAGTCGCGTACCGTGTTTAGGCCACGAAGCTTGCTGAGTGGCCTAAGTAAGGTACGAGATTAAAAAGCTTGATTATAACACTATTGTGAACAATACTTTTTGTACGAGTTCATTAAAATTAATTTTCTACGAGTCAACTGAACTAATTAAACAAACTCGATACTGTTGAAACGAAGTGCAGCTCATCGCTCGTACGCTTGTTGATATCTTAAAAGACATCAACAAGCGTACGACATCAAAGCGATTCTATTGGTCCAATTCATTACAGTTCAGTAAAGCAGCCACGTGATTGGTCGAATTTATTTTAGTTGTCTGGAGCGTATCGAAAAGTAGTTATTTCGATTGTTTCGACAGTAACATGGACTACAACTATGAAAAGAGTGACGTTGCAATATTTTAATCGTCGAGTACAAAAAATCTTATTATTTTGACATGTATACATGCTTTGTAATGTAATTTTTTATCATGAAATAAATAATCTAATCTAATCTAAATACATTTACTGCATCTTTAAAGGTCGAAACGCACTGAAAGCGGTGGCGGTGCGGCGCGGCGCGGCGCGGTGCGGAGGCGGTACCGGTTGTAATGTTCGAACTAATGCGAAAGGGTCCGCACAGAGTACCGCGGCGGGACGCGGCGCGGTGCTTTATTCTGTGCGGACCTTTTCATATAAGCTCGAACTCATATTACAACCGGTACCGCCTCCGCACCGCACCGCATCGCGCCGCCACCGCTTCCAGTGCGTTTCGACCTTTAATCTAATACTGGAGGAGTGGCGGGTGACGGGTTACGGAGAACTCATGAAATAAAATTTAAATAATTTCATGAGGTCTCCGTAACCCGTTTGAAAATACGGGCGGGACTTTATGTATAATGTATGTACCTATGTAGAAACCAATTTAACTGGTTACAATGAAATGTGATATGGCGACAATGTAGCCGATTATCAAATAATTAGTAAAGTTATGGTAAATTCAAATCGAATTGAGTGCAAAAAACACGATTGCAACAAAATTTGCAAAGACTGATGTATAAATATTTTCCACTATATTAGATCACTAGCTTTTGCCCGCGACTTCGTCCGCGTAGAACACGTTTATATCGTAGCTCGATACAAACTTTCACCCTCCATTTCCCTTTTAGGGGTTGATTTCCGATATAAAAAACTATCCTATGTCCTTCCCCGAGACTCAAACTATTTTCATCATCATTATCATCATCATCATATCAGCCAAAAGACGTCCACTGCTGGACATAGGCCTCCCCCAAAGAGTTCCAAAGTGACTTATCCTGCGCCACCCGCATCCAGCGGACTCCCGCGACCTTTACCAGGTCATCAGTCCACTTTGTGGGGGGCCTTCCAACGCCGCGCCTACTATAACTACCTCTATACAAAATTTTATCTAAATGGGTTGTATAGTAGCTCCATACATATATTCACCCCCCATTTCCCCCCCTTAAGAGACGATTTCCGGGATAAAAACTATCATATGTCCTTTTCCGGAACTCAAACTATCTGTAAACCAAATTTCATCTAAATGGGTCACTCAAATCCAAATTTTCACCCCTTAGGGGAGGATTTTCGGGATAAAACTATCCTATGTCCTTCCCCAGGACTTCCAACTATCGCTATACCGTAAATGGGTTCCATCCAAATTTTCATCCCCATTTCACCCCCTTAGGGGATGATCTGCGGAATAAAAACTATCATAAAATATTTCCTTTCCCAGGACCCAAACTATCTCTTAACCAGATTTCATCTAAATGAGTTCCATCCAAAACTTCACCCTCATTTCATCCTCTCAGGCGATGATTTTTGTTACAAAAACTACGCGATTTCCTTTCCCGGAACTCCAACTATCTCTATACCGAATTTCATCTAAATAGTTTTCTATCTTAATTTTCACCCCTCGTTTCACACCCTCAGGAGATGATTTTTCAGGATAAAAACTATGAATTGTCCTTCCCTGGGACTCCCCACTATCTCTATATATATACCAAACTTCACTTAAATGGATTTTATCCAAATTTTCATCCTCTATTTCGTCTCTTTAGGGGATGATTATCGGGATTGAAAATATCCGTTGTCATTCTCCGGGACTCAAGTTAACTCTAAACCAAATTTCATCTAAATGGGTTCCATCAAAAGTTTCACCCCTCATTTCACCCTCTTAGATTATTTTCGGGATAAAACTATAAATTGTCCTTTCCCGGAACCCCAACTATCTCTATACCAAATTTCATCCAAATAGGGTACATCCAAATTTTCACCCCCTATTTCATCCCTGAGGGTATGATTTTCGGGATTAAAACTATCCATTGTCATACTCCGGGACTCAAACTATCTTTATACCAAATTTCATCTAAATGGGTTATATCTAAATTTTCACCCCAATTTCACGCCTTAAGGGGATGATTTCTGGAATTTAAAACTATCATATGTCCTTTCCCAGGACTCAAATTATCTTTTAAACAAATTTCATCAAAATGGGTCACAAACAAATTTTCACCCCCAATTACACCCCCTTAGGGCATCCCCTAAGAAGGTTCAATTGGGGTTGTAATTTTTGGGATAAAACTATCCTATGTCCTTCCCTAAGACTCCAACTCGCTATACCGTAAATGGGTTCCATCCAATTTTTCACCTCTTATTTCACCCCCTCAAGAGATGATTTTTCAGGATAAAAACTATGCATTGTCCTTCCATGGGACTCTTTCTATCTCTATTCCAAATTTTAACTAAATGGGATTTATCCACATTTTCATCCCTATTTCATCCCCTTGGGGGATGATTTTCGGGATTCAAACTATCCATTGTCATTCTCCGGGACTCAAACTATATCTATACCAACTTTGATCTAAACGGAGTCCATCCAAAATTTCACCCCCCATTTCACCCCCTTAAAGGAAGATTTCCGGAATAAAAACTATCCGATGTCCTTTCCCAGAACTTAAACTACCTCTAAACCAAATTTTATCAAAATGGGTTACTTCAAAAATTTCACCCCCCCATTTTACCCCCTTAAAGGAAGGTTTCTGGGATTAAACCTATCCTTTGACCTTTCCCGAGACTCCAACTATTTATATACCAAATTTCCGCCTAATCGGTGCAGCGGTTTAAGTGGCTCCATACAAATTTCCACCCCCCATTTCATCCCTTTAGGGGTTGATCATCGGGATAAAAACTACCCTATGTCCTTTCCCAGGACTCAAACTATCTCTATACCAAATTTCATCTTAATCGGTTCAGCCGTTTTCACGTGATGCGCGGTCACATAAACAGACAAACAGATAAACAGATAAACAGACAAACAGACAAACAGACAAAAATTCTAAAAACTGTTGGAACGTGTTCTGTTATCGATTCTAAGAATCCCTAGCCAATTTTTTTTCGAATATCTTCCATGTACAGACTTTCGACCCTCTTCAGCTTTATTATATGTATAGATTGTACTCGACTCGGCAGGGTACATAAGTCGTTTTGGGGTAGAGGGTAGAGCCAAGCATTGTTCTACGGCAATGACTTTCGTTGGAAATTGATTTTTGACACTGCTAATTGCAATTTTGCTTGAAATCAGTTTAATTGTAGAACGAATGGTTGGAAAGCAGATGTGATTGGGTTAAGTAAAGTACCTAGTATTGTTAGAGAAATATACGGGGTGTCTATAATGGCGTGGACTTAATCGTTCACTTTCATTATTTTTTGTAGGTACCTTGAAAAGATTTATAAACAATTCCGAAACAGGTTTTTGTAAGCCGGGTCTGTCTCCGATAGATTGGATTGAAATTTGAATTTTTTACAAGTTATGTTTAGGCCTTGTTGTTGAATCTCTATCTTGAAAATCGACATTATTCAATACAGTATAAAAATGAAAGTAAATACAAAACTTTTATTATTTTTTCCTTTTGTACAGTCGCCATCACATACATCGGAGAAAACAAGCACGTCACAAACATCGGAACACACCTCTATTTTCAAGGCATTAGGGTGCATGTGCCCCTCCCGACGCATAATGCCCTAAATCTGGAAAATGTCTAAAACGCAAAATGCCTTAGACGCGATACGACCTAAACGTAAAATGACCTGGCCCCGTAGCATGGATGGCGTTATCACGCGATAAGTGATAGGATAAGCGCGTCGTCTCATTCTATCGAACGGTGTCAGCCAGGGACGGATGCTCTATTCTATCACTTATCGCGTGATAAGGCCATCCATGCTACGGGGCCTGGACGGATAGCATGGATGGCCTTATCACGCGATAAGTGATAGGATAGAGCTGCCGTCCCTGGCTGACACCGTTCGATAGAATGAGACGACGCGCTTATCCTATCACTTATCGCGTGATAACGCCATCCATGCTACGGGGCCTGAACGCATTATGTCCTTAACGTAGAATAACCTAAACGTATAATGTCCTAAACGTAGAATGACCTACACGCAGTAAGTCCTAAATGGGCGAAATTTAACAAGTCAATTTTTTTTTAAACAAGTGGCAAACAAGCAGACGGCCGACCTGATGTATAGTGGTCACCTTGAAGTTTCATAGGATAATTTGTGAAGGATACGTTCGCCTTTGTACTATCACTTTTTACTATGTATGTGTCGTGTATAAAAAGATCTTTCCTGCTGGAGGTGAGAGTTTTATTTCAGCTTTTCAGCTAGAACATTGGCGTCAATTAGGCATTAAATAGGGACACAAACCGATATTTTTGACCACCTATAGTGTACCTCAACATCGGCGAGATAGACTATGCGTCTCTTTCCAATTAGAATGCTTCGAGAGAGATGGATAGACTATGTCGCAGCGACACATCTCGCGGACCGTCTTGTGATAGCCATGCTGGGAAGAATTCAACAGCTACTTTTTATTCGTGCAAAGTCTGTAATCAAATCATACGCTCTTTCATACTCGAGCACGGCATCTTTCTACTATGAGGGCATTCTTCCCTATTCTTATAATTATTCCTAAGCCCTGGTCATGTTCCCATGACATCCCCGTCTTCCTGGTCACGCATGCTTGACACGTTCACACGCTGTGGGAGCCGATTATGATAAACACTTTTATTAAGTTTACCCGCCAGAATAATTCTCTCGTTCCCGCTCAAGCGTTAACAAAGACGAAAAAGTTAAATTACTTTTGAATAGATAGATGAGTCGATTTGAGAAACAAAATTCATATTATTAGTAGCTCGGTGAGCTGCAGAAATCGCTAGCCTGTCTTTAAAAAAGAAGCTTCATAAAAAATTCTAATTCTGGACTGGTGGACATGTCTGCTGAATGCACGCGGAACGATGCGCCAAATTAGCCTCCGAATGGACCCCACAAGATGGCTTCCGAAGGAGAGGCAGACCGAAAAGGAGATGGCGGGACGACCTTGACACATTTTGTACAGATTGGCGGACACTAGCACTGGACCGAGACAAGTGGCGGAAAAAAGGGGAGGCCTTTATCCAGCATAGGCTAATAAAAAAAAAAAAAATCTAATAAGTGAATCAACTAAAAAATCTACATAACTAGGTAAAACTTAACGAACCTGCTCACAAAATTTCACGAGATTAGGTTGAGAAATGAGACCTGTAGTAGATACAGCGGGAAAGCGGGACATCCGGTCATACAAACGATTTTCGGCCCAAACTGAAGCATAGAACTTACTTCGCTCCGCTCGCTCGTTCGATAACTTGATTTCAATGAAGCACTCATGTTTTACTAGTTTAGCTTGGAAACGCGCAAAACACAGGACTTGCTGTGGAACAGACGATTCTCTCCGATATCTTCGGCCTAATGACCCAACATTTACGCTATTCAGCTAAAAACAAACTAGAGTCCCAACTCTAAACTAAAAAAGTGGCCAAGTGCGAGTCGGACTCGCACATGAAGTGAAATAAATTGCGGTTTACGATTTATGACGTATTAAAAAAAAAACTACTTATTAGATCTCGTTCAAACCAATTTTCGGTGGAAGTTTACATGGTAATAATGTACATCATATATTTTTTTTAGTTTTATCATTCTCTTATTTTAGAAGTTACAGGGGGGGACACACACATTTAACCACTTTGGAAGTGTCTCTCGCGCAGACTATTCAGTTTAGAAAAAAATGATGTTAGAAACCTCAATATCATTTTTGAAGACCTATCTATAAATACCCCACACGTATGGGTTTGATGGAAAAAAATTTTTTGAGTTTCAGTTCTGAGTCCCCTAAAACTTAATGTTTTTTTTCAATTTTTGTGTGAAAATCTTAATGCGGTTCACAGAATACATCTACTTACCAAGTTTCAACAGTATAGCTCTTATAGTTTCGGAAAAAAGTGGCTGTGACATACGGACGGACAGACAGACAGACAGACAGACGGACGGACATGACGAATCTATAAGGGTTCCGTTTTTTGCCATTTGGCTACGGAACCCTAAAAATTGACAAACCATCATAAGTTACGTACGTTTTATCAAAACCAATCTCACAATGCCTTTCAATACGTACCAACCTGTCACAAATGTCACAATAAACTCGAATAGTTTATGATTCTGCCCCACTTTGAGTCGTGAAGGTCGTGTGTTTATTTCTTTTGTTATCGGTCGTGACAATTGAGGAAAGTAATTTCGTCGCCTCCTTTTTTTTAATGCCAGCATACGGCCTCTGTTCTTTTTCGTCGTTTCACTCTTGTCAGATTAATCGTGGTCATCATTTGAGGTGTTGGTAGCAAGCTTCACAACACGCCGCCATTCCTCTCTGACAGTCGCCTTCCTTATGGTCGCATGTAGTGATGCATCTTCTGCAGCAACCTGGTTTGTCTGTCTCATTGGTGAACTGTCTCGCGGTCTGGTGCCCTCGACCTTTCCCTGGATCACAAGTTGCTCGATAGCTACTACGTCTCCTCGACGACTACGTGCCCGGAAAACGTAAGGATGCGAGACTGCACTAGATGGCAGACTCTGCTTGATGCCGAGTTCCTTCAGTATGAACTGCAGACGCTGCGCTGCATACAGCCTGCATCACCTGTATGAAGGTAAATCAATAAATAAAAATATTCGGACAGCGTTACTGATGGCCGTTGGGGCGGATAGGTTCTCGCGTGGCGACCACGTAGCGGCAGGCGTTGATGATGAAGGTGGACTGATGACCTGGTAAAGGTCGCGGGAGTCCGCTGGATGCGGGTGGCGCAGGACCGGCCATTGTGGCACTCTTTGGGGGAGGCGTATGTCCAGCAGTGGACGTCTTTCGGCTGATATGATGATGATGATGATGAGCGTTACACAAATCGACCTAGTTCCAAACTAAGCAAAGTTTGTATCATGGGTACTAGACGACGATAAACATACTTATATAGATAAGTAAATACTTAAATACATAGAAAACATCCATGACTCATAAACAACTCGTGCTCATCACACAAGTAATTGCACTTACCGGTATGCGAACCCAGGACCTCTAGTTTCGTAGGCAGGTCACTATTACCAGCTAGGCTAGGTCGTCAAAAGTCATCGATGGTAAGTAGAAATCTTTCTGCCCCGTAGCATGGTTGAAGAGCATCCGTCACTGGCTGACACCGTTCAATAGAACGAGACGACGCTCTTATCTTGTCACTTATCGCGTGATAAGATCCATGCTACGGGGCCAGGACTACTGTAAGCGTCCAGAGGACTAACAAACTCTTTATTTATTTGAGGATTCCTTGTGTCGATGTCGGAGGAGCATAGCCTATTAGTGGCAGAACGTAAGGCGTTCCGAAAAATCCTTGGAGTCAAAAGAGACAATGGGAGTTGGAGGATCCTGAAAAATGCCGAAACAGAAGACCTGGTAGCCGAACCGAACATCTTAGGTGAGACCAAAGCGCATCGTGTTCGCTGGCTTGGCTACCTCGAGAGGATGGGAGAAGATCGACAGGTGAAGAGAGCATACTTGGGCCGACCAGCGGGTCGACGACCTGTCGGTCGTCCCAAATATCGCTGGAACAATATGGTGGAAGCGGACCTGCGCGAACTCGGAGCCGGCGCTGCTGTTGTGTCGGAGGCCAACACTCATTTCGGGTTGTCGTGCCAGCCTAGTTATTTAGTTAGTTGTGTCGATAACAAATGCAGGCTCTTAAATCTCAACACAGTGCATCTTCTGTTCCTGATTATTAAGGTCGCTGCGGACGCACTGTGTTGAGACTGAGGAACTTGCATTTGTCTCTACGAGTATATAACGACAGAGCAAGCAGTAAGTTTACGATTCTGCCCCACTTTAGAAGTCGTGAAGGTCGAATATATATTAATTTTGTCATCGATCGTGACAATTGAGGAAAGTCATTTCTCCGCCATCTTGATTTCCACACCTATCTCTTAAGTACCGCAAAAGGACGTAAGTTGCTAGATTTTTTCTCTGTAGAGGAGATTTTTTGTGTCGGTTCGTTGTAAAAGAATGTGTGGCGATAAGGAGAACTAGAGTATTGTAATGGATTGGACGTTACGGTTGTCGAACTATTTACTTTTGTTGTTTATGTTCTAATGTATAGGTATAGGTGGTTTTACATTGACAAGTTAGGTAAACCGTCTACGCGTTTTGAGAGGAAGCTAACTAAAGCGCATCCAACGTACGAGTATATGTATAAACGGAAGGTTAAACATTATGTTTATATATATTCACTGGATTAGGTATTAAACGTAAGGTACGTACCTATACCTACGTGTACCAGTATGTTGATTAAATCTCTCTATTTAAATTGCTCGCTGAAAATTCGATTATATCTATCAAATTGAAAAAGATTGTGTGCAAATTATTGTGTGCAGTTTTTTCAAAAGTCGACATTGTAGTTGCTATAAGTACACGTTCCCTTGTCTATTACAGTAGGTATCTGATACCTTTACCTAAAATTTGTATTGTTCTGTATAGAATGATAATAAAATTAATATTAACCTACTGTTACTGACCTGGAGATTCATATATCTAGAAGCGATCTGTCTCAATTTAGGAGACACTTTAGGAGAACACACCGCGAACTATTATGATACCAAGACGTCGTCGGGTCAAACGGACCTCCTACGAGATTATAGTTCAATGTTGGACGGTTTTTTCCGCTTACTTGCGTGTGTTTATGCTAACTATAGGGTATTCTGTAGTAATCATTAGTCTCAACATGTGTCATCAAAGGCATCATGTCATCAAAGATCGAGATAATACTTAAAGGCTTTAAGCGTATTTGCATTAAACATCCCAGTGACTCAATGTGAAGGAGCCTTATTACGTGTTCGTAAACTCTATCGATATTGGCTTTATGTTTGTGATGTCAATTATTCAAAACAATAATATTTATGATCAATACATATTTTCATTATAATTAATTAATTAGGTCACAAAGGTCTGTACAAAATACCTTAGAACTAACATACCAATAGAGTTATGATTATGACTGTATACTCTTAGATGGATACTGGTAATTAATAAAAAAAAATTGACAATTAATCCAAGAAACTTGGATTAGGAATGTATACTCATGTATATATATGTAGTACTCATGTATATATTTTTTGTTTCAGGTACAATGAAAGCGTATTTGTATACGCTTACCCTGGTAAACTGCGGTAACGTACGTGTAAGTTTTACTTAGGCATGCAATTATTTCAATTTAACCACCAAACCAAATAAAACTTCTATAAATATTGGAAAATGAATGCCTGTACTGTATAAGTAGTTATTCTGGTTACTATGATGTTTAAAATAATCACACAGACAAACTGTTCCGACAGTTTTGTGAGACCCAGTTAATTTACCCATGTTTATAAATATACTCTGTTTATTAAATAAATTAAATAATAATAATAATTAGTCTATTAGTCAGTCGCTCTAAATCGCGCTTCGTGAATATTGATTTCACTATGATATTAGACGATAAAATCGCCACTTCGGTATCGTGAAAACCCTTTTTAACCCCCGACGGAAAAAGAGGGGTGTTATAAGTTTGACGTGTCTGTGTGTGTGTGTGTGTGTCTGTCTGTGGCATCGTAGCTCCTAAACGAATAAACCGATTTGAATGCGGTTTTTTAATCCAAAAGCTGACGTAATCGAGATCGTTCTTAGCTACGTTTCAACTAAATCGGGTCAGCCGTTTTTGAGATATTGAACTTTGAAATGAAAATTTCGGGGGTTTTTCAACTTTTCTAATTCAGTGGTGAAATTCAATTTTATGTTAATATGCCAAAAAGTATTTCCCTGTAAATTTTTGACTCTCTGACCTGTCACCCACGCGAATCAGCGCATGTATAGTGTGGGACGTCAAACTAGATAGGAGTGACGGTGTGTCGACGCAGGGTGGCTGGCAAGAGATGAATGAGAGTAGCCACGGATCATGCTCAGTGGCGCGTAGAAGAGGCCTAGGCCCAACAGCGGACTAAGATGACCATGTGATGATGACCCTGTCACCCAAGTGTCAAACAATAACAATAACGATATCGTTAACGTCACGTATTGAGTCAATCCAATGAAATCTCGATCATGCACACATCAGACATTCTTGACTAATGGTGGCCGGTAAATAAATACATCGGAATGCTATTAGCATTGGAAATGTATGAATTGTTTGCATTTATCTATATCCATACAAATGGCTGCTTAAGGCCATAACTGGCGTAACTTAGAGTTGACGCTTATATTCGGTCGTAGAAAACGCGATTTCTTAGTGAGTTGTTTTTAAATATTTTATTGATAGAGCGTAGATAAAGCAGAAGCACTTTAGCTAGATAAAAAAATTAGCTTAATACCGTGAACGTATTGTGATTGTATAACTGTTAGCACAGGCGTAGCCATAATATTATATATTATTAACCATCATATTAGTGACATTTTATGCATACTTTTATTGTTTCATTTTCTTGGCTACGCCCGTTGCTGTTAGGAACCTAGGAACCGTCACATGCAACTTGCAATTCAATACAACAACAACGTTTTTAAAGCTTTTATACAGCCAGTATAGAACATGTAGTTTATATGTAGGTTCTTCTAACAATTAACAGACAACAACTATAACATGAAATAACTAAAATATTTTTTTGCCGAGATATGTAGGTGTATTCATCAGCTGGATGAGAACCTGTGACCATCTACCATACCGGTTCGCTCTATCTAACAAAACTATCGATCCACTCATGGTGACGATTTTCAATTACCTGTGAAGCTGACATTCCTGTGTTGAAGTACCGGTAATGGCAAGTATTTGTGTGATGACAATGAATATTTGTTTCTGAGATGTAGAGGGTTATACCAACAAAAGTGTCATTTTATGCCACAATGCGAGTGGCATAGAGTATGCCGATACCTTAGAGTAGGTCTATTGTCGACTAGCATCCTTTGCTGAAGAGTTGGCAACACACATTCTGACACGCACCTTTCGATATGAATGGAAGCACGTAGGTCGATTAGAGTTCCGCAGTTATGATAAGAAAACCTGGAATGTATTTGTTCTTTTATCTTTTGTTATATGGCGTGACGCGAGAAAGAGTTTTTGAATCATTATTAATATTTTGTTGACACGTGTTGTCACGTGACCAGTTCAGGCCTTATTAGGTATCCCATCGCAATCACTAAATTTTAGCATTTCCCAATGTTCATTTCTCCTAAGAGGCTGCTGTACTGAACCTTTAAACTAAAGTATTTTTATAACATTTGTAATAATGTGCTAATTGAGACAGTCAGTAACAACTTGTACCGAAATGCAATCTTCCTGCATTGGTTATCTGCGCATCGGCACCCGAATCGCAAATAATTGTACGTATTTGTATTAGTTAAGGATTTTATTTTATTTTATTTCTTTGTATCATATATATTGTAATGTAGTAATGGGTTTATTGCCTGAAATAAAGAAACATTCATTCATTAAGTAGGTTAGGTTAGGATAGTTTCCTAAAAATCCTGAAAATTTAATATTGTAAACATTACCTAAACAGTTGGGAAACAAGTTTTATTGATTCAGATGGGTAACCCCACTACACTATCACACACACACTACACACTATACGCTATCTATAATTAGCAGACTCACTAACAGATCCAGAAGGGGGGGCTAAGGGGATCAAGTTCCCCACAAAAACATTCGCTCTAAGACATCATCGTCATCATCATCATCATCATCATATCAGCCGAAAGACGTTCACTGCTGGACATATGCCTCCCCCAAAGAGTGCCACAATGGCCGGTCCTGCGCCACCCGCATCCAGCGGACTCCCGCGATCGGTTACACGCAAATTCTGGCGTCAGTTCAGTCCATCAGTATGATCTGTCTGTCTCTGTTATTCACAACGGTTACACGATCGTTCTCTCATCATACTGATGAACTGAATTGATGCCAGAATTAGCGTGTAACCGATGTCTTACACTTAAACCGCAGCGGGGTTAAGCCTCCGCTCACCAAAAGTCAAGCCCCTTCGTAAACTTTCCTGGATAAAACTTTGGTTGGGCGGAACCCAAGTTTTACGCAACGCCACAACTGGCGGCGTATCAATGAAACCCGTTCTGTAGTAACTAGTAACAGTATTATGTGCATAGGATTATAAATTTAATGAATGATTACCGTTATGTGTACCTTTGATGGGGTGTCCTGACAAATTAAAATGTACCTACATATTTACAAAGACGAATGAAGCTCTAATATGAGTACTTAAAGGCTTGACGGCGGCAGGACAGGAGTGATGCATGGCAAATATTCTAACATATCGGAGACCCACGAGAGTTATCTATGATAGATGGTAAAAGTACCTACCTTAGTTCTGTAAGTATATTTTTTTATTTATCGTATGGCGGTTACACATTGGTACATATATGTATTCGTATCGATGTCGCTGATGAGTTCCAGTGTGCGCTGCGAGGTTCAGAAGGAACAGTGCAGCTGCCGAGTTTGTTGTTCTTTTTACTCCAGGCAAAATACGGTTTTGAAAAACATTAATTTATAATAGCGTTTTTTTTCTTTATATCATTTTAAAACATTATTCTAAGATGCTTTATTCAAGAATCCAACATACTTTCCACCCGGAAGTATTTAAATAGATTTAAATAAAGCATGAATTGTTTTTTTTTTTATAGTATAGAGCAAATGTAAATGAAGCAAAATAAAGATAAAAACATTTATTAATATTTTTTCTGACTTATCAAAAGCTAGTTAAGTTATAATTTTTTTGATGTCTGAAATTTTGTTGGATCTTGTCGCTAGGTAACTATTTAATTGATAATATATCCATTACAAAGAATAAATCAGCTATTATAAATTATTTCCAAATTTGTCATTTTTTCCATACAAGTTGTCAGTTCATTGCCTGGACTATTTAGCACCACCCGGAGGTCACGTGTAGGGCTTCTAGGGTTATTCCTACGGACGTAGAACAACAACGACCTCCTGTAAGTATATAATAAGTACAGTCGTCGAGACAGATACGGCCAAAGTTACATAAATATGTAACTATATATCTATTACGACTTTATAGGGAACATTACTGCAATGTTCTGCCGCCAGAGGCAGCACTACCACTAATAGTAGACCAGTATAGAAATATAATAGGGATTCACACACACATGCACAATTGATTGTCAAATGAGTGATAAGGATGCTTGCATAGACAATCCGCAAGTGCGAACGAGATACATACAATGTCAACCTACGAAGAGTTTTGCGTAATGTTTCCCTATTAACATTAAAGTCGTGTACATACATGTTTTTGTAACTTTGGCCATGTTGATCTCTTTGTGGTTGACTGTATATCTATACTTACTAATTATAAAAAGACGCAATGTATGTGGAATGTCAGTACGTAGCTTTGTAAAATTTTATGTAAGTACCAAGGGGTTATCCCGGTAACTACTCATCCGGAAATTCTTTAAACAGTATATACTTATATAATGGACCTTCAGAATAGACACAGGTTACATTTTATCCCACCTATGGGTAGCGGTCTGTGTTATACGTAGGCAGAGCCGTGCGGGCAGCTAGTGCATACATGTAGGTACTGGGCTAGTAACATGACTACATGACGATAGGAATTCGTCTCATCCTCAAATAACACATACACGAACCATACCACTTCGTTCCACTGCCACGATTCGTTCCATTTACATTCGAAAATGGAACCGTTTCCGTATTCCGAGACGCGCCGGCGAAATCGAGAACGCGTTGCAATTCTGTACGCATCGCCAACGCGGGATCTGTCGCACTAAACGAACTGTATTGAAACGAAATTTACATTTGTTGCGCGCACTCGTATTCACGCATATAAAGAGCTGTGTTTTCAGGTTTTCACTGTCTGAGCAGTTCTACGAACGTGTAAGAACTTCTGAAGAATGTTCACTCAGAATTTAGAACTTATTCATAACATAATTAGGTTCCCACAATCCCTCATTTTTAACCGACTTCAAAAAAAGGAGGAGGTTCTCAATTTGGATGTATTTTTTTTATGTTTGTTACCTCAGAACTCCGTTATTTATGAACCGATTCTTACAATTCTTTTTTTTATTGAAAGTATATGCTTCCAGATTGGTCCCATTGTTTCCAAAGACCCAGTTGGATGATGGGAACCATGAGGAAGTATATAAGTACGTCACAGATTCTGATATGATTCCGTTGGAATAGTAAACAATGAAGCGCCAACTAAAGGTAATTCTGAGATCCTTGAGAAATCGACGGAAGTCCTCAAATATTATCGGCCCACATACAGCGATTTGGTTTATTGGTCTAAAAATCAACGCATTTGCTCTCGGAAATCAGTTCATGTGGTAAATTGGAAAATGTTCATTGGGCTTGGCGGAGTACTGAATTCAAGACGGTTAAAACTTTGTTTTGAAAGTAAATTATCCCAATCACATTGCAATATGTATTGTTTTGCAACCTCGTTCTAACATGTTAGCTCTAATTAGACCACTTAGAAAGAGACGGATAGTCTATCTCGCTGCGAGACAGCTCGCCCGCCGTTCATGCGAGCCCGCGAAACACATTGTGAAATGTGTTTGGGATCGGAAGCGACGAAAAACAACCGGCGTGAAGTTAGCAACCTATGATAACCTGAGGCTCTAGTATAAGTTTTAACGATACAATACCTTTTCGAACGCGTTTGCGTTTAGTTTCAATATGTATGGCAACGCGAACAGCGCCTCTGGTGGTAACTATTAGGAACTACGCGTTGTCATACAAATTGAAACTAAACTCTAACGCGTTCGAAAATGTATTGTAACGATAAAACTTATACTAGGGCTACTGACCAAATTAAAAGTCACGGTCGGTCAATATCTTTTTAAATCACAAAATACGAGCTATCCAGCTTACTAAACGAGCTACACCTTGAGTAAAATGCATTATATATATCCCTAGCCTACGTATCGAACGTGTGCTGAACTTTTGGAGAAGAAAACGCAGCTTTAGGCGTGATGCGAATAAGCTCGCTCCAGACAAATGTCAATATAATTTCATTTAATTTCATTTCAATATAATTATACATTCAGTGAAATAGTCCCTCGCGTCGAGAGCCGGTAACGGTCGCGTCCTTATTCGGAACTTATTGTTCTGCTTTTGGGTGTGATAGATATCGAATAAATAGGTGTGGATACGTGATCGATTGTTTTTGATTTCTAAAAATAAACTGCCCCTTAGAATGATATAAATATCTGCATCAATGTGCCGCTGGCAATGCTAAGTCGTGAAAAAAAACGCTTCCCTTTTCTTTACCTATCGCTTTGTCCTATTTTCAATAAGTACATTCATTCTTGTAAATATCAGAATAATTATCATTGATATATTGCAAATTTCTAAGGAATCGCAAGGATTATTTCCGCAGTGCGATGGTGACCTCGAGTCTGGACTTGGACAGTGAACGAACATAAGAATGATTATGAGTAGATAACTATGACTGCTGTTTCTGCTAGAAATTTTGGCAAAAACATACTGACTTGAGTTTGTTTCGGCGTTTCCTCTTGACTTTTCTTTTTATGAAATGCTGGGTCGCTGGTAGATTGGTGCAATGCCATTTTCATTGACTTGTAAAAGTTTCGCCTACTTGAAGAAAGTTAATTTATTTCATTGACATCAACGCCTCCTACCACCCTCGCGCAGAAACTCTGTAACTCACAAAATCATAAAAATCGTTCTCCTTGTTAACCTGACAATTTGCTAGGTAACCGTGTCATAACACGTGTACTAAACGGAAAAACACTTACAGACACCAATTAAAATGACAATGCATTAATGTCATAAGAACCCCATGTACACTTACGACCCTTTTCTTTAAAACGTTGTTAAGTTATTCATCTACCTTGTAGCGAAGCATACAAATGACGTGAATAGCTCAACTATACTTCCTGAATGCGTGATTTTTTACTTTTGCAGTGTTGGCGTACTTGTATTTGCTTAGCGTTTCGCACCTTATAAAGTTAGTTGGTATGTCGCTGCAATATGCCAATGTAAGTGCGAAGTATGGGTTTAGCTTACAAATTGCTAGTTTATGTGCAGACACGAGCTAGAAGCATAAAATTAACGTACACACGAATACACTTATAAACCATTTTGTGGACTCAATTTCAAATTAGCGTATCTTCGCTTTAAGTGTAGGTATATGTATCTAAACTTATTGACTGAAAATTGAAACGGCATATTTGCAAATTAATTCGTTTTATTTGCAATTGTATCGTCTAAATATGTAAAAAGACAATACCGGACTTGTATCAGATTTACTGTCTTATTTTTTTGGTTTGATTAGTTGATAAATAGAGTAAAATGTATAAAACTAGCTAAAACATTAACGGGACTGAATCTTGCGATGCTGTAGAAAGATAACTTCACAATGAAGAAATAATATTGGAAAACAGCTTTTTTTCTAATTAAAGATGACTTGCGCCGGCTTGCGAACTTTTGCCTTTTTCCAGTTTCTCACTCATTGCAAGTTTTACGTTTTAGAAATCGCATATCACGGTGACTGTCTTGTCTGACATGTAATCCATACTAATTTTAACACTTTTTCGCAGTGACATAACATTGCTGCACTGCGTCTCAATGTGTCTATTAGTAAAAGTGACAAGTATCAAAAGCGACTAGCTACTTATGAAGTCGTATTTACTGATTATATTTATTTTGGTCCCGTATCTAAGGCATTTGTCGGCTTATCACGTATTTGTACGTAATCCTTCCTTACTCAACTGTTTAGCGAGACAAAATAGAAGCGTCAATGTGTGGCTTATTTTACAGATACTTATAGACAGCCTCTCCCTCTTTCCTCCTAGCCGTAGTTAATTCCATAATGTCAGTATTCCCTGTCAATTAAAATCAAGGTCTTTTGAAGATTAAGAGTAAATAATCTATTACTGAATTAGTGAGCTGAATCTTAAGAGTCCGCAGTAAGCTCGGCCGAATTTCACCTTCCCGTACAAACTGAGTTTCGTTCTCATTTTAAAACTACGTGTTGGGTTGTAACACTTGTAACGATACTTTGCATATACAATAACATGAGGACATAGGTCTGTAATTAGTTTATATGGCTCCATTTTATAAAACAAACGAAATATAGCAAAAACAAGTTTTGTATGAAAAACTTAAATTTGCTTTTATTTTTTTTGTGGTATCTGAAGCTAATTACAGACTTAACTTATTCTAAGTACAAAGTTTCAGAGCAAACTAGCTAGTCCTTTTTAAATGAGAGCATAACTACGTTTGTATGGAGAATCGAGCTTACTGCGGACTCTTAAGGCGCGTATTTTAATGTTTTGTGCGTTTAAATAAATAAATAAGTAATCTCTAAGTTCCCTGAAACATGATATTGCCGGTTTTTAGAACCAATTTTAATATGTTTAGCTTTTGTGCATACTTTGTTACGAATGTTTTAAGTGTATTTTAGACCTGTGTTCGTGATTTTTTTCTTTTGAGCGGAAATGTTTCATGTTTCGAATCACTGATCTCCCTGCAGAAAAGCCTCAAGATTACTATTCGTATTTTTTTAAACCATATTATTATAAACAGGCGCATTATTTATACTGATTCAAAAACTCTGTTCGTTTAACTTCGCTGAACCTACTGCGCCTTAAGCCCTGAGGGCCTACCGCGAAAGGTATTCGAAGTTTTCCCTCTCTGTCAGACTTGAGATTTCATACGTAAGTGCGACAGAGAGGGATCACTTCGAATGCCGTTCGCGGTAGGCCCTCAGGGCTGTTACACCATCCGTCACGTCTTACGAAACTAGACCTCTACTTACGCTTAAAGTACTACGAATCGAGGCGTCAAGATATATTTGTGGACGAGCGTTGAGAGTAGGGTTGCCAACTAATTTTGGGGGAGATATAGTATTTTCCAGAAAAAAGCGACAAATAGTACATTTCGATGCTAGTGCGGAAAGTATGTCATTACTTTCCGAGTGCCGAGATATCTTGCCACGAGCCGTAGGCGAGTGGTAAGACTCGGGACGAATGAAGAATGACATTTCCGCATGTGTATCGAACGACGTTTTTTAATACAGTTGCGAAAAAATAAGAAAAACAACAAGTAAGAACAGTATTCATCAAAAAAATTTTTTTGAACGTCTTCATTATTTTTAAACTGTACTTATTACAATGATGTTACAGAATTAAGTTTCAAATTCCTTACTTGTTGATTTTCTTATTTTTTCGCAACTGTATTAAAAAACGTCGTTCGATACACGTGGAAAAGTAAAAAGCACTAGTGCGCAAAATACAACTTTGCGCACGATTTGCAGCTACAAAAAGTACCACTTTTTGAGCAACTGTATTAAAAAATATAGTAGGTACACTGTATAAAAATATAGTACCTACTTGGCTGGCCAATGTTGCTATTTAGCAGTGGCGGCGCGTGAAAAGAAACAAAAAAGTTATGAAATAGTTTAGAATATATAACTATAGGCTTGCCTAAAAATAAATTTTAGGCAATCGGTTTGTATGGGCGCTCCGCCACTGCTATTTAGTAAAACCTCGGCAATTTGAAGCAATTCGTAAGGTCCCTCAAAATATAGTATTTTCGCGTACTATACAACGTGTCCCAAAACTCAACGATAAGCCGGCACCAGAGGATGGAGCTGCTTATGATTAGTCGAGAAAAAATAAGGAAAAAAATATATCTAAATATATAAAATAAAATATATCTACCACGTGTCCCAAAACTCAACGATAAGCCGGCACCAGAGGATGGAGCTACTTATTTAGATATATTTTTTTCCTTATTTTTTCTCGACTAATCATAAGCAGCTCCATCCTCTGGTGCCGGCTTATCGTTGAGTTTTGGGACACGTTGTATATTTCTTCAACAGTATAATAGTACAAAGAGTCAAAATATAGTACAAAGAGTCAAAATATAGTACAATACTATATAATATAGTACGGTTGGCATCCCTAGTTGAGAGCAAGTTACAGCCGAAATAGCGGAACAGGCGGGGCTAGGGCCATCACTTACAATACATCCATGTTTCCAAAAAAATATTTAAGCAAACAACTTTCAGTGGTAGGACTAACTTGAAAAATATGTAGATATACTCGTACAACCCGGTCACAATATCTGTGCACCTGACCTCGTGACGTCATATCGGCGGTCTGGGTACGGTGTGAAAAAAAGTTTTTTCGAGAAATGTGGAGGTAAAAAAAATTTACTAACCTTTTCAAATCAATTTATTATTGATGAAGGGTTTGTTATTATAAAACAATAATTTTGATTACAAAAACATTGCGAGGTGCACAGATATTGTGACCGGGTTGTACATACCACGTATACATACAGGATGTCCCAGAAGTACCACACCACGTCACAGTGACTCCGAAGCCGAAGGTAATAGGTCAGCTCAAGAGGAACCTAACCAGCCTAACACGACCCCAGTAAAAGTGGCATGGTTTTCGAGTTATTACCGAAATAAAGTTTTTTGAGAATTTTCCCCTTTTGTTTTTACATTTTTAGTACCAGCATCGACTTGGAAAACGCTTAATAACAGTTTTTTTTTGTGTGTATCAAATCATGAATTATTAATTCAGAAGTGCGAAGTGTTATTTTGTCAGTAACTATTGTAAAAGTCTGAAAAAACTAGATTAATCTTGATTTAAGTCGTCACAATAATACGAATTTCAAATTAGACCATCTGCCATGTTTTTTTTTATTAGAAACGAAACAAATAACGTCAATGAATTAGGCATGTTATGCAAATTCAGAAATGGTATAACATATGTGTCTTACTGCGATAACATTAGGTATTCTTATCACTTTAGCGATGCCCTATCGAACCAACTTAAAATAGTTCAGTCATTATATCCAAAAAGCCGACCCTACCCGGGAATAATTAGTTCATGGATTTTTTCTTCGTAGGTCCCTCGGGGGGGTCACTGGGGATGTAAATTCAAAAAGTAGACCAAATCAGGCTCCTGCGTATATTCGAAAAATGGTATTTAAAAAAAACGGGTTTTCTTGAATAACTCGGCCATTTTTGATTTTACAGTAAAACCGTGAGGACAAACACTGTAGGAAATTTGATTTTCTACAAGTTTGGTCCTGACAATTTTTCTTCTAGGATCGATATTTTGGAAATTAAATTAAAAAAAAGTGACAAATTCAAAATATTTTTATCATTTTGTTTATTTTCAACTTCACGGCATAAATGAAGGGAAGTAAACTTGTAGAGAATCAAATTCTGAGCAATTTTGGTTCCCAATTTTGACGAATCATTGCTTCGTCTATGTGCTTCGGCCAGTTTTTTATTCGCATAACTCATTCGGCACGCTGGGTGCATGATGACGCTGTCAGCGATACGAAGCATTTGCTCGTGTTCTTCATCACTGCGAATAATGCTCGCCGATAAAAGCGTCTGAACACCACGATTCCTCACTGTCACAACATTATCGTCCGTAGTAACTTCTCCACACAAAACAGATCCACATTTTATTTAAATACGTCATTTCCAAAGAACATCAATCAACGAACTGTGTGCCTGCGCACCTATGCACTGGTGTGATCGTCAAGTGATTAACAACTCAAATAACGGCCTCCGTAGCCCAGTTGGTAGTGACTCTGCCTACGAAGCTGGAGGTCCCGGGTTCGAATCCCGGTCAGGGCATTTATTTGTGTGTTTATCACGAATATTTGTTTCTGAGTTATGGATGTTACATATGTATATAAGTATCTATATGTATTTATCTATTATATATATCATCGCCTAGTACCCACAACACAAGCCTTATTGAGCTTACCGTGGGCCTAGGTTGATTTGTGTAAGATTGTCCCGTAATATTTATTTTATTTATTTATTTATTAAAAAAAAAAAAAAAAAAAGTGATTGACGCGAGATTTTTGACGTTGGGTCGAGGTAAAACACCGGATTTACGTCTGTACTGGAGATCTTGATAGTTGCGCTGCGCGAAGTGGACTGTGTACTATGCGCGGGAGGGATACCTGGTCCACTTTCCTGCGCCTCGTTTAGCGTGGTAATGACGGCGTGTTTCCCCGCGCCTCGTGTAGCGTGTTGATTATGGCGTGGTATTTAGCGCGCGCAGCTGGCAAGGATCTTTATTGTTAAAATATATTAAACTATTACAATGAATTACTTAAACCGAACACCTGCCTACCATCCTGCACAAACTGACTGAACTGCGTTTCAGGTTAGGTATATAAAGGACGCTATGACCAGCACTCCTTTTGTTCGCATAGCTGCCTATACCCAGTGCCGCCAGCGTCTGGGGCACACTGGTGAAACAAGTCACACTACCTGAAATGGGTAGTTAATTAAGTTGTAATTAATTAATGGGTAATTAAATAATTAAGTTTATTTCCAAAATATCGATTTTGGGGGAAAAAAGGTAGGAACCAAAATTGTTCAGAGTTTGATTTTCTACAACTTTGTTCCTCTTCATTTATGCCGTAAAACGTGGATATTGATAATATTTTTAATTTGTCCCGTTTTTCAGGTTTAATTTCCAAAATATTGATTTTGGGGGAATAAAGGTAGGAACCAAAATTATTCAAAATTTGATCCTCTACAAGTTTAGTCCTCTTAGTTTATGTCGTAAAGTTGAAAATAAATGAGATGATGAAAATATTTTGAATTTGTCGATATTTCAAATTTAATTTCCAAAATATCGATCCTAGAAGAAAAATTGTCAGGAACAAACTTGTAGAAAATCAAATTTCCTACAATTTATGTGCTCACGGATTTACTGTAAAATCAAAAATGGCCTAGTTATTCAAGAAAACCCGTTTTTTGAAAAAATACCATTTTTCGAATATACGCAGGAGCCTGATTCGGTCTACTTTTTGAATTTACACTCCCAGTGACCCCCCGATGGACCTACAAAAAAAAATTCAAGAACTAATTATTCCCGGGTCAAAATCTATAATGACTGTACTAAATCTGGAACTCCGAAAGCAGTCACTGCTATGTGGTACAAAATGCTGTGTCGACTCATCTGTTATCTGACCCAATTATTTTGCCAAATGCACGAGAGCTAAATACTAATGTTTACGTCATACCTGGCCATAAAGTAGGAATTACCGCACGCTTAGCGTGCGGTAAACCCCACTTCCTGGCCAGATAGAGACGTAAAATTTTGTACTTACCACGGGCGGTAATAAAGAAAGCCTCAGAGCGCATATTTATCGCCCTTGCCTTCGGCTCGGGCGTCAAATACCTGCGATCTGAGACATTCTTTGTTTAACCGCCCTAGGTAAGTAATGTACTATTGTCTCCCTTTTGGAGGCTAGCTTATTCTAAAGGACCGGATGAAATGTCAATGACAATAAAAACAGGTATAGGCATTCTTATCACTTAGCTGAACATTACTACTCTACGCTGTCTACGCTATCGCATTGTGCCACGTGCTCTTTTTATTATTTGCCATGTCCGACCGATTTAGGATTTAGGACTGTTATTTTAAAGAAAAATTAAAATAAATGGAAATAAAAGAAAAAAAAATAAACAGAAATTGATTAGGTAGGTATTCAATCTTTTGAACAAATATTATCATTATTGATTATGTACATCGATGCAGAGATGTTTTTTCCTTTTCTTTACCATTGATTTTTATGAATAAACTTATCTAATATTCTTATTTCAAGTGGACAAAACACAAAAATAAGATAATAACCGAGATTACTCGTCACGAGTTACTACCTGAGAGAGTTTTATTTTTAAACATGCGACGCAAATATTGTCACCTGCCTACATGATTATTTAAATCTTTTATCTGATTTTGGTCAGAAAAATACGTCGCAGGCTCAATCGTACAAACGGTATCGCAAGAGATTCTTGTGTTTTGTTTTTGTTGAATTAATTTGTATTAATGTCAATTAAACATGAAGATGTTAAATTCCGTGTTTCCTATCAGTAAGTTTTTATTTTGTTACGTTTAGAATAGAATAGAAAAGATAAGCTTTATTCAACATCACATTACACGAAATTATAATTAAAGAGTAAACCTTAAGATTGGACTTAAGTATAAATTTAAAATTAATGTTACAGTTATGATGTGTGTGTGTGTGTGTGTGTGTGTGTGTGTGATGTTAAAAAGGAGCTTCCCTCAGCATAATGTTACAGTGAGGCCACTGCAACGCTGGTTTTCAGGCAGACCCTGGTAACTAGGTATATACATCCATTTTGAATTGCTTTGCTCGCTGTTTGCCGGGAACGAAACGTCTCTGTTATTGTGTGTTTATGCGTGTGTGTGTTTGACTTGACTTGGAATACGAAGTGTGTGATGACATTGTTCAATAGGAATTAAATTTGAGTAATAATATTGTAAGTATGTTTGGATGTTCATAATAAACGTATTTGGCCAAAGACATAATTTAAATCAAACGTTTATAGGTTAGACTAGTATTTAAGGTCAAAAAAGGCTTAGATGATTTTTTTATAAGTTCTATTAGATATAGCAAGTATTTTTTTTGTTAAAATTGAATTAAGAGAAGAATAATTTTAAATAAATTAAAAAAGATAACAAGATTACTTAGAGGTCCTGTACGATGCGTAATTTTGTTAGATCAGTGATAACTCGCATTCATTTCTTTAGATTTTTTTCCTTATCACCCAAATATTTAAGTGGCCTGACATCAGCAACAATAACTCTAATGACATAGTTTTGACTTCGACCTCATTAGGTTAAATATTCCACTTAGGTAATGGGGTGGTAAGGGTAATGAGAGGACAAATTGTGATTTTTAAGTTAGTACACTTTACCATTCGACCGTTAGTGGTACGACACCGGATTTTATTAGAAATACTTTTAGTTATTTTTGGAAAATTATAAAACATTTTAGTGATTTATAAGGAAGTTTTGTGGTATTGTTTGACGTATCGAAGTTTGTGATTTGATTGGACATAATGGTGGTGTTGTTGCGTTTTAGAAATATGGGTACTTGGCCCAGCCCTGTTATGGAATCAGGTAGGTCATATCATATACCTATAGAAATATATTATTTATAGTGACCTTCGGTCGAGGTTCGGTTTCGGCCAGTTTCGGCCAAAAAATCATGTTTCGGCCGTAGTTTCGGTTTCGGCCAAAAAACGGCCGAACCTTTCGGCCGGGGCAAAACTTACGAAACGGTACTTCGGGTCGCGTTCGGCTAACTTCGGGTGCGCTTGTGCCAACCAGGGATCGGAAACCGGTATTGTTTGTATGGGAACGAAAACGGTTCTTTTTCGTTCTTTTGATACTAATTTCATTTCTAATTGGGCAATCTAATAATACGCACTCGTTACCTCAAAACACAATTGAGTCCTAAATGTGAAGTATAAAATAGTTCGAGATTTGTGGTAAACCGAGGTTTTAGCAATTAACCGGTTCCGATCCCTGGTGCCAACCGGCTCAGTGAAGTGACGCTTTGTGTGCTTACTGCTTGTTCCCGTAATTATGGTAACTTGTAGTAAACCTTGTTTTATTATATACAACCTTCACGAGTTTCAGGTGTTACATGGTTAATATGTGTATACAAGCGGGTTTACGTAATTTTTTCAACGATTTTAACAAGTCTACAAAAGGTTCGGTTTCAGCCGAAACTAGAGCCAAAGCAAAAAAAATGTTTCGGTCGGACACTAATTATTTACCCCCTTAGGTATTCATAAAATTTAATAGGTAAATCTCTGTTTACTAAAATGTGTTTTATCCCCTTCTCAAAAAACAAATGTCAAAGTTACTGATTTTATTACATTTTAGCTAAATTGGGTTTGGAAAAAGTTTATTAATAGGTACCATCATTCCGACCGGCATTAGACGTTTATTATATTACCTACCTATGTTTGTCACATTATTTTGATGCGAGTCTAGTTCAATGCAACCAAGGATGTTGAAATACATCCAAAACGTTCAAGTTAGTAGGTATATAAGTAAATTTAATTTATTTATTTATCGTATGGCGCTTAGATACACACTGGTACATACATATATGTATTCGTATCGATGTCGCTGATAGAGTTCCAGTGTGCGCTGCGAGGTTCAGAAGGAACAGTGCAGCTGCCGAGTTTGTTGTTCTTAGCACCACCCGGAGGTCACGTGGTTTCTAGGGTTATTCCTACGGACGTTGAACAACAACGAACTCCGAATAAATTTAATAGGATATGAAGTGAAAATAAGGTGTGATAATATTGAAAGTTTACATCAATTTAATTTGTTGTTTGGACCAGATAGCATGAGAATTTATGATATAAAAAAAACATAAAGAGGCTGCATGACGGAATGAAATGAACTCGCCAAGACAAAGGCATTTTCATTCAGTCAAGTTGTTGTGTTTTCTTTTATTTTTAAGCATACGAGTATATGAAAGAGGCATATTGTCCGTCTATAAAAGCCAGATGGAAACTTTCAGCGCCATTAAAATAAAATCTAAAACAGGACACTTGACAATTTATGTCGTTTTTATTGGCAACAGAATAAAAATTAACCACATGTGTTTAATCTTATAAAATTTATATCATATTGCACCAGTAATCTATAAATAAGAGAGTATAACAAACTCGGACGCTAACGCATGCGCTCTGGCGCAGTCAGTCGCGCTGCGACGCTGCAACTACTTACACAGTTAATCACCTCTAACTTTAACAGACGACATAAAAGTTTAAAGTACGACATAAAACTTAAGTGTTTATATAAAAGTGGTTTAAAGTTTGAAAAGTGTTTAGAAAAAAATGTTTGTTAAATAGTGTTTAAAGTTATCGCGCACCCGCAGCAAAATGCAAAATTATGTTTACTGGCTGCAAAATTTACTAGAAAGCTTAACTAGTGACAATAGCTATCTTATTGCAGAGTCATGAATTTCGAAGCGACGCGTTTAAATGTGTGTAGTCATTTTACACAGTTTATTTTTTTGAATTCGGAACGGTTTTGTTTCTTTAGTTAGTGAATTAAATGGCATCCGAATTTCTGGCCAGTGAGTGTAGTGTGTGAGTCAATGTGGTATGGGTGCAATATGCTGGTTCCACGCCAAATTGGTTATTGGTAAGTTTACTAAGTGTACGAACTGCTCGCTTCGCTCGTGGTTCAACTATAGAATCCTTTCGCTAGCTCGTGTTTCACTTCCACACTCGCGGGTAAAATACAACTTTTGCACCCCTGTATAACAAATAACTATTCTGCTGTCTAAATGTAAACTGGATATGAATAAGTCAGCACGTTGGGCCTCTTTTTAGTTTTCCGCGCTTACCCCAAATATGATACTGGCTATAGCATAGACGTAAACACAAAATATGAATTTATACAATATTATATTTTTAGTAATAGGTAACCTTTTTTGACCATAACCAATTATGATTGAAAACTGACTAAAATACCTCGTGACAGGAATCTTTTGATTGTGTTCCTAATTCACAGTGCTAATTTTAATAAAATACTTAAAAACGGAATCACAAAATATCAGTACCCACATAATATAATTTACATTAAAAACGAAGTTTTAACCGACGAAAAATCAATCATCCCCTATTTTCCTACCCTTAAGGTTAGTTTTTTTTTCAAATTTATATGGGACCAACTTCCATTTCCCTTAAAAAAATAATTATCAAAATCGACCTACTTACTCTGTAAAAAGTTATGCGTGGTCATACATAAAAATATATATCTATACCTACGCGTCGCCTTGAGAACCTCCTCTGTTTTTTTCGTCGGTTGATAAATCCCTTACGATCACAGATTATTATCATTAAGTACCGCCAAACTTTACACGGTGTCTCTAAAGCCTGAAACACACTAGCGCGGCCTGCGGCGGCGGTCAAAAGTAAATTTGACAATAACTGTCAAGTTTACTATTAACCGCCGCCGCAAGCCGCTCCAGTCTGTAAAGGCATAATGAGTGTAAAAGCATTTTTTTCGAAACCCTACTTAACCTCTTTCGACCACAAACAACTATCATTGATCGCCTAATTGTAAACAGTTAATCGGGTGCGAACGCTCGTCTCAGGAAGTTTACGTATACAGATGTCAACACAACCCGCGGTTTTGTTCAACAAGTGTGTTTTGGGTTTGCCGAGTTGCTGTAGTGTCATGGTTAGACACTCAGGAGCTTTAAAACTGCTTATCTATGCTAATAACTGCACGCAACCATGTCCCTAAAAAAAAAAACGAATAACGGAATGGACGAAAAGATCTATACAATTACTGAACCTGCTCACAAAATTTCACGAGAACCGGTATAGAAATGCGACCTAGCTGAAACGATCATAAAGGTTTTTTTTTTCCATTTCTACACATGCGGACTTGACGTAATCAATCATACGCATTTCCGAGTTCCATTGCGCTGGTTTTTCCTACGGACGAATACTACTAAGTACTAGTTATGTATAGATATATGGTACTATGCTTTAATATGACTATGACGTAAAATCACATGAGCACTCGAACGCGGTCAGATAATGGCCGCGCAAACAAGATCTGTAGGATTTAGTTTACCATTAACCTTGGATAGAGTCAACAGTCTGTTCCTAATCATTTGTAAATATACGAAACTAGCTGCCAGTGTCGTTGAGAGGTCGTTGTTGTTCTATCGTCCGTAGGAATAACCCTAGAAGCCCTACACGTGACCTCCGGGTGGTGCTAAAAGAACAACAAACTCGATACGAATCCATATATGTACCAATGTGTAACCGCCATACGATAAATAAAAAAATAAAAACTAGCTGCCAGTGCGGCTTTGACCGTCTATGAGAAAGGACAAGCCAATACGCGGGAAAAACGCCTTGTGGCACCCCGGTTGTCACCTTTTTAGGGGTAACACCCGCGAGTGACAAACTAGAAGTGGCTACGGAGCCACGTCACTGGCCCACACGATCTCTACCGCCGGTGAAACCGTAGATAGCAACGCACTGCGAATACGTATAGTAGGCACATACGTATTTGGACTCTATTACTACTAACTACAGTACTAGTACTAGTAGTTAGTAGTATTGGTTATAGTAATAACCAATACTACTAACTACTAGTACTACTAACTACTACTACAACTACAACCAATACTACTACTACTATAACCAATACTACTAACTACTAGTACTACTAACTAGTACTGCTAACTACTACTACTACTATAACCAATACTACTAACTACTAGTACTACTAACTACTACTATTACCAATACTACTAACTACTAGTACTTCTAACTACTACTACTACTATAACCAATACTACTAACTACTAGTACTACTAACTACTACTATAACTACTATTACTACTAACTACTAGTACTACTATTGCACTAATGATCATCTGGATCTTTTCTCGTTACTTTTGTCGAACGAGTGAGCGAAGTTCTCCGTTTGAGCTTGGGCCAAAATTCGTTCGTATGTCCGGATGTCCAGAATCCAGATGCCCCGCTGTCCAGCTGTTCTCCTCTATAGTCTTGTCAACCGATTTTCGTGAAAATTTGTGAGCAGGGTCAATAATTATATAGATTTTGTTTATCGATTCAGTTTTTCGAAATCCAAACATTTAAGTCTGTCGAGTTGCTCATGCGACTAATTGTTGGAGTTATGGGCTTGTTAGTGTTATAACATTTAAGTATTTTTTTCATACAGTCGCGGAAGTTCTTCATCTCACAGAGACACTAGTATGTCTAGTATAATTCTTTTATTTAGTTTGTAGCGAAGATTGACACTGTTCTT
Source organism: Epinotia brunnichana (assembly GCA_963854355.1). Classification (NCBI taxonomy): domain Eukaryota; kingdom Metazoa; phylum Arthropoda; class Insecta; order Lepidoptera; family Tortricidae; genus Epinotia; species Epinotia brunnichana. The sequence continues at coordinate 1,453,383 of OY977938.1, forward strand.
AAACACCATCATTCAGGAAAAAAACATCTGAAATAGCACAACACATGAAAGCCGTTATTAAGCCGTAGTCCGTAGTCCGGACGTTACTTCCCGTCCAAAAATACGCTTCACAAGCATCCGCGCCAGAAATAGACCACTCCCACTACGCCACGGTACACCCACGAATTGCGCTACGATTTTGTTTATTCAGCCAGTTCAAAGGTTGATCACGTGGTCGCGTAGGAAATTGAAGTGGAAATTATGAATAATCTTGAGTTTGTGACTTTTTAATACCACTGGTGGCGGTAAAATATAAAGTCCTTCTGATGGTAATGCATCATGCCTATGGACGCTTTCAACTTCAGGGGATTTTTATGCACGTTGCCGGCTCTATAAAGGCAAGTCATCATCATCAATATCATCCTAGTGTTTTCCCGGTTATACCCATTAAGACGCCCGGGGTTTAAGATTTGGCTTAGGGCACTAGTTTCACGAAAGCGACTGCAATCTGACCTTCCAACCCAGAGAGCAAACTATAGAGGCGACTAACTATAAAAAATATCTCGAGTCCTAGAAAAGTAGGACTAGTAAGATGTCCATTACTGTGTGGCAGCCACAAGGAAAACGATAACTTAAACACGTAAATCTCAATCTTGGTACTCACTGAGTTGCCAGTTGTCTGTTACGCACTGACATATCTTGTGACATACATCATGACTTAGATCGCGAACGGACTTAATGAATGCAAATATTATGCTATTATTTCTTTGTATTATGCGGCAGTTGTTTAACCACAACCACACGAACTTACTTTTAAGAAGGAAGCATTATTAAATTTATTAAAAAAAACCGACCAAGTGCGAGTTGGACACGCGCACGAAGGGTTCCGTACCATTATCGATAAAACCGCAAAAAAATCACGTTTGTTGTATGGGAGCCCCCTTAAACATATTTTATTTTGTTTTTAGTATTTGTTGTTAATAGCGGCAACATAAATACATAATCTGTGAAAATTTCAACTCTCTAGCTATCACGGTTCTTGAGATACAGCCTGGTGACAGACAGACGGACGGACGGACGGACGGACGGACGGACAGCGAAGTCTTAGTAATAGGGTCCCGTTTTACTCTTTGAGTACGGAACCTAAAGATTAGTAGATTTTTTTTTATATCAATTGGCTTCAAGAGTTGCTTTAATTATTAGGTACTCTTAATTCACGCTGATATGGGTTGGAAATGATTAAAGAACGTATAGTTTTTATTGAAACTTCGAACGTGGAAATTGGCAAATGAAAGTTGATGAATGAAGAATTATAACGATGAAATATCCAACGAAGAAATACATATTTGGTAATTGGCAAACCACAGAATAAGTAATACCTATGTAGTACAGTCAAACTCTGAAACAGTTGCTATGATGTTGATGTTGTGAGGGGACGCCTGGCCGGAAACAGGCTGTCGATCGTTTGTCCCGTTCATTCAGCCCAAAAATAAATAGTTACTCTAAGTAGCCCATGTAATTTCGTTTGACAATGTCCAATTTAATCTCGGTTTTTATTTTACGCGAATGTATATCAAATAAATGTTTTATTGAACTCGGACCTTTACGACCATTTCCAGCTCTGCGTTTCCCGTATAAGTATGTAGAATAAGTACAGACGCAGTGCTAAAGATACTGAGCACACTCAATTAGTGAAACGAATCTCACTCGGGAAAAATGCCTGTAATACCAAAAAGAGAGACGTGATTCAGATCAGATGCGCTATATATAGGCAGCGCCGGCGCCCGCTGTCCTTAGTCATAGGTTTACAAATTAAACTACAACGAGTTAATGTGGGGAGTTAACAAAGAGAATTGATCCATTGTGTTTTAAAGGAATCAAATAATTTTTATATTTACATATTTTTTTATCCATGTCAATTTAAGTGGAAGTTACCATGATCAAAATTTAGCGGTCATTTTTATTTTTACAAGCTTTATATATATTAACTTGCACTGTTCGTATGTATGTAAATATCATAAATATGAAAGTATGTAAGTTGTCCGTCAAAATTTGTAATCCATTTTTCAGTCATTTTCCGTTATCCAATTGAGCTGAAATTTTGCATGCGTATGTATATCGCATGACAATGCAATATTATGATGACTTGGAGCTGGAAGTTGGCCATAGGAACTCTGCAATAAAACGACACAACCCCATCGAGTTTGGGCTCGTTAGAATCGTCTCAATGAGTAGTTGATGATGGTATGCAGAAAAGTACAGTCGGCAATAAAAGCTTGTACCAAAAATGAAATTTTTGACAGAAACATATTTTTCTGTGTATTTGATCTCTGTCGCAAACGATAAAATTGCTCCCATTCGAAATGGGTTGCTCGGAATTGGCTCTACGGTTTTGCAGACATTTTCAATACAGGCTTTTACGGGAGCGAAAAATCGACCTATGTCTCATTTTGGAGAAAAATTGTTTTTCCGGGATTTCACTAATGACGCCGAGTAAACCTCGGTCTCCCTGTTACTTATATGTATAGCGAACCATGTTAATGTCTTTCTCAGCATCACTCCCCAGCACATTATTAAGTTATCATCTCAAATCGACGAACGGTCGATTTGTGTAAGATTGCACCCAAATACGTATTTTTATGTAAACGCCTTTGGTGTCACACCTGGCCTTAATAATATTCCATTCCATCATCATCATCACATCAGCCGAAAATGTCCACTGCTGGACATAGGCCTCCCCCAAAGAGTGCCAAAATGACCGGTCCTGCGCCACCCGTAGTTTGCTGGAAACTCCCGCGACCTTTTACCAGGTCATCAGTCCATTCCATACATCTAAATTAGTAATTTGATTGATAATACCAAGAACTCCAAAGTAAACATTTAAATTCATACTAAACTTTACTCGGAAACTAATGATTTGTGGTTTTTGTCCGTATAATTATAATGGTTTCTTGAAACGATAGAGCAACCATTTTAAAACGACGTCTCATTTCCTAAATGCTCCGCTCATTAGGACACATTTACCTCAGGAGCTCTATTCTACACTTTAAAGTGACAGATCGTGACATGACCGAGTTGTGAGATCTTTAAGATATATTAAATTTATCACTTGTCCACTTAATTTGTTTATAACTCGAATAAGACGTTGATTTAAGTATCATAATTTTGCCTAAGTGCCTAACCCTACATCTAAACTGCCACATCTGAAACTGCTTTGACCTGGTAAAAAAAACATTTATTACATGCATCTAAGGCCCATCGTAACAAATGCCTTAAAGACACACACACAATACAGTTATTAAATTAAAAACTACTTATTTAGGCGACATAACATCGTTGCTCAGTTGTGTCGTCAAGTCTGGTGTACAATTCGGTAGGTTGCCCCGGAACCGCCGAAACACGACACCCTTCATCATCACACCACAAACGATCCCTACCCGAGCCGAGCTTTGGACCTGGTAAAGGTCGCGGGAGTCCGCTGGACGCGGGTGGCGCATGGCCGGTCATTGTGGCACTCTTTGGGAGAGGCATATGTCCAATAGTGGACGTCTTTCAGCTGATATGATGATGATGATGACATCTAAATTGCCAATCAAGCTCTAGCTCAGTGGCGTAATCTATCCTTCTCTTTGTAAGTGCTTGACCGTGTTAGCACTGCAGGCCATCTTGTCACCATGCGTCATTAAGACCTGTTGAATAAAGTCTCGGATTGTTACTGTTTGGCACTCGTGTTTACGATGGTATAAAAACAAGGATCTTGACCTTTCCATCTAATGTACAGTCAAGTCTATTACATGATTAAAATAATTTTGTAATTATAACAATATCAGAAATTAGTTTGAATATTTTTTACGCGGACGCCACAAAAAACAAAGATCTTGTTTCTATTCATAACACTTGACACCAGTGGCGTGTCGTGTCGTCTATAGAACTCGATTTTCGCCGGGTACTCTTTGTAAACTATTCATTAGCAGTATTTAGGTAGGTACCATAATACTGAAACTATTGCCTATATACGAAACTAGCTTTTGCCCGCGACTTCGTCCGCGCGGAACTCGTTTATATCGTAACTTTCTCCCCCCTTTTCAACCCCTTAGGTGATGAATTTCCAGATAAAAACTATCTTTAGTAAGGACTCTTTAGGAAGGCCCCGGAATTCAAAGTATCTCTATACCAAATTTCATCTCAATCGGTTCAGCGGTTTAAGCATGAAAAGGTAACAGACAGACAGAGTTACTGTCGCATTTGTAATATTAGTATGGATTGTATGAAGGAAAGGGTATCGATGCATGTAGGCTTTTTACAGTATTATTTTGCATATTTTCATATCACACGGCCGTAAGGATCTTTTCTACTAAACCGTAGGATTAAATTAACTGACTTGTAATTTAAACATTTTATATGTTACATCTAATAGTTTTCAAAATAGCCATAATCAAACGTCTTTTTTACCCCGTTTTAGAAAACATCTTCAAAACTAAGGCCGCCATAAGGTACCTTTACCCTTGGAACGTCAATTTACTTATGTAATGTTAATGTTCCTATTCCCCAGGACTTCCAACTACCGCTATACCGTAAATGGGTTCCATCCAAATTTTCACCCCCAATTGACCCCCTTAGGGGATGATTTCTGGAATAAAAACTATTATATGTCCTTTTCCAGGACTCAAACTATCGTTCAACCAAATTTTATCAAAATGTGTCACAAACAAATTTCCACCTCCAATTACACCCCCTTAGGGGATGATTTTCGGGATAAAACTATCCTATGTCCTTCCTTATCTATCGCTATACCATAAATGGGTTCAATCCAAATGTTTATCCACCATTTCTCACCCCCTTAGGGGATGATTTCCTCCTTTTATGTGTTCCGGAATAAAAAAAATTCTATGTTCTTTCCTAGGACTCTACCTCTCTCTATGCCAAATTTCATCTAAATGGGTTCAATCCAAATCTTCAACCCTCGTTTTACCACCTCAGGAAATGATTTTTCGGGATAAAAACTATGCATTGTCCTTCCCTAGGACTCCTGCTATCTATTTACCAAATTTCATCTAAATGGGTTTTATCCAAATTTTCACCCCCTATTTTATCCCTGAGAGGATGATTTTTGGGATTAAAACTATCCGTTGTCATATTCCGGAACTCAAACTATCTTTCAACCAAATTTCATCAAAATGGGTCACAAACAAATTTTCACCCCCAATTACACCCCCTTATGGGATGATTTTCAGGAGTAAACTATCCTATGTCCTTCCCCAAGACTCCAACTCGCTATACCGTAAATGGGTTCCATCCAAATTTTCATACCCCATTTCACCCCCTTAGGAGATGATTTCAGGACTTAAATTATGTTAAGTCCTTCCCCAGGACTCTGAACTATCTCCATACCAAATTTCATCTAAATCGGTTCTATCCAAATCTTCACCCCTCATTTCACCCTCTCAGGAGATGATTTAGGATAAAAACTATGCATTGTCCTTTCCTGGGACTCCTTCTATCTCTATACCAAATTTGAACTAAATGGGATTTATCCACATTTTCATCCCTATTTCATCCCCTTGGGGGATGATTTTCGGGATTCAAACTATCCATTGTGATTCTCCGGGACTCACACTATATTTATAACAAATTTGATCTAAACGGAGTCCATCCAAAATTTCACCCCCCATTTCACCCCCTCAGGGAAAGATTTCCGGAATAAAAACTATCCAATGTCCTTCCCTAGAACTTAAGCTACCTCTTAACCAAATTTCATCAAAATGGGTTACATCCAATTTTTCACCCCCCCATTTCACCCCCTAAAGGGAAGATTTTCGGGATGAAACCTATTCTTTAACCTTTTCCGGGACTCAAACTAATCATATACCAAATTTCATCTAAATCGGTGCAGCGGTTTAAGTAGCTCCATACAAATTTCCACCCCCCATTTCATCCCCTTAGGGGTTGATTTTTAGGATAAAAACTACCCTATGTCCTTCCCCAGGACACAAACTATCTATATGCCAAATTTCATCTTAATCGGTTCAGCCGTTTTCACGTGATGCGCGGTCACATAAACAGACAAACAGATAAACAGATAAACAGACAAACAGACAAAAAATCTAAAAACTGTTGGAACGTGTTCTGTTATCGATTCTTAGTATCCCTAGCCAATTTTTTTTCGAATATCTTCCATGTACAGACTTTCGACCCTCTTCAGCTTTATTATATGTATAGATAGATTGTTTAATCTCAACAAATGGTTATCAATCGAAACGACAATATTGCCTATGTCGATCCAAAAATGACTAAATTTCCTTGTCGAGTAACAATTGTCAAATTAGTAAATATAGTCAACGCCAGCCATCAGACATTAGCTCATATAGATCTAGGCTGTTATTCGGAATGCGCTGATACGCCTCATCCACCCGTCACGCCGAAACTAGGCCTCTGACTTGCCTCTGATTACGCTTAGTTAACCAGATTTTGGTATTTCGCAGACGGTGGCGAAATAGTGGATGAGATTAGCACAGCGGGGCAAAGTGGCGTAAACATTAAGAGGCTTACTTAGCTCAGCAGTGAGCGGATAGGATATATATAGGCTGAGATTAGATCTAAATGTCAAGAAATTAGCCCACTTAGTCAGAACTGGACAGCGATCGGATACAATGTAATTTCTCTGTACTTTCTTTTATATCAACGTTCAATTAAGTCTGATACATATGGGCGGACTGTATGCGTGGGTGTCAGTCCGTCCCTCATCATGTCTAAACCGATCGGAACAGTTATAACGGCGATTGTTTGTGGTTAACTTGCATTATTTGAACTGAGGCTTCGGTGCTTAATCAGGCAACACCGTTAAAAACAAAAACAAAAATCGCGTTGGTCATGCTTGTGTTCGGCGCGCCCGATTTGGTACGGTGCTGATGCTTCTGTTTTATCGATTATCTTATGGATCTTTTGTTGTTTATGAGTTGTGATTGCATTTGTTACCTGTAGCTCCATGTAAGAGGACGCTACTGACATTTTGAGTTTTAAATTGGATTGGGAACTTAAGTGGCAGTGGGAGTGCAGTACATTGCACGTAGAACCGATGGCCGTTGGGGCGGAAAGGTTCTCGAGTGGCGATGAGGCGCGGCGTGGGTGGACTGATGACCTGGTAAAGGTCGAGGGAGTCCGCTGGATGCGGGTGGCGCAGGACCGGTCACTTTGGCACTCTTTGGGGGATATCTATGTCCAGCAGTGGACATCTTTCGGCTGATATGATGATGATGATGATGATTGCATTCATATTGGTTATTACGCTCTCGCTATTACACGTTTAGCTACCTACGTAGCGTAAGCGAAAACGCAGTGAACAATACGATTCATATAAGCAAATATAAGTAAGTAGCTTACGGGAAAAGGTCCACAGATACTGATAAAGTAGGTAGTCCCAAGTTGTCTCCAGCAGTCAACACAATTGTGATTCTTCTGGATCGGCGATCAGGCAGGCCGGTTGCTAGTTTGCCACCAACGACACCAACGTGGTCTGTCAATCTTTGAAGCTCACTGTGGCGTATGCTACGCTCGGATGCGAAACACGTGGGCCATCTCGTGCGTAGCGTAGCGTGCGCCGCAGTCTGGAAATCGAAATGAAATCGTGCGTACCCGTGCGCCGCAGCGGGTTGCCGGGTTTATTTGGTAGATACCTGCACCAAAAACAATCTTAACACGAATCAATTGTTTTAACAACTAATACGATACCTAACTTCTGTTTTATCCGCTCGAATGTATCTATAAATGCATGTAATGAGGGTTCTTTGTTCAAAACTAAACCATGATGAATATTTTTTACCCATGCGTGTAACACAGACATTTGAGAAAAAAACACGGAAGATTGTGTGTACAAAAAAATACGTATCTGCCAATTTTTGCGATGAAGGACGCAATGATTATTTTTTTGTTGGCTACTGTTCCGTTTGAATTGAACCTTTGGAGCGTTTAATGGTTTTTACGAATCATGTAAAATCATGTCCGATTATAAGAATAAGAATACTTTATTGCACTCATGTCAGGTCTTAAATATCTTACAGTCTATAGTAGGTACAACATGACACCCTGTAAGGGTATTGCAAATCCTTCGTCTCAAAACGTAGGTACACATTACAAATTAACAATTATAGTACTTAAACTAAGATTTACATGTAGGTAGGTATCAATATCTAGGATAACATTTGCGAAGATTATCTATGGTAACTATTTACATTGAAGAAGTCTTTCAGTGAATAAAAACTGTTTTCTATTAAATATGATTTTAACTTTTGAACAAATTTAGTATATTTGACCTCATCAGCTATTTCTTTAGGTAGGCTGTTGTAAATGCGTATTGTTGTCATATGGGGGCTTTTATTTCTCATTTGTAAGTTACTTTATCTAGCTATTTTAGGCTATTTTATCTCTATGTCTTAGATTTAGGGTGCAAGTGTGACGGTCTTTGGCTTGAGTGTATAAATGTTGATGCTTCCGTACAAATTTACAAGTTTCCGAAATATAGAGAGAGGGTTATGTTAAAATGCTTAATCTTTTAAAGTGGTGTTTCAATATTTTTAATATTTGTGAGAATTCTTATGCACCGTTTCTGTAATACGAATAAATCCGGTAGGTCTGTACTATTGCCCCATAAAATTATCCCATATTGCCAATATACATGGCCAATGTTTTAAATACGGCATGCTAATTGCGTGTAGGTATAACTTGTTCTTGATATTCTTGTTTGTTAGATTTTAGTTTTTGGCAGAGTAAAGACCGCTTAATTACTTTTGAATAGATTATTTTGCATACTTGATATTGTATCTGAGAAATAAGTAACCTCTGGGCCCCGTTTCATTAAAAGTTACTAGCTGCAATTTTAAAAGTTTGAACTGGCAACACTTAGACACTCGACCAATTACGACTGGCCATTTTAAGAATATTGTTGGTTTAGACTTGTAAAATTGTAACTTGTAGGTTCATGAAACGGGCCCTGGGCCCCTGGCTGTACTTTTCAACCGACGAAAAAAACGAAGGAGGTTATTTCTCGACGCGTATATATATTTTTTTTATGTATGACCACGCATAACTTTTTACAGAGTAGTTCGATTTTAATAATTATTTTTTTATTGGAATACCCCGAAGTTGGTCCCATATAAATTTGAAAAAAAAACTAACCTTAAGGGTAGGATTTTTCGTCGGTTAAAACGTTGTTTTTAAAGTAATTACACTAAATACCGTTTTAATTTACGCTTACTCACTGAATAAGCAAAAAGAGCAGCCAACGGCAATGTCTATTTAGATTGTAGTTTTCAATCATCTACTGGCTTGGGCTTGACCGCCTAATCATTTTCAACGTTATTTTCTTGCAACTATATTACTTTCTGAAGATATTTTTATCTTCAATATTTGTTGCCAAGATTTCTTGCTAAAGAGAATGAAATGCACAACTGAAATTCTCCTTTTGTCAACAGAAGGCGAACTCGAAACAGAATGGCTGCACTCCGCCGGCCTCGGCTCCCTGGCCGCGCCCTTCCAGGCGGGGCTCGAGGTCTCCGAGGCCCAGCTGGGTGAGGCCGTGAGACCGCTGCCCCGGGAACAGGCCGCTGCAGTCCGCAGACGAGTCCGCCGGCTGAACCGGACGGTGCGCCGGCGGCGAGCGGCCTCGAGAGCCAGGAAACCTGATATTAGAGATGTCTTTCGGGATTTGGAGGTGAGTTTGTTTTGTTTTGTTGACTACGAGGCTCCAGACGTTTTAGAAAGAACCGCGGGTTAAAATCTAGCCTAGGTCCATTCTGAAAGCTTATTCTATATATTGGTGAAGGAGTGTGGCGATACATTTCTGAAAATAGAATTTTTCTGCAAGCAATCTTTCCATTCGCAAATTTTCCGACTTTTTATTTTCCGTTCTGTATTTTCCCCGGGGGGTATATTTCTAAACATCGTTTTTACAAAAAGTAATATTTCCATTCTCAAATATTTCTAGTCGCGTAATTTACGCATTCGCGTACATGATCACTAGGAAATATTACTACGGATAACGGATTACCTACCTGTTGTACTCTAAGGCTGATAACGTTTTCGTATAAAGTCGGTTCTGGCGCTTCGCCGGCCGCTACCGTGGCACGCTCGCTTCGCTCGCTCGGCTCGCGCGCTGTAGGGTCGCGGTTCTTCATAACACTCCTCCTCGCTACGCTCGTCGTCGTACCTACACCGACCTGCCTTAGAGTAGAATAGGTAGGTAATCAGATGTCCAGTTGCTACCTAATCTATTCCTTGCAGATAACTAATTACCTGACCATAGTTATCTCCAAGGAACAAGGAAAAAAAATAATATCAGGAAAAGATTAAATTGGGTAGTTTAGCGTAAGGTAAAATATCTACTCAAAAAACAACCTCCGGAGAAAATAGCGTACAGAAAATAAAAAAATCGGAAAATTTGCGAATGGAAAGACTGCTTGCAGAAAAATTCGATTTTCGGAAATGGATCGCCACACTGCTATGACTAGAGAAATAGCACCAGAAGCCCTAGCACACTACATAGGTTTTATCGCCACGTTTTACGGCGAAAATGTACTGAAACATCACGTAAAACGTGACATAAAACCTAGTGTGCTAGGGCCTCTGGAGGACTTATTTAATCGTCATGTATACATACATAAGAATCGTATCCAATTGGGGTAGGCAGATACCGAGATAGAACGCCAAATAGTACGTACTAAGTACTAATAATCAACATGATATATGATATTAAATACGCGTGGGAGAGGTTTTGTTACGGTCATTAGCCTCTTGAGATTCGCTAGGTTTTAGGCTAGGTACATCAGAACACACGCTCGACATCTATCTATAGGGTTCCGCAGCCAAATGGCAAAAAACGGAACCCTTATAGATTCGTCATGTCTGTCTGTCTGTCTGTCCGTCCGCTTTTTTACGAAACTATAAGAGCTATACTGTTGAAACTTGGTAAGTATTTTGTAAACCGCGTTAAGATTTTCACACAAAAATTGAAAAAAAAACAATAATTATTTGGGGTTCCCCATACTTCGAACTAAAACTCAAATTTTTTTTTCATCAAACTCATAGTGGGGTATCTATGGATAGGTCTTCAAAAATGACATTGAGGTTTCTAACATAATTTTTTTCTAAACTGAATCGTTTGCGTTTATACATTTCCAAAGTGGTAAAATGTGTCCCGCCCCCCTGTAACTTCTAAAAGAAGAGAATGATAAAACTAAAAAAAATATATGATGTACATTACCATGCAAACTTCCACCGAAAATTGGTTTGAACGAGATCTAGTAAGTAGTTTTTTTTAATAAATCGTAAACTGCAATTTAACGGAGCCCTTCATGTGCGAGTCCGACTCGCACTTGGCTGCTTTTTTGTATCCTCGTCTCCTCTGTTAGGGTTAGCTCTAAAGGTTATTGTGTCTATGTGTGATCTAACGTGTACTTAGTCGGCATTCTATTTTAATTTGTCTATTATGGGCGCATCCACGTCTCTTGACTTGATGCGTGAATAACGCCTTTACACAAAAAAAGCGGCCAAGTGCGAGTCGGACTCGCACATGAAGAGTTCCGTGAAATAAATTGCGGTTTACGATTTATGACGCATTAAAAAAAAACTACTTACTAGATCTCGTTCAAAACCAATTTTCGGTGGAAGTTTGCATGGTAATGTATACCATATATTTTTTTTAGTTTTATCATTCTCTTATTTTAGAAGTTACAGGGGGGGGGGGGGACACACATTTTACCACTTTGGAAGTGTATCTCGCGCAAACTATTCAGTTTAGAAAAAAATTATGTTAGAAACCTCAATGTCATTTTTGAAGACCTATCCATACCCCACACGTATGGGTTTGATGAAAAAAAATTTTTGGAGACCCCTAAAACTTAATGTTTTTTTTGATTTTTGTGTGAAAATCTTAATGCGGTTCACAGAATACATCTTCTGACCAAGTTTCAACAGTATAGCTCTTATAGTTTCGGAAAAAAGTGGCTGTGACATACCGACGGACAGACAGACAGACAGACATGACGAATCTATAAGGGTTCCGTTTTTTGCCATTTGGCTACGGAACCCTAAAAAAGGGTTATTAGAAGACGCAAGGAGCTAGTTTAGTTTAGTTAGACAAGGAACAACAACGACGGGAGGGGAGCTGTTCCACCGTGATACATATTTTACTAGTACGGGGAACAGAGGACGCTTACTCACTGTTTTAAATTACCCATTTTGCTACCGGATTTGTACTTATTCTGTAAGCAGTTATGTATGACCTATGTGGGCTAACGTTATTGAATTTATTTATTTTAGTTTAAAGCACTATTCTCCATCTAGCAAGCGTGTAAGGGAAGCGAATACCAGAGGCAAATGCTTTAATTTATGTCGGCAACATACATATACCTATCGGGCTCGGTACGTTAATCAGGATTTAGATACGACGAGGTTACTTACATGTATTGTGTAGGAAATTAACATAAATCTTTAACTAATAGGTATTTGGGCATTTTCAATAATTCGTGCACCCAATTTTCACGTTCACGCTGAGTTGTTAAATAAAAATTAACTCAGTGTCAGTTTTGTAACGAAAGTAAAGCATACAAATGATGTCAAACTAAACTTTTTTCGCATTTAAATAAGGTCTATATGCATATGATTTATATATTGAAAAGAAAAAGTAAATCTTTATACAAACTAAATACTTAATTGTCGTTACAAAACTGACACTGAGCTAATTTTTATTTAACAACTCACGCTAATTGGGTGCACGAATTATTGAAAATGCCAAATTTATCATCTCCGTTCATTGTCTGTACACTTTACAGTCTAATATACATACCTATGAACTCAGACTTTACGTTTAAAATGTACCACGTTTTTAGGGTTCCGTACTCAAAGAGTAAAACGGGACCCTATTACTAAGACTCCGCTGTCCGTCTGTCACCAGGCTTGTATCTCACTGATAGCGTGATAGTTCCAGTTGAAAAATTGTATTTGATATAAAAAAAAATTGCCGCTATAACAACAAATACTAAAAACAGAATAAAATAAATATATTTATAGATAATGGTACGGAACCCTTCGTGCGCGAGTCCGACTCGCACTTGGCCGGTTTTACATACTATGGTTTTACTTTATGTTCTACCGATTTGGAATTGACGTTGATCTATTCAACGAAGCATATTTTTAATATTTCTAGCCATGTGTAAAATTTTTACACCTCTCACTCACTTTCTCAAAACAACCTTCTAACATTGACACCTGTGTTCATGCAACCGGATTGCTTCAGCAAGTTCAAAAACTTTTCCAAAGTTACTGACCGCGCCCGTCCAAAGATCTCTAGATTGACGGACAACGCACAAAAACTATATAAGTAATTATCAAGAGCGTACCGTAGACCGGTTACTGAGCTGCCAAGGTCAGAAACATATTATAATTACATAGGAATGCCCTCAGAGCCAAATCAGAGCAGACCCCACGGTGTTTAGAGCCGGTTCCCAACTTTCTTTCATAAAAAACAAGTGACAGACAAGCCGGTCTGACTCACGCCTGTCATTCAGTCATCTTGAAAATCGAACTCGATATTCAAGCGTGTGTTTTTTACTTATTTTATGGCATCATGATTTACAGCCAGCCCGTTAGCTTTAAAAGTGTTTTTAAATGTGTAGCCGTTGAGATTGTCAGTCCTGACTAAAACGTACTGAAATTCGAATTGATTTCGAATGCCTAAATGTGTTTTTTCCTCTGGCGTCGTCGCAATACAACCAGAAATAGATGTGCGACGACAGAACTTGAATGTCCCCAGATTGTGTATATGTAGGTATTTAATATTGTCAGCCCTGATCTATAGTAAAAATTCAAAACTAAACGAAAACGATTAATTTGAATTTCGAGTTGTCAGCTTTGTATTCTAACGGAATTTAACGCTAATTTTTTTAAACAGACGAATGATTCTTGTTCGTTTGTTAATGTTACACAACATGAGGGTTAAGAACTGAGTTTTAGAATTCACAGTTAAACTTGAACATCTACCTATAAAGACAAGTTTGGCTAAAAGCCAGATTTATAAGAATGACAATATGGCATCGCCGAAGCTTACTATTAAACTTTGCTTGCTTGTGTAACGGGCATAACTTCTAACTGGTTTGAAAGAATTCGATAAATTTATCTGAATGGTCGACGCAACTTTGCGTAATGGGTAGAGAAATTTATTTTATTGTATTGTTAATCCAGATTGATGTTATACGTTATTATGAATTCGTTGGTTATATTGACCTTACGTACCTACGTACTTGTTTATTTGTCTAATTCTATAGGAAACGATGATATTTTGAACAGTTTTTTATTTCTAACGAGTTGTGTTTGAGGCTACGTCATATTGCAACCATGATGTTGGTTCATATGTAAGTACTTATGTAATACGTATTTATTTATTTATTATTAGGCTCACACAAAAATTACAGTTATTCATGCAGTGACATAAGAAGCTTAGTGTCTAGATCTGGACTACAATTCTAAACAGTGTGTGCACAGAAATATTCATAACAGCAAGACAAACTATTCACTAGATAGAATTACATATCAGTATTGACAAACGTACAGGGATAGGCAATGTGCATACAGTTTAAATTCAATAATGAACATGACATGACACTAACTTAAAACTTTATTACTTAATAGTTCGAAGACTCACTTCATACTACCATTGACTTAAAGTCATCATTGACTATAATAGTCATAATCATAAGCGCCTTCACGCCCTTGATTGATTTTATTCCACCCAGTTCGCATAATAATCAGTAATACTGGTAATCGTTCATACAGTCCGTTCCGCTCGGGCGAGCAAGCAAAGTGCCGCAAATTGCAGAGTTCGGAGTTACGCTGCGGAGGAACCGTGGATAATGTTGAAAGCTTCCTTTTGACGCTTCTGTAACTCAGGAAGTGTTATTCATAGTGGGTGAGTCAGGTGTTACAACCCTTTGCCCGCATTGACTCTTGCTTGACAGTTCTCGTTTAGACTGATGGTTGGTGATAAAAAAAGGGTTTCAAATGTCTTCCATAAAATCATATTATCATTAGTTAGAACCATGTAATACTATTATATTGTTCTGTGCTAGAACTGTTAAGCTCGCAATGATCATAATTTGTCTTTCAAGTTATTTTCTCTAAAGCAGGCAACATTGAGAATAAATAAATATATAACTTTGTTGAAGATTCAGAAAAAATGCCTGTGAAGTTTAAGATGATTTGACATAGCTACCTACGAATGTAAACAAAGCAAAGGCTCCCATTGGAAATTATTGATATTTGACCAGAAAGTGTAGGGTCACAACTACGCGTATGTTTAAAATTCGTGCTACCTACTTTAAAAGAATTGTGAGCAAGGAGCCTTCATATTTATATTTCTTTGAATGACAAGGTCATTTCTATTTACATGTTCAAAATTTCAAAATGACATGATTTATATAATACTCGAAGTAATTACACGGCAGCTGCTGTCAATTAGTTAAATTCGTCTTGCGAAACCTTTTACCGCAATTCCAATCTGGGGGCATAATTAATAAAATTTAGTAAGAACGCATTGAAATAGTTTCAAAACAAGCCAGCTATTAATGCTCTGAGTAAGGAACTGGAATTAAGGCCACCGATAACATAGGCGGTCATTAGATAAAATAACTATTAACTTTCAAGGGACTCTTTCAAACGTAACGTATTGATGACACAGTCACGTGGATAACGGACGCGTTCAAAAATATAACTAGAATACAGACAATAACAAATTATTAAAATAGTTGCGAAAATGCTCGTCAATTACACAAGTTGGCTGTTTGAATTATTCGAACGGACGTTCTAAATTTTCGCGCCAACACGAATTAACGGCGTCCGGTGAAAAATGACCAGCTGGATTTTGTGTTCATACTGCGGTTGGTTGATTGGGTGTGCAGTTGTTTTTATTGTTTGTGCGTGAATTTGGCATCATGATTTGTGATACAGTGAGATTAAAACTTTGCGAGAAAATGGTGAACTGCAAGGGGTTGGCTTTGGTGAAAACGTACATCGAAGCCCTGGTAACTTTTGTATATGCTTATACTTCACCTTCGTCAATCATCACAGTGTTTGTGTTAATAAGGTCTATTTGACACATGTTATTTTTAGTTAATTGTTGTTAAATGGTAATAACAGTTTTGACCTTTATCTTTAACCTTAAACAATATAGTTATTTCAGACTGTTATACTTGTTCATCAACAGATTATCTAAACAATGAATGCGGATCAAACAAAAGATTGTGACGCCCTCAATTCGTAGTACTCTAATACCTTAACTTTTAAGAATTACTCTGACGTTGCTGCTAGATTTGCTTTCAATTTGTTCAATGACATTTCAAATGTGCTTACTTTTTATGTTGCGATAACAATCACAACTAACTAATGTAATTCGATCCTGATTGCAATCTATTCTAGGTAATACACTCGAGTATGGCTGGTAATGTAATGTAGTTTAAAATAATTTCACGTCTTCTGTACGAGTGAAAAGTCATTTTTGTACTCGACGATTAAAATATGTGTATTAAGATTTCATAGAGAATACTGCAACGTCACTCTTTTCATAGTTGTAGTCCATGTTACTGTCGAAACAATCGAAATAACTACTTTTCGATACGCTCCAGACAACTAAAATAAATTCGACCAATCACGTGGCTGCTTTACTGAACTGTAATGAATTGGACCAATAGAATCGCTTTGATGTCGTACGCTCGTTGATGTCTTTTAAGATATCAACAAGCGTACGAGCGATGAGCTGCACTTCGTTTCAACAGTATCGAGTTTGTTTAATTAGTTCAGTTGACTCGTAGAAAATTAATTTTAATGAACTCGTACAAAAAGTATTGTTCACAATAGTGTTATAATCAAGCTTTTTAATCTCGTACCTTACTTAGGCCACTCAGCAAGCTTCGTGGCCTAAACACGGTACTCGACTAAAAAGCTCTCTATTATAACACGATTGTGAAAAATACTATTTCATTTGTTCTCATGACAATCGAACGAGTCTGCTTCTTCTTGCATTTTTTCAAATGATTTTCATTAATGCTGAATTTAGTGATAGGTACCTGATAATCGGTCGAACGTGGGTTGTAGGCCTAAATACAGAGTTCTGCTTTTTAAGAAGCGATAGCTACACCCAACTGACCCAAAAACGCGTATCTTCGGTAAACCACTAAAAGCATTAAGACGTAGAGGCTTGTCGAGTACTCGGTAGTCGTGTGCTATCATCATCACAGGCCTTTGCGTCTATTCCAGACGATTTAAACATTGCCCTGGAGACATCGTTTTTGATGACTGTAGAGGCCAATACGCGACCGGCATGATCTTTCACATTTCTGGCAGACGAAATTCGTGCCAGGGGCTCTAGTTTCAGCTGCTATACACACGCAGATTTTCTCACAGTGTCCCGGTAGGTATACAATTTCCGCCGTTTTCTCGTGGTCCCACTGATTTGTCCTACCAGTTAGTTATACAGGGAGTAGAGAAATAGCAGTGGGACCATGAGAAATAAGTCTCTCTCGTGGCCCCACTCGTGACTTTGACGATTGTAGTGTCAAAGTTTTTTTTCATTTAATTTTCGAGCGCTTGAATGTCAAAAATCGCTCCCAAGACCGCGGCCTAACAGTAAGGTAAACGTCGGAGTACTCGACGCTGTACGAGTACATGGCAGGGGCACTCTATGTCAAAGTGACATGGCTTAAATTTGAATGAAGAAAATCCTGTCAGTTCGAATTTAACCCATATTGCTTTGACATAAAGTGCCCGTGCATATGCCATGTACTAGTACCGCGTCGAGCACTCGGACGTTTACCTTATAGGGTATAAACAATATCAAAAACCCATCAAGTTGATTGTGGCTAATGATCCGAGTGATGTCGAAACACAGGATACGGTAATGAGTTCAGGATTCCGAGCAACCGTAACGATGGGCGATAAGATTACGGACCCAATTAGATAGTTTCTGTTCATGTTATGTAAACAAATTGCTGTTATCTGTGTTGACAATTGGACATTTTCCTTTAAATAAGTACCACACAGGGATAAAGTTTTTAGTTCTTGAAAACATAATAATTATGGTCCAACCATGGGTTTTATAAAAAGTTGCAATTGTACTAATTGTAGACTAAATATATGGAATACTCGTAAAATCTTATAATTTTAGTATTTCTGTATGCCACCACAGTATAAAATTAGTTAATAGGTCATTGTCAGTCACAAAAACTCGTCTTTTCTGTGTTCAATAGTTAAGGGCTCATGTTTATATATAAGTAATATGTTTTTGTCGCATATAATTATAGAAGAGGCGACGCCGTTTATGCTGATTCAGATAACCCTTAAGAGGATTGTGAACCTGTAAATTTTCATACAAAAAGCGATAATGTTTTTCACCCCGTAAACATCGTTCGATTTTTATAATTTTTGGACATGTTGTAGATATAGTGAAATACTAGGTCTGTACGTTTTGATTTTTAAGAAATATTGCTTACCTACTTTAAAAGTAATTTGCATCTAAAAATCTATATTTTTTACTTAAAAACTTTGTCTACCTTTTTATTTTTTTTAAATTAATCTAAACTGATTTACTAAAAAAGGAAAACGTACAGACATAGATTAAAATGTACTTAATCCAATTATACCAAAATTATTTAATTTCATTAAGGTTTAGGGGGGGAAAAACGTTATCACCCGAAACCATATTTCAACAAGAAAATGTAGGCAATTACCTCCAGGACTTGCAATTCTCTCTATCACACGGTACGGGTCGGGAGGCAGAGCGGTGTGAGACAGATAGATTTTTTTAAATACCTACTCGCGCCGCGTATCGACACTTCACAATCCTCTTAACTTTGGCAATGTCCACCGAAGACACACGGACCTAAGTCTGACTTATGACTAATCTCAAATCTGATTAATGTCTGAACTAAAGTTAACATGATCTCTTTGATGATGAGGTCGTTTTTCAATTTGCTTTTACATTTAGAAAAATTGAGCCGTCAAATAATTTCTATGTAATTAATGAACCTGCTCACAAAATTTCACGAGAATCGTTTGAGAAATTCGATCTGTAGAGAATAAAAGTCGGACACCTGGAAATACAAAAAAAATGTCCTAAGGTGAAACTGACACTAAGTACGTTCGTTTCGATCGTTCATTCAATTAAAACACGGAGACCTCTTAGCAAAACAATATCTCTTCACAGGAAAATCAAGAGCTTAGAATTTGAAATGAAAGTTGTGTTACTCGTATTTACAATCCACCCTTTCAAGAAATTCCTTTACGATGATAAGTAGATCTGTTGGTCGATCACGTAACGCATTGTACGAACCTCGGGTAGGTCTAATAAATGTCACTTTTTATATGAAAAATTGACACTTAAATATACCGACGCGCGTTCGGAACGTTACGTGTTTACCCCTCTGTTCTTGTTTACGTTAATCCGAGAAACCACAACAATTATTCGTTCTATTATAACACGGCCCTTAGCACAGGAAACCTGAGTTGTTAACGATTTCTAGTTTTACCGTGCGAGCTCAATGCCGACTGACCGGTGCTTGATAGTTTGCGAAATCGTTTTCGAATTAAATCCATAATGATTTGAGGCATTTTTAGTTGCTTGGGTTGTCTAGAAATACCAGGGTTCTTCCCTATTTCATACACTTCAAATGTTTGCCGAGCATTAGTGGGTCTACTAGTAATGTTACTTACTTATCAACATTCTTACTTGCTACAATATGTTTGTTGTAATAAAATTTAAAAACAAGGTTTTAACTGTCTTAAAATCAGTACCCAAATCGCTTCAAGTGTGCCTATAAAATTTAAAGAGTTAAATAGATTTGTTCATGATCCGATTATCAGATCCTGACTTGATGAACATGGGGCAACCTGGGATGATAACCTTTCAAACAAAAAAAAATCCAAATCGGTTCAGGCCTGTTTGAGTATTCGGGTCGGGGGTTCATGTAAAATTAAAGATGCTGACGAATTGAGAACCCTGTTTTGAAGTCAGTTAAAACAGGTCTAATAAAGTGTAGACGCAAGATAAACTTCTAGTATCAATCACTCGCTGCGCGCGGGGCCATAAATGTGGGAACGTGTTACATTTGTTGCGCTCTCTGTCGCACCAATCAATCATGGCAGATAAGTGCAACAGAGGTGTCTCGTTCTTTCCACTCACCTCTTCTCATAGTATTGAAATATATTAGTCGATATAATATTATCTATATTATAGTTTTATAATTTCAATTACCATTCTTTCTATACGTAAAGGCCTTTAGGTAGGTACTTATGGTGTACTTATGCGCCATTTCGCTGAGAGCCATAATCATTGTTATACACATGCCCTAAAATTGATAAGATCTGTATCGCTATCACATAAAATATTAATGGCATTAAGTTGTCACTCGCTTCCGAGTAAAGGTATGATTCGAAATCAACAATAAACCCAGTTCTCGGTTTACGATTATCGATTCCGATCGCGTATTTCTATTTAAAATCGATTGACTTCTCGCTTCTAGCGACTGAGTCATAGAGATTCATCGGAATAATATTGGATTAACTACCACATGATTTTATACACGGAATACTTATGAAAATGAAAATGAAAATGAAAATGTTTTATTTCATAGATTGCTAGGTTACATTGAAAATAAGGTTGGGTCTTCCTAGTAGGTAAAAAATACCTGTGTCAGGAAGACCCGCTCCTCCATAAAAAAGCAGTTAATGTTAATTTCTTATATGTAGGTAAATATTTATAACATAAAATAAAAATAGTGTCGTGACCCTAAAGTTGAGTGTGTGTGTGTGCGTGTGTGTGTGTGTGTGTGTGCGCGCCTGTGTGTGCGCGTGTGAGTGTGTGTGTTAGTGTGTGCGTGCGTGTGTGTTAGTGTGCTTATATAAGATGGAAGCGGCGTGTTAGCTAGTTACTTCGGAATCCTGCGTAGCCAGCCCAACACAATCAAAACTGAATTTGTACATGTAAACACTACTGCAAAACGCTTCTAATTGGTAAAAACTTTTAATTCCATTACGATTTCAACAGTTGTAATATTTAGGACGAAAAGTGACTCAAAACTGCATTACTTGCGGTCTAATTTACAATGCCAAAAAAAGTCACGTAAGTCTATTCTTTATCAATATAGGAGCCAATTTCGAAAGGGGTTTTTAAATATGGAAATTATATGAGAATAGTATTGATACCTGCTCTCCTTCTTGCATTAGAGCATAACTAAACGTGTGTGAGCGTGACGTACTTTTGACGAAAATTTACATTTACTTTTTGCTTGCAAAATTGAGGCCCTGTTCAAATGAAGTTGACGTTTGATTATGTCCAAAACCAAAGGTCTTATGTTACTATGACACTATTTGGTGATATCGCAAAAAAATAGTTACCTATAGCAATATGTAGACATAGCTTCATAATCATTCTTATTCTTATAAAGCGAAATTTACACATGTAAGAAATTGCATGCACAAGTTTAAGAGGGCGTTCATGTGCACACTAGCGCCACTGGTAAATAATTGTAATTATTTTAACGATAGATATTTTAAAAAGGAGGCTGCTTATACACTGTATTTTGTATTTAAGTATCCTTTGAATACATCATAATAGTTTTTACGTTGCTGGATTCGTCAACACAGGCACAGGATAGAAATAAGTTCCGAGAGATGGTCGCCGACGTCCGATGAGGACATGGCACAGTAAGAAGAAGAAGGATTCGTCAATTTATGCGTCCCAAGTTAAAACGGCCGTTTTTCTTTTGAGTCCACAGATCGACGAATCCAGCAACATACAAACTAGTTTGATGTATTCACAAGGTACTTAAATACGAAATACAGTGTATAGCGGCCTCTTTTTTTAAATATCTGTCGTTAAATTTAAATAATCACAATTATTTACCAGTGGCGCTAGTGTGCACGTGAACGCCCTCTTAACTGAGTATATTGCGGGATTTGATAGATCAATTGAACTCGGCATCCTCGGTAACCAGCAATGTAATCAAACTTGCACGTTAATTTTGCGCTTAAAATGTATTGGCTCGCCAAGTCTGAAGGTGGCTTGAGTCGTAAGGTATAAATTCTACTGCTCACATCCTAAAATGCGATCCATAAAAATTTACCCGGGAGAAACACTGGAACTAACATAGTGGTAATATGTGGTTTTTCTAAAATTTATCGCTCCGGAAACTCTCCAAGAATACTATCACTTGAAGCAATTCCGATATAAAAACCTCTACAGTCCCACAAACATATGTTTGCCGAAGCGCAAGGCAGAAACTGGTATCCTTACCCACTGATTTCTTGACGTACATCCACCAGTGGCGTTTCCAAGTTGAACGAATAATGTTGTCAAGAACAGGTTCCTTGCTCCTACTGACTGACATTCTTACCAGTTCTGATACACCGGATAGGACAGGCATATTTAAATAAGTGCTGGCCGCCTTCCGTGTTACGCCTTGCGGTCATTTATAGTACTTAGCTAGTGGCCTTTAGAAGGATTGATCAATGGGAAACGTATAGTTTTTTTTTTTTTTATACAACGACGGTGGCAAACAAGCTTACGGCCTGCCTGATGTTAAGCTGGTACCGTAGCCTATGGATACTTGTACTGCAGAAGAATCACAAGCGCGTTGCCGACCCTTTATTCACTTGAGGATTCGCTGTGTTGGCAGATAGACACATGCAGGTCCCTCACTCCCAACACTGCGCATCCTAGGGAGCGTTTTACTGGAAGCCATAAAATTTACTAACACTTAACATTTTAATACAAAATTGGTTTTGGATATAGACATAATTATGCTGGCAGTTTGCCACTAACGTATACTTACCTACTGTAATTTTATGGACAAATAGCGCGTCGTCCCAGCATAGCCTCGAATATCCTCGAAAAAAGTCCACTCGTACATAATAGTACCCTCCATATTTTTATCGACTTTTAGAGGGTAGTGAAATATTGTAAGCCCATATCTCTGTTGACAACTTGCTGGGATGACAGTTATCTATCTGCGACCATGACTGCCAACCCGTGTCGAAACGTCAGAATTAAAGGTAAATAAATATCGCGTTAGACCCGTGTATTATAGTAATTTAAATAATGGTAATGATGATGTCTCATGTGACGAAGATGCAATCATGTTTGGTGACCATCCAACAATGAGAGTGCCCCAATTCTTGGAATCATTATCAAATTATCATAAATGAACTTTAAGTCTATCTATTACTGACAAGCAGTCTCAAGAAAGGGAGACGTCTGGATTAGTCAGTAAAAAAACTGCCTACTCAAGCCGCAGGAAACCAATAAATTAAACTATTATCTTTTGACGGTCAATGTAACTTCCTATGCCAATCACAGTCAGTCGTATGTCCTTATACAGCCAAGAGGTTGTGCCGGAAGATGGCAATCAATAAAAATGCCTTAATAACCTTATACGGTGCGATCAAGCTGTACAACTAACATGGTATGAGGAATCGTGGGGTTTTCAACTGTAGTTTTTATACTTATTAATTGGTTACACAGAACGCTGAAGAAAGAAAAGTGGACTTTTGCCATTGACAAGACAAAAATTTGGAACGAAATTGTAGACTTCACTTACAACACTCATGTTGCTGCCGTCTCGTTTTAATCGACTTCAAAAAAGGAGGAGGTTCTCAATTCGTCTGTATGTTTTTTTTTGTGTAGGTAACTCGGTAATTTGTGAACCGATTGGAAAAATGTTTTCTTTGTTTGAAAGCATATACTTCCAGATTGGTCCCGTTGTCACCAAAATCCAGTTCTGATGATGGGATCCTGGAGAAATCGAGGGAACTCTTCAAATTGGAACACCTTCTTCTCGCAACTAAGTTTGGCAAACTGATTCATTTCGCAACTTTTCATTTCCCAAACTCTGAAACTGTAAATATTTTGAATTTATTTCAGGGCCATCGTGTATAACCCTATAAGTTAGGTTAGGTTAGTTTGTAAAAATCCTGAAATATTTAACAGTTTCAGAAATATTAAGAGGTTGCGAAATGAATCAGGTTGCCAAACGTTAGGTTGGGAAACATTAGTGAAGCCTTCAAATTTTATAGGCAAACTTGAAGCAATTTGGCTAGTGATTTGAAGTCGGTTAAAACTTTGTTTTTAAAGTAAATTATTGAAATGTCACCACGGTGTCCACGGTGGCAAACAAGCACGTGAGCTTGTGAGGCCGTGGTGTGATGGAGCAAACACCTTAGCCTGTGGACGCTTCGAACTACAAATAAGTTACAAACTCGTTCCCGCCCTTATTGATTTGAAGATTCTTACCAGAGTTGAACAGATATTATTATTCTATATTTTTATTCAAATGCTCAACCTTAAGGCGCCGTAGGTTCATGGTCTTATCTCCCTCTGACTGAGCATAAGCGTGAGCGAGATGGAAGTGCGTGTTCCACATTTGACACCACACGCTTCCCGACCCGACCAAAGGACCTCTACGCCGGGAGAGGGTGATAGACCTCGGATTCACCCTCTCAGGTCCCCTTCTAACTTTTTATAGAGGTTTTCTCCCTCGCAGCCACAACTCGGCCCCGGCCTGACGGTCGCAGCCCCCGCGCCTAACATGAATCCTCTGATAGCAGAGGATTTGTCAGGGTTGTGGGTCCGTTATTTACTATAGAGGCAAACGGCAATGGCCTCTTCCTCAAGCTGCACCTGGGGAATCTTGCGATTCCCTGGGCGGACCCCCCCCCCCCCCCCCCCCCGTGTCGGGTGATTGGTAGCACCAGCAAGCGATCACTTTAGGGTGAAATGGCTCTAGGCGCCCCCTAATGACCCGGGCACCACCACACCCATTGCACTATAGGTAAAGACGCCCCTGGTACCACCGTCGTAGTAGGAGCAGGTGCTAATAACGTCCTACCAAACAACAAGATGGAAACCACATTTAGAAATCACCTTTTAATGCCCCTACAAGCCTGATTGTTGTGAAACGCTGATACGCGCTATTGTCGCACCATGCTTATGTAATTATTTGGCCACCTAATAGGTAGAAAGTGTTTTCTTGTGTTTTGTTTGTAAGTATAAACCTCGTGAGATGAGTGTGGTAGGCCGCTCAGGTTTCTCTGTTGTGTCGTCATTAGGTATACCTGCCTAGTCATTAATTAGGGTGGGGCTTATGCATGAATGAAGATGTAGATGTAAAACTATACTTATATGCTATATTTTTTCAGAGGGCAGTGGAAGAATTTAATTGCCACAATTATGATGTACCTAAATCATGCCAAATACGTATTACCAATGGTTTGAGTTTGCGTACTTAAGTCAGGGCCACTGTCATTATGCCTATATAATTACAACTACAATCTTAAACAGTTTATTAGGTATATGTCGGTCTAAAGGTCAGTTTTGTTTTAATTCTGCAACATGCTGAATATTAATATGAATATGCTATGACTGGAGAATTACAATAATCCAACATCGCTAAAGAGTACCTATCAAACACAACTGGGAATCGACTCTGTAAGTACCTACATGAATTACAGAGCCTACAGCCAACGTCAACCCCTGTTCGCACTCAACGAATCTAGTGAACTACGTAATTGAAGTTTCCCTTTTCTTCAGACTTTGAACCCTAAAATTGACAGCGTATCTAATAATGCACACATTTTTTGGTCATCTTTTTGCATTTTTTTTCTAGAACAATTTTTTGCGCTCTATACAGCGCAAACGAGACTTGAACGCACGTTTTTGTTTTATTTTGCCAAGTTTAGGGTTAAAAATAAAATGCATTTATTTCGGACAACTTAAAAAAAGACTCGCGGACTCGGACTCGCGCACGAAGGGTTCCGTACCGTTATCTATAAAAACGGCAAAAATATCAGTTTTTTAGGGTTCCGTACTCAAAGAGTAAAACGGGACCCTATTACTAAGACTTCGCTGTCCGTCCGTCCGTCCGTCCGTCTGTCTGTCACCAGGCTGTATCTCAAGAACCGTGATAGTTATTAATAGAGAGTTGAAATTTTCACAGATTATGTATTTCTGTTGCCGCTATAACAACAAATACTAAAAACAAAATAAAATATTTTTTTAAGGGGGGCTCCCATACAACAAACGTGATTATTTTGCCGTTTTTATAGATAATGGTACGGAACCCTTCGTGCGCGAGTCCAACTCGCACTTGGCCGGTTTTTAGTATTTGTTGTTATATCGGCAACAGAAATATATTATCTGTGAAAATTTCAACTGTCTAACTATCAAGGTACATGAAATACAGCCTGGTGAGATACGGACAGACAGACAGACGGACAGTGGAGTCTTAGTAATAGGGTCCCGTTTTACTCTTTGAGTACAGAACCCTAAAAAGATCCATAGGTTGTTAGTTAGTTTAATCGTTGCTTCTAATGGCCTGATATGAACTTTAATTAGTTATTAGTGAAAATTCGTAGAATACCTTTTTAATGGACTCTCATTAAACACAAATCAACGTTTAGTTGTGTAAATATGCACTAAGTTACAAATATATTAACTAACGAGTATGTTTCCATTGTTACAGAACTCGAGCGGCAGCGAGCCTAGATCACGGAGCGCCACCCCGGACTCCCTGGACTCGTTGCCCAGCGGGGGCTCCGGGAGCCCCCCGGCCGAGTGGGCCGACTCGCACACACCGGACTTTGTGTAAGTACCGCGTTCTGCTGGTCGATTGCGTAACGCTTCCTACGTACGTTTATCATTATATCAGCCGAAAGACGTCCACTGCTGGACGTAGGCCTCCCCCAAAGAGTGCCAAAGTGATCGGTCTTGCGCCACCCGCATCCAGCGGACTCCCTTGTGATGCCCACGCTGCGTCTTCCGGTATATGGTCGCCACTCGAGAACCTTTCCGCCCCAACGGCAAACGGTTCTGCGTGCAATGTGCCCCGCCCACTGCCACTTAAGCTGGAAACGCACTGAAAGCGGTAGCGGCGCGGCGCGGTGCGGTGCGGTGCGGAGGCGGTACCGGTTGTAATGTTCTAGCTAATATGAAAAGGTCCGCACAGAATACCGCGCCGCGCCGCGTCCCGCCCCGGTATTCTGTGCGGACCTTTTCGCATTAGTTCGAACATTACTACCGGTACCGCCTCCGCACCGCGCCGCGCCGCACCGCCACCGCTTTCAGTGCGTTCCAGCTCCAGCCTTTAAGTTTAGCGATACGTACGTTACGTAGATCCTAATGTCATTTTTTACATGGGAACATGACAGTTCAGTTGGCCTAACGCTTGTTGGAAAAGTTACACAATTAGCCCTCTGGTCGTACAGAGAGAGAGATGTACCTATACGTAGTTTCGCGTCATTCCTATGGACATAGCTAAAAGTAAAGCGTAATAAATATAAAGCCTAATTTTTGGTTAGACTCATAATCCGCGTCTATTCTTATATTTTTTTCTAAACCTCCTTAAACGCAATTTTCCGATACAACCAAACATCTCAAAGTACTCAGGAAAGCCGATGCGTACAGGGATATCCGCTAGGTAATTGTTAGCCTGGGTAACTGCTGCTTTTCCTGGCATTTGTGGCTTGCACAACGTTCACACGCCGGCTTCCGAGAGCTGACAGCCACCATACCGGCAATTACGATCTTCGATCATTTCCCGGACTATGCAAATAAGCGTATTGATAATTGTACTTTTCTTTAGTGAAATCTCAGTTGCACTGCGATTAGGGTCTTGATTAATAGACAGGCGAGTGTTGAAACGCTCACGCCTGTTCAGGCGTGACGCTTAGAGACTGTGTACATCTCGAAGATCATTAGAATAATAATTATTAATTGTATCTGGACGCTCAGAGACCTTATAGGTACATCTCTGGGATATAAAATGATATCACAAACTTCTAATGTAGTGGATATTTTTTTGTAATATTGTTTTCATTTAGTGACATTTAGTTCTGCTAAACTGCAACTTCCAAATAATTGTTGTTGTAAGATTATATATTTTTTTATTGTTAATTATCGATTGACATGTATAAATGCCCTTGTGGCCTATTTGCCGAATAAATGTTTGATTTAGATTTTTTCAAACTGCTATGTCTTAGCCTGCTCTAAGTAAACCAGGTGTTCGGTAAATGAAACAAATACCAATTTGGAGTAGGGATCATGGTGATGGTGTTGGTCATGATTTTGAGCACGTAACCCATTGAGTTATATCGTATAGAACAGACATCCCATAGCATAATTTCACGCATGGTAAACTACTCTCATCTCATGGGATTACCTTTGCATAGTCGAGGGCTGGAGGGCAATCGCTAAGTAGAACTAGCCTGGCCTAGCCCGATGGAAGACTCAAGGAAAATGTGGCCAGTCCAGTCCAGACGTAGTACGCTAATAGTAAGTCAATGGTTTCACGCAACTAATGTTATTATCCTTTTTGTCTCCAGCGACAGTTACCCCCCAACGGGAACGCACTCGCCTCTCGCCCGCACGCCGTCCGCGCCAGCCGCGCCGCGTCGCGCGCGACTCTCGCCGCCGACGCTGGAACCGCCGCTGCCAATGCACGAGCTGTTCAAGCCCAATGACTTGCATTGGGCTGATATTGCTACTAATACCGGTAAGTTACAATACAGTACAAATACTCTTTAAGGATGACTTACGCTAGAACTGGTCGTGTCCGGCCCGGGCCGTTTTCTATGAAAAGCGACGGCGTTTTTGCGCGGCCGAGCCATACCCAAGCCCGGCCGAGCCACGGCCGAGGCTCGGAAGCGGCTCGGTGTCGGCATGGCCCGTTCTAGCGTGAGTCATCCTTTTATTCTACATCTCTCATATATACAGCAGGTAAGTAACGAATAAACAAAAGATACACGGAAATAGAGGTAAAACAAAAGGCGGTCTTATCGGTAAAAAGCGACCTCTTTCAGACAACCTTTAGGTTGTGGTGTAAGTTTACTGTCAATGTGTCTCTTGTCAACACACTAATGTCTCGCGCTATGTACTATGTACAGTCGCCATCACATACATCGGAGCAAACAAGCACGTCACAAACATCGGAACACACCTCTATTTTCATATCGGCACATGGTGCATGTGCCGATATTTTTGAACACCTAAAGTGTACCTATGTATGTGATGGCGACTGTACGAGTAAGGTAAACGTCCGAGTGCTCGACGCTGTTACTACTTAGTATATGGCATGGGCACTCTATGTCAAAGCAATAAGGGTTAAATTCGAACTAAGAGGATTTTTCTTCATACTAATTTAAGCCATGTCACTTTGACATGGAGTGCCCATGCCATATACTAGTACGCCGTCGAGCACCTAGGTAAGTTTTTTTTTAATATCTGACATTTAAAAAAAAACTTTCTAAACTGCTTTTAAGGGCTCAACATTAGTAGAACTAGGTACTTATGTCTCTTTTCCATTTCTCCGTGATGGTAAGTCTGGATTCAACGAGAATGTTTTTATTTTCAGAGGGTATCGAACTACTAGGCTACCAAAGATACGGGACAGTCCAGGGTCCAAGAATAGGCAAGGAGCGAATCAACGGATCAATACTGAAGGACAACGACCCTTTCGTGTAAGTATTATTATACTTAGCATCCATAAATAGCAACATCATCATCCTCCTAGCGCTATTCCCGGTTGTGCCCCTAAAGGAGCCCGGGGTCCGCTTTGACACCTAATCCCAAGATTTGGCATAGGCACTAGTTTTACGAAAGCGACTGCCATCTGACCTTCCAACCCAGAGGGAAAACTAGATCTTATTGGGATTAGACCGGTTTCCTCACGATGCTTTCCTTCACCGAAAAGCTAACGGTAAATATTCCGTACATAAATTCCGAAAAACTCATTGGTACGAGCCGGGATTCGAACCCACGACCGCCGCTTAGCAACTGGCAAAAAACTAATTACCCATGCAGTAGGTAAGCAAAAGCAAAAAATCCAATCAGATTTAAAGTCGGTGGCCATACATTTAAACTGTAAGTACCTATACTATACCTAGTCAAATTATTTAAGTTGGCCGAGTTGTATCAAATCGTCCAAGAAGTGACTTTATATCCAGGCTAGAAGATTCAAAATCCGATATCAATTCTATAATAATCGAGTAGTTTTAATATTTTATATGTATATGTAAGACCTAACCTATCGGTATATAATTATTTTAAAATCTTTGGCAATCAACTTCTATAGATCAGTCGTAAGAGATTCATATGTACCTATACTTGCTTTAGGTACCTACTTAAGTATTCAATAAGATTAATTTTGGAAATTCTTCAGAAATGGCTATATCTCGTTACGATCTCGCGATACACTAGGCGATAGTACCTATGTATATAAGTTTTTGAAAGTTTGTTCAAATAATAGAGGTACCTCTTTGTATTGTCTCAATTCACCTATAGGTAGGTTCTTAAATACAACTTTTTCTTTCCAAAATCGTTCGTCTCTGTTGCAAGAAGCATCTAATGGATATCTTCCAGGTATATATCTAACGACTTCATCTCAGTTAGGTAGAGTGCTAATGTCTTGATGTGCAGTGACAGTGTCTTGGACTAAATGTGACTAAATTGTTTTAGCACTTAATTTAACAACGTATTGCATTCCGGGCACTATTTAACGGTCATTTCCAGTAAATACTTACTTTGCTTCTAGAAAAGGTGTTGATTTACTACTACAATAAGGGTCATAATGATACAGCTCAATAGCTGATAAAGCACCAAAGTGATGTACGTATAAATGCATAGGTAGGCACTAGGCACGCATACTGTATAACGTCTTAAGTTCAAAATAAAATATAAAAAATCCATTGCTTCGAGCTAGATTCGACAGCAAACTTCTCTCCTTACCGGGCCAGAACCAACCGAGCTATCGAAGCCGTTGGTCGATTCGATTCAACGAATCTTTCAACCATTTCCCTCGTATTACGCCATGTCATTTGATACAGGATTGTGGTTTGTAGGCTTGAATCCGTTTTGGGAGGGGCTTGCACCTATTTTAAAGAAAGAAAGAAAGAAAGAAACATTTATTCGAGACAAACAACACACAGCGTTTGTCACGAAACGGTTCTATCTCAGCATAATGCTGGCATTGCTGCCAGCGCTGGTCTTCCGATAGAACCGTCGAGTGAGTTCACGGTGGATAACAAACAAAATAATGATATAAACTTAATTAAACACGAGAAGGGACAATTAACGAAATTAAAAATAGAACATAAAATATAATAATATTGTCCAGTGGTCTATGAACGCAGCCATTTCACTCCTGCGCGATCCGTAACAGCACACTAGCGTCATTGACACTGACAGTGACATTGAGGTTAGATTAAGGTACTTAAGTTAGGACTCGGGTGATTTTGCCCACCTCTCCCCTAGATCCGCTATTGCACGTTGTTAATGTGGTGTGGTAGGCCTCTCACAAGGTGGACTGATGACCTGGTAAAGGTCGCGGGAGTCCGCTGTATGCGGGTGGCGCAGGACCGGTCACTTTTGAACTCTTTGGGGGAGGCCTATGTCCAGCAGTGGACGTCTTTCAGCTGATATGATGATGATCATGATGACGTTGTTAATGTGATGTTTGTGTTGCAGCAAGCACACAGTCGTGTCGCGGGCTAAAAGCGTGGCGTCCGTGCAGCAGCCGCTCAGCTTCGAGCACAAATTCAACCTGGACCGCCAGATGATGGACCACGAGGAGGTGAGAGCATATTTCTTTAAGGTTTTGAGAATAGAAGATCAGTTGAGGGAGTTAACAACCTTGATGTTCTACAATAGATGGGTCTGATCTCCCAAGACGACACTGGTGTAATATTAACCGGCTACGTACTGGCCACGGCCGTTGCGCTCAATATTAACATCGCTGCGGGTGGGTGGAGGCACCAGGC
Organism: Epinotia brunnichana; assembly: GCA_963854355.1. Lineage (NCBI taxonomy): Eukaryota > Metazoa > Arthropoda > Insecta > Lepidoptera > Tortricidae > Epinotia > Epinotia brunnichana. The sequence goes on from OY977938.1 coordinate 1,485,204, forward strand.
CTCTATTTCACCACTGTACATTGCTGTTTCCACAAGTAACCTAGCGACCACCTTAACTTCTACAACAAGCAATGCATGGCGAATTGTCAGTGTCTGGTGACAATTGTCAAGGTGATGAAATAGATGCCTGCTTGCCCCTGCGGTGCCGATGAACAGACTATCCAGCATATCATCGAGGACTGCCCCATAACCCGCTACGCCGGTCCTTAGCGACGAAGTGGTCAATATTAATTTATAGTTCAATATGTATATTTGTTACTGTTTCATCCTGTTCGCCATACGATTAAATAAAAAACCTTGATGTTTAGGCTGCAAGGAGAACCTAAGAGCTGTGAGGATTACATTGTTATCAGTTGACATTTTCTGATGGATTCATTGTTCAAATTAGAATTGGCAGAATTATTTTCATGGACGGTGGTAGCTATGTGCAAAATGATTAATTGACAAGTAACCACAGCGGAGTTTGAATGGGAATTCACATTTGAAAGAGACAAAATGACATTGAAATTCAGGGTGCATGACATCACAATCATTCAGAACTTTATCTTGAAACGATGTCTTGTCAATTCAATGCAGGAATAGTTACAGTAGTCTGGCTAGGATCCTTATTCAATGAAACCAACTTGTTGTTTCCAGGAGTGGCCTGAAGACGGCAGCGTGGTCGACGTGGAAAGCATCGGCGAGCCACAGCTGAAGCGTCTCCCACAGCTGCTACTGCTGGAGCTGACAGCACTCTTCGACAAGTACTCGCTGCCTTTCCAGAAGAGGAAGCCGCCAAAGAAGAAGAGGAAAGAAGGTATTTGATCAAACCGGACTAGTATGCGTTATTCTTAAAATAAATAAATAAATATTATGGCACAGTTTTTATACAAATTGAACTAGCTCCATAGTAAACTCAATAAGACTTGTGTTATGGGTACTAGACGACGATATATTTAATGGATAAAAATACTTAAATACATAGAAAACATCCGAAACTCAGAAACAAATATTCGTGCTCATCAGTCTCATCACACAAATGTTTGTCCTTACCAGGATTCGAACCCAGGACCTGCAGCTTCGTAGGCAGGGTCACTACCCACTAGGCTAACCTGTCGTCAAAATGCTTACTCAAAGAATACTTCGGAATGTCTGTGAACATAGACCAGGGGGCCAATTTTTGACTTTCGAGCTCTCGAAAATTAAATAAAAGTAAATACTATTAAAGTCTCAAAACTGCAGGCACTTACTTTCTACCGATATAATTGAATACTAGTGGTCGATACCACTCGTTTTTAAATTGTCTATGTTTATTTCAAAATAAAATTTCATAAATTTTGTTAATTTTCGAGTGAAAGAGTCGAGCGCTCGAAAGTTAAAAAACGGTCCCCAGTTTGACAGGACTGGCTTTCCACGAGGCAGACCCCTTGATCAACCTGGTTAAGTAAATAGAAAGTATTGGAAATCATATTCCCTTTGGGAGTGTATTGGTATCCTACCGACTGCGCCAAGTTCGAGTTGGTATTCGGACACTCGAGTTTAACAAGAGATCGAGACAATGGCTTTAGGACCTCTCCCTGAATCTGCTAGTGGTTCAGATCAGTTTGATCAAACTGGTTAAGTAAATAAAAAGTATTGGAAATCAGATTCTCTTTGGGAGTGTATTGGTATGGTATCCTACCTAGAGCGCCAAGTTCAAGTTGGTATTCGGATACTCGACTCTAACAAGAGATCGAGACAATGGCGGTTTATTCAACTGAGCTGAGCCCCTTAGTCCCTCTTGCTGAATCCGCTAGTGGTGTAAAGATTGGAGAGCTGTGGACCGTCTACCGCAGCGATTACGGCATTTTTTATGAATAAGAATAGGTACGGAAACCTCCTTCATAGTCGATCCTCGATGCAACTTTGACGGCTCGTGTGGCGGTGGAAGGAGACATGAATTTTAATTTCTCTTTTCGAATTCCAGAGGGCGCTGTATTCGGTGTGTCGCTAGAAACCCTGCTCCGCAAAGACATGCTCCTGTGGGAGGAGACATGGAGCTCGGTGCCCGGCGTGTTGCGCGCGCTGGCCGCTGCACTACAGGCACGAGCCCAGGACGAGGGCTTACTGCGAGTCGCCGGGAATAAACATAAGGTGAGCGAGAGCTTTTGAGTTTACGTTTACGTCATTGCTGCAAGTGCTGCTGCATCCTCGTCAAGGTATTAAATAGAGCAATAAGTGATCGTCAAAATAGCTAGTTTTTTCGCCGCACTTTATACCAGATCAAAGACATTCGTAATTGCCCAAGATTTTTATTTTACCGCCAAAACATAACCATGTGTACCTACCTCATAAGTGTTTTGGTTATAAACTGTAAACTTGTGTGTGATTAATAAATAAATAAATAAATAAAAATACTTCTGTGCGTAAGGTTCAGACAGGTTAGGTGACGCAGGGTGTCAGAGTTTTTTCCTCTACGTGTATTAGGGATTCTCAATGTCCTTAATTGTTTTTTTTTTGTATACCTAGTAGTTTCGTGTAGCGCTTGGAACACGCACACAGTTCTAATTTCAAATTCCTTCCTTAGATCGAAGCCCTCTGCCAGCTGATCGAGCGCTCGTGGTACACGGAGCACCGAGGCGCCGTGGAGGCCGCGCTGGCGAGCGCGAGCAGCCACGACCTGTCCGCCGTGTTCAAGCGCTTGCTGCGCGCGCTGCCGCAGCCGCCGCTCACGCAGGAGCTCATGAGGCTGTTCTACAATACTTACGGTGAGTTACGGTGGCTTTCAGCCATCAGGATGTCCTTAAGCCATGAAGAAGAAGCGGTGGAAGGATCCACCGAAGAGCGATTTCTGCTATAAAGCAGAAAAATGCGGCTACGCTTTTTAGCGTAGCACACGTAGCGTTGTTTCGCCTCGAGTGTGTTAGTGCGATCCCTGTTCCAAAGCTTGCCAAAACGAAGATTTTTATGATATGTACAATTGCATCAACCTTTGCTTTTGCTGGTTGTCCTAGCTGTGGGTGGATGCCTATGGGGCCACCTGACAGGTCGATAATTTATTTGCAGATGCATACGTTTTTATTTTATTTAGAAGCAAAGAGCTTGTCGGCTGATGAGGCCTATGGTTTACGCACTAACCCCTCTATCTGCCGCCTCTGCGCTAGAAAGCGAGGCCACGGGAACGCTCTGGGCACACTTCCGCAACCTCGCCAGCGGCTGTCCGCTTTGCGGACTCAACTTCGGGGAAGTCATTTCCCCCTACCTCAGCAAAGGGGTGCACCGAGAGACGGCACGCCCGCCACTCAGGGACCTTCGTGTAGGCGACAGACGTCCCCGTGCCCGTCGCCCGTTGTAGGCTAATCGCCGTCACCTCACGCGTTTGCGGCGCATCGGCTGGGAGGCCGGATCGTCCTACCTCACACGCTCCGCTGCCTCCTTCGGCGTCATCACGTCCTCGCAGAAGGAAGCCGCCACCTTAGTAGCTAACCTAACGTGCATTGTTCCAGCGCTGACCGGCACGCCGCAAGGGCGCGCGCTGAACCTGCTGGTGCTCCTGCTGCCGACGGAGCAGCGCGCGACGCTGCGCTGCATCCTGTCCCTCGCGCGGGACATCGTCGCCCACGCGACCACCAACAAGATGAGCACGCACAACGTCGCCATGATCATCGCGCCGGCTCTGTTCCCGCCCAGGTATGTAGTCCGCGTCTCCTTCAACATCGTCCAAGTCCAGCGGGACTAATAGCTAGTTGTGACGCCAAGGATATGTAGCCTAACATTTTACATTTCCGACCGGGTAAGTCCAAATGCCCATCTCACTCCAGTGAAACGATCACTAAGCTACAATACAAGTGTCAATTTTACTAGAATAAACTGGCCACTTTGGCCAAATGGACAGTCGTTATTGGTCAAGCGCTTCAGCGCCTCAGAAACGAGCCATAGGCATCATTCATACTCACGCGGAACACGTCTAATGCCTATTTTTATGTCCTGTCAGTATTCGCAATGTACGAAGGCAATGGGGAATGGATGAAACTTTTAGAAGTGCCTGATTATTTTTTGGTGATAGGAATAACCTTTCTTAGCACCAAAAAAAAATTGCTGACTTTTCAGCTGTGTCAATTATTTTTGAAAAATATAAACAGTTCCTCACTTACGTTTTGGGTTTAGGACGGCAAATAAGACACTTTGCTTGATCCGTCTCATTTTACGTCTCAAGATACGCCTGTCGTAAAAGGCGACTTGAGTCTTTGGGGTTGCCAGTATCTACTCTTTGTGGCGGGGGCCCCAGCACTTGGCTAGGTACCCCAGAGAAGGCGGCGAGGACGGCCTAGAACGAGCTAGAGCTCTAAGTACGTTCAACCTGAGATCATAGAGTCCGCATTACATAGCGCAGATGCCGGCCGACACGGAACTTTTAGTGCCCGGAAGCTGGGTAGGCTACTCCTACGTGGCTTGCAGGTTTTTTCCAAGGAAAAAGGCCTCTATAGTCCTGTCCACATAGCTTCCGCCCGGGTATGCACCTTTTACTTTATCCTCGCATCTAGCTTCCTCTTCTCTCTTATTGCCCAATTCACCAGGTAAGAAGACGATTGTTTTATTTACACAAAAAACTAACAATATTCTTATTTATTCCAGCCTCCTGATCAAACAGTCAGACTGCCTGGAGACGCAGCTAGCCACCGCAGCGAACAGCTGCCACGTGACCGAGGCCCTCATGCGTTGGTGCGAGCAACTCTGGCTAATCCCAGCCTCCATCCTCCAAGCTTCGCAGAGGAAACCTTCCCCGCATCGACGGAACCATATCTGACTCTATGCCGGAAGACTTAAGGTGCTTATTCGATCGCGGTAGCGAAGTCAAAATGGCGGGAGAACGTCACAAAATGGCGGACGGTCAAGATGGCGCTATGCGTTCCAGTTAATGTCAAGTTTATCATTGACCGCTACCGCAGGCCGCGCCAGTCTGTGAGAGGCTTAAATTGGAGCTGTGTAAGCATCCTTTCCGAGTGGCGTACGTGTTTATTATCGATAAACGAAGGTAAATCACATCAAAAGGTTTTAAAGCACGAATGCTGACGAAATGTTTCGTCCACATCTCCACTATTAGGTAGTTTTTATAAATGCTGACATAAATGCAAGTAGGTACAGTTCGGTCATTCGCACTTCGAGTCAAGTAGTGCACATTGAACAATTTTTATATAATTGAGTGATATGATATTATATTTAATTAACGCATGTATACTCCGTGTTAATGATTGTTAACGCATTTAGTGTGGTATATAATTGTGAATGGGATGCCAAATATTCATCTTGTTTTAGTGAAATTACCAGTTGTAGTTAATGAAGAATACTATTGAAACACGCCCTTAAAAATATGCATAAGAAATCATTGGTTATAATTATAAAATTGTTTAGGAAAATGGACGCAGGTTGCTAAAAGGAAGTAAAAATGTTTAATAAGTTTGCATTAGAATTTGGATGTTGGTAAAAAGTGTGGTGCCATTTTTCGGCTCGTTTCAAAAATCCCTAGTTACCGTTTTGGATAATTGAAATTTACTATTGGTTCTATCACCGCGGTGCCTGTAGTTTCATTAGTGGTAGTGAAAAAAGAAGAGGCGCATTTCTAGCAATTTCAAAAACATATAAAATGAAACTATGTCTATGGTCCTGGCTGGTAAGAAATTAATCTCGTCTCCTGTAATTTACATGTATTTTATAATGTATCCTTTCGAAACCGCATACAAAAAATGGAATTTAAGCTAAGAGGTGCCGATAACAGTTTTGACTTTTCATTTGTTCTAAAATAAAAAAAATTGTGACACGTACTTATTAAGGTTAGAATAAATGAAATTTATTTATGTAATTTATGACATGAATGTTTTTTTATAAATTTCATATTTTTGGTGCGTAGTTCTGAAATCCCGAATCTTTGAATAAATTTCATACTTTTCTTAATTGAACCTAACCTACATGTTACGTTTATCAATTTTGAAAGGTATTGTTAGACATGCCCCGCTTCTTATGATATTTATGATAACTCCTATTATTAAGTTGTAATTGTAAATACTATGATAGTAACTGTAAAATATATTACCAATACTTTGACTAGGCAAGCAAAGACTGACTTGGTGTATTATTATTAAGATAATGTGTATTGATATTATTTAAGTTGTATTTACTTCCATTATTAAATAAAATGCATATAATTTACAAAAATGTGTTGTTATTTGTACGAAATATTATAACAACTTAAGTGTATCATCATCAATACTTATTTATAACAGACATTTGCATACAATGTACAATCATATCCGAGAAACGAAAATGGTACAGGGGTCTGATTTTTAACTTACGAGCGCTCGAAAATTAAATAAAAGTTAATAAGATTGCAGTGTCAAAATTGCAGGCACTTATTTTCTACCGCAAGAATTGATTACGAGTGGTCAATACCACTAGTTTTTCAATTTTCTAACGCTATTTCAAAGTAGCAATTCATCATTTTTCGAGTGATATAGTCGAGCGCCCGAAAGTCGAAAATCGGTCCCCTGGGTGACTACCCATCACATAATAAGTGAGAACCTGTAAATAAATAAATATTTAAAAATAAAATAAATAGTTGGGGACAATCTTACACAAATCGACCTAGTCCCAAACTAAGCAAATCTTGTACTATGGGCAGGGGCGGTTCACTCTGTGATCCCGTCGCGCGGCTACCGCGTACATGCCGGCGGCCGCCAAATTGGCGGCCCATTAGTAGCTGCCGCGCGTTGGTACGGGACGCGCGCACGGGTCGCAGCGCAACGCATGCGATAGAACGGGATGGCCACATTTAGGCACGTTTGGCGTACCTAAACAGGGAATTTGTTAACAGAGAACCTTCTGTACGTAGTACTATTACTTATTCTGTGCTATGGGTACTAGACGACGTACTTTTAAAATGTGAAAGTTTGGATGTTAGGATGTCTGGATGTTTGTTACTCAATCACGCTTAAACGGCTGAACCGATTTGGATTAAATTTTTCACGAAGATAGTTCATAGTCTGGATTAAAATATAGGATAGTTTTTATCCCGGGTTTACGCAGACGAAGTCGCGGGTGGAAACTAGTAGATAAATAAATACTCAGAAAATATCCATGACTCATGAACAAATAATTGGCTCTGTAATTAAATAAAAATATTTGCGGATAATCTTACACAAATCGAATGTATTTATTTATCTACGTAAGTATGTATATCGTCGTCTAGTACCCATAGTACAAGCTTTGCTTAGTTTGGGACTAGGTCGATTTGTGTAAGATTGTAAAAGGAAAAAAAAAAAGAAAAAAAATATTGATTTTTTTCGTTTTTTAGTTTAAATATATACCGTATAATTATGGTATTGTTTAGATAATTATGACTGACTGTATGTGATGGTACTGTACATAAGTCATTGGTTTAACATGTTCTGATATACTTATTACATAATGCAGTATGCAAATAGACGAATTCAAATATTGTTTAAAAATGTACCTTACTTGGCACTTTTAATTTTATCATTCAACATTCTTAAATGAGAAACAACTTATGAAACAATGGAAACACTTTTGGCTTTCAAAGCCTTTTCATTTAGACCCAAAACATATAAGTTTCAAAGTCTAATTTAATACTTAAAATTATTAATAACATACACAGCTTCATTATCCGCTCCACACAAGATCCTCCCCCGATCACAATGTACCGTGTTTATCGCTTTATGAAGCGTTGGCATCAACGAATTAACGACCATGGTGTTCTTATCCTCCAAAGGCATCCACGTTGTAACCTCACTATCCTCTCCCTTCGTAGTCTTGATCATAGCTTCCATGTTCCACTCCCAAATCTCCCCGGACAATGAACAAGAGATCAGTTTAGACGGGTTTACGGGATGGAACTGCATTTCTGTGACGCTGGCGGCATGTGCGCTAAGCAGGGAGGTAGGGAAAGAGTTCATACGTAAATCCCATATGGCTAGGGAGCCTGACTCGCTGCCTGCGAGGATGATGTGTGGCTGTGTCGGGTGGCTGAGGATACACGTGGCGGCTAGCTCGTCGCCGGCGAGCAGGAAGGAGGCTGATGGTTTGTTGTCGGTTGATCTGGAGTCCCAGATCTTCATGTGGCCGCGAAGGTTTCCTGTTATAATCTGTAATAGAGAACAGCACTTCTAAATTCAAACTTTCCTGAAGAGCAAAAAGAGAAGCGTTAAGCGGCAATTACACTTCGTCGTTCACCTAATGCGGTCGCCGAATTCATTTTAAACTACGTAGGCCAACAAACGTCATCTTTACACTAGTCTGTCCGCCTAATGTCAGTTTGTTGGCAGCTGTCGATCGCCGAATGCGGCCGACTAACGTGTTCTTTACACTTTTGCGGTCACCGCATGCAGCATACGGCGAACGACGAAGTGTAATTGCCGCTTTATTAACTCAAAACACACAAATTTTTACTTATAATAAATTTAGTGAGAGTGAAATATTTTAAGTTCTTAAATCAAAAGAAGGGCTTGTGTGAATCAAGATTTTTCTCAATGTGCAGTAAAAAGAGGGATGCATATTCATTTGAATGGAATAAATAAATAAATAAATAATAATAAAATAAATATTATGGGACAATCTTACACAAATCAACCTAGGCCCACGGTAAGCTCAGTAAGGCTTGTGTTGTGGGTACTAGGCGACGATATATATAATAGATACATACATATGGATACTTATATACATATATAACATCCATAACTCAGGAACAAATATTCGTGATAAACACACAAATAAATGCCCTGACCGGGATTCGAACCCGGGACCTCCAGCTTCGTAGGCAGAGTCACTACCCACTGGGCTACGGAGGCCGTTAAAAGGAATGGGGTTAGATTCTTGTTCTAGTGATTAGAAATGTATATTTGATTATATGTATATTTGATGTGTATTTAATGTGCATTGAGAAAGCACTCTTTATAATTATTTTCTCAGGGTACCGTAAAATGGGGTGAGTAGGGTCAAAACTGACATTCAAACCTCGATAACATTTTATTTTTACATATGCAAACTGAATGGTGTATACAGAGTGTTTTTTTAATGGGACAGTATGGGGAAATCCGAATCTAAAGGAGATAGAGGAAAAGTGTCCAAGGAGACATTAGGTGTTTTTTTATGTAAACAAATTTGGCTCATTAAAATTTTTGGTTAAGCGTGAGTTGTTCTTAAAAAATATAAAGTTGGTCAATTTTTTTTTGACGCGGGTCGGCTCTGTTTCATGTAAGGATTATTTCATTGTATGGAAAGAAAAAAATCTGAACAGCAGACGTTGGTGGAAGAGGAAAAGTGTCTCCTTGGACACTTTTCCTGTATCTCCTTTAGATTCGGATTTCCCCATACTGTCCCATTAAAAAAACACTCTGTATACACCATTCAGTTTGCATATGTAAAAATAAAATGTTATCGAGGTTTGAATGTCACACAGACATTAAAAAAAAACACTCTGTATAATAAGTGTTCCGGACGTTTGTATTTTAGTTTTTATTTTATTTTGGGTAGTTCCATTTCATAACAATGACGATAAACAGGAAAATCCACCTCACCCCATAGTCCCTCGTAATTGGGGTGAGATGGGCTTTCATACAAAGCTGATTTTGGAAGATTGTTGGATTGTTTTTTTTTTATTATGAGTATTACTATAGCTCTATTTTAAATTGGAATACATTATTTCTGTAGCAGTAGCCTTAAAATCCCATCTCACCCCCCTTTCAACCCTTCTCTCCCCATTCATAACCCAACTCTCCCCGCGAACCCTCCTCACCCCATTTTACGGTACTTAAATACATATTTTTTATATCCCTAATAATAAGCTGAAAAATAAATATGACATAGGCAGCTGCTAAGAGGGACAGATGATCATCCGTTTTGTGGAAATGATGGAGCAAGCCTGGGAGCAAGCATAAAGGAGAGGGAAAATGCACAAAAGATCCCACTGGGTCGAAGTGCATCCGAAAGGGCCCTCACCTAGATAAGATAAGACAGATGCAGAGATAAATGACTTGACACACACCTCATTATACTTAATATAGCAGACGGAATGTAGGGAGCAGCTGTCAGCACCAGTGACCGTGCGGACAATGTCTCCTCGGTGCCCGTTCAAGAAGTTGATGTTGCCATCTTCTCCCACGGATGCTATGTCGCTGTCCATGGTGGCTACAGCTGTGCAGCAGCAGCTGTCTTCTCTGTGAAAAAGGAATAATGAACTATATAGTTAGGTCTGTTAATTTTGAAATCCATATCATAATATTATAATAGAGTTGTACACACCATACACAACGGATCAACTGAGGACTTTATAAATAAATAAAATAAAAATCATTTATTTCAGACTACTGTTGTTGGTCCATAGGTATTTTGTTAGTAACAATAATCAGCTTAAGTTATGTTAGTGTGGAATTGAATTAAGTACATACAAGATTTTATTAAATTACATTACGTTCCATTGAATTAGAATTGAAATTAAAAAAAATAATAAAATTAAAATAAATTAAATGAAAATAAATTAAATTAAAATACAAATTCAGGATACATACAAAACGGCGTCACCTTTTGCTGACGTGCATCTGTATAAGGTGGCACATTATACGCGAGTCAAACCGCCCGGCTATGGTCTTCAGGATGGAGTTGGAACTAGCGCAAAGTCTGCAGAGCAAGGAAGCAGTTTTTTTGCGCATAATGGCGTAGAAGTCGTCCGCTCCCGCGAGCGCAAACATACCTGATGCACTGCAGAAACGCGGCAGTCCCAGCAACATCCTGAAGCCATTGTTGTACTGGACTCGATAGGCGTTGATGGCCTTCTGCGTATAGTTGGTCCATAGGCTGCTCGTGTAGTATACCTGGCAGTAGGCTTTGAACAAAGTTATTTTGACCGGCTTACTACATCGTGCAAACCGCCGAACCAACATATTGCATCTGACCGCCAACGCCCTCCTTTCCCGCTCTATATCTGATTGGTCCTTAAGGTCATCGGTTACATAGTGGCCGAGATACTTAAACTTGAAGACTCGTTTAAGGTCGCCACCATTTAGCTTTATGGGAGGCACTGTCTCAGGCAACTTGCCTCCGACGGCCTTAAAGACCAGATACTCGCTCTTTTTCACATTGTACGTCAAGCCGTGCGACAAAGCGTACTTCTCACATGAGCCCAGCAGCTCCCTAAGCGCCCTGACCGACGGGCTGAGCAACACCATATCATCAGCGTAGCTGATGTTATTTACGATAACATCATCCACACTGCATCCGATGCGTTTGTTGCTAAGCCCGACAATCAGATCATTCACGTACAGGTTGAAGGTGAGGTAATACCCCCCTGCCTCACCCCACATTCCAACCTGTACGTGTCTGATATGTTATCCGCCCATTTCACACCGTTCAGCTGGTTCTGATACCAGTACTGAAAGATGCGCAACAGCTCTGCCGGCACATTACTGCTCCTCAGCTTGTCCCACAGGACGTCGTACGACACAAGGTCGAACGCCTTGGAGAGGTCTAAGAAACAGGCGTAGACTGGCGTTCGCCGCTCTGTATAGTACTGGACCGTGTGTTTCAAACCAAGGATAGCAGTTTCGGTAGACAGCCCGGGTCTAAACCCGAACTGTGCATCGTGCAGGTGTACATAGTCATTAAGACATGTATTCAGCAGGCTGTCGAGCACCTTTGCCAAGACGGTGGCCAGAGAAATGGGCCAATAATTGCACTTATCAGTTACATTACCCGTCTTGTCCTTAACAATGGGGACAACCAGTGTCCGCATCATATCCTGGGGCAGATAAGAATGCGCCATGCACAGTGAGTAGAACATCGATAGTACCCTGGGGAGGTGGACACCCGCGTGCTGCAGGTGCTCGACGCTGAGGCTATCATGACCCGGTGACTTACCTCTTGTCATATTTTTGATTACGACACTAACCTGTTTGGCCGAAAACCGAACCAGGTCAGAGTCACGACAGGCCCCCTCGTCTACCCCCTGCTGCGCGGGCCCCAGCGGCGACTTCACCTTAAAGTGCTCCGAGAATAAGTTCGCAATGGATTTTGGATCACTAGTGTCACCGATGCTCACCGGAAGACCAGACCCATTGTTGAGTCTGCTAGTCGCCTTCCAAAACTTTTTAAAATCGCTGGCAGCGCGATGAGAGGCAATAATGTCAAGACACTTTAAACACCAAACAAAAGAAGTGAGCTTTTATCTGCAAAATTGTAAATTTTAATTTATAACACTTAGTTTTAATTTTTAATTGCAAATTTCTATATACAGGGTTTCCGGTAAATAATGGACAACCTTCTAACCATTAGACTGGTCCAGAAAATCGACTTTGAGGTTTGGTAAAAGTCCCCTGGTTTTCGAGATATTCACACTTTTCGAAGAGCAAATTGTACCAAAACAAGGTGTTTGAAAGTGAACATTTATAGCAACATCTTTATTTGTAAAGATGTAAATGGCATGTGTTATACCATTTTAGAATCAGTATTAGATAAACTATTTTTCAGGAAGTTGGCCACTCTGGTCCTCATACATTTTTTTTTCACCACAAGCAATCAAACTTGTAGAACATTTTAAAGAAAAATGTGATTCTATGAATTAAGAACTAATTAAACAGAAATCGGTCTGGCCACCATAAAACTCTAATACAAATTCATTAGCATCACTCATCATCATTTCCTTGCCCTTATCCCATTTACTTGGGGTCGGCGCAGCATGTCTTTTTCTTCCATACTTCTCTGTCAGCCGTCATATCATCATTCACTTCTTTTCTCTTCATATCGTCTCTCACACAGTCCATCCACCTTTTCCTTGGCCTACCTCGTCTTTTACATCCATCCACATTCATACCTAATACTCTTTTGGTCACATGACTTTGATCCCTCCGCATTACGTGCCCATACCACGCACGGCGATTGACCCTCAATTTATCCGCGATAGGTGCTACTTTTAGGCTTCCCCTTACATACACATTTCTTATTCGGTCCATCCTCGTCACACCACACATCCATCTTAACATCCTCATCTCCGTTACTTGCAATCTTTTTTCATCCGTCACCTTTAAGGCCCAACATTCCGATCCATACATGATGACAGGTCTCACAATGGTCTTATAGATTTTGCCCTTTAACCTAGGAGGCATTCTGCCATCGCATATTGTTCCGGAGACCTGTCGCCATTTCATCCACCCAGCGCTAATTCGGTTTTTGACATCACGGTCAATATCACCATCACACTGTACAAGCGAACCGAGGTACTTAAAATCGGAGCAGACTGGGAGCATAACGCCGTCTAGCTTTATGCCTGTAAAACTGGAGAGACCGCCGAAATCACAAAACATATGCTCTGTTTTGGACCTACTGATCCTAAGGCCAACATTCTCCAGTTTTTGTCACCACTTCTCCACTCTGCTCTGTACCTCGGATGCGTCTTCACCGACAAGAACAATATCATCCGCGAAGAGCATACACCAGGGTGCTTCTTCCTGTATGTCCGACGACAGAGCGTCCATAATCAGTACAAAGAGGTATGGACTTAAAGCTGATCCCTGGTGCAAGCCTGTTATCACTGTTAGAGAACATTTCCGAGAATTATTAACGTCCAGGTCATTAAAGTGAAATAAGGTGCATTACTTGCACCACTTGCACCTAATTTCACTTTAATGACCTGGATGTTAATAATTCTAGTTAGAAGAGGATTTAATCATTAAATTTATCAAACTTGACACAATGTAATGGCAAGATCAAACTAATAAAAAAGGTTTTAGTTCAACTATTAACATTTGTCTAAGTAAATTTGAAGTTAGTTGTCAAACAGTTAAACATAATTTTCAATAAAACACTTGTCTGTAACTCAGTTTAAAAAGGTAACATGTGCTTGCAAAGCGTAAATGAATTTATTTGAAAACTGGTCAACCTATTCATTATGCGACTGTACCAGTGTGTAAACGCCATCATCCTCCTAGTGTTATTATTCCCAGTTGTGCCCCTAAAGGAACCCGGGGTCCACTTTGACACCTAATCCCAAGATTTGGCATAGGCACTAGTTTTTACGAAAGCGACGGCCATCTGACCTTCCAACCCAGAGGGAAAACTAGACCTTATTGGGATTAGACCGGTTTCCTCACGATGTTTTCCTTCAGTGTGTAAATGCCATATGATAAATAAATAAATAATGGGATGAAATAACAAAACACAGAAAAATAGTAACAGTAATAATGTTTATTGCAAACCATGGTTTTTTACATAGATGTTACAAAACCTTTAGTTTGTAAATTACTATTAGGACTATTCTGTGTATGGTTATGGTTTATTATTTTTATTAACCACAAACATTGGATTATATTTTAACCCTTTTACATTAAATTTTAATAACAACGAATTAGACAGTCCCGATCTTTAATTTCTTAATAAAAATAAAAACCCTACTTAAGATAGTTGGAATTCATTATAAATACAAGAATAAATAACTACATGCATATATAGTGGAGTTCATCTCCAAAAAATATGGGAAAAGGAAAAAAAAAGCCTTGCAAATTAAAAGTGACTAACCCAAATTTGTGCAATTTCTCCCATTTGAAAACTTCTTTCAAGGGCTGCGATCTCTCGTACATACTGATTTCCAGCAGCCGAACATCACCGTCTGAAGAAGACACGGCTATTCTGTTTTTACTAGTAAATTTTATCTCAGTGATATCTCCCTCAATTTTAAACTCCGACAGGCATTTAGGATATTCCACTTCTTCATCCTCTTGGCTTTCGAAACTCCAAACTTTAACGGAATTCACAACGTCGTCCCAACTGCCGGTAAAGAAACACTTTGTCTCTACATATTCTTCGGGAATCCATCGCACTTTGCTGATTTTCTGTGATACGAATGTGCCTTGTACGTCTAAAGGCATTTTTATACGTGAAATACACAAATCTTAGATATGTTCAATTTAAATTTCGGATAATTTCTGTGATCGCAGGAATACGAACGGGACTCGGGACGCAATATTTTGAGGTTAAACAACAATGACACTGACAGTAGAATAGGGTTGCCACAACTACAAAATTATTAATTGCTTGAGACACATTTTAACACGCTCTGATATATGATTTGTTGATAATTGATAATTTTAAGGCAACTTCATCAAATTTTATATTTAAGTTACTGCAAATAAGATTTACCGGCTGCATGTTCTATATGAATAGAAATATAGTGGATTAGAATATTGTTATCAATCAGACATCAGGTTTTTTGAGCAACGGTTTTTAACTGTCATACAAGAAGCTTATCAACTTATCAAATATTATCAATGTTATCATGTCAATGTCACTTTGTTGCACTTATCACAGTCATAGACTATCTATATCACAGTTTTCACAATATGTTCACAATTCATCAGGGATCTCATCAAGTTGGCGCCTTTGCACAAGTTTTTGAAAACTTTAGTTGCTTGTTCACTATAAAACATTACAAAACTCAAGGTGGGTAGTGCCCTGTATTTATATTATATGGTTTACTCTTTCCCTCTGTTCTAATTTAGTAATGTAAGTATTATTTTAAACGATAACAATGAAACTATTGTATGTTTAATTAAACACAGCGATTTCTTTTGTTCTGTTACTTGTGTCCCTCTTTATACTATGATTGTGTTGTTACCTGACGTAAATATTGATAACAAGCTGTCTTTTTGGTCGAGAGGATGCACTCTGCAAAAATATTAATAATACAATAATTCAATCGTGATACGATGTAAATTCATAATTTCAGGTTAAGATGTTGTGGCCCGCCGAAGCTGGTGAGTTCATCGCAAAACACGCACAGCACGTGAATATTCATGAAGAGGGACTTGATAAGCTGTGCAAAGAGGTAAGAAACTTTAATACAATCAAGATCAACCGCACTTGAGTGGGTATCAATAATAGGAGATAACTGGCTGTTTCTATAACAATATACCAATTTCATACAACTTGATAAAAAAGCCTCTTTTTTACAAGCTTTATATTAATTTGCACTGTTCGTATGTATGTAAACATGTAAGTATTTAAATATGTGAGTTGTCCGTCAAAATTTGCAATAAATTTTTAAGTTACTTCCCGTTATCCAATTGAGCTGAAATTTTGCAAGAATATGTATATTGCACGATGATGCAATATTATGATGACTTGGAGCTAATCTGATGCTGGAGCTTGAAGGGGGCCATAGGAACTCCGCAATAAAACGACACAACCCCATCGAGTTTGGGCTCGTTAGAATCGTCTCAACTTGATGATGGTATGCAGAAAAGTACTGTCTGCAGTAAAAGCTTGTACCAAAACTGAAATTTTTGACAGAAACTTACTTTAATATAGATTATAGATTCTTCTAAGAAAAAATCTGTTGATTGTATCCATTTGGAGTAACAAGAAACTATTCAAATATTATAAAATAAGTTAACATTGTTAAGTTAGAAATTGTGAACCAAACACACACACACACACACACACACACACACACACACACACACACACACACACACACACACACACACACACACACACACACACACACACACACACACACACACACACACACACACACACACACACACACACACACACACACACACACACACACACACACACACACACACACATACACATACACGCACACACACACATTGAAATGATTTTCTTAGATATAATAAGGTAGTCGGACCTTAAACTTCTAAAACTTAATACATAATCCTCCAGATGTTGAAAGGCCTGGACATCCCGGACACGGGTGCGGACATGATACACCCCTCCAAGGAGCACCCCGGCGCGGTGGACTGGGTGTTCGTGTGTGATGCGCTCAACTTCTGCTTCTGGTCGCACACGGGCGCTGACAAGTGGACAGTGGACGGACATTCAGGGTACTATGCGCTGGAGGCGGCATTGCATAGAGCTATCAAGGTAAAATAATAGTGTAGTAGGCTAAGGCCGTCAAAATTAAAATTTCTGCTTTTATGTTACATTTTGTATTGCATGTAACACATTTCGTGTTATGGATATAACACAAAAGTATTTCAAAAGTAACAAACACAAAACGAAAGGTAACGCAAAAGCAGACGTTGTTTACATTATTTTTAAAGAAGAGTTCAACCATTCAAAAACAAAATCTTATTTTTGACAGCCTAACCCAGTATCAGAGAGAGTAGATTTTAAAGACTGTCTTTACAATGTGCTGTAAAGAAAAGAATCTGCGGTAAATAGTTTCCCTAGACAAAGGTCTCTGTATGTACATTCATCTTTGTGTATGATTGTGCCAAATTTTAAATTTTCTTTTATTATTCCGTATACGCAAAAATCGCCATCTATGAACTGAATGGAAAAGGTCCTAATAGATGGCACCGATGATGACTGATGAAACAAATATATTATTATCTCATTTATTTAAAATTATATAAACTTGCTTTCCTATAAATCTTAAAGATGTCTACTTACTACTTTTATTGCCACCGCGATGAATGCCAATTTAGCAAATCCACTCATCTATAAACACAAAAATTGATTGCCTAACTTTTCTCCGTATTCAGGAAGGCCACGAAATCACCAACCCCTCATTCTACTCCAAAATTACCCCGGAGCAGCTCCGGCACATCATGAGAGGAGACAATCCCACCAACATCCCACTCTTCAATGAAAGACTCTCAGTTCTCCACGAAGTCGGCTCCATTCTGCTCCAGAAATACAATGGAACCTTCCAGACTTGCATTAAAGAAGCCAACAAATCTGGAGTCAAGTTGTTAAGGATTATAGTCGACAATTTCCCTTGTTTTAAAGATGAGGCTGTTTATAAAGACCAAAAAGTGGGTATATATAAAAGGGCCCAGATCTTAGTGGCTGATCTATGGAATTTCTTCGGGAAGGAAGATTTTGGGGAATTTGAGGATATAGATAAGATGACCATGTTCGCTGATTATAGAGTGCCGCAGGTGCTGGTGTATTTTGGGGCGATGAGCTATAGCGAGGAGTTGATGGAGAAATTGAAAAGAGGTAGGTCATTTGATCATTGTCATAATGTGTTTTTTTTTCTTAAACATGGAATGAAATATCATCATTACTTGCGTTAATAACATGCTTCAAAGTATCACGTATTGGGCGGAACAACTTGAGAAAACTGTAAAGGAATTTCATAAAAAATTTAAGGCCTAGGCCGGGAAGTATTCTTTTTTTAATTTTCTTTCCTTAATTTGTGGCACAGTATCACGGCGTTCAGCCATGAAAATTAGTTTGATTTGAGGAGTTTTTAATTATTTATTTCAATGCATGTTTCAGAAAAGCACTATACATGCCTGGCCGTGAAAAGGGCTAGCCGGGTGAGTAGGTATAGACGGCCGACCGTAGGGAGGCCCGATAGTGATACGAAGCCAGCAAGCCCTTTTCTAAAAAAAATCCCGGCCTCTGCAGTAATGTACCTACTATTAATTGCGTGTATTAACTACAATGTCACTGGCCTGTAGGTCATTCCTGTAGGAATAAGTTTCATATTGTCTAAGTTTTGTAGTGTGCGCAGTAGGGCATGTAGGTAGCGGATAATTAATTAAACACGAGAGGTTCGGTTCACTATATCCTTTAACCTTTCGGATGCTTTGACGCTGACATTGGTGAAGGATTTTGAATTTTTCGTATCTGTCATAGAGTAAATTTTCAGTAGCACTACAGTTTAATATTGTGTGTGTTTTTTATGGGTAGGGTAAATCGTTAGTAGCTGGCCACCGTTCAATAAGCCACCTCATACTAAAAATGAACTCTATTATCACCTGTAATAGAATTCAATTTAGTATTAGGCTTCAATTACTGCCTACTCTTTAATAACTGGCCACGTTATACTAAAAATGAACTCTATTCACCTATAATAGAATTCGTTTTAGTATAAGGTTTCAATTACTGGCCACCCTTCAATAACTGGCCACGTCATACTAAAAATAAACTCTATTCACCTATAATAGAATTCATTTTAGTATAAGGTTTCAATTACTGGCCACTTATCAATAACTGGCCACGTCATACTAAAAATTAACTCTATTCACCTATAATAGAATTAATTTTAGTATATGGTTTCAATTACTGGTTACCCTTCAATAACTGGCCACGTCATACTAAAAATGAACTCTATTCACCTATAATAGAATAAATTTTAGTATATGGTTTTAATTACTGGCCACCCTTCAACAACTAGCCACGTCACACTAAAAATGAACTCTATTCACCTATAATATAATTAATTTTAGTATAAGGTTTCAATTACTGGTCACCCTTCAATAACTGGCCACGTCATACTAAATTGAATTCTGTTTGTAGGGGAACAGTGTTCATTTTTAGTATGGGGGGGGGGGGGGGGGGGTTAGCTATTGAAGGGTGGCGAGCTACTGACGATTTACCCTAAGTAAGATTATAAATTACCAAAAGAGAGGTAAAGAGTCTGCGGGCATGCGATACCTCTGTGGGATTGAAGGCGTCCATATGCTAAAATTCAATTTTCCCCTACTTCTATAAAAAAAAATTAAGATTCAGGAAATACCATTTATATTGGTTACCTTTTAACCTTTTCACCATGGCAGTACTAAAATAGTTTCTTATGAATATCACAGAATACAGCATGAATAAAATAAAAGAAGTATTTATTTCAGACTCAAGAATCCATATGTTAGTTAGTACGTAAAATAAAATATAATTGTAATTGAGTGTCGTTAAATAAAATGGCTCTATTCAATTTAACCTACATTCTTTTCAGACGAGCTCCTCCCAAGCGGCTCCGAGCAAGAAATAGAGATCCGAGGCTGCTCCATCCACGCCGTAGAACTCTTGAAGAAGAAGCTAGAAGCGTCTAGAACGGCGACCATCGAGTTGAACTCTAGCTACATCGACTATTATCTGTGGTGCTATCGCCGGAAGTACGCTGAGGAGATGGAAACAGTGCCTTTTCATAAGACTCTGGGGATATACTATTGAGGTACAATGTTTACTGTACGGTTAGAGTGAGAAAGACTGTCCGTCTCTTTCTAACCAGAACACTTAGAAAGAGACGGATAGTCTATCTCGCCAAACACCGTCCAGTGATAACCATGCGGGTATCAAAAGGCATTTTAACCTTTTCACCACCATTGTATGAGACATGTAACTATATAACATACACGGTGTAAGTGTTTTTACACCGTTACATTTATGAATTTAGCGTTTTGTGACGTACGGCGGTTAAAAGGTTATAGTACCTGTATTTTAATTCTTGACTAAGTACATACCTAACTTTAATAATGAATTATTTTATGTGCATGTTGCTCTTCAAAATTTAAGAATCAGAACACTTCCATTGGAACGTTTTACAAAGCTAGAAGTTAAAATTTTAGAAAAAAAGAAAAAATATTTATGAATGACATAGCAAAGACGTAGTCAGATAGTAACCCAGGTGATGAAGATCTCACAATCAGTGATTAAGAAGATGGTGCTAATATTAATTTAATTATTAGACCTCTTAACTACTGTAAAGTAATTAGTCCCATATTCGTATGTTGTATGTATATATGTGTATTTAAGTATTGTGTCTTGGACATTAATGATAACGACGCGGTTTATTGACCACAGCACGATACGGTCACTATTGCCGCTGCTGGCGCTCAAAAGGTTAAAAACCATTTTATAGTAAAAGGTATTATAATTATGAAATGTTTTCTATTAGAAAATTTACAATCGAGATGTATAAATATTCAGTATGCAACTATACCTACTATAGTTTTAAGCTATAGGTATTTTATGATGGAAATAAAACTATGACATTTTGTATAATGTTCTTTATTAAAATATACACCCTTACACTTAAACAATGGAAACTGATACGAACGCTTAGCGTATTTTATTGGATTTATCACATTTTATTTATATAGTCACTGATAGCTATTTTCATTAAATATGGCCAAATAAAAAGAGGAAATTATAAAATAGCTAAATATTGCACCATTTATACCATTACAATATTACCTACTATTTATTTAACCTTTTCACCACGTCTTCAATGGATCTCCACTTTGGAAGAATCGGTTTAAAGGTTAAAGTATTACATGTCCTAGACCCGAAGCTTTATGCTATAGTTTCATAATTATGGACACAACCACTAGAAGTTATGTTATGTACAGTTGGTGTAAAAATATTTAACCATACGCTAGGTTTTGAATTGGCTGGTTATTTTAATCTGTGTGATTAAATATATAATTAATAATCAATGATCTTGAAATAGAAAAAATACTTATACACATACCAGGCAAAAGTGACTCTTGAGTCAATGCAAAAGACATTATATGACACCAGATTTTTTTATAAGTAGGTACCTGTTTACTTTTTACAGGTCAATAATTCTTCAAGTGGACGAATAATCTTGCTAGAGTCAAAATATTTTTTTTTAACCCTTTCAATGTCTATATATACCAAATTTATTTTATGATGGCGGTTGGAGCTTGTTTGACGCTTATTCACAATATAAAATTCATGGTTAAAAGGTTAAAAATAACAAATAAAAGTATTGGGAATATTTACTACACCACTGTACCTTACAAGGATATCTATTTACAACTTTGGCATTAGCTAACCTACGAAATAATGGAAAATATGTATTTTACAAAAATGGCACTACAATAATATTTACACAGCTATAAGTATTTACATATGCAGTATCAAGTTAATTACATTTAGAAAGCAACCTTATGTCGTTAAGTAGGTTTAATGTCTAATTTAAATAGACAATTCTACTTATCTTCTCTAGATGAAGCACCATACTTTAGGTGTCAAGATTAAAGCGAAAATTTCTAGAATACGATATGCACTTGTTGATACTCAAGTGATAAGACTTTTAATTTAAAAAATTACCTGCTTAAATTTCTTCCATAGACGGAAAAACAAAAATCCGATTTCCTAAAGTCTCGATTTCGTTTAGACACTTTAAATTGTGGGTATCTATCGCTCCTCTTAATCATCAGTAACAGAAAAAAACCTAAATCAGATATACCAAAAAGAAGATATTGTAAATGAAATACCTACAATTAAAATTAAAATAGGACAATGGACCTAACTTTGTAGGTAGTAGCACCTACAAAGTTAGGTCCATTGTCCTATTTTAATTTGAATCTTATGATACAGCGTCTGCTAATTCAAAAATAAATAAAAAGCAGGGCATAACTACAGATTTGTTTAAACATAAACAAGTTGTAGTGTGGCCGCCGAACCGTACGCAATGTACAGAAAATCATGCCTTTCTACTCTAGTTATTTAATATCGTTTTTATAAACAAAGTAAATACATTCTGATGGGATTACTTACATGACAACTCAATCAAAATATTTGTTAAACATTGAAAATGAGTTTGGGTTAGGTTTTGAATCCCTCGACAGTTTATTATTAAAAAAAAATCTTTTACCAGTGTATTAAATGTATCATAAGGCCGTCGGAATAATAAACAGTCGGGGAATTTATTAAATGACCTACAAACTTATTAATCAAGTAATTAGTATTATTAGAACAGTCTAGCATACTACACTTGTTTTAAGGTTTAAATTTGGAATGATCCTACTCAATTGGAAAATACAAGTGAAAAATTGGTTTTCCCAGATGATAACGGAACACAGATCTTTAAATATACCTTATCGCAGTTTACCTAAAGCAACTGTCAGCAATTTAGCTCGTGAACAGTGTTAAAAGATTATAAAGTATTTTGTTATTGAACCTTACCACAACTCAACTGAGGGCGGGTTGCATCAACTACTATTTCAGGCTCGTAAACGTTAAATATGGCACCGGTAGCTTTCATCCCATAAAAAACCATTAATCTTTCCGTAATAATCACGTTTTAACGGACGAAGATTACTGACACTTTGAAACAACCAGCACTAAGTTTAAACATTTTCATAACAATCCAACACGAAAATCTCAGTAATCATTTTAAAATCATCAACTGTTCCTATTTGCTGCTAAACTTAGATTTCAAACTCTCAAAGAAAGCTAGTTTCATCTTGATTGTCCCAGGTTCTGGCAATGGGCTTCCCGGTCTACTCGACTCCTTGGTTACATCCTCAGCACCCTCAGGGATCTCCTTGGAGCCACCCGGGACTTTAAGCGGGGTCGACATAGACAATTTGAGCTCTTCTCTGAACTCTCTGGATATGCTCCTGGCTGTTAGACTGTGCATGTAAACTAGTTTGTTTTGTTTCTCTGAAAGCAGATTTTCTTTGCTCTTTTGTCTTCTTAATGGTGTTGGCTGTGGGGGCTGTGAATGAAGAAATAAATTTAAAAGTCAAGGAAAACTTAAAAAAGAAACTGATAGATTAAATGGCTATTTGTATATGGATAAGTATGATGCTAAAGATAAGATTAGTGATGTTTCCAGATAAATAATTACGCATAAATGTAAAATACTTGCACTTTTTACGAAAATTAGACAAAATTTGTAGAACTCACAACGTCAGGTTGCAACTGTGGCAAGACTACAAAACACATCAACAGTGATATCCACGACTACAACACCAGAAGTAAACACAAGATCGCAGTGCAGTACAGTCGTCTTCGCAAGGTTAGCACGTCGTTCGTGGGGAACTGTATACGTTTTTACAATAAAATACCTACCGAAATTGTTAATTTGCCGTTAAGTAAATTTAAGTCTCATATAAAAAAATATTTGCTAAGCAAGGCGTATTATAATGTCAACGATTTCATAAACGACAAAAATGCCTTTAAGCCAGTAGCATTCAAATTGTATTAGAATTAATATACCTTCGAGTATGATTGTCTTGGCGTATTACCTTTGTAATTATTATAAGTACCGGAAATAGCTGTTCCGTTTTATGTAACATGAGAGCACGTAATGCTTTTTCTCGCCGAACAAGTAGCTTTAATCTTTGCTATTATCAATGTCCAGTGTGGCTTGAATATGTCATGCTCGCTTAAAGGGCTTTGCTTACGGTGGCGTCGTTGATCGGGTCGCCACCTTCCCTAACATATGGTTGAGGGAGGCGATGGCTGAGATATGCGTCATACTCGTGATCGGGTGCTGTTTGTGGAGTCCGGTCTGTTCATGCTTGCAAGGGCATAGTAACTACCTAAATACTAGTGTTATTATCATTATTTTGACGAGAGACATCATTCTGTTCTTGACACGTTTTATTGTTATTGACCCTGTACATCTCTGACAATATTACATTAATGATCCTTTTTTTTCTGTTTTAACGCTTAGGGACAGTATACATCTCTATAAGAACATTAGAATAATTATTAATTGTATTATGATGCTCAGAGACATTATACATCTCTGGGGTACTAAATTATATCATAAACTTATTGTTAATTCTGATACAGACCTTATATCGAATGTATTTGATAATATTTTACAATTTTGGATTGTTCTAGTTTTCATTCAGTGACATTTAGTTTGAAACCATTTAGGTACTAATTAGTTAAAATCTGCAATTTTAAAATGATTATTGTGTAAGATTATTAATATTATATTGTAGAACACCATTTGACATGTAAAAGTGCCCTTGTGGCCTATTTGCAGAATAAATAATTGATTTTGATTTTGAATTGATTGATTTGACATCTTGTAGTGCAAACAACTCTGAAATGATATTACCAAATCGGAATAAATACTCTATCCAAGATTATCATCGTAGAATAAACTCTAGACCTGATTAGTCGCATTGATTGACACTACATAGCTTAGGTTAAAGAGTTCGGAATTAATTTTGTACTTTAAGCACCGGCATAACATGTTACGTTATAAATATGATTCACCGGCTAAACACTAAAGATAAGCTGCCACCACGAGGGATACTCACCTTGATTGGTTCGTTTAGGTTATCCATGCTCACAAACTTCTTCGCCAACTCCTTTACTTTAGGCAACTGCGCCAAGATCTCTTCTATATCACTGATCTTTTCCAATTTTTCTTCTTTTATTTCATCTTCAACTATCACAACGTCGCTTAGACTGAGGCTGAGTTCTTCGTTCTTATCAGATACATCAGTGTTGTCATTCCCGTCACTCTCGTATCTTGGTGAGGCTGATAAGTTATCTTCAGGTTTACATTTGACAATCTCACCTGTTTGTACATTGTATATTTTGATTGAATCCTCCAAACTGCTCGAACTTAAATACGAATTGTCAGCGCTGAGATTGCTGGGAGATTTCTGCGGTTCTTCAACTATGTTAACTATAGAAATATTTAAAGGTGCTTGATATGTTTTTAGTATTTCATTGAACTTCTTTTCCGTGTCTTCGTCTACGTATACTGGTTTTGCGGAGAACAGTGTCTGTTCATTTACGTCTTCGTATTCAATCATTATTTCTGGTTTCGGTATTGGTTTTATTGTTATTTCGTTGCCAGCAAGCGTCTTGTATCGTTGGTTGGATGCAATCGAATTGAATTGTTTTATAAGTAATCCCTGAAATGTGAATATCAGTTTAAAGATATCTGATAATTAATTTAAAGTATTTCATTGCTTATCATCATAAAGATAATTGCAGTTTCTAAAATTAAACCCCAATTACTTAGTGAAAATAAAAACGTGATCAACGCGTGCTTTTAAGCGAGACAAGTCGTGCATTGTGGGTAAAAAAAACACGGGTAAGAGAACGTACCAACTATTTACTAAAATTTCGCAGGGACAGGGTCTTGTTAGGTATGATTCGAGTAAAGCGAGAATGAAGGCGGCTTTTGAAGAATATTAGTTTAATTATTTAGTATTAATATCGTGAAAGTATCATCTATAAGGTTAGTAGCGTCGAGCTCCAATGCTGTTAGGCCTGTTAGTCATAAACTGCCAAAATCATACAACACTCACCACTAACGGCTTGGAGTATTACTGATGTAAAAGTACTGAAAAATTATTAAGAAGGACACAACTATAGTGCAGAACTAAAATTCACGTTAATTCGGTGCAGTGCTATTAGTCAGCTTTACAGAGCATGCCTCTTACACACGGCAGGCAAACGTATGTCAAAACGAAGATATTTTAGATTAAGATTCATCAGTGAATGATCCTTTTCACCGTTTAAATGAAAGGTGATATCAGATATCCTAATGATTTAGTTTGGTCTATGCGCGTATCGGACATAGTAGAGATTCATGAGTTTATTGTTACAGATGGTGCGCAGGTTTGAGGTGTATTAGGGGGCTATGAGGGTGTTTATTCACCATAAGTCGGTTTGGAAGCCATTGCTTAGCCGCAAGCTTCCACCGAATGTGAAGTTAAGGCCGGCGCGCCGCTTGGACCGAACGCACAGGTCCTCGCTTCGCAGCGTGTTGCTTCGCCTAACGTTCGTGTAACTCTCAAATAGATCTTCAGTTATTTCTGGCTTAACGGGTATTTTAAGTCTAACTATATCCTCGCTTTCAACATAACCGTCACCGTTGCACACTCTACTTGGTTCTCTTACGTGGTTGCGACCGTTACGTTCGTCGGCATGATTCTCGTCAGCGTTATCGTTTTGTCTGTCGGGGTTTTCGAATATGGGGTTAATGGCGAAGTTAG
Source organism: Epinotia brunnichana (assembly GCA_963854355.1). Classification (NCBI taxonomy): domain Eukaryota; kingdom Metazoa; phylum Arthropoda; class Insecta; order Lepidoptera; family Tortricidae; genus Epinotia; species Epinotia brunnichana. The sequence goes on from OY977938.1 coordinate 1,511,705, forward strand.
GGCTCGCGTTTCTGGGGCTGAGGACGGCGCGGACGATGTTCTGGTGGAGCGCGCAGGCCTCTAAGTCGCTCAAGGAGGAGCTGGCACTTACAGGCGAAGCTAGCTCATTGACATTATCTAGGCTGATGGACTTGTTCATGGAGGAAACTGAGCTGGTCTCACTGAGGCCTTTTTTGCGGCTGCCTGTGCTCGATTTCGCCTCTCTCACGTAATAATCTCTGCCGTAGCTGTGAAGCAAACAAAGTTAATGCGCGTTAGGTGCGGTTCTAAGGTTTCATTCAACAGGTATGCGAATGACTAATGCGTCGTACCTTTCACGGTCGAGTACAACCTTTTTACAAACGTCTTGCTAACATGAATGATTTAAATTAAGTTTATTCGAAAATAATGTGTCCTAGATTACTAACTAGGACACATTATTTCTTCTCAAGCAATATGTTATTTTATTATAAGCTTTTTATTAACTTGCAATGTATGTAAGTATGTAATTTGTTCGGATGGAATCTTGCAACTCAATTTTGAAGCAGATATCTTCAACCGATTGAGCTGTAATTTTGGGTAAAGGTATAGTTTAGGTGACAATTCAATATTATGGTACCATCGAGCTGAGCTGATTATGGAGGCAGAAGGTGGCCATGGGAATTCAGTACTTAACCGACGTAACCCCGTTGAGTTTGGGCTCGTTAGAATCGTCTCAATGAATAGTTGATGACGGTATACAGAAAAGTACAGTCGGCGATAAAAGCTTGTACCAAAAATAACATTTTTGACAGAAACTTATTACGTTTAGCTAATATATTGAGTGTTTCTCCTTACCGTTTGAATTGTGGTATTTCCTCCGCCAACACATCTTTCAAAATCTTCGGTGACGGACTTTTGGATCTACTCCCATTCATATGAATATCCTCAGAGCTGACACTCAAAGATGGCTTCAATTTCTCTTTAACTGTTACCGCCTCTTTTTCTTCCTTCTCATTTCCATCCATAACGTCGGCGCTGTCATCGATTTTCGATTTGGATGTCAGCGTGTCGAATAGAGACGATGTGCTTTTGGTCGACAGTCGTTTTTGAATGGCCTCTGGTGAATATGGGTTGTTCGGCATTTCGACGTAGTTGAGCCATTTCTTACGCTCTCTATAGGCTATGGATCCTAAAATATATAGTTAGTTAACATATTAATCGCATCTAGTAAAAAGCGGCCAAGTGCGAGTCGGACTCGCACATGAAGGGTTCCGTGATATAAATTGCGGTTTACGATTTATGACGTATTAAAAAAAAACTACTTATTAGATCTCGTTCAAACCAATTTTCGGTGGAAGTTTACATGGTAATGTACATCATATATTTTTTTTAGTTTTATCATTCTCTTATTTTAGAAGTTACAGGGGCCCCACATTTTACCACTTTGGAAGTGTCTCTCGCGCAAACTATTCAGTTTAGAAAAAAATGATGTTAGAAACCTCAATATCTTTTTTGAAGACCTATCCATAGATACCCCACACGTATGGGTTTAATGAAAAACATTTTTTTGAGTTTCAGTTCTGAGTATGGGGACCCCTAAAACTTAATGTTTTTTTTCGATTTTTGTGTGAAAATCTTAATGCGGTTCACAGAATACATCTACTTACCAAGTTTCAACAGTATAGCTCTTATAGTTTCGGAAAAAAGTGGCTGTGACATACGGACGGACAGACAGACAGACAGACAGACGGACGGACATGACGAATCTATAAGGGTTCCGTTTTTTGCCATTTGGCTACGGAACCCTAAAAAGGAATAACGTTGAATCTTAATTTTTCATTCGTAGGTAGGTACTTTATTCTTCATCTAACGTATTTTCATTTGAATTGCATGATCAGGTTCAATATCCTCGTCTTCTTTTAAAGAAAAACTGTATCCGTTCTCATAAACAAATCAAACTGGTTTATAAAATCACGATTTACCTGGTATGAGGTCATCTTCATGATCCGTATCACGAGTCGGGATCCTACAAAAAGTATCATCATTACACACAACTTCAACACTTAATGGGTACTTAATAAATATTAGTTGCCCTTGTAAATAATAACTACTAGAGTCTGACCAGCAAGGCGCGTGTCAACAAATGAGAGAACTCCGTATAATCTCATGCTGTTAACCTATACTGTGTGAATTAATAAAAATTCTTAATTCTTAATGCCGGTAACACGAAAAGTATAGCGACGTGATTGGTATTTATAAGGCTTATAACGGACAGATAATTTGTTAGCTCTGTGTGCTTGTGACTTTAGTGTAAGGAATGCTGTCCTTACTGTTGTGGTTCCTCTTCAAAGTGTTTTCTCCGGAGACTGTCGGCATATCTCTGGACCGGGAGGGTGACTGTTTCTTCATACTCTTGTTCTCGCTCGTGACGGCTTAACGTGTCTAAAAATTGATTATCTTTAAATATATAATTTACACGATCTTCATCTTCAACGTCATCAGTATTCGATTAATTCGTATTGTGTAATTAGGTTAATAAACATAGTTCACTTACTTTTGTTGGTGCTTTTGTTTGTATTATTTGTGAAAACGTCATCGTTTTCTTTCATCTTCAGATCTTCTATATACGCATCGACGTTACCGTTCAACATTGTCCTATGTATCTCTTCCTTCAATGCAAATTCTGCTTTTGTCAATGGACCACTATCCATACCGACATGAAGTATACCATCGTCTAATTTACCATTCATATTACCGTTTATTTTGTCGACATTTAAATTGTAACCTTTGATTTCATTATTAACAACGTCCACCAGTTTATTCTTCATATATTCGTTTTCATCTACTCTTTCAAAGTCATCTGACCCATCAATGATAGTCAAACTGTCAGGTTCAAAGTCAAGGGTTTCATCAATTATAGGCGCTCCCCCTATAACATGCTTAGATTCTAGAACTCTTTTTATATCACTTTTGTAGTCTACTTCTTCGGCTTCATTGTCTGAAGCGTTGTCTGAAAGATCGGTAGTATCGTCGGCGTCTCTGTCGCCTATCATGGCTTTGTATTCAGCATTGGAGTTGGGTACCAACATAGGAACTGGTACGGACTGTATAGTTTTTATCTTTTTCTTCTGGAATAGCCAGTTTTCCTCCCAAGTGCCGTCAATGGATTGAATCTCGCTTCCAGAAACTTCGTCGAAATCGCGCTCGCCATTGTCTGTAACAGTCAAAACAACAAAACTTGAAACACTGTATTGTTTGCTTGTAAGAGTTTTATTTCGTTTTTTCACTTAATTCTTGAAGGTCGAATTTTGATTATAACTCGTGTATGAGGTGATCGACCCTTGATCGTTATTTACAACAAAATTTGAAGGCTACACTAATGGTATAACCAAATTCTGTTCGCTTGACTACCTGCTTACTTCTTTTTACTTTTAGACTTTATTTCTTTAATCTGTTTTTTTTTTGTATTTTCAAACCCTCTTTGCTACCTGGACATTTATAACTTTAATAAACAAAAATGTCGAAGATTATTGAACGGAGACTACGAATTGGTTGACTTAACAAGATGGACTACCAATTTGTCACCGATAGATAGGTACTATTTAATGGTGGATTTCTTTGGAAGATCTACTTTCGCAGTAGACTTCTCCGAATTAGCTTACCGGTGTGATGTAGCTCTTCGCTGAAGTCTGGGAAAGGCACGCGTCTCGGTAACTCAACAGTCTCCTCTGCCGCCCCTTCCTCCCAATCGGATACGTCATCTTCTTCAGGTAGCTGAAATATTACAGACAAAATATTCAGAAAGAGTAACTTCACTTATCAAAAAGGATACCGATGACAAACATCATGGAAAATTTCAGGAGGTTCTATTAGTCACGGTACTTTAACTTCAGAGCGGGAGTGCATATAATAATGATTGTCATTAAATTTCGGCACCAGGAGGATTCATCAATCCATCACGCATGATTCTTAGTATTATCTGAGAGGTTTTCCTATAATTAATGTCATAAAATCCAAGCCCATGTTTGCTGTCATGTCAGATTAGCAAGAATATGTCATAAGGGCGAGGGCGAGATAGCTGGGCGTTTAATTTAGGTACTAGTCTTACAATCTGGGTGAAACACACGTCCCTGATAAGTAGTAATGACTAATATAAGGGAGATGGGTGTAACGTTCAATGTAGCACCCAGTAAAAAGGTTTTAAAAGTTTTCATGACAGAGAAAACCACCAAAAGTCATTTGAGATGCAGAGAGAGAACCCAAATTACAAGTCAATTATGTTTTCCAACCATTTTGGCACTTGATCTCCCATTGTTTGAACCTGGTTTGAACTGAGTTGATGGCAAATTTTGCACATAGCTTACCGGAGGGCTGATGTCCCTGTGCCTAGAGTTGAGAGAACGCGGTGACGATCGGTCTGAAGGCGAGGGGCTGGCGCTGGCGGAGTGGATGCCACTGCTGCGTCCACCAGACCCTTCTGTCTGGTACCGCTCGATCACCTGCAACCAAGGGTTTAAGGTCATCATCAGCATGGAGTTTCATAAAAAGTGCTTACATTCGCGCACCATGTCGTTGGGATTTAAAACGCCGGTTTTCAACAACAATTGATGTCGAATGTCGAATGGAGTTTCTGGAGGGACCATATTTTATTCTGCGGCTTTGTGTGAGTTCTTACTTCTTTGTAATACGCGGGTTAAGCCGCGCGGGTAGCTTGTCTTATATACAGTCATCGACTGTAAATTCAACTATAATGAAAGAAATCAGTTTTATTCTCTAGGGATATGACATTAGCTCAGATAATTACATGGTTACCTATAATAATTTGAAAGTGACTGTTACCAAAACCAAATTTATGCAATTTTGTACATCCCGTAGCAATAAATTAACTTTGAATGTCAATCATGATGGTGCTCCTATTGAAGAAGTGTCACAAGCAACTTTTCTAGGTATAACTTTGGATTGTCATTGCGATTGGCGGGCACATCATATAAATAGCCTATGCTCTAAGGTAAACAAATTTGTAAATGCTCTCAGAAAGATTCGTCAGGTTGTGTCTCTTCAAGCTGCAATAATAGCATACAACGGATATGTGGATTCTGCTTTACGATATGATATGGCATTGTGACATGGGGAAATTCTGTAGATAAAAAAGATTTGTTTTTGGTTCAGAAGCGCTGTATAAGAGCATTGTTTGGACTTAAACAAGGTGAATCATGTCGCCGCCCATATTTCAATAAATATCGCATTATGACACTATACAGTTTGTAAATTTTCGAGGTATGTTTATTTGTAAACACCAATATATATGTTCCAACAAGTCCAATCAATGTCTTCTAGGACAGTAAGATCACAATATACGCAAAAATTGTACAAGCCCTATGCGAGACTGAAACTTACTTCAAAAAAATTTTTTATTATGTGTATTGACCATTTTAATAAGTTACCTGACAATTTCAAATTATTAGACATAAATAAATTTAAAAATGCAGTTAAGTCATGGATTTTAGACAAATGTTTCTATACTGATTTCCCAAGCGGCGGAAAAATATGCAATCCTACTAATGTATTACAAGTTGGAAAGTTTGATACTCAATCACTCATAAACGGCTGGACGAATTTAGGTGAACTTTAAATTGAATTATAATAGGATACTTTTATCCCAAAAAATCAAACTTTAAAGGGATTAATCGGCGTTGAAGTTGATATGTGAGGGCAAAATTCCGGGCAAAAGCCAGTTTATTCATAAAAGTGTACGCTAAACAGTAATCAATTCTAATGTTATAAATGCGAAAAAAACACTCTCTGGGTGTCCGTCTGAAATTTGGTATGGAGATAGTTGAATCCCGGGGAAGGACACAGGATAGTTTTTATCCCGCAAATCAGGAGGAAATAGGGGGCGGAAGTTTGCACGGAGATGCGGTATAAACGCGATCGACGTCGCGGGCAAAAGCTATTAGTATAAATTAAAACAACCTTAACATCGTAGCCGTCAGGGAAACTGATGATTCCGCTGAAGAAGTTGTACATCGTCACAGGATAATAGCACGTAATCCACCGTAATAAGGCACAGGGCTAGTCTTGAACTTGCCGCGGTGGGCATCGGTGTTGCACTGCATTATTATGCGTTGCATGCATTATACGGTTATAGATAGGGTTGGCACAAGAAGACATTTTTAACCCCCGACGCAAAAAGAGGGGTGTTATAAGTTTGACGTGTCCGTCTGTGTGTCTGTCTGTGTGTCTGTCTGTGGCATCGTAGTTCCTAAACAAATGGACCGATTTGAATGCGGTTTTTTTATCTGAAATCTGACGTGATCGAGATAAAAAAAAATAAAAAAAAAATATTATGGGACACAATCTTACACAAATCAACCTAGGCCCACGGTAAGCTCAGTAAGGCTTGTGTTGTGGGTACTAGGCGATGATATATATAATAGATAAATACATATGGATACTTATATACATATATAACATCCATAACTCAGGAACAAATATTCGTGATAAACACACAAATAAATGCCCTGACCGGGATTCGAACCCGGGACCTCCAGCTTCGTAGGCAGAAGCACTACCCACTGGGTTACGGAGACTGGGGTAGGGATGGTTCTCAGCTACGTTTCAACAAAATCGGTTCAGCCGTTTTTGAGACATTGAATTTTGAAATGAAAATATTAAGAAAACTTTTTTTTTTTATACTATGACTGTGGCAAACAAGCTTACGGCCTGCCTGATGTTAAGCGGGTACCGTCGCCTATGGACACTTGTGACTCCAGAAGAATCACAAGTGCGTTGCCGACCCTTTATTCTTTTGAGGATTCGCTGTGTTGGCAGACAGAGACAGCATGGCTGCGGTTTTCTGTAAGGTGGAGCTACTTCCCCAGTTGGGCTGCTCCACATACGAGCGAGATGACATTCCGCTGTGCCCTACCTCTCTGAAAACTTGATTGAAAATACACTCTACCAGCAAACTTGTGTTTTTACCTGCCAAAGAAAGAGTTTCTTTGGTTTTAAAGTGCATTGGAAATAAAGATTATTTTAGTCTAAAATGTTATGGCACACTCCAGACTGCTTGGTGATTATAATATATCTGGATGGTTTTAATATTTAGCTGATTTAGCTAGTAAGATCCTATGACAAAACATTTTATTTTATTTTGCTACGTAAAATTGTTATTTATATTGTGTCTTTTGTGGATTGGATCTTTGGTTACATATTTAAGGGTCCAACAAAAAAAAAGACAGCGATTTTAACTCCTTCTAAAAAAAGTGTCATACAAGCTTTTTTTTGTAAAACATAAGTACATAGGTAATGCTTTATCGAAATATAATTAATTGTTTGCTACTTCGTAGTTCGTACCTGTTAATGCACACCGAAACTAAAGTTCCGTTAATGGCAATTCGTATAAACACCCTGTATAATACCTGCTTCTGTTAGACAATATCAAACAATACCTATAGATCTATCAGTTGTTTGATAATATTGAAAGATGTTTTTTTTTTCTGTTTATCAACAGAAGTCATTAATTAATGTCACCTGTTATTTGTAGGTAAGTACCTATATTTAAGACATTGGAACGTGTCTTAATTCAATGACGTTCATGATTATGATTATACCTAAATTATACTAAACCAGTGAAAATCAGCATGTCAAGGTAAATTTTAAATTGAATCCTTAAATATGAAACCAACGATCCAATCCAAGAAAGTAATTGTATTTTTTTCGTAGCAAAGGTTACTACGATTTTCGCAAAAAAATTAAAGCATAGGTACCCTACCTAATTGACAGCATTTCAAACTTTGTAATAAGTATACATATCGTATCGCTGGGGTGTGACATAGTGACTAAAATCATACTTATTTCGAACTAGCTTCACCTAGGGTTGCCATATGGAAAAATCAATTGTCCTGATATCACCCTAAAAGTCCTGACATTTCTTGTAACAGAGTTGTATCATTTCATTAATTAAAACAGTGTAAAATTTGTAATAAATGTATCATAAAAACATATATAAAACAAACAAACAAACATCCTCTCACCCTAAACGCATATTCTCCGTTCCGTCGTGAATAAAAAAAATGTATTTTATGAGGTAATTTCTAAAAATCCTGACACTTGCCAAGTCCGGCCTCAATCCTGGCAAAGGGTCAAAAATCCTGACATGTCAGGACAAATCCTGACGTATGGCAACCTTCACCCCGCGACTCGGTCCGCGTGGAACTCGTTTAAATATCGTAGGCTCATACAAACTTGCCTACACCAAGTACCAAGTAAGTAGGTACCTACCTACTACTACTTCTACGAAAGCGACTGCAAGCTTCTTAATTGCCAATGCGAATTCTGGGGTCCTTTAGGATACATCCGGGTAAAAAATGTAGGATGATGATTATGATAAAATATGTGCAGGTACCTACATATATATTTTAATGGATATAAAGGCGGTGAAAGGGTACACTCTCCTACACAGTTGTTTGAAGGTTCAAATGATTTCATAATGGTCATTGCACATAAATATAACCTGCGTGTACGCAAGCATACAATGAAATATTACTCAACGAGTATTTGAGGATTAAACGTAAATGACAGGCTCAATATTGTTAATTAAACAAACATTGCGTACAGTTGGCATTTAAGCCAATAGTTAAGGGGAGTAGCTACGACATATGGTCGTTTTTTAATGGCTAAGGCTCTTAAATGTGCTGGTGATTTAATCTGTAAACATATTTTGTGAATCTATCCTAATATTATAAATGCGAAAGTAAGTGGAGTGCAGTCTTTCTGTTACCTTTTCACAACTGAGATGAAATTTGGTATGAGGATAGTTTTAATTCCGAGGAAGGATATAGGACACTTTTCATCCCAAAAGTCAGGCCTTAAGGGGGTGAAATGGGGGGCGGAAGTTAGTACGGAAGTACGATATATAAAGTAATTCCACGCGGACGAAGTCGCGGGCAAAAGCTAGTTTATATATTGTATTTACAATCTCCGGAACCACCTGGCCCTTATTTCAACAACTTGACAATTGTCACCTGATAACGACAATTCTCCGTACATTGCTGGTTTCACAAGTATCCTAGCGACCACCTTAAATTCTAGAACAAGCAATGTATGGCGAAGTGTCAGTGTCAGGTGACAATTGTCAAGTGAGTGAAATATAGGGGCCTGGTTGTTATGTAAATCTCCTGTCTCACCTCAGATTAGATGCGAAAAACGCCTACTGCCCAGATTAATTTTGGCTTTGTCAGAGAAGGATCATAATGTCATAATATATGTTTAGCTAGTACGCGTCGATGCTGATTAAAACCACACTAATGATATTATAATGATGCGCCAACTTAATTTACATTCGGACACCTTGTGATCTTCACTTTTGATATCGTATTAAGAGGATTGTGAAGTGCCGATACGCGGCGCGAGTAGGTATTTTAAAGAAATCTATCTGTTTCACACCGCTCTGTGCCTCACCCGTATCGTGCGATAGAGAGAGTAGCAAGTCCTGGAGGCAATTGCCTACATTTCCTTGTTGAAATATTGTTTCGGGTGATAACGTTTTTACCCCACTAAATCTTTATGAAATGAAATAATTTTGGTATCAATGGATTCAGTACACTTTAATCTATGTCCGTACGTTTTCCTTTTTCAGTAAATCAGTTAAGATTAATTAAAAAAAAATAAAGCCATAAACAAAGTTTTTAAGTCAAAAATATAGATTTTTAGATGCTAATAACTTTTAACGCAAGCAATATTTCTTAAAAATCAAAACGTACAGACCTAGTTTTTCATTATATCTACAACATGTTCAAAAATTATGAAAATCGAACAATGTTTACGGGGTGAAAAACGTTATCGCTTTTTCTATGAAAAATTACAGGTTCACAATCCTCTTGGTCATCATGATCAACGGTCTTGACATTTATACGTTTTACTTCTTCTAAATATTTGAATTTGAATGAATTTAAATGGAATATTTAGTCTCAATAATAATGTATATTATACGTTAATATTCCCGCTTAGCCAAATATCATCTAAGTCGCTAGAATAACAGAGAATGCACCGCATATTTATATAACGATGAAACGGAATTAAGAAATTTCGAATAGGACTCTAGTTTATAGTGTCGGTTTAAATAAAAAAAGATTAATTACAAAATATTTCACTCTCTGGGAAAACGGATTTCGGTCTAGTCGGCACGAATATTTAAATATTATTTTGAAAATTCTCCCCTAAACTCATGCAGGTAAGGGATGAACTCAAGTTTCTCAAAATGATATTCCCTGAGTCGATGCCGTGGACACATAGCTGCACATTTAGGGTTTTGATATTGTATGTATAAGCAGTCTTTCACTCGCCTATCACTTTATCTATATAGAAGATTAATATTTAATACCGCAAGGCAACGGTGACGCAAAAAAAACTATTCGAATCCGGGTAGAAACAATATAATACGCTGGATTAAATTTATGACAAATACTCAGCAGAATCGGGTGTCCGGGTACCTAAGAGACAAGTATACGAGATTTAATTATGAGTTGAAATTTCTTGTAGGCGATGGGATTGCAACTTCCCACTTATTGATTGTTCATCATCATCATCATATCAGCCGAAAGACGTCCACTGCTGGACATAGGCCTCCCCCAAAGAGTGCCACAATGGCCGGTCCTGGGCCACCCGCATCCAGCGGACTCCCGCGACCTTTACCAGGTCATCAGTCCACCTTGCGGGAGGCCTACCCACGCCGCGCCTTCCGGTACGTGGTCGCCACTCGAGAACCTTTCCACCCCAACGGCCATCAGTTCTACGTGTAATGTGCCCCGCCCACTGCCACTTAAGTTTAGCAATTCGGAGGGCTATATCGGTTACCTTAGTTCTGCTACGGATAGCCTCATTTCTGATGCGATATGATATTGATTGTTATGAAAGTATAATCTCTTTTATCCAGAACACAGGCGTGAATTTAAATACCGATACCTTCAAGTATAATTTCGTCCATTTATCCAGCAGAATTTCGATTTGAGGAAACACTTTGTTGAACATAGGAAACAATATTATTAACTAAAGCCAGGTTTACTGATGATAAAATATTACAAACCTATTTACATTGATGATCAACCCTAAGATTATAACAAACCTATTTATATTGATGATCGCCATTTTCCAAGATCAAATTGTAGATTTATCATCGCTTTAAGTTATGAAAGTTGTTCATTATAAAATACTAGCGACCCGCCCCTGCTTCGCACGGGTTTATGTTCATAATACATGCGTGTATGGTTTGTATTATACATATAAACCTTCCTCTTGAATCACTCTATCTATTAAAAAAAACCGCATTAAAATCCGTTGCGTAGTTTTAAAGATCTACGCATACATAGGGACAGACATACAGACAGACAGACAGCGGGAAGCGACTTTGTTTTATACTATGTATTGATATAAACCTTTTCTGAATTTTAAAACTGGTTAAATGTTTGCAATAAGCTTCCACATCCATAGGCTCGAATCCCCTCCCAAGAATGAGGAGATTTGGGCTTTAGCACCTACGCTGGATCACCGTGAATTAAGTTTCACCCCTTCGGTTATATGTATGCTTCGCACATGTATGCAGGTTTCCTCACGATGTTGTCACTGAAAAGTTGTTCATCAATCATATCAGCCGAAAGACGTTCACTGCAATGCTAATGACAAATACCAAATTGTATTTCGTACATAAGTTCCGATCAATTGGTACGACCCGGGGTTCTAATTCTAACCCACGACGCCTACTGTTGTGACCATGCTACTGGCAAACCTAAAATGGTTCTCAAATAGTTCATTGTCATTTAGATTTTTATATCCTTCATCAATCTCTTCCTCTTCTCCTTCTTCTTTTTTCTCCTTCATCGTGGTAATTCTAGATCAGGAATCAGGATCACAAGAATGCCATCTTAGCATTTAACCACGGCATCCGTGGATTGCCGATAATAAGCGGACCCCGGGCTCCTTTAGGGGCACAACCGGGAATAATAACGCTAGGAGGATGATGATGATCCGTGGATTGCCGATAAATGCATCGTACCTGATGGCGCTGATGGTCTGGCATTAAGAAAATTGTGAACCTGTAAATTTTCATACAAAAAGCGATAACGTTTTTCACCCCGTAAACATAGTTCGATTTTTATAATTTTTGAATATGTTGTAGATATAATAAAAAACTAGGTCTGTACGTTTTCATTTAAAACAAATATTGCTTACTTTAAAAGTTATTAGCATCTAGTAATCTATATTTTTGACTTAATAACTTTGTTTATCGTTTTTTTTTATTATTCTACACTGATTTAATAAAAAAGAAACACGTGCAGACATATACTTAATGTACTTAATCCAATTATACCAATTTCATAAAGGTTTAGGGGGGTAAAAACGTTATCACCCGAAACAATATTTCAACAAGGAAATGTAGACAACTGCCTCCAGGACTTGCAACTCTCTCTATCGCACGATACGGGTTGGGAGGCAGAGCGGGTTGAAACATATAGAATTTTCTAAAATAGGTACCTACAAGCGCCGCGTATCGGCACTTAACAATCCTCTTAAAAATCGATTGAAGATTATGAACACTTTACTTACCGAAAGAATCCACGCAACAATATACATTAAAACAAATGAAGCATACGCTAAAATAGAAAGAGAAAGCTCCATATTGAGATTCAAATATCACTTTTCGCGCGTGAATTAAAACAATATATAAAACGCGCTACGTCACTATAAATACTCCGCTCCACAGTCATGCAACGCACGTACACAAAACACCTCTGCCGCACTTTAAAACAAGTCTAATTGCGATGCGTCGCGATAGGATCGCGGACATGGCTCATTTAAATTAGCAATATCTTAATTATATACAATAAACTCACCATTTCTTTATAAACACGGCTTTGTTTGGACCTATCACACGGGAGGACCAACGTTATCTGAGCCGTTATCGATGATAGCTGACATTGTACTATCGGCAATCACATTTGTCTTGTGTGTTATGTTACACGGATCTTGATTTATCTATGCGAAGGCCCCGGATGTCTTGAAATTGAATAATATTTCGTTTTTACTTGAATCGAATCTGCCTGTATAATATTCTCTCATCAATGTCTCATCATCGTTACTTTGCCCTTTTATATATTCATGTTTTGGGGTTCGCCTATGTTACATCTCACTTAATATTTGTTTTGATCCCAATACCAAAATGCCTTCTTTTTAAACTTTAAATTTCATTATTAATATTATGAACATAATGTGTTTTTTGTACTCTACGATTAAAATATGTATATTAAGATTTTATAGAGAATACTGCAATGTCACTCTTTTCATCGTTGAATAGTCTGTTACTTCCGAAACAGCCGAAATAGCTGTTTCGATACGCTCTAGACAACCGAAAAATTTTTGAAAATAGAACTAAAATAAATTCGACCAATCACGTGGCTGTATTACCGAACTGTAATGAATTGGACCAATAGAATCGCTTTGATTATTGAGTTTACTCGTTGATGTCGTACGCTCGTTGATGTCTTTTAAGATATCAACGACCGTACGAGCGATGAACTGCACTTCGTTTCAACAGTATCGAGTTTGTTTAATTAGTTCAGTTGACTCGTAGAAAATTAATTTTAATGAACTCGTACAAAAAGTATTGTTCACAATAGTGTTATAATCAAGCTTTTTAATCTCGTACCTTACTTTGGCCACTCAGCAAGCTTCGTGGCCTAAACACGGTACTCGACTAAAACGCTCTCTATTATAACACGATTGTGAAAAATACTATTTATTGATCTATAATATTTACTTCAACAGCAACTCCAGTTGAAACTTCTTTATCGATTATTGTCTTTACCATCATTTCTTTGTCTTTGAAAGTCTACGTTCACAAACTAGTTTTGAATAAATATATGCTACATTTCGATATAAAAATAAATCCGAATCTTTTTTAATCTGCTTAATGCTTTCAATTGTTATCTTTAAAAGAAATGCATTGTTCAAGGTTTTTACGACCGACGTAATCCACTTTAATAGCACGAGCGTAAAAATGCAATAAGATATTTATTACCTTTACTTTTAATACGCTGCATTTCATTCTCGTAACTTCCAGGTGTTTGTTAGATGTTTTAACAAACGTGCTTAATTAAATCTTAGAAAATACCTACTCAGAATTTAACACTATATCTAAAAAATTCAGTTAGCGCGATCTAAGAATTTCCTCAACAACGTCAACCAGCTAAGACCGCGAGAACGACATCCATAATAATCCATATATTAAGTATCAGAAATGCGAAATAACTCTGTCTGTCTGTTTACTTTTCACGCTTTAACCGCCGAACTGATCTAAACGTTTATTTTTATACCACTACCCTGAGAAAATTACGGTTTTTTTGGAAATAATTCAATATCAGGCTAATTATTTGTGTACGGCTTTTATATGTTATTTTAAACAACTTTTACTATTGAAATGAATAATTCTATGGACCGCAAGTTAGGAAAAAAAATTAACCCGCAAGCAAAAATGCTATCAGTATTTTTATAATGACAACATGTTTGAATACACAAATGTTGAGACTTACTACCTGAATACAAAAAATATATGCATCAAGAAATAACGGCATTTTAATTAAATATTTACGACCTTGAGATAATATTGAATTTCATCTGGCCTATAGAAAGGTTTATTCATTTACAAAAATAAGTGGATTATGCGCGTATCCCAAAGAACGTATATAGACGTAGTCAATTATAAAGTAAAGAAAGTTTATACCATTTTCGCCTGATTTTTACGGAATAGGGAACATTACGCAAAGCTCTGCGTAGGGGGCGACACTAACACAACCCGTAAACAAACCGCCATGACGTACAATGTCATATTTATTAACCTAACAAACAATAACAAATAATTGATGAAAACGCGTTAAACTACAATAATTATAGTTTTATTATCCTTCGTGTGTAAAATACCTGTACTGTGATATTAAAATGGCATCCTATAGCCATTTAAAGGTCGATGAGGGCCTTTTTTTGCTATACGACGTATTGCCGCTTCCCATAGTTTTCGTATCATCGTTTCCTTAGGAAATGAATGATGCTCTTCATTCTTGCATCCAATTACGCGGCACTGATGCATTTTATTTATTGAAATATTCTCTTCCCTTTGTGATCCCGAGATTTGAAGGACTTGTCAAAGTTGTCAAAAAAACTGTTTAAGTACTAATTGTGATAGTGCTGCACTCTGGCGTCAGAACATTGCAGTAATGTTCCCTATTTATGAAGATTACTTTTCATTATTTTTTACCGTATCGGTATTCAATTTAGGTGGATTATTAATGAATATTTAGTCAAATTACACAACCAATTTTTTGGTGTAAAAATATGGCTGATATCGATATATTGTTGTGTTTTCGTAGAGCGAAACAGTAAAGTTCTCAGGGTACACGTCTATGGCAAACAATCTGATAGGAATGGAGATAGTTTGAGACGCTGGAAAGGACATACAAAAGAGGAGAAAATGTGAGTGGAAGTTTATACGGGACTGCGATAATTGATACTGCTCCTGTGAGAAGTATAATAGCATATTTGATAATAAATGTTGTGCAGGCTAAGCACAGTATTTTACATTTAAATAAACTTAAATAATACGCGGACAAAGTAGCTGGTAAAAATTGGTTTATCTTAAAATAGAGTTAATTCTGTCGTAAACTCTTTAATGACCCTACACCAATTCAGTATATTTTCTCAAACATGCAATGAAATATCGTCATTACGTGGATTATTTATATCAGGCTTCAAAGGGCGGTTTCGGGCGGATCAACTCGAGAGAACTGTAAAGGAATTTCATACGAAAGTGAAAGCCTAGGCCGGGAAGTATTTTTTTTTAAAGTTTCATTCCAGTATTTATGGCACAGCATTACGGCATTCAGATTAAGTATTTTGATTTGATGAGTTTTTATTTATTTATTTCATTGCATGTTTGAGAAAAGCACTATAGGTACATGCCTGGCCGTGAAAACGGATTCCCGGCCTCGTATCTCTATACCGACTTGGCCGGAAATCCGTGTTTTCCCGGCCTCTGATGTAATGTAATATAATTGCAACAGTTTGTATTACGGTTCTGAGGTTCTGCGATCTTAGATTTGCATTGCAATCAATTGATCCTTTTATAATTTCTGAACGGATACGGTTCCGGTTTTCACTAATGAACATATTGATATCCGACGGATGTTCTGCCTGTAATTTGACCGCGCCATCAGGTATGTCTATGTTAATTACGCGTATAGTAAATAAGTGAAAATGATCCTACGCAGAACATTGATATAAGCACTTTTGATTTAAGTAATCAAAATAGAAAGCAGGTATTCTATCCGAGATATTTAACAGAAGAGGATTTGTATCCAGTTCAGGCCCAGTTTCACGTTTTGAAAGAGAAAACCTTAGCTGGTAAATCCCAATTCCGAAACCAGTTCCGGAATTCCGGAATTGAGACCCAATCTCGAAAACCAGTTCCGGAATTGAAAAACATCCGATATTGCATCCTCAGGTACAACCTCTCCGTTACGTCATGCGTGGGTAAAAAAGGAAATTGGCAAATATATATAGAATATACGAAGCTGGAACATGCTAGTAGGTACGATAATAAAGATAAAAGTTGTGTTTTTATAGATATTATTGAATGATATCTATGTAATTAGTATTGATATAATTATGCAATTATTAAAAGACGAATTACTACTTAATTAATCGTATCAGGTAAACAACCATTTGCTGGTAATATAAGTATTTCATAATCATAACACCCTAGGAACACTAAGATAATGATCTATTATTGTACTGAAAAGCTACTTGTATATCAAAAAAATATATATTTTTGATTTGGTATTTGGTAAGCATTGTTTTTCATTTGCCTAACTGGTATATTTCCTAAATAATCAACTATTAGAAGAGACAGCTGTTGAGGACGATTGAATTCATTGAATACAGGAGAGGGAATATGTTTCCTTGTATCTTTACATAGAGTCTATTTACGAAGTTTTAAGGCTGAGAGTTGGAGTACCTATTACGTTGGGGTAGGTACCTGATACGATATGACAGTCACATGAAAACCATAATTGAAAGGAAGATAGACAGGGGAAGACTGAGACGCAAGTTTATGGATCAAGCCAAAGAGAATGTCAATGTAATGTATTAATATATCAGGAGCTTAAGAAGTTAGCAGAAAAGCGAACAAAATTGCGATTACGACTTTCATCCGCGAGTCTAAAGTTTTTTTTTTTTTTGTAGAAGGTACATAAATGTACTAAGACGGCCTTACCTATCAACAGCTATTCGAGAAAAAGATAAGTCTCTGGTCGAAATCAGCTAACACGCATGTAATATCAAATTACAAAGCCAACTTGTTCTTTTTACTGTGCTTGCCAATATAATGTATTCAAACATTAACTACCTTTTAGCATTAGTTAAGTTAAGTTAGACGGCCTTCAAGTAAACCTCATTTGGTTATCAGTGAATGTATTTATATTTATGCTCCTGATAAAGGTGTCTCAAGTGTCTTAACTCGTACCTATCTGTGATCGATTGATCGATTTATTTCTATGAAGATCGATACTTACATAAATTATGTAATTCCTGTTCCATATCAAGATTATTTAACATAAAACATTTTTGAGCGGTTTTCAAATAAAGTGTAGGTAAGTACCCTAGTTGCGGTAAAATTAAGAAACGTTAACTAGGGTAACTTTATTTGAAAAACGCTCTTTTATGTTATTTTTGGTTTTTATGTTGCAAACATGGATGCATTTTTATACGGGCTAGATTATTTATTACGTTTCTCAGAGCTGATTTTTGATAGGTACTCGTTATGATAGTACATCGTTATTTACTAGCTTTTGCCCGCGACGGCGCCCGCCTAATCTTTTATACCAATTTCCACTCGTAATATAATCCATTTAGAGGTAAATTCTTGGGATTAAAAGTAGGTATCTTAATTAAAGGAATATCCACCTATCCAGGATCCAGGTTATGAACTGGCTCTGTCCCAAATCTCATCCAAGTCACATTAACAAACATCTACACAACCAAACATTCAAACATGATGGTGAAAATATCCCTTATGACACGATGCGAAAATAGCACATTATTAAAGTAAAATTCCGCCCCTAACGCTGTATAGTGAAAACTGTTAATTCTAGTTTTATTCTTTTCTTTCTGAGCTTTTATATTTGAAAATGACTTGCTTTCTATTATCATTTTGCGATGAACCTTGTTGGCAGCCCTTAATTTGCCGACCTAAGTTGCGGGTAAGTACATTGCTACGGATTCGCCGAGGTTGCTTATGCTTATAATGAACTATATTTCTCCCAATTACTTATTAAATGGAATCTAAGTTTTTGTGGCTATTCATTGATATTGAGCCGTTTAGAATTTAATGATCCAGAATAATTGGGAGGTAATCCTCGATTAATTTTATTACCATAATAATATTCTTATCTTATCTTATCTTATCTTATCTTATCTAGGTGAGGGCCCTTTCGGATGCACTTCGACCCAGTGGGATCTTTTGTGCATTTGCTCTCTCCTTTATACCTGCTCCCAGGCTTGCTCCATCATTTCCACAAAGCGGATGATGCAGTTCGCCGGGAGCACCTTGAATTCCTTTGGTTGCGGGTAACCGTTACCAAAGTAGTTCATTCTTTGTCTGGCAAGGGCATGACATTCACACAATAAGTGTTCCATAGTCTCATCCTCCTCGCCACACATTCTACAGTCTAAACTATCAGATAGTCCCATCTTGGCCAAGAGATCCTTGACCCCGAAGTGACCAGTGAACACCCCAGATATAATTCTGAGTTGCTTCCTACTGGATTTCCAGAGTTTTCTGGTCCAGCCCGAGTCCACTCCTTCTATGAAGAGCTTAGAGTGCCTTAAGCCAGCCTCATTCCTCCACTCGTGTTGGTGTTTGGTTTTGGCGTAGGCTTTAAAGGCCGATATTATGGTCCCCTGCGAGAGTCCCACAAATGGTTCTGGACCTACAAAGTGATTTGTAGAGCCCCCTCTTGCAAGCTCATCTGCTCATTCGTTGCCGATGAAGCCCTTGTGCCCTGGTATCCAAACTAGTTGCACCTTATTGTGCCTTCCAAGTCTGTTTAGTGCTTGGACGCCATTATAAATTAGTCTAGAGTCCACTTTCGGCGCCGTAAGCGCTTTAAGGGCCGCTTGACTGTCACTGAGTATATAGATAGTACGCCCTTTGGTTCGCCTGTCTATATTCTCCTGTACACAAGCAATTATGGCGTATGTCTCCGCTTGGAAGACAGTTGCCAAACTACCCATGCTTACACTACTACTATAGTCATTTGCATAAATGCCTGCTCCCGTACCGGATCCCATTTTTGATCCGTCCGTGTACCATATACTGTCTTCGATACCAGACTTTGGTGGTTCTATACCTTCGGCCCACTCAGCCCTGGTTGGAACTTTTGTTGTGTAGTTCCTGTGGAATACATACTTGGGTAGCATTTTGTCGCTTCCCATGTTTGTTATTCTGTCTAAGAAACCATCAGTCTCCATGTTTGTGTGCTTAGTTTTCGGCTTGCTATCGCTCCACAGTCCAAGAGTTCTTAATCTGTAGAGCGTTTTGCGCGCCTCTGACTTAATCACCATGTGAAGTGGCGGTAGGTCCAGTAGGACTTCTAGCGCCGCTGTAGGCGTGGTACGAAACGCCCCTGTTATAGCCATGCATGCCGTTCTCTGCACCTTTCTCAGGGCCTCTCTGCATGTGCTCATTAAAGTCCTTGGCCACCATACCAGGCTACCGTACAGTATTATGGGTCTCACCATCATGGTGTAGATCCACTTCAGTACCTTGGGGTTCAGTCCCCATGTTTTGCCATACGCTGATCTACACATTCCAAATACCCTCAGGGCCTTTGTAATGGTGAGATCTGTATGCTTCTTCCAGTTCAGTTCCTTATCCAGTGTGACACCTAGATATTTCACGTCATTGGACATTTCTAGTACCCTTCCGTACAGCTTTAACTGCTGTATTCCGCGAAGGGTCCTTTTCCTAGTAAAGGGTATTACTACAGTTTTGCCTGGATTAATGGATAATTGGTGACAGTCGCACCATCTCTCCACTTCCCTCAGCGCCTTGTTCATGATTTCTGATACCGTACTTGGGAATTTCCCATTAACCAGTATCACTAAATCATCAGCATATCCTACCGTGTGGATGGGACCTTTATTGAGTTCTATCAAGAGTGAGTTCACCACCAAACTCCATAGAGTTGGTGAAAGTACCCCACCTTGTGGACATCCCTTTGTGGCCGTGGCCATTATCTCATCCCCTAAAAGAGATTACTTTATCAGTCTGCCATTTAGCATGTTGCCTATCCATTTACATATGGTCGGCTCTATACCATGTTTTGCAGCTGCTTCGCTAATAGCATTATACGTGCATAGCATTATAATAATATTCAGTAATAATCAGAAATATTATGGTTTTTTTTAAACGCACTTTTTTATATTTCCCATTTTGCCTGGAAGCCTTGAGTTAAGTAGGTGGGCATTTTCAATAATTCGTGCACCCAATTAGCGTGAGTTGTTAAATAAAAATTAACTCAGTGTCAGTTTTGTAACGAAAGTTAATCATACAAATGATGTCAAACTGAACTTTTTTCGCATTTAAATAAGGTCTATATGCATATGATTTATATATTAAAAAGAAAAAGTAAATTTTTATACAAACTAAATACTTAATTGTCGTTACAAAACTGACACTGAGTTAATTTTTGTTAAACAAATTATGGTAATTGGGTGCACGAATTATTGAAAATGCCCAGGTACACTATGGTTAAGTAACTACGTACAGGAGTTCATAAGTGTACGTAAATTCCCATAGATTCAAAAGTATTTGAGCAAACTATTTGCTCACATATGTTTGATCACATTGTCCATGAATATATTTTCGAACTCGACGTACTTATTGTATGGCTTTTACTATTTTCTTTAAGGTTATTTAAACCTCATATTACGCAATAAATGACCGTTTCAAATTTAAATGTAATTAAAACACGTTTCGTCTTAAATCTCGATCGTATCTCGGTAACTATGCAGCAAACTTGACTGTGAACTCATAATTTATTCGGTTACGAGTGTTACGTTACGATACAGTGAAATTATAACCAGTATTTGAACTCGTGAGAAAACCGTTTGCGCGGTTAAAATCGCTAGCGAATAACGAAACCTTCTAAAGAACCATCTTGGCATTAGACTTGCATAATCTTAATTAAATTTATAATTTACTTACTCTTGTATGAAAATTGATGTCTTCAAATTCCTATCAGATTATTGTTAAAGTCCCTTCTTTCAAATAAAAAATAAATAATCGAAATCGGTTCGCGTGATAAAAAGCTATAGCTGATAAACAAACATACTAGGTTGTAAGTTGTTAGTACCTACCAGAATGCAGAAGGCGCTTTGCAACGGTAACTTCTACTATGAGTGTTTAAGATTGTTCAAGAATGAATGGGGCCCTGACATGACGGGTATGGTGTATGAAAGTTTGTACGGAACCCTCGGCGCGCGAGTCAGACTCGTACTTGACCGGTTTTTTACTTCCGCACCGAAACAAAATGCATACGTTTCTGCTAAGCGTTAGGTAACTTGTATTAACGGGCGGCGTTTTTAATATGTTGAGTTTACATCAGGCAGAAATAGTTTAACTGGGATAATAGCCCATTATTACTGTTTTAGGCATGTAACCGTTCGTTAGAAGCGCACTTGATCTCAACGGTAAACGTCACAATTATGACTAGGAATGGGAAAATGGCAACTCAGCTTACTATTTAATTGAAACCTTTGTAGACCCGGTTACAACCGTGACTTGACTTTTTCTTTTTAACGGTCCATGAAGACCTAGCCGACTTTAAAAAGTCAAGACTAAAGTCGGCCACCCTCCAGCGCTGAGACTCCATGATTCTGAACCAACTTCCAACCTACAGGAATCCTGGGCATCTGAATGGGAGTCAAGATATCAAGCCTAACCCCAAGGTACGTTCTGCTGGCTTTGAAGAGCCGCGACGCGTTTGGTGCATGCTGGTTCGGATAAGGACATGAGTTGGGAACTGTGCTTACTTATGTCACAAATGGAACTGGTGCCATTCACCAGCATACCGGTGTGGAGCTCCCGAGCAGACTGTTCACCACACGGTATTTGACTGCCCTCCTACCAAATACCACGGGCAAGTGGAGGATTTTAAAACTTTAACCAAAGACGCGGTAGCGTACTTGAAAACTGTAAATCTTTGAAGTAGAGCAATAAAAATAAGCCATACGATAAATAAATAACGGTGAGGTACACTAGTGTGTATTTACGATTGATATATGAATGGTCACTTGGTATTTAATAGTGGCTTATCGGTGAATCCCAATAAGGTCTAGTTTTCTCTTGGGATAAGGTGTCAAAGCGGACTCCTTTAGGACACAACCGGGAATAACGCTAGGAGGATGATAAAATGACTGGTCACTACAGAATGTGTGTGGATGCTAATTGGCTTAAACACTAAGGCGCATTTTCATTGCTTTTAGGGAGCGCTTTTTTTGAAGCGTTCATAGCCCGGCGGCGCCTGCGTATCGGAAACGATAACGCAGGTCAAGCAAAGACGGCAGGGGTCAGTATTTGGATGGGTGACCGCCTGTTTGAGTGGTTACTATAAATGAGCGCTTCCGTGCTTTGGAAGGCACGCTAAGCAGTTGATCCTCTGCGGGCGGCTTAAGAACCTCTAACAGTCGAGTTGCCCACTCACTTGACAAAGGGGGGACAACTGTCACTCGCGTCCGCAGGAGCTACCTACCACAACCCTGCACGTGTCCCCTGGGTAAAGAGTGACAAACTCAAAAAGACCAAAAATAATATATGCCATACGATTAAATAAATTGCTTTTAGGTCGTTGTTGTTCTGCGTCCGTAGGAATAACCCTAGAAACCCTACACGTGACCTCCGGGTGGTGCTAAAAGACAACAAACTCGGCAGCTGCACTGTTCCTTCTGAACCTCGCAGCGCACACTGGAACCCTATCAGCGATATCGATACGAATACATATATGTACCAGTGTGTAGGCACCATACGATAAATAAAAATAAATTGCTTGATAAGTCGGTTACACAGCGTATTTCGAGCAGTCCGACTGAGAAATTCCACCTTACAGAAGACCGCAGCTAACAGCAACCACTACGTGCTCTCTACATACTTATATGTTATATGTTCCTGTCCCGCTATTCAGTAAATTGTTTTAACCTCACGTTACCCGTCACTCACTAATATATGTTCACGCCGCGATTCGTAGTAACTAAGCGTAATCTGAGGTCTAGTTTCGTTAGGCGTGGGGTAAGGTGTCGCATTAGCGCGTTCTGAATAACAGCCCTAGTGGTGAGTCCTTGCTCACCAAGTAGTGATGTGGCCGTCAGAGCTACTGACGATGCGCTGTGTTCAGAGTGAGGGACCGACATTGACTCCAGCTGTCATCACAACAAATCATCTAATCAAGAACGGATCGGCAACGCGTTTTGAATTATTCTAAAAAAAAAAAAAGTTCTTTGGTTCTGGAGTCGCACGCAAGAGTCCGTTGGCTACGGTTTCTGCTTATACTTAGTTGAGAGTTTCTCAAATGGGCTCATCTTCTTATATTCAGAACAATAGCATTCAAGTCTAACAATTACGACTATGTGGTCGGACGCGTGCCATTTTTTGCAACAAAAAGCATAGCGCCACATAAAATGTTCATTGTAAAATGAACTATATCGTCTTATTTAATAGATTCAAAATGGAGTAAAATATAAAAAAAAACCGCTCCCAGCGACCCATGTATCAGCCGCTTCTTTTGCAAAGTTTGGCTCGTGCGAGAGAGAACAATGCCCCATTCATGAGCTCAGTTCAAATTCGCTAAAGTATACCATCAGGAAGAACCAAGGTAACCGATATAGCCCTCCGAATCGCTAAACTTAAGTGGCAGTGGGCACATTGCACGTAGAACCGATGGCCGTTGGGGCGGAAAGGATCTCGAGTAGCGACCACGTACCGGAAGGCGCGGCGTGGGTAGGCCCCCCACAAGGTGGACTGATGACCTGGTAAAGGTCGCGGGAGTTCGCTGGATGCGGGTGGCGCAGGACTGGCCATTGTGGCACTCTTTGGGGGAGGCCTATGTCCAGCAGTGGACGTCTTTCGGCCGATGATGATGATGATACCGTCAGGTACGCTTTGCATGTTTGCCCCTGTCGTTGTATCAATACCTAAATATCAATCTCACCTTATTGAGGATAGCAGTAGCAAGTAGATCCTCATAAGTGTCATGCGGCGCGCTCGGCTCGGCCGCGTACCGCGCGAGAGCTGGCAACGCCGCCGCCTCTTCTACCACTCGCGCCACCAGCCGTTTGAGCTGCGCGTGGGCATTGCTGGCTGACGGGGCGGCGTCTGCGCGGGTTGGAGGGAGATCTGTGAGAAAAAAAAAACAATTTAGTTTATGTTAGACAAAATTGAATTATTTTGAGCTTCATTCATAGTGCACTGCAGGCAATGGCGATAGTGATTGCTAAGAAATAACGAGATTAGAATAACTTCTCAATTATGCTGAGTACCTAGGTACAGTCGCCATCACATACATTGTAGGTACACTATAGGTGTTCAAAAATATCGGCACATGCACCCTAAGACCTTGAAAATAGAGGTGTTCCGATGTTTGTGACGTGATTGTTTGCTCCGATGTATGTGATGGCGACTGTACCTACTTATCAAATTATACTTTTACTTATTTCAATACAAACATCATAATGTGCGGTTAAGCTGACAAATATTATTAACGTTATTTAAACAAAAACACGTGCTCTAATACAATAACATTCCTGTGTTATGACTACACGAACACACATGCACACATTCCATCATTTACTATGTAACCATACGGCATTATGTAGGTACATACAGCTTATGACTAATCCACGGTATATAAATACCTTTAATTCGATATGTTCGGTCATACTTTACTTGACGATATTTGACGACCGTTAAAAATAATGTTAACTACATAAAGAATACTCACGATAATTCAAATGATTTATTTCTGACCAGGGTCCATATATTGTTAGTTACATAAAAAAGAACTTACAAGTTATGTTATTAATTACAAAATTGTTGTCCACTGACTGTCACGATTACTTGACGTAGGTACGTCAAAGTACCCCCCCGAGGGTGCTCGCCTTGTCGGGGCGGGGGGGCTTAGTAACCGTGGACTGGTCACCCGCGGCGAAGCTAAGAGGCACCCAGGGCCGGCCTGTTTGGGCTGCCGGCTGGCCCGAGGAGGGCGCTCCTAGCGGGCTTGCCTAAGCCCGCTTAGGATGCGTTGGGGAGGGACCGCAGAAGAAGTTCTCACGCGCTATGTTCTGCGGCCGAGGTGGGATCGCAGGGGGAGAGGCGTGTTGGTATAACGGTGCGCCACTCTCCCTACCCCCTGCGAACTTGGCGGGGCCGTTCCGCTGAAGCGGCATTGGTGGGACCGCAGAAGAAGAGGAATGCCGGTATTACGGTGCGCCGCTTTCGCGGCCGAGTCGTGGTAGGTGGCGGAACCACAGACCTGATCCGCCACCGGGTGCTGGATTTTCCGCACCGATGATCTCTTCGTAGCGGACTCAGGGGGGTCCGCTACTGAACAGGTGGAGATCGAGGAGGCAGGCGCGCCAAAAGATCTGGCGTGCCTCACGTGGAGGGCCCCCGGGCATCCGCGAAGGAGCCGAGTCTCATTAGCCCATACGGGAGTCCCACATTTTGAAAAAAGAACACCGTGCCGTCACTTGTCAGAAAGCGAAATGTCATCTCACTCATATATTTGGAGCAGCACAACTGGGGAAGTCCACCTCACCAACAAATGTATGTGACGCCGAGATTCGTAGTAACAAGTGTAATCAGAGGTCTAGTTTCATTAGGCGTGACGAGTTGAGGTGAGGTGCAGTAGCGCGTTCCGAATAATAGGGCAAGTAGACAGCAGCCATAATAACGCCACTACATTCTTTATTTTATAGGTACGTGGTACATGGTGGTGGTGGTGGTAAGAGGCATTTAGGTGTCAACTAATTTTGGTTTTATAGTAAGCTTTGAAAGGTCCAGCATAAAGTGAGCTCTAAATGGCTCAAAAATTAAAGTCCGTGACTGCGTTGTGTTCCTGGTTGAGGAAGGTCGCCAGAGCTCCCGAGGATGTGTTGTGTTGAGGGCGAAGGACCCGCGTTCGTCTCCAGCTATCCACATAAACGAATCCTCAAATCAATAAAGGGTACGCGCTTGTGATTCTACTGGAATCACAAGCGTCCATAAGCTACATCAGACCCCGTCGAAGTACAAAAAAAAATTGGTTGTCTATATAAAGTTGGTTTACGGACGATAATTTTACGTCATAATAGGAAAACATAGTGCTGCCATACAAACCCCCCCTTTCACCCCCTTAGAGGGTGAATTTTGAAAAATCCTTTCTTGCTCCCCTAGACCTTATCTCTAGAACCAGCGGTTTGGGCTGTGCGTTGATATTTCATGCGCGCAGCCGGCGTTCGGAACGGGACAATGAGTTCACTTTTTTGTGCGTGCAGCCGGCGTTCGTCGATTTATAAGACGTTATCACGTCAAAAACGAATGTATGTACGTACGAATAACCTACCTAATAGTGTAACAACGACCCCTTGCGTCACCGCTTACACAACGCACATGTTATCTAGGATCTGAGCCGATTGATAAAATCTGTGCATTTGGTGCATATTGATGACTTGTGAAATGGCGGCGACATTGGCACGTTTTGTAAGAGGTTATGTGAGATCATGCTGAATAGCTACTGCATAAAGCGCTGTACCAATTTCGATGTAGTACGTAGGTACTCAAGTAAAACTTTATTTCGGTAAACGTATGTAGGTAATAAATTTTAAATTAAATGTATTTTATGACTGTATACTACCTAGTACTGGCAGAAGGCCAACGATGAATCTGGATGGTTCTGACAGGGTAGCAGTGGACGCCACTGCTGTACCACAGTGGAAGGTAAGTAATTGGGGAAACCACCATACTCATATCCCCAAATAAAGTATGATGTCGGCTAATGCAGTCTGAATGAATCACTGCCTAAATCCGAAACAGAAACACGGGTTTGTTGCTAGTTGTTTATTTACAAACAAATATTGAAGTTCACAATCGTTTATTTGTTTTAAAACTGCTTTATTGCTTAAATAACGTTTCGATCCAGCAAGGCCAGCCAACTACTTCTCACTACCGTTGGCATCAGTTATTTACATGTGATTACTCGTAATTCTCAATGAAACGATGTTTTGCCTCATTATATGGGCCATTTGTTTACTTTAATAGACACAAGGTGGTTTTTGTACAAGCACGATGCATGGTCGCATTGATATTGTTCTGGCTGGCACCCAGGCAACCAGGGTATAAAATATAGCCTATGGGCCTGGCCATATGAGTCCGGTGCGGCGCAGAGACCCTCATTTAGTACCGAGAGACGCGCGTCTTGCGGCGCGCGCGACGTTAAATTTTGCGTTGCGGCGCCGCACCGCAAACATGTGGCCAGGCCCTAAGTATGTCCATCCTTACGGCCTGGTAAAATAATAAAAAAATAAAAAACCGGCCAAGTGCGAGTCGGACTCGCGCACGAAGGGTTCCGTACCATTATCTATAAAAAAAACTATTTTATTCTGTGTTTTTAGTATTTGTTGTTATAGCGGCAACAGAAATACACCCTCTGTGAAAATTTCAGCTGGAGCTATCACGGTATCAGTGAGATACAGCCTGGTGACAGACAGACGGACGGACGGACGGACAGCGGAATCTTAGTAATAGGGTCCCGTTTTACTCTTTGAGTACGGAACCCTAAAAAAGGACTAGTTTCGGGGTCTACCTATGTACAGTCACCGGAACAAAGGTCACCGGATATGATGGAACAAAGGCCGCAAAAATATCTGATGACGACTCTATTCCTAGGAATACGAGACTCTAGAGCCGTTAGAGCGTGTCAGATATTGTTGCGGCCCTTGATTCATCATATATTTATGGTAACTGTACATACCTACTTAAAAAGCTAAAAACTTAAATTGTACAGACAATACATTTTACCTCTTTTCAGTACCCGACATATGTAACATTTTTATAAATATTTTTTCTCAAACATACAATGAAATATTGACGTTACGTTCCTTATATTCATATTCATTTATTTCGTATTAATCATACATTGTCATTCATTACATTAAAATATCATAATGAGGTCATTAAAAACAATGTCAACAGGCATATATATAAGAAGCAATACAGGCAAAGTTATTTAATTTATAATTAAAATTGTTCGTCCAGGAATTCAGCTTCCGAATAATAGGCCTTCCGCATCAGCAGGGATTTAAGTTTCAGGGTAAAACCAAGGCACGTCCGACAGTCTTTAATAGCTGTCGGTATTTGGTTGTATATCCGCGGACCCAAGACATACATTCCATTGGCCGCTTTCATGAGTCGGTGTCTTGGCACCTCCAGGTCATGCTTCCTCCTATCCTGAAAACGACCGCTGGTCCATATCCTCCTTTGAAATACCTCCAAGTTCTGCCGAACATATTTACCAACCTCGAGGATGAATATCGAGGGAAGTGTTAGGACTCTAAAGTCCACAAATAGCTGGCTATAACGACGTATCACGTTTCAAGTGCGGCGAGACGGGACTCTCATTATGAAATTTCATATAAAATTGGAGGTTGCAGGCCTATTAGCAAAGTGATCTTCTTTTGAACCATCGTCATGACGTCCAGCAATTAAAAAAAAACGTTTGAGAAAAGCACTATACATAACTCGGTCGGCACTACGGATTGCCCGGCTATCCTGTAGGTACCTATATCTATATTGACACTCGGCAGGCAATCCCTTATTTACCGGCCCTCATTTAGAAAGTTAATGCAAGGTCGTATCAAGAGCTCAACACAGTGGCAGAGAGAAGAACAGAATGGCGATTACTCCACCGACAAGAGCCTAGCTCTTAAGTTTATGATGATGATGATGATGATTATAATCTAATTTTGAGATGTGAGTAGTGACCTGACCCTGCCTGCGAAGCTAACGATCCTGGGTTCAAAATCCGGTAAGGCCAAATATTTGTGTGATCACCATGAATATCTGTTTCTGGGTCTTGTATATGTTTTATATGCATTTAAGTATGTATATTCATATCAATTAAATATAAGTATCATAACCCATAACACAAGCCCTATTGCGCTAACTAATAATAGGTAGAGGGTAGTTCAATTTGTGTCAGATTGTCTACTTATTATTATTTAGAATTGCCTCAAAAACTTACAGGTACAGGCTAGACACAACAAATGTTGTCATCTAACCAGAAGTTAACCTTTACACCGAGGTCTAGAAGTAATTTCAATAATTATACATTCATGAGCAAAAATCACTCGACGGAAACTTCGCAGAATCTTAACATGTTCACATTAAAAAACCGACCTTGCTTGCGAATACAAATATCATACGAGTTTCCTGTAAAGAACTGGTTTCTTGAAAAGGTTAATTTTCTATATTTTTCTTTGGTTTGTCCAAGTAAAATACCTAAAAAGGTATTCTGGGTGCGTTGGTTCTGTTTACTGTGCCATAAAATTAAGGACTTGGAAACAATAAAAGCATAGTTTTAATTAGGTACGATGGAAATTACACATTTTAAACCTGAAAGTAAGCTTCAGTTTTATTTTTAATTTTATATTCTGTTTATGTAAGTTTTGTACTGCAGACCTCTAGTTTTTTCAGTTGCATTTTTCCAATATTTTCATTCTCTGAGTACCTATTACGAATGTAGGTACTAACGAGCATATACATTTATGTAATAATCTGCAGTTACCTATCTGTAAATCTGCCTCTACTACCTACTTAACTCTAAAAAGGTGTTTTTGATTAAACATCAATAAAAATATACTTTTACTTTGTGAATAAATCTCTGTAACCCTTGCATCTACCTACAGATAACCATTTTCGTCATTAAACCTCTTTTCAAGTTCTGACAAGGTCGGTACAGTTTTAATTTATTTTGTCCACTTGTTAAAATTATATAATTGAATGACATTTATGTGTCAAGGCGAAGTTACTACCGGTTGTTAATAAAAAAATACAGCAATCGTATGGCGATGGAGGATAGTTCTTTACTTGTCTGACCAGTTTTTTTTAATCAATTGCACTAAAATCTCGGCTTTTCTTTTCCCCTAGATGATGAAGACATAAAAGTTACCTGTAATATTTTATAAGCTTCGATTTAACTTGCACTGTTCGTGTGTAAATTGGCCTTCAACACTTGCGAACCTTTTTTCAGCATAGGTAAGCTTAATAAATCAATATTTGGGTTGGGGACAATCTTACACAAATCGACCTATATAGTCGCAAATTAAGCAAAAATTGTACTAGTACCCACTAGGTCTCCGGCTTCGTAGGCAAGGTCACTCACTACCAACTAGGCTATAGGCATCGTCAACTTATATTTTGGTACCACCGAGCTGATCTGATGATGGACACAGAAGGTCTTGTCGTTCTTGGGTTGATTGACATCTTTTCAATAAGTTCCTAGTTGATGACTGTGCAAAAAAGTACAGCACTTTATTACACGCTTTTGTTTGTGCATAAGAAAGTAACTACATAATTATGTAGATACGTAAGTGTACTTGATGGGCAGCTTCGAAAACACTACGAGTATAAGGCTAAAGACACTCAGTTCGGTTTCCAGCCTGGAGTGGCGACGGAATCTGCTATCTTGTGCCTAAAAAGTACTGTCCAATACTATGCTAATCAGGATAGTCCAGTGTACGCCTGTTTTCTGGATCTATCCAAAGCGTTTGACCTGGTCTCGTATGACATCTTGTGGGGCAAGGTGTCGTCCGGGACCAGTCTCCCGCCAGAGTTCATCGCGGTATTTGAATACTGGTACAGTAATCAAATCAACTCTGTGCGATGGGCAGGCGTGCACTCGGATGAATAAATATTGGAATGTGGAGTGCGGCAGGGGGGGGGGGGGGGTAACCTCTCCCACCTTATTTAATGTGTATATGTACGGGTTGATGGAGGAGCTCACTAGCACCAAGGTCGGTTTTCACATAGGCGGTACATGCATTAACAACGTAAGTTATGCTGACGATATTGTGCTGTTGGCTCCCTCTATCAGTGCGCGCAGGAAGCTCGTCAGAGTCTGTCAGTGTTATGCGGAGAGACATGGGCTTCGGAGATTACAGCGGTTTAAATACCTGGGTCACTGGCTCACTGAGGCTCAGTGACGATGTTGACATTGAGCGGGAGCGTAGGGCATTGACAGTTCGATGTAATATGCTGGTGCGCAGGTTTGCGAAGTGCAGCAATGATGTCTTCACATCACGCTCTTCAAATCATTTTGTCAATCTTTTTATACTTGCGGCCTGTGGACCAGCTGTACGCAGCGAACATACAATGCCTTGCGAGTTCAATATAATAATGCGTTTAGGATACTGATAGGGCTACCTCGCTACTGTAGTGCGTCAGGGATGTTCGCCGATGCACACACGGACGACTTTTACGCTATCATGCGTAAAAGAGCGGCATCCCTACTGCACAGATTGCAAGGTAGTGCTAACAGTCTCCTAAGCGTATTCTCCTGCAGAATAGACTCTCCACTCATGAGGCGATGGAGCAAAATGCATGAGCCTGCTTGAGCCTGTGATAATGATAATAATTAAATATGTACATAAATAATTAACGAATAATGAATGAAATAATTAATGAATTTATATTAGATTGTATTATATTGTTGATATTTTAAGTACTAACATAGTCGTTCTAAGGATACTACTAAAAATAATGGATCTCGTTATCTGAGTAATAAATGAATTGAATTGTAAGTAGGTACTTGTCCTTCAAAATATGCAAACCAATTTTTACACAAATTATTATTATTTTATTTTTATTTTAAACAATTATATGGATGTAAACAAAAATGTCTGAAATAAATATATCTATTCTATTCTATTTACCCACATGATCGTACCTATCCGAGTGTGCTGAAATTTGGCATACCTACTTAGTTATGGAAACTTTGGTGACTATACGTAAATATTAGTTACGTTACCATCAACATAATCTGATGATGGAGACGGAAGAAGAAAGAAAGAAGAACTAAGAACAAAACTAAACAAGAACTAAAAAAAAACATATAAAAATATTAATATACCATAAGAACTCCTCAATTATACAGACATGATGAACCCATCGTGTTTGGGCTCGTTGGAATCCTCTCAACGAGTAATGACTATAAAATAAAACAAACCGGCCAAGTGCGAGTCGGACTCGCGCACGAAGGGTTCCGTACCATTATCTATAAAAAAAACTATTTTATTCTGAATTTTAGTATTTGTTGTTATAGCGGCAACAGAAATACATCATCTGTGAAAATTTCAGCTGGAACTATCATGGTATCAGTGAGATACAGCCTGGTGACAGACAGACGGACGGACGAACAGCGGAGTCTTAGTAATAGGGTCCCGTTTTACTCTTTGAGTACGGAACCCTAAAAAGTAATACATTTTTGACAGAAACTTATTTTAAATTTAAATTAAGAACTCACCCAAAATCTCATCCAGCCAGTAACACGACACATAGAGGAAAACAGCGATGCCGAGCCAGAAGCCCAGCAGTAATATGGCGAGGTACGCCCACATCGTCGGTTATCTCATCACTCACTTTGATAGGTCACAGCACATCACTAGTTCACTTTTTAATTATGTTTTTTAATTGTTAACATTTTTGGTTGGCTGTAAAGTTGTGGTACGAGCTAGTCAATGTTATTAGTGTTGAGGTCAATTGTAAGTTGTTGTAACGTTCTTTTTACCCTATTTTTATATTTCAGAAAACAGGCCTATCTTATATCAAATAATGTGAAATCTTCTAACTTACTATTAACATGAATTAAGAGAGCCGGAACGCAATAAAAGTATTTATCTGTAATCAGTTGTCCTAATTTCGTTTAGAGATATAGATCTGTAAACATTGTACAAAAGTTCTTTATTTGATAAAAACTTTCACTAAGGAAGGTACCATATTTTTGATTCCGAGAATCGATTTTAATTTGGAATAGTAAATGAATAGAATTCTGAAGATATTAGATAGGAACCTCTATTCGTAATGAAATAAAATGTATTTTAAGCCTGTAACTCAAATCTTGTCTGGAATATATCGCTTCCTAGCCCTCAAATCGCTTGAGTAACTAATACAATTTAGGTATATTACATTTAGGTGGGAGTTAAGCGGTAGATAATAGAGCTCATACAATCGATCACATAGATCGATCGGTTGACCGATCGCTCGAATGTAATGGCACCTAAAAATCACCTAACTACATAGTTTTTGAAAAAAAAAATTAAAAATGTTGTTAGGTATTTCGTAAGTTTTTTTCTCTGTTACAAAGGTCCGTTAGGGCTACCTAGTTTGTATGGTATAAATACAAAAAGAACCCGAATTAATCTTGACTTGACTATAATACTATTTGAATTGTATTGTGTGTTCTTCAGGGGGTGTATGCGACTAACACATCAACTTTCGGTTCGGTTTTGTATTTACCGCACACACTCTACTCTTGTAGAACGAGTGGATGGTCACGTGTAGACTCGAGACCACATGACAAAATTCAAAACCGATTCCAATTCTAGATCCCATATAGTCGAACAGACAACTCATAGCTTCCTCACCGAAGCATGTTTTGGTGACGCACAAACAACAATATTAGGCATTGTCTTCAATCGATTGTTTGATAAACATGACGCAAACAAAACAAAACACGATCATCTTGCCACTAATCGAATAGATCTATGTTAAGAATATACCCAACCGTAACTTTTGTTTTTTATCAGCAGCATGTCGATCACGTAATGCATTGTACAGTCGCCATCACATACATCGGAGCAAACAAGCAGCTCACAAACATCGGAACACACCTCTTTTTTCAAGGCATTACGGTGCATGTGCCGATATTTTTGAACACCTATAGTGTACCAATGTATGTGATGTGATGGC
Organism: Epinotia brunnichana; assembly: GCA_963854355.1. Lineage (NCBI taxonomy): Eukaryota > Metazoa > Arthropoda > Insecta > Lepidoptera > Tortricidae > Epinotia > Epinotia brunnichana. The sequence continues at coordinate 1,545,768 of OY977938.1, forward strand.
GACTGTACGTATCTACGTCAGGTAGATCATGTCACATTTTGTATGGGAAAATGACAGCTGAACAGTAACGTGGGTTCAAAAAGGTTCGTGATACCCCTCAGGACAATGGCAATGGCAAACAAGTGCTGGCATGCGTATTGACAAGCAAATGGACGCATGCAACTCCAGAGGATTTGCCAACTCTTTATAGATTTTAGGTATTGTTGTGGTAACAGCTGGACTGTTATTCTTTACGCGCTCATGCGCCTCACTTCACCCGTCACGCCTAATTAAACTAGACCTCTACCTACGCTAGTTACCTACTACGAATCGCGGCGTCAAGGTATATTTGTGGGTGAGCTTACAACAAGTTACAGAATAGCGGGACAGGACAATGTCAAACAAGACAAGTGCTGGCCTGCGCGATGGCAAGCAAATTTGCCAACCCCGTTATTGATTTGAGGATTCAATGTGCTGACAGATAGAGATGCATGTCCTCACTCTCAGTATAGCGTATCCTCGGTTAGCTGCCGACTCAGCACCAGTAACACGCCTCACAGAGCAAGTACAATACAATACAAATAATCACATACAGAACATAAAAAACTTAAAAATAGAGGTTAACAACAGGCGGTATTATCGCTAAAGAGCGATGACTTCCAGACAACGTTTGGGTAGCGGAGAAATTGATAGAAATAAGTAGAGGAGGCAAAATTGGACAGCGTTATGTTAGAATAGGTTATGCGACACAATGTTAAAAATGGGAAAATGAGCGTCAAAGATCGAAAAGGGTGTTATATGTGACTGCGGTCTTTGGTAAGAAGAGAAGGTTTATGTTTATGTTGGGATACTCCAAATATGACCGAAATAACATTCCGGTGTCATACCTCTCTATTTGCTCCAATCCTACTAATATTATAAATGCGAAAGTTTGAATGTTTAGATGTTTGAATGTTTACATTTCTGCATGTTTGTTACTCAATCACGCTTACCTAAACGAATCAACCGATTTGGATCAAATTTTGCACGAAGACAGTTTATAGCCTGGTTAATTTTTATCCCGGGTCCGGGCAGATGTATTTAGTCGCGGGCGGAAGCTATAGTATCGTATAAATTTGTAATTGAATGAGTAGGTAATTGATACAGCAGTAGGTAATGAAAAACATTAGATTCTTGGCAACACAAGTAATAAGTCTTTTATCCGACTGCAAGACGGAAAAGTCCTGGTTATGTATTTCTCTTTAAGCATGAAAAAATGTACACGTAGGTATACAACTATACATGTTGTCTTACTATCGGTAACGACGGACACATGTTTAACTGTTTTATTAGTAAGTATGTCTAAGAACAACGGTATTGCAACGCGCTCCACATATAATAGGGTATCGGACAACAGTGCATACAGTTAAGTCACTCCGTGATCGTAGTGTGAATGTACTATTGGTATTTACCCCATTTCACACGCGACGATTAAATCTGAATGCAACCAAACATGATTAAGAATAATCATATCATTTTGACCTAGCCCAAGATGGGACTCCTGAATAGTACGAGTGGATAAAGTAGATAATTATTTTTCTCATTTACAGTGATTTAATGTTCACTGTAAAGGAGTAACGTAAGAAGTATCCACTTATAATTTATGGCTTTATCTCCGTCAGAACCCGCTGCTTTATTTCAGCTTAAAATACCGCTCCCTTGAGCTGCATCATCCAATGTATGAAGGAGTATCCATACCTAACGGATGTAACTCCTATAAAAAAAAAAGTTACATTCACCAGCATTAAGGGGCTCCAAGCGCTAATTGAATAGTTTTGATGAGTTTTGATGATGACTTTTGAGTTGATATTCCTCCGTCATAACAATATATATATTTATGACACAAACGTTCATCGGTTCTTCAATCCTTTATCTAGTTGTTTGCATGAGAGTTTTTTAGAAAAAAAATGTTTCTATATTTTTTATGATTTATTCAAACATGGTTTAAAAAAACTCTGTTTTCGATATTAGTATGTTGTTTATGCACTTTTATAGATGAATATTAACTGTAACTGTTCCTTATTGACGTCTCTAACAACTCAAGGGAGATTTTTATTTTTAACTCATTTTCACAAAAGTTACGTCCAAAAAACTGGTTTTTTGGCCTAAAACTGCTAAAGTTTGGTGCCATATATCTCGAAAACGGTGAGTTCTGAAGTAAACATGGGACACTATTTCGGTAAACCTCGTTGTTGTTAATACGGTAAGCCACAAAAAACACGAAAAAACGGACAGTAACAGATTGAAGGTCATTGGGAGCTGCAAGCCCCTTAATCAGATATATCCATAACAAAGCGGGAAAACATATCTGACACGTCCTAACTGCCCTAGGAATAGTGTCTTGTCAGATATTAATTATGTCCTTTGTTGGCGGCTGATATGAATGCTAGTGACTGTACTAGTACTAGTACAAACAAGAGGACAATCAGACAAAAATGCTAACTTTATTGCAATGGATCCTAAACCAAATATAAAACAGCACACGATTACTTCGTACACTTTTGAATCTGCAATATTTACGTTCAATTTATTGTCTATTAGATATCCGTAAGGTATTTGAAATAGAATAAGCAATAGTAAAGTATTTTAGAAATGATGCTACACACGTGTATGTGATCGACAGGTAGCCGGCGACGCGACGTGCGACCTTCCCGAGGTGATTTGGTGAATAGTTATTACTTAATTCGAATAGGTAGCGTAAGATAAGAGATAAAAAAAAAATAAAGACTTGATTTTTCTTCACGATACCTAATGATTTAAAACTATGGTTTCAGTTTTCGGTACGATGTCGCTTACACCCTTTATATACATAGACATAATTTATTGGTAATAACACATTACAGGTCAAAAATATTTCATACATGAATCACTATAAAAAATTACATAATTCGATGTTTTATATTTTGGTGGCTGCCGATGGGGTTCTTAGTGAAGATGGATACTACCAATCCGTACACAATCATATCAAGGTGACCATTAGTTAATACAACATTAATAAAGGAAACAATGTAATAACATTAGTTTAACTCGCTGTCTGCGTGTTGTATGCCCGGATGGCTGGCTGTATCTAACATTTTTCGACCACATCTTTTCTAGAGCCTTAGAAACATAAATATTGTCACAATATCAACTGTTTTGTGGGCCTATACGCCTCCCATTTGTCAAATACTAATGACTAGACAGAATTTGTCATTTTCTGACACACACAACCACGAGACAAACACGTCAATAATACGCTTTCTGACCGTACACTTACGAATTCAACGTATGTATCGGCGTGTGCCAGTTTCAGGTCGTTTCGAGGAATCCAGTATCTTTGAAGGGCGATAGGTAACAACCTCGTTCAAATAGAGGTTAATGCACATATCGTTTAAAACATACAAGTACCTTACTTATCCATATTATGTACTGTTATTATAAATGGGAACGTAACTCTGTCTGTTACCTTATCAATCTTTAACCGATAAACCAATTTAGATGCAATTTTGATATGTAAGAATTTTGAGACTAGGAAGCACATAGGATGGCGATTATTCTGAAAATCAGCCCTTTAAAGGGTTAGGGGAAAAGGGGAATGCGATAAGCGCCTGTGGGAAGTATGTATTCTCCTTGGAATCATTCATACTCATAGAGTACATCTGAATGTCTGTCAATTTCGACCAGCTTGACAGTACTGGCTTACCACGAGGCAGCTTGACCCACCTGTGGGAAGTCCATAATTTACAAATAATATGCACTATATTCGGTTCATACGTGTGGGACCTAAAATGTCACAGACAAACATACACGCACCAACTTATTACACCGGGGGCGTCGGGGGTTAAAAATGACTTGAACTTTGAAGAAGTAAGTTTACTTACAATCGCGACAATCGCGCAAGATCTCGGATTTGCCATTTATGTCCCTTTCTAACCCTTTCCCTAGTAAATGTTAATAAAAACTTGTACCTAAATAGTTGCCAAGGAAATGTAACATTGTACTTAATCCAAAGTAAACGTAAATTAAATTTAGCGAGCCTGTGCGAGTTGCTAACCCGGCAGCAACTTGTCACTGCGCACATCTTGTGTCAACGAAAGTGGCCGCCGAGTCTATAAGGAAACCACATAATAACCGAGTGTTTAAGACAAGTCTTACATAAAGGGCTTCCTGGTTTAGGCACATAGGTTTTACCTATCACTAGCTGTGCCTCCGGCGTCTCTCGTGTTTGACGAATAATACTGTGACTTTTTGAAAGAGCGAGCGAACGAAGCTGCTCTCCTATACATACAGGCCGCATTTCTCAACCAATTCTGGTGAAATTTTTTGACCAGGTTCAATATTTATATAGATTTTGTTATGTCAGTCTTTTGAAGTAAAAAATAAAAGATTTTTGCGAGTTCTACAGCTGACACTTCACAGAGCCATTATAGTTTTTAATCTGTCACATCTGTGCTAAACATGCATATTATTACGCCTGCACCTCACAAGACGGCCGCGACATACTCTCGAGCTCTCTCGCACTATCCGTCTCTCTCTAATTAGACCACTTGGAAAGAGACGGATAGTGCGAGAGAGCTCGAGAGTATGTCGCGGCCGTCTTGTGATAGCCGTGCTGAGCCGAAGGCAAGGGCGATAAATATGCGATCTGAGGCTTTCTTTATTACCGCCCGTGGCGAGTACAAAACTTTAAGTCTCTCCCAGGCCAGGTGGGATTTTCCGTTCGCGTAGCGTGCGGTTATTGCTACTTTATGGCCCGGTATGACGTTAATAAAAATACACGCTTCTGGAACTCATTATAACCCTTACATACCCGCGGGAGAAGTGCCCTATAGTTAATTCAATTACAACCCTACCATAAATAGAAACTACTGGTATGGGCGTTAACTTGCTAATTAAAATAGCCGACCAGTTGCATTGCTAATGCCATAAAACATTTAAACTATTTCCGTTACGAACCAACGCCGCCATTTTTTTATTGGAAATCTCTTACATTTCCTCACATACAGTTACAAAGTTACCGTTTCACTCAACTGCGGCGCCTCTAGTCTTACCTAAGTCTAAGGAACTTTGTATGGGGAATGGTAGTTAGTTATTTAGCCGTCGGCAAAGATAAGTTGGTGAGTCGGACTGATATGCTGGGCGTATGAGATATTTTCACTTTCGCTTGAAACGCGTTTAGTACTTGCTCATGAGTTTAAAGTAATCGAAAGTTAAGTACTGTTTGTACAGTTTAAAGTATAGTAGTTAGACCGAGTATAGGTACTATATTTAATATTTCTACGCTCAGAGAACTTGTGAACATCTCTTTCGAAACTCAATTCATCTCATTAAGTTTGACCTGTTCTTATTTAATTGTAATCAACAATATTTTAGCAAATTCGTTGTCATTTAGTGATATGTACTTTTAGTTTTCTTTATTTTTAGTGTACATTTATTTTTTCTTGGATAATATTTGTAAAAGTGCCTCTGGCCTATTAGCAGAAAAATTTACAGTTCTTTCAAAAACAAAAAATAAATTAAGGTATGTACACCTACCTACATTAAACATTAACACTATAATTAAGTCCTTCAATTTAATAATCCGTTTTGTCAGAAACCTTTTTTCATACCAATTTTCGCAAGTATCTATGCGCGGGCTCACTGCACTGCATATCGATCTAACATTAGCGAGCGATACAACATTTCGAGGGTTAAATTCCCCAATGAAAATGTTCACAAGATTCTATTAGTGTTTGACATGCGATGTCAATGTTTGCTTTGACTGTCATTTGTTAGAGTAATTATGTTTTTCTTAAACTCTATACAGATGGCTTGATTGCCGGGAATTTACATTGTCAACCCACCGCTGCCTATTACACTTCTTATTACAGAAAGTTTGGACTTCCCACTCACTCGAAAGTTGTGTGAAGTAATTATCTTCAAAATTTAATATCTCAGACAGACGGCTAGGTATGTGTGAGCAGAGTTCATAACACGAATCATCCCGGATCACTTTTGAACGTTTAAACTGTATTTGCGGTTATACGTGTTTCGACCCTTGTCTAATTACTAAATGTGAAACTTCGTTATAAATTGGTTAGAATGTCAACAATCTAAGACACCATTTTAGATTCCACTGCTCTCAAGAACAATATTTAAAAAAAAATACTGTTTTCGGTAGAAACTTTAATCTTTAATCTGATAATTTACTTTAAAAACACAGTTTAAACCGACTGCAAATCAGTATCCAAATACCTACGCTTCAAATGTGCGTATGAAATTTGAAGAGTTCCCTCGATTTCTCCACGATCCTATCATCAGATCCAGACCTGACCCTTTCAAACAAAAAAATAATTTTACTAATCGTTCCCTCTTCGAGCATAATCGGGGAACATAAAAATTACATAAAAAATAATAGATTCCGACGAATTACGAACCTTCTTTTTCGAAGTCGGTTAAAAACATAAAATATCTTAATAATAATAATTAAAATATCTTAATAATAATAATAATAAGCCCGCAGGGCAGCTTGTGGCGAGCTGTTGGGGAGTAACGACCCCACGGACCCGAGTGCTCCCGAGAGTCGGTCAGGGCCTCCGTCTCCGGCGTGTCTTCGTCGGTCGGAGTGGAACCCCAAGGGGGCCCGCAGGACTCTCAGCTCTGGCTTGCCTTCATTGGCCGTCCAGAGAGGAGTCGTCAGAGCTATATGCTCCAGGGGTGGAAGTGTTAAAGGGCATAACGCCGCGAGTAACTTCGGAGAAAGCGCAGCACCACCTCTCGACACCCCTGAGCCGCTCACCCGGTGTTGCCCCTGGCCGTCTTTACGACGGCATTTTTAGGCGCCCATCTAATGAGCGGCTAGTCACCGCCTGCCTCGATAACCTTGTGGATAACATTGTTATGGCAGGTGTCCGGACCACTTTGTAATAACCCAATTTTATTGTCCACCCAAATGTCATCACCATAGACCCAATTCTTTTTTCCATTTTCCTACAATAGCTCCAACGCCTGCTGGGACCAGTTCACGGGTATCTACCGATGTACCCGTGAATGGGTTCTAGCAGGTGTACTACATGACATTAAATTTCGTCTCCAAAGGGCCTCTACGTGTTGGATCTATATCCCCACGCACGCCTTCCAAATGACCGGGGTTCGCCCCGTGAATTTAAATCGGAGATAATAATAATAATAAATGATTTATTTCACAAAAACACTTGTTACATGATATTATGGGGTATATCCATCAGACTCCAAACTAGGCTTAAGCCTGTATCTTGGCAGTCTGCGAGTGCGAAAAAAACAAGATTTACAGGAGTGTTAAGGAAATGTAGTTACTTAGTTATATAGTTTAGATAATACTAGTCGAGTTGGTATATAAACTAAATTCTATTGACATGCGAGTGTGTTTGCATATATATGTGTGTGTGTGTGTGTGTGCGTGTGTTTGTGTGTGTGTGTGTGTGTGTGTGTGTGTGTGTGTGTGTGTGTGTGTGTGTGTGTGTGTGTGTGTGTGTGTGTGTGTGTGTGTGTGTGTGTGTGTGTGTGTGGGGGGTGGGGGTGGGTGTGTGTGTGTATGTGTGTGTGCTTGGGTGTGAGTTGATGATGGAAATTCCACAACAGCTTTATAGGGTTTAGTTTGTATGCGGTATTCTAACCAGTCTCTCGGTTTCAGCATATGACAATGTTAGTAACCATTTCTTTACGATACGTCTAGCTTCAGGAGTGGAAAGCTGTTTAATGTTCTGGTACTTGCAGATGTTATTATATACGTAGGGATGTGAAAAAGCTGGAGATTTACGAGCCGAAGCTGATATGAGCGGTGGCAGGGGCGCCTTATATATGCGTCTTCTTAAGATTTCCTCATAGAGCGCAGAATTGAGTAAACAACTGTGAGTCCGCGAGACCGCTTTCATGATATAAAGCTGGCGCACTCTAAGAAACCCACATTCTCGGTAAAGTGTATCCGTGGGATAACGAAACGGTTTCCTCAGCATCACCTTCAATACAGCTCTCTGAGCACGCTCCACCTGAAGGATGTGGCATTTGGCTGCACTACCCCAGATTGCGACACCGTACTGTAGTATGGATTGACATAAAGCATGATATACCAAACGAAGTACTACAGGGGAAGCGCAGTCCCGAAGTCGTTTCACCACATAAATAAGTTTTCTTACCCTAGACGCAAGCAGAGCCAAATGTTGTTTAAAGGAAAGGTGTTGATCGATGAGAAGCCCTAAGTACTTTACATAGTGGCACCTTTCAATTTCTTGACAGGCACAGCCATGTACGTGACAGACAGATGATGCCGAAGTGTAATGCGCACAAGAGTGAAATTTAATAGTCTTATTCTCAGGCGGGGAAGAAACTGCTGTCTTTGAGAAAGCTATGAAGTTAGTCTTACTAACATTTAGTGTCAGCAAATTGCTGCTCAGCCATGAAGCCACGCCAGCCAGCACACTCTCAGCCCGATTATAGGTTTCATCCCAAGTTTTCCCATTTACGACCACTACTGTATCGTCTGCGTAGCAGACAAGCTTTGCATTAGGTATATCAGTGGTAAGGATATCATTAATATATAGAGTAAACAAAGTTGGGCCAAGTACGCTCCCCTGCGGCACACCAAAGCTGACAGGAAGGTGGTTACTCACATGTTGTCCTATTTTTACCATCTGACTTCGATCAGTTAGATAGCTGGTGAACCAATTCAGCGCAGTGCCCCTAATGCCCATGTACTCCAGCTTTCTCAGAAGTATGGTTACAGAGACCGTATCAAAGGCCTTGGCCAAGTCTAAAAATATGCCAATGCACTTATTGCCACGGTCTAGGTGACCAGAAATTTGATTGGTGAGTAAAATCGCTGCATCCTCTGTCGACAATCCCGCTCTAAATCCGAATTGGGTGTCTGAGATCAGGTGATGTTTCTCAATGAAACCAATCAGTCTAGTGTTGACAATTTTTTCAAGGATTTTTGAGAAAACACACAGGAGGGATATTGGCCTGAAATTAGACGGCATGTCCTTGGAACCGCTTTTGAAAATAGGTGATACTGCAGCAATCTTCCAGCAATTCGGGAAGCAGCCAGTTTCGATGCTCAGATTGCAAATGTACGCGAGTGGCTCCAAAATCACGTCCTTAATTTCCTTTATTAATAAAGGTTTTACCTCGTCAGGACCAGGGGCACTGTGTGATTTGAGTTGGGAGAGAATCCTATCCACTTCATGAATGTCGGTAGGGTATATGAAGAACGAGTTATTAGCCATTTTTAGTGGTTTACATTTAGAAGCAAGTGTAGTTTGAGTTTCTGAAATGTTTTCAAGGATGCTGTCTGCGAGTGTCTTACCGATAGTAGAGAAATACTGATTGCACACTTCTAGTGATTCCTGTATACTTCTACTGTTATTGTGGATTAATTCCTCTGCATCATTTTTCTTTACTGGGGTTTGGGCTATATCCTTAATCGTTTTCCTCGATTTCTTATTATGAATGATAGTAAAGAAAGACAGAAACAATCATCAACTTTTTTTTATTCTTGGGCATTTTTTATTCGTCACATCGCAATTCCATTCGTCAAAAAAAAATCACGCTTGGGCTATTCGTATTCGTCAATATGTTTCCCACGCACGCCTACCCTACGTAATGAGCCAGAACGAGAGGGCGCTAAACACACTGCAATCCAAATGCGATGCTAAAGTGATGAATTGTATTAAATCCAGAGGGGTAATCACGTAACGTTCCGAACGCGCGTCGGTACAATTAACTGTCAATTTTCCATATAAAAAGTTAGACCTACCCGTACCCGACGTTCGTACAATGCGTTACGTGATCGACCTGCTGAGTCTTCTAGGTTGATGTCGCTATTTATACGCCTCCGTAAGGCGTTGCAAGAAAGAGTTTTTTTTTGTGAACGAGACAGATTGATCCGATAGCTCAGTTAGCCGCTACTAACCAACTGAGTTGTAGCCGGTTCGAATCCAGCTCGGAGAAATAACATTTTAAATATTTCCTTTATAAATTTTCGTTAGGAGACAAAATTAATTTTTGAACAGTCAGCAGCAGAAGTTGCTAAGCGGTCCTAGTGCTCAAAATGATCTACACACGAACTCTAATATCAAGGGAATAATAATTAAGGATCTGTGTACCTACGTCATTTTGAGCGCGTTATTTTGCTTAGCTACTTTTGATGCTGACTGAACTGTATTTTGCCCCTAGGCCCGTTCGCGTCCGAAAAACCCTGACCCACGCAATGCGGTTTGGCGTCTTACGTAAAGTAAATAAGCACATGTTACTCCATAGTGTCAGGTTGCAGCGCATGCATGCGCAATAGTGGCACCATGCTTAAGTTATGATTATGTTGCTTTCGTAGCCTGAGGCTCGATTCCGCACTACTGATGTATTAAAATTCTTTTTACAAGCTTTACATTAACTTGCACTGTTCGTATGTATGTAAATATGTAAGTAGGTATGTAAAATGTCCGTCAAGCAATCCATTTTTCAGTCACTTCCCGTTATCCACAATTGAGCTGAAATTTTGCAAGCATATGTATATCGCATGACAATGCAATATTATGATGACTTGGAGCTGATCTGATGCTGGAGCTGGAAGGTGGCCATTGGAACTCCGCAATAAAACGACACAACCCCATCGAGTTTAGGCTCGTTTAGTATATAATGCTCAATGAGTAGTTGATGATGGTATGCAGAAAAGTACAGTCGGCAATAAAAGCTTGTACCAAAAGTGAAATTTTTGACAGAAACTTATTTTCTTTCAATTTGTTTTACACTCGCTACCCGCGCGGCTTCGTCCGCTTTATTTAATCGTATGGCATACATTATTTGGCCTTTGAGTTTGTCAAGCTCCTGCGGACGCAAGTGACAGTTGTCCCCCCTTTGTCAAGTGAGTGGGCAACTCGACTGTTAGAGGTTCTTAAGCCGCCCGAAGGCCTCTAACTCGGCTTAACGACTACTGTCATAGACAGCATCCGGGATCAACTGCTTAGCGTGCCTTCCAAAGCATGCTTATTGCAAAGAACGCAAAGCAAACCCGTGGGATAAAATATAGCCTATTGCCACCCAGAAAGTCCATTCTACACGCAGGTGAAAAAAATAATCGGATAAGCTGTTCCGGAGATTACCCATACATATAAACTGACAAACATACAGTCTCACAGACTTTTCCTCTTTATATAATATTAGTATAGTATAGAGTAGGTCTAAATTTTTTTTTTTTTACGCTTGGAATAGATTTATTTTTTAAAGCAAATTTATTACAGAAAAACACAGTGAAAATAATACAAACAATACCCACTAAACTACTACAAACTTAAACCTATTACTAAGTAACCTAAACCTATTCCTAATCCTAAAACTAAACATCAAACAACCCTCCCCGAGCCACTCCAGGTGCAAAGGTTCCCATCACACTGGCCGCATTGCCGCGCTGAACAGCTATGGCTAACTTTTGCGCCAGAAATGACCCAGAGCGGGGATCAAGTCCTCTTTCTTGTAAGCGACGCCCTACTTCCCTAAAAAAGATTTTGGCCTCTGCGCACTAACACCCAGTCATCTCCACCGCAAGCGAAACAAATAAATAATTGGAAAGACACGCGTACTTGTCCCATGTCTAAATAAGATAGTAACATGCTGCATTCTAAATATTATATATTCGCCAAACTATTATGTTTGATGGCGAGTCGGCGAGACGCGTTAATTACTAGAGCAATTGTAATAACTTAACATATTTTATATACTTACACCCATATCATAAATCCTCTATAATGTGTTCGGAAACCATATAATGACCACGATTATTGCAATTTTATCTGTCCCTGAGCGTTGATGCATTCTCCCTTTGATCTATTTTTACTTTCTTTTCATGCTTAAAAAGAGGCACCCACTCAGACTATGTGAAATATTTTATCTATCCAAATATCATAAAATTCATAAACCCTCCATGATGCGTTCAAGAACCGCACATTATGACCACCATAAAAATAAACTGTTTTGTTAGAACAAATTTCTTATCTGTGAAAATGTTATTATTACTAAATAATAACATAGATTTCGATAATATTATTTCATTCAAATTTTGAACGTATCTGAAAAACAAAGAAATTTGATTTAACCTCTATTCTAATATCAGTCGAGATGACGTAGTTCGAAATGAATTGTCAATTTGCATACAAATTTGACAAATGTCGCACGTAAGTAAGATATCGAACGATATGATAGTTGGAACCGACTCTAGTTTGTCTCTGAATTTAAAAAAAAACTATGACAGCTGCAAGAAAACAACGCCACGATGCCGGTCATAATATGCGGCTCCTGAATGCATCATGGAGGCTTATGATATGTGGATAGATAAAGTAGTGTATGTAACTGTACATAATTAGGCATTAAACACTTTCATTATGTACAGTCACAAAACTTCTAATTTAACCTATACGCCGACGCAAGCGGCAGCTTATCAAGCAATACTATTCCAATCAAGTCTAAATACATAATGACTTCGGAATTGTGCCCCTGATTACAAGTAGTTTACTATGCATTGGGTGCACGGGCTAGTTAAATGCCATTACATTAAATAGAATACCCTGTTACGGTGCTTTATGTTTTTCTTAACTACGATTTAACGCAGTATAGTTTAAACGCAATGCATACTTAATATTCATGAAGTCTGATGATTTTTATATGTAATTTTTATTTAACTTTGTTTATAGTCTGCACAATTAATGTTAATCTATTTCAGAATCTACTATACTTACACAATTTTTTGCTAGAGAGCGCATGAACCAATACACGTTTAATCCAATCTCAATGTGTTACTAGCGCGTTCGTAATGCAGCCCCAGTTATCTCACCGGCGAAACTTGTGTAACTTTTCGTTATCAGACAGAACACCTTCGAATCTTATCTGCAGGACCTTGAATCTGCCGTGAATACCTAATTTGGAGTCTGGCAACTGTGGCATAGATTGTAGTAATTAATTTGAATAAAAGTAATGATTTTTCATTTTTTTTAAGACTAGCTGCCCGGCCGGGAGTAAGTAAGTCCCAACTTACCTCCTGCCCCCCATCCCCCTCAGACCCCTCCCTAGGGGGTAACCTCATAAACTACTCATTCAATATCAAAAAATCTTACACCAGTGTATAGAACGGACCTTAAGAGGAAAGATGAGTTGTCATTATTTCCATAAAAACGTTCTCAACTGTTTCCTCCGAGGTTTTTGGCAGTAGATGAATGATTCTTTTGAAATAACAGCAATTTTACCAATATCTGTGCCAGTATGTTTTGCTTCTTTTGATCATCATCATCATTATCACCATATCAGCCCATAAACGTCCAACTGCTGCCTCGATATTTTGTAACTTGTTTAAGCTCACCTCATCGCTCACCCACAAATATATCTTGACGCCGCTATTCGTAGTAACTAAGCGTAGGAAGAGGTCTAGTTTCGTTAGGCGTGAGGGGTGGAATGAGGCTCATGGGCGCCTAAAGAATAGCCCTGGGCACATTAATATACTCAGATACATACAAAAAAGCTTTATAAGGATTGACTATACTTAACCGAAACAACTATCAAACGATTACATCGCCGCGTGACCTCATACAAGTCACACAAGAACGTGAGACGCAGACGCAACACTGTGCGAACACTTTTTACAGGTTATTGTCACAGTAGACGTATAGGTTAAACAGTAAAACAAATCTGTACCAATGTCCGATGAGACGCACTCTCAGAGACACGCGTCGTTACCATAGCCACATAGACTAGCGAAGACCGCGAAGTCGGTCTATTATAGCCGTGAAGAAGCGTTCATAGCCCAGCGGCGCCTGCGAGTCGCGAGTCTGGACTCTGGATGGGTGACCGCCTGTTTGAATGGTTACTATAAATGAACGCTTCCGTGCTTTGGAAGGCACGCTAAGCAGTTGATCCCGGCTGCTGTCTATGACAGTAGTCATTAAGCCGAGTTAGAGGCCTTCGGGCGGCTTAAGAACCTCTAACAGTCGAGTTGCGCACTTACTTGACAAAGGGGGGACAACTGTCACTTGCGTCCGCAGGAGCTACCTACCACAACCCTGCACGTGTCCCCTGGGTGGTACTAAAGAGTGACAAACTCAAAGGACAAACTCAAAGGCCAAAATAGTGTATGCCATTATCCCATACGATTAAATAAATAGCCGTGGACCTTCAGTTTACAATCGTTTGCCAGATAACATTAAAATGCATCTTCCACCGCAGAATTTAAATACAAAATAAAATGGTGGATTAAAATAAAAAGAATATGATGACTTTTTCAACATACCATTGGCCATAAATTACTTTTAAATAATCTATTACGATAAAACAACGTACAGTAAAGGAAATGTATACCACCGTAGAACGCTGTCGCAATTGACAGGCACCGTCACTCAAACTCGAGTGATATGTCACCTTATTGCGATAGTGTTCTATGGTGGTACCTACGTGAATATATTTCCCTTACTGTACTACATATAACAGTATATCATTATGAATTGATTGATGTATCTAATAATTAGAGCATACCTGCAGTAAAATTACCTTTAACAAATGTTACCAATAAAATATTCATCTAATTTAATTTTCATAAACTTAAGTGCAAGTCGCGGTAGTCGGCGGTATAAGTATCAGCTCGCGTGCCGCGCATGACTGTGTTCGTAGAGCTAAGAGCGCAGGTGTAAAAAGGTCTCGAGACTCTATTTGAGATACTGCGTTAGCTAAATATATTAAGTAGGTGTGTTATTGTCGGCCAAAAAACACGTGTTATCTGAAGATATGTTCTATTTTAAGGGATTTGATTCACTTTCGCATAATATTTGCATTTCAAAGTGCACGACGACGTTTGGTTTTCTTTTGACTTAATGTAACATTGTCAATAATTTCACGATTGATACAATGAGATTTAGTTAGCAACCGTACTTTACCACCTACTTTATAGCATAGATTAGGATAGGTTTTTCGGTTTGTTCTAAAAAAGAAGGCGAAGCGGCGATACTTGTTGCAAAAAAGAGTTACGTCATGCAAAGCATAATAAAAAAAGTTAAATGAAACATTACGCACCAATTCGGTTGTTTTTGTAGTGCATGCTTACGAGTTAGGGTGCGCCACTGTATCAATCAAATACGGAGTATGTTATTCAATATTATAGGGGACGAAATCATTTTTTTTTAAATCTCTACATCGTGATGGTAGATTTTTTTGCGATACATTAAACTTCACGTGTACATGCACTAAAACTGGTATTTTTTTAATACTTAAATTGCAAGTTCAATATTATGTATGTTTGGAGAAAAAAGTCATATCATACAATATCAGTACGAGAAACAAGCATTTAAATTATTCTTCAGTATATTTATCCGCGAATATATTATTGTACGGATTTGGGGCGGAGAGGTTCTCGAGTGGCGACCACGTACCGGAAGGCGCGGCGTGGGTAGGCCTCCCGCCCGCGCCAGGTGGACTGATGACCTGGTAAAGGTCGCGGGAGTCCGCTGGATGCGGGTGGCGCAGGACCGGCCATTGTGGCACTCTTTGGGGGAGGCCTATCCAGCAGTGGACGTCTTTCGGCTGATATGATGATGATGATGATATTATTGTACAAGGATACTGTTTTTTTTGACATCTATTGTTTAGCTAGGTACTTGATAATAAAAAAAACAGTCAACTTGAATCGAATTTTGTTTTTATAGTTTTTTTTTATAGGTATCACGTAAATCCGTGCTTATTTTATGCTTAATATAATGCACATATATTTATTTTAATATAGCAAATCATCACCGCATGTCAATGAATCAGTTAACTTGATATTAATATTTATAGTATGTGAGTAAGTAGTTCGTTTTAGTTCCGCTTTGTATGGGCTAATAACTTTAGTTCTAACTATTAATGAACCATTAGGCCAAATGGCATTTTTCTATAAGGCTGGGCGCAAACGTTCGGTTTCCTCGTACGGTTTCCGGATTCGGTTTTTTATCAGGACGGTGATATTGATAAAATAAACTTAGCCCACGCGTAAACTAATGACTTTTATGTATATTCCTAAAAAGTACAGATGAAGTCCTTATATTTTCATGTTACAGTTCAAGCAATTGAAAAAGTGGCTGATAAGGTCCTGTTATACTATTTAACCGAGATTTAATTTCAAAGAATCTCTTAAATCATTGTATTAGAAATAACGATTACTGCCCTCTGTAGCCTAGTTGGTAGTGACCCTGCCTACGAAGCCGGAGGTCCTGGGTTCGAATCCCGATAAGGGCATTTATTTGTGTGATGAGCACGAATATTTGTTTCTGAGTCATGGTTGTTTTCTATGTATTTAAGTATTTATTTATCTATATAAGTATCTATATCGTCGTCTAGTACCCATAGTACAAGCTTTGCTTAGTTTGGGACTAGGTCGATTTGTGTAAGATTGTCCCCAAAAACTTAATTGTACCAACCAACATTTTAGAAAAGCTCTTATATGCGGCTTAGAGATACTCTGAACGTACACTGTCTCGGAGAAAAGTATCTTGGCCAAGTAAGATTAGGTACCTAGGTACCTACTCGGTTATTTTCCTAATATAACAAGCTTAATGACTTGACGTAATCGAACTCATTACCTACGTAAGTTGTAAAAAGTGTATTATTCGTAAAAACTCGCGTTTCAAGTATGAATTATGTATCGTGGACACAAGGCCAAACAAGTTTGACAACCGCTTGACCTGCACTGAGGTTCAGTCATTTAGTAGTAGGTACGGCCAATTACAAAAATCTTTTATACGATTATAAATCTTGTTCCCAACGAATAAGGTAAAAAGTATATTGTACATAAGTTATACACAATTATTGTGACTGCACCACTTATTGTATTTATCTTTAAGGTTATGTGAGGCTTTAATATTACAGAGTAATTAATGGGTACCTACTAATTAAAGAGGCACCTGATTTTTCATTTTTTAATATTCAATGAAGACATTAGCTCTTTATTTATTTCAATACAAAAAAGGAGGACAACATAGGTGATAGATTAAAAAAAATATTTTACTCACAGTAGATGAGAGGTCCGAGGACCGAGAGAACTGGCGCCTACTCCACCGACAAGAGCCAAGCTCTTAAATGTTGATAATGAGATGAGAGGTATGGTATATCAATTCACATTTTATTTTTACAAAATAAAAAAAAAAGTCTGTTATATTAGTCTTTCGCCAAGAAACACAGACGCACATTTCCACATAAAACGAGAGAGGAAATAAATGATTTTTAGGGTTCCGTACTCAAAGAGTAAAACGGGACCCTATTACTAAGACTCCGCTGTCCGTCCGTCCGTTCGTCTGTCTGTCACCAGGCTGAATCTCACCGATACCGTGATAGTTCCAGCTGAAATTTTCACGGATGATGTATTTCTTTTGCCGCTATAACAACAAATACTAAAAACACACAATAAAATGGTACGGAACCCTTCGTGCGCGAGTCCGACTCGCACTTGGCCGGTTTTTTTAAAACAATACAACGTCAAAGTCAAAATTATCTATTGTTGAATTTAGGCATACTATACGAGTACATGCACCTATGAATTTCGATAAATGACCACCGGTTCGGAGAGAAAAGGATGACTCACGCTAGAACGAGCCGTGTCCGGCCCGGGCCGTTTTCTAAGAAAAACGACGGCGTTTTTGCGCGGTCGGGCCATACCCAAGCCCAGCCGAGCCACGGGTGAGGCTCGGAAGCGGCTCGGTGTCGGCACGGCCCGGTCATGGCTCGGCCGGGCTTGGGTATGGCTCGGCCGCGCAAAAACGCCGTCGTTTTTCTTAGAAAACGGCCCGGGCCGGACACGGCCCGTTCTAGCGTGTCATCCTAAACCCTGTGCCTCAAGAAAAACCGGCGTAAAAAATCGGTGAGATATATTTTTTTCAAAACAGTATATAATATATACCCGTAATTTCTGTATCACAGTATTATAAAATTACATTGCTACAGTAGAAAGCCTATTTTATGTATTTTACATAAAACTGAATTTCAATAGAAGGAAAATAAAGGACATTGTTTTTAAAACAATACGCAATCACAAAAAGAAACCACCATCTTAAATAAAACTTTCATAAAGAAATGCTTAAGAAATTAACGTTCCAGCAATTATGACGACAATGAGTAATCGTGTGAACCTTGTCAAAATAGCTCTTATTTGCTAAACTGGTGGGTTCAATGGTCCCAGAACTGACATTCCTTATTATGACAAAGGAATAACGGTTAGGTATTTAATTGTTAATCATAAATAGACAGGTGTACGAAATGCGTGAATTCAGACTTATGTAATAAAAAGGATGTATTTTTTTTGTTTTTAACGATTTTTCTTTGCATTTTTTGAGAATTGCCGCAGCAGGGGTGGACTTTAATTAATGATTCATTAAGTAGTTTAAATTTTTCTATTTCGAATTTTATATTTTGTACGGCCTAGATGAACTTTCTCAGTTTAGGTAATTATTGTATAAATTAACTATATTTTAAGACTGCTTTCTATCATCTAGTTCGTAATAGTTACGGCGTATTGTTCTCCGATTGAATTACAGATACAAAGTAACCGTAGTCGGTTTGTAAACGGCGAAAGAAAGCATAATTTACGAACTGATATGTGTTATATGTTGTGTGTTAGTGGTGTGGAAAATCTAGATGAGCTCTACGTCATAGTCTCTCTGTTAGTTTTGGTTAGAGCGCAACTAGTACCTAATGTGCCCTTATTACCTACGGGGGAATATTCGCCGTTCAATTTTATTTTAAATCCAATTCAATCCGGGAATATTTCCAGTAAAGGTTAAGACTAAGTCCTGAACAAACTCAACGTATTATATCGTATGTGGTTTTTTACACTATAGAGTAATATTTTGATTAAGATTACTGAAATGGTAAAAAAAAATTACATTGTATGTACATGCATACAAAACTATTTTATTATAGCTTGCATACAATGATTTGTGATGAAATAAGATTTAGGTTGGTCGGTACGGTCAACCAATTTGATTCCTAGGCCACCCTAGAACGCTGTCATTTTAACAGCTACATAGCGACGCAACCCGTATTGACATAGCTATTACAACGGCAAGGTTCTATGATGGCCTAGGAATCAAATTGGTTGACTATACGTGGTTTTTTGTTTTTTCCTGCAAATATAAATTATAAATCAATACACAAAGATAAACGTATAGATACTGTTATTGTATGACAATCAACATATTGACAGACGTTTACGAATAACCATTTGTCTAAAGCAAATTATATTGGTAAACAATGATGCCTTCCGTCCGCTTTTTTCTTTCGTTCACATCTTTAACGTTAAAAAAACATGACATCAAAAAAAACCAACATACTTTAGGGTATATTAACTCTTAAGGCGTAGCGATAAAATATATAATTCTACAACATATACAAACAGTAGGTACGTATTTTAATATACTGTGCAAAGTACAAGGCGAATTGCCTTAAAAAAACCTGTATTACGAAGTAAAATAGTAGGTAAATCGTTGCCTTACGAGTTTCTTAACGTTAACAACTTAAATTGAGGAAAAAACTATACTTTTACGTCATTGAAACCTCAAATGAGTTGAGGTATTTTACTTCAGGGTGATTATAGAGTCAAAATAAAGAAAATAAATCAATAAATGTCTGTGCAAAAATAAAAATAAAAAATTTCTTAACACCATAAAAGTGACACGAAATGATCCGAATTTGATGGGTGCGTAACGATGGCTATACATATTTTTGATATTATATTACTCGCAATAACGCTCATCTCATATAATTCTCGAGTTGTATAACAACATTTAATAGATTTTAATTTGGTATAATTATCATTTTATGTAATAATATTTAGTATAACATACATTAAGTATAATGCATATTTGCTATATTGAACATTGGATATAATGCTCATTAAGTCTAATGTACAGTTGATATAATCAAGCCAGATTAGCCAGAAAAAGGGGGGACGGGCGGGGCGAAGCCCCCGCAAGGGCAGTAAAAAAAAACACTTGCAACAATTGTACTACTGGTGGGTTAGGTTAGGGTACACTTGTGTCCCTTAGAGCGGAGAAAGGCACCCCGCGAAGCGGGGTGACGTCGACACGCTGGCGGTTGGGTTAGGTTTACGTTAGGTTAAAACGGAAAAAAGTAGTTTAGCTAAGGTAAATAAAACGCGATTTGCACATAAAAATTATACTGCTTGATCATTATACAATATGAGATGTATATCAAATAAGAATTATACTCTATGATGGTTATAAGAAATAAGCGTTAAGTATACCGAATGATAGTTATACTAAATAATTGATTCTAGCCTTTGAAATTATATCAAAAATGGTTATATCCAATGAAATTATATTATTTGTTTTTATACCGATCATTACACACCCGAATTTGATATGAACCCGCAGTTACCTTAGTAGTCATTCATTAGGTAACTATAGTATTTTTATTTAATTTTATCACAACATTGTATCTCCAAGTTGTAAGAGGCTGCTAACGATTACTGATTTTAAAGTTTATCCTTTATCTAGTGACGAGAGCTAGGTCTGTGAGTAATGAGCATTGCTCATCAAAGTGTTGAGCTTTGGTCATCAACGTATTTAAAACATTTTAATTCCAACTTATCTTAGCAGATTTTCTATTTTTACTAGGGTGCTTATTCCGTAAACTACGCTATCAATTGTCAACTTTCAAAAACTTACAGTTACGGTTTCAGAAAAAAATGTGTTATGAGAAATGAGACTTCCCTGACAATAATAATAATTAGCAGAACTTTTTCCCCAGGTCAAGTAATGTCAGCCAAAACCGCGCTTTACGTGATTACATAAATATATTTTTGTACTTGACTCTATCTCGCATATTGAAATTCCGGCAAATAGGAACAATCTTTTAACGTCTAATAGGTAATATTATATTGAGTCTACAATTTCCCCAACAGAAAAAACCTTTTCACCTCATTGTAGCGAGGAAAGTGCAACATGCAAAACAACTTTATTTAATTTAAATAATAAATTTGCACCCGGGTCATTGTTAGATTTAGGTTCGCGTCTCTTCGGTGGACATTGCCAAAGTTAAGGGCTATAAAGCCTAATTTTTGGTTGCACTCTGAATCCGCATAAACAGCGTTGCCCCTTCTATAATTCTATGTGATAAAAACATATTACATATATGTAAACGTAAGCCCTTAACTACTGACCACCGGAAAGATGATTTTTGTTTTTGTGACTGACAATGACCCACCCTTGTATAAAAAAATATAACAAATAAAATAACTAGTATTTTTTTAATTTTGGTCAAGTGCGAGTAGGATTTTAGTTTTCCCATACATTTTGAGACCCAGCGCCTGATGAAGGCAATAAGCAATTCTGAAATGTTTTTTGTATGGGAGCCCCCTTAAATATTTATTTTATTCTGTTTATTAGTATGTCTAACTATCACGGTTCATGAGATACATAAGATACACTTACAAATTACTTTGGCCATAGTGGATAAAATGCGTTTTTGCTCACTGGTTTTAAAGGATAAAAGACGGCTTTCCGAGGCAGTGAGGGGAAAAAACCTTATATATAGTTAGTTGCGTTAACATTTACCTACTAGATAAGATGACACAAATTAAAACCTATTACGAACGGTGTTGAACCGCGAGGCAAGGCCACTTACTTTATGACGTCAGGACTTTGAAAAGGTACATGAGGGCGAGTGTGTGTGAATGGTTATTGAACTAAACAAAATAGAAAAAAATACTTTTGTGAAATTTTCAATCACATGTTACCACGTGTCATGTGTGATAACAGTTATGTGTGTGTGTTTGTGACGACCGGTTAGCCTAGTCTAGTGGGTAGTGACACTGCCTACGCAGTTTAAGGTCCTGGGTTCGAATCCCGGTAAGGGCAAATATTTGCTTGATGATTATGAATATTTGTTTCTTAATCTTGGATGTTTTCTATGTATTTAAGTTGGTATTTATATCTATTAAATATATCGTCGTCTAATACCCAAAACACAAGACTAATATTGAGCGTACTATAGGGGTAGTTCGATTTGTGTGAGATTGTCCCTTAATATTTATTTATTTATTTATGTTGGTTAGTTATGCGACCAGCGACTGTCTACAATGTGATATCTCCTTAATTATTCCGAAACTGTGTGTATGAGTTAGTAAATCAGTAAGTAAATCAATCAATAAAAAACAAATTCAATTTTCATTTGGGTACCCTCCTGGACGATGACTCGTTGCGGGTGGCCGTGGCTCTTCGCCTGGGCTGTGATGTTTGTGAACCACGTGTATGCATCTGCGGCGCTATGGTGGAGAGTAGCGGTTATCATGCACTGAGTTGTTGTCGGTGCGCAGGAAGGTTCCCACGTCACCATGCCCTAAATGACATTGTTCGGAGAGCCCTTGTGCCGGCGAATGTGCCGTGTGTGCTGGAGCCTCCAGGTCTTAACCGATCTGATGGTAAAAGGCCGGACGGTTTGACTTTGGTGCCCTGGGAAAAAGGCAAGTGTCTGCTCTGGGACGCCACATGTGTTAGTACTTTTGCTGCTTCGCACATATGTCGCACCATGCGGGCGCCTGGAGCCGCTGCTGAGCTGGCGGCAGTGCGGAAGAGGGACAAGTACGCGTGTCTTTCCAATTATTTATTTGTTTCGCTTGCGGTGGAGACGACTGGGTGTTGGTGCGCAGAGGCTAAAATATTTTTTAGGGAAGTAGGGCGTCGCTTACAAGAAAGAGGACTTGATCCCCGCTCTGGGTCATTTCTGGTGCAAAGGTTAGCCATAGCTGTTCAGCGCGGCAATGCGGCCAGTGTGATGGGAACCTTTGCACCTGTAGTGGCTCGGGGAGGGTTGTTTGATGTTTAGTTTTAGGATTACGAGATAGGTTTAGGTTACTTAGTAATAGGTTTAAGTTTGTTTTAGTTTAGTGGGTATTGTTTGTATTATTTTCACTGTGTTTTTCTGTAATAAATGACTTGTGTTATGTTTAAAAAACAGGTAAACAATATTATATCGTAAACATTTTAAAATCAAATACAAATTATATCTTACTAGCTTCGTACGGGTTTATATGTATAGTATAATACATGCATGTACTATACATATAAACCTTCCTCTTGAATCACTCTATCTATTAATCATCGCATCAAAATCCGTTGCGTAGTTTTAAGGAACTAAGCATACATAGGGACAGACAGACAGACAGCGGGAAGCGACTTTGTTTTATACTATGTAGTGATGAACCAACAAAACGAAAACTATTAGCTGAAATTCCCTCCTGTTTTTGAAAATTTGAAATCATGACAATGTTTTATTTATAAATGTACACACAAAAAAAAATACACATACACATAAGTACACTTGGACACTTGTTACGACACGATGATTACATGAAAACTATAATAGAAGGAAAGATAGAGGGAAAGAGGAAGAGAGGGAGACCAAGAAGATCTTTTACGGACCAAATCAAGGAAAAAGTAGACAGCGTGTCGTATCAAGAATTCAAGAAGAAAGCTGAGAATAGAGACGAATGGAAATTGCTCCTCCGACAAGAGCCTGGCTCTTAAATATATGATGATGATGACATAACTTGAGACATTTGATGAGATAAAAATGCGTTGCAAAAAATTGTATGGTCCTGGCAGAATACCAGCGATGTGGCTAGGCTAGCCACATTATACTGAGCCAGCGACTATTCTATGCCACGACACATGGTTTTGTTTTCAACTTGTATTTAACTTTATTTCTAAGCTGCAAGCCTCTCTTTAATTTTTTTTATTTTTTTATTTTTTATTTATTGAACTCGATAAAAATACTTAAAGCTTATAGTTACATATTTTAACTCGCCAAACTGTATTCACAGTTTGTTGGCGAGTGATGCGCTCTCTCATTTTAATACATTTACAAATTATACCTACTTATTTAACACTAGCTGTTGCCCGCGACTTCGTCCGCGTAGAACTTTTTATCGTCTTAGAAAATGATTTCTCTCAATACAAAATTTGAACCCTCTTTTAGGGGATAATTAAAAAAAAAGTTGATGTTCATTTTCTAGTTTGTGAACAAACAGTCTAAAACCAAAGTTAAAAATCTCATACTTTAAAAATGCCTTGAAATACTCAAACTTTGAACCAATTTTAACACTCTTAGGGGATGAATTTGGAAAAACTCTGAAATCAGTTTTGTAGTCTTTTAACGTACAGAATAAGACCGAAGTTAAAAATCTCTTACTCACACTTTAAAATTTTATTGCTCGCCATTTAAAATTTGAACCCCCTTTTAAACCCCCTTAGAGGTTGAATTTTTCTAATCGCTGAAAGAACTTTTTTCGTAAACTTTTAAGTCTCTAGCTCAAAAAAAGTGTTGCCCATACAAAGCTTTCTTAACCCCCTTAGGGGTGGAATTTTCTAAAACTCTGAAAGTACATTATTATTAATTTTAATAAGTAACATTTTGAATAGTTTTAAGTCTAGTAAAAAAAAAAGTTTTTCCCACACAACACTGGCTACCCTTCTTAAGGATCTTAAGGATCCCCTTAGGGATGGAGTTTTCTAAAACGCTGAAAGTTCTTTTTTAGTATTCTAATAAGTAATCTTTTTGCAAAGTTTTAAGTCTAACTCAAAAAAAAGTGTTGCCCATGCAAAGCTTGCTCTCCTTTTTAACCCTATTAGGGGTGGAATTTTCTAAAACGATTTGTGTTCTTTTTTTGTATTTTAATAAGTAATCTTTCTACAAAGTTTCAAGTCTCTAACTCAAAAACATATATATATATAATAAAACTTTGCACCCCTTTTTATCCCCCTTAGGGATAGATTTTTTCAAAACGCTGAAAGTCTTTTTTTTTGTATTTTTATAAGTAATCTTTCTACAAAGTTTCAAGTGTCTAGCTCAGAAAAAGTGTTCCCCATACAAACCTTGCACCCTTTTTTAACCCCCTTAGGGAATGATTTTTGTAAAACGCCGAATGCAGTATTTTTCATGTTCTAATAAGTAATTTTTCGTCAAAATTTTAAGTCTCTATTAAAAAATATATGTTTTTCCCATACAAACTTTGCACCCTATTTTACCCCCTTAGGGGTGAAATTTTCCAAAACGCTGAAAGTACTTAATTTGTATTCTGATGACTAATCTTTCTACAAAGTTTTAAGTCTCTATTTAAAAAAAAAATTGTTTCCCCCATACAAAATTTGCACCCCTATTGTACCCCCTTAGGGGTAGATTTTTTTAAAACACTGAATCTAGGTACTTTATTTGTATTCTAATGAATAATTTCTCTACAAAGTTTTAAGTATCTATTTAAAAAAAAGTAGTTTTTCCCATACAAACTTTGCACTCTATTTTACCCCTTTAGGGGTAGAATTTTCTAAAACCCTGAAAGTTCTTTATTTGTATTCTAATGACTGATCTTTCTACAAAGTTTTAAGTCTCTATTTAAAAAAAAAATGTTTCCCCCATACAAACCTTGCACCCCTATTTTACCCCCGTAGGGGTGGAATTTTCCAAAACGCTGAAAGTGTTTCATTTGTATTCTAATAACTAATTTTTCTACAAAGTTTAAGTCTATAGCTCAAAAAAAAAGGTTCTCCCATACAAACTTTGCACCCCCATTTTACCCCCTTAGGGGTAGAATTTTCAAAAATCCCTTTTTATCCCTAGCCCACGTTATAAAAGCAACATACTGTGCAAAAATCAACTCTCTAAGATTAGTAGTTTCGGCTGTGCGTTGATGAGTGAGTGAGTGCAGTTAGGACATAGGCATTTATTATGTATAAATAGATAGAAGATAATGAAACTCCCATTCAAATATCTCAAAAAATTATGAAGCTACATCCGTTTTAATGTCGCTTGTTAGAGTGAGAAAACGATGAGGGACTGTGACGTCAATATACTCGAGCGTCATAGTAAAAAACAATCGTTTCATATGAAGGTGCGTTTTGCGGAAAAGGGACAGAACATACCCCCTCTTAAAACTTTGGACTCTTATAACTTAATCATTACCTATATAACCTCTTGCTTTGTTTTTTTCTCCATTTGACTATATTTATTTTAAATTCTTTTTCGAGAAAATACATTATGATTATTTACCATATTTTCGATTCCTGAGCTATAACCACGAACTTCGGAACTCGAAAATATTCGGGTATCTCTATCGCACTAACCATACTCGAGTGACAGGGATGCAAATATATGAACATTGAGGTTTTCGTGGTAGCGCCGCAGGTACTTTGGCTGAATGCGCCGAGCGCGTGCCATTGTCATTCAAAAAAAACAAATTCGTGTTAATTATATTGTTCAAATTTGTTGATTTCATTTATTGAAATTACGACATAAAACGACATTTGCGCATATAAGTTCTCATATCAGAATCGAATATTTTTTTATGGTTTATATTTTAGCATTTGTCTCGTAAAGGTCTATCGTAGACGGGATTTAAATTATTAATAAGTGAAAGGCAAAGCAATTCCGCCATTTTGACGAAAATTTGACGGTTCTTATAGCTGACAGTTGGAGCATCGTTTGATTTCAATAAAAATAAATGAAAAATTAAATGAAGTCGTATATTTCGGAAAATTAATTAAGTGTCGCAGTCGGATAAAAACTATCCTAAGTTGCAGCTAGAATAATAATGTACCTATATAAAATATTTCATATTTTTCCGTTCATGGGATGCTGAGAACATTCGAACCGCGCAAAGCTTAGTTTCAAACTGGCTGATTCTTTTTTTAATTTAGAGATTTATTATAAGTGGAGATTAAGCTAAGTCATGCAAACTAACTAATTACCTATATGTGTATTAGTGGTCTATTATGTATTAATCCGTACACAGTAGACCGCCAAGTTTCAAACCTACATTTAACAGTATCGATTGATTTTAATCCAACCTATCCAGCAGTGCCTTTTTTAATCTATTTTTAAATACTTAATAATATATTATAATTATAACTGACTTTCGTTTGATTTTTTAACCATCTATCTATCTTAATCAAAAATTTACTACTGTGGTGATAATGCTTACGAAGCGTGTCTAAAAAGTTAAATTTGTTAATTTCTGGTAATTTTTCTCGATCACTATAGGTATTTTACTTCTTACACGAGCTAGCAAAAAATGGCAAACATCATGATAAGATAACGTTTATTTACCTACGCTTACTTTAACTGGCCTTAGTTAAAGTTTGTTTTTGAAATGACCTTACTGTTTCAAACATGTACAAAGTTAGTTACGGAGATAAAGGCAACGGAAGTAAATAATATACTTGAGATTATTTGAGTTGGCTGAATTCAATTCAATTCAATTAATTTTATGAACCGGCTTCAAAAAAGGAGGAGGTTCTCAATTCGACTGTATGTTTGTGTGTTGTTACGCGATATCTCGGTAATTTATGAACCGATTTGAAAAAAACATTTCTTTGTTTGAAAGCATATACTTCCAGATTGGTCCAGTTGTCACCAAAATCCAGTTCTGATGATGGGATCCTGGAGAAATCGAGAGCTCTTAAAATTTTATAGGCTAAGAAGAAGTCGGTTAAAACTTTGTTTTCAATGTAAATTATTTCGATAAAATTCCATGACGTGTTATTTACATACAACTTAATTCTAGGGTTAGTATTAATATTAATTGCAATAAAGTATTCCATTCAAAAAGCAATTATATACCGTCCAAGGTAGAATTTTCAAATTCCGATGATAACTTCATAAAAATTTGGCCACATTCAATAATCTCGACCATACTACAGAATAAGTAATAGTACCTACTACGTACTACGGTACGTAATAGTACTACATATCAAACAACAAAATAAGTGATAGTACTACGTACCATACCACAGAATAAGTAATAGTACTACGTACCATACCACAGAATAAGTAATAGTACTAGGTACGTACCATACCAAAGAACAAGTAATAGTACTACATACCATACTACAGAATAAGTAATAGTACTACGTACCGTACCACAGAATAAGTAAAATAGTATACAAACAAGTGTTGGCGGTAAATTGCCGGAATGGCCATCCTATTCTAATTTTAAGGCCAGCAACTTTGGAAATACCAGCAGCTTTCTTAATGCCACGCTGGTGGTAAACTAATGTAGATTTAGATACGGCTTGTTTGATGGGTGGAGGAGTCAAACCCTTTTCAGAGGGCGTTCATGTGCACACTAGCGCCATTAGTAAATAATTGTGATTGTTTAAATTTAACCATAGATATTTATGCGGGTGGCGCAGGACCGGCCATTGTGGCGCTCTTTGGGGGAGGCCTATGTCCAGCTGTGGACGTCTTTCGGCTGGTATGATGAAGATGATGATTTAAAGAAAGGAGGCCGCTATACACTGTATTTCGTATTTAAGTAGGTACCTTGTGAATACATCAAACTAGTTTTTATGTTGCTGGATTCGTCGATCTATGAACTCAAACTTTGGACGCATATTATGTAGATTGACACTGACAGGATCCCGCCTAGCGGGCACCTACGCCGTAGTCGCTTTCCGCTACACACGAGTAAAATCACGGCATCGGCTACGAGCGTAGCGCGTAGTGGTTCTTGGCAGTGAATGTGTTTTTTGGAAAAAAAAGGCGCCAACTCCTAGGATTCCTTTTATTCAGGTAAATTCTCTGATGGATATAAATTTGAATTTATTCACTTAAGTATACTGTTCAAGAATAAACATGGACGAATGTATTTTACAACATATTACCAGTGTTATAAATTCATACGTCTGATATCCGCGTGCATTTAACCTAAAAAGTAAACCGCAGAACTTCCTGATCCTTAAGTGGTCTTAAAATGTGAAGTATTTTACCATGTTACATACCTACATTTTATTAAACTACTTACTTCACAAGTCAGTCAGTCGAGTGTAACTTTATTTCAACATGTTTTAATGGTATCCCTGGTATTGCTATAACATCAATGGCAATAATGACACTCTCTAAATTAATTTGTTTTAAGCAATAATTATTTTTACAATGTTAATTTGTCAACGTTATCCTTTATTATTTTAATATCAAATGTATGGGAAATATTCCCCAATATTCCTCACACAAATCGAGGGCATTCACGACTCTTTGTTAAATTACGCTAATTATGTACCTACCTATATAGAAAAAATAAGACTTCCCCTAGTTACTTGTATAACCTGTCCTTTCTGTACCTTTATACCCTTATCTTGTATACAATAAAGAATTTATATATACATGCATAAACAAAACGCAAACTAGTGTACTCTATGAAAAGGTGGGCGCGTAATCGTGGATCGAACGAACGCATTTCGAATACCGAAATTCGACAGTTCCCCGGTGACATTGCCTCTTTACGCGTAATGCCATGTGAGAAGCTGACATTGAAAAGAGTCGAATCCTGGCCCTGGTCGAATTAAAACTGTTGTATGTTGACTGTTCAATTAAAAAGCGTATCTTACTTATCTCCACTTATAATAAATCTCTAAATTAAAAAAAGAATCAGCCAGTTTGAAACTAAGCTTTGCGCGGTTCGAATGTTCTCAGCATCCCATGAACAGAAAAATATGAAACATTTTATATAGGTACATTATTATTCTAGCTGCAACTTAGGATAGTTTTTATCCGACTGCGACAGTTAATAAATTTTCCGAAATATACGACTTCATTTAATTTTTCATTTATTTTTATTGAAATCAAACGCTGCTCCAACTGTCAGCTATAAGAACCGTCAAATTTTCGTCAAAATGGCGGAATTGCTTTGCCTTTCACTTATTAATAATTTAAATCCCGTCTACGATAGACCTTTACGAGACAAATGCTAAAATATAAACCATAAAAAAATATTCGATTCTGATATGAGAACTTATATGCGCAAATGTCGTTTTATGTCGTAATTTCAATAAATGAAATCAACAAATTTGAACAATATAATTAACACGAATTTGTTTTTTTTGAATGACAATGGCACGCGCTCGGCGCATTCAGCCAAAAAACCTGCGGCGCTACCACGAAAACCAATACTTAATGTTCATATATTTGCATCCCTGTCACTCGAGTATAGTAAGTGCGATAGAGATAGAGATACCCGAATATTTTCGAATTCCGAAGTTCGTGGTTATAGCTCGGGAATCGAAAATATGGTAAATAATCATAATGTATTTTCTCGAAAAAGAATTTAAAATAAATATAGTCAAATGGAGAAAAAAACAAAGCAAGAGGTTATATAGGTAATGATTAAGTTATAAGAGTCCAAAGTTTTAAGAGGGGGTATGTTCTGTCCCTTTTCCGCAAAACGCACCTTCATATGAAACGATTGTTTTTTACTATGACGCTCGAGTATATTGACGTCACAGTCCCTCATCGTTTTCTCACTCTAACAAGCTTCATAATTTTTTGAGATATTTGAATGGGAGTTTCATTATCTTCTATCTATTTATCTCCACTTATAATAAATCTCTAAATTAAAAAAAGAATCAGCCAGTTTGAAACTAAGCTTTCTGTGGTACGAATGTTCTCAGCATCCCATGGACGGAAAAATATGAAACATTTTATATAGGTACATTATTATTCCAGCTGCAACTTAGGATATTTTTTCTCCGACTGCGACGATATTTTCCGTAATATACGACTTCATTTAATTTTTCATTTATTATTCTTAAAGTATACCCCCGCCACATCTGTCAGCTAAAATAAACGTCAAAATCACAGACTAATAAGGACTACGGACAAAATGGCGGAATTTCTTTGCCTTTCTTTCGCCTATTAATAATTTTAATCCCGTCTACGATATACATTGACGAGACACATAGGTATCAAAAGCAAATATAAAATTAATCGATTTTGATATGCGAACTTATATGCGCAAATGTCGAATTAAGGCGTAATCTCCACAAATGTAACAACAAATTCGAACAATATAAACTTGGTTTTTTTGAATGGCACGCGCGCGCGCTCTTTGCGTATTCAGTCAAACAGCGAAAACCGAAACTCGAAGTTCGTATATCTGCATTCCTGTCATTTGTTAGTGCGATAGAGATAGAGATACCCGAATATTTTCGAATTCCGAAGTTCGTGGTTTAAAAGAAAATACGGATGTCGGATAGATCTAAATTAATAGTTTATGTGTGAATATGGTTAAAATTATTTGGAAATACTATTGTTGTTATTGTTTTAGTATATTTGACTAGCTTTAAGTTTAATATTGTACGTCCGAAATGGGCAAGCTGTTGGACTTTATTTTACCCAAAACAACTAAATGTACACAGTTCTGACAATAAAGAAATCTTACTTTATCTTATCGAAAATAGGGATGTAGACACTAAACAAAATAATCATAATGTTGTATTATCTCGAAAAAAAAACAACGCAAGAGGCTATACTCGTATAGGTAATCACTAAGTTATAAGTGTATAAAGTTTGAAGAGGGGGTTTGTTGCGTCTCTTTTCCGCAAAACGCACCTTTATAATGAAACGATTGTTTTTTACTATGAAGCTCGAGGATCGTGACGTCACGGTCCCTGATCGTTTTCTCACTCTAACAAGCGACATTAAAACGGTTGTAGCTTCGTAATTTTTAGAGATATTTGAATGAGTTTTTCGTTTCTTCTTTCTTTTGAAGTGAGTCTACAGCTACACCTCTATTTGGAAGACAAGCGGAAAGAACCCATACTATCCATACTAATAATCCATACTTCCATATTAATATTATAAATGCGAAAGTGTGTCTGTCTGTCTGTTACCTCTTCACGCCTAAACCGCTGAACCGATTTAGATAAAATTTGGTATATAGATAGTTTGAGCTCCGGGGAAGGACAAAGGGTAGTTTTTATATCTGAGGGGCTGAAATTGGGGGTGGAAATTTGTATGGAGCTACTTAAACAGCTGCCCCGATTTAGATAAAATTTGGTATATAAATAGTTTGAGTCCCGGGGAAAGACATATAATAGGTTTTATCCCGGAAATCATCCCCTAAGGGGGTGAAAGGGGGGGGGGTTAAAATTTGGATGTAATCTATTTTGATGAGATTTGGTGTAGATATAGGTTAAGTCCAGGGAAAGGACATAGGATAGTTTTAATTCCGGAAATCACTCCCTAAGGGGGTAAAATGGGGGTAAAAATTTGGATGAATCCCGTTTAGATGAAATTTGGTATAAAGGTCGTTTGAGTCCCGAAGAATGATATTAGATAGTTTTTATCCCGAAAATCATTCCCTAAGGGTATGAAATAGGGGGTGAAAGTTTGGATAAAATCCATGTACCTAGATGAAATTTGGTATAGAGATAATTTGAGACCCTTCGAAGGATATAGAATAGTTTTTGCCTCGGAAATCATCCCTTCAGATGGTAAGTAGAAGTTTGTTTGCATTATATTTTCTAAGTATAAGTTCTACGCGGACGAAGTCGCGGGCAACAGCTAGTACAAAATAAAATTAAAATAAAAAAAAACAATTGTATTAGTTTTATCTCACATTAAAATGACGAAAAAAAATTATAATTTTTTCGATAAAATAACATAACAGTTACACAAAATATTGAATTAGAAATTATATTTTGTACGACAAGTATAGACTTTTTAAAAACGCAAATTTTGTGGAGATAATTGCAAATTAATGACTTACGCGCGTGCAGATTTAAAATGCATACAACATCAGAAAAAATAATCATAAGAAAGTTTTAATGCTACAGTTGTTTTAATGCTGGATTATACTTTTCATTTTCGTAATAAAATAAAAACATGCAAGTTCCCTATAAAACGTTATTAATATACGAGTATCATAATTTACCGTACCTACTTAAACTATACTTAACTACTGTTGAAACGCTTTACCTATTTGTTTTAATACGTAATTAAGCGTAAATACCAATTCCATTTAATGTTTAATTAATCAAGCCACGAATGCTGTCGGTCAGTAAGTCCCAGCAATCATTTACCCAGATTGCGCGCAGCTATAGTCAGTTGTCCGGCCATGATTAACGATGACTAAATTATTGACACGATAATCCATCCATCACGACCTGTTGCAGGGCGGTGACGATGAGGCTGGCACGAGTGAGCTCTCGTCCGTGTCTTTTCTCGTATTAATGCGCTTGTTTAAAGGAAAATTCGGACATCCACTTTGAAGGAAGAGAACAAGCTTTTTGTCGAAATCCCCAAGATTGGGAGAAACGTGGAGAGGATAGTAGATGAAGAATCGGGAAACATCAGTTCGTGGTGTCGGAATGCGATAGGTATCCTCGGGGAAGCCGAGCCCGCAAAAGTCGAAAGGAGCGTTACGTTAGGAGCGTAGGCTTTGGGCCTTTGGCCCTCCTTGGCAGCGGCATGGTTGGACAATCGTTGGGGGTTTAGTGGGTAGTCTGGGCCTTCTGTCCGGGAGTCCCACACACCCGTCCCCCCCCCCTGACCGGGCGGACGGTGCGTTAAAGGAATCCCCCAAAGAAAAAAAAAAACCGGCCAAGTGCGAGTCAGACTCGCCGTACCATAATCTATATAAATATTTATTTTATTCTGTTTTTAGTATTTGTTGTTATAGCGGCAACAGAAATACATCATCTGTGAAAATTTCAACTGGAACTATCACGGTTATCAGTGAGATACAGCCTGGTGACAGACAGACAAACAGACAGACAGACAGACAGACATACAGACATATACTCCTAAAAAAAGGAGCGTAGGTACATAAGTATAACAATAGCGAGTCGTCGCCTACAATCGAAATCTTTTTAAGAAACGAAACCTAGACTAAAATGTGGAATGTATCATCGTAAAAATGCTATAAAACCTCTAAGCCTGCTAACGTAAAGTCGATATAATAAGTAGACGTCTTGTTCAACAATCCATTGTCGCAGTTTGACATGCGAGCCATTTAGAACAAACTTAATAGCACTCCGCATCCACGTTTGCACTTTATCGGATTACAAAGCTGTCAAAACACATAAATTTAGTTTAAGAACTTTACTTATACACTGGTTATTGATTACGGTCGTAAGATAAATCTATATCGAAGCATAAAGCGACGTTAAGGTACGGAGCTATATTGAGGTGCCAGATAGATATTAGGGGAGTGATGCGTACGTCAGAAGTAATGAACGGCATGAGGAATTTTGCCCATTAGCACAACATGCCCTTATAATATAACCGAGCGGAGACCGCAACCCGTAATGCACACGAAGGTTCGCTTAATATTGGACAAATATTTCTTTAGGTACAAGTGTCGACGACAGAAAGGAAGGGTGCGATAGCTATTGTTCATAAGTTACATGGTTCCCATCAAGTTCCTTTCTTTCCTACATCAATGTAACTACTAGGAATTATTTAATACTAAGAATTAATAGGTTTTGAAAATGCCAGCTAATTGGAGCAGTGTCCAGCATCGGGTCATTTAGCTTTTATTCAATGTCGAGGTTTTTTTTGGTACTACGCACGTGTTATTAAGTAGTTACTTAAAAGTAATTAAGACATGGTAGTTATTTATTACACAAGTTCGATAAGTAGGTAGGTCATTCCCAACGAGTGAACAAAATCACGAGCAAATTACTTTTCTGCACGTGTAGGTAAATACGTGTATAAATCTAAATTTTGTATATGTACCTATTACTGGTGGAATACGCGAAGAAACAACAAAATATATTTATATTGTTTTCTGTTGCGAAGCTTTTTAAATATATCTCCACTTATAATAAATCTCTAAATTAAAAAAAGAATCAGCCAGTTTGAAACTAAGCTTTGCGCGGTTCGAATGTTCTCAGCATCCCATGAACGGAAAAATATGAAACATTTTATATAGGTACATTATTATTCTAGCTGCAACTTAGGATAGTTTTTATCCGACTGCGACAGTTAATTAATTTTCCGAAATATACGACTTCATTTAATTTTTCATTTATTTTTATTGAAATCAAACGCTGCTCCAACTGTCAGCTATAAGAACCGTCAAATTTTCGTCAAAATGGCGGAATTGCTTTGCCTTTCACTTATTAATAATTTAAATCCCGTCTACGATAGACCTTTACGAGACAAATGCTAAAATATAAACCATAAAAAAATATTCGATTCTGATATGAGAACTTATATGCGCAAATGTCGTTTTATGTCATAATTTCAATAAATGAAATCGACAAATTTGAACAATATAATTAACACGAATTTGTTTTTTTTGAATGACAATGGCACGCGCTCGGCGCATTCAGCCAAAGTACCTGCGGCGCTAACACGAAAACCGATACTCAATGTTCATATATTTGCATCCCCGTCACTGTTAGTGCGATAGAGATAGAGATACCCGAATATTTTCGAATTCCGAAGTTCGTGGTTATAGCTCAGGAATCGAAAATATGGTAAATAATCATAATGTATTTTCTCGAAAAAGAATTTAAAATAAATATAGTCAAATGGAGAAAAAAACAAAGCAAGAGGTTATATAGGTAATGATTAAGTTATAAGAGTCCAAAGTTTTAAGAGGGGGTATGTTCTGTCCCTTTTCCGCAAAACGCACCTTCATATGAAACGATTGTTTTTTACTATGACGCTCGAGTATATTGACGTAACAGTCCCTCATCGTTTTCTCACTCTAACAAGCGACATTAAAACGGATGTAGCTTCATAATTTTTTGAGATATTTGAATGGGAGTTTCATTATCTTCTATCTATTTATACATAATAAATGCCTATGTCCTGACTGACTTATTCACTCAATCACTCACTCACTCACTCATCAACGCACAGCCGAAACTACTAATCTTAGAGAGTTGATTTTTGCACAGTATGTTGCTTTTATAACGTGGGCTAGGGATAAAAAGGGATTTTTGAAAATTCTACCCCTAAGGGGGTAAAATGGGGGTGCAAAGTTTGTATGGGAGAACCTTTTTTTTTTGAGCTATAGACTTAAACTTTGTAGAAAAATTAGTTATTAGAATACAAATGAAACACTTTCAGCGTTTTGGAAAATTCCACCCCTACGTGGGTAAAATAGGGGTGCAAGGTTTGTATGGGGGAAACATTTTTTTTAAATAGAGACTTAAAACTTTGTAGAAAGATCAGTCATTAGAATACAAATAAAGAACTTTCAGGGTTTTAGAAAATTCTACCCCTAAAGGGGTAAAATAGAGTGCAAAGTTTGTATGGGAAAAACTACTTTTTTTTAAATAGAGACTTAAAACTTTGTGGAGAAATTATTCATTAGAATACAAATAAAGTACCTAGATTCAGCGTTTTAAAAAAATCTACCCCTATGGGGGTAAAATAGGGGTGCAAATTTTGTATGGGGGAAACAATATTTTTTTTAAATAGAGACTTAAAACTTTGTAGAAAGATTAGTCATCAGAATACAAATTAAGTACTTTCAGCGTTTTAGAAAATTCTACCCCTAAAAATAGGGGGCTAAAATAGGGGTGCAAAGTTTGTATGTGGGAAACTATTTTTTTTAGCTAGAGTCCTAAAACTTTGTAGAAATATTATTTAAATACAAAGAAAGTACTTTCAGCGTTTTGGAAAATTTCACCCCTAAGGGGGTAAAATAGGGTGCAAAGTTTGTATGGGAAAAACATATTTTTTTTTAATAGAGACTTAAAATTTTGACGAAAAATTACTTATTAGAACATGAAAAATACTACATTCGGCGTTTTACAAAAATCATTCCCTAAGGGGGTTAAAAAAGGGTGCAAGGTTTGTATGGGGAACACTTTTTCTGAGCTAGACACTTAAAACTTTGTAGAAAGATTACTTATAAAAATACAAAAAAAAAGACTTTCAGCGTTTTGAAAAAATCTATCCCTAAGGGGGATAAAAAGGGGTGCAAAGTTTTTATCAGGGAAAGTTTATGTTTTTGAGTTAGAGACTTGAAACTTTGTGGAAAGATTACTTATTAAAATACAAAAAAAGAACACAAATCGTTTTAGAAAATTCCACCCCTAATAGGATTAAAAAGGAGAGCAAGCTTTGCATGGGCAACACTTTTTTTTGAGTTAGACTTAAAACTTTGCAAAAAGATTACTTATTAGAATACTAAAAAAGAACTTTCAGCGTTTTAGAAAACTCCATCCCTAAGGGGATCCTTAAGATCCTTAAGAAGGGTAGGCAGTGGTGTGTGGGAAAAACTTTTTTTTTTACTAGACTTAAAACTATTCAAAATGTTACTTATTAAAATTAATAATAAAGTACTTTCAGAGTTTTAGAAAATTCCACCCCTAAGGGGGTTAAGAAAGCTTTGTATGGGCAACACTTTTTTTGAGCTAGAGACTTAAAAGTTTACGAAAAAAGTTCTTTCAGCGATTAGAAAAATTCAACCTCTAAGGGGGTTTAAAAGGGGGTTCAAATTTTAAATGGCGAGCAATAAAATGTTAAAGTGTGAGTAAGAGATTTTTAACTTCGGTCTTATTCTGTACGTTAAAAGACTACAAAACTGATTTCAGAGTTTTTCCAAATTCATCCCCTAAGAGTGTTAAAATTGGTTCAAAGTTTGAGTATTTCAAGGCATTTTTAAAGTATGAGATTTTTAACTTTGGTTTTAGACTGTTTGTTCACAAACTAGAAAATGAACATCAACTTTTTTTTTAATTATCCCCTAAAAGAGGGTTCAAATTTTGTATTGAGAGAAATCATTTTCTAAGACGATAAAAAGTTCTACGCGGACGAAGTCGCGGGCAACAGCTAGTCTTTAATAAGTGCGGCTATTGAGATCAGTTCTTACGAACACGTTTTATGCCAATGTGTTTGAAACGGTTTTTGAATGGCGGATCCAACCGGTTAAGGGTGAATAAAAACATTTAATGTCGTTGCGAACTGTTAATTAACTAATGTAGTTTTTGCTCTGTCGTTTCAGTTATAATTACTTAATAAAGTTTAATCTGGAAACAGGGCATCTCGGTTTATCTCGTCCCAATTGCAATTCAATGATCGTTCTGACATATAGATATCAGAAGCGATAAAAAAATGGACCTCCCGGGGCCCGCTTTGTCACCAGATTAGTATGATATCATCATCATCATCATCATATCAGCCGAAAGACGTCCACTGCTGGACATAGGCCTCCCCCAAGTAGGTATGACATCGGCTAATGAATAATTGACGTCGACTCTTATTTATGATGATGATGTGATGATCAAACCAACACAATTGAGGGGACAATTTTTCAAATCGGATAAATTGTTTCTAAGATCATCTTCGAGGTACATCGATAATTACAATCTTTATCTCCGTATACTATTTGTATGATGTATTTCCATCAGAAATATTTATTTCCGTCTGCGTGTTTATTTATTCAGTTCGTCACGCGTGCGAACGTGACCGACACGCACCTATTTCCGTCTTATCACAAGTGTGCCACTCTGACCTCGTCACGGTTAAACGATGCGCAGTCTTTTAACTGCATGCGCAAGCGCAGCTCTATAACGTCGAGTGGCGACCAAAAATTACTGAATGCAGTTTTTAACAATGGAAATGTTTCTTGTATCGTACAGGCTTCAGGTAGAGGAGAGGGTGGCAATACTGAAAAGTTTAACGACACCATTTTTTTGAGAACGGATAAAGCTAGAGGCTTGAAACAAAGTTTTCCTGAAACGTCTTGGGAAGGAGCAATTTCGTAGGGAATGGAATTTTCCTTTATGTA
Organism: Epinotia brunnichana; assembly: GCA_963854355.1. Taxonomy (NCBI): domain Eukaryota; kingdom Metazoa; phylum Arthropoda; class Insecta; order Lepidoptera; family Tortricidae; genus Epinotia; species Epinotia brunnichana. The sequence continues at coordinate 1,584,316 of OY977938.1, forward strand.
TTAATCATCATCATCAGTCTCTCATATACGTCCCACTGCTGGACACAGGGCTCTACTCATGCATGAGAGGGAACGTGCAGTAGTCCCCACGCTGGCTCAGTGCGGGTTGGGGACTTCACATACTTCTTTGAATTTCTTCTCAGATGTATACAGGTGCTTTAACTATTACGTGTAGATAATTAGTGAGTTTTGGTTGTTACTCGACGATAATATGGCAGACATGGCTGTTAATTAATATTAATATTAAATACTTTTTGGATATTATTGTGACTAAACGGTGTGAAAAAACTACTACGTAATAAACAAGCCAAATACCGCCCCACTTTTTTTTTATTATTGAAAACTATGCGTAAATTAGTTCCATTTTGGTCATTGAGATAACACTTAAGATTTCAACACTATTTTAACGACTATGAATCTTATTTAAAATACTGGATAATTTTATACACTGTTTCGAACATTGAGTCGTTGACGTCAAGAACGTTATTAAATACCATTTAATGCCATTTTATATTACCTACAACTTGTTTAATTTCTGAATATAAAAATAAACATATTGAATTTTTGTTTATAATAGACATCTGTAACAATATATGGCAATTAAGAATTTGGACTGTTTTAATAGTGAAAAGTTAAAAGAATTTCTCCAGAGGCATTTTAAAGTTTGCAGTTTGATTGCCGGACTGTGCACAAGTGTTTTCCTATCAATATTCGGCAATCTGGTGCTGTGAAATGGAATCATTGGATTTGACGTAGCATTGTTTACCTTTGCACCAAGCTCTAAGTGAATGTGAAGATTCTGCGATATGGCGCGGCGTAAATAGTGACAAGTCCGACGGGAGGTCGTGCTATTCCGGATTAATGTTTGTGTGCAGGTTAATAATGTAATTACCATTACAAAGATTGATCCGGCCGATATAAAAAACTTGTTTACCCTGCATTCCGGCACTATACCGCCATCTAGGCGTTATTGGTTGAAAAAAACGAGCTGTCACCTCACACTGAACTTTTTCCTGCGTCCGGCCTGCGCAGGGGCGCGTATCGACGCCGACGCGCCATCTGCAGCTTTGGAGGGGAGTTGTCGAGCAAGCGGTTTGCTTGGTTTGGAGCGACGGCGAAACTACACCCCGTGGTTTTGCATTATTATAGTAGTTAGCTAGTCTAATGACCATTATTTTATGTTTGTGAGTAGTGGAAATTTATTTATATTTTAATTTTAACCTAAACATATATTTAGTGGTGTAATTTAGTTAAGCATCTGTTTTTGCAGTTAAACCTAGGTATTAGGTACAGGGATTTACAGACCACATTGTAGATTTATTTTTAATGGTAAATGTTGTATTTGTACGTCTATGAATGTTATTTTTATTGGCATTTTAGTTGTTTTTTTTTTATTTTGGTTTTTTTTTTGTAATAATGTAAATTTTAATGAACTCGCCATTTAATTTATTGATTCAATGTTTATGATTATTGTTATCATTTTTAATCCAAAAGTGTACTTTTAATGTTTTAGCAAAATTGTACTTAGGTACTACATATACCTACTACATTTGAATTTGGTTAGTATGCTTTTACTAAAGGAATTTAGTTGTTGTTTTGTCCTATTTAAATTATCATAGACTAATTACTAGCAATTATTTAGCACAATGAGTTCCCTGTCGGAGTCGACGTGCCCTTACTGTCCAAACTCGGCGCGGTTATTTACATCGCGAGGCCTTAAAACGCACATAACACGAATGCACAAAGATGTTTCCAGTCCTTCTGCGTCGCAGCCCGTCGGCGGTGTCGCTGTGCACCCTGATGCCGCGCAACCGGCATTAAGCGTTCAAAGACACAGTTGCAACCTCGACCAACTCGCCTCATTAAGGGGGTCAGTGCGGGTTCTTCGGCACATTCCGAGGGGGGCGAGGAGTGTTGCAGCTAGGAGATTGTGCGACATTATCGAAAGTTGCATTGCCGTTAATGGGGTGGACGAGTGGTGTGCCCTCCTATCTTTTTCTTACAGGGCTCTGAGGACCCCTGAGGTGGGGGGTCCGGGATCTTTGACTGCGAAGGTCAAAGCAAACATAGAGGCCTTCTCGTACCTGTCGCCGGATGATGGTGCTGGGGCATCCCGGTCAACTTCTCTCAATAGGACGATTGAGGCCAAGGTCCACGAGGGAGATTTGAGAGGAGCTGTCCGGCTTCTAATGAGCGAGGACACAATCGCTCCGTCAGGCCCAGGCACTTTCGCAGCGTTGCAGTCTAAGCATCCGAGTCCGTCCCGTCCTCTCAGTTTCCCAACGGAGCTAGACCTTGACTGCCCTGCCTTGTCAGTCAAGGTGGAGGATGTATCTCTAGCAGTTAGTTCTTTCCACAGTGGGTCAGCAGCGGGGTTGGATGGAATCCGTCCGGCCCATTTAAAGGAGCTGACATCAGGCACGGCTGGCGACAGTGGAGTGCGTTTGATGGAAGCACTGACCAACCTGTGCAATTTTTTGCTTAGTGGGAAGTTGAACCCTCAGGTATGTCCGTATTTGTATGGGGCTACTCTTTGTGCTTTAAATAAGAAGGAAGGGGGACTGCGACCGATAGCCGTGGGGAGCACTTTCCGTCGACTCGTGGCCAAGCTTGGGTGTCGTGCGGTGAGAGGGGAGATGGCTTCTTATCTGCAGCCGCATCAGGTGGGTTTTGGGACGCAATTGGGGTGTGAAGCGGCGATACATGCTGTACGTGCTTTTGCATTGAAACCAGAGAATGCCGGCAGCGTCCTTATAAAACTCGACCTTAAAAACGCTTTTAACACAGTGGAGAGAGACGTATTGCTGGGGGAGGTTAGGGAGAAAATACCTGCGCTCTTTTCTTTTCTACACCAGGTTTATTCTTCACCCTCCAACCTGTTCTACGGAGCTGACCTTATTTTGTCACAAGTGGGGGCTCAGCAGGGGGATCCACTGGGTCCGCTCACTTTCAGCCTCGCAATCCAGAAGGTCATTACCGAGCTAAAGTCACCTCTTAACATCTGGTACCTTGATGATGGCATCATCGGGGGCAAGCCGGAAGAGTTGGAGCAAGACTTGCTCGTCCTACTGCCACGCCTGAAGGATATGGGGCTGGAAGTGAATACTTCCAAATGTGAGTTTTTCCCCTGTGGACCGCAGTCAGCTTCTCTCTTCTCTTTTTTCTCGGGTTTACTTCCCGGCCTCAAGGAACTGAGCGCTGATTCCTTTTGCCTACTTGGTGCCCCGATTTTTCCTTCCGCAGTTCCTGAGGCACTCAAAATTCGTAAGGATCTCCTCCTCCTCGCAGGCGAGCGTCTCAAGGGTTTGGCCCCGCACGTGGCCTTGGCTATGATGCAAAAGTGTTTCGCGGTTCCCAAGATCACGTATCTGTTGCGCACGGCCCCGGTTTGGTTATTCCCTGCTGACATTGAGACCTTTGATTTTGCCATTAAGTCGACGATTGAGTCGGTGGTCAATGTGTCTCTGAATGATATTCAGTGGGCACAAGCAGGTTTACCCATCCGTCATGGGGGCATTGGGGTGCGGCGTGTGGGGGACGTTAGCCTGCCGGCTTTCTTGGCGTCGGCCCATGGGGTTGCTAATCTAGTTGCTGAGATTTTATCATTTGATGGCGACGTGGTAAGCATACCGTATGTGACCGACGCTGTGAGGCGGTGGTTGGCTGTCAACCCGGGGGCGTCCGTCCCGGAGAATCCAAGTCTCCAGCGCGCGTGGGATGACGTAGGGTGTAAGGCCATCTTAGACGGTCAGATTGGGAACGCTTCAGGTGTGGACCGCGCAAGGCTTCTGGCAGTGTCGCGGCCGGAGTCAGGGGCTTGGCTGCAGGCGTTACCCTCCCCTCAACTGGGCACGTTACTCGACGGTGACTCGTTGCGGGTGTCGGTCGCTCTCCGCTTGGGCTGCAATGTATGTCAACCACACGTATGCATATGCGTTTCCACGGTGGGAGTTGACGGTCATCATGCATTGAGTTGCCGGCGATGTGCCGGGAGGCATCCGCGTCACCACGCCTTGAACGACGTGGTCCAAAGGGCGCTCAGGTCAGCGGGTGTTCCGTCCATGCTTGAGCCTCCGGGTCTTAGTCGCACGGATGGCAAGCGACCTGATGGCCTAACGTTGGTGCCGTGGGAGAGAGGACGTTGCTTGGTCTGGGACGCTACTTGCGTCAGCACCTTCGCCGCCTCTCATATCAGTCGCACTGTACGCGCGGCTGGAGCGGCAGCCGAGTCTCAGGCGGCGGTGAAGCGCCAAAAGTATGCTCCATTGGGCTCGGGGTATATTTTCGTCCCTTTTGCGGTGGAAACGGCGGGCTGCTGGGGTGCTGACGCGAAACAATTCGTGCGTGACATAGGCCGTCGACTCAGGCAAAAGGGAGAGGACCCCCGCTCCGAATCGTTTCTGGTGCAGAGACTGTCCATAGCCATCCAGCGGGGTAATGCCGTGAGCATTATGGGCACTTTTGCACCGGAAGCGATAACGAACGGGGTTAACTAGTTGTAGTGTAGTTGACGAGTGTGTTTATATTATATACTAGTTTTTTCTATTTTTAAATTTATGTTTTATTTATACCTATAGCTAGTATAGATATTATATTTGACATGTGTATTTATGACGATGTATGATTCATGCAAATAAATAATATATTGATTAAGAAATTATTGTTCATATGTCTAGTAAAATGTAACACAAGTACTTTTATTTATGAGCAATAATGACAGTAAGGTCAGTTTTGCTTCTTCATTATCATAAGTGTTCATTTGTATGTACATACTAAAGTACTGGGGTAATGAGTGTAATGACATAAGAATAAAACATATTGGAACATAATTACGTATATACCTACTTATAATTATAAAACTCTACAGTAACTGGGCGACAGAGCCCTGCTCGCCTGAAAATACGGAGAAATCTTTTTTTTCAGATATGTATGATTCATACATATCTAGCTACGGTAGCCTAGTGGTTCAGGCATCCGGCTGTCAAGCGGCGGTCGTGGGTTCGAATCCCGGCTCGTACCAATGAGTTTTTCGGAACTTATGTACGGAATATTTACCGTTAGCTTTTCTGTGAAGGAAAACATCGTGAGGAAACCGGTCTAATCCCAATAAGGTCTAGTTTTCCCTCTGGGTTGGAAGGTCAGATGGCAGTCGCTTTCGTAAAATTAGTGCCTATGCTAAATCTTGGGATTAGGTGTCAAAGCGGACCCCGGGCTCCTTTAGGGGCACAACCGGGAATAATAACGCTAGGAGGATGAGGATGATGATGTATGATTCATACGAAATAAATGAATATGAATATGAGAATCTATTAAAGAAGTTAGCTACTTTAATGGATTCTCGTATTCATAATATTCATATTCATTTATTTCGTCCAAAATCCAATGAAGCTAGATTTATATTTCGCCCCCATAAACCTAAAAAAAATAGGGCCATTTTCAAGAACGTAATTACAAATATTGTTCCTTTAAGTAACTATGGGTTTCGGGGCGTTTTCACAAAAAATGTGCGACTTTGACTTTTTTTCTCAGAATTTAGTATTTTTTGTTTTTCCGGTTCAGAATCATGAGCACTCTTGGTCTCAACTCTCAATAAAGAAAAAAAGTGTCGGTCTATACAGAATGTATGAAAAAAACGTCACATAGTGGAATAAAAAACTGGTGACACTTTATTTATTTAACGGGATTAAGAGTGCCTATTGCTAGTGTGTTTAGTGTGCTGAACAGGGAAAACCAAATAAAAAAGCCGGCCAAGTGCGAGTTGGACTCGCGCACGAAGGGTTCCGTACCATTATCTTTAAAAACGACAAAAAAATCACGTTTGTTGTATGGGAGCCCCCCTTAAAATAATATTTTATTTTGTTTTTAGTATTTGTTGTTATAGCAGCAACAGAAATACATAATCTGTGAAAATTTCAACTCTCTAGTTATCTCGGTTCTTGAGATACAGCCTGGTGACAGACAGACGGACGGACGGACAGCGAAGTCTTAGTAATAGGGTCCCGTTTTACTCTTCGAGTACGGCACCCTAAAAAATGACAATTCTGAGGAAAAAAGTAAAAATCGAACATTTGAGTGAAAACGCCCATCGTCGTCTAGTACCCATACCATAGTACAAGCTTTGCTTAATTTGGGACTGGCCGATTTGTGTAAAATTGTTTCCAAATATTTATTTTATTTTTTTTATTTTTATTTAACAGTATATCCTAGTTACATAAGAAATATCAGAAAAAAAAACAAATACATTCATAATCTGTCAATATATTTTAAAATCTGATGTGACGGACGGACAGTTAGTATTTCTTATCATGACTTTCACATCACCAGTCAACAAGTTCAAGGTCAAACGAGGGTGGAAAACTTACTGTTCTAACATTAAATTTGTAATTAATTTTTGCATAATTAAAAGTTGTGACTACCGCTATAGGCAAAAAACTGTAGGTAGAGTAGGTATACTCGTACATTAACTGAATTTTCGAGTCGACCGTTATATCCGTGATCCAACTTCAAATTCAATGTGGTAAGGTAGTCCTTTAAACATTTGTTCAATTTTTATATTTAATAAAATGCCTACTGTTAGCAAAACTAATTCTCAAAACTTAAAAAAAAAAACTTGCGGCATAATTAACCTTTAAGCGCGGCTAACACCGACACAACAGGTGGCCGGCTTCCCCTATCTTGTATCTAATATCAATACCGAAGAGGAAATGGAAGAAAACCCACAAACGCCACGGTCCCACTCTAAAATTAAAAAGTTATCATATAACAAGTACAGATACTGGCAGGCTGGAGTAAAAAAAACTAGACTTTTTTCAAGAGTCGTTGGCTTCGCTCGCAAAAGACTCATGTATTTGATCATTTAAAACGAATATCAAGAAAACTTGCAATTGACTTTTTTTTACGTAGGCAGTTTTCTATCCTTAGTTTGGTAAAACAACTGTAACTTAACGTCAATTGTTCTTTTCTTGGTACTATACCTATTTTGTTTTCTAGATTTCCGACTATATATTCACAAAAGGACACGTTAACCGTGAAAATATATCGTCATCTCACAAAACCCCGGCTATTCTATTGTTCCAACTTAAAACATGTTGTTCTTACCATTGTTCAAATTGGCTATTATTGCTAATTCCGTTCAGAACGTAACTACTCTCTTTATCATGTGTTTAGTTACATTATCAGCGAACGAACGTCACTAACCACCTGTTTAAACTCATACCACATCACTTCACAACACAACAATATAACCTCAAAGCACTTTTAAAAACAAAACCGTACTGGCCACGGAGAATTCTTTTTAAAGATTAAAAAGAAAAGGAATTCGAAATTTGAATTTCGCGATGGCGCGAAAAATTCGAAGCGCGCGTACGGATGCGCGCGTTGCGTGCTGCCGGCGAGACGTTAATGCGCCTTGTACCGGGCCGGTTTGACAGTTGGTGATAAGTTAACTCACTGTTTAAGTGTTTACCCAGCGTCTGTTGCGGAAAATGTGTGCGAGAGAATAGGCGCCTTTTCTAATTGGACGCGAAGTAAAAGGCAGCGCATCTCTTAAAACATAAAATACTTGTATGATGTTGTGGATATCTCTATGACGTTTGTACCAATACGAATGCCATTTTATGTGGTGCAAAGTGCAAAAATGGAACATTATTGATTTGTGATCAGCATGAGAGTTTCTTTACTTACTTACCAATCTGATGGTGGAAATATTTATAAGTGATTTACTAAAGTGGTGTATCTATTTCTACCTATATATTAAAAGATCTGGTTAGTATGTTACAAACTCCGCTACAATGACGGTCCCAAGCCCGTATGAGAAAGGAGGAGGGTTGGCTGATAGAAGACCTAACCAGCTGTAAAAGGTCAACGTCGAGCATCGGGCGACGGTAACTAACCCGAAAAGACCAGGCCTAACAAGCCGGAACAGTTGGGGGTAGGAAATGACCTCCACAACTCGCAACTCTGTGGAAGATACTCACAGAATCGACGGCCTTGGCTTAAACGCCCGGGTCAAGAGGTAGAACACCTCCATAAAAAGTTACCCCAATCCTAAGGTGGGACTACGTGCCGATAGGATGCATGGCTTGCGGGAGGCAAGCATTGAGCGCCAACCTCGACGGACCCGGCAAACGTCGTTGCATATTGCCTTCTTGAGGGAATGGGCGTCACCCCTCTTGTGACATGTTACATCGACCCTACTCGTGGGAATAAAATGAATGATTCAAAAACCTTAATAATAGACAACAGCTTAGATAATAAGATAAATGATAGTAATAAAAAACAAGAAGACACAACAATCAAACAAAAGGTACTAACCCAGCAACTGCTACACCCTGTCTTTTTTAACAGAACGCGCTCATCTTCACTAGGTGACGTGACTCAAATCCAAGAAAAACATAAAACAAACAGCACTCAGCCATTGCATTTACATAAAACCCAAAACGATAGCAATAAGGTGACCTGGCAGAGAATACCCGAACCAAAACAAAAAAGGATTCGCTCACCAAATGATGGAGAACAAAACAAAACATCTAAACTACCTAAACAAACAACTCAAGAGATCAAGCCTTTAACAGGTCCCGGGGAATAAACTTAGACCATAACTACGAAAAAGACATTGAAATATCAAATAGCTTCTCATCGCTAGATCTAGATTGCAACACCGACGCAAAAATTGCCTCAAAAAAGAAAATACCTAAACCACCACCGATAATTCTATACGGCATTGAAGATATTACAAAACTTAAGGAATGTATAGAAGAAGTTGTGAACGAAAATGACTACTCTTTCAAAGTTGTATCAAAAAACCAACTAGTCATTTCAACAAAATCTGTCGAGAAGTATAAAACGATGATAGAACATATTCGTAGAAAAGGACTGATTGGCCATACATTCACACGTAAGGATGAAAGATGTCCTAGATTTGTTATCAAAAACCTGCACTCTAGTACACCCCTAGAAACTATAGTTAAAGCAATAGAAGCAACTGGTAATACGGTCAAGGGTGAAATAATCTGCGGCCGAAAAAAAGGTACAAAAGAACCGATGGATATGTTCTATGTAAACATATTACCGGGTAAAAACAACAAACTAATAAAAGACATAAAATATATATATCATCAATCTGTGATCATAGACGACCCCAAGCCACAAAGCACAATAGTGCAATGCAAAAGGTGTCAACAATTATGCCACACACAAAACAACTGCATGAGGCCTTACCGATGTGTAAAATGTGCTGGCCCACACAAAACAACCTCCTGCACATTAGATAAAAATAGCCCAGCTAGCTGCGCACTATGCACAGGAAGCCACCCTGCAAACTATAAAGGATGTCAAGTGTACAAGGAGATAAATGCAAGGAGAAAACATAAGCCAAGAACTGAACAAACATATTACAAAGAAAAACCGACAACAAAGCTACAAGATCGCCCCACAGAATCAGTACCAGAGACACAACAACCACCACTGCTCAATATGAACTCTCAAGTTCATGAGCAACAAAAGTATAGTGAAATAATCAAAAGAAATAATATGAGAAAATTTACCGCGAACAATGAGGATATACGCTCAAGAAACTATTACGTTGACGAATCAAAGTCACAGCGCACACATCGTACAGATACAAACACCGAACAATATGCTCAGATTTTTGAGACAAGATATAACAATCTAGAAGAAATCTTCCGTAAACAAGCCGAAAAGATTGACCAACTTATAGGGCTCATAGGGACTATGTTAACCCTAATAACCAAACTAGTTGAAAAATAGCAATGGCATCTCTACGCATAATAACCTGGAACATCAATGGTTTGACTCCAAATAAACATGAGCTAGAAATGATAATGAAGGAAAACAAAATAGACATCGCATTGATATCTGAAACCCATTTAAATGACCAAAGAACCATTAGGTTTAATGACTATTGCATATACACAACGAACCATCCTGACGGCACATCGCACGGAGGAACATCAGTCATTATCAAAAAAAATCTACGGCACCACCTACACAGTGAGTATAGAGAAGAATATCTACAGGCCACTACAGTCACCGTAGATGGAGTAATGGGTCCTATTAACATCAGTGCAGTCTATTGTCCACCTAAGCATAAGATAAAAGAGGATATGTTTAATAAATACTTCACCACCCTTGGTCATAAGTACATCTGTGGCGGGGATTGGAATTGTAAGCACACATACTGGGGATCTAGATTGACCACTACTAGAGGGCGAGAGCTCAAAAAATGTGTCGATAATCTCAGACAAACTCCATTATCTACAGGAGAACCAACATACTGGCCAACCGATGTACAGAGAACACCAGACTTACTTGACTTCTTCATCATAAAGGGTTTATCAGATATTTACCTAGACGTGAATTCAACATACGACACGGCATCTGATCATAATCCGGTTCTGGCAACATTTAGCGAGACAGTAATCCATAAGGAAAAGAAGATGACACTTTACAACCACAAAACAGACTGGAATGCCTTCACTGAATACCTCGAGGAAGAAGTGGATTTGAACATTAGCCTGAAAACGAAAGAGGACATAGACGATGCAACATTTTATATCACTAATATAATACAGGAGGCAGCATGGCGCTCGACGCCATATCTAGAGTCTGCTGGTGCCCCAAATAACGTTCCACTAGAAATACGTACAAAACTTGCAAATAAACGAAGGTTGCGAAAGCGGTGGCAATTGAGTAGACTATATGAAGATAAAGCTAAGTTCAACAGAGCATCCAGAGAACTAAAAGCAGCGATCGATGATAATCGAAATGACACATTTGAACAAAAAATCCTCGTTGTCGACCTTGAAGAAGGATAATTATTCGTTGTGGAAGATAACCAAATCATTTAGGAGGCCGCAACAATTAGTACCGCCTTTAAAGACACGTTCAGGAACCTGGGCTAGACGGGCAAAAGATAAGGCAGAAGTTTTTGCGCAACATTTAAGCCAAGTCTTCACTTGCAACGAGTCTGATATGATCGATTTTGAATGGGAAATAGATAATGTGATTAACAGTGACCAGCAATTAAGCCCGCCTTTAATATTAGTCACGCCCAAAGAATTATACAAAGTGATCCAAAACTTGGAGAATAAAAAAGCACCTGGGTTTGACCTAATTACAAGTGAGGTACTAAAGCACCTGCCAAGAAAGGCAATAGTTTACTTAAAACTTACCTGGACAATATCTATAAGCTACAATTAAGAATGATAAAAACTATTGTACCTAATTCTATTAGAAATAAGCATAAAAACGACGATAATTATCTATTTCGATACTGTAAAATTATAAATGTATATGATAAATTTAAGATGATGCTAATCTGTGATGAAATTTCAAATTTACCCAACCTTCAAAAACGTTATAGGCCACAAAACTTGAGAAACATAAGTACCTTACCCAAATACGTATTGCCACCGTATAACAATGCATACGGAAAAAGAATGTGGGAGTATTTGTTACCTTACATATTAAACGAATGGCCAAATGATGTTTTCCAGAAACTTATTCATAATACTCACAAAATAAAAATCATCACAAAAAATATGTACTTGCCAACTACCGATGCGCGCACGAGCGTAGCACAAATTATGTAAAACTACCCTTTTCTTAGCTATCAATTGTAAACGAGCGACAACGGCGACAGATAAACCGTACGCGGTTTTCGTTCGCTGTTCAAATAATGTGTAAATAGTTTATAAGTATTTTGGATAAATAAAAAAAAAAAAAAAAAAAAAATACTTAACTATGCTATTTAATGCAATATTTAGAATCCAACACTACCCGAAACTATGGAAAATATCCCAAATTTGCATGATACCTAAGCCGGCGAAACCACCAACAGAACCGAGCTCATACAGACCTATAAGCCTTCTCCCTGTAATATCAAAGGTGTTTGAGAAAATGTTCCTTAGGAGATTAGGACCTGAGCTGGAGAAAGGTAAAATAATCCCAGATCATCAATTTGGATTTCGAGAGGGCCACTCAACTGTAGAACAAGTCCACCGTGTTGTTTATAAAATCAGACAATCTCTTGAGAAAAAAGAATATTGCTCTGCAGTATTTTTGGACGTCCAGCAGGCTTTTGATAAGGTTTGGCATAAAGGATTACTATATAAATTAAAAACAATGCTGCCTAATTCCTTCTACATGATCCTAAAATCATATCTTGATGGAAGAAAATTCCAAGTAAAGTATGAAGAAGAAACATCAGACCTATATGAGATAGAGGCATCTGTACCACAGGGATCAGTCCTTGGACCAGTACTATACACCATATATACAGCTGATCTTCCCAGAACTGAAGAGGTTGTAACAGCCACTTATGCAGATGACACCGCCTGTCTTGCAAGCGATATAGACCCGTTAAAGGCATCACAGAAACTTCAGGTCCAACTGAACAAGATAGACTTGTGGCTGCGGAAGTGGAGAATAAAGTCTAGTGCTACCAAATCAACTCATATAACCTTCACCCTTCGAAAAGGAGAGTGTGCTCCTGTATATATGGGGAATGAATCCTTGCCGAAAACAGACTGCGTGAAATACCTTGGCATGTCTTTGGACAGACGACTAACATGGGCCAACCATATAAAAGCAAAAAGAACTGAGGCAAACATGAGGCTTCACAACCTGTCATGGCTTATCGGGCGTAAATCGCCACTCTCACTGCATAATAAGCTCTTAGTATATAAGGTAACTATAAAGCCCATATGGACATATGGTATTGAACTATGGGGTTCAGCTAGCAACTCTAATATAGAAATATTACAACGATTTCAAAACATAGCCTTGAGAACCATATCGCAAGCCGCTTGGTTTACCAGAAACAGCGAAATACATGAACACCTTGAGATGGAAACTGTCAAACAAGCACTTAACAACGCAATCACAAGATACAAGAACCGACTGCAAATGCATAGTAATGATCTAGCACAACAACTCCTGGATAGCTCGGAGACTGTCAACAGACTCAAGAGATGGCAAATATTGAACCTGGACCATCGAAACTAACTTCTGGGATGATGTTCACTGGAATATCAACCATCCAAACCTGTATTGAGAAAGAACACATCAGATTATGACTAAGGAGTCGATTGCTGAAAAACTGGAGAAAAAAAAAAAAAAAAAAAGTATGTTACAATGTCACTCATCTCCGTTTCCGTATCCTGTAACCGGATCAGACTTAGCTTGGCACAGATTAAATTATTGTTGTATAAAGTAGACATTGTACATATTTCAGAGACGGCCTCCATTTTGCCACTAACAATTTAATTTTGTGGAGAGTTTGAACCTAACCAAAACGATACCAGCGTCTCATGATAACGCATGCGGTAATTTCTGTTGATTTCAAAGGTAAAAAAAGATAATTTGCTATTGTTATGTTTTTTTGACGACATAGGACCTAGGGCATATTTGCCTACTCCAAAATGATAATGTAGCGTAAACATGAATGAACAAAAATTGTAATACCTGGTTTAGTTGCTTGTAGTGACCATGCATGGCTGCAAACTTGCAAAGCCGGTCCTGGATCCGATTTTTAAGTCTGACGGCAAATACATAATTTCGATTGGCTATATATTTATAAACGTAAAGTACCTAGTTAAATCGCAACCCCATTATAAACTAGCAGTGATATGAAGTGAAATATAATTTACTCTCTTAAACAAACAACAAGCTTATTATTCAATTTAAGTTATAACATCAAGGCCATTTCTATTCAAATGATATTGTTGTTGTTTGTAAGGACTTGCTTTAGTCATGTTTAGCATAGAAATGCTTTACTTAGGCAGACTACATTAAACTGAGATTAACTCAGAGGAAGCTTATTTAATGACAGTATTGTGCGCTTCAATTTCGGTGAAGTGATCTTACTTAGATTTTTGTATTTAAGCCAAATGTATTGTTCAGATGTGTTAACCGTTGGTCATAATTAAATAAGTGTACTAGGGGGCCTTTATGATAAATACATTTCACATTCCATGAATGATTTGATTCTTGAATGACCTGTAATACCTTATTACCAATAAATGATGTCGTCTAAAAAGTCATATGGCACTGAAACGTGGTCGCTTACAATGGGCCTCATAAGAAGGCTCAAAGTCACCCAAAGGGCAATGGAGAGGGCTATGTTGGGAGTTTCTCGGCGTGATCGCATCAGAAATGAGGCTATCCGCAGCAGAACCAAGGTAACCGATATAGCCTCCGAATCGCTAAACTTAAGTGGCAGTGGGCGGGGCACATTGCACGTAGAACCGATGGCCGTTGGGGCGGAAAGGTTATCGAGTGGCGACCACATACCGGAAGGCGCGGCGTGGGCAGGCCCCCCACAAGGTGGACTGATGACCTGGTAAAGGTCGCGGGAGTCCGCTGGATGCGGACGGGATGGCGCAGGACTGGTCATTTTGGCACTCTTTGGGGGAGGCCTATGTCCAGCAGTGGACGTCTTTCGGCTGATATGATGATGATGATGATGTCTTAAAAGTGGTAGGCAGAGTATATTCATCAAATTGATTTTCAGTGCCACTTCTACTTCTAAAGCGACCACCACCACCACCAACAATATATGCCATGATAAAGCGAGCGAAAATATGACTGTGAATATAATGGCCCTGCTTGGAAATAGACTATTGTCATGGTAGATATGCAGCTGATTGTATCTATATCAGGCCCCCATGCTAAACCAAAAACGCCTTTTAGTAATTCGAAGTGTCAATAAATATCTATAATAAGCTACCTGATCATATAAAGACTGAGCCTAATAACAATAAATGTATTATAATAATACCCTAAAAAAATCTAGTGGCAAATGCTTATCACACAGTAAATGAATATTAAAATCGCAATAATAATGACTATTAAGAAATCACAATTGAAATAAATTATTATTATCCTCAGTAGCATAAAGGTAATTATTATGAATGAACTATTATTTTATGAATGAATTATTATGTAGTATTGAATATTATTATTGTCAATATATACAAGATTATAATTAACATACACTAAATTAAATTAAAACTACGTTAAATCTAAAAAGGCCCTCGAGGCATTGTACCGAGGATGCTGGCGGCTGATGCGTTGCGCAAGAAAGCCGCCAGCTCTACGGTCACTATTATTATGATCAATGTTTTTTAGGGTTCCGTACTCAAAGAGTAAAACGGGACCCTATTACTAAGACTCCGCTGACCGTCCGTCCGTCCGTCCGTCCGTCCATCCGTCCGTCCGTCCGTCCGTCTGTCTGTTACCAGGCTGTATCTCACTGATACCATGATAGTTCCAGCTGAAATATTCACAGATGATGTATTTCTGTTGCCGCTATAACAACAAATATTACTAAAAACACAGAATAAAATAGTTTTTTATAGATAATGGTACGGAACCCTTCGTGCGCGAGTCCGACTCGCAGTTGGCCGGTTTTTTTTTTAATTTAATGTTTAGTTATTAATGTGATGAATTATTATCCCATTATAATTATATTGCAATGCTCTCACAGGGTTGTGTTGCAACTTGTTGCTATTTTTAAGACCTTTTCTGTACACACGTAGCAATGAATAAATGAAATGAAATGAAGTGTAGGTATACCTGTCTACCTGTATTATCCTTGTGACACTAGGTATTCTGACGTTACTCAGTAGAGATTCTGACTAGCCTTGTTTAATCCTCTTAATTCCGGTTAATCAGCCAGTGTTAATTAACGTCGTCCTCGTTCTAGGTGACTAACTACAAAACCACGTCAGTCTTAATCCTTAATCCCCCGTTAATCCAGAAGTGTTTCCACGGTGCCACCGGGCCACCGTTTTCCCGGTGTTTTTTCGCTATCGTGGAGTAAGAAATAAAGCAGCCGTTCGTCTTAATTATGTGTGTTAATTGGGTTTTATTGTGTTAATCCCAATTTATTGTCTAAGTTCTAACTTTTGTAGATTATCGATAGGACTTTACATTAAGGTTAATTGTCTGGTGAAACATGTTATATTTTAATGATTAGCTTGAATTAAAAATGTGATCGAAGACAAACATACATAGGTAGCTACTTACGAATGCGTAAAAAAAATCAATAGCAATAACGCAGAATGATATTGAAAAAAAGCGAAATCAAATCCTTTATTGTGCAATCAGGCCACAAGGATAGTGTGACCTATGCTATTATTATTATTATAACTTTTAACTTTGACATGTACAACGACATTTTTACCAATAAATTATTACATTGTATTGTACATATTAACTATATTATACATTATATGCCTTAGATATCCATAATTTCATTTGCTATTTAGAAACAGTGTTTGCCATAAAATTGTTTTTTTTCTGAAACCGTAATATTTTCATGATAATTTAAGTAAGAAACTACCTATTTTTTTTGTAACAATCCTAAAAAAAAAGTTTACTGTTTACCAGAAAAGCTCCTTGGCAAATGATAAGCAGGGCAAACGTTACATTTAAAGGTAGACGTCCAAGTATTCGACGCTGTACTAGTATATGGCATGGGCACTTTATATCAAAGCAATATGGGTTCAATTCGACCTACTCGTAAGATGATTTTTTCATTCGAGTTATAGCACTTTGACATAAAGTGTCCATCATCATCATCATCATATCAGCCGAAAGACGTCCACTGCTGGACATAGGCCTCCCCCAAAGAGTGCCACAATGGCCGGTCCTGCGCCACCCGCATCCAGCGGACTCCCACGAACTTTACCATACCAGGTAATCAGTCCACCTTGTGGGGGGCCTACCCACGCCGCGCCTTCCGGTACGTGGTCGCCACTCGAGAACCTTTCCGCCCCAACCTGCTAATGTATTGATGAAAAACTAACTAACTAACTAG
Source organism: Epinotia brunnichana (assembly GCA_963854355.1). NCBI lineage: Eukaryota > Metazoa > Arthropoda > Insecta > Lepidoptera > Tortricidae > Epinotia > Epinotia brunnichana. Next base: position 1,601,159 of record OY977938.1, read on the forward strand.
GCTGGCACGACAACCCAAAATGAGTCCTGGCCTCTGACACAAGAGCACGCCACTTTGCTCGATCCTGCGCAATGCCTTGCCAGCTAGCGCCGGCTCCGAGTTCGCGCAGATCCGCTTCCACCATATCAAAAAAAAACGATCAAGTGCGAGTCAGACTCGTGCACCGAGGGTTCCGGACCACCCCGTATAATAGAAACAAGTCCACTATAAACTGACATGCACTAAGTATGTGAATACATACTAATACATACATACTACATACTAATACATACATACATACTAAGTATGTGAATACATACTTAGTGCATGTCAGTTTATACTGGTAATGGAATTTCAGTGATGTAATTAATAATTTACGGTTTTCGCAACTTTTCCCTTATTTGTGCTATAAGTTGCTTCGTACCAAATTTCTCTGTAGGTTTCGATTCCCTTGCGAGTTTCAGAAATTTGCGGCATAAACGGCTGTAAGTATCTTTTGATTGCGTTGGCTGAGAAGTTTTGAGAGAAGTGATTTTTTCACAGCTCCAAAGGACAGTATTAGACCTGAGTATTTGGTATAAATTTCAGCTTGATAACTCTATGCGTTCCTGAGAAAAAGGGTCTTGACAGATGGACGGACGGACGGACGGACAACAAAGTGATCCTATAAGGGTTCCGTTTTTTCCTTTCGAGGTACGGAACCCTAAAAATGGTGAAAAATGGCCGGCAGAGGCAGATTTACCTTTGGTGCAGCCTGTATAAACCTTGAATAAACTAACGAATAACATTTAGGAATGCACCGAAATGTTCAAACTTAAACTAAGTAATCTCCACTTATAATAAATCTCTAGAATCAGCCAGTTTGAAACTAAGCTTTTGGTTGTCACGAATGTTCTCAGCATCCCGTGAACAGAAAAATATGAAACATTTTTTGTAGGTACATTACTATTCTAGCTGCAACTTAGGATAGTTTTTATCCGACTGCGACAATTAAATAATTTTCCGAAAAAAACTTCATTTAATTTATCATTTATTTTTATTGAGATCAAACGCTGCTCCAACTGTCAGCTATAAGAAACGTCAAAAATGGCGGAATTGCTTTGCCTTTCACTTATTAATAATTTAAATCCCGTCTACGATAGACCTTTACGAGACAAATGCTAAAATATAAACCATAAAAAAATATTCGATTCTGATATGAGAACTTATATGCGCAAATGTCGTATTATGTCGTAATTTCAATAAATGAAATCAACAAATTTGAACAATATAATTAACACGAATTTGTTTTTTTTTGAATGACAATGGCACGCGCTCTGCGCATTCAGCCAAAGTACCTGCGGCGCTACCACGAAAACCGATACTCAATGTTCATATATTTGCATCCCTGTCACTCGAGTATGGTTAGTGCGATAGAGATAGAGATACCCAAATATTTTCGAATTCCGAAGTTCGTGGTTATAGCTCAGGAATCGAAAATATGGTAAATAATCATAATGTATTTTCTCGAAAAAGAATTTAAAATAAATATAGTCAAATGGAGAAAAAAACAACGCAAAAGGTTATATAGGTAATGAATAAGTTGTAAGAGTCCAAAGTTTTAAGATGGGGTATGTTCTGTCCCTTTTCCGCAAAACGCACCTTCATATGAAACGATTGTTTTTTATTATGACGCTCGAGGATATTGACGTCACAGTCCCTGATCGTTTTCTCACTCTAACAAGCGACATTAAAACGGATGTAGCTTCATAATTTTTTGAGATATTTGAATGGGAGTTTCGTTATCTTCTACCTATCTATACATAATAAATGCCTATGTCCTGACTGACTTATTCACTCACTCACTCACTCACTCATCAACGCACAGCCGAAACTACTAATGTTAGAGAGTTGATTTTTGCACAGTATGTTGCTTTTATAACGTGGGCTAGGGATAAAAAGGGATTTTTGAAAATTCCACCCCTAAAGGGGTAAAATAGGGGTGCAAAGTTTGTATGGGAGAACCTTTTTTAATTGAGCTAGAGACTTAAACTTTGTAGAAAAAATATTTATTAGAATACAAATGAAACACTTTCAGCGTTTTGAAAAATTCCACCCCTAAGGGGGTAAAATAGGGGTGCAAAGTTTGTATGGGGGAAACAATTTTTTTTAAATAGAGACTTAAAACTTTGTAGAAAGATCAGTCATTAGAATACAAATAAAGTACTTCCAGGGTTTTAGAAAATTCTACCCCTAAAGGGGTAAAATAGGGGTGCAAAAATTGTATGTGGGAAACTTTTTTTTTGAGCTAGAGACCTAAAACTTTGTAGAAAATTAGTTATTAGAATACAAAGAATGCACTTTCACCGTTTTGGAAGATTTCTCCCCTAAGGGGGTAAAGTAGAGTGCAAAGTTTGTATGGGAAAAACTACTTTTTTTGAAATAGAGACTTAAAACTTTGTAGAAAGATTAGTCATCAGAATACAAATAAAGTACTTTCAGCGTTTTAGACAATTCTTCCCCTAAAAATAGGGGGCTAAAATAGGGGTGCAAAGTTTGTATGTGGGAAACTATTTTTTTGAGCTACAGTCCTAAAACTTTGTAGAAAGATTATTTAAATACAAAGAAAGTACTTTCAGCGTTTTGGATAATTTCACTCCTAAGGGGGTAAAATAGGGTGCAAAGTTTGTATGGGAAAACATTTTTTTTTATTAATAAAGACTTAAAACTGTCGAAAAATTACATATTAGAACATGAAAAATACTACATTCGGCGTTTTACAAAAATCATTCCCTAAGGGGGTTAAAAAAGGGTGCAAGGTTTGTATGGGGAACACTTTTTCTGAGCTAGACACTTGAAACTTTGTAGAAAGATTACTTATAAAAATACAAAAACAAACTTTCAGCGTTTTGAAAATATCTATCCCTGTAAGGGGGATAAAAAGGGGTGCAAAGTTTTTATCAGGGAAAGTTTATGTTTTTGAGTTAGAGACTTGAAACTTTGTAGAAAGATTACTTATTAAAATACAAAAAAAGAACACAAATCGTTTTAAAAAAATCCACCCCTAATAGGGTTAAAAAGGAGAGCAAGCTTTGCATGGGCAACACTTTTTTTGAGTTAGAGACTTAAAACTTTGCAAAAAGATTACTTATTAGAATACTAAAAAAGAACCCTGTTCCATAGTCGACTCTTACGACACCCACGGGAAGAAAGGGGGTGGTGCTATTCTAACCCGACACCACACGGTTGAAGTGTGTTGTGGGCGATGGGCTAGCAACCTATCACTGCGACATCACATTTTGTCGATCTTTTGTACCCACATTTATGCTAAAAGTGGCACTGGAACACAAGTTTCGTGTGCTCTGCCTACCCCTTTTAGGGATAAAGGCGTGATTGTATGTATGTATGTAAAAAAGAACTTTCAGCGTTTTAGAAAACTCCATCCCTAAGGGGGTTAAGAAGGGTAGCCAGTGTTGTGTGGGAAAAACTTTTTTTTTAACTAGACTTAAAACTGTTCGAATGGTTACTTATTAAAATTAATAATAAAGTACTTTCAGAGTTTTAGAAAATTCCACCCCTAGGGGGGTAGAGACTTTAAAGTTTACAAAAAAGTTCTTTCAGCGATTAGAAAAATTCAACCTCTAAGGGGGTTTAAAAGGGGGTTCAAATTTTAAATGGCGAGCAATAAAATTCTAAAGTGTGAGTAAGAGATTTTTAAGTTCGGTCTTATTCTGTACGTTAAAAGACTACAAAACTGATTTCAGAGTTTTTTTCAAATTCATCCCCTAAGAGTGTTAAAATTGGTTCAAAGTTTGAGTATTTCAAGACATTTTTAAAGTATGAGATTTTTAACTTTGGTTTTAGACTGTTTTTTTTTTAAATTATCCCCTAAAAGAGGTTTCAAATTTTGTATTGAGAGAAATCATTTTCTAAGACGATAAAAAGTTCTACGCGGATGAAGTCGCGGGCAACAGCTAGTATTATATAAGTTTATGTTCCTTTCTTGGATTTAATACGATATGGTTGGACTCGTACCCTTGAAGCGATCATAACATATTTAGTAAGTATATTTACCTACACACCACAGGTGTATGTAATCGATTTGATTCGATTTCGAAACTGTAACCATGTAAAGAAAACGTTTCTATTAGGTACCATTAATCACGTTTGAAGACTCGTGTTAGGCAGCCAAACTAAATTAATTATACAAATTAACTTATGCAAGTCTTTCCTAAGAACAACCCACTTCCAGGAGAAGTAGACAAACAGTAAAACGGGAAGACTCCGCTGTCCGTCTGTCCGCCCGTCCGTCCGTCCGTCCATCTGTCTGTCACCAGGCTGTATCTCACTGATACCGTGATAGTTCCAGCTGAAATTGTCACAGATGATGTATTTCTGTTGCCACTATAACAACAAATACTAAAAACACAGAATAAAATAGATTTTTTATAGATAATGGTACGGAACCCTTCGTGCGCGAGTCCGACTCGCAGTTGGCCGGTTTTTAGGGTTCCGTAGCCAAATGGCAAAAAACGGAACCCTTATAGATTCGTCATGTCTGTCTGTCTGTCTGTCTGTCTGTCCGTCCGTATGTCACAGCCACTTTTTTCCGAAACTATAAGAGCTATACTGTTGAAACTTGGTAAGTAGATGTATTCTATAAACCGCATTAAGATTTTCACACGAAAATATAAAAAAAACAATAATAAATAAATAATAAATAAATATTTGCGGACATTCTTACACAAATCGACCTAGTCCCAAACTAAGCAAAGCTTGTACTATGGGTACTAGACGAAGATAAACATACGTAGTATAGAGAAATAAATACTTAAATACATAGAAAACATCCATGACTCAGGAACAAATATTCGTGCTCATCACACAAATAAATAAATTTTGTGGTTCCCCATACTAAGAACTGAAACTCAATTTTTTTTTCATCAAACCCATACGTGTGGGGTGGGGTATCTATGGATAGGTCTTCAAAAATGATATTGAGGTTTTTAACATAATTTTTTTCTAAACTGAATAGTTTGCGCGAGAGACACTTCCAAAGTGGTAAAATGTGTGTCCCCCCCCTCCTGTTACTTCTAAAATAAGAGAATGATAAATCTAAAATAAATATATGATGTACATTACCATGCAAACTTTCAACGAAAATTGGTTTGAATTTGAAATTGCCGAAGGAGAGAGGGTTATGTTTTTCTTAGAATAAAAAGATAAACGAACCGTCAACACCTGCTTGCCACCGACATAGTACAAAAAACATTCGGATGCGCTGCACTAATCATCGGAATTGATTTGAACTTAGTGCATAACAGAGACGCATTTCTTACACAACCTAGCCCTACCAGCAATTATCGATTACCCATTTACGAGCTGTCAAAGTAAACCATTACATGCGTGTGTTGCGTAAAGTGGACTAGTGTCATCATGTTCGGATCGGTAACCGACACCTGGGCTGTTATTCGCTACGCGTTAATGCGGCTCACCCCGCCGGTCACCCGTTACGAAACTAGACCTCTACCTACGTTTAATTACTTACGCATCGCGGTGTCAAGGTATAATTGTGGGTGAGCGTTGAGGTGAGCTTAAAACAAGTTACAGAATAGGGGGGCAGTGTGGATTGGGGGAAAGGTTGCTGATTATAAGAGGCCTTTTATTACACCGTGTGGTGTTAAACGATTGATTAGGTTTTTGTAAAATCCAAATCTAAAGACTTTATTTTCCACATACAAAAAATAGGTACTTCAAACAGCCCCTTTGCAACACAGTATGGCTGGTGAAAAAGTTATCGCCTGATTTCAACAATTCATATCAATTAAAAGATCTAAATTCATCTCAATCTAATTCCAAATATACTAGCCCGGAGGTTGGTTAAAAATTGTGACAGTCTAAGGGGTGAAATAAAATCAGTACCTTGTAATAAAACACAGATTTGAATACTCACTGTGCGAAGCTGTTTTCATATAATTATTTGACACCACTTGTAGTCAAGCATGCGTCGACGAGATGTCAAATATATGATAAAATAAGTCTCTGTCAAAAATTTCATTTTTTGGTACAAGATTTTACTGCCGACTGTACTTTTCTGCATACCATCATCAATCGTCTCATTGAGACGATTCTAACGAGCCCAAACTCGATGGGGTTGTGTCGTTTTATTGCGGAGTTCCTATGGCCACTTCCAGCTCCAGCATCAGATCAGCTCCAAGTCATCATAATATTGCATTGTCATGCAATATATATATGCTTGCAAAATTTCAGCTCAATTGGATAAGAGGAAGTGACTGAAAAATGGATTGCAAATTTTGACGGACAACTTACATATTTACATACGAACAGTGCTAGTTAATATAACGCTTGTATAAAACACCCTAAACGGCATCTAGGTACAGTCATCATCAAAAGTAGCTACGCAAACGGAGACTTCAAAAGTCTTTATTAAAAGGGAATAAGAGCTTTTGACGTCTTCGATTGAGTAGTTACTTTTGATGCTGACTGTACAAACAGTAACACACTTGACTGACCATCTGTCAAACTTATTCGTATAAGGTTGACTGATGGTCAGTTAAGTGTGTCTTCAATGGTACATATATATCTCGATCGCGATGTCGGGTAAAGCATATGACCACCCGGCTAAGGACTTGTTCAAAGAATACTGACACTGCCGTGCGTCTGCATATTGGAGGCCTGCAAATACGTAAGAGCTAATATGGACCAATACACTACCCGTGGACAAAGTCACGGCAGAAACACACGCGGGCAAAATCCCGTCCCGTTTCGTCGACTCGCATAAACACGAAAGTCACTCGGTGTCATTGGTGCGAAGATGTACCTACCATACGCATACCACACTCTCCCAACTGAAATAGTTAACTCGGCAAGCGATGCAACATTTACTAATAGGATAAAAAGCCTATTAGTTGACCTATAGCATGCTATAGCATACAAAATTTTATTTTAAGAATATAATAAATACTATAGGTATAATTATTAAAATATATGTAACCAACGAGAAATGTAAAAAAGTTGACTTGTAAAATGTAATCATCATCATCATCATTGTCAGCCCGTAATCGCCCACTGCTGAGCATAGGCCTCTCTTCGAGTACGCCACCCGTCCCTATCCTGAGCTAATCTTATCCAGAAGTGACCCGCGATCTACTTTTACCAAAATAATATATGAATATGAACATGAATAATATGATGATTATTCGCTTAACCAAATCGCGAGTTATCGCGACGGTGTGAGCTGCACCCTAGATAATTACGTACAAAGGCCGCGCCTAGGCACCTTACGCAAGGATGAGCACACCTCGCTGACATTTAAAATTATAATTCACACAATTGATTTAAAATAATACGCCGGTTTTGCCGTTTAGTGGACCAGAAAGTTAATTAACCTTATTTTTGAAGACACATTCGCTGCTTCCATTCTATTTTTACCCGCCTCCCCCAAAAGGAGGGTTATGTTTTTCGAGCGTATGTATATACATATGTAGAATAGACAATTCTATTCCAATCAATCAATCAATCAATCAATCATTTATTTATTTCTTGAATGTGGTACATAAGGTGTAATAAGATACAATGTTGTTCAGCACAATCCAGCCTGAATAGGCATAGAAATATCTCAAAAACTGCATTACTATAACTAAGACTAGAGTCTTATGACCTATCATGCAGCATGCAAAAAATACTACTAAGTTACAACATTACACTACATTACCTATACTAGATTCAATAAATATGCGGCATATAGTCAAAAAATTCTTTCAACGTGTAAAAAGCATTTTGTACCAAAAAGTCTAACAAATATTTCCTAAAAAGAGGCATTTCGGATTGTCTTATTAAATTGGGTAACTTATTATATAATTTGGGGGCCATGCCATAAACACTTTTTGCACGCAAGGCTGTTTTTGTTGGCTGATGCGTGATTTTGTGTCCCTGTCGCGTACTATTATAAGCAGGAAATTGATTAATATTTAATTTGACATACATGGCAATTTCAAAAATATATAAACATGGCACAGTTAGTATTTTCAAATTAATAAAGTATGGTTTGCATGAGTCAGGTATCTTTAGTCCACAAGCAGAACGCAGACACTTCTTTTGAGCCTTAAAAACCAAATCTCGATCAGTTGAGTTACCCCAGAACATTATACCATAACGCAATGTAGCTGTCACATAGGCGTGATAAGCAGTAAGTACCTCAGTCCGACTTACAACTTTATTTAAATTATATAGTGCATATGAAAAACTATTTAATTTTTTACATATAGTATTAATCTGGTATTTCCACGTCAGTTTATTATCTAGATTTAATCCTAAAAATTTCGTATTATCAGTTTCCTCAATTATATAGTTATTATATGTCACAGTTATATTATTAATCATGTTATTGGTTCTTTGGTAAAAATTCATAATTATTGTTTTCCCTAAATTTATATGTAAATTATTGTAATTTAACCAATTTATTATTAATTCTAATGTATTATTTATATTGATTTTACATGTCTGTGGATCTTCTCCAGTCAATATAACCGTGCTGTCATCGGCAAAGAGAACCATTGGGTAGTCTACAGCTTGTGGCAGATCATTTATATAAATGAGGAATAATAAAGGCCCCAATACGCTTCCCTGCGGAACGCCGCGACTAATTTCTCTGTATTTTGATGAAAGAGTAACTTCGGATCTCGTTTTTAAACTTAAGTAATCCATTTGTACTACTTGTCTTCTACCAGATAAGTATGACATTAGCAAATCATGGACGTTGCCGCGTATTCCATAGCTATATAACTTATGCATTAAAATTTCGTGGTCAACTAAGTCGAAAGCCTTGGTTAAATCCATGTATAGAGCGCAAACTGGTTGTCTTTTATCCATATTTGTCATTATAACTTGTAGTAAATCATAAACAGCCATATTTATTGACTTATTTTTGCGAAATCCCTTCTGTTCTTGCGCAAATAGATTATTAGATTCAAAATATAAGCTAATCCGATTGCAAATCACTTTTTCAATAATTTTAGAAAAAATAGGAAGAAGTGCAATTGGCCTGTAGTTGTCCATATTTTCTTTGTCTCCTTTTTTAAAGAGAGGTCGCACAATTGCGATTTTCAACTTTTCAGGAAAGATACCCTGTTCTATACACAAATTTATAATATAACTAATAGGGGATGCTAATATATGTGCAACTCTTTTTATGACTTTGGTGCATATTCCACCATAACCAGTACTGTTACTATTTTTTAAGGAATATATTATATTCAAAACTTCTTGCGGACTTGTTGGTTGCATAAATAAGGAACGAGATGAATTAAATGTCAATGTACTATGTCGATGTAAATTATTATTTGTCGGTTCATTATTATAATTATTAGAAGTAGTTATAAATTTCACTTGATCTACAAAATGATCATTAAATTCCTGTGCGATTAATTGAGGGTCTGTTATCAATTTACCATTATGTCTTATATGGGATATATTATCCTTAGGGTTAACAGTTTTAGTACTGTTAATAATATTCCAAGTTGCTTTAGATTTATTTGATGAACATTTTATGTAATAGTTATTTTGGGCCCTTTTTGTCAGTGATATCACTTTTCTCAAGCGCTTGGAATATTGCTTAAAAAGCCTCTTGTTAATTTCATCTGGGCTTACTCTGTATTTCCAAAGCAATGCTCTCTTTTTTACACAACATTTTTTTATTCCTGTGGTGATCCATTTTGGCTTTTTTGTCGAATAAATTTTTAATTTCCACGTGCTACAGTCCATATTGTGCGATGGGTTTTGATATAATATGATGTGTCGTCGGATTCCTCATAGTCGTGGGAGAGACATAGGCATATTTGAAAAAAAGCACTTGTGTTTCCTGAAAATTCTTTTGTTTTCACTTGTTTTACACAAACATGACAACGGCTTGGAGTTTTTGACACAAATGACGGATGGAACAACAGTATCTAATGGAGTCCAAGCCGGCGTTCTGGTTGCTACACGTGCGAAATTTTCTTCCTGCTAATTTATACAATTTTCGGTTGAAATTTTGGTGTTTGGTGGTGTAAATTTGTGTTTGGTGGTGGTATAACTACTATCCGGTAAGTGGGTGGATTGTTAGAGTAGTTTGGTGGAGGAAATGAGTGGGAATGAGCCCCCTGACGGGGGCGGTATCTCGAACGTCCCCATGGCTGGGGTGACCATGTCTACCCAGTCCGTGGATGTTCACGCTGATAAACGTAAGTGTGCTGAAGACAATTCCAATAGTTTAAATAAAAGAGATACTAGAATTCCCGCATCTGCGTCGATTCAGCACACCTACACAGTGCCAGAGTTTGCCCCGGGAACAAAATTAAATTATGGTGCAAATGACACGGGCCCATTCATAGTTCAGGTGGTCAAATCCGATGACTCATCCCCTGGGTCACCATTTAGAATACTAAAATTCGCACAACTAATGCACAAGTATTCTGTTAAGGGCATTATTAAAGGTGGTATTCATTCTGCTGGTCGCAGCCGGGTTACGGTACAATTTGAAAAATCTGATGACGCCAACCAATTTTTGATCCACTCGTTCTTTACAGACAATCTGCAGTATTCGTGTGCTATCCCAATGTATAGTGTAACACGTTCTGGTTTGGTGAGGAATATACCAACTGACTGGTCTCTGGAGGAGCTTGTGAATTCTATTGAGTGTCCCAATCATTCCAAAGTAATAAAGGCCCGTCGTTTAAACAGAAAGTCTACCACCGATGGTGTTACATCCTGGATCCCTACACAAACTGTTGCCCTCACATTCTTAGGTCAAAGGCTTCCGGAAAAGGTGTTCTGCTTTTATACATCTCTCCCTGTGGATCTGTATCGCCTCCCAACCATACAGTGCAACAAATGCTGCCGATTTGGACACATTAAAGCAAACTGCCGGTCTAATGCTAGGTGTTATAAGTGTTCCCAACCCCACGAGGGGGAAAGCTGCCAGGTGAAAGACGAAAATGGTACTTGCCTTTCCTGTTCAGGCCCCCATTTTGCCACAAACCCTTCTTGTCCTGAGCACGCTAGACAAAAGAGCATCAAGCTTGTTATGTCGGAGGAAAGCATCTCATATTCTGAAGCATCTCGCCGTTTCCGTGCCGTTCGACGTACCTTTGCCGACTCTACCCGCCCTACAGTTTCACCATCCCCAGTCCCTAATTCCCAATCCTTCACTCCGGTCTCTCCCCAATCCCAGCATCCTCAGTCGACATCTTACAGGAAGACAGTTTTGATCCCCCGTCGTCAGGCTCCTGTCCTAGACAAAGGATATGATAAAGCGGCCCATAATGACATTACCAGCACTCCACAATCCTCTCAGCCTGATGGATGCTGTTTAAATCCAAGAACGTCATCACCATCAGATGACAATCTGATGAGAATACTAATATCTGCTCTGATGAATTTCTTCTCGAGGTTTTCAGACACACTACCGAACAACGTCATGGATATGTTGCACCAGCTCATGAGTACTCTTGATTCTTTTAATGGCTCCTACAGCCACTCAATGGAACTGTAGAAGTATTCGGCATAAAAAAACTGAAGTAATTTCCCTAATTAATAATTACAATCCTCTTTTACTAGCTATCTCTGAGACATGGTTGAGGCCTGGCTCCCAATTTAGGGTGCCTGGTTTCTCTTGTCTTAGGGATGATAATGATGATGGATGGAATGGATGTGCCATACTCATTAAACGTACCCTTCCCTTTTCCTTGATCCCCATCCCCCCCCATTCAGCAGGGTTTAATATAGTGGCCTGTAAAGCTTTAAATTTAACTTTTGTTTCGCTGTACATTCCTCACCCAAATATCCCTATTATTTCTGAGCTTGATTCTATTCTCTCCCTCCTCCCTGGTCCTTTGGTTGTAATGGGCGATTTTAATTGCCACCACACCATGTGGGGTTCTGCCTCTTGTGATTCAAACTCTTCTCGTCTCATAGAGGTTTTTGATAACATTAACTTATGCCTGCTGAATGATGGGTCTCCTACCCGAAGAACATCTCCTCTCCAAAACAGAAGCTCTGTTGATTTAACTCTGGTCTCTCCTAGTCTGGCTCCCCGCGTTGTTTGGGAAACCCTCACGCTGTCGCATGGTAGTGATCACCTTCCCATCTTAATCTCTCTACCTTCCGATGTGTCCATCCCTGTAAGTTCGCCCTCTCCCCTTCTTAAGTATAGACTGGACAAGGCAGATTGGCCTGCATTCTCTGTTTTCGTTTCTAATGAAATAAACTTGCTTCCTTCAGTTTCAGAAGATAACTACCTTTCTTTATATTTCAAATTCATTTCTATACTATCTAAGGCAGCAGACTCTTCTATGCCTCTTAAAAATTCTGCCCAAGGTAAACTTTCTTCTCCTCCTTGGTGGGATGCCGAATGCACGGCAGCTATTAAAAAGCGTAATGAAGCTGAAGGCTCCTTTGCGGGCGATCTGTCTAGCTATGATCACTACCTTCACTTTCAATCTACCAACGCCCGTACTAAACGTTTGCTGTCCACTAAAAAACGCCTCGGGTGGACGCGGTTCTGTGAAAGCTTGTCTCCCCGAACCCCATCTACTTTGGTTTGGAAGAACATAAAGCGGTTCCGTGGCTCTATGTCCGCAACCAACATCTCATCGAATGACCCCTCTGCTTGGCTTGATCCTTTCCTGGATAAACTAGCACCTCCTTATGTTCCTTTTGAGGATGCCTTGCCATCTTTCTCTCCTGTTGCACCTTCGAATGACAGGATGGATGAGCCTTTTTCATCATCAGAATTATATTCCGTATTAGAGCATCTTCAGGATTCCTCACCAGGTATAGATGGGATCCCCTATTCGTTTATAAAAAAATGTTCTGAATCTTCCAAAGTATTTTTTCTTTCTATTATCAACCAGATATATTTTTCAGGAACTATACCATCTACTTGGAAAAGTCAGATAATTATCCCCATTCTAAAACCCGGCAAAGACCCTAGCGATCCTTCAGCATATAGACCTATCGCCCTTTCGTCTGTACTAGCTAAGATTCTGGAGCATCTGATTAAAAATAGGCTCGAGTGGATTCTAGAAAGCCGTGGAATTTTATCTGACTCTCAATTTGGGTTCCGCAGAGGAATGGGAACAATAGACAGTTTAAGTATTCTTACGTCAGACATTCGACTGGCGTTTTCTAGGGGTCAGCATGTAGTGGGTGTATTCCTTGATGTAACGTCAGCCTATGACAATGTCCAGCTTCCGCTACTCAGGCAGAAAATGCATCAGCTGAGTTTGCCGGTAAGAATGGTCAACGTCATATGTAACCTATTTATGGATCGCTCCATCTGTGTCCGTCTCCAAGGCTCCTTGCTTCCTCCCAGAACTATATGGAAAGGTCTACCGCAGGGATCAGTTTTGAGTCCTATTCTATATAGTCTTTATACTGCTGATCTTGATAAATCTGTCAACTGTTTCTGTGACATTCTTCAATATGCAGACGACATTGCTCTATACTATGCCTCCGATTCTGCTTCAGAGTGTTCAGTTGCCTTGAACTCGGGACTTAGTTACTTGAATGCTTGGCTCTCGGATCATGGTCTCTCTTTGTCGGCTTCCAAAAGTTCTGTTGTCGTATTCACAAGAAAACGACGCATCCCAGACATTGACATAGTACTTGGTGACGAGATCATCCCAGTTTCTAATTGTGTGAAGTTTTTGGGCCTTTATTTGGATGCCCGATTAACTGGCATCCCCCATCTAAATTTTATTAGGAATAAATGTGAAAAAAGCGTTAACGTTTTGAGGGCTCTATCGGGGGCATGGTGGGGCTCACACCCTTTTTCGCAAAAGCTCTTGTATAACGCCATTATTCGGAGTCACTTTGACTATGGGTCTTTTCTGCTAGAGCCTTGTAGTAAAATAGCCTTATCTTATCTAGACAAGATACAGTCAAAATGTCTTCGTATCATCTGTGGAGCTATGAAGTCCTCTCCCATCAACGCCCTCCAGGTAGAGTGCTTAGATCCTCCCCTGAGACTAAGGAGACAGCTTCTTGCTGATCGTTTTTTCTTCAGAGCTGCCCAATCCTCTGATCATCCATTGATGTATCGTATGAATAGCCTAGCAAATGTAATTCCTTCTTCCAAATATTGGACGCACAAAGATCTCCCATGCTGTATGAGCCAGTTAGCCCATACACTTAGATAGTAGAGTTGGAGTGCGTTGAGAGAACGGAGAAGTTAAGTTGTAGTTATAAAACTTATTTATTACTTGTAAGGTATAAATAGTAAGATTAATTAGCCGTTCCTTCAGTTGATGTTCTTCGTATGCGAGTTGTGTTTGCACTGATCTAATTTACTTTATAATATTATATTGTAGCGTGGCCTAAAAGTAGGTCGCAACGTAAACAGAAAAATGTACAGTACTGAGACTGTACATACTGGCAACCCCAAAAGAAGGGAAAAGAAAAAAGATAATTGTCAATAGAAGGAAAAGCCATTACAAAAATTACTTAACAAAATTCAAGTCAATGTAAGTTAAAAGTGACGTTGTCGTTGGCGGCTCGATGACGGCTCGGATGCTGTCCCGGGCTGCTCGCTGACCTCGCTGTAGGTCTTGGCAGGCTTCTCTCTTCTGGTATAGGTTGAAGTTCAATATCCTCGTAGTGTGGCTTCACTGATTGCAGTGAGCATTGTTTCTTTTTCTTCAGCTTACAAAAATCGGGATAGCGTCTTCCCACTCCCCAAAGAATGGCAGTAATGGTGGCTGCAGCAAGTAGAAAGTAGCAAATAATATATTGATGGATATCGTGAGTTGTGAGAACGGTCGGGAAGTTTTGTTCCTTGCTCCGTTGGTTGAGTAGTCTCTTGTCAATTTCTTCGATATCTTGATTATTGTGTTCGGAAAGATACTGATGGGGTATGTTGTGGTAGGTTAAATTTGCGATTCGGTTGATCGACGAAGTTAGTGAAGGCACGTTGATGACGTTGTCCAATTTCACCTTGCTGTTATATTGTTTAAGCGAGTGAATAGTCAGGTATTTCGATTGCAGCATGCAGCCTTGTTCTAAAGTTATTATTCCAGAAGACGTCATTGTGTGTGACGTCACTTCTTCATCACATATAACCCGTAATGTGCAGGTATCGCAACAAATTACGAGCCAAGTGTTCGGTGAATGCAACTCGATCCAGGCGTCTTTACATGACGTATGTGTTACGTCACATGGAGTTGTGGTGCGATGACCTATTAGTTTTGCCTCGCATGGGATGTTATCGTTATGTAAGTTGAATACTGGCAGGTTTTTGTTGCATATAAAGTTGTCGAGTTTTAGTTGGACACATTGTTGAAGGTCATCTTCTTTAAACGAAATGTAGGTATTTTTCTGAAAGTTCACTGCTATGTATCTTGCGCTAGTCTGAACTATGACGTGGTCTTGAGCCGTTTTGACAGGTAATGGGATGGCACGATGTAACGTAAAATCTTCGTCCGAAATGAGTGGTATATGCAGCTCGAATAAAAAATATTTGCCAGTGACTCGCGCTTTGACATATAATAGTTTGTATAAGTCCTTGATGTCTTCTCGTATGTTATCGACGGGCAGTGACAAAGTTCTGGGTAGTTTTCCCGCGATGACATTCATCTGTTCCAACAGATTTACGGGTGTTACAAGGTGTACGTCGATATGACCTTTGTAGACATCAGTTAAAGTGTTGAACAGCATTTCTTGCATGTTCTTCAAGTTATTCATAAGTAGATAGGCTGACAAAGCGGCGGAGTTAAAATAACTTGTGGCCATTGCTATTTCCACTGCCGACTCAACTCTGGCAAAGTTTATATCTGTTTGATTCATGAAGTTTTCTATGACCTCAAACTGTCCCTGAATGTTGGCTTCGTGTTTCTTCAAAACCTTGTTCTCCATCTCGACAATGGACGTTTGGTTTTTTATGAGTTCAAGTAAGTAGTTTTCGTTGGTACGCACGGCTTCTATGTCGCTTGTATATTTTTCGGCGAATTGTTGATCCAGAATCCCGAATAACCTGTTAGCTACGTATCCCACCCCATCTACGAGTCCGCGTTTCTTTCTGTTCGTTAGATGCTTCTGCGGGGTTAGTAGCATAGTGTTGTAGTGTTGTAAGACATCCATTTCATGGTAAAGCTGGGTAAGGGTAGTTTTGCAGTACCTCGGGTCTGTTTTCTGGCACCAGTCGTCCACTCCTTGCAGGTAAGTCTCGATGCGTCCAATTCCTTCCCAATAGTTAGTTAAGTTGTAGTACATCAGTAATATCCATTCGTTATGAATAACTTGTACTTTGCCTATAGTATCGTAGTATATAGGTCGCTCGGGTTCCAGGTTCGTAATTTGAGCTGACGTCGGCACGACAGCTGACCGTGAACTTGTTATGATTGCGCACATGGTTATGAAGGTTGTAAACAGTGTTAGAAAACATTGTTTGTTGTTTTTATTCCTGAGCATGTATCGTGCAGGTTTCTTCTCGTTGGTTTGTGGCGTTTGTACGTCGTTTTGTGTTTCGTTTATTTCCAATGGTAATGGTGAAAGTTTGAGGATGGGCCGTTTGAAAGTACCAGTTTGAGTTTTGATGGTCGTTACACGAACGTAACCGTCGGAGCCGGGGTGGACCTTTACAACGCGACCCAGAGCCCATTTTCCTGGCGGCAAGTTGTCCTCTTTCACAAGCACGATGTCACCCTTTTTAATGTTTTTTGTAGGTGTATTCCATTTGTTTCGACGTTGAAGTTGAGTTAAATAGTCACTAGACCAAGTTTTCCAGAATCGTTGCATCATTTGTTCAGTTAGTTGCCAACGTCGTCGCAGGTCGATGTTTTTGGAGTCCATGTGGTCTGAGTGGGGCAGTGACAGTGTAGATGTCCCTGTCAGGAAGTGTCCTGGAGTAAGACAGTTGTAGTATTCGTCGGGATCCTCAGTAAGGGGACACAACGGCCTTGAATTCAGACACGCTTCGATTTTCGTTAGCAATGTGGTGAATTCTTCAAAAGTTAGTTTTTGCTCCCCTAGTACTCTTTTTAAATGATACTTTAAGGACTTTACTGCAGCTTCCCAAATTCCGCCTCCACTGGGAAACGCCGGTGCGTTAAAGTGCCACTCCACTTCCATTTTTCCAATTTCATGGAAGAAAATTGAGTTTGTCAACATTTGTTTGAATTGGCTGAACTCTTGACGTAAGATTTTGGATGCTTTTATGTAGTTTGTTCCGCAGTCCGAGTAAACATGTTTAGGCTTGCCTCTGCGGGCGCATAATCGTTCAAAGGCGGCGAGAAATGTTTCAGCGGTCATGTCGGATGTGAGCTCTATGTGCACGGCCTTGGTGGCTAAGCACACGAAGATAACTATGTATCCTTTCGTCGTTTTGACACCTCTTCCCTTGTTTATTTTGACCTCCACGTGCCCAGTGAAATCTGTTCCCGTGTGTGTGAAGGGCCTTGATGGGTTAGTTCTTTGCGGTGGTAAGTCCGCCATTAGTTGGTAATTATCGGACGGTTTAAATCGGTGACAGCGTATGCAGCTTCGCAGTTGTTCTTTTACCGCTCTGTTTCCACCGATTATCCAATAACGTTGCCTTATGTAGTTGAGGGCTTGCCGCGCCCCGCCATGTAAAGTTGCCATATGTCCGTCGTGAATGACAAGGTAAGTTATACGCCCTTTCCTGGGTAAGATGAGAGGGTTTTTCATGCCCGGCGGTAAGTTAGAGTTGTTTAGTCGTCCTCCGATGCGAAGAAGTCCTTTTTCATCCAAGTAAGGTCTCAGCTTGTACATACAGCTCGTTTTAGTTAAAGTTTCGTTTTTTAATAGAAGTTTACATTCATCCGGAAATGACATTCTTTGTGCGCATCGAATTATTTCGTAATTAGCGGCGATTAATTCATTTGTAGTTAAATAGGTGGTATCAGGTTTCTGTTTGCGACGTAATGTTGCTGTGAATCGCATAATCCACGCGGTGATTCTTATTAATCGTGTTAGCGAGCTGTTATTTTGAAGTAGGTCATTGATAAAGTTATTATCTTGTTTTGTAGCTAGGGTTGTCTCTCCTTTTTTCACAGTTCCGATGTTAGTTGTAAAATGACAATTTAAGTTTGAAAGTTCTTCTTTCTGGTCATTTTCGTCAAGTGACGGTCCGTGCCACCAGAGGTCAAAGTTAATCAGCTTGCTCGGGTACATTCCTCTTGAAGCACAGTCAGCAGGGTTCTGCTCAGATTTGATGTACTGCCATTTCTCAGCTGGTATTATTTGTTTAATTTTCGTCACTCGGTTAGCCACGTACTTTTCCCAACGTGACACGTCTCCTTGTAGCCAAGCTAGGACTACTTGGGAGTCGCAAAATGCTTGTATAGTTATGTCGTAGTCTTTGTACGCTTCCATCACCTTCTTCATGAGTTGTGATAGTAAAAGGGATCCACAAAGTTCCAGTTTCGGCAGAGTAGTTTTTTGAGATATAGGGGCAACCCTAGTTTTAGCAGCTAATAATGTCGTTCTTGGCTTTCCGTTTTCGTCGTTGGTGCGAGAGTGAATGACGCAGGAAAAGGCTTTTTCGCTTGCGTCACAGTAGCCTAAAAGTTCGATCTGCTTTGTTTTCCCGCCAATCCATCGGTTGAGTTTGACCTTTTTTAATAGAGGTAGTTCGTTTTTTAGCTTCAGCCATTGTTCTTGTATGTCGACAGGTAAAGCTGCGTCCCAAGTTAGATGAGGGTTGGTCCACACCTTTTGAAAGATTAGTTTAGCTGTCACCGTTACAGCACTATACCAGCCTAAGGGGTCGTAAAGGCGTGATATTTCTGATAAGAGAACCCGTTTAGTTAATGGGTATCTAGTTTCTTCGGGTAAGTTCCAATTGACTACAAAAGTGTCCAAATTAGGATTCCAGCCAAGTCCTAAAGTTCTCGTGGAGTCTTCGTGTTTGAAGTCGAATATGTTTGTCGAAATTTGATCTTCAGTTAGTTGCTCGAGTAAAGCCGGGTGATTTGCTGACCATTTTCGTAGGTTCATGCCGCCGCCTCGGAGTAACTCGATTAATGATTTTTGTAGTTGCTTTGCTTCTTCCATAGAGTTGTGACCGCTAATGAGGTCATCGACGTAAAATTCGTTTTTCAGTATTTCGGCAGCAGCGGGATGTTTATATCCGTCGTCAATGGCTAGCTGCTTGAGAGTTCTCATTGCTAGCCACGGGGCACACTTGTATCCGTAAGTTAACGTACATAGAGAGTACTCCTGAAGGTTTTCAGAGGGCGAGTTTCTCCATATTATTTTTTGTAAGTGATGTTGTTCTTCAGAAATCCAGATGCATCGGTACATCATTTGGACATCCGCCGTGAAGGAATATTTGTAGGCTCTCCACTTCAATAGTAGTGATTGAATGTCTTTCTGTAGGTTAGGACCCTTTTCTTGTAAGCTGTTTAAGCTGTACCCGGCGCTCGTCTTTTGGGATGGGTTGAAAACAACCCTTAACCGAGTGGTTGTGGCATTTTCCCTTAGGACTCCAAAATGCGGGAGAAAACAGTCTTTAGCTGAAGTGGAAGTTGCAGGCTTCATATGCTGCAGGTCGGAATACTCTTTTATGAACTCTTTATACATTTCAGCAAGCTTAGTTTGTTTCTGTAGTTTTCTTTCTAGTTGTAGAAACTGAGAGATGGCAATTGATTTAGAATTACCCAGTTTTTCTTCGAAGTTAGCGTGCATGGGCATTTTCACGGTGTATTTTCCATCGGAACCTCGCTGAACAGTTTTTTGGTAGTAGTCTTCGCAGTAATCGTCTTGGGAGATTTCCTCGTTGTTTTGAGCGATGTCTTCGTTTTCCCAAAACTTTGTAAGTTCATTCATGTTAATTAATGTTACATGACAGTTAAAAGTTTGTAGTTTTCCACAAAGTATCCATCCCAAATGAGTTTGTTGGGCAATAGGAGCTTGTTGATCGATCTTCAGTACACCATCCATAATAATGTCGGCGTAAACGTCCGCACCAAGCAGTAGGTCTACAGGGCGCGACACGTTATAATCGATGTCGGCTAGTTTCAAGTTTTCTAAATGCGGCCAGTTTCCTTTCTTGAAGGTAGAGTTAGGTAGATTGTTCGTTATTTTGTTGAGAATCAACGCTTCAGCTTTAAACGAGTAATTGGAGTATAATGACTTGCAGTTAAGTTCTATTTTTCCTTTGCAGTTGCCGGACAAGTCTCCAATTCCAGATACAGTTGCATTTAGTTTCTTCCTGGGTAGTTTCAGTAGTTGTGCTGCATTCTCAGACAGTAAGTTCACTTGCGAACCCTGGTCCAAAAGAGCACGAAGTTTGATGAATGTTCCATCATGAGATTGAATTTGAAGTTGAACCGTAGTTAGTAGGACTTCCATATCCTTTGTAGCCAGGTGATGGTTCGACGCTTGTTGAGTTGAAGTAGATGGATTGGGCTCGTAGTTATTTTTTCTATTATAAGAGTTAGTTATATGCTTCTTCATAACGTTGTGCAATAATGAGTGGTGTCTTAAGTTACATTCCTTGCAGGTTTTATTAGAGTTGCATTGTTTGTCGCCGTGACTGAACAAGCAATTTTTGCACACTTGTAGTTTCGCAACAGTGTCATTCCGCTGCGGTATATCTAGGTTGATGAACTTCTGACATTGCATCAACACGTGTGCTTCGTTGCAAAACGGACATTGACCATATCCCGTAATATGATATGTTTTTGAGTTATTTTTGTAGAAGTTGTAGTTAGTTTTCTTGACTGGGTAAGAAGCTTTCTTGTTGAAAGTTTTCACGAATGCTGGTTTTTGTTGGATGGTGACTTCTTGTTTTGAGCGTTTCATGGTTTCGTAAGCCATGAATTTTCTCTCGAGAAAGATGAGAAAGTCGTGTAGTGCCGGGACCTCTCTATGATCTTGAAGGTCTCTTACATAGTCGGTATGCGTAGTGGCGTCCAGTTTCATCGTCATTAAATGTACAATAATCGGATCCCAAGTTGATGTATCTAAGCCGATATTTCTTAGTCCGCTTAGACATTCAGTTATGACGTCATGCATTCTCTTTAGGTTGTAGGCGTCAGATTGCTGAATAGTAGGTAAATTCAGCATAGTGTTCATGAAAGAAGTAAATTGCAGGCGTCGATTGTCGTACCTTTGGTTCAGAATATCCCAGCATGAGTTGTAATTTTCGGCGTTGATAGTTAGATGCTGGACCAATCTCTCCGCCTCGCCTCGAAGCTTAGTCTTGAGATGCTGCATTTTTTGCGCTTTGTTGATTGTTGGGTTGTTATGGACGGTTTCTATGAAAAGATCCTTAAAGGAAATCCATTGGTTATAGTTTCCTGTAAATTCGGGAATCTCAATCCTAGGCGCAGATTGCTGGTGGTGAGCAGTTGACCATATCTTGCAGTTAAGTTCTTTCCGCATACGGTCGTACTTGTTTTCGATGTCCACGAAGGTGTCGTAGTAAGTTTCGTGAGATCCTTTAAGTACGCCATCTATTTCCCAGTGTAGTTTGTCGATGTCTGACCATTTTGATTTCAAGATGTTAAGATTATCTTCTAGTTCCCATTTTTCATTGCTAGATACCGTGTCGATTTTTGACATCGCACGATCAATTGCCTTGAAGTTACATTCTTGTTTACATAGTAGCACAATGACGTCAGCGTTCGCTTCGTCGTCCAGTAGTCCCGTAAGGTCAAATTTGACTGGAATCTTCACTTCAGTTAGGTTATGCATTAGTTTAAGCATATCTGACTTGTTGTTTTCATACATGGCCTTAGTTTTGCCGTATATGCCTTCCAGGAAGTAGGGGATATTTTTGTCCTTGATTTCCTCTTCAAGGACCGCATGTTGGTTTTCGAAATCACCCCATAGGGCGTCGAGATTTGTTAGCCGCTGGTTCAAGTAGTCATGAGTTTTTCTTGTTGCGGAGTCTTTCTTGTAGTTAACACATAAAGTTTTGATTTTTTCAAAGCAGGTTTGCTGTTGTTGAAGCTTGACAGACATGTTGAGTTGATTTTGTCAAAGTTAAAGTTGAAGTTGAGTTGAGTTTGAAGTTAGTTTTACGTTGATTTCGATATAAGTTGTAAGTTGAAGTTATAAGTTGAAGTTACATATGTACCGTGGTAACTCTGGAAGTCTTCTCAATAGTTATCCGACGATGGTTGTACAGCTCTGCTGGTTGTGTTGCTTCACTGCTTCGGTCTTTAGTCTTCAGAGTCCGGAGAGCGATGAGCCGTTGCAGTTATCTTGTTTGTTCACAGTAGTTCACTGACAGGTAAATAGTGCCCCTGCACTCTACGTACGATATATGCGCTTTCTCAATTCACTGGTGAGACCCGCTTGTGGGAGGCCAGCAAACCGATTCGCTATCGCAATAAAGTAACAAAAACACTAAATACCTGTTTAGGTTCGAAGGACCATTAATGTATGAGCCAGTTAGCCCATACACTTAGATAGTAGAGTTGGAGTGCGTTGAGAGAACGGAGAAGTTAAGTTGTAGTTATAAAACTTATTTATTACTTGTAAGGTATAAATAGTAAGATTAATTAGCCGTTCCTTCAGTTGATGTTCTTCGTATGCGAGTTGTGTTTGCACTGATCTAATTTACTTTATAATATTATATTGTAGCGTGGCCTAAAAGTAGGTCGCAACGTAAACAGAAAAATGTACAGTACTGAGACTGTACACATGCCTTATTAAGAGTTTCGAAAAATTGTCTGAAGCTCCTCTCCTTCTGACGACTCCTGGTAATCCAATTTTCCACATTTCATATGATGCCCTCATATATCGCCCTAATGTTATTTTCTCCCTAGGATTAAAGAAATCATCTCCAGGGGCCAATAATGATTTCTTGAAAATATTAGCTGAAAAATGGGATGGTTGGCTTCATATTTTTACGGACGCCTCCAAACTAACTAGGGAGGGGTATGTAGGTTCTGCTGTTTGGATTCCTCAATATAAAATAGTTTTAAGTTATAAAAGCCCTCCCCCTACTTCAGTTTTTACTGGAGAAGCCATTGCTCTTTATGAAGCTATTTCTTTTATAGAATCCCACAAAATAGCTAAAGTAATTATTTTCTCGGATTCCCTTAGCTGTCTTCAAGACCTAGTTAAATGCCCTCTTCGGTCGAGAGATAATCTCTTAGTGACCCTTAAGTCCCGTGAGGTACTCCATCGGTGTGACTCCCTTGGCTTAGAGGTAGTGCTGGCATGGGTCCCAAGCCACTCCGGTATTGAGGGAAATGAGCAGGCTGATGCCTGTGCTAAACAGGCTATTGATATTGGCTGTACTTCTCATTCTGGCTGCCATAGTCAGGATTTGCGTGCTTCTGCTAAGACCCAGTTAACTGAACATTGGTCAGAGGAATGGAACATTACTCGCCTTTCCAAGGGACGGCATTATGGTGGAATTCAGCCAGACCTTCCTGTGAGACCTTGGTTTTTTAAATTTCAAAAAGCTAGCAAGACCGTAACCTCAACCATAATCCGACTGCGACTGGGCCACATCTGCTCCCCATCCTTTCTTGCTAAAATCAGAGTTCGTGACCACTCTTTATGTGAATGTGGCCTGGAGGAGGGCACTGCAGATCATATTTTTTTCAACTGTCCCAAAACTTCATCTTCCCTATATGATGTCCTTCCTGACTATATTCAACGTCCTGTTAACCTTAGTTATATCCTCTCTTTTGTTAATACGTCATTTGTATACATTCTAGCTAAATTTATTAATAAGTTCAAAATTAAACTTTAGTTCTACTACCTACTACCCCTATTTTAATTTGTAAACTTAGCAAACTCTGTGGGTTTATGGTTATAATAATAAAAAAAAAAAAAAAAAAAAAAAAAAACCAACTGACCATGTGTATGTTGTAGTTAGTCTAACATTGTGTTGTCCTTTGTTTTAGATTTTTCAACCGATCAAATCTTACACCTTTTGGACCTGGTCTTTAAAGATATTCGTGTAGCCTCCAACCTTGACGCTGGCCAAATTGTCCCACTGGACAGGGGCCATAACAAGCAAAAATCGATCGAATGGAGTCCAAATACCCTGAGAAAATTACGGTTTTTTTGGAAATAATTCAATATCAGGCTAATTATTTGTACACGGCTTTTATATGTTATTTTAAACAACTTTTACTATTAACATCAATAATTGTATGGACCGGAAGTTAGGAAAAAAAATTAACCCGCAAGCAAAAATGCTATCAGTATTTTTATAATGAAAACATGTTTGAGTACACAAATTTGGAGACTTACTACCTGAATCCAAAAATATATGCATCAGGAAATAACGGCATTTTAATTAAATATTTTACGACCTTGAGATAATATTGAATTTCATCTGGCCTATAGAAAGGTTTATTCATTAACAAAAATAAGTGGATTATGCGCGTATCCCAAAGAACGTATATAGACGTAGTCAATTATAAAGTAAAGAAAGATTATACCATTTCGCCTGATTTTTACGGAATTTATGAAGATTACTTTTCATTATTTTTTACCGTATCGGTAATAAATTTAGGTGGATTATTAATGAATATTTAGTCAAATTACCCAACCTATTTTTTGGTGTAAAAATATGGCTGATATCGATATATTGTTGTGTTTTCATAGAGAGAAACCGTAAAGTTCTCAGGGTAAAAACACATGATCTGTTAGCACAGGATCTCAATAAATCTTTGATCCAGAAATTGCTAGTAACCTTGACTCTAAAGGTTTGATTAAATGAAACATTACTAGTCAAAGCTCTAAGATGTGTTTTTGATATAGAATTAGTGTTTCCATACAATTAACACCAATTAGCTGTGTCAAATATATGAAAACATAGCATAGCACATCTCCAGTGGATTAGTTACAGATATATTACATATTGGTAAAAAACGCTGTGTTTAATAATGTACCTACTCATTCTCTTAGTTAAATCTACTAAATACAGCGTAAAATTACCTTATATCAATCAAATAACCATTCACATCTGATGTGCAATAACAATAATAATTTCGTAATAACCGTAAAGTAATGTAAAATCAAAACTGATCGGTGATTAGTCAAGTCAACTTTGAACCTTGTTGTATAACTAGATAGATGAAAGATAGATGACTAGATGAGTTTTAGATTGGCGTTTAGATTAGCGAAATTAAAGCTAAGATAATTCTAATTCTGGTTTTTAGGGTTCCGTACTCAAAGAGTAAAACGGGACCCTATTACTAAGACTTCGCTGTCCGTCCGTCCGTCTGTCACCAGGCTGTATCTCAAGAACCGTGATAGCTAGAGAGTTGAAATTTTCACAGATTATGTATTTCTGTGGCCGCTATAACAACAAATACTAAAAATAAAATAAAATATTTTTTTAAGGGGGCTCCCATACAACAAACGTGATTTTTTGCCGTTTTATAGATGTACGGAACCCTTCGTGCGCGAGTCCAACTCGCACTTGGCCGGTTTTTTGTGGGTTGATTTTAATTACAGCATTTATTTTGTAACATTTCATAATCATCATGCCAATCAGGTCACTGGTAAAGCGAATTTGAACTCAAATCGGATCAGATGATGTTCAGTTTATGAATTAAAAATGTGGTCTGCAACTGAACCAATGATAACTCTATTCTATCTACACTAAAAGGTAATAAAGTGCCTATGTAAGATTGTAGCTTTGAACGCTAGTTTAAAATAAATGTACTTTCGAAATTTCTTCTTTCTTCTAAGACGCTCATTGGGTAAACTACTTCTTAACCTTAATACCTATTCTTAACATGAAATAGTAGATTGTACAACAAGTGCATAAAACGCACCATTTTACTCGAGACGTTTATCCATCCGAGCGAGCTTGCGAGCGAGGATAGATATAAAGTCGAGTGTAAAATGGGTTTTATGGACGAGTTGTACACTCTACTTTTCACTTCGATTGCGAGGAAATGAAACAGCAACACGTAAATATAGTAAATGCTAATTTAATTGTTGTTGTTATGGCTTAAATACTATACTGATCTACTAAATTGAAAAATAAACAAATATAAAAAATAATAAATGAGACGAAATACAAATTATAAGTTTATTTCATGAAGTTTTATTGTGTACTTTGGCTGTTGGTATCTTTGCCTTGGTCTTAGAATACGAACGAAACGAAATAAAATAAAGAGGTTGTTGTATGAAGTTAAAGATGTTCGTGTGGCTGTTGCAGCGATTGCCTTGGTCTTCGACGAAGATTTTACTTTATGCTCTAGAGCATAAAAAGCGACTTTATGTCGCCTACGCACGACATAAAGACGAACTTTTAGAGCATGAGAAGTGAAAAATAATATTTCACATCACTGCTCGGAAATGTGGCAAAATATGGTCAAGCTGGTTAGTTGGACGTCGCACGAACAGGCCATCTATGAATTCAATGTTATTGTTGGACAGTTTGAACAGGGAATGGACACATCTATGGACCGGAACCGGTTTCCCTTATTGGGGTTTTCCATAGGGTTATTTTAGAAGTTGTTTTTAAAACCCTATCCATAATGGTAACCTTATGATAAGGTTACCGTAGGGGTTAGTGTTTATGGTAAGCATATCGGATGTGGTAACCATAAGGTAACCCTAACAAAAGTCTTACTCGATGGGATAGGTATTTAATTTTGATTTAAAATTATGATTATTTGCAATTTCCTAGCAGTAGGCAGAAAAGCACTGTGTTAAGCACTCGGCCCAAAGTGCAATAGGACTCGTACTTTCGAGGGCCTCCGCTACGCGTCGGCCGTCGAACTAACTCGTCCATCTATTGCTTACTTTCTAGCCTCAACAACAATGTACGAGTACTATTGTATTAAGCAGTAACGCTGCTAACAACCTGCTGCTACGTTTTTCCTTTAACTAATTTGAAATGTATTCTTAACATGCTTACACTTGGTAACATCGTAGGTATCTAAAACATCAATTGTTCTAAACTTACCAGCAAGAAATCCGAAAGGTTATCAGCTGTCTAAATTGATTCGTCTCAGCTATACACACGAACCCTATTTACCCAAACTCGTATCTTTTGATCACCACCTTAGGAAAGTAACCTTTCAAATTTCAGTTAGGAGTCCAAAATCGCGTGAAAAGTTTGCGAACATACGACATTGCGAAAGCAAAATGGATGGCTGTTAATTCAAAATGGCGGACTTAGTCGAAATATCATGGTGGTTATGTTCTTTTAGCTTGGAAAAGGTAGATGTCAATTTGACATGCACATGTTGAAAATGTTGAAATGCTACGACTTTCTATGAAGACGTTATGCAAGTTTTTGAATGAAAGTGTAATTGGTGATCTATGATTGCTTTGTGTTTAATGGTTTATTAACAGACAATTTCAATTAAAAACGTATTGACTGAGTTAACAGTGGTAATATTTCATAACCGTGCGTTATTTTTATGATATTCCCGGTTGGAATTTTTTGAATCATGCATACTATTATGTATAGAGGGCGGAGTACCGGTGGCAAATTTCACACAAAAGGTATGGAGTCGTTTTTTTATAATTATTATTTTGAGCTTGAATAATAAAATTATTAATTTACCAAATGTACTTAGTATGGTACCTACTCGTAAATTGGAAGTAAGTACAGTCGCCATCACATACATCGGAGCAAACAAGCAGCTCACAAACATCGGAACACACCTCTATTTTCAAGGCATTAGGGTGCATGTGCCGATATTTTTGAACACCTATAGTGTACCTATGTATGTGATGGCGACTGTACTTAACATTTATTTTCATAAATCGATTTCAGGAATAGTAATGATAATGTTTTGATAAGAAAACATATTATTATGTATTATAGATATTAACAACATATTACATTATATTTGTATGCTCGTAAGATAATTTCTATAAGTTCCTGAAAATTATTATGCAAAATTAATCATTTATTCGTTATTTATTTAATCATAAGAATACTTAGGCGACTCCATATATTTAGTGTGAAATTTGCCACCGGTACTCCGCCCTCTAATTATGTATAACTTTTAATTTAGTTTTACATCTTTTGTTTGACGCAATGTGTTAATTCCACCTACTTCTTACGCCGACACTTGCGAATCTAATATCTATAACATCTCTATCACTCGAATACGGCAAGTGTGACAAATGGAGACATTTGAAAGGTCATAAGCCCAAAGAAGACGTGCAATACACATTGAAATAAATGCGGATGTGAAGAACCAAGGCCCAGGGTTCTAGAGCCTTTTTCTATAACATCATCATGATCATATATTTAAGAGCCAGGCTCTTGTCGGTGGAGCAATTTCCATTCGTCTCTATTCTCAGCTTTCCTCTTGACATCTTGATACGACACGCTGTCTACTTTTTCCTTGATTTGGTCCGTAAAAGATCTTCTTGGTCTCCTTCTCTTCCTCTTCCCCTCTATCTCTATCTTTTTCTTCCTCTTTTTTTCTATAACATACAGGGATAATATTCTCCCTGTGAATACATTTTCTATTTCAATTAAGACACAGCGCACTTTTAACTGTATGTGATGCAATATTACATTCTTTTGTTTATAGGGGTTTATTTTTAGCGCTTATCATCATCGTCATCATATCATCCTAAAGATGTCCACTGCTGGACATAGGCCTCCCCCAAAAAGTGCCACAATAACCGCTCCTGCGCCACCCGCATCCAGCGGACTCCCGAGACCTTTACCTCGCAGGTCATCAGTCCACTTATGCGTGGTTAGCACTAGTTTTGTGCATGTTCTTATGGTTGTTCTATCTCTTATCGTAGGTAATCATGTCTTTTAAGTAAGTGCACGGCCAATTCCTCCGCTATTAGCCGAGTACCAGACAGTCATGGCACTTAACAACACACGTGATACTGGTGCCACGTGCCATATGTGCACTCAAGGTCAAATAAATCGATCAAAGCGGGTCGAATTAGTATGTTTTTTTTACTATGCCAGACTTTATGGTCACCACTTTGCCAGACGGTGGTTGGTGCAAAGATTAATGTCCACTGCCTAGCAATAATTAGAATGTTGATGGGGGAGTAGAGATGGTGAGTGTGGACTTCACCCCAGAGGGGTTTATGGCAGCCCACACTCAGAGAGAGACTCTGAAGTACTCTATATACAGTGGTTATTTATTTATCAACTTACACGGTACATATATACGAGTACCTAAATGTATCATTCACTCATCTCGCACGTACTTAATCTATTGCTAATCTTATACACGTTTTATATATCTAATCGCTATTATAGAATGTGCCATGTCGGCTGCTGCCTAAATAAGCACATGCGAACGATAGGACTGTGTGACACAAGGCAGTGCAGAATCTGCCTTGAAGCAGAGGAAACGCCTACAAACATCCTAACCGATTGCCCTTTCCTCATGCGCAGTCGTAACTCCTTCTTGGGCAAACACATCATGTGCCCGGAGGCGATCAAATTTCTTGAGGTCAACAAAATCCTGCAATTCTTTGAGGACTTGACCAAGAATTGTAGTAGAAGTGGCGATCACAATAGATCAGCGATGGTCGCAGTGATACAAGGGCTCTGACAGCCCAGAAGCCACTATCAAAATAATAATAATATTGTCGGCACAGTAAACATACACCGTAGTCAATGGACCTTGCAGCTCTTGATTGACTTGAGGATTCCATGTTGATAGCTAGATTCTAATGTAGGTTCCACACTCTCAAGACAGTGCATCCTCAGGAGCTCTAATGACCTTACTCACCACCAGGAACACAATACTACATACCTATACTCATACTCATTTATTCATAATATTATATAAATAGATAGATTATTAGCGATGCGAACTTAAGTGGCAGTGGGCGGGGCACATTGCACGTATAAGCTAATAACTCATGGCCGTTGGTGCGGAAAGGTTCTCGAGTGGCAACCACGTACCGGGAGGCCCCACAAGGTGAACGGATGACCTGGTAAAGGTCGCAGGAGTCCGCTGGATGCGGGTGGCGCAGAACCGGTCACTTTGGCACTCTTTGGGGGAGGCCGGTGTCCAGCTGTGGATATCTTTCGGCAGATATTATGATGATGATATAGATTATTATATAGATCTAGTACAGTAGACGGCAAACTTCGTGCGCAAATGACCTTGCCTGCGCAAAGGCGAATTGTACGTGCAAGCTGCCCCCCCACTTCCCCTCATTTGCGCACGAAGTTTGCCGTCTACTGTAGCGGTGTTATTATGACCATTTAACTGTCTTCTGCTGTAAGGTGGATGCACTTCCCCAGCCGGGCTGCTCCAAATATGAGCAAGATGACGTTCTGATGTGCCCTCTCTCTTACGTCAAGTAACGTTTTTCGTCATCGGGAAAGTAGTTTTCCATAATAACGAGAGGAAAGTATTCAATGATGTGAATATGACTTGAATCGCACAATCTCGTATATGCCATTGTGCGACAATGGGGTCAATCTGGAGACAATGAGGGTTTCACCATAAGCTTCATCTTTAGTTTTTACTTGGATAGACGAATCATCGTTACAGTACATTGCACTGTAGGTACTGCACTGTAGGGAAATGCATTCACGTTCCACCGTAGAACCATATCGCAATAAGGTGACATATCCGTCGAGTTTGAGTGACGGCGGACTGTTAATTGCGACAGGGTTCTACACGGTGGTACGTTAATACATTTCCCTTATTGTACGAAACATCATTCTATATTTTATCTATCCAAATATCATAAACCCTCCATGATGCGTTCAACAACCGCACATTATGACCACCATAAAATAGACAGTTTTGTTAGAACAAATTTTCTGTACATAATTAGGCATTAAAACACTCGTGTGATGTTATTATGAAACCCACACTCGTGTTTAATGCCCTTCATTATGTACAGTCAAATAAACTACTATAAAGTGACGTATTATCAGGCTCAGAAAACGGATTTTTAAAAAGTCGTAGTGGTTGGATCATAATACGGCTGCTCTCAATTTAATTAGCAATCTTGAGGCCTTTTTCGAGGGACTATATCTATTCGAATTCTGAGTTTTTGACTTTCGCTCGATATAAAAAAATCACGAACATAGGTCTTAAATACACTTAAAAATTTCGTAACAAATTATGCACAAAAGCTAAACTTATTAAAATTGGTTATAAAAATTGGCAATATCATGGTTGAGGGAATTTAGCTATTAATGTTTTATTTATTTAAACGCACAAATTAAAAAAAAAACCGGCCAAGTGCGAGTCGGACTCCCAGTACCATTATCAATAAAAATATTTATTTTATTTTGTTTTTAGTATTTGTTGTTATAGCGGCAACAGAAATACATAATCTGTGAAAATTTCAGCTGGAACTATCACGGTATCATTGAGATACAGCCTGGTGACAGACAGACGGACGGACGGATGGACGGACGGACAGCGAAGTTTTAGTAATAGGGTCCCCTTTTATTATTTGAGTACGGAACCCTAAAAAACCTGATATCCGCGCTTCCGAACACGCACTTCCATCTCGCTCACGCTTATGCTTAGTGATAGGGAGAGAAGACCGTGAGCACTACGTCGCCTGGCAGCTATAATGTAATTATTATATAATGGAGGTGAAAATAGTTAGAGCAGGCCCTCGAATTCATCCTTTTTTGTATGGACGGCGCGGGTGAACAATCTTCATAAGAATACCTACTACCTAAATAGCAACTTCAACCCATTTATTACCCGCATGGCTTACCTATAGGTTACAACAAAAACTCTTAAAGCTAGTTAGATCCCCGCTAATGGTCAGTAACCTGATCGAAGGGTTTTACACGCTCCCACGGTCGGGTGTGCGGCGAATATAATCGAGAGGAGCGTTTTACGACCGACTGATGCACTTGAGGACAAAATAATACAGGGTGGAATAATGGATGGCGCTAGCAGCGTAAAGCTGGGGCTTGGGCTTGACACGCGCTCCAAAAAGTCGAGGAGTAGCGTAAAACGTTTCCATGCAAGGTTTTAATCACCTTTTATGTAAATTCACATTTGAATTGGCTACCTACAGGACAAGCTGTGCCTAAGTAGTGTAGGGGTCAGTGTATTTCTCATGAAATCTCTGAAAATTGATTATAGACAATATTCATTAAGCCCTAAGCCCCATGTATGTTAATTGTAAAATATGTATGAAGTGGAACTAATGTATATATTTGTGTAATAAAAAAAAAATGAATATGAAAAAAAAATAAAACATGAATTTAGAACCTAGATTGAGACCGCTTATCGGTGGAGTCATCGGCATTCTGTTCATTTCTCTGACAAGCTCCTGATACGACGTAGGTCAATGTCCTTCTCTTGGCTTGATTCATTAACGCACGTCCTAATCTTCCCCTGTCCCTCCTCCCTGCAATTATGGTTTTTCACATAATAGGGAACTTGCGTCTTTTTATTTTATTACGAAAATCAAAAGTATAATCCAGCATTAAAACAACTGTTGCACTGAAACTTTCTTATGATTTATTTTTCTGATATTATATGCATTTGAAATCTGCCCGCGCAGGCACCCCCCGAAAACGCTCTTTATTAAACTGGCTTATGCTAAGACGTCACACCATATATTCTCGGCGCGTTAACTATGAAGTAAGTCATTAATTATCTCCACAACATTTGCGCTTAAGTCTATACTTGTCATACAAAATATTATTTCTAATTCAATATTCTGTGTAACTGTTATGTTATTTTATCGACAAAATAATAACAATTTTTTCGGCATTTTAACGTGAGATAAAACTAATAAAACCATTTTTTTTTCTTCTGTATGATTTTTCTACGTACATCCGCATCAATTGAGTGCAATTTATTCGAAATTGAAATCCCATGCAAGTTCCCCATTGTCATGTCATGTCAGGTGCCCCAACATATTCCCTCTCCTGTTCTCAAACATACAGTACAACAGCCTGTACATGTTGTCTCTTATCAATTCGGAAAAATCTTAATTTGTCATTCTTTCTGTCGAGCTTATAAAACCAATTCGATGCTAAAAACATATACCTAAAGACACCATTTTTTTAGCATTGAATGGTTTCTTGGCCATAGCTATCGGTGTGGTATCGGAAGGAATTAATTCAGTATGTCATGTCATGTCAACTGATTCATCATCATCATATCAGCTGAAAGAAGTCCACTGCTGGACATATACCTCCCCCAAAGAGAGCCACAATGACTTTTATATTGTCATTTTTATAGTGTAATAAATTAATCTGAATCTGACCGGTCCTGCGCCACCCGCTTCCAGAGGACTCTACTGATTGAAATTACTCAATTGGGAACGGATGACAATTTCAGAGGTTCCTGATTATTTTTTTAGTGATAGCAAAATAGCAATACCCTTCCTTAGCACCAGTAAAAAGATGCAGACTTTTCACCTGCGTCAATTATTTTTGAAAAATATAAACCATTTTACGTTTTGGGTTTAGGACGGCGAATAAGACACTTTCCTTGATCCGTCTCATATTACAAGAAAATATCTTAAATAAACGTGGTAAACTGACACTGGCAATGATGTTGACAGCTGCAGCAGCTATATTTGTCATTGCCAGGGTCAGATATTTAAAATATTTTTTGTAATATGAGACGGATCAAGGAAATTGTCTCATTCGCCGTCCTAATCCCAAAACGTATGTGAGGAAACTGTTTATATTTTTCAAAAATAATTGACGGAGCTGAAAACTCTGCAATTTTTTTCTGGTGCTAAGGAAGGTTATTCCTATCACCAAAAAAATAATCAGGCACATCTGAAATTTTCATCCATTCCCAATTGTTTTCCACTAATACTTCTCAATACACTTTTTTGTTAGATATACTTAATAATACGTATTTTAAGCAATATCAAATATATAGAACACTGGATGTAATATAGGTACGGCACAGCACAGCACAGCTGAAGTGGTTCCACGTTCCCACGGCTGGCTGGTCGTATAACCACGTATACGCGCGGTACGATTATGAGCCGCGGCGCGACAGTGCATTTTATGGCCCCTAACAGTACACTGGCCGACAATTTATAGAGTACACAGTAAAAAAATCTATTGTGTATCTCGAATTTAAATTTTGCTGAGTAATGTTTAAATTGATACCAATAATTATACGGTTAAAATCACGTATATTACATGTCTACGGGTGACATGTCTAAAACTCTTCAGGAGTTCTATTTCATGATGAATGTTTACGCGGCCGTATCGCCTCACACACAGTTTTATTTCCAGCAATATGAGGCGTATATTTAAGTATACTTATTATAAACAGAACATTTTCATGACCTTGAATTTTCATGTCCTTTCCTATATTATAGAATGGACCTTCCGGATCTATGAATATTAATTGATTAACTACTAGAGATGTAAATAAAATCGTTTCTTAAAAAAACGTTGTCTCACTTTTATTCGGCATTGAGTAGGTAGGTAAATAAGACATAAGCAACTTTAAGGTAAGTAAACGGGGAACATGCTCAACTTAAAAATAATAAGGGCTAAAATAAAATTGCCTATATACTAGTTTGTAACTTTGTACAAACATTTGATGCAGACATCGTCCAACCCTTCGAAAGTGATTTGTCATAATTTAGTTCACACTCACACCTATTTGACCGACTTGACACATCAGTGCGAATGCAACTGAGTCTGTACAAATACAAACCTTGCAGTTTGCACGGCCTGAATTGCCACTAAGTCCACACAATTGTAATTATTACGTCTACAGCTTGAGATGTACTTCTTCCGTTGTGCGGTACGATGCGTAATAGTGTCACATTGTATAATAAACCGTATTTCCAACCAATGTGACACCATGTTTAACGCATTGCATGAACTGGATATTAAACGCCTACCTAATACCGTGATCTACCTGATTTTTTCCCAGTAGTTTTGGTCTAGGTTAAGCCTAAATTACTCTTCACCTATATATTATAATGGCGATAATGAATACGAAATATCTAATAGCGATTGACAGCAAAGCGCGGGGAGCTGTCGATCCGGTTAGGATTGCTGGGAGCCTTTGATTGAGGCCGACACAAGATCGGTAATTGTGGCGATCCTTGGAGGAGGTTTTTGTCCAGCAATGGTCGTCTTTAGGCTGATATCGTGATTCATGATCAGCTACAAAACGATTGTCTTTCGTGCGTGGATAGTTAGTTATACTGGGCGTTTTCCGCAAGTCGACATCAGTTGTGCCTATTTTGCGTGAAACGGCGATGTGGCGCTACTCTAACCACCCCAGCTCGTCTAGAAAGTTGGTGAGTGCCTTGGTGTTGCTGACTGCGTACCGTAGTGTGTCTGGAGAACCTAGGTGCTTTATTATGTAACCTTAATGTGACATAGCTCAATTCGATAATATCGTGTACTACCAGGTAGTACTTAAAGTTAAGCGCAAAATGATGGACAGTGAATTTCAAAACAAAGAAAGCTTAAAATAATGATATAACGAAGACATATTATGAAAGTGAAAACAATACATTTCTAATATAAGCCTAAGAGTCGTTGTATATTCACAAGTATTACAATATGGCTGTTTGCATTACATTTGTTCGTTTACTTTGACAAGATTATTGCGTGTCTCTTTAGACAAGGGAAACTAATGGGGATAGCATGGTTTTCTATGATGCTTTACGTTTATCAATACTACTTCTAAAAAGTGTTCTCTATAAAACTTCGTTTCTATAATCTCTATAAAAGGACCCCATTACATTTGTGAATAATGGATTCTAAAACTAAAGCACCCTCGACCATTTCTGATGTTTTTAACAAAAGGTAAATTTTCGACATAATTCTTCTGCTGGTCCAGCTTCAAGTACCTACACGGTAAATCATATTGACGTGATAACATCTTATAAATCGATGAACGCCGGCTGCACGCATGAAAAAGTGTTACTCATGCATTGTCCCGTTCCGAACGCCGGCTGCGCGCACGAAATATCGACGCACAGCCCAAACCGCTGGTTCTAGAGATTCTTAATTTGGCACGTAGATTCCTAATAAGGTCTAAGGGTGCACTAAGAAATGATTTTTCTAAATTAGGGTGAATTTAAGGGGGTGAAATGAGGGTCCACAGTTTGTATGGCAGCACAATGTTTTCTTCTGTTATCACGTAAAATTATCGCCCGTAAACCGACTTTATAGATAACCGATTTTTTTAAATAGGTACCTACCATTTACTTGTGCTTCAAAACCGCAAGCTCATGCTAGGTATTTTAGATGTCCAAATTATTTAAACAATCCATTTGACACTTATGGGCGTCGCATGGTCATGCATGGGATGTCCACTTTCCCTTTGGTTACAAGTGCCTTTATTCTAATGGGTATCATACCTACACGTGTACTACGATCGATTACATAACAAAATATGTACCTACTTTCTATGCAACCAGGCATGATGTATAATTTAGAGTGAGATTTAGGATAAAAGTACACATAGCTACTTTAACGATACGGATCACTTTTTTTCTATTACTAACTGATTATTATTTTGTATACCTAGTAGGATTAACAGAAATCTTGACGAACAGGAAAATATCATAATAAATTCCGAGGTTAGGTACCTAATACTAGGTTCACTAATTATTATGGCCAAAGACATAGAAAGTACCTAGTTCCGAAAATATATAACGACCTGCCGTCCGAGACAAAGAGTGCAACTGTCACAAAACAATTGTTTTAGAAGAAAGTAAGCGACGTCTTATTAAATACATTAAAAAATGAAATTCAGCTATCTTAAGTAACTTTATAGATTCCTTTAATTGTATCTAGCATAAGTAATACCGTACATATATATTACTATTCATACAGCTTTTAGCTAATAAAATGTAAAATCAATTAGGAGCGTTGTTTGCCAACAAACCGCATTGTGGTTTGGCAGATTAATTGTACCTATGTAAATTTAGCTATAAGCCTTAAAGAGAGAATAAAAAAAAAAAAAATACTATATACATAATATACTATGTACTATATACATAATACAATTTAGACGTTCAACCTCAGATTAAGTCCTTATTGCTGTTTGGTCGAATCCGGCATTATATATAGTATTTTATTTCCTCGATTTATTATAAGACTACCATGTTGGATATCGATAGAGCGCAACGTTTGGTGCTGAAAGTCATTTTAAAGAGGCCCTTTCGATATCCAACTGCGACCTTGTATGCCAAATCACACGTTTTTACCGTACGTCAACTTTATATCCTTAAAACATTATGTACACACAAAACCTCTAAATATATGACTTGCACACTACTTAAAAAACGCGTCTTTAGGTTACCAGTTCCTAGAATTCTTTCCAGCTTTGGTAAACGCTTTAGCCATTATATTAGGGTAGCAATTTATAACACTTTACTGAAATATTGTAACCTAACGGGTAGCACAAAATATGAAGCTAAAACACTTATTTTAAAATTTCTTCATTCGTTAAATTATGCCTAAGTATAAACATTTAATGTAAAATATTTTTCTTACTCCTCCATATGTAATAAATATCTGTGGTAACTTATTTCTGATGTTTAAAAATTAACTGGTTCTCCACGATACAGGCGTAGCCTAGTGTGAGACCCCTGGTAACTATGTGAAACTCATTCTGTTTAAATAAATGACTTTTTTTTTTACTCCCATAATCAGAATACCCAGTTTCCGTGGCCCGAAGTGCATTGTTAGACCGCTTCACGCGTAAGTACCCGCTCGCGCGCGATATATTGCACTCGCCTCGAAATATGGGCGAAACTTTATTTTTCCAGCAAATTGTTTTTTCACCCATTAAAACGTAATTGAGCCGGTCGCTATAGGAAACTTATGAGGCTTAATGTACTCTTTAACATTAATACTTGACAGTCCGAGAATATGTACGTATGTAAGCACTTAATTGTACAGTCGCCATCACATACCTGGTACACTATCGGTGTTCAAAAATATCGGCACATGCACCCTAATGTCTTGAAAATAGAGGTGTGTTCCGATGTTTGTGCGCTGCTTGTTTGCTCCGAGGTTAAAATTAAAACATAAACAGAATATGTAAGATTAAAGTAGGTACAAAGGCAAACTTATCCCTATAAGGGATCTCATCCAGCTAATTGAGTGAGCTTGAGCAATTTAGTGGAAGGTTGGTATGAATTAACGAGATAGACAAACTTACACCGTGTACAAAAACATATAGAACAAACCAAAAACACAAAGAAATCTAAGAAAAATACAAACATATTATTTTATGTAAATATAAGGTGTACATAAATTAATATCTATAGTTCTCAATTATACAATAAATAAAAAATATATGTTGTCCCATGGAATTCAACATATAGATTAAATACGAGTATTGGAGTGATTATTGAAATTGGTAGAGTAACATTGTCTACAAGGAATCATTAAAAATAATTTAGGTTCTAGGATGTAAGGTTGAATGCCCTGTTGAAAAATATTTATTTTTTTAAATAGATATTCACGACACAAGTGCAGAAAATAGGAAATTAGCAACGAGTGGTGATAAATTAAAACACGACCGCAGGGAGTGTTTTAAATCGACACGAATTGCGAATTACCTACCTATTCGCACGTCTATCGTACAACGTTTTACATTACATAAGTAGTTCTGGCTGTTTAAAGCGATGAAACGATCTCGGCAAGCGATGCAATATTTATTAATAAGATAAAATCTCTATTAGTTGACCAAGCATGCTATAGCATTGAAGAATTTATTTTAAGAAAATAACAAATATTATATAATTATTGTAGCTAACAAATTTAACAAATTGTAACAAATTGACTTGTAAAATGTTACTTATACTTTTACCAATAAAATATATGAATATGAATATAAAGTTTCGACATATGCACGGAAAGTGCTCTTTTCCGCACACATGCGGAAAAGTTACACCATGTGTACTGTAAAAAATATAAGAATTAACTGATTTCATCTACAGCATAGCAAGTTAACAACCAGCCAGGCCATAGTGCACGTAATTACAGGTAACTATAATGAGCATCATCAGTGATTGCTTTACTCTTGACCCGAAGTCATTAAGGATTTCCACCGGTTTCTAAGGCAATTAATATTTAACTGCTTTACAGTAAGCATTGTTCAGTTTTTTTATGGTTATAGTAGATAATAAAAAATACCACAATGAGGCCAAAGGCTTAGGTATAAGTATAGTGTACTAGGAGAACGTCAAATCAAAAATCTTGACAGTGAAAATTGTCAAATAGATTCGCAAGCAAGTCTGACACACAACCGACCACACTTTCGCATTTATCATAATGGGGAACGGATGAATATTTTACAAGTGCCTGATTATTTTTTTGTCGATAGGAATAACCTTCCTTAGCACCGGAAAAAAGTTGCAAACTTTTCAGCTGCGTTAATTATTTTTGAAAAATATATTCGTAAACAGTTTCCTCGCTTGCGTTTGCTAAAAGATCTAAGCATACATAGGGACAGACAGACATCTGCCCCTATGTATAAAACTACGCTACGGATTTTGATGCGGTTTTTTTTTAAATAGTAGATAGAGTGATTCAAGAGGAAGGTTTATATGTATAATACATGCATCGTATTATACATATAAACCCGTGAGAAGCCGGGGCGGGTCGCTAGTACAGTATAAACATTGGTTGATTACATTTAATTTTCATATCAAAAACATTGCCATTGGTTCTACGTGCAATGTGCCCCGCCCACTGCCACTTAAGTTTAGCGATTCGGAGGGCTATATCGGTTACCTTCGTTCTGCTGCGAAAAGCCTCATTTCTGATGCGATCACGCAGAGAAACTCCCAACATAACCCTCTCCACAAAAAACTCATGTCAAACAAATTAATAAAATAATTCATGCTACTTAGGTGACTTGGGTAGGTACTTACTAGGTACTCAATACTCAATCATTTATTGCACATAATGGTTATAATATAACTATACAGGTGGTCTTAATAGTAGTTTATGTGACTGTACATAATGAAGGGCATTAAACACGAGTGTGGGTTAATGAAACGAGCCGCAGGCGAGTTTCATAATAACATCACACGAGTGTTTTAATGCCTAATTATGTACAGTTACATACACTACTTTATCTATCCATATATCATAAGCCTCCATGATGCATTCAGGAGCCACACATTATGACCGGCACCGCGGCGTTGTTTTCTGGCAGCTGTCATAGTTTTTTCTTAATTCAAAGACAAACTAGAGTCGACCTCAACTATCATATCGTTCAATATCTTACTTACGTGCGACATTTGTCCAATTTGTATGCAAATGGACAATTCATTTCGAACTAAACGCCATCGCGACTGATATTAGTATAGAGGTCAATACAAACTTCTTTGTTTTTCAGAGATGTTCGAAATTTGAATGAAATAATATTATCGAAATCGATGTTATTATTTAGCAATAATAACACTTTCACAGATAAGACATTTGTTCTAACAAAACAGTCTATTTTATGGTGGTCATAATGTGCGGTTCTTGATATTGGGATTTGGGGGTTTATGATATTTGGATAGATAAAATAATCTATGGTATCACATCATGTATCAACAGGCCGCAGCAAATAAAAAAAGGAGAAAGTAGGTAGTATCATAAACGTGTATGCATTGTAGGTGGTTCTAGGCTAGGACCTCATTGCTTAGATATAAAAGTGTATACATGATTATGATCCTGACTGTACATATTAAATAATTTGTATAACGCAATTTTTTTCTTGTGTGGCGTTGACATGTCCCTTTTTAGGGACCTCCGTATTGCGTCATCGAAGATTATGTCGTGGGTCGTGGGAATGTTATATAATAGGTTGTTAAATGATAGTAAATATGAGTGTCCGTACAAAATTTGAATTATAGATTGAGCATGTTTCTCAACGAATGGACCGCATCGGCGCGTACGCAGTCAAATGAGACGTTTATTAATTTTCAACCTTTTACAGATTGTAATAAAGTTTACTTTTAAATTTAATAAATGTGCGTTTATTTAAAAGACGTGGTACGAATTTGAACTGTATTGTTTTGCGGTTAGGGTGTGTTATATATTTTTTTTTTATAAAAGTTGGGTTCACTTTAGGTCATCGACGGAAGCTATGGAACTTATAGGGGATGTTTGGAAATAGTTATTTAAACTTTATCTTTGCTTTCAAGATACATAGATATAGTCATACGCGTCTAGGTATATATTGTTTATAAAAATCAATATGAGGACGGCGCGGCGGTCAAACGGCGGTCGTGGTTTCGAACCCGGGCTCGTACCAATATGTCATTTAATATTTACCGTTAGCTTTTCGGTGAAGGAAAAACACCGTGAGGAAATATGCATATATCAGCGAAGAAATTGAAAGGTATAAAAAAGGTAAAGGTAGGTAAGATAGCTTGATAGGTAGGTATGTGAAGTCTCCAACTCGCACCGGGCCAGCGTGGGGACTACTGCCTGTTCCCTCTCATCCACAAGTGGAGGCCTGGGGACCGATTTTTGACTTTCGAACGCGCGAAGATTAAATAAAAGTAAATACGATAGTATTATAGTCTCAAAAATGCTGCCACTTACTTTCTACCGATAGAATTGAAAACGAGTGCTCAATACCTCGTTTTTATCGTAGCTCCATACAAACCTATCACCTCCGGGATAAAAACTGTCCTATGTCCTTCCCCCGGACTTACTATCTCTACATATACCAAATTTCATCTAAATCGGTTAAGCGTGAAGATGTAATACATACAGACCGACACACTTTCGCATTTATAATATTAGTTGCATTTATAACTTGTTGATGACTGGCCCGGATTTTACAAAACATTTCCTCTTTTACGCGTAGGTTTTAGGTACCTCTGGAGTCTGGGCCTCCCTGTATATTACATTGAACATTATGATATATTGTCTATGGAAGCTAGACTATGGTCTAAAGACGAATGCACTGGAGCGATAGGAACGAACGTTTTTTGTGATAATTACTAACGTACTCCGGGTCGATGACCTGATATAGCTAAGAAAATGGTAGTTTTTATCTGTTGTAGTTAATATTTACGACTTTTTTATATGTTGGACGTGCAAAAGAGATAACAAAATAAAAATAAAACATATGTACCTAAGTGCCTACCTATTTTCACTACCTTAAACCCGGGTTACTTTGGCCCTGGGGGGTAACATTGCCCATCCATAAAACTCTTATTATTTTAATGACTGCTGTCCTAACTATTTATGATACGTTAAAACAAACGATGTTTTAGCGTGTGGTATTGTTTGTAAGAATATTGGATTAATAAAAAGTGTTTATTCACGGGTGGGCAATGTTGCCCCCCAGGGCCAAAGTAACTCGGGTTTACGGTATGTAGGTACAGTCGCCATCACATTCATAGGTACACTATAGATGTTCAAAAATATCAGCACATGCACCCTAATGCCTTGAAAATAGAGGTGTGTTCCGATGTTTGTGACGTGCTTGTTTGCTCCGATGTATGTGATGGCGACTGTATGGATGGCTGTTATGGCACGTTAAA
Source organism: Epinotia brunnichana (assembly GCA_963854355.1). Classification (NCBI taxonomy): domain Eukaryota; kingdom Metazoa; phylum Arthropoda; class Insecta; order Lepidoptera; family Tortricidae; genus Epinotia; species Epinotia brunnichana. The sequence continues at coordinate 1,643,513 of OY977938.1, forward strand.
ATAGCGCCGGATGTCATATAAAGTATATGGCCGCCAGCGTTCTTTTTACGTGCATTGAAGTAGTATTAGGTACCTACATATATGTCTCAAATCATAATTTGACATTTCTAGTGGGTATTTAGGTATCTATGCTACAGAATTATGTATAGGTACAGGCTGACTTCAGATTGGTGATACAAAATAGCAAAATGTGTATCTATCCATGATTCTGAACTGAACAACATTTATAATAGGACCTTGTGTTATGCCAAAAAAATCCAACTGTTTCATAGATTTTGTAATTTTAGACTTTCGAGCAACGAGCAACACGCACGGCCTTAAGAGGGTATCCTAGCAGCATTTTTCCATACAAACGTATTCCCCTATTTCCTTCTTGGTTTATCCCTCTAGAGGACTCGTTTTTTTTTATTAAATCTAGGTGTACTGTATGTATGCCCCTATATACTTTTTCCCAAAAAATAATTACCAAAACAGATACGAATTTTCGAAAACCTAAAAAATGCCCCATTTTTACTGTCATATTCAGATGACTACCAGACAAATATGAAAAGTTTTTACGTTAAAACAAAATAATAGAAACATAGATCTACTCTTCCTCTAAATTTCAACACCAAACATAATTGAATCGGCGCAGGTTTGGCAGAGAAAACAGGGGAATACAAAGCATCGATCTTGTCAAGATTTTGTAGTGAAAATCGATCTGAGCTGCGGTTGTCCCTATCGCGCATCGCACGCGGTCGCTTGGGCGCAACGCGACGGCAATAGTTTGTACAAATACCTATTTCTCAATTTTGTCGCAGACCGACTACGCTCTTAAGTTTTAGACTGACGAAAATGTATGAACAGGGGTTTTTTTTTGCAAGACCTAATGGTCCCATTGTAAAAGTTGCTGAGAATCATGGATAGATCACATTTTGCTATTTTGTATCACCAATTTGAAGTCACCCTGTAATGAGTCAAAGGCAGTCAAAGGTCGACATAGCTCGACCTAGAATTGAAATGCCAATTTAACCCCAGGATTCCTCAGCTCCAATTATAAACTGTTTATACGGATTAAAGTGTCTGTTAGACGGTCGCCAACACGCGCCTCCGACCGAGCGACCTTGGTCCGCACCGACCGTGTAGACTAGACAGTTGTTTGCAGCAAAATTTCATACTACAGCGGTCGGTGCCGACCAAGGTCGCTCGTTCGGAGGGGCGTGTTGCCGACCGTCTAGCATACGTTACAGATCAATCTAGAGAGCGACTGAGAGCGTCCATAGGCTACGGTAACTGGTTTACTATCCGTCTACCACAACTTGCTGCCTAAAACGTCTGCTAGATGGTCGCCAACACGCCCCTCCGACCGAGCGACCTTGGTCGGCACCGACCGCTGTAGTATGACATTTTGCTGCAAACAACTGTCTACTCGGTCGGTGCCGACCAAGGTCGCTCGGTCGGAGGGGCGTGTTGGCGACCGTCTAGCAGACACTTTATTAGTCGCGACGCGCGTCTTAGCGACTCCTGTCTCATTTGTAGTGTGCATATTAAAAAGAGTAGGGTATATTTTTCTCGTCTCGCGTCGCGTCGAGGTTTCAGATCTGCTAGCCCCGCAGGCAAACTGCATCCTTATTTGCTACCATCGTAGTAAAAAAAGACCAACATTTTGTAATCCAATAGTCGCACGACTCGGTGAGCACCCAAAGGCTATGTAAGTTCATATATGTAATTATTTTGTATCTTCTATCAAATAGTTACCTGATGATATTCTATGTCAAACACATTTCTAGATCGATAGCCAACATTCATACCTACTTATTTAAATAACACGCATAAAGGAAAAAAAAATACTATATCCCGACTACGGAAAAGTACCTAACCTAATTATCTCCACTTATAATAAATCTCTAAATTAAAAAAAGAATCAGCCAGTTTGAAACTAAGCTTTGCGCGGTTCGAATGTTCTCAGCATCCCATGAACGGAAAAATATGAAACATTTTATATAGGTACATTATTATTCTAGCTGCAACTTAGGATAGTTTTTATCCGACTGCGACAGTTAATTAATTTTCCGAAATATACGACTTCATTTAATTTTTCATTTATTTTTATTGAAATCAAACGCTGCTCCAACTGTCAGCTATAAGAACCGTCAAATTTTCGTCAAAATGGCGGAATTGCTTTGCCTTTCACTTATTAATAATTTAAATCCCGTCTACGATAGACCTTTACGAGACAAATGCTAAAATATAAACCATAAAAAAATATTCGATTCTGATATGAGAACTTATATGCGCAAATGTCGTTTTATGTCGTAATTTCAATAAATGAAATCAACAAATTTGAACAATATAATTAACACGAATTTGTTTTTTTTGAATGACAATGGCACGCGCTCGGCGCATTCAGCCAAAGTACCTGCGGCGCTACCACGAAAACCGATACTCAATGTTCATATATTTGCATCCCTGTCACTCGAGTATGTTTAGTGCGATAGAGATAGAGATACCCAAATATTTTCGAATTCCGAAGTTCGTGGTTATAGCTCAGGAATCGAAAATATGGTAAATAATCATAATGTATTTTCTCGAAAAAGAATTTAAAATAAATATAGTCGAATGGAGAAAAAAACAAAGCAAGAGGTTATATAGGTAATGATTAAGTTATAAGAGTCCAAAGTTTTAAGAGGGGGTATGTTCTGTCCCTTTTCCGCAAAACGCACCTTCATATGAAACGATTGTTTTTTACTATGACGCTCGAGTATATTGACGTCACAGTCCCTCATCGTTTTCTCACTCTAACAAGCGACATTAAAACGGATGTAGCTTCATAATTTTTTGAGATATTTGAATGGGAGTTTCATTATCTTCTATCTATTTATCTCCACTTATAATAAATCTCTAAATTAAAAAAAGAATCAGCCAGTTTGAAACTAAGCTTTGTGCGGTTCGAATGTTCTCAGCATCCCATGAACGGAAAAATATGAAACATTTTATATAGGTACATTATTATTCTAGCTGCAACTTAGGATAGTTTTTATCCGACTGCGACAGTTAATTAATTTTCCGAAATATACGACTTCATTTAATTTTTCATTTATTTTTATTGAAATCAAACGCTGCTCCAACTGTCAGCTATAAGAACCGTCAAATTTTCGTCAAATTGGCGGAATTGCTTTGCCTTTCACTTATTAATAATTTAAATCCCGTCTACGATAGACCTTTACGAGACAAATGCTAAAATATAAACCATAAAAAAATATTCGATTCTGATATGAGAACTTATATGCGCAAATGTCGTTTTATGTCGTAATTTCAATAAATGAAATCAACAAATTTGAACAATATAATTAACACGAATTTGTTTTTTTTGAATGACAATGGCACGCGCTCGGCGCATTCAGCCAAAGTACCTGCGGCGCTACCACGAAAACCGATACTCAATGTTCATATATTTGCATCCCTGTCACTCGAGTATGGTTAGTGCGATAGAGATAGAGATACCCAAATATTTTCGAATTCCGAAGTTCGTGGTTATAGCTCAGGAATCGAAAATATGGTAAATAATCATAATGTATTTTCTCGAAAAAGAATTTAAAATAAATATAGTCAAATGGAGAAAAAAACAAAGCAAGAGGTTATATAGGTAATGATTAAGTTATAAGAGTCCAAAGTTTTAAGAGGGGGTATGTTCTGTCCCTTTTCCGCAAAACGCACCTTCATATGAAACGATTGTTTTTTACTATGACGCTCGAGTATATTGACGTCACAGTCCCTCATCGTTTTCTCACTCTAACAAGCGACATTAAAACGGATGTAGCTTCATAATTTTTTGAGATATTTGAATGGGAGTTTCATTATCTTCTATCCATTTATACATAATAAATGCCTATGTCCTGACTGACTTATTCACTCAATCACTCACTCACTCACTCATCAACGCACAGCCGAAACTACTAATCTTAGAGAGTTGATTTTTGCACAGTATGTTGCTTTTATAACGTGGGCTAGGGATAAAAAGGGATTTTTGAAAATTCTACCCCTAAGGGGGTAAAATGGGGGTGCAAAGTTTGTATGGGAGAACCTTTTTTTTTTGAGCTATAGACTTAAACTTTGTAGAAAAATTAGTTATTAGAATACAAATGAAACACTTTCAGCGTTTTGGAAAATTCCACCCCTACGGGGGTAAAATAGGGGTGCAAGGTTTGTATGGGGGAAACATTATTTTTTAAATAGAGACTTAAAACTTTGTAGAAAGATCAGTCATTAGAATACAAATAAAGAACTTTCAGGGTTTTAGAAAATTCTACCCCTCAAGGGGTAAAATAGAGTGCAAAGTTTGTATGGGAAAAACTACTTTTTTTTAAATAGAGACTTAAAACTTTGTAGAGAAATTATTCATTAGAATACAAATAAAGTACCTAGATTCAGTGTTTTAAAAAAATCTACCCCTAAGGGGGTAAAATAGGGGTGCAAATTTTGTATGGGGGAAACAATATTTTTTTTAAATAGAGACATAAAACTTTGTAGAATGATTAGTCATCAGAATACAAATTAAGTACTTTCAGCGTTTTAGAAAATTCTACCCCTAAAAATAGGGGGCTAAAATAGGGGTGCAAAGTTTGTATGTGGGAAACTATTTTTTTTAGCTAGAGTCCTAAAACTTTGTAGAAAGATTATTTAAATACAAAGAAAGTACTTTCAGCGTTTTGGAAAATTTCACCCCTAAGGGGGTAAAATAGGGTGCAAAGTTTGTATGGGAAAAACATATATTTTTTTAATAGAGACTTAAAATTTTGACGAAAAATTACTTATTAGAACATGAAAAATACTACATTCGGCGTTTTACAAAAATCATTCCCTAAGGGGGTTAAAAAAGGGTGCAAGGTTTGTATGGGGAACACTTTTTCTGAGCTAGACACTTAAAACTTTGTAGAAAGATTACTTATAAAAATACAAAAAAAAAGACTTTCAGCGTTTTGAAAAAATCTATCCCTAAGGGGGATAAAAAGGGGTGCAAAGTTTTTATCAGGGAAAGTTTATGTTTTTGAGTTAGAGACTTGAAACTTTTTAGAAAGATTACTTATTAAAATACAAAAAAAGAACTCAAATCGTTTTAGAAAATTCCACCCCTAATAGGGTTAAAAAGGAGAGCAAGCTTTGCATGGGCAACACTTTTTTTTGAGTTAGACTTAAAACTTTGCAAAAAGATTACTTATTAGAATACTAAAAAAGAACTTTCAGCGTTTTAGAAAACTCCATCCCTAAGGGGATCCTTAAGATCCTTAAGAAGGGTAGCCAGTGTTGTGTGGGAAAAACTTTTTTTTTTACTAGACTTAAAACTATTCAAAATGTTACTTATTAAAATTAATAATAAAGTACTTTCAGAGTTTTAGAAAATTCCACCCCTAAGGGGGTTAAGAAAGCTTTGTATGGGCAACACTTTTTTTGAGCTAGAGACTTAAAAGTTTACGAAAAAAGTTCTTTCAGCGATTAGAAAAATTCAACCTCTAAGGGGGTTTAAAAGGGGGTTCAAAATTTAAATGGCGAGCAATAAAATTTTAAAGTGTGAGTAAGAGATGTTTAACTTCGGTCTTATTCTGTACGTTAAAAGACTACAAAACTGATTTCAGTATTTTTCCAAATTCATCCCCTAAGAGTGTTAAAATTGGTTCAAAGTTTGAGTATTTCAAGGCATTTTTAAAGTATGAGATTTTTAACTTTGGTTTTAGACTGTTTGCTCACAAACTAGAACATGAACATCAACTTTTTTTTTAATTATCCCCTAAAAGAGGGTTCAAATTTTGTATTGAGAGAAATCATTTTCGAAGACGATAAAAAGTTCTACGCGGACGAAGTCACGGGCAACAGCTAGTGAATAATATTTTTATATTTGACGACCGCTTTAGCCTAGTTGGTAGTGACCCTGCCTACGAAGCAAGAGGTCCTGGGTTCGAATCCCGGTAAGGGCATTTACTTGTGTGATGAGCTCGAATATTTGTTCCTGAGTCATGGATGTTTTCTATGTATTTAAGTATTTATTTCTCTACATAAGTATCTATATCGTCGTCTAGTACCCATAGTACAAGCTTTGCTTAGTTTGGGACTAGGTTGATTTGTGTAAGATTGTCCGCAAATATTTATTTATTTATATATTTGAACTCGAAATTTTCTTCTCTTTCATTTGATATCCAACACGCTACGATAGTAAAAGGTTTTTTTCATAGTCAGTCACATATTTGTATGCGACAGCGACCATGTTTTTATTGTTTAACCGACTTCAAAAAAGGAGGAGGTTATATGTTCCACTGTATGTATTTTTTTATTTTTTTTTAATGTATGTTCACCGATTTCTCCGTCAATTGTGGACCAATTTCCAAAATTCTTTTTTTATTCGAAAGAGTATACTCCCGAGGTGGTCCCATTGTCACCAAGTCAGGATCTGATGATGTGATCCCAGGGAAATTGAGGGCAACCCTCAAATGTTATAGACACGCGTATAGTGATTTTGGTATTTTCTATTATAACTCGTGTTTTTACCCTCGGAAATCGCAATTTTAGTTAAGTGGAACTGATGATGAAGACCACAGATGACTTATGGAACTCCTCAAAGATATACTGTAAGTAAGTATGTTCGCCGATTTCTCCGTCAATTGTGGACCGAAGAGTATACGCCTGAGGTGGTCTCATTGTCACCAAGTCAGGATCTGATGATGTGATCCCAGGGAAATTGAGGGCAACCCTCAAATTTTAAAGGCACGCGTGTAGTGTTTTCGATATTTTCTATTATAACTCGTGTATTTACCCTCGGTAATCGCAATTTTGATGAAGTGGAACTGATGATGAAGACCACAGATGACTTATAGAACTCCTCAAAAATGTAAAGTACGTCAAAGTTTCTAACATGATTCCGTTGAAGTAGTAACTAATGAAGTGTTAATTCTGGGATCCTTGAGGAATCGACGGAACTCCTCAAATATTATCAGCCCACATATAGCGACTTGGGTTTTTTCTGTGATAATCAAGGCATTTTGCTCTCGGAAAGCAGTTCATTTGATCATGTGGTAAATTGGAAAGGAAATGTGGAAATTTTCATGTACCTATGTGGCTTGGCGATGTACTGAATTGAAGTCGGTTTAAACTAAATTATCATACAAAAGGTAGCATATGTCTTCCGGAGCATAATTTAGAATCGATTGACACCCTTCTTCCTTTTTCTTCTGGACCTGGTCCCATTTAAGTACTTGGGGTCGGTCTTCCTTGTTCGCATTTTCAATTTAGCACGATTTTGTGCTACGTCCTTATCTAAATGAGCTTCTTTTAGATCTTTTTCGATCGTCGTTAACCAGGTGGTGGGTGGTCTGCCACGAGTACGTTTTGATGCAGGTAATGCTAGGGCAAGTTTCACCATATGGTCCTCTTGGCATCTTTGAAGGTGATCGTACCACTGTAAGCGTTTTTCTTTAACCTTATCAACAATTGGGGCAACTCAAAATCAATCAAAATCAAAATAATTTTATTTCAAATAGACTCAAAGAGTGCTTAAGAAACGTCACAAAAAAAAAGTTAAAGTTGACAAGACACGGAAAAGATTACGATAAGATACAAAAAAGTTAATCATAAGCATCAAAAAAAAAATCATTATAAAATTTAACGGCTGACAGTCCACACAAAATTAGAACCAAAAACAGTTCACATCAAAAATAACAAGGTCAAATAAATAAAATGTCACTTAAAAATTATAAAAATTAAAAACTAGAATAAAATTGAATTTCACTGAGCAATGACTTATTGGCTTAAAAGAAGTTATTGTCTTCTACAAATTCCTTAACACTATAATAGGCCTTACATACTAAGCGGTCTTTTACAATTTTCTTAAATTTAGTAAGTGACAGACTCAAAACATCTTTAGGGATTTTATTGTAGAAACGTACAAAATTTCCCATAAAAGACGAACTAACTTTATGGAGACGGAACCGAGGCACAACAAGTTTGTCCTTACCTCTTGTACTCTAAAACTTCCTCTGATCTTGTCTAGTAGTGACGCCCGCTGACCAGCGCAGCATTCGCATTTATGTTGTGTGCAGTTTGTTGAGGTGATGCTTGTTAGTAGCCCAGCATTCTGACCCATATAGAATGGCTGGTCTAATAGCTGTTTTGTTCATCTGTCCTTTGATTTTAAGAGGCATCTTCCTGTCACACATGACGCCTGTGAGCTGTCGCCACTTAATCCATCCCATTGTAGTTCTGTGAGTAACATCATTCTCAATTTTGCCATCGTCGCCAATTATTGAGGTACTTAAATTGGGTTAGGTATTAATGTACTTCTTATTGAGATCTTACAGTTACTGGGGCTAGTTACATCGTCGAAAAGGCACGACATGTGTTCCGTTTTCTTCCTACTGATTCTAAGGCCATTCGTTTCCAGTGCCTCAATCCAGGTGTTAAAATTCAGCTGGAGGTACTCTATGGTGTCAGAAACCAGGCCTTGTCAGCGGCCAGGATTGTCAGTGTCAGGTGACAATTGTCAAGTTGGTGAAATAGGGGCCAGAACAACCTCATCGGCGTAAAGAATATTCCAGGGCAGAGATTTTTGACAACATTTCGTGAGATGATCCATTGTGTCGTTGAAAAGTAGGGGTCAGAGGAGATCCCTGGTGAACTCCGACTTTAATCTGAAACATGTCGCCCTTGCCTGCCGGGCTTAAGACTTGGGTGGTTACTCCTTTGTACATGTCCTGTAAAATGTTTATGTAATACTCTGGAATCAGTTGTTGCCTTAAAGCTTCCCAGATAAGATCGCGTGGAATGTGGTCGAATGCTTTTTCCAAATCTATAAAAACCATGTGAATATTGGATTTATTAGTTTTTGACTTCTCCAGCAATATTCGGACCGTTTGGATGGCGTCTGATGAGCTTCTTTCAGGTACAAAGCCGCATTGATTTTGTGTTAATGTTATTATGCGTTTCAGTCTATTGTTTAGTACACGTTCCCAGATTTTTAGCGTGTGTGACATAAATTTGATTGCTCTATAATTACTACAGTGTGTTACATCTCCTTTCCCTTTATAATTTATCAAAATCAGTTCAGTATTTTAAACGCTACAGTGCAGTGGAACATACACAAATCCAAACATAGACTGCTAAAAACATATCCCTTCCTTTCGGCTCTGCCGTAGGTCTGCGGGCAAAAAATGTACCTAACAAGTTATGTTAATCCATCAAATCGACGAACATTATGGTGGCATCAACGTCATAGCAGACGTCAAAAGCAAGATTTACGTCAATCAGCAAAAAGTTATTGAAGAAACATACGAAATGAGTCATCAACCGGAAAGGAGGAGGGAAATAAACCTAGACTTTACTTTGTTTGTACAAGTTTGTAGTAACTTTTATAACGGCATTTTAGGTTGGTTGACTTTTCACTGTCTCAACCAATCTCAACATTTTAATTGTGACGGGCCATCCTGCAGATATTTTTGACTCGGACTATACGGATGTAGGTACTTAATTGCTTTCAATTGTAGGTACTTATAACTATAGCTAGTGCAATTACTTACTTATTCTGTGGTGCAGTCGAAAATATAATTACTTATGCACAAAATCCAGAAATATCTGCATAAACTCTTGTGCCTTTGACAATACAGGAGTGTTCTGTTATTTTTACCTGATTTATATTTATTTGCACCACTGAACTGACCTGATGATGTAGACAGAAATAGATCATACTACAAACCTAACAACTACTACACTAACACAGTAATACTTAGTTAACCCGTAACTTCGGATAATATATATATATATATATATATATATATAAGTATGTATATGATAACAATGCACAATCTTCACACCATTAAATTGAAGACAACAAACTTCCTACCATATTAAACGGATATTGAAAGCAGCTTTCATGATCAAGTCTCAAACTACTTACTTCAAAGCACACATACAATATTATGATAGTTCGAAGTGTTCGAATCGAACGTCCAAACTTACCAGAGCACCTACGTTGACTCGTATAGCAAAGTTTACGTCGAGCTATTGCTATATTAAAACGTCAGGCGCTTTGTGAAATGTGTTATATTGACACATCGGTGTTTTAGTTTTAGTTTATTTTGCATTGTAATGGTGCATAACCAAATTAATCAGCAGCACACAAACAAACATTTGCTTAACAACATGCACTACAAGTGATTGAAACATTCTACAGTGAAAAATTAAAATAATATACACTACAGATTAACCTAAAACTCCACATTCCACTCCCATGCAGATCCTTACAAGTAATTAAGTACCTATCGGCTGTCTATTAATTGCTGTCAAAGAATAATTAATAAAAGACATTTAGAAACGGGACGCTTCACCTTCAGCTTGTTGCCTACGTATGTATAGGTAACATACTGTGTGACTTACATGTGTATATGTTCAAGGTGTCAACAAGTTACCACATCATGCTAGTATTTTATAATAAGGTGCACTATTAACGACTCGGTTTGGTAAGGTGCACTACTAACAACCTCATCGCGCGTTGATTAGGTATCTAGTATCTACTCGTAGCCTCGTAGGCGCTCTACGTCGAAAGCAAGCAGCATTTTAAGTACTAGGTACTGTATTTGATTTCATGCATTCATAGTAGTTTCACAGTATTTTTCTTCAAGCGCGCGCGAATTAATAAATAATTGCCCGTAATTGTCTGTCTAGAATAGTATTTACATTTAATTAATAAGTTTCGTTTGTAAGAACTTTTATCTGTTTATTGATATACATGCACCCTGAGTTTGCCTCTAATTACTAATTGTTATATTTAGCTTATAATTTGTGAACTGTTTATTAGATAAATAATTTTAGTGTACCTAAACAATAGGCTTGTTGCGTGGTGTTAAAATTGATAACGTCGTGTTGCTAAATGGAAAGTAAACCATCAAATGATTGTAATAAAGTATAAATTACAAAATATAATTCAGATCATAAAAAGATATGAACCTTGAAAGTTTAGAAAAAAAAGTTTTTTTATTTATTGTCCAAGAGTAAATTCAAAGGTACGAATAGAATCCTTACGCTTTTATATATTATATATAGTATTTCGCGACCAAAACAGCAATTTACTTCATTTTCCATGCAACGGTTAGTACAAATTGCACCTCATGGTAGACTCCTTCCCAAGTCACATGTAGCGTTTCATCGAAAATTTGTGCGAGTTTTAAAGCCAATCAGTATGGAGCTTTTCGGCTGCTGTCAGCGAGGTCCGTCTTTAACTTGATTTTTTGGGTATTAATGTCCTTTAAATGTAGTTGCTTCCATACAAACATTTGTTAATTTACAAAAACTGGTTCGAATGGCATCGTAAACTAATTTAAGGTCACAAGCCCATTGTAGATAAACTGAAATAAATAAATAAATGAAAATAAAAATTCAAATAAAATAAATCGATTACAGCTCAAGTTATCACAACGTGCTATCATGCCAATAACGTGTCAAAATCAAACAACATCATGCGTCTCATGTAGTGTTCCGCTGTTCCCGAATATATTCCCGTTTTGTAAAGGGAACATTGCCAGCAATATTCCCCGTAAAAGTCGTGAATTTCGAGTATATTCCCGGGAACGGAACTAGTCTCATGCCAGCTTACGTGAGAGCGCGTCTCGTAGCGCGGTCGCTAGTGCCGTCAGCGTGTTCCGGAGTTCTGGGTGGTGGCGCTCGAACATGCTTACATCTATACAAACATTGTGTGGTGAGATGGAAACCTTATGTCATTGGGAAGGTCTATTTTTTGATGTAGATGAAGGTAGTTGGACCTATTCCCTGAAGACACAAAACAATGATAAGATGAACTCATGAAGGCCGAAATGAGGGAGGTGAATGTTTCCTTTGACTGGCGTTATAACTCTAACTAAAGGATGATTCACGCTAGAACCTAGAACAGGCCGTGTCCGGCCCGGGCCGTTTTTAAGGTTCCGTACTCAAAGAGTAAAACGGGACCCTATTACTAAGACTCCGCTGTCCGCCCGTCCGTCCGTTCGTCCGTCCCTCCCTCCGTCCGTCCGTTTGTCTGTCACCAGGCTGTGTCTCACTGATACCGTGATAGTTCCAGTTAAAATTTGCACAGATGATGTATTTATGTTGCCGCTATAACAACAAATACTAAAAACAAAATAAAATAAATATTTTTATTGATCATGGTACGGAACCCTTCGTGCGCGAGTCCGACTCGCACTTGGCCGGTTTTTTAAGAAAAACGACGGCGTTTTTCTTATAAAACGGCCCGGCCCGGACAAGGGCCGTTCTAGCGTGAGTCATCCTTAACTTGTTGTACAGTTTTACTTATGATGGCTCTGGGATACAATGCGAGATTTGGCAATGATATATCCCCGTCATGATGTGACTCCATTCATATCGGCAGCCACGTTATAACAAGGTTACCTATACTAGTATATACCTACAAATTCACGACCCATTAAAAATTGAGAATGTTATGGAATATGCACAGAGGCGTCTATGTAGCACCCGTGTGCAATCATTACGGGTATCTGAGTAACCCGATCTACAAACGTTGGATTTCCGTGCATCACGAAAGGAACAGGAAGTAGGTCTTTTCGGTTGTGACTGCCTAAACATAATTAGGTTATTATAAAAATTTAAGGTTTTATTTAATTTTATCTTTACGCTTATACAATTTGACTTTTTACTTTTACTGTTTACTTTTTATGCAATTTTTGATTTATGGGTCTATTGCCTGTCAATAAAGAACTTTATTATTATTATTATTATTACAGCGCCCCCTAGCCCCCCCTGAACCCTGAACACTGTAAGTTACTGAATGAGTTACATAGTGACTACCCTATCAAAACCAGTGAAATGAGTATAATTAGTATGGAAGCTTTTTATTCAGTTTTATTTGTGTAGCCAAGTGTAAATATGTTATCTTGAACATCATTTTATGTTATTGGATCTTAAGGAATAGAGTTACAGGTAATCCAATATATTACTGAAATATTGAATACAATGATATAAATATTTATTTATTTATTAAAATATATTAAGCTTCTTTTCATAATATAAATGAAGCTCTGGGAATTTCCACTTTGTTTGTAAGAAACCGTAATGATTTTAGAGTCTAGATAGTCATTATCCATAAGTATTGATGATGAAACCCATCTCGGCAAAATTCTAAGTAAAGTGTGCTGCCGATGGCCAACAGTTGCTCAAGATTATGACACGGACATTCTAAATTATACGTAAAATGTAGTACTTAGTTTTAGTTGAGGTTCGATATTTACATTCTCTTGAGTTAGGTGATTACAGTTTTACCAATCGGTCTATCTAAAGCTTACAACAACAAAATCACAGTTATACCTAATGATGAATTCTGCAATGTCATTGACGAATATGGATATCAAAGAATAACCCCTACTAATGGGGAATGGATGAAAATTTTAGAAGTGCCTGATTTTTTTTTTGTTGATATGAATAACCTTCCTTAGCACCAGAAAAAAGTTGCAGACTTTTCAGATGCGTCAATTATTTTTGAAAAATATAAACAGTTTCCTCACTTACGTTTTGTGGATAGGACGGCGATTGAGACAATTTCCTTGATCCGTCTCATATTACATAAAAATATCATAAAAATCCGTGGTAAACTGACACTGGCAATGATATTGACAGCTGCAGCAGCTATATTGGTCATTGCCAGGGTCAGATATTTAAAATATTTTTTGTAATATGAGACGGATCAAGGAAAGTGTCTCATTCGCCGTCCTAACCACAAAACGTAAGTGAGGAAACAGTTTATATTTTTCAAAAATAATTGACGCAGCTGACAAGTCTGCAACATTTTTCTGGTGCTAAGGAAGGTTATTCCTATCACCAAAAAAAAATCAGGCATTTCTAAAATTTTCATCCATTCCCCATTGTGCCAAAGTTACTAAAACCTGGTTGGTGCTCTGTAACAGCATTGATCAAGCCTTTTCTTAAGCAGGATGGTCGTTGAAAGCGTCGTCGTCTATAATAATAATATTATTATCTAATCTAGATACCAAAGATATTTTAGTACCAAAGTTTAGGATGGTAGGAATAGGTTATAGGTTGTACGCGGGCTGGGTTTCCGCAACTCGACGTCTTAGATGCGCCTATTTTGCGTGATGGTACTTACGTACTTAGGTATAAAAATGGGTACCCATTTATATTTAGGGTGGTTGTAAAAGTGGTGTCACTTTAACGTCTTCTTCGGTCCAAGTATCAGTAGATCCCATTGAGTATTTAATGTTAACCCACAGAGCCAGCGGACGTGCTAGCAGCTAGCTCTTCAGTCCTCTATCGAACGGTTGTTTATCATGATAGTGGGTACTAACTTGCACTCATTTGCATGCGTATAATGCAGGGACGTTAACGGCTTTTTTTGGCTTCCCTATCGCATGTTTCTCGTTCGGCCTCCATTATAAACATGAAACATAATACTCACAGGCAGGATGGTTGTAGAGCGGTGTCACACTAGCAGCCTCCAGCGGCCCTCCCGCCAGCCGTGCGGAGAGGGTCTCGAGGAACTCTCGGACGCTGCGCAGCTCTCGGCCCCCCGGCCCCAGGCTCTCGGGGCCTTCGTATTCCTCCTCTGAAGATTCAAAGAAGTTGGTTGGGGAGTTTTTACTTTGTTAGTCGTCTTTTAGGTAATATGAGGTGGAGTAACCTATAGTTTTAACAAAAGATTTTAGGGAGGGCTTTTGTTTAGGGTGATATTTATAGTATGACTAGCTTTTGCCTGCAACTTGGTCCGTGTATCGCATTAAGGGATTAATACTATGTATGTACAAAATAGAATAGCACATATGCTATTAAACTTCCCACAGGAGCAGTACCTATCAATTATCGCACTCCCTTAGAAACTTCCACTCCCCTTTTGAACCCATCAGACGTGAATGTTATAGGTTCGCAACTCAGATTAAAACCGCCATATCACGGAAACAGCCCTGGCATAGCTCTTTAAGAAAGTCTTTGGAGACTCCTCTATCCAGTGGATGGTAACTCCATGTTTAGACAGTGAATCATTGGTTGTGCTGTGATTCAGCGCGCGGCCGGCCTTGAAGACTAAAGACTTTAAAGCTAAGACTAGCATTATGCAACTGAGAAGAATTGGGAATGAATGAAAATTTTAGAAGTGCCTGATTATTTTTTTGGTGATTGGAATAACCTTCCTTAGCACCAGAAAAAAGTTTAAGACTTTTCAGCTGCAATAATTATTTTTTAAAATATAAACAGTTTCCTCACTTTCGTTTTGGGTTTGGGACGGCGAATAAGACACTTCGCTTGATCTGTCTCATATTATAAGAAAATATCTTAAAAATCTGTGATATATATGTACTAACACTGGCAAGGATATTGACAGACAACAGACGGCGCAAGGAAATTGTCTCATTCGCCGTCCTGAACCCAAAACGTAAGTGAGGAAACTGTTTGTATTTTTCAAAAATAATTGAACCAGCTGAAAAGTTTGCAACTTTTTCTGGTGCGAAGAAAGGTTATTCCTATCACCAAAAAAAAACCTATTCATCCATTCCCCATTGCGTTAGCCCTGACGGCCCCAGTCTTTAAGGGCAACCCCTATCACTGGTACTGACCTATCTGCTCCAGTTTGTCGGTGCTGATAGACCAGGGCATGAAGCTAATGGCACGCTGCACCTGCCGCAGGAACCAAGCACCAGATTCGAACTTCACCGGCCTGGAAACGGCAAAGTGTTATGGTAAAACCAAGAAAAAAAGATAGACGGAGCATGACGAACGACCCAGTGAAGCCGGTTTTCAACCAAGCCAAATATGTTTAGCACAAGCTCACGCCCACAAAAACATATTAAATTGCACAAAACTCGAAATAGGTGATCTTAACAGCATTGCGACACGTGCTGAAGAGTTTTGTGCAATTTTGTTTGTATATGTGTGCGTGAGCGTGCGCTAAACTTATTTGGCTCGGTTAAAAACCGGCTTCACTAGGTTGTTCGTAAACAGAGCATTAGGTACGCTATCTTTTTTCTTGGTCTGAGGGTAAAACGTAGAAAAGTACATTTTCATAGACACCCAAAATGGCATTCACTGGCAGTTAAATGTTGCCTTCTTATAGGAAAGGTGCTGATGATGAAGCCAGCACACGTCAGGATTCCGGATCAGTTATATGCCACATGGTTTTAGGATTAAAGCTAGCAGTCAGTGGGTTTTTTCGGACTTCAAAAGCACTCTGAATGAATTTTCTGTCTTTGAAAAAAGATGAAGTGTTTCTCAATTTGATTGTATTGTTATGAAAATCATCATCAATCGCCTTTAAGTCTAAGCTGTAAGCCAATGCGGGAGTGGCATACAACCGCAAGCTTGGCAGGTCTAATTTGCCCGATTATGACAATAAGCACACGAATATAAACGCTATGGGTGCATTGGGCCTTCAAACTGCGTCAGGAAATCTGATCAGGCATCTGACGTGTGTTTTTAGCCTTCATTCCGAAATTAGCTGTATGCGGCTACTGATAATTACCTATGATGGGGACAGATACAGGGCACAGGGCCGCCAAGGTAGTCGCCGCCGCATCGGGCGCAGATGTCCTGGCTCGGGGGCAGGCTGCGGGCTTCCTCGTTCCTGGAACAATCACCACACTCAATAAGGCATCAGTTCCATTAATCAATCATAAGCTTGGCTTCATTAATCAACGAACGTAAAACCCGCGCGCGAACTGTTCTGATCTGTATCATAATTTGTGGTGAATACGAAAAAGAAGATCAAATGTATACCTAACCAATTTTTTTTACGTCACACCTGGTGACCTGGCTAAATAGAAACAATTGTAAGTAACATATACAAAAGCAAACTTAACACCATAAGGGATTCTCCACCAGCCAACCTTTAGGTCAAAAATGATTGTAGATTCCTGTGAATGGATTTATTGGCAACTACGAGTAAATATGCACCTCGCGTAGAATAAGTTACACCGAGCGAGGTGCATTCTTAGCTTGGTCGGGATATAGTAACCATCTCTAGTTTAGCAAATAGCTTTGCTCTAAATTACCTAAGTTAATAAAAACAGTCTGAATCAGTAGGCAGTGTAAATTCTCCGGGCGACCAGGCGCCTGCATTGTGCAACGCGCAACCGGAGTTGCACCTGATCTGTGCAATGACACAGATTATACCAGCGGAGACACTAGTAAATAAACGCTGGTGAACAGAGTAGAAACAGCTACGCACTGACTAGCAGTGTAGCAGTAGATCTTACGGAGCGGTAATAAGGTTTACAAATGGTTACTGATATCATATCGCCATCCCTTTTCATTTTACAAATGTATCATTGTCCGAATTTTAATTGCGGCAAAAAGCCAGTTTTTTCGAAAATCTCAAAGTTTTTCTAGTTTTTATATAGTTACCGTGATGAAACCATTAAGTTCTAAAATCGGGCTCGTTTTATAATATTAATATTAAACAAAAACTACTTTTACGACAAATTAAACGATTGGTAAACAATTCTTACTGATTCATGTAACTGGTAAGCTAAATATGTCGTTGATCAGGTAAAATATTTGTGTCACTGGAGAGCAGCTTCAATACTTAACTTTTTATCTCATTCTTACGTTGGCCCCTTTAACCTTTAAGGTTTAAGCTACCGGCATGAGCTGCCAGATTAGCTCAGCTTTGCTCTCAGCTTATAAAAACACTAGTCTGTATCCATTGGCAGGAGTGTAAATTTTCCGACGACCAGTCGCCTGCATTGTGCAACGCGTAACCGAAGTTGCAATTGATCTGTGCAATTACACAGATTATACCAGCGCAGGCACTTTACAAAGTCACGCTAACAAACTAAGTAAAAAGTATATGCATTTACAAAATTCGTAACAGTAACGCTAGGCTGTTCCAAATTTTAAGTAATTGAGATTTAAAGTTATTGAGCTATCATTTATACGCTGTGCTTACGAAATTTGTCCACCATTCCAAAACCTAAATGGCAATGTCCATTTGGCACCGCTGTGGTATACTGTAGGCTACAGTGCAACTTACCACTAGATGAGCTGTACGCTCGTTTGCCACTATGGTATTATAAAACAAGTCAGAAGTCACCAAGAAATTGGACTGTGTACTTAAATTCTCTAATATATGTAGGTATATACCGATCGGTGCAATTTTGTGTAATTTAATCAATGATTTTATTTACTAGAATTAATCAATAAAATAAATTGAAACCTGTTTTACGTGTCTATTATTCATTAAAAAAATGGGAATTCTGCCTTTTAGCAGTTATAAAATCGAGTGGTTCCGCTGAACTACGCTGCGCTGTGAAATAATAGGAAAGGCAGTTTTTGCCATAGCCGATGGCGCAAGGCGCAAGGCGAGGTTGCACACAAGCATATTAAATGTTTCTACGTAAAACATATGAGGCTTATTTCCAAAAAAACAGCATTCTGTTGAAACTCGAAGCACTTTCGAGCATTTAAAAAAAAAAGTTTCTTAGCCATTCCAAAACTAGGCAAAAAAAGTGAGATATAGTATTTTCCAGAAAAAAACGACAAAAATATAGTACACTGTATAAAAATATAGTAAGTAAGTACTCGGCTGGCCAATGTTGCTATTTAGCAGTAGCGGCGCGTGAAAATTTTCTATGGGCAACCCGAAACAAAAAAGTTATGAAATTGTTTAGAATATATAGGCTTGCCTAAAAATACATTTTAGGCAATCGGCTTGTATGGGCGCTCCGCCACTGCTATTTAGTAAAACCTCGACAATTTGAAGCACTTCGTAAGGTCCCCCAAAATATACTATTTTCGCGTACCATATATTTCTTCAACAGTATATATGTAGTACAAAGAGTCAAAATATAGTACCATACTATATAATATAGTACCTACGGTTGGCAACCCTACTCTAGAACCACCTCGAATGTACACATATTTATGATGCTGACCAATTTGGTTTTTATATAAAAAAAAAACTGTGTGTCTATTGTAGGTACGTATGAAAAAGTGGCTCAATTAATGCAAATTTAAAGTGATTGTTCTATTGAAATGTTACGAAAAAGACTTGAATTCTGTTGAATGACTGAACAACTAATTGACTTATCGAAGTCGAGTTGCGGCCTTTGTACTTAATTAGGCAGTTAGTTTAAACTATTGTTCAACTTCAGTCTTTTTCATGAAAATCACGATCCTTTTCAATATAATGGATACTTAGTTTAACACTAAAGTGTGCTCTTGGCAGTCAGATGGAGAACCGAAGTAATTAATTAACCAGTATTCATTTAATATCCAAGTCCCTGGGCGATCGAGCTCCGCTCGGGTGGAAATGAAGATAAAACGATTTTTCCCGGACATGAGACCTAGCTAGGTCGATTTCTCGCCCCCGTAAACCCGCATATACCAAAAGTCATCGAAATCGTTAGAGCCGTTTCCTAGAACGTGATTGCAAATATACCTATATACAAATATTGCTCGTTTAATAGGATAGGATTAAAAAAAAATTTTTTTTTATTCGAGTCCTATTTTGATCCCAAAAGCAGGAAAATCTGTATTATAAACAGAAAAAGTCTGTGACGTTGTAAGTTTTTAAGGTAGTACGAAATGTAGGTAGGTATGTAGGAGCAACTACTTAAACGGCTTGATGCACCTTAACATGTGAGGTTTGATTCCAGTGATATCCATATCCATACTAATATATATTATAAATGAGAAAGTGTGTCTATCTGTCTGTCTATCACCTGTTCACGCTTAAGGCGACGTGAGCTCAGAAACGGATTTATAAAAAATCGTAGCTCTTGTTTGGATTATAAACCGGCTGCCCTAAATTTAATTAGCAATCTTGAGGCCTTTCTCGAGGGACAACAGCTATTCAAATCCTGAGTTTTTGACAAAAATCACGAACATAGGTCTAAAATACACTTAAGGCGACGTGAGCTCCAAAAACTGATTTAAAAAAAATCGTAGCTCTTGTTTGGATTACAATACGGCTGCGTGAAATTTAATTAGCAATATTGAGGCCTTTCTCGAGGGAAATCAGCTATTCGAATCCTGAGTTTTTGACTTTCGCTCGATAGAAAAAAATCACGAACATAGGTCTCAAATACACTTAAAAAAACCATAACAAATTATGCACAACAGCTAACCATATTAAATTTGGTTCTAAAAATCGGCAATGTTATGTTTGAGGGAAATCAGCTACTTATTACTTCTTTATTTGTTAAAACGCACAAAAAATTTAAATTAAAAAACATGATATCCGCGCTTCCAAACACGCACTTCCATCTCGCTCACGCTTATGCTCAGTGAGAGGGAGAGAAGACCACGAACCTACGTCCCCTTAAACAATTCGTAACAAATTATGCTCAACAGCTAAACATATTATAATTGGTTCTAAAAATCGGCAATATCATGTTTGAGTGAACTTAGCTATTACTTTTTTATTAATTAAAACGCACAAAAAATTTAAATAAAAAAAACATGATATCCGCGCTTCCGATCACGCACTTCCATCTCGCTCACGCTTATGCTCAGTGAGAGGGAGAGAAGGCCACGAGTCTACGTCGTCGCCTTAAACCGCTGAACCGATTTAGATGAAATTTGGTAAAGAAATATTTTGAGTCCCGGGGAAGAAATTTTTATCTCGGAAATGGTGAAGGGGGTGAAATGGGGGTGAAAGTTTGTATGGAGCTACGATATAAACGAGTTCTACGCGGACTAGGTGGTACTATTAGGCCAGACTAGCCTATAAAATTTCAAAAAGATGTTCAAAATAAATATCTTATCTCATTTTTAACGGCCTCCGTAGCCCAGTGGGTAGTGACTCTGCCTACGAAGCTGGAGGTCCCGGGTTCGAATCCCGGTCAGGGCATTTATTTGTGTATTTATCACGAATATTTGTTCCTGAGTTATGGATGTTATTTATGTATGTATCTATTATATATATCGTGGGCCTAGGTTGATTTGTGTAAGATTGTCCCGTAATATTTATTTATTTGTCTACTCGTATCTTCCTAATGGTAAGTGTAGCAACTATTCTCTGCCTTTGCTAATACTTAGTATGAGTATATGCAATCCGCGAAACATGCAAGTATTACGCGCCATTAATCACATGATTTAAAACAATTGCGACAATGTTCGGCTCGCGTGCCGCGTACCCCGGACAACACAGGTTAACTGACAATTTCAATCTTGTTGAAACGAAATAAGGTCTAAAATGAATGGAAAAGTGTTGCCCTCTGTAGGAGTATTAATGCATTTCTTGTGACACCGCGAAGCAAGGTGAACGGGTAGGAATTCCAAAATCACGTCCAGAAATGGCGACAGGTTATAGACAGGTCTGGGGCGTTTTCGGCCAGGTTTTGAAGTATAATATGGTCTGGTGGAAAGACTATCTAGGCATCATCTGTATCTAGAGGTTTATTAATATTGTTAAAAAAAAACGAAAAATGTTGTTTTTTCATAAGTTTTGTTCTTTTACAAAGGTCCTTTGGGGCTACCTAGTAAGTAAATATATACTTGTGTCAGGTAGTCCCGTTTTTCTTGCTATATGTATATATATATGAAATAATATACTTACTTAATTAAAATTTTTGTAGTATAAAGAGGAAAAGTCTATGAGATTGCGTGTTTGTAAGGTTGTAGGTTTGTATGTAAGGGGTAATCCCCGGAACGATTCATCTGAATTCAAAAATTATTTCACCTGTTTTTGTCATGCACCTTATAGCTCTAACGTTTGCTTGTCCCCTATCTCTAACGTTTGCTTGTCCAACTCTGCTACGTTCAGGACAACACAATACTAGTTATTGATTATTTATAATTGTAATGTAGATACAGTAGAAGACGCGATAAGAAAGGGGCAACATTGTCGGCCTAGGTTGGCAATGTAACAGACTTTCTTTCCGCTTGGCAAACCGCATCGTTATCAGTTAGCGTAAACAAAAGCACATTTCCGACCGACTCCGCGAAAAACATTATCTACACTTCCCCTTTGATAACTTTTTTAGGAGGGCTTTTCAAATTGCACGCGCATTTAATCTTGAAACCTGTGTTGAATTTATCGCGCGTTCTGTGATTTTATAACTTGATTTAAGGTACCATTCCAAGATGGGCTGCAGACCGCAAACTGCAACAGCAAACTGCAAGCGTCACCACTGGTTTCTATGAATCTGTATGGAATTGATTCCGAGCGCGGCAACAACGCGGCCTACAACCGCGGCGCGCATCCTGCGACCGCGGCGCGCAGCGACCGCAGCCTGCAGCGCCAGTGGTGACGCGAACCGCAGATAATTCACACGTATAAAAATGGCGACTTTTTCGGAAGACGATGAAGAGAAATTAAATGACTGAGGGTCGTCGCTTTGCGCACTATTGCTCTCCATGCCAATCGGTTCTTAGCCATCCGGATAGACGTCTGCAAGTTTCCTTTGCTGGTTTCCTTCACTGCGTCGGTCTAACGGGTTGTTGATTTTCCACGGGAACTTTCTCCCTCCACGTGCCCCACAACAATCAGTTTGGGTTTTTCCCATCTGTTACTTTAGTGGTAAACGATGGGAAAAATATTTCCAGTAGTTCCCACTGGTAAAATATGGGAAAAAAACCCAGCTGTTACCACTGGTAACAAGTGGGAATAAGCGATGAGTATTTCCAGGCTATCGGGTTCTCGCCTGGCCACGTGTCCTGAGATGGGTAGTGGGTAAAAATCCACCCCTACCCATCTCTACACGTGTCCGAAGTACTGGAGCAGTCGTTGCATGCATATAGTGGATATTGGTTAGTTATATCTAAGCATGGTGGGCATGAAAACAATTGTGGATTATGCGCGCAACCAATACAAACCTAACTTTTATTAAAAAGGGTTAGTTGTAAAGATGTCCATCGTTTTAAGGTCATATCCAGAACCTCGGAATACAATCAAGCGCTCCAAAGAGCCATAAAATGATTGTTCTGAAATCAGGAGATCGTAAAATACAACTGGCCCGTCGGTTATCTTTAGAATATCAAATAAACGTTCGTTTCCCAACGAAGACGAATTTTTTTATACACTTATGCCTATAAATGCAAATTTTTCAGCCAAAGGAGAAACGATGATGTGCGAAATGGTTTACTAAACAGTGGAGGTGGTTAAAAAGTTCAGCGGGCGGACCATCAGTTCGATGGAAAGAAGATATTTGAGTGAACACAGGATGGAATTGGCACGGGACCGAGGAGAGCGGGGTTGTTAAGAACTAAGGGTGGAATAGACAGGTTTTTTTTTCAGTACGATTTATACTAGGTACTTACATATTTTATTAACCGATTTCAAAAAAGGAGGAGGTTATATGTTCCACCGTATGTTTTTTTTTAATGTATGTTCACCGATTTTTCGGTCATTGTGGACCAATTTCGAAAATCCTTTTTTCATTCGTTAGAGTAAACTCCTGAGGTGGTCCCGTTGTCACCAAGTCAGGATCTGATGATGGGTTCCTTGGGAGATTGAGGGCAACCCTCAAATGCTATAGGGCACACGTGTAACGATTTCGGGATTTTCTATTATAACTCATGTGTTTACACTCGGAAATCGCAATTATGGTGAAGTGGAACTGATGATGACCACAGATGATGTATGGAACTCCTCAATGATGTAAAGTACGTAAAATATTCTGACATGATTCCGTTGAAGTAGCAACTAATGTAGTGTTAATTCTGAGCTCCTTGTGGAATTGACGGAACTCTTCAAATATTATCAGACCGCATATAGCGACCTGGGTTTTTTCTCTAATAATCAACGCATTTGCTCCCAAAAAGCACTTCATGTGGTAAATTGGAAAATAAATGTGGAAGTTTTCATGTATCTACCTGTACCGACCTATGTGACTTGGCGAAGTAGGTACCTACTTACTGAATTTAAGTCGGTTTAAACTTTGTTTTTAGATTCAAGTATCAAAACATTCTTTTGATCAAGTTATAATACTTCGTGTGTAGTTATCCTCTTTTGAAAAGTGGGAATTTTTTTAGCAAATTATGAAACTCTTTATGATAGCAGCGTATTACCTACTTGCCGTACCTGGAACAATAAACCGTACTGATTTTCTAATTAGAAACCCATGTTGTTGCAACACAGTAATTTTCTGTATAATTATTAATAAATTAAACAACAAAGTAAACGTTTACAGTAAGAATGTATTTTCCGCGTGCATTTATATAGACTATATTGTTATTGTACCTCATTTTGCTCCGCAATAAACAGAGGTATAAGAACAAATGCGTACTAACTGTGGTAAAATTTTTTCACGAATTCAATAAAGGACAATGTTATACATATTTACTAACATATCGGATATTTTTTTTTAAATGTGTCCTTCCCAGGTGGTCCCATGGTCATCAGGTCAGGATCTGATAATGGGACCCTGCAGAAATCAAGGGAACTCTTAAAATTTTCTAGGCACACTTGAAGCGATTTGGATACAGATTTGAAATCGGTTATTAATTATTTGATCAAAATTTTGCGTCTGCAGCAAAACAAATGAGTAACAGTTGAGGTTTACTCTAATCAGTTCGCTTAAGTTATCCATGAACCAGGGTGAAGGTTGATGGCTTAATAGGTACTTACTGGCGTATGTAAACAGTTTACATACAATGTAGAAAGACTCAGTTGCGATACAAATTATTTTCCGTTTTTTAATTAGATATGTTTCAATTAATGATACCTACATCTCTTTGACAAATAAATCAACCATTCGCACCACATCATTATCATCAGGCGCCTTGCTGTAGTTAGGTACTGCTAAAAATATGTATGGACAATCTTACACAAATCAACCTAGTCCCAAACTAAGCAAAGCTTGTACTTTGTGTAGGTACTAGACGACGATATACATAGGTACTTATATAGAGAAATAAATACTTAAATACATAGAAAACATCCATGACTCAGGAACAGATATTCGTGCTCATCACATCACACAAATAAATTCGATCCCATAAGACCATTTGCTTCGTAGGCAGGGTCACTACCAACTAGGCTAAAGCGGTCTTCAAAAAATGAAAATGTATAGAATAATAATAGATTTCGTCTGATATGTGATGATGATGATGACACTGTCTGGGGCCATTTTCACAAAGGTATATATTATACTGGCCTGTCGTTATTGGTCAAGATTCGAACTTCAGTGCTGCCAATTTAGACTAGTAGAATTGTAGTAGGGTAGCTTCGTGAAACGGACGACAGGTCCAAAGGAAAGTTTAGTTAATAATAAATATTCAATGTTCGAAAATAGGTATCAGTAGGTATACTTAAGATTTGGGCGTTGGGAGTAGGCCGAATTGCATCAAAGTCAACTCAATCGTTAAGAGTAGAAGATTCCAAAGTCAACTCTATCGTTAAGAGTAGAATATTCCAAAGTCAACTCTATCGTTAAGAGTAGAGGATTCCAAAGTCAACTCTAGCGTTAAGAGTAGAAGATTCCAAAGTCAACTCTATCGTTAGGAGTAGAAGATTCCAAAGTCAACTCTATCGTTAAGAGTAGAAGATTCCAAAGTCAACTCTATCGTTAGGAGTAGAAGATTCCAAAGTCAACTATATTGTTAATAGTAGAAGATACCAAAGTCAACTCTATCGTTAAGAGTAGAAGGTTCCAAAGTCAACTCTATCGTTAAGAGTAGAAGATTCCAAAGTCAACTCTATCGTTAAGAGTAGAAGATTCCATAGTCAACTCTATCGTTAAGAGTAGAAGATTCCAAAGTCAACTCTATCGTTAAAAGTTGAGAATTCCAAAGTCAACACTATCGTTAAGAGGGGAAGATTCCAATTCCAATAACAGTTTTATAAAAGTCGGTGACATTAAATAATTTCAACAATAAACCTTGTTTTATTCAATTAATTCCCTTAATTCAAATTCTGTAAATTGTTAACCAAATTGAAAAATATTATATCGCAATTGAACTGTAAACTATATAATAGCCGAAAACCTTTCGTAATATCGACCCAATCGACCCCGAAAACGAGTTCACTTGTGATTCACGTTGCCAATGGTTACATCACAAAACTTCAAGGACGCGGCCTTGAACTGACATGGTCCCCATGGGAGACATTGACTGAATAAAATATATATTTATTTATAAAACGAACGACACGATACGAACGAGGTTAACTAGTTGACGTGTAATTACTAATGACTGTAATGACGTGTAAATAATAGTTTATAATGAAAATGTATTAAGTAATTTAATGTAATGACATGTAACTCTTATACCTAAATATCAAAAATAAATTTATAAAAGGAAAACACAAAAAGAAAAAAAGATCTACCGATAAAAAAAAAACTTGACCGAATCCACTTAAAACCTATATTTTAAAGAAATAGTTTGATTGTATAGGCATTCAATAGGTATACAATGGAAAGGGAAGTATGAAAGAAAGGTAAATGTGTACCAATAATAAGGAGCAGGCTCCGTTTTGCTTGCCTTTGAGTTTTTCTGAACTTATATGTACAGTCGCCATCACATACATCGGAGCAAACAAGCAGCTCACAAACATCGGAACACACCTCTATTTTCAAGGCATTAGGGTGCATGTGCCGATATTTTTGAACACCTATAGTGTACCTATGTATGTGATGGCGACTGTACAGTCAAGTACAAAAATATGTATCGATTTAATCCTCTCATAAATATGTACCGAAACCTTAATCCGCTGACAAAAGAGCGATGGGACATAATTATAAGTAAAGTATTATGAGTAAGTTGTATGCACCCATACTTTTACACTTGACTGTACGGAATAATTATCATTCAATATCTAGCATTCATCATCATCATCATCATTTCAGCCGAAAGACGTCCACTGCTGGACATAGGCCTCCTCCAAAGAGTGCCAAAATGACCGGTCCTGCGCCACCCGCATCCAGCGGACTCCCGCGGCCTTTACCAGGTCATCAGTCCATGGGGTATGGGTATGGGAGTATGGGGGGCCTACCCACGCCGCGCTTTCCGCTACGCGGTCGCCTCTCGAGAACCTTTCCGCCCAACGGCCATCGGTTCTATGTGCAATGTGCCTCATCATCATCATGATGATGATCTAGCATTAGATTTTCGGTAAAGGAGAACATGGTGGCGTATGTGAAATCCCCAACCCGCACTGGGCCAGCGTGGGAACAACTGCCCATTTCTTCACATCCATGAGAGGAGGCCTATACCCAGCAGTGGGACGTATCGTAGATATGGTACAGTCATTTACTGCACTAAGAAAATAAAACTCTCGGGAACCAGTGTTACTTAAATAACGGCAATCAATTGCGTAACCATAGATGTCGAGCTGTCAAGGTCACAACCTTGAACAGGACAGTTCATAGCAGACAAGAGACATTAACATCCCATGGTAACCAGTTGGGATTACATACAACGGAAAATAATGTCGAGTCTTACAAGGACACGGCCTTGAACTGCGTTACAGAGACATTGACTGTTTCCGGAAACCGGTTAACCACATTCGGCCTTTGCGTAACCATAAGGGTCGAAATTCAAAGACACGGCCTTGAGATGACATTCATAAGTCAAGGGAAACATTAATGAGTTGATTTTTTAATTGTTGTCTTTGTAAAAACGCTTTTTGAACGGGCGAGCGAAGCGAGCGAAGTTTTCCGTTTAGCTTGGGCAAGAATAATTATATTATAGTTTTTTTAATTATTTATTCAGTTTTTTGAAATTAAACAATTGACAGAACCATTTTGTATATAATATGGCCCTTTATAAGGTACTAGCAACCCGCCCCCTCCGCACGGGTATTGTACTAGTATATTACATATATATAAACCTTCCTCTAGACTCACTCTATCTATTAAAATATCAAAATCCGTTGCGTAGTTTTAAAGATCTAAGCATACATAAGGACAGACAGACTTTGTTTTATACTATGTAGTGATAATTTAAAATAGATGCAGTTATGTGCTTAATTTTTTTTTAGCGATTCTATTAAATTGTATCGACTGACTTTGACAGACGGTCAGACATTGATCTTATTGTATTTTTTTGTATGATAGACACCAAGTGCCTGATGCAATGTTATTTATTGTTTAATTGTTTATTTATGTTACACGTTAGACGTGTCAGTATGCAATAGGTCATATCATTTAATTATCATTTAATTTTATTGCCACTGTTTAGCGGAATAAAATACGTATTAATTTAAGACATATTTAATAAATTCATCAGCTTAAAAAATTCCATTATGGCAGGACTACAAAAACCTATAGGTACTACCTATATCGAGCATTATCGGAATAAAAATGAATTAGATAGATTATCTGAACATTAAAAAGTACATTTTAACCATACCTTACTGTAATTTTAACTATCTAGAAATTGCCGATTTACGTAGATGCTACATTCCTAATCTAAACAGTAAAAATACACGCTAAAATTATAAAACACAGTCTTATTCACAATCTATCACCTTTCCATAAACTTATCACAATCACAGGTCACTTTACGTTGGTTCCAGAACACCCATTTCGATATCATCACTCGTCATCCATGTCGAACCACATGGAAGTGACACTCCTAGTGCGTTCACTCCGGGCTTGCTCCTCCGTGATTATCCTCAACACCACCACCTCCATCATGCACAGGGCGAAGAAGATGACGAATATGGCGAAGTTGGAGCCCTGGTGGTGGAACTGGAAGGAGCTGGGTAAAGGTCCAGGGGGTGGCCAGGCTGACACGCCGCTGGTGAAGATACTGGATACGCTGGAGAGACTCATCTTTTGGCTTCACATTGCATTCCAAGAAATAATCTGAGACCTCTTCTTTATCTGGCTAAATTCACAACACGATGCGCTATAGATACGATCGTCAATTGTTTATGCGCTTGCGACCTCTGATATTCAAATTGGGAAATGCTGATAGTCGATTGTCGAAAGGTCACGGTCAATATTTAAAATTCGAGTTCCGTTTCGATTTACGTGCGTGCAATTCGCACGATTTAAAACTACTAACCGTTTTCAGAGCGCCAGGCGGCGGTTGCAACAGCGATCTTATGAAATATGAATGGTTTGGTTAGATTCCACCGTTGGGAAATGGTCGGTGAGCGTTGCGTTTGCCGGTCAAGGACGACGACAGTGATTGACCTTTGCGTATCGATGGTTTGTTTTGGTTCGATGGTTATCATTATCAAGAAAGACTTTTATCAGTTTGCTTTTACGTATTCATTTTTAGCTGATATTTTTTTACATTGCACGTGGAACTGATGGCCATTGGGGCAGAAAGGTTCTCGAATGGCGACCACGTACCGGAAGGCGCGGCGTTGGTAGGCCTCCCACAACGTGGACTGATGACTTGGTAAAGGTTGCGGGAGTCCGCTGGATGCGGGTGGCGCAGGACCGGTCACTTTGCAACTCTTTGGGGGAGTCCTATATCCAGCAGTGGACGTCTTTCGGCTGATATGATGATGATGATGATATTTTTTGCTTTCAGCATACATATCAGTAACGGACTAATGAGAATGTCAGTAATGGAGGTTGGAGAATACTTTCCTGGGCATATTTTTTAACAAGTTGAGCACATTAAAAATAATCTGCCTAGAATTACTTTGTAAATCTGTGACGAAAGGTTTAGCCTAGCTAGTGGGTAGTGCCCCTCTGAGTTAAGTTAAGTTGATGGTCTTGGGTTCAAACTTCAAATTACCGAGGGGTAAGGTCAAATATTTGTGTGATGAATATTAGTTTGCGAGTTATGTATGTTTTGGTGTTTACCTATACTGGTCGAACTACACTTGAGGTTCGTGTTTGCGTTGCGTCGTTGCCGTAGGTAGTTTTCATTTGCCGTAGGAAGAAAAAATATGTAACGCGAATATTTGGGCAAATACCGCCCCGTTCAGTGCCATCATAACAATAATAAAGTGGTTACGTCTGGGAAATGTAAGTTGGCAGCTTTTTAAGTTTGTATGTAGCGAGTAATCTCCGAAACTATTCATCTGATTAATATAAATTAGATCTTTCGGATGGTCATAGGCTATGTTTTATCCTGCGGGTTTGCCCGTGTTCTTTACTATACGCGGCCCGCGGGCAACTAGTAATTTATAAAGGCAGTTAACGTTTTGTAAGTAACCTTAAATTGGTTACGATACTTACGATAAGTCGTAACCACTTCGCCTTGAAGGGTAAGCCCTTCAAAGGGCCTAGTCTTAACAACCTTCCACTAACAATAATGAGGCTACCACGTGTCACTTGAAGGTGTAATTATTTCCGGTAAAAATGATTGATTGAAAATGTCAATAATAGACAAATGCAAGTTCCTTACTCTGAAGCTGAACAGTCTAACTAAGCGTCCGCGGTAACTGTGGAGACCTACCTTACGCGCCACCAGGCCCCGTAGCATGGATGGCGTTATCACGCGATAAGTGATAGGATAAGCGCGTCGTCTCATTCTATCGAACGGTGTCAGCCAGGGACGGCATTTCTATCCTATCACTTATCGCGTGATAAGGCCATCCATGCTACGGGGCCAGGAATACTACACAGGTTAATATAATGTATGTACATATAGTCCGCGCCAGTAGAAAACGAAAAAAAATTAAACAAATATGGCTGAATATCAATTGCATTTGTTGTCCCGTGTCTAAATCGAATCGATAACAAAATAAAAATGTGCATGTCCCATCACACCAATTGAAGATTTTTCATAGATTCAGAGAGATCAATTGATAGACAGCGACATTTGTTAAATTTTTTTATGTCATTGACATAAAAAAAAAAAAAATTTTTTTTCGAGTCCTGTACAGATCTATGATCTATGTCCTTATTTATTTATTTACGTATTTAATACCCCTAACTGTACCGACAGGGCCAGGGCAAGAAATGGTGGATTATGGGGGTGGTATTAACCCCCGACGCAAAAAGAGGGGTGTTATACGTTTGACGTGTCTGTCTGTCTGTCTGTGGCATCGTAGTTCATAAACGAATGGACCGATTTGAATGCGGTTTTTTTATCCAAAAGCTGACGCGAACGAGATAATTAGCTGCGTTTTTGAGATATTGAACTTTGAAATGAAAATGTCGGAGGTTTTTCAACTTTTCTAAGTTGTTGTTATGTAAGGTAACGGCCTCCGTAGCCCAGTGGGTAGTGACTCTGCCTATGAAGCTGGAGGTCCCGGGTTCGAATCCCGGTCAGGGCATTTATTTGTGTATTTATCACGAATATTTGTTCCTGAGTTATGGATGTTATATATGTATATAAGTATCTATATGTATGTATCTATTACATATATCATCGCCTAGTACCCACAACACAAGCCTTACTGAGCTTACCGTGGGCCTAGGTTGATTTGTGTAAAATTGTCCCGTAATATTTATTTATTTATTATTTAAGGTATTACTCACAACAGAGAAAGCGTTCTTATAGTGGCTATTTTATTTTGTTTGTTAGGGGGTAATCTCCGGAACTAGGTACCTACTACAAACTTACATTTCACACAAATTGGGTAGGTTACCTTTTTCTTAAGTACAAGCTTTTATTTAAGTAACTTGCACTTTTTAGTCTTTTGTTAGATTGAGCTGAAATAACCATGCCTCAAAACGGCCCCAAAACCAACAAACATGAGAGTTGGGCCATTAAATAAGTCTTTAAATCTAATTAATTTAATTCTTTTGACAAGATTTCCTGTATAAAATAATCAACAACTTTATAGATGCCCCTGAATTGTTATACAATATAGACTTTCGTGTGCCTAGTAGAACAGAACGTAGTTGCCGCAGTAAAGCATTGTTCAGCATTGCACATAGCAGAACGAATCACGCACAAAATTCATATATTAAACGCGCATGCCAGCTTTACAATAAAAAGTGTATGAATGCAGATTTATTTGGCAGTTCGCTAGTAACATTTAAAAAACAAATTTATTCCTTGTTAAAATAATGTTAATATAGTGTGTAATATAAAACATTAGATAATGGTAAAAGTTAAAATATATGTATTTATATTGTATGTAAATAAATATATATATTGTATGTAATGATATCGGTTATACCTAGTGATTTAAATAGTTATGTTAATTTTAATAACAATAAGGAAACTATAGGTCTAGTGATATTGTTAATGTATAGCTTCCAGCTAATTAATTTGTATATTTTAAGACCGTTTGTTTCTAAATAAATAAAAAAAAAAAAAAAAAAAAAGAAGTTGAATTCCATTGCAGAACTGAGATATTCATAATATGAATATCTCAGTTCGTATTCGCTAGCTCGTATTCACGCTGAGTAAACATAATAATAATAATAATAAGCCCGCAGGGCAGCTTGTGGCGAGCTGTTGGGGAGTAACGACCCCACGGACCCGAGTGCTCCCGAGAGTCGGTCAGGGCCTCCGTCTCCGGCGTGTCTTCATCGGTCGGAGTGGAACCCCAAGGGGGCCCGCAGGACTCTCAGCTCTGGCTTGCCTTCATTGGCCGTCCAGAGAGGAGTCGTCAGAGCTATATGCTCCAGGGGTGGAAGTGTTAAAGGGCATAACGCCGCGAGTAACTTCGGAGAAAGCGCAGCACCACCTCTCGACACCCCTGAGCCGCTCACCCGGTGTTGCTCCTGGCCGTCTGTACGACGACGCTTTCAGGGGCCCATCTAATGAGCGGCTAGTCACCGCCTGCCTCGATAACTTTGTGTATAACAATGTTATGGCAGGTGTCCGGACCTTTTTGCAATAGCCCAGTTTCATAATCCACCCAAATCTCATCACCATATAACCTGTTCTCTATCCATATAACCCACAATAGTCCCAACGCCTGTTGGAACCGGTTCACGGGTATCTACCGATGTACCAGTGAATGGGTTCTAGCAGGTGTATTACATTACATTAAACTTCGTCTCCAAAGGGCCTCTACGTGTTGGATCTATATCCCCACGCACGCCTTCCAAAGGACCGGGCTTTGTCCCGTGAATTTAAACAGGAGATACATAATAATAATAATAATATGTTTAGTCAGCGTGAATACGAGCTATTAGGCAGGCACATGCCATTTAATCACCCCGCAGGTCATTTAAATGACTTAATTATTGATTTATAAATTATAATTAAATAATAACTGGCTGTAAATAGTAATTGTATTAATAGAACCTAATAATAAGCTACAAAAATGTGTTTATTTTACACACTTTTCGGTAATTAATGATCGTTATCTCCAAGAGAAACCTGTTTTCTGATAGAATCGACGCTGACTAAAATATGAATATCGCAGGTCTGCAATGGAATTCAACTTGGTGCCTTTAAAATGAAATGAAGAATATTTAAAGACTTATTTAATCACCTAACTTTCAGCTGTATTTAAGTCGTTGCTCGCTCTGATCAAAAAAAGACTGTAATTATTAGTGTAGATAAAGTTGCATGACGCGATAACCCGGGACCACATAAATTGCAATGGTTGCAGACAAGATTGAGGGCGTGCGTCAATGATTCAATAAATAGGTAGGCCGATATTTTAGCATACATTGTCGCACGAATGGGCTACTAATTATGTCCGCGGTTCTGCGCGCGTGGTGCCCAGTCTGAGTCAATTCCCAAAATCAAAACACCCCAATACAACAAACATATAGCTAAGAACTATCTCGAGTATGAATACAATACAATGTTGACGCTAGGTGACTTTTGACGTCAGACATGTAAAGCCGCGTCCGCTGCGTCATGTTTTCGTGGTTTTTAAACGTCAAAAATGTTTTGCCAGTCAAAACAATACCCTATACGCCTATCCTTCACCCAACACCGGCACCTTTATCGATCCAGAGACGCTTCGCATAGCCGTCGGTCTCCGGCTCGGAGTCGCTCTCTGTGCCGACCACAGCTGTGCTTCTTGTGGATCGTCTGTAGATAGCCTCGGCCACCACGGGCTCGCCTGCTCTTCGGGTGCCGGCCGCCTGTCTCGTCATGCCGCCCTTAACGACATTCTGAGAAGGGCGCTCGTCAGTGCCGGAGTTCCCGCCGCTCTGGAGCCCCAAATAGTGCGGAACGATGGCAAGCGCCCCGACGGGATGTCGTTAATTCCCTGGAGGATGGGCCGTGCGTTGGTGTGGGACGCCACTTGCGCCGACACACTAGCGGCGTCCTACTTTCCATCGACCAGCAGGCGTGCTGGCGCGGCGGCGGACGCTCCCGAGCGTCTAAAGGTTGCCAAATACAGCTGTCTCGGCGCCCAATACGAATTCGTCGCATTTGGCGTCGAGACACTTGGTTCGTGGGGCAGGGGCGCACAGCTGCTCCACAGGGCGCTTGGCAAGCGGCTGAGGGAGGCAACGGGCGACCCTCGCGCGGGCAGCTTTCTCGCGCAGAGAATTGCAATCGCAATCCAGCGCGGGAACGCTGCCTGCGTGATGGGTACCCTACCAAAGGCACCAAATTTTGATAGGTATTTTTAATTTTTAGCTTAAGTAATTTTATTTTAGGTAGTTTTAGTTTTATATTCGAGTTATGTATCTTTCATAAGTAGTTTAGTTTCTAGAATATTGTTATTACCAAATAAATAACTATATGTTGTAATAAAATACCCTATTTGTTTGCCGAAACTGACGGAAAACATGTTAAGCCGCGTCCGCTGCGCCATGTTTTCGTGGTTTTTAATCGTCAAAAATGTTTTGCCAATCAAAACAATACCCTATTTGTTTGCCGAAACTGACGGAAAACATGTTAGATGTTTGCAAACACCGAAAACAGGGCGCAGCGGACCCGGCTTAAGAACACTCCTTGCCAGTAAAATAAATAGTACTTATCTAAAGGGTAGGGTTAATTAATACCAGCGAGACACAATTATTTGTGCGTCAAAGCAAACCCTTGTATCTTTGTCCCGCCTTAAATTTTTTGATTCAGCACAAATGGAAGATCGACAACTCAAAATTACTAATCGATTCTGAAAAATTACAGGATAAAAATGCGTGGTTTGTCCCCGCCTTGTAACAAACCTTTTTACAAACCCTGTCAAATGTCAACAGCATTGACAATGACAGGTTTACAAATATAAAATATCATGTTTATGCGTATCACTCGTAATAAGATATGTTTATAAACGTGGTGTACAAGGACGCGCCGGAGTTGTCGACGACGTTCCGCCGGCCATCGACGGAAGCCGACCCCTCGCAAGAGAAGACACTGCTGGTGAACCCTAATTGTCCAGTAAGATTCAACACACGTTTAGGTGCTGAAAGACTAGATAATGTAACATAACATCGAGTATTCACCGTCTTTAGGGTTCCGCACCTCGAAAGGAAACAGCGGAACCCATAAAGGATCACTTTGTTGTCCTTCCGTCCGTCCGTCTGTCAAGACCCTTTTTCTCAAGAACGCGTAAAGGTATCAAGCTGAAATTTATATCAAATACTCAAGTCTACTGTCCCTTGGAGCTGTGAAAAAATCAAACTTCTAAGCCCACGCAATCAAAAGATGCAGCCGTTTATGCACAGGGCACTTCCCGTGAACTCAGAACCTTGAAATTTGGTACGAAGCAACGTCTTTTAGCACAGATAAAGGAAAAATAGCGAAAACCGTAAATTTTTCGTTACATGACTGAAAATGTAATGTCCAGTACGAGTATAAACTGACACGCACTAAGGAAGAGAATACATACTTAGTGTCAGTTTAATAGTGGACTTTTTTCTATTGTACGGGGTGGTCCGGAACCCTCGGTGCGTGATTCTGACTCGCACTTGACCAGTTTTTTTTTTTTAATTTGTTCATCTGGACAACGAACAGAGTCAAGCATATACCCACACATCGCTCCGAACATTTTCACGATCATTCTAGCGAAGAACGCTCTAGTAAAATCCGTCTCTCGTTTCATTAGAAAGAGACGTTTAATGAATGTGCGGTCCAAAAATTTCTAGCTGGAGAAATATGGAGGCTTAAAGAAATAATGCGGTTTATTCATGGCCGGAAACTTTTGGACCGCCCCTCGTATCTATCTCGCGTGTGATATTTTCCAAAGCTGGGAGCGGGGAGCGCTTAAAGTCGCGCTCGAATGCTGTTAACGCTCAACGGTTCTCGAAACAGCGCTGAAATGCGACTAAAGCGCTTGATGCCGCTTCGGATGCCAGGGTAAAGTAAAACCGTGTCAGGGAACTGGGTTTCATATTCTCTTGTATAGTTCCTCTTCTATATGTACAGTTGTCTTGAAGTGCCCAGTAATAAGTTTCTGTCAAAAAATTTTTTCCGACTGCACTTTTCTGTATAGTACCATCATCAACTACTCATTGAGACGATTCTAATGAGCCCAAACTCGATGGGGTTGTGTCGTTTTATTGCGGAGTTCCTATGGCTACCTTCCAGCTCCGGCATCAGATCTGCTCCAAATCATCATAATATTGAATTGTCATGCGATATATAGTTGTTATTTTCTAAGCCGTCCGTTCTGCAGTGCGGCGTTCTTTAGTGCGGAACGGACGGCTTAGAAAATAACAACTATACATATGCATGCAAAATTTCAGCTCAATCGGATAACGGGAAATGACTGAAAAATGGATTGCAAATTTTGACGGACAACTTACTTACATACTTACATATTTACATACATACGAACAGTGCAAGTTAATATAAAGCTTGTAATAATAAAGTTATCGATAGGTAATGAGAACCACGTTCGTATGGATTTCAACAATTTTCAGGTGCGAATAATGCTGGAATACATCAGGAAGCAGTGCAAGCTGGGATCCTTCACAGCTTTCGACCTCTGCGACGACAGCGGCGCTCTGCTGGGTCTCTTCAGCCTTGACACTTACGCGTACGCTACGGAGCGCTTTGAGCATAAGCGGATATACTACGTCATTGTTCTGAAGACGGTACGTCGCATCCTATATACTATTATAAATGTGAAAGTTTGGATGTTTGGATACTGACCCGTTTCAGCAGAACTACGTCATCGCTAAAATACGTCACATAATTTGTCCAACGGTTTAACAGGGCTGTCTGCTGGGGTGCTGGGTACTTTAATAATTTTAAGTGTTAGTTTTACCGAATGCGTATTGTTTAAAATTATACTGACAGGTTTGCGTGCTTAGAATATAATGAAGGGCCAAGGGCGAATTCGTTAACCTAGACGAAGAAACATTTAACTTGGCATTTTGAACCTTATCACAATCGGTTAAAGTCTAGTGCACACTAAAGGTACCTAGTAGTATATGTACAATGTTAAGAATAGCATTATGCGTTTTGTTTAGTTACTATTATTGTACAGTCGAGTTCAAAAACATCCTCAAGTCAACCTCTCAAAAATATGTTTACTCGATCTTATTGTCAGACAGATAAGGTCGAGTAAACATATTTTTGGGAGGTTGGTTTGTAAAGATGTTTGTGAACTCGACTGTACCAAAATCTGCGATGCATGTAATTTTTTAAATAAAAAAAAAACTAAGGTGACCAATAAAGCGCTTCAAATCGCTAAACTTAAGTGGCAGTGGGCGGGGGCACATTGCACAAACAACCGATGGCCGTTGGGGCGGAAAGGTTCTCGAGTGGCGACCACGTACGAGAAGACGCAGCGTGGGTACTTCCAACAAGGTGAACTGATGAGCTGGTAAATGTCGAAGGAGTCCGCTGGCTGCGGGTGGTGCTCTTTGGGGGAGGCCTATGTCCAGCAGTGAAAGTCTTTCGGCTGATATGATGATGATGAAAGAAATAACTTCGGGTAAATTTGGCTCTCGCACACTTATAGTAGGTATTCACTCTCATAATTAAGTAGGTAGTATACACTCGTACGCGGCTGACACGGCCGCAGAGTGACACTATACATTTAAGATTAGTAGTTAAGATTGTAATAATAATAACCCTTAAGTATTTTTTTATTGAAATAAACAGTTCAATTTTTTTTTTTTTTATCGCCCGCACATAAAGCCACGGTCTGGCCGCCAGCGGGCGACGGGGCGGCGAGCGTCTGCCCCTCAGAGCATAGAATACTAGAGAGAGGACAAGCCGCCGGCGGCCGTGTCGCAGCTGTATGCTCAATGGGCATACACTGCCATACTGTGCACGCGTGCTGATCGCAGAGAATATTACGTTTTTTCCCAAAATGCCTGATATGATGCGCGTTTATTGTCAAATAAGCGTGTAGGTATACAAGTGTGTGTGTTTTAGATGTGTGCGTGCTTTGTTTTGTCAATTACTTAAGCGTTGTGTGGGTTAATGTATGTACTTGCGACAGGCTCACTCTATACAAATCGGCCGCCATACATCTGTGGTCTGCCCATACATTGAAGTCGCTCGAATGTATGAACCGCCGCTCGTCGCTCCGCTGCCCGCTGGCGGCCAGACCGTGGCCTAAGTCGTTGTTACTGTCAGTCACACAAAACTTGACAGACTTCACTAAACGTAAGAGCACGTGCTATGCGGTAGAGGGATCGCATGATTTAAGTTTTCACGCCGTCAAAAATCGGTTTTGTCACATAGACATATGTACGTAAGTAATAATAATAACAGAGTTACCTATACAATACCATGCTACACACGACACATCTACTCATAGACAATTGCAACACCTGTTCAACTTATAAACGCTTTGACATTGATAGTGTTGGGCCACGCTTGCGACACCAGCTAACAGTAAAAACACGAACCATGCGAACTGAGGTGTCCGTCGCATAGAACATGTGATTTAATAAACAAAATATCTTAAAATCCGTGGTACACTGACGTTTTGTAATATAAGACGGATCAAGGAAAGTGACATTCGCCGTCCTAAACCCAAAACGTAAGTGAGGAAACTGTTTGTATTTTTACAAGCTTTATATTAACTTGCACTGTTCGTATGCATGTAAATATGTAAGTATGTAAGTAAGTTGTCCGTCAAAATTTGCAATCCATTTTTAGTCACTTTTCGTTATCCGATTGAGCTGAAATTTTGCAAGCATATGTATATCGCATGACAATGCAATATTATAATGACTTGGAGCTGATCTGACGCTGGAGCTGGAAGGTGGCCATAGGAACTCCGCAATAAAATGACACAACCCCATCGAGTTTGGGCTCGTTAGAATCGTCACAATGAGTACTTGATGATGGTATGCAGAAAAGTACAGTCGGCAGTAAAAGCTTGTGCCTAAAATGAAATTTTTGACAAAAACTTATTCAAAAATAATTGACGCAGCTCAAAATTCTGCAATTTTTTTCTGGTGCTAAGGAAGGTTATTCCTATGACCAAAAAAAATATCAGGCACTTCTAAAATTTTCATCCATTCCCAATCGCTACGCGCTACGCTCGTAGCCCAACCCGTGGTGTTCCTCGTATACTGTAGCGAAAAGCGACTACGGCGTAGACGCCTTCAGTCAGTGAAAGTGTTAAGAACTGGTTTATTTGCCGCAAAGTCATACTAGCTCAGTTGCGGCAAATAAAAAAAACCGGGCAAGGGCGAGTCGGACTCGCTCACCGAGGGTTCCGTACAAATTTCCTCCTACCTCGATGATTGATTATGTATACACCGTGGGCGTTAATAACCCGAAAGATTTTAACCACGCATTCCGGAGGTCATCAGGAGTAAAAAATGTTATATGAATCCAATCCAAATTCAGCAAAAAAAAAAATATTTTTCTGTATTTTTTTCGGTTTTTGTAAATAAAATTTGCATAAGTATCGCTTCCTGAATGGAAATCATCCCTTTTAATAAAATGGTAACAATTATTTCTCCAAAAAAGAATGAATTTAGTGAGTGGTCAAACTTGGCAACATCGGTAGCAACGTCTCCACCAAAAGAGCTTAATGCACTTTACTAATCAGAATCACAATTAAATAGAAAGCAGGATTTGACTGGGGTTCAAATAACATTTTTTGCGCCTAATGACCTAAGAAATGCGTGGTTAAAATTTTTCGGGTTATTAACGCCCACGGTGTATGTGTTAAATTGTAATGTATGTCTACTCCCTTTGTCTTTGTGTGTCTTTTGTGTAGTGAATAAATGTCTTCTTTCTTTCTTTACTTTAAATAAATACTATATTTTTTTATGATTTAATTGCAAATGTATAATTTTCAGATGTTTCCCTGTACTTGTAGCATAAGACTAGATATTACTTGCACATTTCATAGTTCTTGGTCAACGGAAAGTTCCCTATACATTTTGATTCCCTTGCAAGTGTCGAAATATACGTTTTTGTACTCGACGATTAAAATATGTGTATTAAGATTTCATAGAGAATACTGCAACGTCACTCTTTTCATAGTTGTAGTCCATGTTACTGTCGAAACAATCGAAATAACTACTTTTCGATACGCTCCAGACAACTAAAATAAATTCGACCAATCACGTGGCTGCTTTACTGAACTGTAATGAATTGGACCAATAGAATCGCTTTGATGTCGTACGCTCGTTGATGTCTTTTAAGATATCAACAAGCGTACGAGCGATGAGCTGCACTTCGTTTCAACAGTATCGAGTTTGTTTAATTAGTTCAGTTGACTCGTAGAAAATTAATTTTAATGAACTCGTACAAAAAGTATTGTTCACAATAGTGTTATAATCAAGCTTTTTAATCTCGTACCTTACTTAGGCCAATCAGCAAGCTTCGTGGCTTAAACACGGTATTCGACTAAAAAGCTCTCTATTATAACACGATTGTGAAAAATACTATTTTTGCGGCATAAACGGCCGTTTATTTTTTTTACGTTGAGTTAGAAGTTTGATTTTTTCACAGCTTCGATGGACTGTAGATTTGAGTGTGGTTTTAATTTCAACTCGATAGCTCCTCCACGCATTCCCGAGATAAAGGGACACACGGACAGACAGACAGACGGACAACAAAGTGATCCTATAAGGGTTCCATTTTTTTCATTTCTTGATGGTACGGAACCCTAAAAAGTGGAACTATTACAAGGACAACGAATATTATATGTATCTTTATCTACACCCATATCATAAATCCTCTAGAATATGTTCGGAATAGTAGTTTATGTGACTGTACATAATGTAGGGCATTCAACACGAGTGTGCTTTTATGAAACGAGCCGCAGGTTAGTTTAAATGAGTTTTTTAACGCAAAATTTTAAATACTTTTCTTTTCAACTTGACTGTTACCTACCCTATTTAATCGTTGCATTCATTAATGTCCATATTTTTAAGTTTAGTCTGTTCTATACATATACAGGATGAATCCTAAGTCGTGAACCGAAATAGCAAAATGTGAATCTATCCATGATTCTGAGCAACTTTTACTATGGGACCAACATTGTATTATGTTAAAAAAAACCATCTGTTCATACAATTTTGTCAGTCTTAAATGAGCTAAGTGTATGAAATAGTTGTTTTTTTTTGCATAACACAAAGTTGGCCCCATAGTAAAAGTTGCTCAGAATCATGGATAGATTCACATTTTGCTATTTCGGTTCACGACTAAGGATTCATCCTGTATATGTATAGAACAGACTAAACTTAAAAATATGGACATTAATGAATGCAACGATTAAATAGGGTAGGTAACAGTCAAGTTGAAAAGAAAAGTATTTAAAATTTTGCGTTAAAAAACTCATTTAAACTATTGAAGCATTTGTCGATTAACAATTATTTCAACTTACTTACATTTGTCAATTTTGTATGCAAATTGACAATTCATTTCGAACTAAACGTCATCTCGACTGATATTAGAATAGAGGTCAAATCAAATTGCTTTGTTTTTCAGAGGTGTTCGAAATTTGAATGTAATAATAGCATCGAAATCGATGTTATTATTTAGCAAAAACAATCTGTTTTTATAATGGTCATAATGTGCGGATCTTGAACGCATCATGGAGGTTTTATGATATTTGGATAGATAAACTACTATTATGTCACACTTATTGAGATTTGTATAAGTAATATCATCACGCTCGGTCTTAGTATTACTATTGCCAGAACTGGTCCAGCACGGCTATCATAAGACGGCAGCGACATACTCTCGACCACTCGGTCATTAGACCACTTAGAAGAGGATAGTGCCAGAGAGATCGAGAGTATGTCGCGGCCGTCGTGTGATAGCCGTGCTGAGTAATTATAGGTTCTTGCAACACAACGAATGTTTCAATCAATTTCAAACGCTTGTGATTCTCCTGGAGTAACAGGCCATGGTGTCTGCTTACCATACAAGTAGGCCAATGTCATAGCTTAATGTGAGTCATTGTGCAGGAATCTGACCGACGGCTAAGTGTGCTTCCGCAGCTTAACCAAGAGAACCGCTTCTACCTAGAGCTGAAGCAGCGCGTGAAGACGTTCCTCTCCACCAAGCCCTCCCCTTCCAGCTCTAAGGTATGTGAACTACGTCAGGAGTCATTGTCAACAGCGGTTTAACCAGGAGCACCGCTTCTACCTAGAGCTGACGCAGTGCGTGAAGACGTTCCTCTCCACCCAGCCCTCCCCTCCCGGCTCTAAGGTATGTATGCTACGTCAGGAGTCATTGTCAACAGCGGCTTAACCAGGAGCACCGCTTCTACCTAGAGCTGACGCAGTGTGTGAAGACGTTCCTCTCCACCCAGCCCTCCCCTTCCAGCTCTAAGGTATGTGAACTACGTCAGGAGTCATTGTCAACAGCGGCTTAACCAGGAGAACCGCTTCTACCTAGAGCTGAAACAGCGCGTGAAGACGTTCCTCTCCACCCAGGCCTCCCCTTCCGGCTCTAAGGTATGTGTGCTACGTCAGGAGTCATTGTCAACAGCGGCTTAACCAAGAGCACCGCTTCTACCTAGAGCTGACGCAGTGCGTGAAGACGTTCCTCTCCACCCAGCCCTCCCCTTCCGGCTCTAAGGTATGTATGCTACGTCAGGAGTCATTGTCAACAGCGGCTTAACCAGGAGCACCGCTTCTACCTAGAGCTGACGCAGTGTGTGAAGACGTTCCTCTCCACCCAGCCCTCCCCTTCCGGCTCTAAGGTATGTATGCTACGTCAGGAGTCATTGTCAACAGTGGCTTAACCAGGAAAACCGCTTCTACCTAGAGGAAGCAGCGCGTGAAGACGTTCCTCTCCAC
This sequence comes from Epinotia brunnichana, assembly GCA_963854355.1. Taxonomy (NCBI): domain Eukaryota; kingdom Metazoa; phylum Arthropoda; class Insecta; order Lepidoptera; family Tortricidae; genus Epinotia; species Epinotia brunnichana. Next base: position 1,686,382 of record OY977938.1, read on the forward strand.
CCAGGCCTCCCCTTCCGGCTCTAAGGTATGTATGCTACGTCAGGAGTCATTGTCAACAGCGGCTTAACCAGGAGAACCGCTTCTACCTAGAGCTGAAGCAGCGCGTGAAGACGTTCCTCTCCACCCAGCGCTCCCCTTCCAGCTCAAGGCAAGTTCCTACACAAGGCGGCATAGGGAAATTTTGAATTTGTGTATGTTTATATCGCGGGTCACTTCTGGATAAGATTAGCTCAGGATAGGGACAGGTGGCGTACCTACTCGAAGAGAGGCCTATGCTCAGCAGTGGGCGATTACGGGCTGACAATGATGATGATGATGATATACACTTGCGGACAAAGAATACGGGTTTGTAAAATCATCATCATCATCATCATATCAGCCGAAAGACGTCCAGTTCACTGCTGGACATAGGCCTCCACCAAAGAGTGCCAGAATGACCGGTCCTATGCCACCCGCATCCAGCGGACTCCGGATAGCGTCATAATTTCCTAAAATAGTGCAAAGTTGTACAGTTTTTTTTAATCCTGACATGATTCGTGATCTTTATTTAATTTTACATCTAAACTGAAAAACTAACAGTATTTAAGAAAGAAGCGGGTTGTGTCGGAGATACAACCGTTAATTAAGTTTAAGTGGATACTTCTTTGTTGGCTATGGAACCCTAATATATTTGAATTAATTCACTAACATCGGTATAAGTACAGATAAATCGGTATATATGGCAACATTGACTGACATAGCTCATTTGACTCGCGAGCCATTGAAAATGGCGGCCATTTCTGCATTATTTTAATGTCTGCCACACAAACTAAATAACATTGTGTGATTAATAACTAATGGCAAATAAAGAAGGATTAAAACATGTTTAACAAACAATTATTTGAAATCAGATTAGGCATCTCTACAAAAAGTTATTCCGGAAGTCACGTGATACATTTTGAACTGTACCCCTATACAAGAACGCGAGCAAAGAATTATCCACTTCAAAAAAATAACGTTACCAGGTTTAAATCGGACCCATAAAACCCATGAAAAAAACAACGTTAACGGAGCGAGATATCGCAAAAATAGTCATTTTTGGATATGGATCCCGGAAATTGCTAATACAGTTGGGTATATAAAAATTGTATATTACTATGTATAATTATAATTTCACTTATTTTGGTTTTAAAGAAAACTAACGTTTTTTTTGTGTCTAGAACTCCATTTTGAAAGGGCTGAAATCAACGTCATCCACACCGTTACCACTGCCAGTTCGTACGAAGTCAATGGCGATAAGGAAGAAATGAAGGCTTCTTCACTTCAACCATTTCATTCCGTATGTTGGTAAGAAAATATCAATAAATGGGCCAGTCAACGTTTTTATGCCATGGTTACGTTTACAGAGTTTCTTTTCTCTATGTTTGTGATTTTGTGGGTTGAAATTCCTTAAATGTAACATTTAGTTGATATTTGAATGGGTCATCTACTATAGTAACTACATTGTTGAAATAACTATACTCGAAACTAAGCAATAGATAGATGTGTGGGTTCAGCATTAAATAGTCCTTTTCACGCCTACTGCTAGGAAATTGCAAATAATTATAAATGAAAATTAAGAACATAATATTCATAATACTTACTAAACATAACAGCGCAGCTGCGGCCGCGCGGCACCCTGATTTGTGGAATCGCTCTTCCAACTGGACTACAAAAACATTGTTGGACAGTTTGAATTCTTAGAAGGCCTTTTCGTGCGACGTCCAGGCCCCGTAGCATGGATGGCGTTATCACGTCGTCTCCTTCTATCGAACGGTGTCAGCCAGGAACGGATGCTCTATCCAGTCACTTATCGCGTATTAAGGCCATCCATGCTACGGGGCCAGCTAACCACAGTTTTGGAACGTGAATTCTGACCATCTTTTGCCACATTTCCGAGCAGTGGCGCGAAAATGCAACAAGTCCATGATGTTGTAACAGTATTTAAAAAAATATATGTTATGTCCTGGCTTCCGGGACAAAAGTAACAACAAGAAATACATAATATATAGTTGATTGACCTAAATACTTTAGGGAAATACTAATTTGAGTACGCCATAGGAAATAGTTATAATATATTTAGCATGCTACATTGCAAATTCAATCGGATTGCAAACTGAATCGAATCTAGAAATAAAAGGCGCAACAAAGTCATGATTCTGTTTAATTCTTTATCAATTAAGTAGTATAATGCGAATAGGTATGCAGTTTTAATATGACGTAGTGATAAGTCTTTTCCGAGAATATTCCTGATTAGTAAAGGGAATATTCTTCAATGTTAGGAATCTTTCGGCAATATTCCCGGGATCAGCACATCTCTATGTATGCACAGCGATAGACGGCGCGATGCACACGCAAACAAAAATACCTAGTGATGTGCATTTTGCGGAAAGTTTCCAAAAAGTTGGAAAATTTCTCGGAAGTTTCTGGAAATTTTCACAAGGAACTAAGGAAATTTACATACCAGAAACATAAAACTGTAACTCTTATCAATAGTGTATAAAAGTTACAGTTTTATGCTTCTCAGGTACGGAATTTCCATGTTGGAAATGGAAAGTTTCAATTCCCATACAAAAATGAGAGAAAAATCCAAAATTTTCCTATTTTAAATTGCAGATTTTTTTTTGCAATAAAGGTACCTAACTTTCCGTGGGGCGTCGGCACATGAGTACAAATACCTAATACCTACGTGTCAATTTAAAAGTGTACAGTCGACGTAAAAGATTTAATGGAGATAATTTTTAGCCGTAAGGAGGTATTAGGACTATTAGGTATAAGGTACTAACGTAATAAGGTGAAAACGTGTATGTCATGTACAGTCGCCATCACATACATAGGTACACAATAGGTGTTCAAAAATATCGGCACATGCACCCTAATGCCTTGAAAATAAAGGTGTGTTCCGATGTTTGTGACGTGTTTGTTTGCTCCGATGTATGTGTTGGCGACTGTACCTAAACATTTTGACGTATATTTTGTTTTAGTTCAGATGACGACTAGTATATATTTAAAACCAACCATTACCGACATCTATTGTTTATTTGGGTCATTGTCAGATTTAGGTTCGCGTCTCTTCGGTGGACATTGCCAAAGTTAAGGGCTATAAAGCCTAATTTTTGGTTGAACTCTGAATCCGCATAAACGGCGTTGCCCCTTCTATAATTCTATGTGATAAAAACATATTATATATAAATGTAAGCCCTTAACTATTGACCACCGGAAAGATGATTTTTGTTTTTGTGACTGACAATGACCCATTTGTTATCTTCAAGTGGGATTGTAAAACAATTATACATAAACAATAGAACAAACAGTAGCTATTCCAGTACACTTCGACCAGTTGTATGGCGTCGATTTGTTTTATTTTCCTTTCATATTTAGCAAAAAAAAAGTAGTAAAATCTCACGTTAATATAATTTCGTCATTTTCACTAAAACAAACTATACGTACAAGTTTATGTGTTTTGATACACATTTCGCTCTTGCCTTTTTCCCCATACCTACCTTAGAAGAGGTCTTAGTCTATATATGTAAATACACTATATCTACTTTTACTGAAATCACTACATAGTATAAAACAAAGTAGCTTCCCGCTGTCTGTCTGTCCCTATGCATGATTAGATCTTTAAAACTACGCAACGGATTTTGATGCGGTTTATTTTAATAGATAGAGTGCTTCAAGAGGAAGGTTAATATGTAGAATACATGCATGAATTATATATATAAACCCGTGCGAAGCCGGGGCGGGTCGCTATTAAAATATAGAGTCCGTTAAAACTGCTAACATAACCTGTGTAGCGCCTACCCAAAACTGTATAGCAATTGTTCACTAACATGATTGATTGCATTTTAACTAAGTCAGGCGCCATTATTGCCTGCGTGCCGTCTCCAATGGATGTGATTATCCCAATTATTCTCTATTGATGTATTGAGGCTTAAGTAGATGATTAGAGCACCAGAGCCTAATTAAGCACATTATTGTCGGTAAATCACGCGCTTGGACGTGAATGGTAGCGACATTTGTGGCTGTTAATCCATATAGTGTAAGTGTAACATTTCACAGTGTGTACACTGTACAACTACCGAATGTAGAAGTACGGTAAAATCAATCTAAAAATAAGTGCACCTGCACTAAGCAACATGTTTTAAGGCAACGTAGGCTCAAAAAACGGATTAAAAAAAAGTCGTAGCGCTTGTTTGGATTATAATGCGGCTGCCCTAAATTTAATTAGCAATCTTGAGGCTTTTGTCGAGGGACTACAGCTATTCGAATCGGGAGTTTCTGACTTTCGCTCAAAAAAAAATCACGAAAATAGGTCTAATAAAATACCTACACTTAAAAAATTCGTAACAAATTATGCACAAAAGCTAAACATGTTAAAATTGGTTCTAGAAATCGGCATATCATGTTTGAGGGAACTTAGCTATTACTTTTTACAAGCTTTATATTAACTTGCACTGTTCGTATGTATGTAAATATGTAAGTATGTAAGTTTGTGAGTATGTAAGTAGGTAAGTTGTCCGTCAAAATTTTCAATCCATTTTTCAGTCACTTCCCGTTATTCAATTGAGCTGAAATGTTTGGTACAAGCTTTTACTGCCGACTGTACTTTTCTGCATACCATCATCAAGTACTCATTGAGACGATTCTAACGAGCCCAAAATCGATGGAGTTCGATGGGGTTGTGTCGTTTTATTGCGGAGTTCCTATGGCGACCTTCCAGCTCCAGAATGAGATCAGCTCCAAGTCATCATAATATTGCATTGTCATGCAATATACATATGCTTGCAGAATTTCAGCTCAATTGGATAACGGGAAATGACTGAAAAATGGATTGCAAATTTTGACGGACAACTTTTACATATTTACATACATACGAACAGTGCAAGTTAATATAAAGCTTCCAAAACACGATATCCGCGATTCCGAACACGCACTACAACCTCGCTCACGCTTATGCTCAGTGAGAGGGAGAGAAGACGGTGAGACTACGTCGCCTTAATGAGTGAGATAATTTACTTTAAAAACAAAGTTTTAACCGACGAAAAATCAATCATCCCCTATTTTCCTACCCTTAGGGTTGATTTTTTTTCCTTTATAAGGGACCAATTTCGGGGTATACTCTTTCCAACTAAAAAATAATTATCCAAATCGAACTACTCTGTAAAAAATTAAGCGTGGTCATACATAAAAAATATATATATATATACGCGTCGATTTGAGAACTTCCTCCGTTTTTTTCGTCGGTTGGAAAATAATAATTTCACAGGTATACTTTTTAAAGCGTTGCCTTCTAAGTCCCCAGTACTGCATGGTCGAATGAAGTCGACTCTTCATACAAGCGTACTTAGTTTGGTTCTCATTTTAAAACGACATACTGGAATAACATTATAGTAGTTTATGTGACTGTACATAATGAAGGGCACTAAACACGAGTGTGGGTTTATGAAAGGAGACGAAGGCGACTTTCATAATAACATCACACGAGTGTCTTAATGCCTAATTATGTACAGTTACATACACTGCTTTATCTAAACACATATCATAAGCCTCCATTATGCATTCAGGAGCCGCAAATTATGACCGGCATCGCGGCGTTGTTTTCTGGCAGATGTCATAGTTTTTTCTTAATACAGAGACAAACTAGAGTCTGATCTAACTATCATATCATTCGATATCTTACTAATGTGCGACATTTGTCAAATTTGTATGCAAATTGACAATTCATTTCGAACTAAACGTCATCTTGACTGATATTAGAATACAGGTCAAATCAAATTTCTTTGATTTCAGAGATGTTCGAATTTTGAATGAAATAATATTATCGAAATCGATGTTATTATTTAGCAATAATAACATTTTCATAGATAAAAAAATTGTTCTGACAAAACAGTATATTTTTATGGTGGCCATAATGTGCGGTTCTTGAACGCATCATGGAGGGTTTATCATATTTGGATAAATAAAACTTTTTGAAGTGATAACGTCTTTAAATAAATTGATGAACACCGGCAGCACGCACGAAAAAGTATGACTCATTGTCCCGTTCCGCCTGAGCCGAACGTTCGGTTTATGACGTTAATGACGTTATCACGTAAAATTATCGTCCGTAAACCGACTTTATAGACAAACAATTTTTAAATCTTTTTTTTTTATACATTATTGGATCCGCTATATCCAGGCCGGAAACTAGTTTCTATTTCTGTAAATTATAAAATAAATATACGTACTTAATAAAAACCGGCCAAGTGCGAGTCGGACTCGCGCACGAAGGGTTCCGTACCATTATCTATAAAAATATTTATTTTGTTCTGTTTTTAGTATTTGTTGTTATAGCGGCAACAGAAATACATCATCTGTGAAAATTTCAACTGGAACTATCACGGTATCAGTGAGATACAGCCTGGTGACAGAAAGACGGACGGACAGCGGAGTCTTAGCTTAGTAATAGAGTCCCGTTTACTCTTTGAGTACGGAACCCTAAAAAAAACAGTATGGAAAACGTTCTACTCGCTATAAATTAGTTTTCGACCTAGCGGATTCTACTCGTATCTTCTTCTTCTGGTATTGTATCTTTTTTAGGGTTCCGTACTCAAAGAGTAAAATGGGACCCTATTACTAAGACTCCGCTGTCCGTCCGTCCGTCCGTCCGTCCGTCTGTCTGTCACCAGGCTGTATCTCACTGATACCGTGATAGTTCCAGCTGAAATTTTCACAGATGATACATTTTTGTTGCCGCTATAACAACAAATACTTAAAACACAGAATAAAATAGTTTTTTTTATAGATAATGGTACGGAACCCTTCGTGCGCGTGCGTTTCGTTCAGCCATGAAAATTTGTTTGATTTCTTGAAGTTTTACCTATTTATTTCATTGCATGTTTGAGAAAAGCACTATACATGCCTGGCCGTGAAAAGGGCTTGCCGGCTTCGTATCATTATCCGGCCTCCCTACGGTCGGCCGTCTATATCTATACTCAACCGGCAAGACCTTCTTTCCCGGCGTCTGCAGTAATGTACTATTATTGCACCACAATATAAGAAAAACATGATACCGGAGTAGATTAAATAAGTAATGGTAACAACAGGTGGTCTAGTTGCGTAGTTTCGAATGATTTGATTGGTTTTACTTTTACTCTAGGTACTTTCTTACATAAATACCGAATTCCATTGTCTAACAAAAAAAACGGCCAAGTGCGAGTCAGACTCACGCACCGAGGGTTCCGGATCACCCCGTACAATAGAAACAAGTTCACAATAAACTGTCACCCACTAAGTATGTATTCAAACTTTTAAACGGCCTCCGTAACCCAGTTGGTAGTGACTCTGCCTACGAAGCTGGAGGTCCCGGGTTCGAATCCCGGTCAGGGCATTTATTTGTGTGTTTATCACGAATATTTGTTCCTGAGTTATGGATGTTATATATGTATATAAGTATCTATACGTATTTATCTATTATATATATCATCGCCTAGTACCCACAACACAAGCCTTATTGAGCTTACCGTGGGCCTAGGTTGATTTGTGTAAGATTGTCCCGTAATATTTATTTATTATTATTCACATACTTAGTGCGTGTCAGTTTATACTGGACATTAAATTTTCAGTGATGTAACTAAAAATTTACAGTTTTCGTAATATTTCCTTTATGTGTGCTATAATACGTTGCTTCGTACCAAATTTCAAGATTCTGAGTTCACGGGAAGGTCTTGATTCCCTTGCGAGTTTCCAAAATGTGCGGTAATTTGCGGCATAAACCGCTGTATCTTTTGATTGCGTGGGCTTAGAAGTTTGATTTATTCACAGCTCCAAGGGACAGTAGACTTGCGTATTTGATATAATTTTCAGCTTGATACCTTTACGCGTTCCTGAGAAAAAGGCTCTTGACAGACGGACGGACGGACAACAAAGTGATCCTATAAATAAATAAATAATAAATAAATATTTGCGGACTTACACAAATCAACTTAGTCCCAAACTAAGCAAAGCTTGTACTATGGGTACTAGGCGACGATATAGATACTTATATAGAGAAATAAATACTTAAATACATAGAACTTCAAAGACTCAGGAACACATATTCGTGCTCATAACACAAATAAATGCCCTTACCGGGATTCGAACCCAGGACCTCTTGCTTCGTAGGCAGGTTCACTACCAACTAGGCCAAAGCGGTCGTCAGGGTAAGGGTTCCGCTTTTTCCTTTCGAGGTGCGGAACCCTGAAAACGACAAAAAATAAAGTTTATTCTGATAAAGGAATATGGACGATAGATGACTAATAAGTAAATACCCTACAAAAGAATAGCCGTGGTTGTGTGTTACGTCAACTGAATAACTAACAATGAGAGTTTGTTTACCTTCCGGTCAGTTGGTGCCGCTCATGGTGAACCAAGTAGCAGCCTCGCATTATAATTAGTTAACTATGATTAAAGGTAAGTGTCCACCAGAGTTGAGCGAGGAAAAAATCCAATAGCATTGCTATTTTGCTTCCTATTGGTAGATTGTTCCCTCGCACACCACTCCCCTACCTACTCCCCTACCAGGTTTGGGCGCATAACGTCCCAATCGCAAAACGTCCCTCCACCAAAATTACGTCCCATTCGCAAAACGTCTTCACTGCAAAATACCCCATTCTCAAAACGTCCTTTTCTCAAAAGGCCCCACGTCTGGTCGCTCGGTGGTGGAACGGAGAAGGTGGAATTAAGTCGTGCTGTTCCTATAGCCAAACATGTGAGAATCGCTCCAAGCAATTCCATTCCAATCTGGCATCACGTCATTACAAATACAAATACAAATTATTTATTTCGGACTATAAAATCCATAGTGTTAGTGGTTACAAACTTAGAGCTATGGTTAGTGTTTTATAATTATGCTAAACTAAAATTAAAGACGCCTGGGCACCGGTATTACAGGCGCGTGCAGTTGCACATAACGCTGGAGCAGTGGCGAGTCCCAGCGGTGGGCTAGCATGCTCAGGATACTATTTGGGCTGCCACGACTGCGATTGAGGAGAGACGCACATCGTTTCCTCATGATAGTAAAAAAGCAATCCATGTGCGCCTCCGCGAACATTGTCGACGCACTGCAATACCGTGGCAGCCCGAACATCATCCTGAACGCGTCATTATATTGGACGCGCAACGCGCTGTACGCCCGCTGTGTAAAGTTAGTCCACAGACCGCACGTGTAGAAGGTTTGGCAAAAAGCCTTAAATAAAGTTAACTTCACTTCTCCATCACAGCGTGCGAATCTGCGGGCCAACATGTTACAGCGGACGCACAGCGCGCGGCGCTCGCGGAATAACTTCTGTATATTTGCCAGTACAGCGATAGTTTGCTCATAAAAGGTGATTCACGATCACCTCTTCCTGGCACGCCGGATGGCACGAGGATGTCGGGGCACGTGTCTTGCATTGCGATACCACAAGCGACACGCGACGTATTGAATATGACGCAAGCGAATGATTTTCATTTCATTTTTATTCACTAGCTGCTCCGCAATAATGTGAAAAAAAACCAAGGCATAAGATGATTTACGATAACATAGCCACGAGATAAGTTGTTAATCTCGAAGATACATGTGGCCGTCCATGCCTAAAGGGTCCTTATGGCAGATATTGAGTCAAGTATAGATCCTAAATCAACGTTAAATGAGCTATCTAATACAAAAAGAATGATGTTGATGACCTAAGTCCCATATTTAAAAAAAAAAACATCAGACCTACACATGTTAAAATTGCACTTTTGAGAAATTATTAAAAGAAGTTTAAAACTAATTTTAAGTATGTTCCTATTGGAAGTTACATAGGTGATGATTGGTTATGTATCTCAAGGTGTTCCGACGAGGAACAGATGTAGGATTTAATTTTACTTATTTTATTTTTCTTGATAAAGTAATAGGTATTTTTTCATGCATACAAAACAACACAATTAGTAAAGAATTATTTTCCTTGTATTTTGGGGCTAGTTTTTCGGAACTGGCAACTTTCTGGTGAATTCCAAAGCCTTTTCCGGCGCTTGCAGCGCCACCTGGAGATTAGAAAAAACTCTTGCTACCGTTGCGACACGAAACGCACGCTCCGCGCCGATCGCGAATTAAAATTACTTTTTACCAACATATACTGTTGCATCTTGCTTGACAATCAACCTGGACATCCATAAAACCAGTGCCTATGAGTGAAGTGTGTGGGTCCCAGCTGGGGTGGCTATAATCCTGAAATCCAGACCAGAAACGACGAGGAGAAAGCGCAGCTGGATTCACGTGAGTAGCTACTCTGATAAACTGCCCCTACATAATTTTTTGATCCGTTCGATCCGGATATTTCTTTATCAGGTTGTGTTGTCTTGTTTTCTTAGTTTTTTGCGGTATTACGTACCCATTTCTAACACGTTCGTAATTCAATTTCACGTTGTCATTGCCGCCATCTTTGTATTCGCAAAATGGTACCTAATCCTAACGAAGATAATGTCGAACCCGATGATACGTCGTGTATAATTACGCAAGACATATTTGAACGTGATTTAATTCTCGACGGATTAAAGAGAACGTTACAATTCGCAGCGACAAACATCGACCAATTTCGGTCTAGAACAATAGACTTAAATGCACAACAGCGAAAGTTTAACAAAATTCAAACCAAAATCGAAAAGGAATTAATTAAACTGCAAAAGTTCAATAAAGAAGCAAATATTAAGATTCGTAACGATTTCGATGAGTTGTACTACGCGATAGTTACTCATTTAAATAACATGAAGGAGGTAGAAACAGAAAAGCGTCGCGCGAGCCGCGTTCCTGCCCCGTACGACACGTTTATAAATGATCGTCGTACTCTGCCGAAATTATCGTTACCCGAATATAACGGCGACCCGACGGGTTGGCCTGCCTTTTTCGATTTATTTCAATCGCTGGTACACAACAACAATGCATACACGGGCGCGGAGAAGTTTAGGTACCTACTTCTATCACTTAAAAACGAGCCACACAATTTAATCAAATCCATTCCCATTACGGAAGATAATTATTCAGTTGCGCTAGATATTCTAAAATCCCGATATGACAATAAACGCATAATTGCATCGCAACATCTTGATCGACTGTTTGACATTGAAACCTGCACCGGCCGATCAGCTGTTGCCATCCGGAATCTATTAAATGTTTATCACGAAAATACCAAAGCGCTCGAAGTTATGGATTTTCCGGTTAGGCAATGGGACTTCGTACTTTTAAATTTATTACTACGTAAGATTCCCGTAAACACGAGAAAAGATTACGAACGATCTTTGACTAACCCGAGAGAAATACCTAATGTAAATTCACTGATTAAGTTCTTAGAACGCGAACTTTCGGCTGATCTGATGATTAACGTTTCAAATACACAGTCCACAAAATATCAATCCTTAAGTAATCATTGTAATAAAAGTAACGTAAATATAGGCCAAGGTCAAACAAATACGAAACGCATTTTGCAGCGAGTGTGGCTCCAGACCAAAATCAACCTTATGACCACACAGATAAGGTCCGATCTTGCTTGAAATGCCAAGGTGGGCATCATTTAACGAGGTGCTTAGAATTTCTAGATCTATCGGTACATGATAGACATTCATTCGTAAAAACTAAAAACGTGTGTTACAACTGCCTTTGTCCCGGACACGACGTAAGGAGTTGTAAATCGAATTTTTCGTGTAGAAAATGCAATAAAAAGCACCATACATTAATCCACTTAACAACCGCGAGTGCCTTACCGGTTATAAGTGACACTGCGAAACCTGATGCTGTCTCGCTCGCTCCTACGGAGCAGCCTGGGACTTGCGCGGTGATACAAAATTCTTATGCAGCAGCTAGTCAGCGAAATGCAGATAAACAAGATAGCATGGTGTTATTGTCAACTGTTTTAGTTGACATACGTTTAGAGGGCAATAAAATTGCTACAATTAGATGCCTAGCGGATAGCGGTTCACAAGCGTCAATAATATCGGAATCGTGTGCGCAACGTCTTAATTTGCCGCGACGACAGAGTAGCATTCCGATATTAGGTATTGGCGATGAGAAACCAGTAATACCTAAAGGTACAGTTTCGTGTTTAATTACGCCGAACGGCAAACAACAGCCGATTATTCCTGTAGAAGCATTGATTTTGCCTAAATTAATGCCAAAAATGCCTAGGGTACCACTAGCACCGGCCGAATGGCCTCATTTACAGGGACTTGCGTTGGCGGACCCTGAATTTCATACACCTCAACCTGTTGAAATGTTATTAGGTGCGGATATTCTATCCCAAATTTTACGTGATGGCGTTATCACGGGTAAACCTGGAACGCCCATCGCAATGAACAGCGTGTTTGGTTATTTACTATTAGGTAAATTGTCATTGAATGCTAGTGTTTCGGCTCCACTCCATTCATGTTTTAGCTCGTTTGACAACGACAATCTTCAAAGATTTTGGGAGCTGGAGTCAGTTCCAGAGATGCGAGGTTACACCTCCGATGAAAAACTATGCGAATCCTTTTTTCAAAAGACGCATACGCGTGATGACACAGGGCGATACGTGGTCGCTCTGCCGTTCAAGCCCGACGCACCGCCCCTCGGCGAGTCGCGGCAAATTGCCCTAGCACGATTCCATAAGATGGAATATCGTCTAGAACGTAACCCCCAGTTGAAACAGGATTACCACGCGTGCCTCCAGGAGTACGTGGATCTCAACCACATGGAGCTCGCGTGCGATAACCCTCCCACTGGCGCGAGTTACTATATTCCGCACCACTCCGTGGTCAAAAATTCGAGTGAGACAACCAAGACCAGAATTGTATATGATGCTGGTTGCCGGACAACCAGTGGTTACGCGTTGAATGATACCTTATTGACGGGTCCTAAGTTACACTTAGACATCGTTGATGTTCTTCTGAAATTCAGAATACACAATATTGCATTCTGTTCCGACATCAAACAAATGTATCGCAACATTCTGGTTCGTGAAGAAGATAGGGATTTTCAGCGTATCCTTTGGCGTCAATCGCCCGAAGAACCTATACGCGACTATACACTTCGAACTGTCACATTCGGCGTTTCCTGTTCCCCTTACTTGGCGTTAAGGACTATTAAACAGCTCGCTCATGACGAAGCTGAGCATTTCCCGCTCGCAGCACCCGTGCTGCTAAATGACGTCTTTGTCGACGACATTGTCACCGGTGCAGATACCGTAGCCGGAGCCCTCGCTCTGCAGCAGGAGTTGGTAGGTATATGCGCCACTGCCGGGTTTGAGTTACGCAAATGGCACAGCAATTCGCCAGCGATCCTCGCTGCTGCGCGACCGCCGGACTTTCATGGTGAGCGGCGCGAAAGTGTCCACTTTGCTGACATGGAGAGTGATAAAGGGGTCAAGGTCCTTGGACTTCAATGGAATTCAGGGTCTGACTCATTGAGTTTCCAAGTACAACGCACTTCTACGGTTTGTACGAAGCGGGCTATCCTGTCGGAAATCGCCAAAATTTACGACCCGCTCGGGTTATTATCTCCGGTAACATTGTTTGCCAAACATTTGATTCAACTGCTGTGGTTGGCTAAGGTTGCGTGGGATGCAGAACCACCGATCGATATAGTTAATTCATGGACAAGTTTCGTTAACGAGCTGCCGCTCTTATCACAAGTGTCGTTTCCGCGTCATATTTTGAACACCAATGACTTCGATTCAATCGAAATTCACGGATTTGCAGACGCAAGCCAGATTGCGTATGCGGGATGTGTTTACATACGTCTTACAGACAAAAACGGTAAGGTTCAAACCTATTTGGTTATGGCAAAAACGCGCGTCGCGCCCTTACGTGTGTGTCTTACCATCCCGAAATTAGAACTTATGGCATGTGTGACACTTTCAAAATGGATCGAAAAGGTGATGCAAATTTACAATGATCGTATTCGCCCCGACCAAGTTTACGCATGGTCCGATAGCTCCGTCGCGCTGGCATGGCTCCGATCATCCCCGCACGAATGGAAGACTTTCGTCTCTAACCGCGTCAGTGATATTTTGTCCCGCGTTCCGGCGAGCTGCTGGCGTCACGTCCCATCGGCCGATAACAGTGCCGACCCCGCATCACGTGGCCTTCTGCCCGCCGCGCTGGTACGAAACGACTTGTGGTACCATGGTCCCGCATGGCTCCAACACAGTCAAGAATCCTGGCCTGTGCAAAAACCGGTCTTAAATACAGTCGAAGAGAAACGTAATAAAAGCGAATCGGTAAATAATAATTGCGCATGTGTGTCCACATCGCCTCCTTCCCCGGACGATACCCTAATTACGCGATTTTCGTCGCTAGGTAAATTAGTTCGCGTCACCGCACTCATATTTCGTTTCTATAACAAGTGTAGAAAACATAAACAATCGTTCCCTGAGTACATCACCGTACCAGAGTATAACTTTGCATTGAATCGACTGATATTGATGACGCAACAAATAGTTTTTAATGATGACATTAAAAATATTTCAGCAAACAAATCACCTTCCTTAGGTTTACAGCGTCTCTCGCCCATTTTAGATAATGACGGATTATTACGCGTCGGTGGACGCATTCATAAATCTTTTTTACCGTATGAAGCCAAACATCAATTGATTTTACCTAAACGACATCCGTTAACAAATCTCATTATTGACGATACTCATATCACTGAGCTTCATGCCGGTCCGCAGTGCGTGCAAAACTCGCTCTTACAGCGATATTGGATTATATCAGGTCGTGATATTGTGCGTCTGCGAGTCCATCGCTGCATCCCATGTTTCCGCACACGCCCGACGCGCGTGCAACCGAGGATGGGAGCACTTCCCGCAGTTCGCTTGCAACCCGCTCGAGTATTTCTAAAAACTTCATGCGATTTCTGTGGGCCATTCTACGTTCGCGCAAATAAGGTGCGCAACGCAAAAATCGTAAAATGTTACGTTGCAGTTTTCGTATGTATGTCTGTCAAAGCCGTACATCTCGAACTCGTGTCTGAACTTTCGACAGAAGGTTTTTTAGCGGCATTACAACGTTTCACGTCCCGACGAGGATATTGTACGGATATATATACAGATTGTGGACGGAATTTTCTGGGTTGTAATAATTATCTTAAAGACTTATTTATACGCGTTTCTGCGCAGCGATTCTGTAATGAGCGCGCTCAATCAACAGACTTTAAGACAAGGATTAACTTGGCATTTTCAGCCACCTTATGCGAGTCATTTCGGTGGACTCTTTGAGGCAGCCGTTAAAAGTTTCAAAACACATTTGCACCGCGTAATAGGTACTCGGACTCAAACATACGACGAAATGCACACTCTAACTTGTCAAATAGAGGCCGTGTTAAACTCGCGCCCCCTTTGCGTGTTAAGTTCGGACTCGTCAGATCCGCTTCCTCTGACACCATCTCATTTTCTTATTGGCGAACCCTTAACGGCTTTGCCTGATGTTCCATTAACGGACGAGAACCCTAATCGTCTTACTCGTTGGCGCTGGATACAGCAAGCTGTCCAGCATTTCTGGTCTAGATGGAGTAGAGAGTATCTACACCATATACAACAAAGTACAAAGTGGCTTCAAGATCGCGGTCCCGCCCTCCGTGAAGGCACTGTTGTTGTGGTATGCGATGACCATTTGCCACCGTTGCAATGGAAACTCGCGCGCATTCACGCGCTACATTCGGGATCTGACCAAGTCACTCGCGTAGTGACATTGAAAAGTGGGAATACATTATATAAACGACCGGTGGTCAAAGTATGTCCCTTACCGCTAGAATAACTATATGAAATCGTTACGACCCCTAATATATATTAGTAATTAAGTTTAGGTATAGTTCTAGTTAACTTTGTTAAACATTCGTGTTTCTTTAAAAGACACTACGTGCTTTTAAGGTGAGCGGCATGTTCCGACGAGGAACAGATGTAGGATTTAATTTTACTTATTTTATTTTTCTTGATAAAGTAATAGGTATTTTTTCATGCATACAAAACAACACAATTAGTAAAGAATTATTTTCCTTGTATTTTGGGGCTAGTTTTTCGGAACTGGCAACTTTCTGGTGAATTCCAAAGCCTTTTCCGGCGCTTGCAGCGCCACCTGGAGATTAGAAAAAACTCTTGCTACCGTTGCGACACGAAACGCACGCTCCGCGCCGATCGCGAATTAAAATTACTTTTTACCAACATATACTGTTGCATCTTGCTTGACAATCAACCTGGACATCCATAAAACCAGTGCCTATGAGTGAAGTGTGTGGGTCCCAGCTGGGGTGGCTATAATCCTGAAATCCAGACCAGAAACGACGAGGAGAAAGCGCAGCTGGATTCACGTGAGTAGCTACTCTGATAAACTGCCCCTACACAAGGTAACATTCTTTGAAATTAAGTTAAGGTTTATTTAATTTGACTTCCAGGTCGTGAAAAATCTACCTTTGATTAGAGCAAGTCGAAATTATAAAAAAAAAAATTTGGAATGTGCTTTAATATGATGTATTGTACTGGTGAAAGAGTCATATATAAATTCGAAGAGCAATTTCGAAAATTACCAGATTTTGGTAAAGGTAGGATATTTTGTAATGACATTTATGCAAACGTATGTTGTAATGTTTACCGCCTAGGTATACATACGAACTTACAAACCTTTTTTTATGAGTAATAAGAATCATTTTTTGTCTAAAATAAGTTGATAATTTACTTAAAGTACTTACTACGAGTAAATTAAATTAAGACCAAGTTAAATTTAAAAAATCGGCCAAGTTCGAGTCGGACTCGCGCACGAAGGATTCCGTACCATTATCTATAAATAAACTATTTTATTATGTGTTTTTAGTATTTGTTGTTATAGCGGCAACAGAAATACATCATCTGTGAAAATTTCAGCTGTCAAACTATCACTGTTGTTGAGATACAGCCTGGTGACAGACGGACAGACAGACGGACAGCGGAGTCTTAGCGATAGGGTACCGTTTTACTCTTTGAGTACGGAACCCTAAAAAGGGCCCCCGAAGCATAGATACATTTCATAAATATTGTGTAGGTACCTACTTCTATTAGTATTGATTGTGTTTGCAATTACAGAAAATAAACCTTATAAACATTTTGAAACATAGATTAAGATTAAATAAAACTGGAACAACGTCAAGTAGGAGCAGATAAAATCAACGAAATTTATTGTGATTCTAAATAGTGGTAATTTTGAATAGGTAGGTACTGGTACAGTACAAAAAATAGAGTAAACAGTATCTACATATCGATACCTGCAGACTCAAAGGGCGTAACAGCCATTACAACAACAGGCTGTTACACCCTTTGAGTCTACAGGTATCGAATGTGAAAATTCATCTGGTTACCTTAGAAATGTTTGACATCGAATGTACAAAAATCCGTACGCTAATTATTAGTCTAATTAGCAACTGACTGCTAACCTAGGCCACAGAATAAATAATAGCCTAGGCTGTGAAATGTTCGGAACAAGGAACTTCACTTTCATTCGTTTCTAATTTGGCGGCGTGAAGTTGGATTTAATTTGTCTAATAGCATCGAATCAGCCGAGTGGTTGGGTGTTGGGTACAGTGAGGTGCAATATAAAGGTTCACAAATGGTCAGTTGAGTGCTCAGAGCATAGAATACTAGAGAGAGGACCTCTATTTTCAAGGCATTAGGATGCATGTGCCGATATTTTTGAACACCTATAGTGTACCTATGTATGTGATGGCGACTGTACTTAGGTACCATTAAGTTGTTTTTTGAGAAAAAAAAAATATATATATCAAATATGCAAATAGAATACCCAGTCATCATATCAGCCGATAAACGTCCACTGCTGGACATAGGCCTCCCGCTATAGGTACCTCGTAGGTATGCCAAATAAAACCGTGACAAGTAAACGATCGTTTTTTCACCTGAGCTAAACTAAAATAATTTTGATTTCATCGTGCTGAATTCAGAGACATAGTAGAAGGTTACCTATATAGTACAATGTCAATATGCATGGTAGGTATAACTAAATCATTGTGTTGAGGAGCATGAATAATTGTTACTGAGACTTGGATGTTTTCTATACCTACATAGAACACATCCAAGATTTCAGTATTTAGCTCTATGAAATACCTGTAACGCAAACGTCAATATTGACCCCAAACATTTATTTAAATCTAATAATTCTATGGCGATGGAGCGCAGCATACTAGGTGTTCGCAGAACTGATCGAATCAGAAACACGGAACTGCGGTCCAAAACTCAAATTTTAGACGTGGGTGCCAAGACCGCCAAACTGAAGTGGGACTGGGTTGGACATGTCTGCCGTATGCACCCGGAAAGATGGGTACAATAAGTACAGAATGGGCCCCGAAAGACGGCCACCGGAGCAGAGGCAGACCAAAAAGGAGATGGCGGGACGATTTGGACGCGTTCTGCTTGGGTTGGCGAGAGCATGCCAGCAATAGGGCCGAGTGGAGGAAAATGGGGGAGGCCTTTGCCCAGCAGTGGGACACCCAAACAGGCTAAGAAAAAAAAAAACTATATTTATCTGTTGTGTCACAGCGGGCTGTTCCAAGTTACGGCAAAATATACTCCACAGTTAATTTGTCCGCCATTGCTTTCGTCGCGGTGTCTGCACTCATTATGCTGACGTCACAGTTTTAAACCTCGTTTAGAACAACTTAACTCCATAGACAAACCATGTCGCTTGCGATTTACTTAGGACTGATTTTGGAACCCTTACGTTATATTATAAACCTGGTTCAGTTCCAAAACGAAGGTATACATGGGGTAGATATGGCAATTGTTGGGACACGGTTGGACCATAAATAATTAAAAAGTTTACATAAGAAGGTGGCTAATTCTGCCATAATTTGTTAGAGCAATTGTTTAGTGATACTTACCTACAGCTTTACATGTATAAAACTGCATTTTATTGATAGAAGCAACAAGGAGCACATCTATCTCTTGAGAGTCACGAGAATAACGAAACAAAATGCACAGTAAAGTAAAAAAAAACGTTATAGTTTATTATCTTACGCGTAAGATCATAAACTAACCTAACCGTAAGTGGGGTCTATATATTGCGCGGGCGCAACCGCGTAGGGAGCTAGTATTTTATAAAGTGGGTACTAGCTGCGCTAACGGCTTCGACCGCGTATTGCAAAGAATGCAGGCAAACCCGCAGGATAAAATATAGCCTTTAACCATCCAGAGTCTCCATTCTACACGCAAGTGAAAAAAAATTGAAATCGGATAAGCGGTTTCGGAGATTACCCAAAACATACAAACTTACAATCAAACAAACTTTTCCTCTTTATAATGTTAGCAAAGATTACCTAGTACTTACCTCTAATTAGTTAAACAAAACAATATTAGGTATTACACTAAACGCCAGCGTCAATGACAAGTTGACAACAATGAAAAGAGCCACTAACACGTAATCGTCATTTTGCAATATCCGCGCGCAATGTTTTCCAAAACCCGAATAGCCCTAGTTACCGCTGCAGATGCAATCGACGTAACGTTACTATAAAAAGGTCGTATGTGGCTTGGAAACTATTCGGTAAATATGATGTTTTGAGCGCTCGGTGGCTATATCGAGATTTTGGCAACCATGGAATCAGTAAATGTGTATGCAACTGGAAAGTGCTCCTGCAAAATTGACTCGTAACTTATTTAAGAGGCTGACAAGACCTAATTTGTTGAAATTGATATTATTTAAGCAGATTTTTTAAGAAAAACTATTGGATCTAGCACATCAAAAAAAATATAAGTTATTATTCATCATATTTCAAGACCGTAGACGGACTCGAAACATAATTGGACGAAATCGGCTCGATAGAAAATAATTGCAAAGATTGGTCTTAAAATCGTCTTAAACGGCTCTAAGTCCTTAATTTTTTGACGTAAGTATGGGTCTGCAATTAAAAACATGAAGTCCACATATTCATACCTGAACCGCTAACGAGCCATATTTCACAAATAATCCACACTTTTTTTATTTATTCATTATTTTCTTCTACACTCGCTCTCGTTTACTCCGATATAAATAGATAGTATGCGCGTTGTTGGTGTTGACAGCGCCTTCAAAGGTCAATTTAATTATTGCATGTAGGTATTACCCTCAGAGCATAGAATACTAGAGAGAGGACAAGCCGCCGGCGGCCGTGTCGCAGCTGTATGCTCAATGGGCATACACTGCCATACTGTGCACGCGTGCTGATCGCAGAGAATATTAAGTTTTTTCCCAAAATACCTGATATGATGCGCGTTTATTGTCAAATAAGCGTGTAGGTATACAAGTGTGTGTGTTTTAGATGTGTGCGTGCTTTGTCTTGTCAATTACTTGGGCGTTGTGTGGGTTAATGTACTTGCGACAGGCTCACTCTATACAAATCGGCCGCCATGTCCGATCTCCTTATATTCATACATCTGTGGTATTACCGCACGTACCGGAAGGCGCGGTGTGGGTAGGCCCCCCACAAGGTGGACTGACCTGGTAAAGGTCGCGGGAGTCCGCTGGATGCGGGTGGCGCAGGACCGGCAATTGTGGTACTCTTTGGGGGAGGCCTATGTCCAGCAGTGGACGTCTTTCGGCTGATATGATGATGTAGGTATTATTAGCGCGCTGTCAAGCCTATGTGGAAAATGGAAATGCTCTCGCCAGTTCATTCTGCTCGGGCCCGTACCCCGCCCGCCTGTCCACAAATGTGACCAATTTTGGATTTGGATGCATGCAGCAGACAATGCGCTTTCCAGTGGTACGTTTTTATTAATAAATCTCAAGTCACTACGTGAAAAACGAATGGATAACACAACTCAAAGTTAAAAAGGCGGATTTCACAGTAGACTTGTTCGCAAATTATACGATTTTTAGCCAATGATGTCGGACACCGAACGTGACATCGCTTCGGTTTGCCAATTAAGGTGGTTCGATTGCCATACAAAACGTTATTTGACATTCGCAGGCTAACGGCGTGATATTTTAAGAAACTTATGTAACAAACTTTCATAAATTGGCTTCCCATTTGCGCCAAATTCCCTCTTTCCTAGAATAAACTTGTATAAACTAGATTAATTTGAGAAATTGATTTGGGACGTGATATTTTGGGAAAACTATTTTTCTCAAATTAATCTAGTTTATGCAAGTTTATTCTAGGTAAAGGGGAATTTGGCGCAAATGGGAAGCCATTTGAAGAAAGTTTGTTACATAAGTTTCTTAAAATATCACGCAGTTAGCCTGCGAATGTCAAATAACGCTTTGTATGGCAATCGAACCACCTTAACTTAGTACCGTTTGGTAAAATTACATTCGTGCCCGATATAGGAATAGCCACGTTACGTTATTACACTGACATTATAAATGCACGTTGAATAGATATTGTTGACGTTCCCGGGAAATATTCCCGATTAGTAAGGGAAATATTCCCAGCTCGGGAATACTCCTCAGTATTCCCCTTACTAATCAGAATTTTTCGGAAATATTTCCGGGAACGACATGTCTCTAATTAAGATACGCCTCTATTGAACATGCGTGTTTATTAATATATAATAATTAATGTAATGTTCATAATAATTAGCTCACGGCTTCGTCCGCGTACCACCCTGTGAACTGATAATGGACTGGTATCCACAAGGAGTACCCAAAGGGAATGGAAGTACTCAAATACTATAGGGACGCGTATTAGGCATATTAATTATTAGGAGGTTATAACATAGCAATTAGGTTGAATCTAGAGTGAATCTTGTATTCGTTTTCGTTAAGAATAGTATCTCGATCTGATGGGACTAATCATCACACCTTGGAATGTACACATTGTTATAGTTTTGTCGAGGGACTATATGAGGTTGTTCGTGTAAGGAACGTTCAAGTTTTTAAAAGCGCATGCAATTCCTCTGGATTCACAGCGTCCATAGGCTCCGCTAATCGCTTACCGTCATGCTGGACCGTGCATTATTTGCCACCGAGTTGTATTAAAAACACCTGTGGAACATGCTCTAAAGCCTACCTAACCTATATCTCAAAATTGCCACACAAATTCTTTAAATTGAGCTAGTGGATGATACTTTACAATGAAAGATAATATCAATTCTTAAAAGCCCTGAAATAAGTTATAAGTACAGTGAAATTCTGCACTCGGGAGCGGGGCCACAGATGCACTTGTTATACGGCTAAGCTTTGGTCTATTTTATTGCGGACAGCTGAATTTCTGGCAACATTGGTACTTTTAAAATACTTCTTGTTTCTCTCAAGATATGGTTATTGCTCGTATTTTAAGTATAACAGTCGTAGGCATTTTATTGTCCTTTGTATTTGTATCTACATTATGTATTACATGCCATTTACCTACTTTTGTTACTCAAGAGTTTATACAACAGGTTTCGTTTTATTTTATTGCGTCTTTTATGATGCCACAAGCATTTCTGGTTGAATTATATAGAATTCAAGAATATTTTGTTTTATTCACATGTTTTTCAATAATAGCGCAATACAGTCGCCATCACATACATCGGAGCAAACAAGCACGTCACAAACATCGGAACACACCTCTATTTTCAAGGCATTAGGGTGGTGCATGTGCCGATATTTTTGAACACCTATAGTGTACCGATGTATGTGATGGCGACTGTACCTAACCGTTTTATTTAATTTAAAATAAGAAGGTAACCACTTACCTTTTAACGGTTATCCAAGAATAAAAAAAAACTGTTTATCCAAAAACAAAACACTGGCACAAAACACTGCACACGCGAAAACTAAACAAACTGCCAAGGTCTAATAAAAAAAATAGTAATCTAAAAATGGCCACCGAAAATGCGTTCGAAATTACGATTGGCGCGAACCGACTGACGGTGAGTTACAGAACCAAGTTAACATTACCGTTGGTGAAGGCGACGCTGTCGCGCTTTTCATGTAAATTAGTATAAAGCGCCAAAGTTCCAATTTTTACCACTGTATTTGTTAAGTTTGTCATACATTCAAAACCTCCCCTTTGACACAGGTGGTCAATGTACCGAAACATATGGCCGATGCGGGCTATCGACTAATTACCAAGCTCGCATCTAGCCTTGGCGCTTGCCTGCGAATTATACCCTATTAACACCACATGAAGGTTCTATCTTCTATTACATTTTGTAGCTAGATGAGAGATTGTGGAAGATATTTTACTGAATTCCGTTGCTCGATTAAAACTAACCTATATGTCATCATTAAGTTAGCGGGTCCATACGCCATGGCAAAATTGTTTTGGTGTGGTAGTCACGGTTGAAATCCGATTACTAAATGCTTTTGTTGTAATCGTATGACTACGGATGTGACGAAACATTTGGATAGGTATCTGGCGGTCAATTTTGTGTGAATAAATTAGTTGATAGGTACCTAATTGTAAAATTTCAAGGAACTCTTTGAATTTTTATGTTTATGCTTTTATTGTTTCCTGCGGTAGGTAAGCCGTTCGCGGAAATAGTGCTCTAATTATAATAAGTAGATGATAATTATTATTATATGGTGAAATATTCATGAACAAATTAGTGATTTTAGTGGACTTCGAAGATTAAATTAAACAAGATGAACTATTTAGTGGACAGCGAAGATTCAATTCAACACGTATGTACAGTCGCCATCACATACATAGGTACACTATAGGTGTTCAAAAATATCGGCACATGGACCCTAATGCTTTGAAAATAGAGGTGTGTTCCGATGTTTGTGACGTGCTTGTTTGCTCCGATGTATGTGATGGCGACTGATATGTATGTGCATCAGATACTTGTCAATAATCATAATCATAAATCATCATAATTAATTTCAATGTCTTTGTTAAATAATTCAGTAAGTAAGTAAGTACTAAAGGTTTGAAGTTAACTCGCACGAGTTATAGTCTGATAGGTAATTACTTACTTTCCACGGGTAGACGATGTATGTAAAAAGTAGGTTCAAATGTATAGTATAATTGTAATTTCAAAACAAAGTTTTAACCGACTTCAAATCAGTAGCCAAATTGCTTCAAGTTTGCCTATAAAATTTGAAGAGTTTCCTCAATTTCTCCAGGATCCCATCATCAGAGCTAGATTTTGGTGACAATTGGACCAATCTGGAAGTATATGCTTTCAAACAACGAAAAAAAATTTCAAATCGGTTCATAAATTACCGAGATATCGCGTAACATACACATAAAAAAAAATACAGACGAATTGAGAACCTTCCCCTTTTTTGAAGTCGGTTAAAAATAGACAAAGAATTAGATACCATTACAGATATTTTTAAAATTAAAATCATTTCTACGCTCGCTTAGCCTAATGCATCGGATCGAGCGCGCAACAAATATTAAACCGATCCTAATTCAATGGGTTAAGTTTAATAGAGCTCTAGCTCACTTCGCCTCAATCTATTGCTTTTATTTTCTTAATGTTCCTCGCTAATCTTCGTATCTGATGATAAATTAAGGATCCTGCCTAAGAAACTAAATATCAAATTACTAAAAAAAATGGTAACAAAATGGGAAAAACAAAATGATGCCTTTATTGACGTCCTTAGTTTCTTCAACTTTTTTAGAAAT
This sequence comes from Epinotia brunnichana, assembly GCA_963854355.1. Lineage (NCBI taxonomy): Eukaryota > Metazoa > Arthropoda > Insecta > Lepidoptera > Tortricidae > Epinotia > Epinotia brunnichana. Next base: position 1,710,926 of record OY977938.1, read on the forward strand.
GCTCACTGCACTGCACAGACTGCACTGCATGAAAAGGGAACATTACGCAAAACTCTTCGTAGGTGGCGACACTATCGCGTTGACATTGTATCTCGTTCCCACTTGCGGTATTGTCAATGCAAGCATCCTTGTCACTCATTTGACAATCAATTGTGCATGTGTGTGTGAATCCCTATATTCCTATACTGTTTTACTATTAGTGGTAGTGCTGCCTCTGGCGGCAGAACATTGCAGTAATGTTCCCTATTAGATTGAGCGCGCGACAAATTTTCAACCAATTCCAACTCAATGCGTTATGTGACATGAATGCCGATAACTATATCTGCGCTCATTAGTAGCTTGGATAAAGTAGTTTATATCGCCATCTATCGTTTTACAGCTTTATAACTACTGGAGTAACTACGCAGTATCTTGTTGGATGGCGAGGTTTTCTAAAATGGAAACAAACGCCATCTACTGGCGCGGTGTGGTTTTATATGGAAAGTAATCGAAGACGGAAGTTTACTAAACTTTCCACGCAGTTTCTTGAAAATTGTCTGCTGGCGAGGCGTGTAATAATAAATGGCTTGAAATTAAACCTAAACTAGAGTAAACATTAACGACTCTTATATAAATTACAATTACGAATGTATAGACAAACCAAACATGATATACTGAGTTTTATTGTAAGTAAACAATGTTTTAAGATAATGGTTTTCAGCCAACTGAAAAGGAAGGAACTACTTTCTCCAAACACCCAAGAATGGTTCTGTATGGTTTTTAGATCTGGAGCGCTTCCTAAAATGACTCTGGTACGGAGGTTATGAATTGATCTAATAATATGCCGTTCCCGGGAATATTCCTGATTAGCAAGGGGAATATACCTAACTCGGGAATATTTCTCGACAAAATATCGGAATCTATCGTTAAGATTCTCGGGAAAGGCAATCTCTAGTTACCACACAACATCTCGGCTCCTAATTTGCATACTTACGTAGTAGTGATAGATCCAAATCGCGATTTTTTAATAATCCGACTTATACTAGCTTTTGCCCGCCACTTTGTTCGCGTTGACTTCTTTTTGTTGGACTTTTACTGGGATAAAAGGTGTTCTATATGTTAATCCAGGCTAAAATACTACTTTTAAAATACTTGTATACTAAAATTCTTCGTTTTTGCGTGATTTGTTAACAAACAACCAAACTTTGGCATTTAAATATAATATTAGTAGGGTTGAAACTGTTGAAAGGTAAAGTAAGAAAAACAAATAAGGTCTACTTTTCCCCTCTGGGCTGGAAGATCAGATAGCAGTTGCTTTTGTAAAACTATTGCCTATGCTAAATCCTGGGGTTAGGTGTCAAAGCGGACCCCGAACTCCTTTAGGGCACAACCGGGAATAACGCTAGGATGATGATGATGATGATTATAGTATCCTCAAACCAAACGGACGACTGAGCCAATACGAGCCAATACGACCCCAGTCGTCTATTTGGTTTGAGGATAGAGGGTTGAACCTGTTTTATTTTAAGTTAAAATTACAAAAGTACACTTACTTGGGCCACGCGAGTCCATTCGTGAAGATGTAGCATACTCCAGACACAATTCCAGCCAGCAGCCCCAAGCTCACTCCCGTCGACAAGGAAAGCGTGTCCGGCATTTTACTTCACAGACTGTCACTTTATCTAACAAACTGGCACTTATCCTTGTGGATTAAGGTCTATTTCACTTGCTTACTAGACTTGCTTGCTTTTCACTTGTTTGATGCTGTGTTTGCCTCACTTTTATACTTGCTTGTCACTTAATTTTTATACTTGCTGGTCACTTTAATGTCAAACAAACGATATTGGCACTGAAGGCGAATGCAGGTTCTGTCTAAAAGACTAACTGTTACAAATTACCTTTGTAACAGTTAGTCTACACGGCACGTAGTTGCTACTTATCAAAGTCACTTTAACACTTATACTTTTTGTTTCACAGGCATATTTGATTGTCACTTGCACTGTTGATGTTTATTATGAGGAGAGACATTTTGTGTTGTATTTAAAATAATAGTTTGTGATTAACACTGAAATTAAAAGTAATGTTGTTATATGCATGGTTGGTTGCAAGCAAATATAGAATAAATTATCATGATAATAATGTGACAACAAAAACATTACAAAGAAATCACAATAAAGATTGAAATCTCATATCCCGAGTAGACATCCTCAGATTTGATAAAATTAAATTGATAACAGGCTTTCGGTTTCCATTATATTGATAAATAGATGGTCACTTTAGTCACTATACTGATGTCAAACGCTCTTCCCTTTCGCTAAGTAAGGTGGTAAAAGTTAGAAATGAACGATGATTGCAAAGCATTTCGGACATTGCTGGCCATTAGCGGTTGGTAAATCTTAGGTTTTACCTCTATCCTCAGATTTACCGTCATTTGAGCTTTTACAGTAACATACTTTGTCGCTAGACTAGACAAAATAATTTACATAACGTTACCCCACTGACTGATAGGGTATCAGTTAATCCCAGTTCCCACGTTGCAAGTACCGCAAGTGCACGCACAATGCATGGGAACGGTGCACGGTGATGGCAATGATGAACATTTTAGGACAATCATAATTACTATCTGCCTAAGTCTGACTATACTGCATCTCGGTCTCACCAGCCTAGCTGACGGAAAGCGGTTGTCCTTTACTAGAAAATAATCAAATACAAAAGTGCGAGAGGGACGCATGCTTCATGTCCGTCATAATCGCCATCATGGTAGAGCTAGGGAGGGGCCCATTTCACGAAACAACATGTTATACATTTTCTCCTCACTGCCTCGGAAAGCCATCTTTTATCCTTTAAAATCAATAAAATTTACAAAAAAAAACCCGTGAGCAAAATCGCAGTGGGGAACGTAATTTGACCTTGTAGCGTGTTTAGTTAACTGTATCTTATAAGTACATTAAAATTCCATAAGAAACATTGTTTTTTTTTATAATGAGCAATGAGGATGATGATGTGATGGATGATGATGGATGATGGATGGCGGATGACGGATGACTGATGGATGACGGATGACTGATGATGGATGATGGTGATTGTGATGGTGATGATGATGTTAATGGAATGAGTACAAATAATGACTTATTTTTTATGAGCTGTTGTTTTGCATGTTGTACTTTCCTATAACGACTGGTAATTTCACAAGGGTTACATCTTATATTTTATGGGCCTTGCCTTCGGCTCGAGCGTCAAATACCTGCGATCTGAGACATTCGTTTTTCTACCGCTCTAGGTGAGTTATTTATATACTAGGTACTAGCTTTCGCCCCCGACTTCGTTAGCGTAGAACTCGTTTATATCGTAGCTCGATACACACTTTTAACTATCTTTATCATCATCATCATCATATCAGCCGAAAGACGTCCACTGCTGGACATAGGCCTCCCCCAAAGAGTTCCAAAAAGACCAATCCTGTGCAACCCGCATCCAGCGGACTCCCGCGACCTTTACCAGGTCATCAGTCCACCTTGTGTGGGGCCTACCAACGCTGCGTCTACTAACTACCTCTATACCAAATTTTGTCTTAATGGGTTGTATAGCTCCATACAAATGTTTACCTACTATCCTATGTCCTTTCCCGGAACTCAAACTATCTGTAAACCAAATTTTATCTGAATGGGTCACTCACATCCAAATGTCCCTTAGGGGTGGATTTTCGGGATAAAACTATCCTATGTCCTTCCCCAGGACTCCCAACTATCGCTTTACCGTAAATGGGTTCCATCCAAATGTTCACCCCCATTTCACCCCCTTAGGGGATGATCTCCGGAATAAAAACTATCATATGTTCTTTCCCAGGACTCAAATTATCTCTTAACCAGATTTCAACTAAATGAGTTCCATCCAAATCTTCACTCCTCATCTCATCCTCTCGGGCGATGATTTTCGTTACAAAAACTATGAGATTTCCTTTCCCGGAACTCCAACTATCTCTATACCGAATTTCATCTAAATGGGTTCTTTTCTAATTTTCACCCCGCATTTTACCCCCTGAGGAGATGATTTTTCAGGATAAAAACTATGAATAGTCCTTCCCTGGGACTCCCACTAGCTCTATACCAAATTTCTGTTAAATGGATTTTATCCGAATTTTCACCCTCTATTTCATCCCCTTTGGGGATGATTATCGGGATTCAAAATATCCGTTGTCATTCTACGAGACTCAAACTAACTCTAACCAAATTTCCTCTAAATGGGTTCCATCCAAATTTTCACCCCTTATTTTACCCTCTTAGATGATTGTCAAGATAAAAACTATGCATTGTCCTTCTCCGGAACCCCAACTATCTCTATACCAAATTCATCATTCATCCAAATAGGGTACATCCAAATGTTCACCGCCTATTTAATGCCCCTGGGGGATTTTTTCGGGACAAAAGCTATCCGTTGTTCTTCTCCGCGACTCAAACTATCTCTATAGGTACCAAATTTCATCCTAATGGGGTTCATCCATATTTTTACCCCCATTTCACCCCTTTAGGGGATGATTTCCGGAATAAAAAATACCCAATGTCCCAGGACTCAAACCATCTCTATACCAAATTCCATCGAAATGTGTTCCCTCCAAATGTTCACCCCAATTTCACCCCCTTAGGGGATGATCTCCAGAATAAAAACTATCATATGTCCTTCTCCAGGACTCCCATCTATCGCTTTACCGTAAATGGGTTCCATCCAATTTTTGGCCCTCTATTTCACCTCCTTAGAGGATGATTTTCGGGATAAAAACTACCCATTGTCATTCTCCGGGACTCAAACTATCTCTATACTCAATTTCATCTAAATCGGTTCAGCCGTTTTCACATGATGCACGGTCACATAAACAGACAAACAGATAAACAGACAAACCGACAAACAGACAAAAATTCTAAAAACTATTGGAACTTGTTCTGTTATCGATTTTAAGTATCCCTAGCCAATTTTTTTTCGAATATCTTCCATGTACAGACATTTGACCCTCTTTAGTTTTATTATATTATATGTAATATAGATATATATAGATTATTCTATGGTTTAGAAACCTGTAATCTTAACCGTCATTAAAACCAATAGTCACTGCGCAAGTTCGCACATGGCATCGAAAGGTCTCAACTCAGCTCTCTAGTTACGTAATTCGGTGTAACGTGGCAAATTTCGATTTATTACGCGCATACATACAGTGTACACTAGTAAATATCGGATCCGAACCAGGGAGTAATTTTACAGCTATTGTGTCGCCACTTATGATAGTTTTTAAGTTAGGTCCCCACTGAAAATCAACGCCTCAGCTTGTTGTGCAAAACTGTGGCTTTATGCTGAGTGGGCATCCTGTTTAACGTCCTCGAAATCAGTATTTTTCTTTGGTTTGTTTATTTTTTTGTAAATTGTGACGTTAAATAAATGTATTTTCTTTCTTTCTTTTCTTTCTGTGTGGGTGGTACCTAATAGAGTACCTACCTAATGCTGCAGACGCGCTGGCAGGTTTACTTGCTTAGCGCCTAGAGCTTAGCGATTCGCATAGCACATTCGATAATTCGACACATTGCACTCACTGTGCTGTGTGACGTGTGTCTAATAAAAATGTCGATACTGTCACAACGTCAGTTCTAAGATCCGGCATTTTATCTAGGTTATTATTTTTATTTTTATGACTGCATAGTGTTGAAAGCCAAAAACTACAACTTTGCAGATACGACTCTTTTAATTGGGACCGTCGGTTTGTAATATGGGCTATTTGAATGAATAAATAAATAAAATATAAATATCTTCATCTTTCCCACGCACAAAAGTTATGACTTTTCAATAATTACGTAATTTAAAATAATATTATGCTCATTTGAGTTTTGTTGCAACCAGGTAAAGTTTAAAATGTCTTAAATGTGTGCATATCGGTACTAGGTAGTTAAGAGTCATTTCCATAGAGATGTACGGTTATGTAAATATGGAAAATCAAAGCTCAGAGTCGATGGATCAATGGTGTTTGCATATGAAATTAATTAGGTAACTACAAAGTGAAATACGTATATTCACAAGGCAGCTCCGTTTGACTTATTTTTAGATTTTTACACGACTGACCAACAAAAAGAGTGTATTGTTTTTGCTTTCACGCTCAGGGGTCATAATTATATACATTTCTAAGAACACTAGAATAATTACAGACCTTATAAGTCTCTGAGGATACGACTGTTTCAATTATTTAAATGTTGAAACTTGTATTTTTTTTATTTTTTCTCTTGTTGTTTTTTTGACAATGCAAAATTTTGATTAAGGCCCCGCACGTTCATGGTCTTCTATCCCTCTCACTGAGCATACGAGTGAGCGTGATGGAAGTGCGTGGTCGAAAGCGCGGATATCATGTTTTTCGGTATATTTCAGAAAACGAGACGTAAGAAAGTAAGAAAATGAAGTTATTGTTCATTACTTTATGAAGAAGATTATAAAATTTCATCTCTTTCTGATAAAAAATGGAGCAGTGGTTACAAGTGAAAAAATAGGGTTGACTTTAGATTTATTTTTCTCTACTTTCTTATGTTAAAATGGATTTCTACGAAAACTATGTCACTCTTATATCTTGCAGATTATGATTTCTATTTTCCGACACGAAAATTGTTAAGGGTATAAACTGGTTACTAAACCACTCATTTTTACCAAATTTTGAGATGTCAAGCCTTAATGCATTGCTATCTATAGGTAGTTAATTTTCTTTTCTATCGTATGATTTAGAAGTAACAGAAGTAACCTACATTTTGCCATTTTCAGAATAAATATTTTGCTTGGATTTTGATGTAAGTAATGGAGTTATTTTCGTTCTTTTTACCCGTTTTGACATGAAAAATAATACAACTCGAAAACCCACCAAAGGATAATTTGGTATAAAAATATCACTTTAGTTTAAACCTTTACACACCGATAAATTATGTGTTTAACAAAAATTCTATAGTTACTTCTAAATGACAAAATTAAATTATTTAAGGTTGGTTGGTTAATCGTATGGCATACATTATGTTGGCCTTTGAGTTTGTCACTCTTTAGTACCACTCAGGGGACACGTGCAGGGTTGTGGCAGCTCTCCAAAAAAAAAGGTAGCTCCTGCGGACGCAAGTGACAGTTGTCCCCCCTTTTGTCAAGTGAGTGGGCAACTTCAACTGTTAGAGGTTCTTAAGCCGGGATCAACTGCTTAGCGTGCCTTCCAAAGCACGGAAGCGCTCATTTATAGTGACCACTAAAACAGGCGGTTAATTAAGGTGAAATCCAATCAGAATTCTAAACATTAAAATATTAAGGCGTGCCCATTCAACATATTATTGCGTAAAGATTACTACATAACTAACTGACAAATTATTCAGTGTCGAATATTTATAAACGACCCTGTATAAATAAATATCGAATCTATCAAACATTAATTTGTGTTAGTTTAGTAGTCAGTACTGCTCTCTATTGAAATAATGCATTTTTAGGGTTCCGTAGCCAAATGGCAAAAAACTGAACCCTTATGGATTAGTCATGGCCTTCTCTGTCTGTCCGTCCGTATTACAGTACAGCCACTTTTTTCCGAAACAATAAGAAGTTCATACTGTTGAAATTTGGTAAGTAGATGTATTCTGTGAACCGCATTAAGATTTTCGCACATATATAGAAAAAAACAATAATTTTTGGGGGTTCCCCATACTTAGAACTGAAAATCATTTTTTTTTCATCAAACCCATAAGTTCGTGTGGGATATCTATGGATAGGTCTTCAAAAATGATATTGAGGTTTTTAATATATATTTTTCTAAACTGAATAGTTTGCGCGAGAGACACTTCCAAAGTGGTAAAAAGTGTGTGTCCGGTACCTAACTTCTAAAATAAGAGAATGATAAAACTAAAAAAAAATATGATGTACATTACCATGCAAACTTGCACCGAAAATTGGTTTGAACGAGATCTAGTAGATCCTTTTTTTGTAATATGTCATAAATCGTAAACCGCAATTTATTTTACGGAACCCTTCTTGGGCGAGTCCGACTCGCACTTGGCCGCTTTTTTTATAGATTCGAAGTAATTCATCGAAAAAGGTTGTTTGGAAGAGATCGTTATTTGCCGCCGGTTTTTTTACCTATACTGTCTCCTTGTATCTCTGTGTTTTCTTTTGTAACTGCATTATCTGAGTGAGGTGTGAAATAAAGAGTATTTGTATTGTACGATCATTGTCGTCCACGTTCCTGAGGACTTTTTTGAGCCTGATGCTGGGGTCCGACCTGTGGGTTTTGAGGAATCTCGACGGGCCTGGTTCTACTAAACCGGATCAGGACAGGGGTCGGAAATTGCGCATCTCTTTGGTGCAGATGGGGATGGAGCGAGTCAGCGGAGTGCCGGTACCAGTATAAAACCAGTTTGCAACTTTTCTAAGTTGTTAATTATAACTGGTTTTATACTGGTAACTAAAACAAAACAAGTAACCATGTCTCTGAATTAAATTTCCTAGTGCCCTAAATAGTGAAATCACGCCTCAGCTAATATTTATTCTGCGAGATAAAATGTGTAGTGACGATGATAAGGCAAGTGCTTTATCATTAACTAGAAGTTAACTAGCAGTAAAATATCGCTAGCCGAGTTAATGTAGAGACCAATCTTAAAATGCCCGTTTGCTTTTAAATATGAAAAAAATAATCATTGCACCACTTTTTTGAGCTGGCTGCAATAAAAATAGAAACTTAGAAAAGTTGAAAAATCCCCGACATTTTCATTTCAAAGTTCAATATCTCAAAAACGGCTGAACCGATTTTGTTGAAACGTAGCTAAGAACCATATCGATCACGTCAGCTTTCGGACAAAATAATTGCATTAAAATCGGTCCATTCGTTTAGCAGCTACGATGCCACAGACAAACACACAGCGTCGGGGGTTAAAAATAAAGACCCAACTCTGGATCCTTTTTGTTCGAGAAAATTTTAAGCAAACGTCTTTTGGCTTGTGAGAAACAACAAAATATAATTAAAGTCATGATATATCTGATAATGTAGGTATTTATTTCGTTTCCTAGTTCAGGCAGTGTTTGGGAAATCTCACTGGCTGTGAATTAACAATATTAATACAAAGCTGGTGTGGGCGACAGAATGTAGTTTGTGAAATGTAGGACCTACGGGTCACGAAGAGAAAGGGTGTTGTATAGTATGTGAACGATAAGGCCTACGGGTCACGAAGAGAAAGGACGTGTAACTATAATTCCTTCACATAAGGACGGCAATTGTGCCCAGATTAAGCTCCTAAAGCAAACGGCTCATATAAGAAGCGCGTGATTTATTTAGGACCTAAGTACAATAGGTACAGACGAAGAAAATAGCTTAAAGTAAAGATAAAGGTACCAGGTACCTCCAGTAATTATTTCATAAAGATCGATAGGGGGAGAGCCCCTGATAAATGAGGGAGAGATAGCCAAATTAATTGTAAAGAAACCAACTTGAGACTATATCCAGATCTAGTCCGTCAACAAGGGACATCGGTAACTAGAGTTACATAAAATGTGAAATAAAAATGTACACAACGTATGCATAGAGATTATTGCTTATTATGGTGCAATAATGGTCAAGGTTCAGGTTGATTTCTCTGATTGGCTAAAAAGACGGGAGCAAAGTCAAACTTATGCTACCACGTTAATGTAAATGTGAAAATTGACGGTCTCACCCGGCCATAGCTTCGTAACCAGATGAGGTACGAAAGCAATTGAGGTATCGTTAGGAAGGTACAGTAAATGCCCTTACGTATGTATAATCACTTTTGATAATTAATGTTAATTAAAGCCACTAGGGCCTGGCAAAGCCATTTCATGTTACCAAAGTTGATAATTTTACGTAAATATCGACTTTCCCAATTTAAACGGGAAAAGCAGGAAAACTAGTAGATATTGTAATGTATAGCTCAGAAATAGTTCTTTTGAAGGAAAATATGTAAAAACCCTTAAGGTTTCCCTGAAAACCAGGAAAACGTAAAAACTAGCTTTTCCATAGTGAAAGTGGGCGAGGTCTTTAAAATTGTATCCCCACCACTTTCGATGTCTTAGGGGTATAAAAGAGGCTATAATCGCCGGATATATTTGTGTTCGCTCGACTCCAGTTAGAAGCTCCTACTAGTCTCAACAGTGCCTCAAGAAGTCTGCAAGTAGTTCAAAGTGCTTAGAAAGTTTAAATTCAGTTTTTTTAAAAGTATATAGAATCAGTTTTTTTTTTAAAAGTTTAAATTCGTTAGTTGCAAGTCCGCCTCCACAAAAAGGCAACGTCAGGTCATTGACGGTCGATAGGGTTCTTCGATCCGGATTTAATCCGAGAGGCGCGTACGTCGCTGACGGAACGTTAGCCGAATTTACGGTACCTTGTCAGTTGAGGGTTGGGAAAGACAGGTTTAGCTGCAGGTACGCGACATGGAGTCGCATTTTTGGAAATCGCAGGTCGCTGGTCGGGGTGCCAGGCTCGACCGCGATTCCACTCGGTCTGAAAAGAGGACCCGCAGGGGGAAGAACTCTAAGCGAGGACGCCTAGAGGCCGCTGGTTGCAGCGTCCCACCATCAGGGCTCCGTCATCACGAAGCCCTAGCCAAGCAGAGCGACAGCAACTCATCGAACAAAACGACCTTCAGATCCCTCAACATCTTCGGAGCCCACTGCCGGGCCCCGACACCAGAGCGAGCACCACTGAGGGATCTAGAGGAAGACACGGCGGAACAGCTCCAGAAGGAGATAGAAGAAATCTCTAGTCAGAGAGAGAAGTTGGAACAGGAGGTAGAAAAATTGAAAGCCAGTTGGCGTAGAAGGTTGAAAGTTATAAAGAAGAAATTAATGGAGAACTTCGAGAAAGTTCTAGAAGAAGAAAGGTTCGTAGACCCGCGAGGTCTAAAACCAGCAGATGTACCGTGTGTCCCGTTTCAAGGGCCGGTACCGAGGTACGCAGCACGCGCAGCGACAGCGAGTGAGTCTGCACCTACAAAACCGTCAAGAAATTCAGAATCCGCCGTGTCATCAACCACGGCTATGGAAGAAGCCGTGGCCTACCATGTTACAACAGTTACATCACCGAGAGGCGCCAATGTCGCAGCCGCCTCCAATGTATCGACCGTCGAAGCAAAGAGGTCAGGTGTAGTCCCGGAGCCCGGGAGCACCACGGTCACCACAGAGATGACCCCCAATTCTTCTAGCAGAAGAGTAGAGTGGGCGGAATGGCGCAGGAGTCGCCTCACCCACCCGCCGGCCGCAACGGCCACCACTACACCAGCAGGACCGAGCACTGCTGCGTTTCAAGACCACAAGCACGAGACAGCGAGGAAACTGGTCATTGCACACCCGCCCGTCGCTTTGGTAGAAGCAGCCTGCAGAAAGGCAAGAGAACGAAGAAAGGAGACAATGAGAGTGAAAGTGTCTATTCCGGTACGAGGGGCAGGCAGCGACAAGGAAAATGCGCCCCCCCAACCCGTACGGAATCCACCACCAAACCGCAGCGGCGGCTGGTGGTAGTAAAGAAAAGTAAGTAGTAAAGACAGTGAATGAACATGATAGTGAAAGTGATTAAAAGTGTATTTGATGACGAATCATGTCGTAAGACTTTAATGTAGTCTGTCGCTTACCCTTGCAACCCAGTATGTATCTGCGATACATACCGGCGGGGGCATTGTGGGCGACAGAATGTAGTTTGTGAAATGTAGGACCTACGGGTCACGAAGAGAAAGGGTGTTGTATAGTATGTGAACGATAAGGCCTACGGGTCACGAAGGGAAAGGACGTGTAACTATAATTCCTTCACATAAGGACGGCAATTGTGCCCAGATTAAGCTCCTAAAGCAAACGGCTCATATAAGAAGCGCGTGATTTATTTAGGACCTAAGTACAATAGGTACAGACGAAGAAAATAGCTTAAAGTAAAGATAAAGGTACCAGGTACCTCCAGTAATTATTTCATAAAGATCGATAGGGGGAGAGCCCCTGATAAATGAGGGAGAGATAGCCAAATTAATTGTAAAGAAACCAACTTGAGACTATATCCAGATCTAGTCCGTCAACAAGGGACATCGGTAACTAGAGTTACATAAAATGTGAAATAAAAATGTACACAACGTATGCATAGAGATTATTGCTTATTATGGTGCAATAATGGTCAAGGTTCAGGTTGATTTCTCTGATTGGCTAAAAAGACGGGAGCAAAGTCAAACTTATGCTACCACGTTAATGTAAATGTGAAAATTGACGGTCTCACCCGGCCATAGCTTCGTAACCAGATGAGGTACGAAAGCAATTGAGGTATCATTAGGAAGGTACGGTAAATGCCCTTACGTATGTATAATCACTTTTGATAATTAATGTTAATTAAAGCCACTAGGGCCTGGCAAAGCCATTTCATGTTACCAAAGTTGATAATTTTACGTAAATATCGACTTTCCCAATTTAAACGGGAAAAGCAGGAAAACTAGTAGATATTGTAATGTATAGCTCAGAAATAGTTCTTTTGAAGGAAAATATGTAAAAACCCTTAAGGTTTCCCTGAAAACCAGGAAAACGTAAAAACTAGCTTTTCCATAGTGAAAGTGGGCGAGGTCTTTAAAATTGTATCCCCACCACTTTCGATGTCTTAGGGGTATAAAAGAGGCTATAATCGCCGGATATATTTGTGTTCGCTCAGCCCCACCAGTGGGAGCTCCTAGGAAGAAGAAGAAAGGAAGAAGTAGGGAAATTGTGATAGGAAGTAGGAAATTGTGATAGGGAAAGTTTAACCAGTAGTTTGTGTCTCATTATTTTATTATACCGTTTCATTTATTTTTCGCCAAGTATTATTTTATCGTCACCCACACCCCATCCTTCAACAGTGCAGCTCAGTCTGCGGGATTAGTGCTCCCCTAGAGCACCTGCGCTATCAGAGCGCGTTACGGCCGTTTAAAAACACGCTGAGCGGTTCAACCGCCGCGGTTCACCCGCCGCGGTTGAAACGCGCGGTTCGCCCGCCGCGGTTTTTAAACGCCCCTTGTTAGGTGACTGTGAGGTCGCGAAGGTCAAACCCAGGCCTGTCGCACATCGACCACGTCGGCGCCACGCGTCGTCCACAGCTGGTAAATTTATATTACTTACCATTCATATTTATAATTATGTGGATACAAAACAGATATCATTGGGACTGGAATGAAGAAAGCCATAGTTTATAAGTTCATGCAAATGACTTTCTAACACTTCTGAGTCATCATACAATAATCAGTGTAAATTGCAATGACATTAACTGTTTTGTAGCCGGCATATGTTTGATGTCCGCTAAGAGGGATTATGTTTATTGCGATTCGTATGTGTAAGTTAATAGCAAGAAAAGTGTTAACTATAAAATGTTTTTTAATTGTTGGAATAGGGAACATTACGCAAAACTCATCGTAGGTGGCGACACTAGCAGCGTTGACATTGTATCTCGTTCCCACTTGCGGTATTGTCTATGGAAGCATCCTTGTCACTTATTTGACAATCAAATGTGCATGTGCGTGTGAATCCCTTTATTCCTATACTGGTTTACTATTAGTGGTAGTGCTGCCTCTGGCGGCAGAACATGGCAGTAATGTTCCCTATTCATATGATATAATCAATTGCATTTATAAATTTGGAAGTTTGAACTTACGTATTTACTTTACGACTTTACGTATGCTAGTAAGGGACAATTCGGACATAAACGCGATTTAAGCCTCTCACAGACTGGCGCGGCCTGGCGGTGGCGGTCAATAGTAAATTTGGCAATAACTGTCAAGTTTACTATCGACCGCCACCGCAGGCCGGGCCAGTGTGATTCAAGCTTTACACGACCCTTTACACGTGGTAACCACTTTGGTAAATTAAGGCTCAACTCAACAAGACACGGTTTGGGAGTTCAGGGGGTGTGTATCTATAGACAGCGCTTGTTGTCGCATTCGAGCGCTGTCAACGGTTTTAGAATTGCAGGGGCTTCAACACGATAAAAGCCATAGACGCCGCTTTCGGGCGCTTTAAACCTAAAACAGTGTCAGGAAAACGGGCACGTGAACCTTGGGCCCATTTTACGATGCAACTAGCCTCTTATGGTGGGTACCTACACACTGAGCAAACGAACGACCAACGAACGCGAAGCATTAGTGACAGCTATTTGATAGCCCACCATCACAGGTTACAATTTTACACGTTTAAACTGACAACACTGATGCGCTAGACGACTGGCTAATTAAAAACTGTGTTGCCTGGTTAGATTTTAGAATTGTCACATTGTTACCTGTAGTTTCGTGAGGCGACCCTCTGACGTACGAGTATATGTACGTAAAGGCGATATTAAACCTTACTATTCAAAAGCGGCCTTTAGACCTAGCTAAATGCAGTGCCTGGGCCTATGAGAAGGCTCAAAGACACCCAAAGGGCGAGGGCTATGTTGGGACTCCCAACATAGCCCTCTCCATTGCCCTCTGGTTGTCTTTGACAACTTGGGACTCTGCGTGATCGCATCAGGAATGAGGCTATCCGCACCAGAACCAAGGTAACCGATATAGCCCTCCGAATCGCTAAACTTAAGCGGCAGTGGGTGGAGTAAGTAGAACCGATGGCCGTTGGGGTGGAAGGGTTCTCGAGTGGCGACCACGTACCGGAAGGCGCGGCGTGGGTATACCTATATAGGCCCCCCACAATGTGTACCACAGAGGTCTGTGATGTGTACTGATGACCTGGTAAAGGTCGCGGGAGTCCGCTGGATGCGGGTGGTGCAGGACCGGTCACTTTGGCTCTTTGGGGGAAGGCATATGTCCAGCAGTGGACATCTTTCGGCTGATATGATGAAATGCAGTGCACTAACTGCACAAGGTGGTTTGTCTCCCCTCCCTCAGTTAGGCACTGCATTTAGCAAGGTCTAAAGGCCGCTGTATATTTTTCAATACGAGTACTCTGAAAAACTTTAAACTCCTTTTCGTTGGGCAGTCGTGTAAAAATGCAGGGCGGCGTATGTCAACGAAAGAAGAAAATAAGTGACATTTTGTAATCATTATTGCCTAGTGCTGTCGTTTATATTTTATTTATTTATTATTTTGATCGGTGTTTTTTATAAATATATATTATTAGTATCATGGCCCTTAATTGCATCATAGGAATGAAATGTAACGAATTCGTGATGATTGCCGCTGATCAAATAAAACTCCAGAGTATATTTATGGTAGCAGATGGTAAGTACCCAAGCCTTGAAGCCTTGAAGCCCTTGTTTTATGAATGACTAGCTGCCTGCGCGACTCCGCCCACGAATTACAGAAAATTCCGTCGGGGTGTACAAAAGGTTACGCAAAGAGGACTTTGTACAAAAGGGTACGCAAAATTGATCAGATGTGCAAATATCTAAAAATTATTTTGTAACGCAAGTGTGTCGACGGCTTCGGCCATCTGAAACTACCTAACGAACCTAACTTAACTAGCGTTTCACAAACGCAATAGTCCAATAACAAAGCCATTCTTAATTTAAGAGAAAAGTTTTTCAAACAAAACATGCTTCAGAAGGACTGTGATTTAGCTCACATGGCCAAATACGCCCATTTTTTTTTTACTGTAGAATAGGCATCCCTGTTGTAAATTTGAAATCGAAAAAATGCGAAAATGAATAGTTTTTGAGAAAAAAAAATTTGAAAGTTCCCATAGAAAAGTCACTTTTTTGTCAATATTGGGCAGTTCAATCGGCGCATTTCAGTCACCTGATGAGGGCCGTATGTTAGAGAGGAGGGGGGAGGTCTGACAGCAAACAATTTTTTCCACTCTCTTTTTAAAAAAAATTACCTCGAAGACAAATGAGGGAGCAAAGCGCAAAAAATATTTTTTATCTTGAAAACGAGGGGGTTCCGCACCATAAGATTTGGTGGGGAGACTACTTATAGTCCTTATGGCGAGTACACAATCTATAAAAAAATATGAGCCCTGAACTCAGTCAGAAGTACAGTCGGCCCCATGCTTCTTGTGGCGTATTCTAAACGATAGAACCATACAATATATGTCATAAATGTCATAATGACGTCCCACCGTTGAAATCTTTTTTTAAGTACTGCGTGCCCTTTGCTACACCCTAACCGAAAACTCAGATGGAGTTTATGAGTCTATGTGCTCTATGTTTATTCTATAGGGTCCATGTACCTATTAGTGAAATAATTTTTGAAATCGGTTGAGTAGTTCCAGAGATTTCCCGTACGATACAAACTTAGTGTTCGAACAGAATGCCGGCTAAAAACGTGTGTTTGCGAAAATATTAGTTTTTCTGTTGTATGTCATTCTTTATCCACGTAGGCGGATTCTGGGTATATATTTTGATCCTAACAAAACTTAATAACAGAAACCAATAATAGTTCTGAATCGGTTAGCGAAGGCAACAGCTGTTGCTGACATGATTAACTCTGCGGAAACTTGGCTCCTCTCCTATACTAATTCGGGTAATATTTCATATTATATCAGATACATATGAGTATTTTTTTTCTATGATTTCATGGGGATTAAATCTACTTAACCACGTGATTGTGTTTAAACACAAACATGTGTTGTTGTTGTATCATAGTTATATACCTAGTATTTATTAGAAACGCTGTTGTTGTTATAACCTGGTTTACCGGGACAGAATAACCACAGGGACGAATTAACTTGATTGACCCTAATAAATCATCGACATCAGTCTCAAGACAACGTTAACCCGTAGGTACCGTTCCAATATAAATCAAATCTTAATAAATCGTGCTGCAATTGAGCCCCACAATATGATTCCTTATTTACATTTGAAATAGACATAACCATGCAGTTGATGGGCCACTCGGCTGGTGTTTAGTTTTGAAGCTGCCTGCGTTTAATCGTCAGCAGACGGCTAGATGAGAAATGAACCATTCCATCTTCCCAGAACTGTTTTCTAAGGCTGGGTGCAGACAAGAGAGGTAGGATGTAGCGGATTGTCATCTCGCTCATATATTATGTGGACCCAACTGAGGACGTAGGGTAAATCGCCAGTAGCTGGCCACCCTTCAATAACTGGCCCCGATACTAAAAATGATATATGTTCCCCTATAGACAGAATTCAATGTAGGTAGTATGACGTGGCCAGTTATTGAAAGGTGGCCTGTAATTGAAACTATAGCAAGTTGTGCGGATTCACCAAATTCCGTCTATCCTTTTTTTTATACAACGACGGTGGTGGCAAACAAGCTTACGGCCTACCTGATGTTAAGCAGTTACCGTAGCCTATGGACACTTGTGACTCCAGAAGAATCACAAGCGCGTTGCCGACCATTTATTCACTTGAGGATTCGCTGTGTTGCCAGATAGTGACATGCAGGGCCCTCACTCCCAACACAGCGGACCCTAGGGAGCTCTGGCGACCTTACTCACCACCAGGAACACAACACCACATACTTCATAGCATGCAATAATATAGGAACACTACAAAGCAGTGGTGCTATTATGGCTGCGGTCTTCTGTAAGGTGGAGGTGGTACTTCCCCAGTTGGGTTGCTTCACATACGAGCGAGATGACATTCCGTCTCTCCTTAATGGATTAAAAATAAAAGTACATCTTTACGTCGGGTGTTCTAGGACGGTTGAACAATCAGAAAAGCGGAGCTACTTCGATAGTTTATTTAATACGTGAACCTAGACTACCCGCCACATCTATAAAGATTAAAACACGTCCCGCAATTGGGCCCAAGTTATGTAATATACTTGCTTAAAAGCTATACTTAATTCTTACATCGCTTTTCTGTACTCAGCTTAATGTCCGCATAAAATGTAAAAGCTCTATTAAAGAAGGTCCCACTGTCTCAGCAAAAGACGAGGAGTACGCTAGTGGATTTTTAACGATTTCCCTTGTTTAGTTTAGAGACAATCTATTTTTAGTTTCACCTTATTTCCTTTCCACTTTTTCCTCAGAATTCTTTCGTCAGAGTTGCCTAGAAAATACCCTGTCTCGAGCAGGAAGCGATCCAAAGTTTTTTTGTGTTGTATTGTTTTTGTAGTGCGCTCGATTACTTCGATTCGAGATTTAAGATTCGCAGTCTAATCTGAGCTACGGTAGCCAGTGGTTCGGGCATGCGGCTGTCAAGCGGCGATCGTGGGTTCGAATCCCGGCTAGTACTAATGAGTTTTTCAGAATTGATGTACGGAATATTTCCCGTTAGCTTTTCGGTGAAGGCAAACGTGAGGAAACTGGTCTAATCGCAATAAGGTCTAGTTCTCCCCTCTGGGCTGGAAGGTCAGATGGCAGTCGCTTTCGTAAAACTAGTGCCTATACCAAATCTTGGGATTAGGTGTCAAAACGGACCCCGGGCTCCTTTAAGGCACAACCGGGAATAACGCTAGGAGCATGATGAGTCTAATTTGATATCTATATTTTTTTTATTATAAACAGCCTTAATAATAAATCATTCTAATATTTGGACATATTTTTTTAGTACAATAGGTACTTATGTTATTTTTAAGTGTGTTAAGTCAGTAAGTGTTCAAAGTTTTTTGTATGACTTGCATAAAATGTTGTTATCACCTTGCTTCTATCCTAAAGACTTGTTTTGAATACTCAGTCAAAGTACTTAATTCAACCATTAACCAACACAAGCACATAATTATTTGCAGTCTTAAAGAAAGTGACATTCATTACAGCCAAGTCATGCAATCAATCATGACAAACGCAAGGTCATGACTTTGTCAACCTATAAATACTCCAACGCTCAGCGTAAATATTAATTTGACCTCCTTTCATACACCGCTAAAGACGACAATGGGATTTCACTCAATTTCCCATAAACAGACTATACCGCAACCCAATTCGTAACGTCCTAACTACATGACAATACAAACGAGTTAGCTATTTAAATGCGTCAGAATAAAGTTCAATTTTGAAAAGTGCGCGGAAAAGTGCCCAAGGCTACTTATGTAAACGCTTATTCATACAAATCTCATATTCCCGGTAATAGTATAGTTCCGCTTACTTTCCACACCTCGTATGTTGATGAAGCGTGGAATAACAAAAGCAACCTTCGAAGTTACATAAAACAGTTCAAATTTGAAAAAAAACGTTGTTGCATTTTTAAGAGTTTAGTAAGATTAGAGTCTCGCTCGTCTCAGCCTCTCTCTAGTAACCCGTTCGATCAATCATCTTAAATGTCCCGAGGGATTATGAATGCAAATTACGCCGAAGGTGTATTAGGTATGTCAGTGATGTATGATGGGGACAAACAACGTTCAATATTATGTATACCTACATAGAACCTCATTGTGGCGCCCTCCTGCGGTACAACACGAGCACGAATTCAAATATGATGACATTATAACCTTAACTATATATTTTTGTTCAATTGACTGAAAATCTAGAGTGCTCACTAGCGCAACTTATAAATAATTGGGATTATATAAATTTAACGATAGAAATTTTAAAAAGGAGGCCACTACCCACTGTATTTTGTATTTAAGGATCTTTTGAATACACCATAATAGTTTTTACGTCATACCTGGCCATAAAGTAGGAATTAAGGCACGCATAGCGTGCGGAAAACCCCACTTCCTGGCCAGATAGAGACGTAAAATTTTGTACTCACCACGGGCGGTAATAAAGAAAGCCTCAGAGCGCATATTTATCGGCTCGGGCGTCAAATACCTGCGATCTGAGACATTCTTTGTTTAACCGCCCTAGGTAAGTAATGTACTATTACGTTGCTGGATTCGTCGATCTATGAACTCAAAAAAAAACGGCTGTTTTAACTTTGGACGCATATATTGACGAATCCAGCAACGTAAAAACTATGATGATTAATAGGGAACATTACGCAAAACTCTTCGTAGGTGGCGACACTAGCAGCGTTGACATTGTATCTCGTTCCCACTTGCGGTATTGTCTATGCAAGCATCCTTGTCACTCATTTGACAATCAATTGTGCATGTGTGTGTGAATCCCTATATTCCTATACTGGTTTACTATTAGTGGTAGTGCTGCCTCTAGCGGCAGAACATTGCAGTAATGTTCCCTATTCAAAAGATACTTTAATATATTGGCTAATGGCCCCATTCGTTAAATTTAAATAATCACAATTATTTACCAGTGGCGCTAGTGAGCACGTTAACGGCCTCTTAAGTGAAAAGTAGAGTCCGCATTTTATCCTTTGGCTTTAATCCACCTATTTTTAAACTGTTTCTGATAAGGTTTGTAATATGCACAGTATTCACTTGATATACAATCTACTGTTATTTTGAATTCAGACGACGAAAAACTGCACAAGATGGACGACCACACGATTATTGGCATAATAGGAGATGCCGGGGACTCGGCGCAGCTCCTGCAGTTCATAAAGATGTAATTTTTCTTCTTTCAGCTATTTTTATGCAATTCTATAATTTAACGGTTTGGGTGCATAACGTCCCACTCGCAAACGTCCCTCCACCAAAATTACGTCCCATTTGCAAAACGTCTTCTCTGCAAATGGTACCTTATGTAAAATACCCCATTCGCAAAACGTCCCTTTCTCAAAAGTCCCACCCACTCCTTTCGCAAAACGTTCCTTCTGAGAAAGCATCTTTAGCTGAAAGTCCCTACTGCATAACGCCCCTTTCGCAAAACGTCCCGTCTGCGAAATGACCCATTTGCAAAATGTCCCGTCTGGAGTACTCTCGACTAGGAGACTTCTCATGGGATAAGAGATGGCAAATAACGGGTAATTTTGCGAAAGGGACGTTTTGCGAACGGGTCATTTTGCGAAAGGGACGTGTTGCGAACGGGTCATTTTGCGAAAGGCACGTTTTGCGAACGGGACTATATTTATGTGAAGGGAAGTTTTGCGAACGGGACCTTTTGCAGAAGGGTCGTTTTGCGTAAGGGACATTTAGGAAAGAAACATTTCGCGAAAGGGACATTCTGCGTGTGGGACGTTATGCGCCCTAACCGATTTAACTTTGTTTTGTGCCGCAATGGTGGCAAACTAGTATACGGCCTGCTTGACGGTAAGCAGATCTTGGTTTAAATATATAAAAGTGTGCAACTTTGGAAGTCAGAAACACTGTGCTGACCTTTTATTGATTTAACCTTTTCAACGCCAACGACACATTTATCCGCACCGCAGGTTCAACGCCAACAACATATATATACATGCGTCAAGTAGCCCAGCGCGATAGCAACCTTTTTCAATTCAATTCAATTTCATTTATTCAAGATAACAAGGATCTAATATTTAGGGTTCCGTACTCAAAGAGTAAAACGGGACCCTATTACTAAGACTCCGCTGTCCGTCTGTCTGTCTGTCTGTCCGTCTGTCACCAGGCTGTATCTCAACATCAGTGATAGTTTGACAGCTGAAATTTTCACAGATGATGTATTTCTGTTGCCGTTATAACAACAAGTAGGTACTAAAAACCAGAATATATAAATATTCTTTTATATATTTTTTTTCTTTTACAATCTTACACAAATCGGCTTAGTCCCAAACTAAGCAAAGCTTGTACTATGGGTACTAAACGATGATAAACATACTTATATAGATAAATAAATAATGAAATACATAGAAAACATCCATGACTCAGGAACAAATATTTGTGCTCATCACACAAATAAATGCCCTTACCAGGATTCAAACCCGGGACCTCCGGCTTCTTAGGCAGGGTCACTACCAACTAGGCTACAGGAGGCTACCATACAACAAACGTGATTTTTTTGCCGTTTTTATAGATAATGGTACGGAACCCTTCGTGCGCGAGTCCGACTCGCACTTGGCCGGTTTTTGTTAGTATGCACTGGAAACAATAAAACTTTAAAGCTATGTTAGAACTTAAAAACTAAATTGGATTTAACTAAAGTAAGTATGTGCGCCAATGATCAGCAACATTTTCAAAATGCTGGTTGGACTTCTCCTAAGGCTAAGGTTTAACTCCGGTTAAGGTTTAACTCCGCACTAAATGTCTTGTTGATTTTTCGTGTGGTTGACAATTTTCCTCTTTGACAGAGCGTTGAAAAGGTTAATGTTGACAGTTAGAGATAATGCGTCCCTCACTCTCAACACTGCACATTCTCGATGTCTAGTTACGCAGGAAATATTGTTATTAAGGCTGCCGGATTTAGTAAGATACTTCTACAGTTGGGCTGCTCTAAATATAAGCGACATTACGTTATGCTATATACCTCACTTATGATCAGTCATCGGAATTCTCGTAGCATTTTTGAGCTGTCATAGGGACTTCCGATATACATATTTTGTCGATACATTATAGAGCAACATATCAAAGAAGATTAAAATTAGAGGTACACAACAGGCGGTCTTATCGCTAAGGAGCGATCTCTTTTAGATAACTTTTGAGTGGCTGAAAATGTTAAATAGAGATTTGCAAAAAAGCCATGAAAAATTAATAGTTAAAATTTTTACATTTAATTAATTCACAAATTATTTATAAGAAATAATAAAATATTATTATTTTTACATATTGTATTCTGTATTTATCGATATACATACTCGTATGTATAATCGGAAGTCGATAAACGAGAAGTCCCTATGACAGCTCAAAAATGCTACGAGAATTCTGATGACTGCTTATGACCAGAGCTTCCGAGGATATTATGTTGAGGGTGAGGGACTTGCATTTGTATCTAGCAGTCGACACAAACCAAGGAGGAGTTGGTAACGGGCTTAATACTCTTCTGCAAGCGGTTTTAGGCGAAAATCTACTTACCATTAAGCAGGCTGTTGCTTTTTTAATACCACCGTGTATAATCCGGTAACTTTATACATTCAGAGCTTACGTCAAATCCGGTAGTTGTGATTTTATGCAGACTTGTTTATGATGTTGGCCCAATGAATAATCCAAGTTTGTGACCTCAAGCGCCGAACGCATCTTTGTCAAAAATCGAAAATACTGCGAAAGTTTTTATTATAAACCTAAAGGACTAGTTTTTGAGAGTAACCTTCTCTGGACGTTTTTAAAGTAGACTAGATTTGCTACAATATGAGACTAGAATTGTCGCTGTAGACCCAATAGTTTCCAGGATAAAACCTACCAAAGTTTATAATTTTTCGGACTTCGCAATACTAGCAAACTCCTTGGAAAACTTGGAACTTCATCCCGCTAGAGTTGTTCGACTGACGTCTAAAATATTGCAAAAAAATTGCGGAGTACCTACTAAAAAATTATGAACTTTGAAAAGCTTTATCTCGGAAACTGGGTTCTAGTCTCATATTGTAGCGAATTTAGTCTACTTTAAAAACGTCCTTAAAAGGTTCTATCACAAACAAGTCATTTAGGGATTTCGGGGTATTTTCGATTTTGACAAAGTTGCGTTCGGCACTCGAGGTCAGACTTCGATTATTAATTGGGCCAACATCATAAATATACCCCGCTATCGGAGGTGCAAAATGGTAGCTGTCAAGTTCTAGGGATGGGTACAAATTATTTTGAAATACTAGCTATATGTCGATAATTTTCCTTTACCATAGTGAGAGTCTAAGACTTTAATTAAACGTGTTTATTTTATAAAACAGGGCTTCATAATTACAAAATTGTCTGTTCAATATTTTTCATTTTAATAAATAAAAATTATCGTTATCTTCATAGTAAGAACCATTCATAAATTAATTAAATATTAAATAAATCTCTCTTTTATTTCCAACAAAACGGCTATCGTATTCTTAATGAACAATCAGTTTTATTTAGATTCTCTGCAGTAATCTAGTGCAGCCACGATGCATATATTCAACAATAAACCCAGTATTATATCTCTATCGAAAAAGTTTATCTCAAGAGCGTTCATGCACTGCCCTGCAACTCGAAACATTAGAAAAGTACAATAGCAACCATAGTATTTTTGTTGTTAAAAATAATGGTTTATATTTCTGATGATAATGATTATCATGGATCCCAAAAAAACATGTTAAATTGAAGTCTAAAAAATGGTATATATATAAAACGAAATGTACAGAATAAGTAAGAGTATCGATATCGATATTATAAATATTTTTCCCATCCCTAAGAACTTGACAGCTACTAATTTGCACCTCCGATAGCGGGGTCTAATCATAAACAAGTCTGCAAAAAATCAGAACTACCGGATTTGACGCAAACTACCTCGTACATTTAGGTGACAAAGTTACTGGATTAGTAATAAATAAGGTAATAAAAACCGGCCAATTGCGAGTCGGACTTGCGCACGAAGGGTTCCGTACCATTATCTATAAAAATATTTATTTAATTCCGTTTTTAGTATTTGGTGTTATAGCGGCAACAGAAATACATCATCTGTGAAAATTTCACTGGAACTATCACGGTATCAGTGAGATATAGCCCTGGTGGCAGACAGACAGACAGACACTCAGACAGACAGACAGACAGACGGACAGCGGAGTCTTAGTAATAGGGTCCCGTTTTACTCTTTGAGTACGGAACCCTAAAAATAAGATAGAATTTTACACAGGAACGTGCAGCTGTACCGCTTAAGGAATACGTATTCGATGCACGTGGGTGCTGTGGCGCACTTCGCGAGTCGCACCATTGCGACGGCGATGCAGAAAGGAGTGAGTACCTAACTACATCACAAACCCCTACCCCGTAGACAATGCGCTTGTTTCTCATCATCATCATCATATCAGCCGAAACACGTCCACTGCAGGATATAGGCCTCCCCCAAAGAGTGCCGCAATGACCGGTCCTGCGCCACCCGCGTCCAGCGGACTTCCGCGACCTTATTTCTACAGAATCATAATAGTATGTCTGCAGATCTCCAGGACTAAAGATTTTACAGATTTCCAACCTTACAGATGCCCAATTCCGCAGAATGCTACTCCTAAGAGATCTTCATTTCACCATTTGTTCAACTCAATCGACATGCCGCTCTCCTAAATTACCACTATTTTGCGAATTTCCGCGACTGCAGTACCTAGCCATTTATGGAATGTGTTCGGGAATTAAAAGGACAACCACGAACTGGTTCACTGGTTCTGTAATAGCCTATTCACTCTTGTTTTGAAGGCACCTAGGTCGTAGTTCTCAGGAAATACAGATGAAAGGAGTGAATTATTCTTTTTAGCAGAGACGAGGCAAATCACTTCGTGCGAATAAATCGTAAGTTGACAACAGAAGGATGCATTCTCTCCCCACGCCTGGTCGTTCGGTGGTGGAACGGGGAAGGTGGAATTAACACTTTAAACTCTCGCGCTTTGTACACATATTTAAATACAAATACACATTTTAGTCAGAAATAAAGGTAAATAAATATCGCGTTAGACCCGGATTAAACAGTATTTAAACAGGTGGAATTAAGTCTTGCAGTTCCTGCGCACACTCTACAAAATGTATCCGATAAAATACCGATAGGCAAGCTACTCGCCGTCGGTGTTCGAGACTCTGTAGCAAACTACAGAGTAATGGTGGAGTTGTTACGAAAGTGTATGTGAGCTTGGCGATCAACTGAATCCAATGCCACTAACTGATACTTGGCGGAACCGTCGCATAGGTGGTAACTAGCTATGGTACTCAATGTACGACGAACATGTTACTAGGTATATGTCCACCATCCATGGCTCAGGCGTGGCTCATCTTATATTTATCGTCGTCATCATTATCAGCCTTTGTCAGTCCACTGCTCGACATAAGCCTTTCAATGGCACGCCACTCGGCTCCAGCTCGGTTTCCAGCTTTTCTCCTCCAATTGCTGCACGCTGCCTTACGAATTTCATCGCCCATTATTTTTATCATCAGCTTATTAATGAGTATCGATTGTCTCCTTCTGGTCAGGCTGTTATTCGAATATTTTACGGCCACTGCAAATTGTCATTGTAAGGTATAACTAGTCACATACTACGCAGAATGCCATCAACGCCTATCGAGTCCAGTACAACAATGGCTTCAGGATGTTGCTGGGACTGCCGCATTTCTGAATTGCATTAGGTATGTTAGCGCTAGCGGGAGCGGACGACTTCTACGCCATTATGCGCAAAAAATCTGCCTCCTTGCTCTGCAGACTTTGCGCTAGTTCCAAGTAGTTCCAACTCCATCCTGAAGACCATAGCCGGGCGGTTTGACTCGCGCATAATGCGCCACCTTATACAGATGCACGTCAGCAAAAGGTGACGTCGTTTCGTATTTTAAATGCATTTGTTTTTTCTTTTTTTTATATCAATTCAAATTATTACAAGGGTCATTGTCAGTCACAAAAACAAAAATCATCTTTCCGGTGGTCAATAGTTAAGGGCTTACGCTCACATATAATATGTTTTTGTACTCGACGATTAAAATATGTGTATTAAGATTTCATAGAGAATACTGCAACGTCACTCTTTTCATAGTTGTAGTCCATGTTACTGTCGAAACAATCGAAATAACTACTTTTCGATACGCTCCAGACAACTAAAATAAATTCGACCAATCACGTGGCTGCTTTACTGAACTGTAATGAATTGGACCAATAGAATCGCTTTGATGTCGTACGCTCGTTGATGTCTTTTAAGATATCAACAAGCGTACGAGCGATGAGCTGCACTTCGTTTCAACAGTATCGAGTTTGTTTAATTAGTTCAGTTGACTCGTAGAAAATAAATTTTAATGAACTCGTACAAAAAGTATTGTTCACAATAGTGTTATAATCAAGCTTTTTAATCTCGTACCTTACTTAGGCCACTCAGCAAGCTTCGTGGCCTAAACACGGTACTCGACTAAAAAGCTCTCTATTATAACACGATTGTGAAAAATACTATTTTATCACATAGACATAGAAGGGGCAACGCCGTTTATGCGAATTCAAAGTTCAACCAAAAATTAGGCTTTATAGCTCTTAACTTTGGCAATGTCCACCGAAAAGACGCGAACCTAAATCTGACAATGACCCACAATCAAATCAAATCAATGTAACGTAGGTAATGTAATTTAATAAAATATTATTCAATTCCACACAAACATAGTCCCTTAAGCTGATTGTTACTAACAAAATACCTATGGACCAACAGTAGTTTGAAATAAATGATTTTTATTTTATTTTACTACATTTTGGTCAACATACACAAAATTAAAAAATCTGAGCAGTGTTACTGGTTCATGGGTCCCAAAATTTATAATCGCCTACCAAGCAATGTAAAAGAGGCTAAAATGTCTGAGAGTGCATTTGTTAACCAACTAAAGGACTTCCTTACAGAAAAAGCCTATTATAGCCTCGATGAATTTTTAACAAACAATTAAGTACCTATTAATTTTAATTTTTATGATTATAATACCTAGTAGCTCTAAGTAAAATAATTTGTTTTTAAAATTTGACATTTGTAATTGAATTGTGATTGTATTTTATTTGCCTAAATTATTGTTACTTATTTTTTACTTTTAATTATTTATGTATTTAAGTCAAATCTGAATTTGATAAGTTTAAAGTAAACTGTTTTGAACATGCCAAGTGACCTGTAACTTATGTTATCAATAAATAATTGTATTGTATTGTTTTGCTTTTCCACAGCATATATACAACACGAAACTCCTAATCGCCGGCTTCGACGACAACGAGTCTCATATCTTTTACCTGGATGAACTGGGTACATCTATGAAAATGACGACCGTGGCGCTCGGGATTCCAGGGATGCTGAGTACGACCATCCTCGACCGGTATCATAGGCCAAGTGAGGACCTTTTTATCTTCTTCATGGTCTTATTGTCTTAGGGGCGTTCTCAAAAACTTATATTCTTCTAAAACTCCTCCAGAACCTCCAGGTCTTTAGCGTTATGTCTATTGGTACTCTTTGTGTACCCCTTGTATTTTTGTTTATGTGACTGTGTTATAAATAAAAAAAAAATCTACTCATCCTTTCACCAGACATGACGGAAGAAGAAGCCTACGGTGTCATGAAAAAGTGCACAGAGACGAATGATCAGCGGCTGCTCTTCCAGCTGCCCAAGTTCCAGGTGGTAGTGATCTCCAAGGACGGAGTGCACCAGCTGCCGCAGCTGCAACGGTCAGTAGGGGAGAGTGGGGTATCTACGAACACTTAAGCGGAAATACGAATAAAAACGAAGCTATGAACGAATCAAATCTTCTTTATTGCTTATTGTTTAGTGTATCTAATCAGTCACAAGCTCTCATTGACAATTATTATAATATCTTGAAATAAAATCAACTTCTATAACAAAAACAAAAACCTTAGTGTTCGAATTTACCCGACAGGCTTGGGGTAATTCCGAACAAGACGTGGGGTAATTGCGAATAACTAGGGGTAATCACGAACAGCCAAAAAGCCTCTAGATGTACTCTCACCGCTAGTACAGTTCTCATGCGCCCATAGTTTACACTTGACACACATACTTAATCCAATCTTCAGATGGTGGATCAGTATACTTTTCGTTGCAAACTAAGCAATATTTGTCTCAAACTTCTTTAAATTCTTTACTCCCTTCTTACTTTTAGTAGCAGCCTTTTTTAAATCATATAGTTTCTTCTCTCTCTTCCGTTCCTTCTCTTCCAAAACATCTTTCATTGGAGTGCTAGTAATGACTGTTGAATGTTGCTTCTTCTTTTCTCTTGTTTTCTTCTTTGGCAATTGGGGCAGAGAAACAATATTTAAAAGTAATATTCCCTGATTCAATGGTGTGTTAGGCCTTTATAGTGGTGATTGTTTGCATTCAACTGTCTCATCTGGTAAAAGAATCGCAGGATTCACAGGTTGAGGTAATGACTGATTCAACGATATTTCGGCAGTAACATTTGTCTCCACAACTTTAGTTGTCATTTCACTTTGGGTCACATTCGTCGGGTGGCATCCAATAACTTCAGTCACGTTAAAATTGTGCTTTAGTTTAATTTTAACGGCAAATGTAAAAGCAATTTTTCATACCATCTCTATATTGTCAATTCATAAAAAAGCTGGCTACATTTAACAATATGTTCTTTCAATTGTTTTTCCTGCTCTTCAGTGAAAACACACTTTCTTTCACATTTCGGTTAATTTATCTGTTTCCTGAGATAGTCAAATATAGTCGTTTTTGGCACAGAATAAACTATAGAAGCTTTTCTCAGTGATAGCGTCTTGTTTCTTACTTCTTCAACAGCCTTTTTTAAATCTTCTAACTGATATTTGACGTCGGTTTTTCGTTTGTATTCGCGAGACATCTAAAATGACATTCAAATATTATAACAACATTTTGCAACAGTTTGGGGTAATGGCGAACGTTCGTCATTATCCGTCTCAATTCGTTCGCGATTGCCCCGTAAGCCGAAATACAAAAACGAAAATAAATTTTCAAGGTTATTTTATCGTTGTTAAAAGTAGGATATGCGTGCACGAATCTTCTATTACAGTGCTTTTCAACCTGTGGGTCGCGACCCCCAGGGGGGTCGCGGCTACTTGGATTCTTACTCTCTAAACTTTTTCATGGCGTGACATGAAAAAGTTTGAAAAACACTGTTCTATTATAAAGCCTTGCAATGAAAAAACAAGTAAATTACACGACACAAATCGTAGTCACTACGCGAAAATTCGTTTATGCAAAATTTACATGAAATTAGGTCAACATTTTTAAGTTTTCTTACCGTGAGCAAGGAGCCCGTCCCCACTGTAACACTGCATGTCCGACACTGAGTGGCGGGGCCGGCCTCGAAAAGTGATTAGAGTGGTTGGGCTACCTGTCTCTGTCACACCGAGACGGCCTCGGTCGGCATTACCCCGCGTTCGCCATTACACTACTCTCCCCTAAACGGATAATACTTATTGATCCTCATTTCAGTGAGAAGTCCATGTATTTTATTTCAATATAAAACTAAATTAAATTTAGCTCTTTATTTATTTTACGGTGTTACTCGTTGAAAAAATTATAGACATTGGTTGAATTATGTTTTTGACCTATTTGACGTGTCTGAAAATCCATACCTAATATTATAAATGCAAAAGTATGTCTGTCTGTCTGTCTGTTACCTCTTTACGCTCAAACCGCTGAACCGATTTAGATGAAATTTGGCACGGAGATAGTTTGAGTCCAGGGGAAGAACATAGAATAGTTTCTATCACGGAAATCATCCCCTAAGATGGTGAATGGAGGGGGGGGGGGGGGGTGAAAGTTTGTATAATATATAACCACGATATAAACGAGTCCCACGTGGTAGGAGTCGCGGGTAGAAGCTAGTATATGATAAAGAGGTAAATTTTATGAGTGTAGCTTTGAAAGTTTGTATTTATGTAGGGGGTTATGTCCGGAACTACTTTTCAAAAAATCTTACACCAGTATATAGAATACACCTTCAGGATGGATAAAAGCTATATTTATCCTGCGACCTTGTTCGCGTTCTGTGTTATACCCTGAGAAAAATACGTATTTTTTGGAAATAATTAAATATCAGGCTAATTATTTGTAAACGGCTTTTATATGTAATTTTAAACAACTTTTACTATGGAAATGAATAATTCTATGGACCGGAAGTTAGGATTTTTTTTAACCCGCAAACAAAAATGCTATCAGTATTTTTATAATGAAAACATGTTTGAGTACACAAATTTGGACACTTACTACCTGAATCAAAAAATATATGCATCAGGATATAACGGCATTTTAATTAAATATTTACGACCTTGAGATAATATTGAATTTCATCTGGCCTATAGAAAGGTTTAATCATTAACAAAATAAGTGGATTATGCGCGTATCCCAAAGAACGTATATAGACGTAGTCAATTATAAAGTGAAGAAAGTTTATGCAATTTTCGCCTGATTTTTACGGAATTTATGAAGATTACTTTTCATTATTTTTTACCGTATCGGTATTAAATTTAGGTGGATTATTATTGAATATTTAGTCAAATTACCCAACCTATTTTTTGGTGTAAAAATATGGCTGATATCGATATATTGTTGTGTTTTCATAGAGCGAAACCGCAAAGTTCTCAGGGTAGTGAGCGGAGCCGCGCGGGTAGCTATAAGGCTACATACGCAGTGACAGGGTGGCGTATTTAGTCACCGGGCGTATGCGCACACCCGGTTAAAAATATTATAGACAACGTTCGTTTCACTTCGCTACTCGCGGTGTCAGTGCGTAATGCCTTGGCCACGACTTTGGTCTTAAGCGACCTGCGACCAGCGTTTTATCTGTTCATCGCGCGGTCGAGACGTGCAACGCACTGTGGTTAGTTGGGATCACGCGCAATGAACAGATAAAACGCTGATCGCAGGTCGCTTAAGACCAAAGTCGTGGCCGAGCGGTAAGCGTAGGTATATAGGTAGCCCAAGGTGACAGAGATAGCCCTAAATTGGCATACCTACTTGCGATTTAACCGTGAATCATGGTTGATACTGTACTCGCTATCTATTAGATGCGTTATTCATCCTCCAATTAGTACATTTACGAAGCTCGTTGGTCAAAGTATGTGACGCGGCCATGCCTAGGATAAAACGTCGCACGGCCAGACGACAGGTCTACTGGTGGACACCGGAGGTTGCAGCATTGCGGGCAGAGTGCAACTCCGCACGCCGAGCTTATGTGCGGTCTCGAAGGCGCTACGGCTTAGACCTTACAATTGAGGAGCAGCTGAGGGGCGTTTACCGGGAAAAACGTAAAGCTCTACAGGCTGCCATAAGTCAGTCCAAGGCTAGGGCGAGAGAAGAAATTCTGGCCAGTTTGAGCCGGGACCCCTGGGGGCGTCCGTATAAAACAGCACGGAAGAAACTCCGAGTGCAAGGCCCCCCTGCGACAGAAACACTTCCTAGAGAAGTTTTGGATCGGGTCATGGGAGAACTATTCCCGGCATCTGTGGGACACGAGCCTCCTACGATGGCGCCGCCACTTCCCGCCGTTACTGAAAACGGAGTAGATTTTCCCCCAGTTAGGGATGGGGAAATGACCAAAGCCTTAGAACGACTCCGTAGAAGACGGACAGCCCCCGGGCCAGATGGCGTTCCAGGTCGGCTACTGTTTGCTGTGGCAGAAGCATGGGTAGACTGGATTCGGGAACTATTTAACAAGTGTCTGCGTACTGGCCAGTTCCCAACCCTATGGAAGACGGGTAGAGTTTGCTTGATTCCTAAAGAGGGACGCCCTCAAGGCCACCCCTCAGCATTTAGACCTATCGTGCTGTTAGACGAGGTGGGTAAACTTCTTGAGAAGATCTTGTCTGACCGCCTCGTTCGACATCTCGAGGAAGTAGGACCGAACCTTTCTAGTGTTCAGTTCGGCTTTCGGGCAGGCCGGTCTACTATTGACGCAATAGACTACCTGAAAGTTCTCTCCAAAGAAGCTACGGATGGAGGAGATGTAATGCTGGCGGTCTCCCTAGACGTCAAAAATGCTTTCAACAGTCTCCCATTTGAAACGCTCAAGGAAGCCCTTCAGTACTTTGGAGTGCCTGTCTACCTGAGGACACTGCTGGGAGGCTACTTGGAAAACCGCTACGTTGCGTGGGAAGACGGAAGTGGATCAATGCTCCAGCGACAAGTTAAACTTGGCGTCCCACAGGGATCTGTCTTAGGTCCCACATTGTGGAACGTCGGTTTCGACTGGCTCTTGCGAGGCCCCGTCCTGCCGGGCATGAGTGTACTCGCTTACGCCGACGACACCCTCATCGCATGCAGAGGTCACTCCTATGAGGAGGCTGCCAGAAGAGCCACGGTCGGGACATCACTTATGATCGACCGAATTCATCAGCTGGGTCTCAAGGTGTCCCTTCCAAAGACAGAAGCTCTCCTATTCCATGGTCCTAGGAAAGGCCCTCCTCGAAATGCCGGAATAAGGGTAAATGGGGAGGTAGTGACGCTGAAACCTCACATCAAGTATCTGGGTCTTATCCTAGACGGACGATGGAACTTTGGGGCACACTTTGCCAAGCTTGCTCCGAAGTTAATGTCTACAGCCGCTGCCCTTAGCCGGCTGCTCCCCAACATCGGTGAGCCCAATGCCACGTGCAGGCTCCTGTATTCAAGGGTCATACGGAGCATGGCTCTATACGGGGCTCCCATATGGGTTGATGCCCTCTCGGCGACAAATAAGACCCTACTCCGCAGACCTCAAAGGGCAATTTCGTTAAGGGCCATTCGAGGATATCGTACGGTATCATTTTCAGCGGCAACGATCCTGGCCGGGGACTCTCCTTGGGACCTCCAAGCACATGTGCTCGCTAAGGTCCATCAACATAGGGCTGAGAAAAAAGCGGCAGGGGAGTTCCCCGACCGGCAGGAGTTCGACCGCGTTCGAGCGTTTGCCCAGAACGAATCACTCCGCCAGTGGAAAGAGGAGTTGGGGTCTGCGGATTACGGCTTAGTAACAGTAGAGGCAGTACTGCCTCACTTAGAACGCTGGGTTGAGAGGCAGCATGGAACCCTGACGTTCCATATGGTGCAGCTGCTTACTAACCATGGCTGCTTTGGTAAGTATCTGCATCGCATAGGGAGGGAATCCTCCCCTTGCTGCCATGAGTGTGGCGCGCCTGTGGACACGGCGCGTCACACTTTAGAAGAATGCATTGCGTGGAGGCCCCAACGGGCTGCTTTAGAAGCAGTGACGCGGTCGGACCTCTCATTGTCAGGTGTTATTAGGGCCATGCTTGACAATAAGGAAGCATGGAAGGCGATGGCCTCCTTCAGTGACCAGGTTATGTCACAGAAGGAGGCCGCGGAGCGGGCACGCGAGAATGATCCCCTCGCGGATCCGCTCCGCCGGCGACGGGCGGGAGGCAGAGCCAGGCGCTACGCGCATTTACTGCCTCCTCCGTAGTGGGATGGTGCGGGGTTCGGGGGATACCCTGCAAAAATGAATCCCACTGGACTGAATGCGCTGACCTGGCGCGCAATGTCTGCGGCCCGCTACCCTGTAGGTCGCCCGTCGGGACGTACGCGGTCGAATGCGGAAAGCGATCCCGCGGCGCCCCTTTCTTAAGGCGGAGCTGGCAATCGTTGGGGTTTTAGACGGTAGTCCAAGGCTTGCCGCGGTTAGTCCGTCATACCCGCCCTGTCCCTTCCCCGTGGCGGGCGGGATGCGTAAAAGCATTTCCCCAACGTAAAAAAAAAAAAAAAAAAAAAAAAAAAAAAAAAAAAAAAAAAAAAAAAAAAAGGTGTCCATAGGGGCACTTTAAGTATTCATGGGTATCCATCGTTATTACAGGTTATTAATACAAGTATAATTTAATTATGCTTGTATCCTGCATCATCGAACCGTTTTTTGCGCCAGTTTTGTCTAGTATAATTCCGAAATAATAATTTGTTTTGACTACTTATGTGATTTTTACAAGGTAACCGATATAGCCCTCCGAATCGCTTAACTTAAGTGGTAGTGGGCGGGCCACATTGCACGTAGAACCGATGGTCGTTGAGGTTCTCGAGGGGCGACCAGACCACATACCGGAAGGCGCGGTGGGGCTAGGCCCCCACAAGGTGGACTGATGACCTAGTATAAGTCGCGGGAGTCCGCTGGATGCGGGGGAGGCCTATGTCCAGCAGTTAAACTTCTCTCGGCTGATATATGATGAAGATGACGTGAATTTTTATTCAAATGTCGCAAGCTGGCCCGTGTTTAGGCGAAAAACACACGATATATCTTGCAAAAACTAGCGAGTAAACCTTAGAAGGTCACTGATGCCTTAAGCCTGGTTAATAGCTATACTACAGAGCATGCCAAAAAAGGACATTCATGCTTCCAGTGATGTAAAATAAAAAGAGGTAGATAGGTTATAAGCAAAAATGGCACAATAAAATAGTTTAGTTTAGTTTATTTATTTCATTGTACAATTTTCACAGAACATTTTTCTTACATTTTATTACTTATCGTACAGCGATCGTCAAGGAACATTACTGCAATGTTCTGCCGCCAGAGGCAGCACTACCACTAATAGTAAACCAGTATAGGAATATAGGGATTCACACACACATGCACAATTGATTGCCAAACGAGTGACAAGGATGTAAACGTGTCTCAGCTGTCAGATGTGCCTGGCCATTTTTAAACACGGAATTTCGTATGTTGTATATACCTCTTTTTTATAAAACATCATTGCATGCACTCAACAAACATTATCCTCCCTCTTTCAGCAGTCGAATGGTAATATGTACGAGTATTACTGAACATGAACATAATATGTCGATCCTAGTCAATGCTAAACTATAATTTATTGTAGCTAATAGCGTTCCAGACGTAATTTCCTAACCTCCACACATGCCTACACTGTCTAAGTATAACTACAACCGTGGTGATAATATGTCTGTCGTGTGTCGCTTCTTATCGCGGATACCTTGACGTAACTGTTTGTATAGATAACATACACTTACAAACATGCTACTCGCCCATAGTCTACCAGAGAAAGAGCCTATTGGTCACAGTTTCACACATGGTTGGGCAGTTGGGACCATTACATAATTAATAAATACGGTAAGTATTTGTTCCTGACTATTGGATGTTTCCCATGTATTTAAGTATTTATTTATCTATCATCATCATCATCATCATATCAGCCGAAAAACGTCCACTGCTGGACATAGGCCTCCCCCAAAGAGTGCCACAATGGCCGGCCCTGCGTCACCCGCATCCAGCGGACTCCCGTGACCTTTACCAGGTCATCAGTCCACCTTGTGGGGGGGCCTGCCCACGCCGCGCCTTCCGGTACGTGGTCGCCACTTGAGAACCTTTCCACCCCAACGGCCATCGGTTCTGCGTGCAATGTGCCTCGCCCACTGCCACTTAAGTTTAGCAATTCGGAGGGCTATATCGGTTACCTTGGTTCTGCTGCGGATAGCCTCATTTCTGATGCGATCGCGCAGCTCCATTGCCCTTTGAGTGACTTTGAGCCTTCTTATAAGGCCCATTGTAAGCGACCACGTTTCCGTGAGGGGTAGTATATGCCATAATCGCCACGCTTGGCATGCGGGTTGGCGATCGCAGTATTTCCACCGAACTTCAGGGATGCTGCTGCCCATCCCCCGGTGGTCTTGGCCGTAGTTTAAGGACATACCCGGGTCCTATTTACCTATATAAAGAAAGAAAGAAAGAAAGAAATAAACGATTATTCGAGACAAAGCAGCGTTTTGTCACGAAAGAGGTCTATCTCAGCATAATGCTGGCATTACTGCCAGCGCTGATCTTCCGATTGAACCATCGCTTCCGATAGAAGCTTATAAGTATGTATATCGTCGTCTAGTTCCCGTAGGCAGGCTTGCTTGGTTTGGGCTAGGTCGATTTGTGTAAGATTGTCCCCAAATATTGATTTATTTCATACATACCTATTAGGAGGGAATCTTAAACTGGATTTAAAGTTAATCTGACGTATTCTGTCGTGCGTGACGCGATAGAAGGACATCGGTTTCGTACATTTAGTAGTAAGTAGTTTAGTATTTGTTTTTCATCGTTTCCAGTACCCAAAGGTTGTCTTTTTAACCGACTTCAATAAAAGGAGGAGGTTCTCAATTCGGATGTATTTTTTTTATTTTTAATGTTTGTTTTTTCAGAACTCCGTCATTTATGAACCGATTCGTACAATTATTTTTTTAACTGAAAGTATATGCTTCCAGATTGGTCCCATTGTTTCCAAAACCCCAGTTGGATGATGGGAACCATGAGGAATTGAGGGAACTCCTCAAATATATTAGGCACGCGTGTAATAATTTCGGTATTTTCTATTATAACTCGTGTATTTACACCCTGAAATCATAAATTTGGTGAAGTGGAAGTGATGATGAAGACCACAGATGGCTTGTGGAACTTCTCAATGTACTTCAAACTATATAAGTACGTCACAGATTCTGATATTATTCCGTTGAAATAGCAAACAATGAAGTGCCAAAGGTAATTCTGAGATCCTTGAGGAATCGACGGAAGTTCTCAAATATTATCGGCTCACATACAGCGATTTGGTTTATTGGTCTAAAAATCAACGCTTTTGTTCTCGAAAATCAGTTCATGTGGTAAATTGGAACAAAAATGTGGAAATGTTAATGTGGCTTGGCGGAGTACTGAATTGAAGTCGGTTAAAACTTTGTTTTGAAAGTAAATTATTAGCGATAAGACCGCATGTTGGCTACCACTGTTAATGTGTAAGTCAAGTGTTGTTTTTCTCTTAGTGTAGTTTTTTTTGGTGAACAATTATGAATATTTATAGGTATTGTATAATCTTGTATTGGTTCGATTAGTTTCACAGACCACACGCATCAGATGCGCACATCACGGCTATCACACCCAGGCCTTTAAAAAGTTATAAAAAATTGCGATATCATAACGATATATTTAGTTATGTTCCAAAATATCGTTATAACAAACAAAAGCAGTAATCTCTATAAGGATATAAATATCGTAACACAATAAATATCATAACATTATAAAATACGGTCAAATAACGTTACTTATAACATCGTTTTAAAATACGAGCCGCGCTGACATCGCACGAGTGGGCGAAACTGAATGCGAGAAAGGAGTAGTCTATAACGTTATTATATTGTTTAAACAAGTATATCTACTGTATGGACAATGAACATGATCGCAATAAATGAATATGAATATGAAATATAATAGCGCTATTTAAAGGCCTGATCACACCCATCACAGGATGATCAGCGCGCTGTGTCGCGGCGACATATACTAAGTATCCGTCTCTTTCTAAGCTTACTCATTTGAAAGAGACAGATAGTCTAGCCGCGACACATCGGAGCAAACAAGCAACTCACAAACATCTGAACACAACTCTATTTTCAAGGCATTAGGCATTTTCAGATATTTTTGAACACCCTGTAATGTACAGGTGTACTCGTATGTGATGGCCTCAGAGGTGTACCAAGGGCACCGCCATAAATCTTATCACCCGCAGTTGACTCGAGCGGTGGTCTACTGCTACTTTGAAAAATGTGGTGACCCGTGGTCCACCTGACAAGTCCACCCAGTTAATACATATAATATTATTATTATAGAATGTAGGTAGTTTAGGTTCGTTAGGTATCTTCAGATGCCCGAAGGGCAAACAGACCAGAAATAGGAGCGTCGCAGAGCGGGGCTCCTATTCTCTCCGTCAAAACTGTCGAAATACCAGGAGACCATACATAGGAGAAACTGGACTTTTTTCCATTTTCATAGCCAGAACCTATTAATGTATTCGTCGCAGCGGACATAGTCCAAATTTTGAGAGGCGTTTTGCAATTAATTAAAGTAACTGTTTTATCAGCTCTGGAATACATTAATTAATTGACTAGTTCGTTATTAAAGGACGGACGCCCACATGAGCGAAAATGTTTATTTCTTTGTACGAGAAAAAAAACCCGTGGACCCACCATTGCAGTGGGCTTAGTATCAGTAGTAGGCCGTGTCGGACAGCAGGGAACGTGGCCCACAAATGGTCTCGCCGGAAGACCAGCGCTGGCTCAATTATGCTGAGGCGACACCATTTCGTAACAAACTGCTTAGTATATTATAGTTGGTAAGTACAGTATTTTAAGTTTCTTGACAGGTTGTCACGAATAAATTATTTAATTTAATTTAATTTCAGTAGCGTCAGTATCCGTAGTCGCATCACGTCACATAAGCATAAAAACAAATCCAGCTTTAGATGGCTGTTAATATGTGCCTCATCCTCTTTCTAATACCTACGTTAGCCCCATCAGATATATCGGAGCGGCCAAAGTGCTCACAAAAATCTGAACACGTCTCGAATGCCTTCGTTTACTACGCGTACAAGGGCCATTTTACGGAAAGTTTTCTACTCAGAATCGAAAGTACTTTCGAATGTTATAGGAGAAAAAAAGTGTCCCAAGATTTGTTATTCCATTCCGTTACCGTTTGCATACTAAGCTCGTATGATGGTAACGGAACGAAAAACCGAAAATTGTATGTAACATCTTAGACACTTTTTTATACTATAAGGTTCGAAAGTGCTTTCGATTCTGAGTAGAAAAAATACAATTTTACCAAAATTAAAAAGAAAACTTGAGTGTACAGCTTACCGTAAAATGGCCCAGAAACGAAACTGCGAAATAGAGTTGTGACACGAACGAAAAACCGAAAATTGTATATAACATCTTGGAAACTTTTTTTTACTATGAGGTTTGAAAGTGCTTTCGATTCTGAGTAGAAAAAATACGATTTTACCAAAATTAAAAAGAAAACTCGAGTGTACAACTTTCCGTATAATGGCCCAGAAACGAAACTGCGAAATAGAGTTGTGACACGAACGAAAAACCGAAAATTGTATATAACATCTCGGAAACTTTTTTTTACTATGAGGTTCGAAAGTGCTTTCGATTCTGAGTAGAAAAAATACGACTATACCAAAATTAAAAAAAAAACTCGAGTGTACAACTTTCCGTAAAATGGCCCAAAAACGAAACGGCGATTTAGAGTTGTGACACGAATCGGAAGCGACGGATAAAAACAAAATTCTACTTATCTTAATACTAATATTATAAATGGGAAAGTGTGGACGTTTGTTACTCAATCGCGCTTAAATGGCTATACCGATTTTGATGAAATTTTGCACGCACATAGTTTACACCCTGAATAGGATAGTAATAATAATAATATAGGATAGTCTTTATCCTATGTCCACCCAGAACGCAGATGAAGTCGCGGGCGGAAGCTAGTCTCCAATAAAGTGATCGATGCTCGAACAACGCCAAACTAAACAAATTAAAATCAAATCTCAATCCGCTACTCAAGCTTTTGTCTCCCTAATTGTGTAAATCTGTGAATAATGAGTCCCAAGATGAGTCTGTTTGGAAACTGCCGTGGGAGCCAGATAATCTCAACTGTTGTGCCGGTCACAACCTAATGCGCGAATTATACATGCAACAAATTGCACGCAAGATTCATTACATTGCGGGTTACCGAGATACCTACTTGAACTGAGTTTGACTTATCAAACCCCGCATGTTGTAAAACCGCAGCGCAATTGCGCTTAACTCTTTCCACATTCGTCACAAATATAATTCGATTCCTGGATAATTAAATAGATATTAGGGGGCAATCTTACACAAAATAAACTAGTCGTATATACTCGTATACTTAAGCGCGTCAACGCTCGTACAGTCGCTATCACATACATCGGTACACTATAGGTGTTCAAAAATATCGGCACATGCTCCCTAATCCCTTGGAAATGGAGGTGTGTTCCGATGTCTGTGAGCTGTTTGTTTGCTTCGATGTATGTGATGGCGACTGTACATTCGAACTTATAAGTGACCTAATAGCTGCGTTGTCACTGTCATCCGTTTGACAATTTCGTATGGCAGTTTAAACACGACTTTAAAGCGACATGGTACGAATACCAGACCCTTGTTTGTGAGGGCCACCGTATGAGTTGCGTATGTGGCAAAAGGTGTGTAAGCTTCGCTACTGAAATCGCTCTGGCTGGTTCGACACACCACTACTATAACTCTGACCTCCGGGCCACGTTGCAGTCATCAACATCATCAACATCATATCAGCCGAAAGACTTCCACTGCTGGACATAAGCCTCCCCCAAAGAGTGCCAAACTGACCCGTCATGCGCCACCCGCATCTAGCACGTTGCATTAGTGAGTAACAACTTGTAATACAAGTGGACATTTTCTTTGTAATAAAATGAAATGAAAAGAGGTTTCGGCTTGTTTTACAAGTAACAAGTAATTAGGTAATGGGACCCAGATCTCACACTGTTGTTACGAAACCTGGATCCAAGTTTATACACCCGGGTTATGAGACGAGTAGAGATATGTGAATACTCAAATGTTCAAAAACAATACGATCATGGTTCGAGCTCATTATTTTAATGTGTCACATCGGGGCACAGTAGTAGTTTATGTGACTGTACATAATAAAGGGCATCAAACACGAGTGTGGGTTTATGAAACGAGCCGAAGGCGAGTTTCATAATAACATCACACGAGTGTTTTAATGCCTAATTATGTACAGTTACATACACTACTTTATCTATCCACATATCATAAGCCTCCATGATGCATTCAGGAGCCGCTAATCGGCGCCGGCATCGCGGCGTTGTTTTCTGGCAGCTGTCATAGTTTTTTTTTATTCATAGACAAAGTAGAGTCGGATCCAACTGATCCGACTATCATATCGTTCGATATCTTACTTACGTGCGCCATTTGTCAAATTTGTATGCATATTGACAATTCATTTCGAACTAAACGTCATCTCGACTGATAATAGAATAGAGGTTAAATCCAATTCTTTGTTTTTCAGAGACGTTCGAAATTTGAATGAAATAATGTTATCGAACGCGATGTTATTATTTAGCAATAATAACATTTTCACAGATAAGAAATTTGTTCTAACAAAACAGTCTGTTTTTATGGTGGTCATAATGTGCGGTTCTTGAACGCATCATGGAGGGTTTATGATATTTGGATAGATAAAATAAGTAATAGTACTGCATCGGGGCTAAAACACAATGACTGTACAAATTTGTAGAATAATAGCTGAGATAGAACCGTTTCGTGACAAATGCTGTCTGTTGTTTGTCTCGAATAAATGTTTCTTTCTTTATTGTACTGCACTCGTATGACATTATAAGCTCGCTTTGTGTACCTGACCCACAGGCTGCTCACTTGAGAGTTATGATTTTTGCGAGAAAAATCACCTGTACCTTTGTAATTTTCCGGCCTTTACACACGATTTGTTGATGGTATATGAGACTCAAACTAACAAAATATTAAGCAGAAATAATTTAATTAGTGAGACAATGTGCTATAAAGTCATTTGTGGTAGGATTTTCCAGCAACATAAAGGGAGTTACGAAATGTTTTATGACTGACAGTTTCGCAGACAAGCCTTAATGAGCCCATTCATAAAGATTAGCAATGCTAACAAGATTTGTCAGCCCTTTAGGTACGCACAAGCGGTGGAGAGTTTGAGATAGATAACATTATTCGATGCATGTGTGGTATTAAACACATTTTACACCTGCCCTATAGGCTTTGGTTACACGCTTATTCTGGCGTCAGTTTTGTCCATCAGTATGATCTGTCTATCTCTGTCATTCACAACAGTTACACTATCATTCTCTCATAATACTGATGGACTGAACTGACGCCAGAATTTGCGTGTAACCGAAGCCATAGTGTCTATTTCAGCTCATTGAACGAGGAACTGAAGCAAACTTAATTCACTGCTTCAGCTTGGGCAAAAATTTACTACTTCAGCTTGGGCAAAAATTTACAACTTCAGCTTGGGCAAAAATTTACTACTTCAGCTTGGGCTGAAATTTAATGCTTTAGTTTGGGCTGAAATTTACTGCTTCAGCTTGGGCTGAAATTTACTGCTTCAGCTTGGGCTGACAGTTTGGGCTGAAATTTACTACTTCAGCTTGGGCTGAAATTTACTGCTTCAGCTTGGGCTGAATATTACTGCTTCAGCTTGGGCTGAAATTTACTACTTCAGCTTGGGCTGAAATTTAATGCTTCAGCTTGGGCTGAAATTTACTGCTTCAGCTTGGGCTGAAATTTACTGCTTCAGCTTGGGCTGAAATTAACTGCTTCAGCTTGGGCTGAAATTTACTGTTTCAGCTTAGGCTGAAATTTACTGCTTCAGCTTGGGCTGAAATTTACTGCTTCAGCTTGGGCTAAAATTCTTTTGTATGTCCATTTGTCCAGCTGTTCTTCTCTAAAGGGCGCATTTCTCAACTGATTCTCGTGAAACAAACGGTTAAAATTAAATCGACTCTTTTCTCAATATTTAATTGTATTTTAGTAAGTACAAAAACCTGCTTATATAGGGGATCGAGCTCAGAACCCGGGAGGTTAGGTTCGGAGGCACTACCCAACCCAGGTAACAGACTACAGCCGGATCGCACGAGCGCTTTTCCAACGGGCGATAAAAAAACGTTTAAATGACTCAAATTGATAAATTCGATTTAACGTCCAATGCCCAACGTCGAAAATCGAACAGTGCTCGATAAAAAACGCCACTCTTTAATACCGCCTTCGTGTGTATAAATACGTAGTATCAATTTGTGTCATTTAAACCTTTATAATATTTTAACGCCCGTTGAAAAAGCGCCAGTGTCAACCGGCTCTAGCTGGTCGTCTGTCCAATAGATTTAAAGATGTCATTATCTTCCTCTTAAACTAATGTTTATTATTACGTTTACATTTTATTACGAGAAGCGGAACATACTACAGCTAAAAAAAAATCTCACGTCAATTCGCGTCTACACTTCAATTATTGTACTAGGTATATACTCGTATATAGATTAGACAGATAAGATGTATTGTTTTATCGAAAGCAGCTTTTTAAATATTTAAAATACTCTAGTAGAAACCTGTGCGAACACGAGAATAGACAATCAGATCGTTAACCATTATGGGTTTCAGCTTAAAGATGTTTTCTTACGATTGGAGGATCGTGTGACATTAAAAGAGTAAGTAAGTTACGTCTGTTAAAATCTAACTTTATGGGGAATCCCTTAAGATGATAGCTTTTGGCACTATATTTTTTAAGATTTTATTTGTGTACGGTGAAAATAAGATACGGCCCGCCTATAGTGGTAAGCGGATAACGGTAGATCTTATGGATTCTCGTGATTCCACGAGTCAGAAGAGCGCTGCCGACCC
This sequence comes from Epinotia brunnichana, assembly GCA_963854355.1. NCBI lineage: Eukaryota > Metazoa > Arthropoda > Insecta > Lepidoptera > Tortricidae > Epinotia > Epinotia brunnichana. The sequence goes on from OY977938.1 coordinate 1,754,380, forward strand.
AATGATTCATTTGAAGACTCGCTGTGTTGACAGCAAGAGACATGGAGGTCCCTCACTCTTAACAAGTCGCATCGGGACCTCTGGCGACATCGCTGTATCCAAATGCTGTAAGTACAACCCATTTACTATATTTTTATTTTATTGGAGAAACAACAAATTTACAACAGGTGAGTGAAAAAGTAACAAATATAAGTTTGAACCTGGCGTGGTATGGACCGTCATAGACGCCAGGGGCCTATTTATCAAAAACTTGTAACTTGTAATACAAGCGGAAGTCTCTTTTCAACTCTTTTTATTAGAAAGGGAGTACCGCTTGTAGGTATTACAAGTTACAAGCTTTTGATAAACGGGCCCCAGGTCCAAACTTATAGTAAACGGGTTGTAGGACTTGTAGGTAGCGTAAACCATCAGCAGGAGTACGTCTATTTTGTTATTTATAGCTTGCATTGGTATTCCTTAAATTATTCTAATATTTTTTATCTTAAAAAATAACAAAGAGGAAAGTAAGGCGTATTTGCACACGTTTAAATATTTTATTTGCATATCAAAAACTCGTTATGCGTGATGGACACAACGAGTGTGTGAATAACCCAGTAATAGTGGATGTGATTTGACTTTCGACTGATTGATTGAGATGATAATGAATGTGAGTAGCGAACAACACTGGCCCCAGATATTAATTTCAATTGGTGATTTTGGGACATTCCATACTGAGACGTGGCCATTTCTTGGTAAATCTAATTACACAATACAAGACTTGATTATAAATTATAAATTACATTCATGTAAATTCAAAAGAGTCTGTATTGTGATCGTCGATTTGTAAAATAAAACATGATTTAAATAAGTACAGTCGCCATCACATACATCGGTACACTATAGGTGTTCAAAAATATCGACACATGCGCCCTAATGCCTTGAAAATAGAGGTGTGTTCCGATGTTTGTGAGCTGCTTGTTTGCTCCGATGTATGTGATGGCGACTGTACGAGTACCTAATCATAAAAAAAAACTATTGACTACGATTGCAACTTCAAAAACTAAAATTTTACCTGCTTTGTTTTGGAATAGGATTGTCACAAACTGCATATAAATAATCTATAATAATATGTGCTATACTGGCTCTAGGAAAGCTGTTACCATTTTCACATCTTATATGACGGTTAGGTATATAGTCATCGTTATATATGTAGTTAGTAGCAGCCAAAGTTTTAAATTATGTTGGTACCTTTTTTGTATTTTTATATAACTTCAAAAGTACCTACCGACATCGGAGATTGATAGAGCTGGTCGAAATCAAGAAAATGATACTGAAATTTAAATATCCAGGGAATCAAAGTAAATTCCACCAGAATTACCTTTCCAACCATGCAAATCACGACATTCAAATCACTTTAAAATTTCACTTTACTCAGAACCTAAACCTTCACAATACACTCTTCAACTTCAGCACCTATTGAAAATCACCGTCTCATTGAAATTTAAACCTTAAGCACATCACAAAAGGTCGTAAAGTCGTTATCGCACTATACAGATCACAAGAACCCTTTATTGAAAATCACTTAAGCTGCCGCGTTGAAAACTGAACTCTAAACTGTTACCGCAAAGTCGATATTGCGATGAAAGCTGCGCGGAGGCTGCGATGCGCAAGAGACGAGTGCGCAAGGCCGGTGCGCAAGCGACGATGAACGTTATCACGAGATGCGCCGGCGTCTTGTCAGTGCTCTTTATTCAAACAGAGCCTAACCGCCGTATTTTCCCTACTAATTTTCACCTTTTTATCAGTGAGCAGTTTTCCATCTCGTTTCATAGAGCGTTAGTGATGTATGGAAATGGAAGTATACGATGTTTTAAATAGGCAGTGTTCATTGTTTTGAGGTAAGGAGCGTGAATACTTTGTTTAAAGTTTCCGATGGAGGGTTTAAATGTGTTTTTTGATAAGAAATGTTATCAGAGGTCTAGAAGACATTCGTAATCTCCTAGCGTTGCAACCGTTTGGTTCTATTCTAACGTCATTGTCGGCTCTAGATTATTTCAGCAGTGGTATAACATAACGCGATAACTGTAATCAAAAAAGACTCAGTACCGGTATTGGCTACGTCTTCATCAAAAGTCTCTTTTAATTTAACCCTTTTCCAGGCCGGCAATAGGGAACATTACTGCAATGTTCTGCCGCCAGAGGCAGCACTACCACTAATAGTAAACCAGTATAGGAATATAGGATTCACACACACATGAACAATTGATTGTCAAATGAGTGACAAGGATGCTTGCATAGACAATACCGCAAGTGGGAACGAGATACAATGTCAACGCTGCTAGTGTCGCCACCAACGAAGAGTTTTGCGTAATGTTCCCTATTGAAAAATGACAATCAAATGTCAATCTTTTTTATTGACATTAGGATACATGTTTGACAGTCTTTATGTGGTCGATATAACGCCTCTGCCTGGGAAAGGGTTAATAATATTTGCTGTCGACGAAAATAACGAAAAAAAATAACTATAAACGCTGAATATTCACCATTTTACTCATGAGTAGTTAGGCTTTAAGCCTACTGAGTAGGTAATGTTATAAAAAAAAAATATATATTATTATGGGACACAATCTTACACAAATCAACCTAGGCCCACGGTAAGCTCAGTAAGGCTTGTGTTGTGGGTACTAGGCGATGATATATATAATAGATAAATACATATAGATACTTAATATACATGTATAACATCCATAACTCAGGAACAAGTATTCGTGATAAACACACAAATAAATGCCCTGACCGGGATCCGAACCCAGGACCTCCAGCTTCGTAGGCAGAGTCACTACCCACTGGGCTACGGAGGCCGTTAAAAGTTGGCCGTTAAATGTTATGGTGAATTAAAAACGATCCAGGGAACCGATTTTTGACTTTCGAGCGCTCGATTTTTTCACTCGAAAACAGTCATAAATTAAGAAATGCTTTTTTGAAATAGCGATAGAAAATTTAAAAACGAGTGGCATTGACCACTCGTATTTAATTATATCGGTAGAAAGTAAGTGCCTGCAATTTTATCGCTACAATCGTTTTTACTTTTATTTCATTTTCGAGCGCTCGATAGTTAAAAATCGGCCCCCTGAAGGGATATTCACCAATGAAATCGCATTATCGATGAAAAACATGCTTCAGAGCACTACTGGCGCTTTTCATCACATATGGAGATTAAGTTGCTACGGACTACGGCGTAGCGGTGTCAGCGTAGCGTGTCGGTGAACTACGCTACGGCAGGCTTATAGTTTGTGTCCTGTCCATAGAGTAGGCAATAGGGCGCATCCTTATAATTTTTTTCTACTCCGGTACTGTTATTTGCCATTTATATAGGCACTTACTCAAATATAATGACACCGATAATAAGTCGTCGAAAACTATGCTCTATGGCCCAAAAACGAACTGTTTAGCGTGCTGTTATGGTTCATAACATAAATATATTAATGGTACCAACTTCAAAAACAAATATATCGAAATAAAAGTTTAATTTACGACCAAGCATTGGTATATTATTAATTATTTTATTTAAATAAAAATAATTCATCATTTATTGTGTATTTTTTTATCAATGCTGGGTATTTTTTGTAAAGATAAACATTTCGGATTTGGTTTGGTTCGGTTGGCAAGTAGAAATAAATTAAAAGCAAAACAGACCATGAACAATTGAACAAGACGTGCCATAATTCTGATTTCCCACCAAAATTGTGAAAATGTGATGAATAAAATGTGCGTTCCTTTCAAAATGGACTAAGAAGAAAATAATTGCAGTCCTGAAGAAATTGCGTGAGACAATCATCCCGCCTGAAAATAAAAAACAATGCTATTTGGTAACTCATGTAAAGGTTCCGACGGAAGACCAGCGCTGGCCTTCTAGGTTAGCACCATGCTGAGTCGGGGCCTTTTCGTGGACCCTGCTATTTTTACGTTCTGTGTTTTGTTTTGTTACACCCATTGTTTTGTCCACGAATAAATGTTTTCTTTCTTTTCTTTCTATTTATCTTAAATTAGTTCTAGAAAAAGTATTGTATGCAACGTTGTATAACTGGTCTTAAAACGCTCGTGGCGTCTTTAATTGCGCAACTCACGCCACTCCCGTTTTAAGATCCTTCTTATACAACAGTTGTATAAAATACTAGTATGATATAATTATGTAGTTTTTTTTATATAACGATGGTGGCAAAGAAACTTACGGCCTGTCTGATGTACCACAAAGATCATTTCCCAAAGTGGACAAAGAATGAAAAACATATTTTACATAAATAATAAATCAGACAGTTTACATGAGCCAGTGAGGTCACTCCATTGTGACGAGCTGATTCCGATAAATTGCCATACTTGAACTGAAACGGCAAATTCTTTCGACATTTTCTATGTACTTACGCTCTTTTGGCATAGAAATGACGCTGGCGTGTTTTCTATAGAAAATTAACGGTGGTATTTGAAGTAATTTGCCACTAAGTCGGAGATTTACATGTTTACTGAGTGCACAAAGCCATATTTTTTTTTTAATTCTTTCATTCAACGTCGTATGATAAAACTTGTCACTTGGAGTCCATAACCTCAACTGATATGGTCGTGATCTCGAGACATTCAAAGACCAGCCACCTACACGTAACTGTCCACGAATCTGAATACCTACTGAAAATCGATATCAGATTAACATTAAGCTCGCGATATCGAGATGTACACTGTGGAAATTCTATGAATATAAGTCAGCATCGTATATTTAATAGCAGCAAATGATGTATAAATAGTCTATTTTTTGCTATAGTTACACATATCTACTACGTATCTAAAATGCAACAATGTTTAGTTTATGTTACAATCTTACATTAGAAAACACGCCATGTATGTGAATTGTAAGGTGCAAAAAGGAACTTTATTCCAAAAATAACAACAGCATTAAATGCAGTTCTGAACCACCCCTAAACATTGATTTGCGCCTATCGAGTGTCAACAGCGCACCTGTCCGATAGCCTCACGTCTCGTCCGGATATCCGGCGAACCGTCCGGTGATGCACGATACTCAACTTCCCTCATCTAACTCAATACGGGTAAACTCGCGCACTGATAGGTCTATTGGAGGTCAATTTGGATTGCCATTTCGCAATCCAATGCGTTTCTGACACTTAACTTCAGCATGGCGCGCGGGGAAACGAGGGAAACACATTGAAATTAAATTTCGATGCGAAGAGGTAATCCAATAATTCAATTAGTGCGATGCAAATCATGAACCACATTGGTCTCCTTGGCTAGATAGAGTAGGTACAGTCGACGCCAAAAATATGTTTACACTTTTGCACCTTATTCCATTGTAATAAGGCGAAAACTGTAAACATATATTTGGCGTCGACTGTACAGTGTTCTTAAATGAAAATGTAAGAATGATTGTTCTTTAAATAAAGCCCTCACTAATATAAAGTTAATGACCCAATCCTTTGATTCAAAACTTTGGGCCAGTGTAGTGTTGGTAAAGACTCAAGGCCTTGAAATCTTCATTTTTAATACTGGACTCAGTTTTTTTAGACTCTAGTCATTGAATCGAAGCTCAAGTTCTTTTCAACTTGGGGGGACTTGAGTCTTCTATAGAGACTCGAGTCTTCTATAGAGACTCGAGTCATCTACACAGATTCGAATGTTTTGTTTACGCTTAAGGCTTTTGGAACAACTGAGTTATTATTAGAACTCAGTGGATTTGTAGAAAAAGATCTCCCATTTCGATTTTTACTTTTCTTTACGATGTTACCTAAACATATCAGATACCTATGTTCGCGAAAATAAATCTCATTACATTTAATTTCAAAACTAATTGTTGGACGAATTTCGAAATTGTTTTGTTGTAGTAAAAAACTCCCCAAATCGTCCCCAAATGGTGGCAACCATTTGCATGTGACCCAGAAATCAACGTAAATATTTTTTTACTTTTATGATAGAGTTGGATAAATACGCTTTTTTAGGGTTCCGTACTCAAACGGGACCCTATTAGTAACATATCAGGTAGTAGTAGTGTAGTATAATATAAAGTAACAGGCTGTATATGATGGAACAAAGGCCGCAAAAATATCTGACACGCTCTAATGGCTCTTGGAATAGAGTTGTATAAGATATTTTTGTGGCCTTTGTTCCATCATTCCGGTGATTGATGACATTCAGCATCATATAGTTGGTAGCGGCCAAAGTATCCAAAATTAAATATAATTGCAACACGTCGTTATTACTATAAGAGTAAGCATGTGTTACGATAGGTATATTTGACTAGTGCGCCTTGGCTGGCACTCCTCCGTGGGAGCTCGACGCGGAGGTGCTAGCTGAGGCACACAGGGAGCGGGTGCGGTGGAGAGCCACCGGGGATTATCCCGCTCCTGAGGAGGTGAGGGCGGCGCGGCGGCAGACCGAGCGTAGGCTGCGCGAACGGTGGAAAAGCGACCTAGAGGACTCCCCCTACGGAATCCGAACTGTAGGGGCACTCCTTGGGTCGCTGGACGAATGGCTGGATAGGGTCCATGGTAAGGTGGACTTCCGATTAACGCAGGTGATGACCGGACACGGATGTTTCGGTCATTACCTGCATAAAATCAAAAGGGAGGGAAGCCCCGCCTGCCATGAGTGCGGCGCTGAAGATGATACGGCCCAGCACACCCTGGAGTGGTGTACTCGCTGGACCGACGAGCGCCGCACAATGGTGATGGCCCTTGGAGTGAGTGATCTCTCGCTGCCCAGCGTCGTGGCGGCCATGTTGCGTAGCGAGAGATCTTGGGAGGCGATGGCCTCCTTCTGCGAAGTCGTCATATCACAGAAGGAGGCCGCGGAGCGGGAGCGCGAAGACAGTGCGGATGCGCTCCCGCTCCGGCGCAGACGGAGGGGTCGAAGACGCGCGCGGTACGCAGCGGCAGGCCGCGTCCTCCCCCAGTAGGGCCAGTGGGTTGGGGACCCACATTGCACATGGCCCTACACGTCTGGGGGGAGGGTCAAGCGTCCTGACCCTCCCCTCCTTTTACGCGGGTGTCCTGGCACGAGTAGAAGCCGGGACCGCCGGGGGGTGCCGTGGTTAGAATGTTCGTGATCCCATGGCGCCCCCTTAACGGCAATGCGGGTGACGCCGGTGTGTTTTTAGTGGGTATGCTCCCCCAGTCACCATCACTCGGATGGCGGCGGGAGGAGAGAGTCCCACATAACCCCCAAATAGCCTTCCCCAGGCCGGGGGTATGCGTAAAGCATTTTCACACCGACAAAAAAAAAAAAAAAAAAGGTATATTTGACTACAGCCCCCCTATTCTGTAACTTGTTTTAAGCTCACCTCAACGCTCACCCACAATTATACCTTGACACCACGATGCGTAATAATTAAGCGTAGGTAGAGGTCTAGTTTCGTAACGGGTGACCGGCGGGGTGAGCCGCATTAACGCAGAGCGAATAACACCCCTTTGATGGTGCTGACGTACGAGCTAAAGTTGGAATTGTCTGTACCTATCAGTGGCGGCGCGTAAAATTTTTCAATTGGCAACCCGGAACAAAAAAAGCTATGGAAGAGTTCAGAGTAGGTATATAACTTTAGGCTTGCCTAAAAAGAAGTTTTAGGCAAACCGGTGGGAATCGCCACTGATACCTATTTCAGTTTTTTGTGCTATTCGGTCGTGGTAAAATTGGTAAATGGTAATGGACGGTTAAAACAAGTTTGTCAGTGGAAACGGAATTAAAACTGTCGTATGCATTCGTGAGCTTTTAATTGGAATTGAAAGCTCTTTGCGGTATTGGTTTTTAAATTGCCATGTAGGGAAAAGCACTTACCTAACTAGGTGCTCCATTTCTAAAATAAAATGTATATTAAATATGATGAAAAAACCTTTTTCACATGCCAGGTGAAACTGAATCATATGTGAATGTGATATCGTATTGTCTCGTCCCATTCGGTTTTCGTTTCTTTGTGTATTTGTCACTCATTCCTTATTCGTCTTGTTCGGTATCCATAACTATCTTTGGTCACATTCTTTAAATAAGTCTTATGTAAATCGTCTTCGTCAAGTCTTTCTTGGACTCATTTTTTGTCCGTCTCCCTCGTTTTTTGTGTCATTTACAATCTTTTTAGGGTTCCGTAGCCAAATGGCAAAAAACGCTGAACCGCATTAAGATTTTCACACAAAAATTGAAAAAAAAAACAGTAATTTTTGGGGGTCCCCATACTCAGAACTGAAACTAAAAAAAAAAATTCATCAAACCCATACGTGTGGTATCTATGGATAGGTCTTCAAAAATGATATTGTGGGGTTTTTAATATATTTTTTTCTAAACTGAATAGTTTGCGCGAGAGACACTTCCAAAGTGGTAAAACGTGCCCCCCCCCCCCCCTGTAACTTCTAAAATAAGAGAATGATAAAACTAAAAAAAAATATGATGTACATTACCATGTGAACTTCCAACTAAAATTGTTTTGAACGAGATCTAGTTAGTAGTTTTTTTTTAACACGTCATAAATCGTAAAAAGCAATTTATTTAACGGAACCCTTCATGTGCGAGTCCGACTCGCACTTGGCCGATTTTTCCCTATTTTATGACGTATAATGTACTGTATCCATTACAAATAAATGAGTATGAGTATAACGCGCGCTCTTGTGCTAGCCTTGTGGCAATGGGAACACGAGTGGTTGTGGGAGCCCACACGTTTTGTACACCATTAGTGGGCAGACACACGAGTGCAGCTCGGGTTTGTGGTCATCGATCGGGCAGAATCGGGTCATGTCGAGGACCGGGCTATTCGCTATCTGTCTCAACTCACCATCGACGCTTTTTTATGTGAAAACCCGGCGAGCCACGTATCAAACTTTTGGGGAAGTCTATAGGGTGTGTTATGTGATATTTTCCTCCACTAAAAATCGGCCTTCCTTTGTCATACTCGTATTAACGAATTTAGAATCTCAGGTTAAGCAAAACTTTATCCTTAGTGTATCACTTTCTATTGTTGTCCATGAGATTCGTAACAAATGTGCGTAATCAAATGTTAGGTAAATAGAGAAGTAATTTAATAACAAAAATACAAAGTTACGATAGAAATTTAAACAATATTTGTGTTCAACTAAAACTAATTAGTCAACAAAAGACGAGTTGGCATTGGCATTAAGTGCTGTGAATACCAGCTTGTTCAACTTTTTTATTGAAAGACGATATTTGCTACTGGACACTTGCACTTGGAAGATTTCGATGTTATGATAGAAATAATTATGAGGAATATGGAAACTATGGAATACCTACCTGGGCCAATCTCCGAGCGTTTGAACCGCTCGGTTCTTACGTCATTGTCGGCTCAAGATAATTTCAGCAGAGGTAAAACATACCGCGGAAACTTAAATCAAAAAAGACTCAGCACCGGTATTGCCTTACGTAACGGTAACGCCTTAAAAACGCTGAATATTCGCCCATCTACGAGTGTATACTGTATTTTCCGAAAATCGTTTTTTCTAAGTGGCGATTATAGCCATTCGCAAATTTTACCAATTTGTTTTTACCAGTTTATTTATTTTTCAGCAGCTTATTTTTCCAATAGGTTTTTTAACCATTCGCATAATTTCTCACTGTATTTTTTATAGCATATTTTTTTTGTCAATTGTAGTAAGTTTTAATAACAAGCTTTTCCGCTCTTTAAAAAAAAAATAACCTCGAAGACGAAAGCGGGAGCAAAGCTCCCACTTCCGTCTTCTAAAAGAGCTGAAAAACTTATTATTAAAACTTACTACTAAGGACAATGAGGCAATTCACTACTAAGAAAAACATAGGCTCGAATAGGAAAAACAATATAGTGGTAAATATGCGAATGGTTAAAAAACCTATTGAAAAAAAAAGCTGCTGAAAAATTAATAAACTGGGAAAATATGCAAATGGTTACAAATGCTTTCGGGAAAGGAAGCTAACGAGAAAAAACAAAGTGGTAAAATTTGCGAATGGCAATAATCGCCACTTAGAAAAAACGATTTTCGGCAGTATACACTCCCACCTACACTTGCATCATTTCACATTTTGAAGAACGTTACATCTAATAATATAATTAACGATAGGTACTTTAAAACCAATTCAGATGCATGTTGATGCATGTAACATAGATTTTGTTCAGTTGTTGTAAGTTTGTTTAAATTCAATCAAACGAGTTGTAAACGCCTGATTTTTTTGACAGCAAAGTTGCTGTCAGTGAACATCGATCAATTTATTTTAAAATAGGTTTTAATTAAATACGCGTTAAACTCTTAATAATAAAATAATGTCCTGTTAAACAGTGACATTTCCATTCAACATTTTATCAACCTAATCATTTATATGTATACCTTCCTATTAATACAGCGGTATACTTAGGTACTAGGTATCTAAAATACAAACAACTTAAATAGGAGGAAAAAAGGATATTTGTGTAATTATCCGTAAACTCTTTTTAAACCTATTATCCGTAAAATCTTTATCCTCATATTAAATATGATTCCCAAATCGTTATGGGTTTAGTTTTGCAGTATAACCAAACGGCTCAATCCACGCGTGCGCGGTGGGTTGCGTTGCGTCTTGTCACCGCATAACCTCAAAACTCGGCGACATCAAAACAATAATGGAATTGTAAATGTATTCATTGGTCTATTCATATTGTACCATCGTTGATTGGGACCACATTTTATTCGAATCGAATTGACAGTACACTTAAACGTATAGTGCTCGAAGATTGAGTTTTGTTTGAGAGTGATATTGTTGTGGCAAAAGTTTTGCAGTGATATTTTGTGTAGGAAATTAGTGATTTTACTAATACCTCACGGGTTATAAAGGTAAATATTATTTGGTGGTATATTGGGGTTCTCTTTCGCACAGGGTATGTGTCACTATGTACCGGCAAATACATTAAACCATGTATAATATGACATCACCGTGGCATTCATTTGCTCATTCGATTTTGTACTTTATTTGAATAGACACTAAGTCACTTTTGGCGTACCTACATGCATATAGGAGTGACAGAATTTTATTTGTATTGAAATAAGTTCATAAGATAGGTGCTTACACGTATTATATGATTTTTTCAGTGACTTTTTGGGACCCAAAAAGTTCTCGTTAAGAGTTTTTTTTTCTACTCCTGTACAGTTATGTGTCATTTTTATATAGGCTGTAGCTCAAATGCAATGAGACGAATAATAAGTCGTTAAAAACTCTATGCCCTATGGCTTATAAGCGCACTGTTTAGCGTACTTTTATGGTTCATATTTTTTTCATAAAAGCACTGTATAACTTTTATTTTTAAATTGGCTTGCCAACTTCAGAAATATTTCGAAATAAAAGTATTTATTTACGATTTAACATTTGTATACCTATTATAAATTATTTACTACAATAATAATGAATCATCATCTGTTTTGTGTTAAATTACATGTTTTATAAATTCATGGTAGGTATTATTTATTAAAATAAACAGTTCGAATTTGGTCCGGATCCGGATTCGGTTTGGTTCGGATGGCAAGTGCAAACAAATTAAAAACAAAACAAACCATAAACAAGAGGTGTCTTTCCGATTTCTCACCAAAATACAGTTCAAACAAGACAAGTATGGAAAAACGAAAGATGATAAACTACTAGTCCTAAACTATTAAGATTTTATTCGTGTTTGTGAAGACAAAGGTTTACGTTCCTTTTAAAATGGTCGAAGAAATTAATAACTGCACTCCTGAAGAAATTACGAGAGTAGCACAAGAACGAATACTTAGAAAATTTGCTGTCTGAAAAGTCTATTCCCTAGTCTGCTAATTATTTAAAATTTGTCGAAGAAAAAGTATTGTATGTAACGGTGTATAACTGGTCTAAAAACGCTCGTGGCGTCTTTATTGCGATGCTCGCCAAAGCTCGCGTTTTAAGACCCTTCTTATATAACAGTTGCATAATAGTAGTTTATGCAATCGTTATATAATGTATGCTTTTTAAGTCGAGTACCACGTTTAGACCACGAAGCTTGCTGAGTGGCCTAATTAAGGTACGAGACTTAAAATACTAATTATATAACTATTGTATACAATAATTTTTCTACGAGTAAACGGAAATAATAATTTATTAAACAAACTTGGTATCTATTGAAAATCGCCCTGCTGAAATGAAGCGCAGCAGCTTAGTATCTTTGCGCGTTGATGTCTTCACAGTTATCTTATACAGCTCCTTGATTCATAGGATAACTGCTGGCGGTTATCTTATGAAACCACGCGCTCCGTGACGACCTCGTGGAGCTTCAGGATTAAAAAGTATGTGATCTTAGTTTCGTGTAAGTACGAAATCTTAATTCGAAGATTAAAGTCGACGAGTAGAAAAAATACTAAATGTATATTCTTTATTGTACCAAAATAAAAAACATTACAAAACAATACTTAACACTAAATTAGATAGCAACAGGTGGTATATCGCTAAAAAGCGATCTCTTCCCGACAACTTTTGGGTAGCAGGAAATGACGAACAGAAAAAGTCATTCAGGTTTATAGATTTGATTTTACAAATAACGTTGTTACAATGCAATGTAAACGAAACACAATAAATATATATATTTTTTTGAATCAACCATTTTCATTGATGAGATAGGTACCAAATAAATAAAATAAGGAAATAATCATTCATTCATTAAAGTCCAAATTGTGAACCAGTATGTTCCTATTATATAGAATTGGAATTATACGCAATACTTAACTACTTATACATGAAATGATTTTACGTCTTCATCAGAACGGGTAAAGCGTCTTTATCTATTCGCCATTTCTAGCCACATTCCATAACAAATTTCTTTATTACCATCAAACAGCCGGAACCATACACAACCGTCAATTTAAAATTCTTTATTACCATCTAACAGCCGGCACCATACACAACCATCAATTTAAAATTATTTATTACCATCTAACAGCCGGCACCATACACAACCATCAATATAAAATTCTTTATTACCATCTAACAGCCGGCACCATACACAACCATCAATATAAAATTCTTTATTACCATCTAACAGCCGGCACCATACACAACCATCAATATAAAATTCTTTATTACCATCTAACAGCCGGCACCATACACAACCATCAATATAAAATTCTTTATTACCATCTAACAGCCGGCACCATACACAACCATCAATATAAAATTCTTTATTACCATCTTACAGCCGGCACTATACACAACCATTAATATAAAATTCTTTATTACCATCTAACAGCCGGCACCATACACAACCATCAATATAAAATTCTTTATTACCATCTAACAGCCGGCACCATACACAACCATTAATATAAAATTCTTCATTACCATCTAACAGCCGGCACCATACACAACCATCAATATAAAATTCTTTATTACCATCTAACAGCCGGCACCATACACAACCATCAATATAAAATTCTTTATTACCATCTAACAGCCGGCACCATACACAACCATTAATATAAAATTCTTCATTACCATCTAACAGCCGGCACCATACACAACCATTAATATAAAATTCTTTATTACCATCTAACAGCCGGCACCATACACAACCATTAATATAAAATTCTTCATTACCATCTAACAGCCGGCACCATACACAACCATCAATATAAAATTCCAGTCCCACGTCTATGGTAATTAAACGAGGTAAAAAAGAGCATAAACCTCTCTATAGTTAACTATTTGATTTGCCATCTATACATTTTATTTATTTAAAAATATATTTTTTCTCCCAAAACTTGACTAATATTGAAATTGAAATTGACATTAATTAATTTGTAGTTTTATTTGGTTATAAATAATTGGGCAATAGATATGAAAACAAAAAACAAATTAAGAAACTACTTAAAAAAATATTTACAGAACCTCAAAACTAAACTTAGAAACTAAAAATCAAAATCATCTAAATAAGGCCCCGCGGCATCGTGCCAAAGATGCTGGCAGCATTACCTTGCTGAATCGCAATGCATAAGCGTTGAACGAGGAAGCTGCCAGCTCTTTGGTCACCAGTTGTGTAGACGAGCTTTTTTGACAGTTCTCTTAAAAAAGCATCCTGGCGCCTGGACCCCACGGCCCCAGTGCCTCAACACCGAATACCACGAAGTGGTAATGAGGGCCGAGAGTAGAGACACTGGTACCTACTGGTATTTATTTGTTGAACATTGCGTACAATTTTGAAGGTGGAAGAGAATTTTTGGAATTAGTAATATTCATATCTTATCTACTCACTTGCTTATTGTAACCACCGTTATCAATTTCGTGCACCCTAAATTGCTTCTGGTTCCTGTGGTTACCAAGCGAAGTATGGGCTTCCTTAATTGATAAAAAAACCGGCCAAGTGCGAGTCGGACTCGCGCACGAAGGGTTCCGTACCATTATCAATAAAAATATTTATTTTATTTTGTTTTTAGTATTTGTTGTTCTATAACAACAAATACTAAAAACATAAAACAAACAAAAGCGGCAACAGAAATACATAATCTGTGAAAATTTCAACTGGAACTATCACTGTATCAGTGAGATACAGCCTGGTGACAGACATACGGACGGACGGACGGACAGCGGAGTCTTAGTAATAGGGTCCCGTTTTACTCTTTGAGTACGGAACCCTAAAAATTGAAAGCAATTTAGGCTACCATTTTTAAAATGCATGTTAATCATAAGACAATAATTCATCATAAACACACAACAGACACAGAGTAACATTAGAATAAAACAATATCTATACACATATAACACAATATAGGTACTTACATAATAAATAATTTAGGTACACGTCAAAGTCATTCGTTACAATTTATCATTATGATTAAAATATTCTTGTAGTGAGTAGAAATTATATTTAGAAAGCCACTTTAAGACAGCAGTCTTGAATTTACTAAATGGTAGGTCTAATATTGTAGGTGGATGCTTATTAAATATTTTTACCGCCATTCCATTCCATAAAACAGATTTATACTCAAAACCCTAAAAAACTCCGCACGGATAAAAACTGCGTATAATTTTATTAATTCAATTTCCAAGTCCAAAAGTTCGCAAACAAGTTTTAGGTAACAAAGAATTTTATCCTTTTTATAATCCTATGACCCTTCGGAAGAGGGTCTCGTACTGGCCGGTTTTAAATGCAAAATGGCTCATGCTTACTAAAATACTTGGCAGTTAAAACCTTTTTATAAAAAATGAATGTCACACAGCGCGTGGTGGGGCGAGATAAAATTATTACCCTACTACGGTAGACAGGGTTATGAATGTTATAACAGTATTATCACTTCAAATAACCGCTTATGCTGTCTTTAATTATCCGCCACAAATCAAAACGCGCAGAATTCAAAATACAAATACACAAAGCAATAGATGCCTTCTTGCAAATCTTGCAAAATAAATGGATTTGGAATAATAATTTTACTTACCTACAAGGTTTCTCTGGCAGTAACGTACAAATCCCATTGAGATTATTATTAGTGAAGATTACTTATAATAATTTCTACGTTACGTTACAGTAGGTAATAAATTGTGTTATTTTTTTAAGCTTTGAATGATAAATGCTGTGTGGTACAGACTACAGAGATACGTATCATAAAGTGAAAAAACAGGAATTCATTCTTATGACAATGTCAACAGGGAACAAGTGAAATTAGAAACAAAATATGAAAAGAAACAGACTGTTGTCTTACAAATATTGCCTATGTCCCTCCCACTACTAACAGGAATCGAATAATACCTGAAATGTTAAAATTCATCAATCCTTTTAAACTGCAGAGCGTGCCAAAGTAATTGACATAAGATACATATAAACACATAGATACAAATATTACAAATACAATTAAATTTAAGGAAAATTTGAAGAATTTAGGCTCCGAGCCGGATTCGAGCATGCGACCTCAGGCATAATAAGTTTATAATTTATAAATTTCGCTAGCAGCGTAGCGTAACTGCTTTCTTATACAAAATGAATAATCCTTCTTCTTCGGCAGTCGTGTAAAACTTTTCTCACTTTATCTGTATTTGATTTAAACGTGAATCATCGTATTGTTTTTTTAGGTGATAGGTAGGTGCTTGTTACTTTATTTATTTCATCATATCAGCCGAAAGACGTCCACTGCTGGACATAGGCCTCCCCCAAAGAGTGCCAAAATGACCAGTCCTGCGCCACCCGCATCCAGCGGACTCCCGTGACCTTTACCAGGTCATCAGTCCACCTTGTGGGGGGCCTACCCACGCCGCGCCTTCCGGTACGTGGTCGCCACTCGAAAACCTTTCCGCCCCAACGGCCATCGGTTCTACGTACAATGTGCCCCGCCCACTGCTACTTAAGTGTAGCGATTCGGAGGGTTACCTTGGTTCTGCTGCGGATAACCTCATTTCTGATGCGATCACGCAGAGAAACTCTCAACATAGCCCTCTCCATTGCCCTTTGGGTGACTTTGAGCCTTCTTATAAGGCCCATTGTAAGCGACCACGTTTCAGTGCCATATGTCATCACTGGCAACACACACTGGTCAAAGACTCTCGTCTTGAGACACTGCGGAATATTGGACGAAAAGATGTGCTGTAGCTTCCCGAATGCTGCCCAGCCGAGTTGGATTCGACGATTGACCTCTTTCGCAAAGTTGGACCTACCTAACTGGACAGTCTGTCCTAGGTATACATAATCGTCTACAACTTCGAGCGTAAAGTGTCCGATTGTAATGGGAGTTGGTACTACATGGTCATTTGACATGATCTTCGTCTTATCCATTTTCATTCTTAGACCAACTCGCTCGGAGGCTTTACTGAGGTCATCGAGCATCGTACTTTAGTCCCGCATGGTATCAGCCAAGACCACTATATCGTCCGCAAACCGAAGGTGAGTGATGTACTCGCCGTTGATGTTGATGCCTAGCCTTCTCCAGTCCAGAGTCTTGAAAACATCCTCCAGTGCAGCAGTGAACAGTTTTGGAGAAATAACATCTCCTTGCCTGACTCCCCGCTGCAGCGGAATAGGCTTCGAGTTCTGGTCCTGGAGTCAGACTGACATAGTGGCGTTCTCGTACAAACACTTCAGTACTTCGATTTGAGGGTGGCACCGCTGGAGAGACTGTAATACAGCCCGGGTTTCGACGGAATCGAAGGCTTTCTCGTCTTATTTAGTCCACAAACGCTAAGCAGAGAGGCAGGTTATACTCCTCAGAGATGGAGATTTATTTATTTTTTTAAACTTTATTGCACAAAATTAAAAAAAAATGTTCAAATGGTGAGCTTAATGCCAAATGGCATTCTCTGTCAGCTAACCACTGCGCCTAGTTATTAGCAGCCTTCACATAAAGTTCGGAACGCGGGAAACGCCTCGCGCCATTTCAACCCTTGTTCCGAAGCGTACGTGTAATATGCACGCCACGCGCGGCGGTTGACACTTTGACAGTTAAGGGGGTGCATTGGAAATTATCGCGTGATTTGAAACGCCGCGCCGTTCTGACTACATTAAGAAACAATAAGGTCTGATTTTTAGATATGTGATTCTTGACGATATGATTGTATATCTGATTTTTTCAATACATGATAGCCAAAAAATTCCTCGATAGCGAAAAAATCCAAAGTTGGGTCTTTATTTTCCTTTTTTTACTCAGCCTACTCAAACAATACATTATTTTACGACACAATCAAGTTATGACTATAGTATTTTATTTCATCTAAAATCTCACTTAATGAAATATAAATAAAACTTCACTAAGTTAGGTATTTATCGAAATTAGTCCAAAAGAGCCTTCCCTAAGAGTGTTCTCTTTCTCAATCTCTTTTTCTCGTGCGCGGAAGGCATAAGCATGTCCCTGTCAAGGGGGTGTGGTTTTTGCGAATCAACTCGAATCAAGGTATCCCCTTAAACCTGTGACATGAACGCGTACGCATGTCACTAAAGTTTTGCGCTCGCATCTCGTATAACCGCAATACGCAACGCAATGGCGGTTATGGAGCGTGGAAGCTATTACTGATTTTATTCGTTTCTTCCGTGCTTCCGTGAGCATCGACGTCTGTGGAAAATAAAATGTACCTAAAGACTACAGTTGTTGTCTTTAGGTAGTTGTTGCAAGAAAATAGGATTTGCATCAGCGAATCGCGAATTTGTGTCCACACTTTTTACCCACATTCGCTGTTGTTTTCAGTTGAAACGAACTTCTTATAAACCCAACTAACGCAACGACCAAACATTGATCCATCATTGTTGCTTCTGAGCCGAGTAAAAAAACTTTGGAAATGATCACACTCCACGCGCCAGTCCAAAACCGCGATCGAAACTACAAAAATCGTTTACACGCACAGTTTGGACTGCGGGCAGGCAGAGATCACAGATTTAACCGCCATCCAAACCGTGGCCACATTTGATCGTAATTAGCGCATAACAGTTTTATCCGTGGTAAGACCCGACGGATGGACCGACGGTACTATCCTCGGTTCGGAACGCAGTCCCAGATCTGTAGTCCGAACTTTATGTATAAAGCCCGCTATGGCCGCTATT
Organism: Epinotia brunnichana; assembly: GCA_963854355.1. NCBI lineage: Eukaryota > Metazoa > Arthropoda > Insecta > Lepidoptera > Tortricidae > Epinotia > Epinotia brunnichana. Next base: position 1,772,870 of record OY977938.1, read on the forward strand.
CATTATATCAGCCGAAAGACGTCCACTGCTGGACCTCGGCCTCCCCCAAAGAGTGCCAAAATGACCGGTCCTGCGCCACCCGCATCCAGCGGACTTCCGCGACCTTTACCAGGTCATCAGTCCACCTTGTGGGGGGCCTACCCACGCCGCGCCTTCCGGTACATGGTCGCCACTCAAGAACCTTTCCGCCCCAACGGCCATCGGTTCTACGTGCAAAGTGCCCCGCCCACTGCCACTTAAGCTTAGCGATTCGGAGGGCTATATCGGTTACCTTGGTTCTGCTGCGGATAGCCTCATTTCTGATGCGAGCCCGCTATTATGTGTGCGGAAATGTAAACGGGCGATTATTCAGCGTTTTTTTTTCGACATAGTCGTTGACAGAAAATCTACTAAAAGAGACGAATATCAGAGTCCACTTTTGATGAAGAGGTAAGCCAATACCGGTACTGAGTATATTTGATTAATGTTTCCTCGGTATTTTTTACCTCCGCTGAAATAATCTTGAGCCGACAATGACGTTAGAACCGAGCGGTTCAAACGCTAGGAGATTCGCCCAAACAACAAATATGAAAATAAAATACTTACAGATAAAAAAAAATTACACTGCGGAAAAGGAAATAAGGGTATGTCCATAAACTGACGTGCTCCAGAAATGGGATTTTAACTCGGATTTGTGCTGGACCCAGTAAATCTCCGTTGGAGACGGCTGCGGTCTTTGATATGTCAGACACCGTAATTGGGAACTTTCCTGGGTAAAAAAATATAATTCTATTTAAGTCCGTCAGTTAGACCGCGTGACGTCATATTATGCTAAAAAGTGTACTATAATCTGACGTCACATGAAACTTTAACAGGTTATATCTTCATTATTTTTTTGTTTAATTGAGAAACAAAAAAATACGTGCCTAATATTTTTTGATAATCTACCTGACTACTACCTATGCGTTAAATAGATTTTTTTAGGAAAGTAGCCAATTGGGTTCTTCAATCTTTCTTTATATGCGTTTAGTTTGATAAATTCATGTGTAGTAGTTATGGGATACTAGCCTCGTTTTTCGTGTTTTCCGAATAAAATCCTGTAAATGAGAAATAGCTCGATCGGTCGCCCTCCTAAACCTCTGTTTTCTTCATGAAATGTGTAAAAGCTGGTGTAAATTCCCCAAAGCTCAACCAATATAAAATTGAACTTTATCTCTTTAACACCTTTGTTGAAGGTCGATCAGACCCGACAAATAGACCGGAAAGATTAGTCGCTTAGCACCGCGCCATTTCGTTTTAACTTCACCTTACTCCTTAGGCGAGTAGGGTCGCCAAATAAACTATTTGTTTTAACGAATAGGACCATTTGGGATAGGAAGGATCCTCATATTCTAGCTTATTCCCAAATTAATCTCGTATATATTCCACGTTAGTCAAATCAAGCGGTAATATAATTGCCCAAATCTGAGTAAAACTAAAGTTTGGAATATAAAATCGAAGTAGCGTTACCAAAGATATATAAAACTATTTTTCTTGTAGTTTACGCAACTGTACATTATGCCGTATATTAATATGCTCGTAGCTGGGACATGTTGCAAATATAGAAAATGAACATACAGCATTTTATATGCAGGTGCATTTAATAGTCCAAAAAAAACATGCACAGCGTTTTGAATGTTTGCGTTTCGCAACGAAACCTAATATATGAATGAAAAACGTTCCATATTTTTTACAAGCCAACTTTTTATGAGTGCTGACTGTACCGGACTCCGGTTTAATTTTTGTTCATTGGGCTGGCTGGAGTATAATTTATCTAAAGCCAGAACGACTTTTATTAAACTGACGTCGATTTTCAGTGAAAATCCCGCCCGATACGATTTATTATTCGGATAAGAAGGATTTTCCGGTGCAATTGTTTTTAGGGTTCCGTACCAAAAAGGTAAAAAAGGAACCCTTATGGTGCGACTCTGTCCGTTTGGCCGTATGTCACAACGTTAAATATTTCAGGAACTAGGTACTTAAGCTATCAATTCGAAATTTGGAACAACTGTTAAAAGGGTGAAGAAACTTGTATGGAAAATGAAAATTTTAAATATACATTTTTATTTTCTGTGTAGACGAATATAAAGGGGGTTAAAAATGTAAGTCTAGTAAATAGATCAAGTGGGGTATCATATGTAAGGGCTTGAGTTGCACTTTCTAAAACCGTTTTAAATTTTCTTCTACAATGGTTAAACTTGATAAACAAACATACTAGGTTGTAAGTTGTTAGTACCAAAATGCAGATGGCGCTTTGCAACGGTAACTTCTACTATGAGCTGTTTAAGATTGTTTAAGAATGTATGGGGTCCTGACATGTCGGGTACCAGGTGTACATCGATATGGTGTATGAAAGTTGGTACGGAACCCTCGGTGCGCGAGTTTGATTCGTACTTGACCGGTTTTTAATGTATAGTATCGATTTTTTAGCTAAGCTTTATTGAGAAAGTTTTTTTGCTTTAATTGCGTTTGCATTATTTTAATATACCTAATATAAGGGGATTTGATATCGGTTTTCTACGAATGAACGGTATAATATGTCTTTGGTTCGGGCTGAGTCTGATTATGATAAATTAGTATTGCTTGCTGAATAGGATTATTGTACTTATTTTGTATTATATTTTATGTACGTCGTAGTATCCTCCTAACATTTGAAGCGAACTATATAACGTAACGTTTGCTTTAATTAATTAAACCCACAATCGTCTAAAGACAACGAGTTGGACACAATTTTATAGTCTGAAGAATATCAGAAAACTTAAACGAAGAAGAAATAAGGCTTCATATGAATTAAATTCGCTAGCCTTCCGTGAATACCTTTCCAAGAGAGCGTTACTATACCTACTTCCAGATTATCTCATTAGCTGGAGGAGTTATCTTTTCTGATTATCTGACAAACAACATGTTTCAGTTTGTTTTTTAAATGTTCAAGTGTTTTAGCGGGCTCTCTTCTCCTCTCACTCGTGTCCTATTTACGGGAAAACAAGGTGGCTAAAACAAGGTTGTCGTCGGCTTAGAATAAACTAATTGACACTTCAACTCAACAAGCCCTCCGCACTGGCATCTTGCACACACAGAATAGTAGGTATAATTATATTGTTGTCAGTGTGTGATGTGTGTTAAGTTTTTGACAAGATCAAATAGTATCAAACAGATCGAACTAGCATCTTAGTAAGTTCATTGGGGTTTGTTTTATGGGTGCTGAATGATGACTTGACGACATATGTATTTACTTAAATACATTGATTACAAATTAGGAATTGGAAAATAGGTTTGTTTCACAATCTTAAATTTTCAAATTAAAATATGTTTTTTAGGTCGAGTATCGCTCGGCATGTTTCGAACCGATTCGCGGTTCCTACTTCCTAGTCATGAGAACACGCGTTGCCGGCGCGTTTTGGCATTTTAACTTTTTTAACTAAAACGTCGTTCCAACCTAATTTATTGTACTATACACTTGCTTATAGTTTATAATGAAACTGTATCGCCATTAATCGATTGCTTCAAATGATCAATATAAACAATCTTCATCCATGAACCTCGATCGACAGTGACCACGACCGAGTCAGTGCCGTTTTATCAGCTTTACGATTCACTACTCGTCTCAGACGTCCCGTTTAAAATGAGCTCCCGGCTTATTATAACTGTCGGTAACCGGAGATCAGTAATATTGGTGCTTCAGTGGTTGATAAATGGATTTTAAAGTCGTTATCAGTCAACTCGTTATATTCATTAGGTGCGGTCATTTCCACGGCTCAGAGTACTTTGAGACAAACAAGACGATCGTATTCGTAGTTGTTGGTGTTCTTTATTTTGAACGGTTAGTCGGTAGTGTTTTGTTTTTATTTCGATTGTTGTGTTTTATTTGGATCGTGATTGGTTGTGTCAAGTTGTGACGTATCTAGAAAGAGTTTTAAAGCAATGATAAACACATCTTTCTGCTAATTGTAAGTAGTGTTTTGTTTGTGTTTATTAATATATTAACTTTTAGTATAACAAGTTTTCCCATTATTAGTAGGTATAGTCGACGCCAAAAATATGTTTACACTTTTGCACCTTATTCCATTGTAATAAGGCGAAAACTGTTAACATATTTTTCGACGTCGACTGTACCAATATCTAATGTAATTTGTCCGATGTAGGTACTTGTTATGTCTATTGTAGCAAATTACATAATATATTTGTATTATGAATAACGATACGCACGAACGATTCTATCGTCTCCAAGTATTTGTAAACTTTAGTGCGAAAGAGGCAACATACACCAAAAACCAATTTAAAAACGCAAACAAAAACAGTGTGCGAAAATTTGAATTGTAATTTTACGGACCATTATAATATAATAACATATATATTAGTATAAATAAACAGTGATTTTAACAAAAAGTGTTCATTCTGCCTACACAAGGTTGCCGCAAGGCTGAAAAAACTATTTAAATACGATTGTATTTTTTGCCTTCTTTATCGCTCGAGGCGGATTTACAAGTCTGATAAAAATTATCCAACAATAATATAACGAGGATTACATATTATCCGAAGCGGTGTCCTGTCATCTTTATCTTCTATTGCCAAGACTGATAATCATTATCGAAGAATAGACTAAGAGATCATGACGGTCCTAGATATAGTTAAGAATGATCCCGGTGAAGAACATAAAGTGATATTACCAGGGAGCGTCATGGATAACTTAAACACAAACATTGAAGAAAAAGTGACGTTTGAAGTGTGCAAGTATCGGTGGGTGATATTAGGGTTATTTGTGTTGTTTTCAGCATCGAATGCGATGCAATGGACGCAGTACACGATCATAAGCGATGTCGTGTCGAATTATTATGACGTGCCTAAGACTTTGGTGACGTGGACTTCAACGATATACATGGTGACTTATGTGCCGCTGATATTTCCTGCGAGCTGGCTCTTGGATAAAACGGTGAGTGCAAATTTATAACATTCTAGCTTTTACCCGGCGTGATAGTTGGACAGTTGAAATTTTCACAGATGATCTATTTCTGTTGCCGCTATAAAAAAAAGGCATAACAACAAATACAAAAAAAACAAAAAATACAAAAAAAAACAAAAAAAACAGAGAAAATTAATATTTATACAACAGACGAGTTTTTTTGCAGTTTTTATAGATAATGGTACGGAACCCTTCGTGCGTGAGTTCGGTTTGGGTCTCGTTTAAAACAAAAAGTCCATAGGTAGTTTAAGCGATAATTATTTACACGTTAATTCATTTAAAATGCACAGTTACATAAGCGTATTAACTAAACTATGTTAATTACTTAACTAACGCATTTGTGGTAAGTGCCGTTAGTATATTAACCACCAAAACCAATTTCTGAACTGGTCCTCCGAATGGATAACAAGCAAAAATTATGTTTTGTTCTTAATTTGTATTTTACTTTTTATGGTTATATTGGCGAACGAAATGAAATAAGAGAATAATTTACAAAATGACCGACCTTAAGGGCATGCCTTGATTCGAGTTGATTCGCTAAAACCACGCCCCCTTAACAGAGACACGCTTATGCCTTCCACGCACGAGAAAATGAGATGCAACACTCTTAGGGAAGGCTTTTTTGGACTAATTTCGATAAATACCCAACTTAGTGCAATTTTATTTATATTTTATTGAATGAGATTTTAATTGAGATAAAATACTATACTCATAACTTGATTATGTCGTAAAATAATGTATTGTTTGAGTAGGCTGAGTAAAAAAAGGAAAATACAGACCCAAATTTAGATTTTTTTCTCTATCGCGGAATTTTTTGGCAATAATGTGTTGATTAAATCAGATAAACAATCATATCTTATTGTCAAAATCAGACCTTATTGTTTCTTAATATAGTCAGGACGGCGTTTCAAAGCGCGCGATAATTTCCAATGCGGCCCCTTAAGACATGTCAACCACAATCCCTACTTTACTACTCAGCAACAAGCTCCGTCATTATGCTTATCTTAAGCTCTGTAGGTATAATTTTCTTACGCTAGGACAGGAGGATCGATTTTCGATTCAAATTTATATTAAAGAAAATGATTGAAAATCGTTTCCAGACTTGTTTTAAATCCTCCGCATTATCCGAGTTTGATGGTCTTAGCCACGGACGCGGAAACCATGGGGTCGATTAGACAATCACGTTTCGCATTCTTGTATTAGTTTAATTTGCTCCCATTTCACTCGCGACAATCTAAAGATCATCAAATTAGGCTGCGACATATATGTCTCAGATAGCCCCTCGGGGTTGATATTGACAAAACTTACCCACCACTACCACTTAGGCTACGTCCGCACAGGCAGGTGGCTTGTTTGGCGCCTAGATCCTAGTGGCTTGCATTCTGGCTACTTGCTGGATACACGGTGGCCCCACTGAAGGTGATTTGCGTGGTGGGTCACTCGGTGCCTCGGTCATTTGCTATGGTAAATGTTTTTTTTTTATAGTAAGCTCAATAAAACTTTAACATTATCTAAGTGAAAGCGGCACAAGGTAGAGATTAGGTAATAACAAGCAGACATCGTTAATGTTGTAGCATTTTTGGTGCAGCGTAGTGCTGTTATCGGAATTGGCATGGACAATATCAACCAAAATTGTTAATTAGGGTAAATATTGACATTATTAATGCTGATTAAGCATTACGATTGAAATAGTTTAAGGTAGGTGAACCAAAGATGGACTCTTCCATAAGTTTTATTAAAACAATTACATTTTATAGAGTTCATGAGCCGGATTCCACAGAGGTTCTCTTTTAAAAACTGATGCAATTAATATTTCATCCATTTATTTCTTCTAAAATGCCTCGCGCCTCGCGACAAAAAACCAACACGTTCGTTTACTTGGATACACACGCTAAGCTACTAACTAGGCGCCAAGCGCGCAGTGCGGCCAGTCGCGAACATTGAAGAATGTTCGTTTTACTAAGCTACTCGCTTGGTGACTCGCTAGGCTCTAGGCGCCAAGCAAGCCGCCTGCCTGTGCGGACGTAGCCTTAGAAATGATTAGCAAACAGGCGGTCTTATCGCTAATAAGTTTCTATCAAAAATGATTTTTTTCATACAAGCTTTTATTGCCCACTGTGCTTTTTTGTATACCATCATCAACTACTCATTGTGACGGCCACCGTCTGTCTCCATCATCATCAGGTCAGCTCGATTGTACCATAATATTGAATTGTCATCCAAACTAGACCAATACCCAAAATTTCAGCTTAATCGGATAACGGCAAGTAACTGAAAAATGGATTGCAAATTTTGACGGACAACTTACATACGAACAAGTCAAGTTAATTTAAAGCTTGTAATAAAAAGCAATCTCTTTCAGACAACCTTGATATTCTCTGTTGATAACATACTATATATTATCTTTGCAATATAAGATTCAGGCGTCTCAACTCTTCGATAGAAAATGGAACTTAATTACTAACGAGTTGCCAAAAGTTAACCACAGTAACAAGATCTCTCCGCCGTCTAACTCGCTTTGAGGTTTCTCACAAAACTCCAAACGCCCCAAGCCACCGGAGACCAGAGTAAATTGGCCAGTAAATTGCACGTATAAGATGAATATTCCAACGTTAATTTCGCTTGAAAGAAAATACTGCTTGAAAACAGTGATTTAGAAGATTCTTCGAAACGTTCGGTAATCGCATTACATCCGTTAAAATCGGATTGTGTTTGGATTTTGTCATCTTTCTACAGGCGCACAACTGACAGCGCTTTATTAAATTTTCAACCGACGAAAAAAACGGAGGAGGTTCTCAAGTCGACGCGTATATATATATATATATATATATATATATATATATATATTTTATGTATGACCACGCATAGCTTTTTACAGAGTAGTTCGATTTTGATAATTCTTTTTTTATTGGAAAGGGTATACCCCGATGTTGGTCCCATATAAATTTGGAAAAAAAAAGTAACCTTAAGGGTAGGAAAATAGGGTATGATTGATTTTTCGTCGGTTAAAACTTTGTTTTTAAAGTAAATTATTACCATCTTGTCACATTCAAAAATGTCATAGGTATACGCAATGATGTCATATAAAAAAGAGGGGTAGGTATACGCGGTAAAATTGTTGCTAAATAACCAAAATAAACCTTTTATGAAAGCATAACAGGCATTGACCATGTGGAAAATAGCCTTTTTTAGTATCACACATGGTTATGCCACAGATTATAATTATAATAGTGTTATGCCTCGTATCGAACGGTACGGTACCGTATTGGTTTTAAGTCTAATTTGTACACTGTATGTACAATATGTGATGGTAAATTAAGTTTTTCTATGTCTATGTCTAAATAAGCGTAATAGCAGCGGACTCACATGGTCGTTGGCGACCCTTAGAAAACGTGTACCTACCACTCCGGACTACAGTCTCTCTAGAAAACCGTGACAATATAAAATAAAACCCATACAATAGTTAATTAAAGTTTTATTGTGTTCTTAAGGGAACTGGTTAAGTAAAGACTGCAATGTCCAAGTTATTTGGCCGACAAAGATGGATGTCCCCGTGGTTGCTCAACAAAGGATGAAATGTAGCTTCAGATAAGAGGTTTAAGTTACTGGGAACTCGGGCCCGCTTTCAGCACTCATAAGGGCGTAAACGACAAAGATTTTGTATGCATGTTGCCGTTATTCTTCGCGTTGTCTTTAGTGATATCAGCTTGCGGAGATAATTAGAGCAAGTGTTAGGTTAAAGTGGGTCAGCTTTCTCGATCCTTGGTGAAATGCTCTCCTTTGTTTGGGCTTTTGGACTAGATAATGCTGGTTAATATAAATCCGGTGTTCTGCCTTTTCGCAGAACTATTTTTGGCCGACTATCATTTGCCAACTAACGTTTCGTCGAAGATTCACTTTGACAACTAACGATTACCAAAATGTTATATGACAACTTTTTAATTCGCAGAATTATTATAAAGCGGATTATTATAACGCCTTTACACTTTTGGCAGACTCATCATTTGTCAAATCTTTCACTTGGTCGAACAACTCTTGGACGAATAACGTTTAGTTGATGCAACAGTTCACTTTTCATACATTAGGCAAGGCAAAAGATACTAGCATAGATAACAACGGCAACAGGAACAGCAGGGACTTAGTGGCAAAACCGACTCGGATCGCGGATAGGTTAGAAGACGAAAGCGGGAGCTCTGCTCCCGCTTTCGTCTTCGAGGTTATTTTTTTTATAGAAGAGCGGAAAAACTTGTTCTTAACACAAAACCGACTCGGATCGCGGATAGGTTAGAAGACGAAAGCGGGAGCTCTGCTCCCGCTTTCGTCTTCGAGGTTATTTTTTTTATAGAAGAGCGGAAATACTTGTTCTTAACACAAATATTGTAACAACGGCAACAGGAACAGCAGGGACTTAGTGGCAAAACCGACTCGGACCGCGGATAGGTTAGAAGACGAAAGCGGGAGCAGAGCTCCCGCTTTCGTCTTCGAGGTTATTTTTTTTATAAAAGAGCGGAAATACTTGTTCTTAACACAAATATTGTAACAACGGCAACAGGAACAGCAGGGACTTAGTGGCAAAACCGACTCGGATCGCGGATAGTAAACAATAAACTACCAAATGTATATTATGCCAACTAAAACATTAAGCAATATGAAAGTAGGCGTTTTGAAAAATTACATTATAAAACACAGACCACATGTTGAGTTGGTAACTGTTCAGTTGGCAAATAAAACAAGTAACTTAGATAAGTTGGGGAATGAACGTTCGGCGAAATAAAATTACGCGAAACGTGAGTTGGGGAGTGATAATCGGCCATACCTACAATTTTCGGCGATAAATAAGAGAGCCCCCACTTTATAAACTTGAGGTACGGTACGCATTCTGTGTATGAATATTAAAATCTATTTGGTTCGTCTCTGTTGCGTAAGCGCATAATCAAGTATGTGTGAGCGTGACAGCTCGCTCGTATTTATTTATATGTGATTGGATTTTACTTGTCAATTTGACAACATTTCAATAATAGTTTATGTGACTGCACATAATGAAGGGCATTAAACACGAGTGTGGGTTTATGAAACGAGCCGAAGGCGAGTTTCATAATTACATCACACGTGTGTCTTAATGCCTAATTATGTACAGTTACATACACTACTTTATCTATCCACATATCATAAGCCTTTATGATGCATTCAGGAGCCGCAAATTATGACCGGCATCGCGGCGTTGTTTTCTGGCAGCTGTCATAGTTTTTTCTTAATTCAGAGACAAACTAGAGTCTGATTCAACTATCATATTTATCGATATCTTACTTGCGTGCGACATTTGTCAAATTTGTATGCTAATTGACAATTTATTTCGAACTAAACGTCATCTCGACTGATATTAGAATAGAGGTCAAATCAAATTTCTTTGATTTCAGAGATGTTCGAAATTTGAATGAAATAATGTTATCGAAATCGATGTTATTATTTAGCAATAATAACATTTTCACAGATAAGAAATTTGTTCTAACAAAACAGTCTAGTTTTATGTTATGATGGTCATAATGTGCGGTTCTTGAACGCATCATGGAGGGTTTATGATATTTGGATAGATAAACTATTGTAATGATGCCTAATTCGAAAACCATTTCGGTAATTATGTTACCTGTACGTAATAAAGTAGTTTTCAGATTTCATTTCTCACCCGTTTTTAAGAAAAACGCGAAATTGTATAAATGTGGTTTAAGCCGTTTGTGACGTCAATACTATGACTGTTATATGAAAGGAGTGCAAGCTGCCATACAGATCCGTAACTTTGACGTCCGACCTTCTGGAATTCGCTACTTTTCAATTTTATATTTCTGATTGAAAATTACAATTTAGGGAAAAATAATAAAACACGTGCCGCTTAAAAAACATTTTCTAACGATATAAATCATACATGGTCCACTTGAAAAAATTAAATGTTGTCAATTCAAGCTCTGAATCTTGCTCTCCCAATGACCAAAATTATGAAGTGTATGCTGCATGCTCGGTACAAATTAACTACCCTTTAGAAATAAGTTAGGAAATAAGTTTTGGGGCACACATGTAAATCAGCGTCACGGCTTCCATGACCATTCCATCCCATTGCTGGCTTCCATTGATCACTTGAATACTATTTTTTTTCTACAACGTAAAAGTGTAACTAAATAACTACATCTTTATGTATTGTGTAGGTATATTATCATTATTGGAGGTTTGTATTTAAAACTTCTAGGCTCTGTGAGCTATAAAACTCAAGAATCTGTGTTTTAAAAATTTCACGAGAAGAGTTGCGAAATGCGACCTGCTGTAGAGGAGAACTGCTGAGCAAACGGACCTTAACTAAACCACAGATTCTCCAACCCCTTTATATATAAAGAGATACATTGGCTACTTTGTATTTTCGGGCGCTTACGTAATGTAAAAAATCGATTCTTGGAGAAGCCGATAATGTTCAAGATACCTGACTAAAATAATACGAAACTCGATCAATCTCTCCCGCTCACTAACTCTCTGGAATACTCGTCGGTCCCGAAACGTGCCCGATCACTGCTGAATCATTTTGTACGAAGTATTCTTACTGTGCTAGCTAGTAGCAAAAATATTTTACTGCTAATACATAACCACGTTATTCACAATAATCTGTACAGTCACCGGCATAAATATTTGATGGAACAAAGGCCGCAAAAACATCTGATGACAACTCTATTCCTAGAGCCGTAAGAGCGTGTCAGATATTTTTGCGGCCTTTGATTCATCATATTATTGATGCCGGTGACGGTACTAAAATTGGGTAGTTTTCTTATTGAACGGAGTTCTCTGTTTCCGCTTGGGACAAAATTCCTTCGTATGCCCGTTTGTCCAGGTATGTTCTCCACTAGAGGTCGCATTTATGGCAACCTATTGTCGTAAATTTTTGTGAGTAGGTTTAATACGAGTATAATAATATAAGTAGTCTTTTTTTGTAGATTCAGTTTTTTTTTGTAAAAACGAAACATTTCCGATTTCTATAGCTCGCAGAGCCATTAGTGTTAAAAATGTTCATGGTATCATTATAGGATCTATATATGATAGTGATGTCCTCCCTCCCAGACGTATAAGTAAAAAAAAAACGAATATCATTGACCCAGGGTAATAATAATACATAATCATACAATTAAATCAATATTAAATAAAATCTAGGCTAAATTAATAATTAAAATGTTTTACAATCACAAATTTAAAAATAAATATATAATTAACGTAAGTACCTATATAAATAAATAACCTGTTTACCTACCTTTATTTTATTTGCCTATTTTACCATAGAATGGTAGTGATTGGCTTGTGCATATCACCACAGTGCCGGGATATTGTTGGGGCTGGGCCGCACCCGACGCGTCACGGACGCGCTGCGACCCGTCGACGACATCCTGAAAAAAATATTTATAGGTCGGGAAACTTCATTCGGCAATATTGAGTTGTTATCCGACTTACATAATCGATGAAAATTTCAACTCGATTGGACTTTGGACAGTTGCTCAAAGTTAACCTTAGCAGGCAAGTTAATAATATTTAAAAAAAGTTTGGAACTTTGACGATTATTTTTGCCCTTTTATCGTGGAAGAGTAAATAAAAAGTGAAAGAAATTGTATAGCAGTGTTAATTTCATGACCAAAACATCAATTTACTTATATTCCATTCACTGGTTAGTACGGATATAATGTTGTGACGTCATGATTCAGTGTCACACTGATTTAATACGTTTTAATTCGCTCACGGGGTTCTATTCCAGATAAGTATCACATTTCGATACGAGCAGTGATCCGTGAGATCGCTCCCGAGAGACCCTGCTTCCTAAAAGGCCCACTTTCAAGGCTCCACTAAAAGATTGCCTCAGATTGAAAATGCGTTCCTAAGTAGTAGACGCATTGGAACCTAAATAGCTTGAAGATGTTGGTAGGAATTTCCCTTTGTGTCAATTCTAGCACTCTAATCTCGGTGCTCTGAAAGAGGGTTTCTCTAAATACTCTTTTAGTAATTCCCGAGTTGATCTGCTTCACATTATAAATATAAATACTTATCGGACAATCTTACACAAGTCAACCTAGTCCTAAAATAAGCAAAGTACTATAGGTACTAGACGACGATATAAATACATACTTATATAGATAAATAAATACTTAAATACATAGAAGACATCCATGACTCAGGAACAAATATTCGTGCTCATCACACAAATAAATGCCCTTACCGGGATTCGAACCCAGGACCTCTTGCTTCGTAGGCAGGGTCACTGCCAACTAGGCTAAAGCAGTCGTCGTTTTTTTCCCAATTTTATCCCATTCCCACATGATTATCAGTAGGTATATAGGTACGTCGCGTAATGCCCACTCACAATTGACTATACGTAAAAACAAGAGGGACCGCATGAACTAACACGTATTCCCAGGTCTAAATCGGGTCCCAGATCTCGAAAGGTTTTCAAAGTTGTCGTTTCAAAGTTCGGGTTTACTCACTTTGTTCAACTTTTTAACCATTATCATCATCATCATTTTCAGCCTTTAATCGCCCACTGCTGAGCATAAGCCTATCTTCGCGTAAGCCACCCATCCCGGTCCCGTGCATCTCATCCAGAAATGACCCGCGGTCTTTTTTATGTCATCAACCCATCGAGCTGGTGGACGACCGACGCTTTTGTTTAATGACCATGCATAAATTGCAGTGCGAATGGCATGTTCGCCGATGCGAGAGTTCCTGATTTCTTCGCCATCTTGAGAACTAGGTCTGCTGCCTTTAGGGCGAGAATATTAGCTACAAATAATTTACTTTCAAAACAAAGTTTTAACTGACTTCAGTTCAGTACTCCGCCAAGTCACATTAACATTTCTACATTTTTTTTCCAATTTACCACATGAACTGATTTTCGAGAACAAAAGCGTTGATTTTTAGACCAATAAACCAAATCGCTGTATGTGGGCCGATAATATTTGAGGACTTCCGTCGATTCCTCAAGGATCTCAGAATTACCTTTGGCACTTCATTGTTTGCTATTTCAACGGAATAATATCAGAATCTGTGACGTACTTATATAGTTTGAAGTACATCATTGAGAAGTTCCACAAGCCATCTGTGGTCTTCATCATCACTTCTACTTCACCAAATTTATGATTTCCGGGTGTAAATACACGAGTTATAATAGAAAATACCGAAATTACTACACGCGTGCCTAATATATTTGAGGAGTTCCCTCAATTCCTCATGGTTCCCATCATCCAACTGGGGTTTTGGAAACAATGGGACCAATCTGGAAGCATATACTTTCAGTTAAAAAAAGAATTGTACGAATCGGTTCATAAATGACGGAGTTCTGAGGTAACAAACATTAAAAATATAAAAAATAAAAAAAATACATCCGAATTGAGAACCTCCTCCTTTTTTTGAAGTCGGTTAAAAATGAAATCGAGTAGTTAGTGGCTCGCAAATTGCACCAGTCTGAGAACGGCCAAGTATTATGACCGTATACAATGTGTGAGTGTTTTATTTCAGTTTGTTAGTAGGTAGGATTTTAATATTTTTTTTCCTGTATTTTATTTTATTTATATTTTATGTTTTTATTGTAAATTTTATGGGTGTCCAATAAAGAATTATGATGATTAAGATGATGATAAGTTAACCCGGTCACCGTCGCACTCGTAGCGCTACACCTTATAGTCCGTAGTAGCTTAACACTTTCACTGCCCGGAATCCGCATAGCGGGCGCTTACGTCGTAGGCACTTTTCGCTACTTAGCGGGAAAACGGGATTGGCTACAAGCGTATAGCTCATAGTTATTCTTGGCAGTGAACGTGTTAATGTCCATACGTAGCGAAAAGCGCCCGTAGCGTTCAGATGCATGTGTCGTAATTGTTAAATAAAACCCGGCCAAGTACGCGTCGGACTCGCGCACGAAGGTTTCCGTACCATTATATATAAAAACATTTATTTTATTCTGTTTTTAGTATTTGTTGTTATAGCGGCACCAGAAATACATCATCTGTGAAAATTTCAACTGGACCTATCACGGTATCAGTGAGATACAGCCTGGTGACAGACAGACAGACAGACAGACAGACGGCCAGCGGAGTCTTAGTAATAGGGTCCCGTTTTACTCTTTGAGTACGGAACCCTAAAAAAATACTATTTTTATCCTTTTTCCTCGGAAGACTGGGAAAATGAAGAAGACATTTTCGGGCAGATCTTTTTTTGCCGGTTGCCTGAAATGTCAACTGGTTACGCCTCGCTACTGCGCTAGAAAGGAACCTTTAACGATATAGTAAATAGTCATGTCTGTCTCATTGTGCGTCACAAATTGAGTACTGTATGGCTTCAGATTGCATTAAAGGTCACGCACGCGATTCTCTATTGTCAGCAGATGCACAAGGTTTTTGTGATATGGCCAATTATAAATACCAAAGCGTTCTACTAGTATCGAGCAGTAGAGATATAACACTGGCAGAGGACCGAACAAGTGGATTCCGTAATGGCTTCTGTCCAGATAAACGAGGGTAGACAAAGCAATTGAGGAATTTTAATTATTTTTTCCAAATCTATACTGGGCAAAGCCTCTGACTGGCCAGCCCATTTCTATTTCAGCTTGGCGGCGAGGATATAACCTCCCTTAAATGTCCTCAAACGTAGAGTAATGTATAATGACCAGAGGAGGGTGGTGATTACTCCACCGACAATAGTCTCTTATCAAAATCTAGAATACATTAATATCTGTAATAACAAAGAGGCATCAATATCTGCCACGTCCAAAGGGCACTAGCAAAAGAGTTGGTTAAGATATTTATTCGCGCTTTATTTAAATGCGAGTGACTGTAAAAAAAAATGGTTTATTTCAGACCGAGATCCATAATAGTTTAGTAAGAATTGGGACTTACAAGACTTTATTAGTATTACACGTTGAAATAAGTTTAGAAATTTAAATCCGTGGGCACGGTAGTGCCACCGCCAAGACGAGCCAAGCGAAGCGCAAGGGCAGGCACTACCTACCTTTTCTCGAAGCGCTTCGTCGTTTTTTTGGACCCTCATAACTTGTGTTTGGATTATACCAGATAAACAAAATTCTCGGGATATGATGTTAATAGTCAACTTATTAAACATATAAAGTTTCAATTGCATAGCTTTTATAATTTAGATTTTATTGATATATAAAAAACGCCCATTTCGTCACTGACTCACTTACGTTGATCATCAAAACCACTACTTACTTCCTGCAGTCCTAGAAACCTGAAATTTGGTATGTAAGCTAGTATTAGTACACAATCAACAAAAAAAATCAAAAAAATTAAACTTTTACCGCCCAACCCCTTAAACTAGGGGATGCAATTTTGTATGAGACTTCCGCAAATCTTGATGCTAGAGGTCTGAAAATTTGAATAGGGACTCCTTTTTGTAAATATTAAACACGTATTTCAGGATTTTTAATGAATCACCGCTTCGTTTTTAGTGGGATTTACATTTTTGGTTACCTATTGCCGAAAGGTAGGACCAAGTAGTGAATATTTTGAGACTGTACTAACTTCATGAGTGTTATCTAGCCAGTAAGTAAATTGTGGCTTACATCTTAGAGCGACGCTGTACCCTAGAATGTGATTAAACGGACCATTTGGCGTCTTAATATCACAAGATGTGACGACAGTGGACGGAGATAGCTCAATCTAGGCATGGCTAAGATACCTTGGTATCTTAGCTATATTATGTAATAGTAGCGGCCCGCATTTACGCTTGCGTATTACGGAGTACCCAGTCAGAACTGGGAGATCAAATATAACATATGTCAACCCTGAAATTCCATTCTATAATCTGCTGAAGGATTTTTGAAATCGGGTGAGTTGTTCAGTAATCCCCTGAACAACTCACCGGATTTAAAACCTCAAAGACTTTAAATTATAGTATTACTAGCTGCCCGCGTGGCTTCGCCTGCGAATTGCAAAGAACGCAGGCGAATCAGCGGGAAGAAATATAGCCTATCATCATCATCATCATCATATCAGCCGAAAGACGTCCACTGCTGGACATAGGCCTCCCTTAAAGGGTGCCAAAGTGACCGGTCCTGCGCCACCCGCATCCAGAAATTCCATTCTAATTTTGATATTGGATAATCGGTTCCAGAGATTACCCAAAACATACAATATTACAATCTTACACACACTTTCTCTTTATAATAGTAGTATATATATTAAGTTACAGATTTATTATGTATAAATAGTTAAGCATGAGTATGTAGTAGTGTAGTAGTAGTGATGGTCGTTGGGGTGGAAAGGTTCTCAAGTGACGACCACGTACCGGAAGGCGCGGCGTGGGTAGGCCCCCCCACAAGGTGGACTGATGACCTGGTAATGGTCGCGGGAGTCCGCTGCATGCGGGTGGCGCAGGACCGGCCATTGTGGCACTCTTTGGGGGATGTCCAGCAGTGGTCTTTCGGCTGATATGATGATAACGATGACGATGTATCTAGCAGACAGGTGAGCTGAAATTAAACAGGCCCATACAAAAAAAGAATGGAAAGTAAATATCCAGCTGATGCAGTAGAAAGTACACACCCCACCAATTATTAATGAAAAAGGTCCGCTTTCACCCTATAACTATTTTAGTAAACGTATTCATTAATTTTGTATGAAAGCATCCACGCCTAGCCATCTGTCAAAACTCTACCAATTTCTATACGACATTGGCCGTAGAACTATTTTTGCAAAACGTAAGCCAAGTCCGTTGAAGCACAGTTATTGTATCGCTCGGTGGACTGTAAGGGATAAATTGGTTTTTGCAGTAATTAATTTATCCCGAGGGGAACGGAAGGACAATAAGATTCACGAATGTTGATAAATACTCTTTTGTCATGGCAGTTTTGTTTCGGTATTGGGGATTTGTGAAGTTAATGGAATTTGAACACTTTGTTTTTTTACTGACGGTGGATGATAGCTTTTGCGGGTATAAATCTTCGATGGATTTCAACGGAGGATTTTATCGGAATTTAAATTGAATACCTACTCTTTTTTTTGAGAATCATGAGGTAGGGACATTTCGTTATTGAAAGAGAGAGGAATGTAAGAGTAAGTACTTACCTACAAATAATTGTAAAAATGTGCATTTTATATAAATATTTAGCATGATGTGACATATCTCTGACGTACTATATGGTTACCTTGAATTGTTGGTTATACCCTTTACACAGACTGATACGCAAGCACAATAACACAAAATATGCGAACCCACAGTCCAAAGGGACTTGGCCCATATTTACAGTGCACACAATTTCAGTAGTTACTGAAACATTTCACCATTTTATTGGAATACTTGTGTCAAATAAATTCAGCTGTCTACATTAAGCATTGAAACTTTTATACGCACATGGAATTTGTGACTGCCGACTACGACTTACGACAGTCACAAATTTCGAAAAACCTTTTTCCTGTCCATAGATTTGATTTTATGGATGTGCAAAGGGCCTATACTTTGTCCCGCAGGTTTACCCTTCGTTATTTGCAATACGTGAGAGAAGTCGCGCGGGCAGCTAGTAGCTAAATAAAATTAAGAAAACTTACTTACTTTCTCCTCTGGCGCAACGACCCGAAGTGTGTCTTGGCCTCCAATACGAGTGCACGCCACTGATCCCGGTCTTGAATGGTTTCTCGCCAATCGCCAGCTTGGAGCTCGCGAAGATCCGCATCCAGCATCCACCACATCAACCCACCGATATCTGGGGCGACCAACCCCAGCGTGCGTGCGTGCGTGGCGTGGCGTGGCGTGTCGTGCCGTGGCGTCTTCCTATACAGGGTGTCCGGTAAATAATGGACAACCTTCTAATTCTAACCACGAACAGGGCACCTTAGACTGGTCCAGAAAATCGACTTTGAGGTTTAGTAAAAGTCCCCTGGTTTTCGAGATATTCGCACTTTTCGAACAGCGAATTGTACCAAAACAAGGTGTTTAAAAGTACTACTTGTACCACTTGCACCTTATTTCACTTTAATGACCTGGACGTTAATAATTCTCGGAAATATTGTCTAACAGTGATGCTTATTAACGTGTATAACAGTTTTATGGTGGCCAGACCGATTTCGGTTTAATTCGGTCTTACTTAATTAATAAAATCTAATTTTTTCTTTAAAATGTTCTACAAGTTTGATTGCTTGTGGTGAAAAAAAAAATGTATGAGGACCAGACTGGCCAACGTCCTTAAAAATAGTTTATCTAATACTGATTCGAAAATGGTATAACACATGCCATTTACAACTTTACAAATAAAGATGTTGCTATAAAATGTTCACTTTTAAACACCTTGTTTTGGTACAATTCGCTCTTAGAAAAGTGCGAATATCTCGAAAACCAGGGGACTTTCACAAAACCTCAGTCGATTTTCTGGACCAATCTAAGGTGCCCTATTCGTGTTTAGAAGGTTGTCCATTATTTACCGGACACCCTGTATACGCCAGTCCGTAGAGTAATTTTTTGTTGCAAAAGGTGGTGTAGAAGATTCTATATTTTTATATCGTGTATATGGATACAACCGAGGAAGTATCAAAAATGCTTACACGAAATATCTTGGGACAACTTTTGGCAGCTACAATCGCTTGAAATTTTGGGACAAACATATTATAAGTTTTTAACCTCAGACAAATGAGACGGCTGTTATAATTATAACTTTAACCCTTTTCCAGGCACAGGCGTTATACATACAGACTGTCAAACGTGTATCTTAATGTAAATTCAATTCAATTCAATTCAATTCTTTATTTGTTTCGGACTAGGTAATGTCCATAAGTTGTTAGTATACAATCACGAATTATGACTAAGGTTAGTATTACAAATAAATTTAATCCTATAATCCTAATGGAGTTAGATGCTCCATCCCCTAGCATAGGGTCCTGCACAATGTAGGGTGTTCCAGTGCCTAGGTAATGGAGCATCCAGCCTCGCAGCCAGCGTCCTCAGGATACTGTTACCGCTGCCACACATCCGCCGCATTAGTGATGCCGTCCTGCTGCGTATTATTGCGTAAAAGTCATATGTACGTTCTGCCGCAAACATTCCGGCATAAGACTGATATTTTATTGTATTTTTTCAACTGCCGGCCTGGTAAAGGTAACCCTTACTTATCTGTATGTCTGCACGTGGCAGCGTAGTACTGATTTAAGGGTCGTCAGGTCGCTACGTTTGTATTGAGAGTCGACTTGAGTCGAGTGTGCTGGACACTCTTAACACATTCAGCGCCGGGAACTGGACTGGCGGGCGCCAACGCCGTAGTTTTTTCAAGGCTACCAAATACTCACTGTGCCCAGTCTTTACATATTAGTTTTACTAACAGACGTCATCAAGCATCGTAGTCGATACGTGACGGAAAGTGCAAAGGAATGTCGTGAGTCCTCCAGAACAAAGGATCTCACTCCGATCGTAGCACCGCGACTTGCAGTAGTGGCGCATGCTGCTAGGGTGCAATCAGTAAGGTTGTTCAACAAGATGCCTACTGAGTTCAAAGTTATAAGAAGCTCCACAATATTTACAAACAGGCTAAAAACACATTTATTAGAAAAATGCTGTTACGACGTAAATGATTTTTGACTATGATTTTTATTTGTTACATTTTCTTGTTATTGTATTTTTATTATCATTGGCTATTTTTATAATGGGACAATCTGTAGCGGAGTATTATACTCGTACTAATTTAAATATTTGATTTTTTATTGTAATTTAATTCTTTGACCTCTTACTTATTGTAATTTAATTGTTTGACTATTTATTGTAATTGAATTGTTCCACTATTTATTGTAATTTAATAGTTCGACTTATGTTTACTAATTATTCAAACACAATGAAAATTGTTAATGAATTAAATAAATGAAATGAAAAATGAAAAGTCGCTTTCCGCTACATACGAGAATAACCACGGGATCAAAGAGCGTACCGCGTAGCGACTCTTTGCAGTGTATGAGTTTTTAGGGTTCCGTACCTAAAAAGGAAAACACGGAACCCGTGTGTAGGATCACTTTGTTATCCGTCTGTCTGTCTGTCAAGACCCCTTATCTTGGGAGCGCGTGTAGGTATCAAGTTAAAATTAAAACCATATACTCAAGTCTCCAGTCCCTTGAAGCTGGGAAAAAAAAACTTCTAAGTTAACGTTAAGAAAAGATACGGCCGTTTATGCCGCAAAAAACGTATATTTCGACACTCTCAAGGGAATCAAAATTTATAGGGTTCCGTTGACGTAAACCTATGAAATTTGGCAAGTAATGCAGGCCATACACGTTACAGTCCACCGGAGAGGTCTACATATGCAGGTCGACCGGAGCGTGTATTGAAACAGTCCTGTGCAAGTTTTTAGACCTGCGGCGCTACCACGAACTTCGAATCTCGAACTTTGTATATCTCCGTCTCTGCCGCTCGAGTAACATAAACTATAAGTGCGATAGAGACGGAGATATACGAAGTTCGAGATTCGAAGTTCGTGGTTATAGCTCTGTGCAGGCGAGCGGAGCAAAATCGATAATCGATTCTTTCTAGTGTCACCGTACGGTGAACCTGTACGTCCCCACACACGCTCTGGTTGACCAGAGGGCCTACCGCGAAAGGCATTCGAAGTTTCCCCTCTCTGTTACACTTACGAATTCGTACCTAAGTGCGACAGAGAGGGAAAACTTCGAATGCCGTTCGCGGTAGGCCCTCTGCGCAGGTAACCTATCCGGTGGACCGTAACGTCCGTAACGTGTATGGCCAGCTTAATATCGTCTCGTACTACAAGTACAGGGATAAATCGGAAAACTATACATTTATAGTCCGGTTTTTAGCAGGGACTGATTTCGGTTACGGTTATACCGGTATGAAACCGGTATTCCATTACGGTACCGTTATGTCATAAAGGTTATGCGCGCCGCGCAAACATAACGGTACCGTAACCGTTTTGAAATAACGGTTAGCGGTATCAGTTTTAAACGATACCGTAACCTTTATAATACCGGTATTATAAAGGTTATCGAGAAAAGTAAGCAAGTTGGCACTCTACAGAGGAAGCATTGGCTACTAAACATTTAAAGACAAAAATACAAAGCGGCAGAGCCTTTGCCGGCGGTTTGGAAATAACACAAGGCCAAAGTCGATATATCGGTATCTTTAAATAGCGGTTACGGTACCGGAAAAAATAAAGGTACCTTTATATTTCGGTAGCGAAATATAAAGGTTCCGCTACCGAAACCCCTATTTGACAACCGATATAACGTCATACCGTTAAAATAGAATACCGGTATTTTTCG
The DNA here is from genome assembly GCA_963854355.1 of Epinotia brunnichana. Taxonomy (NCBI): domain Eukaryota; kingdom Metazoa; phylum Arthropoda; class Insecta; order Lepidoptera; family Tortricidae; genus Epinotia; species Epinotia brunnichana. Next base: position 1,795,124 of record OY977938.1, read on the forward strand.
GTTATGCAGTCCCTGGTTTTTAGTGTTCCGTACAAAAATTGGTCAAACGGAACATTTATCCGATCACTCGTCAGCTGTCAGTCTGTCACAGCCATTTTTTTTATCCAACGTGATGTCTTTCAAGATAGTTCTTAGCTATGTTTGTTGTGTTGGGGGGGGTGTTTAATTTTTTTTTTTAATGTTACCTACATCTTTCTTGGCTCCTAGGAAGCTCTAGATACAGGTTTCACTTAATTTAGGATCCACTGGCTATGATCTTTACATCCCATCTAATTTAATATTATTTAAATAATTAAAAGATATGTTCATAATATTGTACACAATTTAGGGCCTTATTCCAGACCCTCAATATGCAAGAACATTTGAAAAAGCTGTAACAAAGTGAGCTTTCATAAAAGTTGTAACAAAGCTGATCCGCTGCTGCGCTCCATAACTAACCAAAAGCCCTCCGGCTGTTTTAAAAAGTTAGTTCTATTAAAAAGAAGCTTTTGCCCGTGACTTTGTCCGTGTATTATCTGCATGTTAATCTAACTGTTACTACCCCCATTTGGCTTTGACTGACTTCTGACTCTTCTTCAACACTCAACTGACGCCACGCTACGCCCGTAGTACTACGCCATAGTCCATAGTGGTTGAAACTCTAAATGTAGCGCTCTGATACGCGTGTGTCGTGATTAGTCCTAAATGGGGCGAACACGTAACAGACAGACAGACTTCTGTATTTACCTAGTATTATTTTACGTATTTATTACATTATTTCTCACCCATGTTTTAAGCAATTTATTTTGGTCCGTTTTTGGTAATATTGTTTTCTTTTCAACCTTATTGGGCAAGCTGATCATTGAGTACACTATGGCCAATGCCCGGATATACCCGGGTAACCGGGTGCCTGAATTTATGTCCGGGCCGGTCGTAAATAACAACCGTCACAGCGTCACCATTGTCACGGGCTGTTCATAAATTAACGTACAACTGTTAAAGGGATGGAACCTTCGGAGCCACTGTTTAATGTAGCATGACGCTCACTTTTAACTCAATAGAATAGAATAGACATTGATTTGAGACGCAGCAAAACATGGATAAAGAACAGCATAGGAATATCAGTAGCAGTCCTCCTGTACAATTAGCATACTGTTAATTTAAGGAATGAATAAATAAGTACTTAAATATAGTAGTTTATGCAATCGTTATATAATGGATGCTTTTTAAGTCGAGTACCACGTTTGGGCCACGAATCTTGCCGAGTGGCCTAATTAAGGTACGAGACTTAAAAAGCTAATTATATAACTATTGTATACAATACTTTTTCTACGAGTCAACGGAAATAACAATTTATTAAACAAACTTGGTAACTATTGAAAATCGCCCTGCTGTAATGAAGCGCAGCAGCTTAGTATATTTAAATAAATAAATAAATAAATAAATATTACGGGACAATCTTACACAAATCAACCTAGGCCCACGGTAAGCTCAATAAGGCTTGTGTTGTGGGTACTAGGCGACGATATATATAATAGATAAATACATATAGATACTTATATACATATATAACATCCATAACTCAGGAACAAATATTCATGATAAACACACAAATAAATGCCCTGACCGGGATTCGAACCCGGGACCTCCAGCTTCGTAGGCAGAGTCACTACCAACTGGGCTACGGAGGCCGTTAAAAATATTTGCGCGTTGATGTCTTCACAGTTATCTTATACAGCTCCTGGATTCATAAGACGACTGCTGGCGGTTATCTTATGAAACCACGCGCTCCGTGACGAGCTCATGGAGCTCCAGGATTAAAAAGTATGTGATCTTAGTTTCGTGTACGAAATCTTAATTCAAAGATTAAAGTCGACGAGTAGAAAAAATATGTAATAGTATACGAAACGGTTCCATCTCAACATTGTATTGTGCTGGCTTAATGGCCAGCGCTCATCTTAAGGGGTAAGGGGTACGTAGGTTCGTGGTCTTCTGTCCCTCTCACTGAGCATAAGCGTGAGCGAGATGGAAGTGCGTGTTTGGAAGCGCGGATATCATGTTTTTTAATTTTACTTCTTTGTGCGTTTTAATAAATAAAAAAATAATAGCTGATTTCCCTCAAACATGACATTGACAATTTTTAGAAGCAATTGTAATATGTTTAGCTGTTGTGCATAATTTGTTACGATTTTTTTAAGTGTATATTAGACCTATGTTCGTGATTTTTTTCTAATAAGCGAAAGTCAAAAACTCAGGATTCGAATAGCTGATTTCCCTCGAAAAAGGCCTCAAGATTGCTAATTAAATTTAGAGCAGCCGTATTATAATCCAAACAAAAGCTACGATTTTTTAAAAATCCGTTTTTGGAGCTCACGTCGCCTTAAGATCGGACCGTATGGCGTACGTACCTACCTGTTACTTAGTGATAATAAGAAAATCCAGTTCAAATAAATCTGAGATACTACCATACTATTCGATTTTAATGGTCGTAAATAACGATTGTAGACGGTTTCAAAAACAACTGAGTCTAGCTTTTTGCGGCCATTTAATGTAGGTAAGTATTATAGATCTATACAGGAAAAAGTTTCTAGATACAACTTAACGAAACAAATCCTACGAAACCGCGTAAAAGATCACGTATCGTCATATTAACTGCCCTATATATTACTGTACAAATTCACCATCTTATTACACAACAACTTATGTCCCATACAAGAACCACGCACATACTTCCCTCATTATAAAGACAGCTAACCGTATTGGCTCGGTTATCTGCGTATTTTCTTATTGTGGAACAATATTTATTTTCCGGATAATCGGAACTCGATCCGGGGTTGCAAGGCGTAAGTAACGTTGATAGATGAAGAAAGGGTTGCTTAGCGAGGTCACTAATAAGTATTCTGTTCTATTTTTGGTTGTCGGGCACGACGACGCGGCAAACTTTCCTGCGGTTAAATATACCTGACAGTTTAACTTCTCATTCCTATTTGGTTTCAATAAGCGTTTGGGGCGATCGGGGGCGTGATATTTTAAGAAACTTATGTAACACACGTTCATAAATTGGCTTTTTATTTGCGCGAAATTTCCCCTTTTCCAGAATAAACGTGTATAAACTAGATTAGTTTGAGAAATTAGTTTGTCACGTGATACTTTGGGGAAACGGTTATTCTCAAATTATTCAAATTTATAGAAGTGGAAATGGAGAATTTCGAGCAAATGGAAATTTATAAAAGATTGTTACAAGAGTTTCTTAAAATATCACCCTTTTAGCCTGCGAATGTCAAATAGTATTTTTTGTACTCGACGATTAAAATATGTGTATTAAGATTTCATAGAGAATACTGCAACGTCACTCTTTCCATCGTTGAATAGTCTGTTACTTCCGAAACAACCGAAATAACTGTTTCGATACGCTCTAGACAACCGCAAAAATTTTGAACATAGAACTAAAATAAATTCGACCAATCACGTGGCTGCTTTACCGAACTGTAATGAATTGGACCAATAGAATCGCTTTGATTATTGAGTTTACTCGTTGATGTCGTACGCTCGTTGACGTATTTTGAGATATCAACGAGCGTACGAGCGATAGGCTGCACTTCGTTTCACCAGTATCGAGTTTGTTTAATTAGTTCAGTTGACTCGTAGAAAATTAATTTTAATGAACTCGTACAAAAAGTATTGTTCACAATAGTGTTATAATCAAGCTTTTTATTCTCGTACCTTACTTAGGCCACTCAGCAAGCTTCGTGGCCTAAACACGGTACTCAACTAAAAAGCTCTCTATTATAACACGATTGTGAAATAGTAGTTAGAGGGGGGGGGGGGGACACATATTTTTTTACTTCTGGATCGATTAAATATCTCCAAAAATATTAACATTATCAAAATAGTATTTTTCACAATCGTGTTATAATAGAGAGCTTTTTAGTCGAGTACCGTGTTTAGGCCACGAAGCTTGCTGAGTGGCCTAAGTAAGGTACGAGATTAAAAAGCTTGATTATAACACTTGATTCAGTAAAGCAGCCACGTGATTGATCGAATTTATTTTAGTTGTCTGGAGCGTATCGAAAAGTAATTATTTCGATTGTTTCGACGATGGACTACAACTATGAAAAGAGTGACGTTGCAGTATTCTCTATGAAATCTTAATACACATATTTTAATCGTCGATTACAAAATAGTATTTTTCACAATCGTGTTATAATAGAGAGATTTTATATATAAATATAGAGTCTTTCGCTTGCTCGGGACTCAACATCAACACTCGCAGCAAAAATCTACTTTGCTCTCTTGTTGAACAAATAACTATTGTATGCTGAAAGATGAAACGTATAGAAAACATAATCAAAACATCGTCTTAGGTATATAGGTAGTATTTTTAAGTGATGCTCTTATTGGTGGACAAATTTCCAACTTATTGTACGAGTACAGTATTTCATTTATTTCCATTACTCCAGTTAGCGAAGCAGCGCCGGCATCAAGTATATTAAGTATTGTCGTACTCAACCACACACAAATGGCTTAGGTATAGGTACCGATATTTTATAATCTGAACTAGATAATACCTTTTTATCCCTCAAATTATCCCCCATAGAAGTGAAGGTGTGGAAATTGGGAATTTTCGCGTACAAAGCGGGCTAAAAGTAGTTATTCATCCAAGGCTTGTCTTCAGATCTTAACTACACAAAGACGGATAGAAAGTATCGTCCACCATCTTTTCAACTGTTTTTTATTTGCTCCAAAGCCTGCAAAACTTCTCCAACGTCAGTAAGCTGAAAAATCGCCTGAAACTTTACCGTAGAATGCGGTTTTATTCGGTTTCACGATGCAATATCGTCCACGTCGTCGTATCGATTTTACGTATATCATCATTCAATTTTGAACGATAAAAGAATATGAATATTGCAATATCCGATACTAGAATAGTGTAAAGAATGGATTTCAATTCTAGCACGTGTTTTGCGTAGGTATACATAACATAGGTAAATATAAATTCACCCATGTATTTCAAAAAGGGATGGGCACGGGCAGAGCACATGAAATGAAATTTTCAGTGTCGTTTCTAGCAATGTATAGATGGAGAAAATATGATATTCCAGTGTCATCGCCCACAACACTTTTCCTATTAACGTTTTACGTAAACAATCATTATATTATATATGTACTGACTTGGTTTATTCGCTCGTTCTTGCGTTTCGAGTCATAATCATCATGTCAGAACCTGAATGTAACTTGTTTGCTTGGAGATAGGTAGTTTTGTGACGTGAATGTCTAAGATTTTGTAAGATGATGGATGATAGCAAATCTCTCTGTGAATTTCTGTGATACGTTGTCTTTCCTATATTTATCTTGTATATATATGTAATAGTTTAGTTTTTTTCAGTGTATTAGTAACACTGTAATGTCGTGTAAACATATTTGTAAAATAAATAAATAGAAATCGTCATACCAGCGCAAAGGCCTCCCCCAAAGAGTACCAAAGTGATTAGTCCTGTGCCACCCGCATCCAGCGGAATTTTTTTTGTAACTTTCGTTACATAATTGTAACTTTCCTTACCCTATGGAAAAACAGGTATTAAAGCGTAGATTGAATATAGATCTAAAACACCTTCACTGCCAGGAACCCGCCTAGTGGGCGCCTACGCTGTAGGCACTTTCCGATAATTAGCGGATAAACAACTGGATCGGATACGTACACAGCGCGTAGCGGTTCTTGTCAGTGAATATATAAGTATGATTTTACAATGTATATGGATTGAAATAGTAAAATTACTAGCCGAAGAATGTAGGACCTATATTCTATCCACGTAACGTATTAAATAAATAACGAAAGTGTCAATATAATATATTCGATTCACCCTTGACGAGCTGTATTGTGAAACTCTATTCGACATATTTAACATAAGTTCGTGATATGGCTACCATTAGAATCACAACTTCAAGTGCAATATAATTTTATTAGGTAAGACTTTCAATGAGATAAATAAAGAAATTACAATTGTAACCTGATATTATATTTAACATCAGTTCGTGATGTGGCTACCATTACAATCACTACTTAAATGCAATAAAATTTAATTAGATATGACTTTCAATTATATATATAAAGAGGTTATTCAATTCAATTCAATTTAAATTATTTATTTCAGACTATTTCCATATCATGTAAGTAACAAAAAAAACTTATATAACTATGTTAAGGCAAAGAGTTTAAATTAAATGTCATATTAAAAATTACAAATGTTACAAAATAATTACATACTACACTAAGAACATACCCCTACACATTACATTAAATTATACACTGATCCTCTTGAGCCCATGTGCAGGGTGTTCCAGTGTCTCCACACTGCGGAAGCCGGACTGTTCCAAATCAGCTGAAGAAGGCTGTTGGAACTATCACGCACACGACGCATGAGGGACGCGGATCTGTTTCTTATAATGGCACTGAAACCGTCGACCCGTGCCTCTGCGAACATCCCAGATGCGCTGCAGTACCGTGACAGTCCCATCAACCCTCTGAAGCCGTTGTTATACTGAACACGCAGGGCATTGAGCAACTTTTTAGTGTAGTTCGTCCATAGGCTGCACGTGTAAAAGGATTGACAAAAAGCCTTAAAAAGAGTCTTTTTGACATTCCCGTCACAGCGTGCAAACCTACGTGACAGCATGTTACATCTAACCGCCAAAGCCCTGCGCTCCCTCTCGACATCTGCATCATCCTGAAGGTTGTCAGTGAGAGGTCTAGTTTTCCCTCTGGGTTGGAAGGTCAGATGGCAGTCGCTTTGGTAAAACTAGTGCCTATGCCAAATCTCGGGATTAGGTGGACCTTTAGGGGCACAACCGGGAATAATAACGCTAGGAGGATGATGAAAGTATTTTGTTTATATAGTTTTTACCATAAGAAATAGGAATATAACATATATTTTGCTATAAAAATATAAGGTTTATTTTAAATTAAAAAAATAAAATCGGAGTTTTATTATCTGTACGAGTATGTCACGTGGCCGAAAACGCCGCCCGCCATTTTGCCTTCTGTGACGTCAGAATAGCAAATGCAAAAATCAGAGCGTAGATAAAGACACGCACATTTGACGTTTCTAAGTTTATTTCTAGTTAGTCACTTTAATGGCGGCTGCTTTTTTGACGCGAATGTATAACGTTCAAACTTCAACTGTTATTTATACCAGTTGACTATCGAATGTATACGAACATTTAAAAATATATTTAAAAAATCGTAGAATGGCCTATTGTAACATATACTTTTATTAAATGGGCCCCATGTATCAAATGGTAATAAAATAAAGTTGAATTCAGCCCAAGGCTACCCAACTTGTGCTCAAGGCTGTACATGTGCTACGGCGCAGCATCCGTAGCACGTAGCAGCTGCGCGCGTAGCAATTTCCTGCTACGCGGCTACGCTCCGGGACACATTTCACCGGGACACAATTCAGAAACGTTTTACAATATCAATATCAAATTGGAACAGTAATGACTGTTGCAGTCTCACTTGAACTAAGGCGTAGCTTGATGTGTTAGAGTGCAATGCGTTGTATCGGATTAGATTTGTTATAAATTGAGTTAAATTGGACGTTGCGGAATGCAAGCTCGGTGGATGCTTTTGAAAGATTTTATTATTTTTTTACAATTTAAGTACGGTGTAAGTGAAAGCACAGCAAGTGTTTGAAAAAGTGATATAAATAAAATTACTTTTATTCATATTTTGTTGAGTACTGTATGTAAATTTGAGCGCTTCTTCCATTTATAGACCAAACCCCGGTAAGGGCATTTATTTGTGTGATGAGCACGAATATTTGTTCCTGAGTCATGGATGTTTTCTATGTATTTAAGTATTTATCTATTTATATAAGTATGTTTATCTTCGTCTAGTACCCATAGTACAAGCTTTGCTTAGTTTGGGACTAGGTCGATTTGTGTAAGATTGTCCGCAAATATTTATTATTTATTATTTAAACCTTTCGTTTTTATCTATAGGTGGTGGGGTCAGTAAAAATTCATATGTGTGAAATATTTAATGGATGAACTGCTTTATTTATCTAACTCAAGTGTACGTGTGTCTGGAAGATATCGTTCTTTGACGATCGGGCCACGTGTTGTTTAATGTCTGTAATCTTGCATCTCAAACTCAACGTTTTATTCGTCATCAATGTTATTCTTGTACTATGCTGTTGTATAATCATAAGAGGGGGTCAGTACTTTAGTACAAAAAAAAATTTTTTTTTTTTTTTGTTGTATTGTTGTCTTAGGGTGAATATATCGCATGCTTGATAGCTAGGTGTAAAATATATGAGAAATACAGCTTCACACGGTGAACATTCACCGTAGGTATGTTAAGAGAAGTCACATACCTTTTTGCAGCGTTATGAACACGATACAGTATCGATACAAAATTTTATTTAATAATTTACATTACAGGCTTACAGTAGCGCCTACAATGCTAGGACTAAAAATAATCGCCATCACATACGTAGGTACACTATAGGTGTTCAAAAATTACGGCACATGTACCCTAATGCCTTGAAAATAGAGGTGTGTTCCGATGTTTGTAACCTGCTTGTTTGCTCCTATGTATCTGATGGCGACTGTACACGACATATTACAGTTATATACAATATATAAAACACTAACACAAATATTTAAAACACTAACTAAATATTATTACTCAAAGCACTTATATTAGTAACCAGGCTCTGCCAACTGTCTGCAAACACATCGGCATCCTGCCTCAGCACCAGGTAATTGCGCAGCGCCGACGCACGAACGCCAGGCGCGTTACTCGCGTGACGCGTGCGCAGCCCCGCCGCCGCCGACTCGGCGAACAGCGGGCGGCGGCGCGGCGCGTCGCGCGTCTGTACTGCTCTGGGACGAATAGACGAATGCCTTCCAATAAAATAAAAAAATATATATATATAAATCGTTTATTTCAGACCAGATACGATCCATAGAGAGTTAGTAAGCGTTAGTTAGTTAGTAAGTACAAAAAATATAAAATAACAATAACTAAATTATAACAATGTTAGTACGTTATTTAACAAAATTTATTATTTATTTGGCCTTCCCAATAACCACCTGCGACCAGTACATGGTACATGCAATGCAACTAGATTGTCGATTTGCCCTCTAAGTAGTGGACTGCGAGGTGAAATTGATGTACGTCTGAAATGATGTCTCCAGTCCGACCATACCGGCTACAAAAAGAGACGGAAATTTATTTGACTGGTGATTTATGACTATTACTCGTATCGTGCGTTCGTGAAACGATATCGCTACGAAAAGTCACCGTGTATAACCGCTCTAAGGGTCTATGCACACCGCGTTTGTTAAACGCGTCGTCAACGTGTGTTTGTATCGAATCACGTGTGTATCGTCATAAACGCGCGTCGACGGCGCGTTCTAAAAACACGGTGTGTGGAAACCCTAAGCTGGTATGGCTTTGGTAACAGTCAGTGTAAGTGGAACAATTAGTAGATAGCTGAAGGATACCCCCCTCCCTCATCAATTAAAAGGGGTTGATCGTTAGCGCGGCTTAACGATATGACCTTCATCAACCGGTGAACGCGTGTAACATAATGTCCCTCGTTATTGCCAGCGGCCATACAATATTGGGTTTAATGGGTTTCAATAAAGGTACTTATGCTTACGATGGTCAAAGCAGTGACTTTTTATGAAACGTCAAAAACGGTCTGCTAGCGTTAAGTTTGTAAGGAAACAGACTACCCCCTTAACTATGTAGTAATTGATGACTGTACAAAAAAGTAGGTACAGAATGTATGTAATTAAAATCGTATGTACTAAACTATATTATAACCATGGGCCATGTGAACGAAGAGCGGAGCCTCCTAACACAAGTATTGCCATACTTACCGGGAAAAGCTAGCCACGAATGTACTTTTACCTACTTTAGTATGGTACCAATAAATATTTTAGATTTTTTAATTTTTTTTTGTTTGTCCTAAAAAGTCTTAGTGACCCCGTAATACCCATATATTAATGACTAGTGACTTTGTGAGCTCTAGATTCACGAGCCTAAAAAGCATTTTGAATAAAATTAAGAAAAACTTAATCAATAGAAAAAGCTATATAATAGGGGTGTAGACTCAAAATTAATTATTACTCCAAAAGAAAGAAGGCAAAAATATGTCTTGTGACGAAAATCTCATTTAGATATCTCAAAAAATTACGAATCTACTATCGATTTAATATCACTTGTTAGAGACAGAAAGCTAGGGGATTGTAACATCATGATCCACGAGCGTCATAGTAAATGACAATCATTTCGTATGAAGGTGCGTTTTGCGAAAAAAGGACAGAATATACCTGCTCTTAAAACTTTGAACACTTATATAACTTTGTGATTATTTAATCCCGTGCTTTACTTTTTTCTCCATTTGAAAATGTATTTTATCCTTTTTCGAGACAATTCATAATTATTGGTCATTTTATTTGGTGTCTACACAACTATTATAGTACCTGCTCACACAATTTCACAAGAATCGGTTGAGAAATGCGACTTGCATCTTGCATTTGGACATCCGTATATACGAACGAATTAAGGCAGAATCGGTTGAGAAATGCGACTTGCTTCTTGCATTTGGACATCCGTATATACGAACGAATTAAGGCAGAATCGGTTGAGAAATGCGATGTGCTTCTTGCATCTGGACATCCGTATATACGAACGAATTAAGACAGAATCGGTTGAGAAATGCGATGTGCTTCTTGCATCTGGACATCCGTATATACGAACGAATTAAGACAGAATCGGTTGAGAAATGCGACTTGCTTCTTGCATCTGGAGATCCGTATATACGAACGAATTAAGACAGAATCGGTTGAGAAATGCGACTTGCATTTTGCATCTGGACATCCGTATATACGAACGAATTGAGACAGAATCGGTTGAGAAATGCGACTTGCTTCTTGCATCTGGACATCCGTATATACGAACGAATTAAGACAGAATCGGTTGAGAAATGCGTCTTGCATCTTGCATCTGGACATCCGTATATACGAACGAATTAAGACAGAATCGGTTGAGAAATGCGACTTGCATCTTGCATCTGGACATCCGTATATACGAACGAATTAAGACAGAATGGGTTGAGAAATGCGACTTGCATCTTGCATCTGGACATCCGTATATAGGAACGAGTTAAGACAGAATCGGTTGAGAAATGCGACTTGCTTCTTGCATCTGGACATCCGTATATACGAACGAATTAAGACCCAATCAGGAACTGAGAACTTCTTTGGCTTTGATGGCTCGTTCAATAAAGATGATCACTGTAACTGATATATTTGAAATTGGTTGAAATGGAGATCTCTGTCTGGCATCCTATGTGATTCTCGCATGCCGGTCAAAATCAAAGGCAATGTGTATAAAAGAGCAGTAAGACCAGCTCTACTTTACGGCTCAGAGTGCTGGCCCATGAGAAAAGCAGATACACAGAAGATGCACGTCACAGAGATGAAGATGCTACGGTGGTCAGGCGGAGTAACTAGAATGGATAAAATAAGAAATGAATATATCCGTGGCACTCTTAAAGTTGCCCCGATACACGAAAAACTGCGAGAGAATCGCCTACGCTGGTACGGACACGTAATGAGACGAGAGGATGACCATATGACCAAAAGAGTTCTAAATATAGAAGAAAAGAAGAGGGGCCGCGGACGACCACAAATGACCTGGCTACAAACAATAGACAATGACCTGAGAGATACTGACACACACAAAGAGACAACCTACAATCGCACGATGTGGCGCAAGAATACTAGGAGGGCTGACCCCAAATAAATTGGGACAATAGCCAGGAGAAAGAAGACTGTAACTGATATATTTTTTCCTTATTTTTTTATGGTATTCACGACACAGGCTCAGCCTAGTGTGAGGACCACTGATTGCTCAAACGAAATAAACAGTCGAAGAAATTGAATGTTTAGCATGTTTGAACCTTAATGCCATCACACAGAGTCCAAAAGTGCTAAACATTCAATTTCCTCCACCGTTAAAGGTTAAGTTGTTGGTTTCTTTCTTTATTGTACAATGGTAAATAAATAAATTTTGTATTGCATTTAAATCTACTCAAGCAGTCTATATTCGGATGCTTTTCGATATGCTGCATTAACGATACATAAAATATGTTTACAGTTTATTCATGCACTTAAACCAATTAACATACGACCCCAGTGTACATACACTCTCTATCCAACCAGAAGCTCAAGAGAAACTGGTCGATGCACATATCACAAAGTAGCCAGAATACGTAGAAACGAACGTTCAAAGACTCCTCAAGCAATCATAGTGGCTGCTTACTTTGGTCGCTTTAGATTCATAGCCAACCAGATATCGAGACCTTCAAATTGAACAATCTCTCATGGCCAATAAGTGTCATCATAAATTGGACATAATTGTTAGCTATACGACCAGAGAACTTGACCTCCATGTTGTTAGAGGAATTATATGATTCAGGGGTCAGATTGGATTGGTTTCTAAACAATCGGATTGCCTTGTAATTTCCATGTAATTTCCGAATGTAATCTAGCTTCTCACGCCGTCAATGGAGTGTTCTGTAAACATTGACATTGTTTGACATTGGGTTGACTGTGATATTGTGGTTTATGAATTCTTGTTTAAGAGTGCTCTTCAAAAAAGCGCTCGCTCAGAATTCGGTATTTTGACACGCGTAGTGCGTTTGTGTGTGTAAATACTACTACCACCCACACAAACGTACCTAACCCCCACATGCACAGCGAGATCGCACCAGCCGCGGGTGCCGTCCCTTTCTAGCTATATGTAAGTGCGATCGGGATAGAACTAACCGCGGAGCTTGCCGATGCAAATAGCTGTATAGCGCACCGTTGGAATTCACTCCGTGACCGATATTGATACTTGCACTAAAAAGTGGTAAGTATTACTTCGCTAACATGATGTTCTAGAACATCATGTTAGCGAAGTTAGATAACTTGAATAAAGTAAGTATTTGATTTTTGAGCACAAGTTTTCTATTTGTATTAAAATACTATGATATGACAAAGTATATTTAGTTTCGTTTTTTTAGTATAAAATAAACTAACGAGTTTTAAAGTTGTCAGTAATAAGAATAATAATTTGTTTTACGGATATTAATTGTTTGCATGTTATCTGAGTCTTATTTATATATAGTAATGTAGTGAAATTATACCAGTAGACCCACTACTAGGAAATTACTGGGTACTTACGTATTCATTTCTTGAAGAATTTTTTTTTTGTTATGGACAGTAAAAAAAAACTGCCCTTCATAGAAATTGCTATGTCCGTTTCTTACCAAAGGAACTGAAAATTATAAATTATACAAACACAGCTTTTTATCTAGAATACAATTAATTAATGCGTGATTTTATTCAAAAGCCTAAAACCTCAGATGATAAAAAGGAATAGATATGAAACGGGGGCTTGGCGCGTGTCGGTGCGACATGGCCAAATGGGCATGTCACTGCCCACCGCATGTTAGTCGCAATTTGCCGTGAATCTGAAATGTTTTTCCACGTTTACTCAAAATGCCGAATTGTAGCGTGGTTACATGCAAAAATAGGAATGAAACTAAAACCTACATGAATGGTGGAGTCACGCACCACATGTGAGTATTAGTATTTTCACTTAAGTCAGTTAAAACTAATATTTTAATAAATAAACGCAACGCCGCATCATTTCTCGGGATCGAACTAACATATCGAACGAAAAAGCATATTTTTGTTCTATGCGTTGCACATTGAACGTTCAATACAGTAAACCACGGCGCAATGTATTAAACCACTATGGATATGGACGATGCTTGATTTTTTTAGTGGTACGGCCGCTGCTTGGCGTCGCAAACTAGAGCGGTGCCAAAGTGCAGTTACAATTTACGCGTAATCGATAAAATAGAAGTACGATATCATACTAGTTATTTTATTTCGACTACTTTCGCTGTTTTATTTTATTTAATTACTTGTTTTGGTTGGGTGCCTATCTTAAAGGTAACTAATAACATACTAATAAGATTAAAAGGCACAAAATGTTTACGGTACCTACTAATAAGATTTTCACTAAGTTGCAGTATGAACGGTAAATAGACATATTAAAATTGTATGTACAAGTATATAATTTAGTTGCAAATGGCTTCAGAACAACTTTAAATGTGATATTATTACCAATAATTTATTTTAAATGAGTATTTTTTACTTTCATTTGAAATGTGATAATTGAAGAAGAAATCTCGGTTTCTTATTACAGTTTTCCAAAGAATCCGAGTAGGTACTAAAAAAATGGATAGATGCTACTGGCAGAGGTCCTAACTGGTTTCCTGTACAGAGAAGAGTTAATGTGTTCGTAACATTTTCTAGAAAAATGTTTCCAACCACTTAATAAGAGCCGTACACTTTTCGAATATTTGACACCTCGCTTGCTTGAAACCTAGGTGTAAAATGTATGGTAACACATCTTCGCACATCTTTGGTGGATACTCGCCCTTAGCCTTAAATCTCGTAATATGAGTAATGGACATATTATTTCGCGCCAAAATGCGAGTCGGATCGGCCTGGTACCTACAGGTCAAAAATATCGATGTGACCAGAGTTTTAAATGTATGTGAACACGAACTTATAAAAAGCCGTTTATGTTACTCTGTAGGTATTCGTCAATATTTTTTACTTTTGCGATTTATGGTAAGTCAACAACCCGTGTTATTTAAACTTGTAGCTAGAAGTTTAAATACCACCACATAAACTTACCATGTCGTTGAAGTTGTTACCCATCAATATCTTAACATAATATTAATTTTAATATCAATGTCAATAAAACATAATTTTAACGTTTGTCGCCCCCCTAGTGTAGTGCGTTTAAGCCAATCACAGCCCTTGTTTGCATGTTGCCGTAGACTCACTGGCAACGCCCGAGTCTTTGTTTTTACACGGTTCAATGTGTGTGCCTGTGGGCGCTGCGGTGGGAGAAAACTGGGGACATCGGTTTTGGTTGAAATTAAGCAGTACGGCACTTCTCCCTTTTTTATGTTCTGAGCATAAAACCGATGTCACTTTTTAGGATTCCGTACTCAAAGAGTAAAACGGGACCCTATTACTAAGACTCCGCTGTCCGTCTGTCTGTCCGTCTGTCACCAGGCTGTATCTCATAAACCGTGATAGATAGAGATTTGAAATGTGATGTATTTCTGTTGTCGCTATTTATAACAAAAAATACTAAAAAACAGAATACATAATTTTATTTTTATTTTAGTTTTTATCTGTTTCTTTTTCTTTTACAATCTTACACAAATCGACCTTGCCCCAAACTAAGCAAAGCTTGTACTATGGGTACTAGACAACGATAAACATACTTACATAGATAAATAAATACTTAAATACATAGAAAACATCCATGACTCAGGAACAAATATTTGTGCTCATCACACAAATAAATGCCCTTACCGGGATTCAAACCCGGGACCTCCAGCTTCGTAGGCAGAGTCACTACCAAGTTACTAACTAGGCTACAGGGGGTTCCTATACAACAAATTTTTTGCCGTTTAATATAGATAATGGTACGGTACCCTTCGTGCGCGAGTCCGACTCGCACTTGGCCGGTTTTTTAAACATTTATTTCGAAATAAAGAGTGATACTCGGAAATGTCGAAGGGAAGGTCAATCGTCGAATCCGACTCGGCTGGGCAGCATTCGGGAAGCTACGGCACATCTTTTCGTCCAATATTCCGCAGTGTCTCAAGACGAGAGTCTTTGACCAGTGTGTGTTGCCAGTGATGACATATGGCACGGAAACGTGGTCGCTTACTAAAGGCCTCATAAGAATTGCCCTTTGAGTGACTTTGAGCCTATGCTATGCTATGCTGGGAGTTTCTCTGCGCGATCGCATCAGAAATGAGGCTATCCGCAGCAGAACCAAGGTAACTGATAAAGCCCTCCGAATTGCTTAACTTAAGTGGCAGTGGGCGGGGCACATTGCACGTAGAACCGATGGCCGTTGGGGCGGAAAGGTTCTCGAGTGGCAACCACGTACCGGAAGGCACAGCGTGGGTAGGCCCCCCGCAAGGTGGACTGATGACCTGGTAAAGGTCGCGGGAGTCCGCTGGATGAGGGTGGCGCAGGACCGGCCACTGTGGCACTCTTTGGGGGAGGCGTATGTCCAGCAGTGAACGTCTTTCGGCTGATATGATGATGATGATGATGATGACTCGGAAATGTAATAAAACCACGTAAAAATCTTCCTTTCCAGTGTAAACCCCCGGTGTGTGTTATTATTATATATAAACGAAAATAATTACTAAATGCAAGGTAAGATCGTGCTGTACTTAACAAACGCCATATAAGCTTGTTTTTTAAAAAGTTTTTTATTCATCTTGTTATTTTCAATAACCCTGCATATTATGTCGCTGGTTCGTGGGTACTTGTACAGACAAATCTATCTATTTTAGTTAAGGAGTTCCCATGACCACCTTCCATCATCAGATCCTGGAAATCATCCATCACCAAAGTGTTTACCAAGACAAAACAGATGAGCTCAAACTAGATGGGTTTATCTAGTTTAGTTTAGGAGTTCCATGACCACCTTATAGCTCCATCATCAGACTCTGGAAATCATCCAGCACCAAAGTCTTGCCTGAAATGAGCCCAAATTCGATGGCTTTATCTTGTTGAGTTTAGGAGTTGCTATGGCCACCTTCCGACTCCATCATCAGACCAGCTCTATGGTATTATGTCACCGAAGATACGCAATTGTACTTAATTTGAAGATTTCACCCAAACTCCCATACATACATACATACTAACAAGGTGGACTGATAGTAACAAGTAAATAAATTAAATCTATCAAGTATCACGATCACTCGTACAATAATAATTGACTATAGAACGCGTAGTTTAGACAAAAGGATCCAACCCACAAGACATCACCATTGAAATGTATGACTTTTGTTTTAGGTAGAAGGTTCAATTTTAAATGTTACGTATCCGGTGGGTTTGAGCCTTTTCGCTACACTACGTCATATATGGCAGCTATGCAATTCATAACTTGTCTCGATTAGCCTCACGAATGTATCCCCAGTATAGTTTGACCCCGAGGTTGGTAACAACTATGCCTAGTCGGAGATCAAAATAATATTATTTTATCTGAAGAGTGGCCGGTTAGCTTCGTGAATAGCCACAAATAAACACACTACACGTCTGTCTCGGAGGGCTATTCAGCCGGTACTGAGATAAATTCCCGCGCGACGGTAAATTTATACTAGTTTTGAATAATTATTTATAAATATAAATTTTGACAAAAGTTATATTTTTTGGACTGGATCTTGTTGGTACAAGCATGAACTTTAATGTTTTGTAAGATTCAATACAAAAATTATTCAACAATAATGAGAAAATCCTTGAGTTTTCAGTACGATTTTGTTGACAAATATGGTGTAATTGAGAACAGTTTACATATATATACGTGCAGAATAAGGAAAATTCGAGGCGGCTAGGCGCAATGGCAACATATTACGCTAGTGAAAATAGAAAAAAACAAGTAGGTTCTTATATAACATCATGGAGTATTAGGGGCTCAAACTTATGACTCTGCGCTCTCTTCAGAAAACTACTGTCGGTAATCGGGTATTTTCGGTTAAAGTATTCAGTTCTTCGTAAATTGGAGGCGGCTAGGACCAATATGAGGAGTTTACCTATGCAAATAAGTAATCAGGATCTAGAAAAAGCTCTCCGTTTCTTAGAATTACAACGTCAAAAATCCGTCATTCTCGCTTATTCCTGACCAAAAAACGAGCGCCCTCTTAAGGCGCTATAGGTTCAGCGAAGTGAAGTGAACATAGTTTTTGAAACAATATAATGCGTCTGTTTATAATAATATTGTTTAAAAAAAATACGAATAGTAATCTTGAGGCTTTTCTGCAGGTAAATCAGTGATTCGAAACACGATAAAGCAATTTTCGCTCGATAGAAAAAAATCACGAACATAGGTCTAAAACATATTAAAATTCGCTTAAAACATTCGTAGCAAATTATGCACAATAGCTAAACATATTAACATTGGTTCTAAAAATCGGCAATATCATGTTTGATGGATCTTAGTGATTACTTTTTTATTTATTTAAACGCACAAAAAAATAAAATAAAAAACATGATATTATTATCCGCGCTTCCAAACACGCACGCTCACGCTTACGCTCAGCGAGAGGGAGAGAAGACCATGAACCTATAGCGCCTTAATGATAACTCTATTTGTTGTAAGTAAATAATTATTTATTTCCTTTGTATTCTGTGTTTTTTTCTCGGACGGTTAAAATCCAATTGAAAATATTGAAACAGCATAAGCGACACGCTTAGAATTGCAAGTGTTCATAGGCTACGGAGGCCACTTACGATCAAATTGAGTCGTACAATATGCATGAATAAAAGTTCAAATTAATACCAAGTTAATTTCATTGAAAATTCTTCGCGATCGCTCGGCAATTTAAGTTTACACTCCTAATATTACAAAACTAACTTGCTCACGCGGCATAGAACGCAAGCGAAGCAATCAAATAAAGCCTTTGTCTATCCTGGATATCCATTCAACATCGCCACTGCTCGGAAATGTGGCAATAGATGGCCAGAATTGAGGCTTTAAAACTGTAGTTAGCTGGACGGCGCCTTCTATGAATTCAAACTGGCCAACAATCCGTTCCGAACGCGCGTCGGTACAATTTAACTGTCAATTTTCCACATAAAAAGTGACATTTAGACCTACCCGACGTTCGTACAGTCACGAGCTTTAATTTGGGACCCACCTAAGGTGCAATATCGTTTAGCAAACTGAAGACCTTTAGAGCTAATATTTTAATGTAGTGTCATAAAGTTTGCCATTGACAACTTACGTTTACACGTGTCTAGGGGCAACCGCTCAGTGACGTCAACCGGGCGCAACGAGTCAAACGATCGTTTCCGATTTTTTCCGACTAATTGTCACTCGTCTTTTTGGTCCCGTCCTCTCCGGCCATATTTGTTATTTGCATATTATATTTCGTGAAAATGTCAGTTTTCTCATTTTTCTTGTCTGACACTGACACATGTTCGTAATTAGAAAACCGTAAAGGTAGCTTTTTGCAAAGAGGTTATCAATTCAAGGGCCCATTCGATAAATAATTTTATTGTCTTATATCTTGACACTTCACCGCTATTATTGAACTGAAATTTTCGACCTTATTGCATTGTGAATGTTCCACAGACTAATACAGACCGGCAGTATTAAGCAATACCATGTTTCATACAGTTGTCTCTGTCACTTCTTATGGACAGCTGACATGAGTTAGAATGAGACGAATATTAAGTTATTTTGAGGCTTTACCGAGCTGTCTCCAAATACTGTCAACCGAGGCGTTAAAAAAAGTAAACAAAATACCGACCCGTCAAAGTCAACCAACGTCAAATATTAGATTATTGTGAGATTATTTGAAAAATATTTTGTGTTTTGTGTGGCAAAAGTGTAAGATACAATTTATATGAAGTGGCAAAACTGGCAAAATGTCTTGTGTAGTTCCATTTTGCCGGACTTACTCCAGATTAACAAAGAAGACCGGAGAAAAGACTGGTTTTCATCGGTAAGAACCTTTTGCTTATTTTTCAAATATACCGTGTACATTACGCAATATAATGGTCTGGGATTACAGCAGATGCTGGATATTATCGAATAAGTACTTTTTACATGGTTCCAAGTTGATCTTATTGGGATTTTTGGTAAAAATACAATTGTTGTAAACACGGCTAGTGTTGTAACTAAATTCAAATCTGTAGTCGACATTTTATCGACATGAATCTATCTAGGCGTTTAGTTAGACAAAATATTTTGATGGTACACGTAGTTAACTGTTAACTTCAGATTTCCGGAAAATAATCTTCGTCAAAAATGGATTGCCGCAGTAGGGCGCAATAATTGGACGCCGAAAACATACGACAAAATTTGTTCGAAACATTTCAAATCGGACTGTTTCGTTATTATTAAAAACAGAATTAAGACGCGTTGTGGCGCCCTCTATACCCAAGTCGTTGTGTGTGTAACACTTGCCTGAATTCTATGGGTATATACTCGCTAGGGGCCACAAAGTATAACTATTATACACAATATATGGCTGCACATGAGAGTAGAAGGAGGGGACCACCTCCGTCTTCGCTGCCAAAGACATGTGTCATATAGGTTGCTACCGTACACGTACGTATACATGCATATATTATATCTGAGGGTCTGGTCTACTGGCCAATCCAGAGTGACCCACCGTACGGCCGATTACGCCTCCAGCGCAGGTACTGCCTGTCAGTACCCTGGTGCCCTACGCACCAGCTGGACGTGGGGGCGTTGCCCCCACGAGGTCCTCCATATGCCTGCCCCCTAGACCTGGCCCTGTTACTCCAACTCATCATCGACCGTACTACATGCCTTGCCAGTGTGGCTTCAACACACACTCCTGGGAAGCCGGACCGGGCATTCCCTGTCCAAATCCCTTGTCTTTCAGAGGTACATACACCTCGAGATTGGACTACGTGAAACTACATTAACCAGCGACCGTTGGTTAATCCCCTGTTCCACTCTCATGTAGCTTGAAATGTCGATTATAGTATACAAATCATGCATGAGCACTTACCAGGATCGTCTCTAGTTTACCTCGTGAAGACACGCGCGCAGCCTTCCTGCGCGGCCCATCGCCTTCACGGTCCGTGCTCATACCTTCTCACAAGATGGCGCCGCGCTCTGCCGGTGGCACCACCTCTCGCCATTAGAACTGTCATCCCGACTGCCAGTGTTGCCACATGACAGAATGCAACAATTACCTGACTCTCTCCGGTCCGAATCGCGCTCGGCGCGACACGCGTGTTGCCAGATGTGATACCTACAGTTTTTCAGAGACCGCTTGAGGTAAGTTGGAAAAGTAAGTTTTTGACTGAAATTTCTGATGTCCCTCCAGATGAATTAGTTTGATTTAAGTTTTGTATATTTAAACACTTTGTGGATAACTACATTGATTTTCTGTATATATCCATACTAATATGTATTATAAATGCGAAAGTAACTCCGTCTGTCTGTTTGTTTCTTACCTTTTCATGCTTAAACAGCGGAACTGATCAAGTTGAAATTCGGTATAGAAGCAGTTTGAATCCTGAGATTTTATCCCGGAAATCATCCCCTACGAGGCTGATATAGGGCCGGAATACGTTTGAATGGAGCTACGATATAAACGACGGATGTATAGAAAACGTTCAATTTATTAGGGCCTATCTGCCTTTCTCATTAATCTGTGGAATGTTCTAACAACATTTGAAGGAAATGGGTCCTAAATTAAAGCTCGTGACTGTACAATGCGTTACGTGATCGACCTACAGTTGGAACAGCGGTAGGGCGCCGCCGCGCGACTGGCGAGCCGCGCTCTTTTGTTTTGTATTCTGATCTTCATTTTCATTTATAATTATTTGCAATTTACTTGCAGTAGGCGTGAAAAGCACTATGTAATATAATATCTTTAACTCTACTGGTCAAAAGTGCGATATATGGACTCGTCTCGCTCTCTCGAACCCACTTGTCCGTATACTGCCTATTACTTTCTAGCCTCTACAACAATGTACTATTGGAATTGGATAAGTAGTTTCCAAGATTACAAAGCCACAAACTAATAAATTTTACCTCTTCGTAATATTTGCATAGATAACCAACCGTCTATTACGTAGCTAATTAGTGTTGCATTGCCACATCATCTACTAATTACGAACTGGGAGTATATTCGAAGAAACGTTTCGTATTGTAATCGGTTTTATATTTGTGCAGTCGTTTTAATACACCAGGATAAGCTAAGTGATTCTGCCCCCCTTGACTTAGGGCTTGTAATTTTTATGGACGGTGTGGCTCTACATTAGCAATTAATGTGCAAAATTTGAGCACCATAAACTTAATAGTTTTTGTTTAAAAAACAAACAAATAAAATATTTCTTCAATATATTTTTGTCTAGCCAACCGAAATGTAAGTGGCCAGTATTTAGTTTGCAACATGCACGTTTCTCTAAAGAGGTTTCAATCTTTCCGTTTTATATTATTAGCGTTTCTAGGAAATGTAAGTAGGTACCTATGTAAAGTATTTTATGTAAAGATATCTCCATATTCTCTCACTGCTATAATTTCGAAAAAAATACATAATAATAGTACAGGTCGTTGGTGTGTGTGTAAATCAGTGAAAAAAATGGAACGGCCCCTAACGTGGAAATTAATAAAAAAAAAAGCGGCCAAGTGCGAGTCGGACTCGCACATGAAGGGTTCCGTGAAATAAATTGCGGTTTACGATTTATGACGTATTAAAAAAAAACTACTTACTAGATCTCGTTCAAACCAATTTTCGGTGGAAGTTTGCATGGTAATGTACATCATATATTTTTTTTAATTTTATCATTCTCTTATTTTAGAAGTTACAGGGGGGGGGACACACACATTTTACCACTTTGGAAGTGTCTCTCGCGCAAACTATTCAGTTTAGAAAAAAATGATATTAAAAACCTCAATATCATTTTTGAAGACCTATCCATAGATACCCCACACGTATGGGTTTGATAAAAAAAATTTTTTTGAGTTTCAGTTCTGAGTATGGGGACCCCTAAAACTTAATGTTCTTTTTCATTTTTGTGTGAAAATCTTAATGCGGTTCACAGAATACATCTACTTACCAAGTTTCAACAGTATAGCTCTAATAGTTTCGGAAAAAAGTGGCTGTGACATACGGACGGACAGACAGACGGACGGACATGACGAATCTATAAGGGTTCCGTTTTTTGCCATTTGGCTACGGAACCCTAAAAACTGAAAAGCTTAGTCAGCTTTCTTTAAAAAAATCTGTGACATTATGAAAATATAATTCATGTCATATAATCAGGTGGACGTGGAGGGTAAGCCAGATGAGCCTAAATAACTTTAATTTATTCATATCAAATTTAAACGAAATTATTGAACTCTGATCGTTTAAATAGGTAAACTGTCTAAAATTAAGGCAAGGCCGGTTCACAATCTGACGAAAATATTGATATTTGAGCTTCCAGTGTGAAGAATTTGAATTCTACTACAGAAAAATTACTGTAGACTGAAAAAGAAACAAAGATAATATTAAAAAATGGCTTGGTAACTCTTAATCTAAATAAACTTAAATGTTCGAGATTTCGTAATTTTCAACGACAATCTATGTTTTTTTTTAAAAAAGGATAGCTTTTTTATTATTCTACTTTAATAACCGGACAGATTTTTAATAAATTATCTAGTATTCCAAAAATCAATTAATATGTTACGGTCGGCCAAGAAAGTGGTCTACCAGTTTTGACAACAGTTTCTGTGAGATCTGATCGCTAAGGTTACTGTCATAATATTTATTGCAAGTGGAAATCGACCTTGTTGTTTCATGACATTCAAATAAACCTCGACCGTAGGGTGGTAGACCACCTTTTTGGCTGACTGTACTAAAAAGTGATGTTTACGCACTTCCATCTCGCTCACGCTTATGCTCAGTGAGAGGGAGAGAAGACCATGGACCTCATCATCATCATATCATCCGAAAGACGTCCACTGCTGGACATAGTCCTCCCCCAAAGAGTGCCAAAATGACCGGTCCTGCGCCACCCGCATCCAGCGGACTCCCGCGACCTTTACCAGGTCATCAGTCCACCTTGGGCCTACCCACGCCGCGCCTTCCGGTACGTGGTCGCCACTCGAGAACCTTTCCGCCCCAGCGGCCATCGGTTCTACGTGCAATGTGCCCCGCCCACTGCCACTTAAGTTTAGCGATTCGGAAGGCTATATCGTTTACCTTGGTTCTGCTGCGGATAACCTCATTGCAGAGAAACTCCCAACATAGCCCTCTCCATTGCCCTTTGGGTGACTTTGAGCTTTCTTATGAGGCCCATTGTAAGCGACCTCGTTTCAGTGCCATATGTCATCACTGGCAACACACACTGGTCAAAGACTCTCGTCTTGAGACACTGCGGAATATGGGACGAAAAGAAGAAGAGAAACATGGACCTGCCTTGCCTCAACTCAGTCCTCGCCTGCGCGGCGCGCGGGTGCAGAGGTACATGAGTCATGTCATAATCTTCATGTAACATGACGATTAACGGGGCGTGGGTGACGTGCGGGAGGCAAAGCCCGGCGCCCCAACTTGCAGAATTTTATTTAGCAAGCAAATAAAGATTAATAAGAATGCCTGACTAGGCTCTACAAAATATCTCGCAATTTTTTACCGTAGAAGTGTTTCGATTCGATACTTGGCCTATTTCTTAGATGGAATGTTTTTTGTGGGATCTGGTCTCATAAACAATCCTTTAGCGAAACTGCGAAACTCCGCATCAGCTGTAAACTAATTTAGGAAGTGGCGGTTTCGCCCCCGAGGCGAACCTTAATTAATGAATGCACATACTTACAGGTAAAATTTCAAACTGACGGAAGGTCTGTCTGACTTGACGTTTTGAAATAATATTGGTTTGTGATTGTGTAATTTAGTGATGAATCGTTCCCGGGAATATTCTTGAAAGGTTCCGGTTTGTATGGGGAATGTAGAGAAATATTCCCGAGTTTTAAATAATTCGGAAATATACTTTGTATTTATTTAAAAGATATTTAGAAGTAATCCTGTCCTGGGATTAGTTTTATTTACTAATTGGCATATGATTGTTTGTTCCCGGAAATATTCCCGATTAGCAAGGGGAATATTCCCAGTTCGGAAATATTCCTCAATATTTCCCGCACAAATCGGAATCTCTCGGAAATATTCCGAGTATATCTCTAACGGTGAATTTTGTGTAGGAACGTAGAGATTTATAATGTTTTCTACTAAGTGATCTTTAATAGATTACCTATGTGCAAAATATACTTCGTGAATATTATCATCATATCTAAGTACGAGTATTTCGTTTACGACAACAGTCATTTAAACGATTTAGTAACGGATTTAAGATCACAATTAGGAAAGGAAATAAGGAAAACGAATGATGAAAATATTAGTGTAGTCAATCTGTCTTAGCTTGATAGAGATTAATCTTGTTGTAGATGTTATAGCATGGTAAAAAATGGATTTTTAAAAGAACTTGTATAAACTTCTAAAAGTGTAAAATATAATGGGTAAATATACAATTTGATTATTTGTAAAGTAGGTATTATAACAACATGAAAGCAATAAAATAATTGAATTGAATTGAACAGTCTCAGGAGGTTCGGCGACCTTACTCATCGCCTGGGACACAACTAAAACTACACAGTACACGTCTACAAATTGTAGTGTTATTATTGCTTCGGTCTTCTTTGACGTAGAGGTGAGGTAGCTGGGTCGTTCTACTCAAGAACGCATAATTTTGAACGACGCAAGATAATTTTTTTATGTATTTTTATTCTACAAAGATTTCAATCCAAAATACTACGTATAATAACTGATGCACCATGGTACATGACAAATGATAGGCTACATCAAGACCTCAACATTAAAACTGTTAAGCAAGAAATCAAAGACAGTGCAGAAACATACAAAACAAGAATATTGCAACACCCCAACACACTGGCGAAACACTTAATGAGTGAACTAACTCTACCCCGGAGATTGAAGAGAAGAATACCACAGGATCTACTCATTAGATAAATTATTATGAAAAGCAGACGCGTCAGTGGACGCGATCTGCGCAAGCCATCAAGTAAAAATTCATAACCAATTGCTGAATGTCTGCGAGACAGATTGCAAGAAAATTATCACAAAAAAAAAAAAAAAAAAAAAATGTATTTTTATTGGTCTATTTTTCCGTGGCACTATCTGCAATATTCCGTATTTAACTACATACTTTAATTTGCTGTTTTTTTTTATTCATACCGTAGCCCATTAGTAGTCCATTGGTTACAAAAAAACTACTCTAGCTGTTATCAAGAATACCATATTAAAAAAAAATTATGTAGTCATTTACACATATAACAATTGTGACATTAGGTTTCTAACATGAACCCTGTATTACAATAGGTATATTTTGCTTATAAATTATAAAAATACAATAAAAAATATAAATTGAAATTAACACAAAATGCAAACTTCAGCCTTCTAATAACTACTGATTAAAAATTATCGCTTAGAATATCTTTTGGTGCATATTAGGCTTTTTTGCGGGAAATGATTTTAACTACTTAATTCGCGTACATTGAGTCTTTTTCCTACGCTTTGATACCTAGTCCGGGAAGTAATTGTAATATTTTACTGCTGCGCTGTGTTGAGACTGTTGAGAGTGACGAATTTGTCTGTAGCTGTCAACACAACCAATCTGCAACATAAAGGTACGCCCACACCAATGCTTAAAAAAAACCGGCCAAGTGCGAGTTGGACTCGCGCACGAAGGGTTCCGTACCATTATCTATAAAAACGGCAAAATATATTTTGGTTTTAGTATATGGTTAACGGTTGGTATCAAGTTGGCTTGTAGAAACAAAAGATTATTAAAAATACTTACCACGAAATCATATAGTCCAATACTACAGCAATATTATAACAAATACGACAAAATACTAAAAAGAGTAGTTACCATAGCCAAAAAAATACAATATATAAATAGAATGAAAAAATCTAGTAACTTAGTAAAAACAATGTGGAATATAATAAATGAAAAAACAAACAAGCAACAAAAAAAAGACAAGCGTAATATAAAACTAGACATCAATAATGTACTTACCTCCGATCCAAAACAAGTAGCTAATATTTTAATAACTTTTTCGTTTCCATAGGAAAGACATCAGAAAACACAAACAAAACTTTAAAACACGTAGGTCGACCTGTGCTGCACCCTACTGAGAATTCAATGTTCCTTGTCCCTGTAAGCTATAAAGAAGTGCATACGATTATTAAAACACTAAAAAATAAGAACAGCCACGGAGTAGACGAGCTCCCGCCATCTTTAATAAGACAATGTGCAGACGAACTTACTCCACCTCTCTGTGTTCTAATAAACCAATCCTTCGCAGAAGGCACTTTTCCAGACTTGTTAAAAAAAGCTATAGTAAAGCCGATCCATAAAAAGAATTTAAAAACTGACCCAAATAATTACCGCCCCATTGCGCTATTACCGACAGCTGCGAAAATATTTGAAAAAGCAATGTGCAATCGAATATATAGTTTCTGCGAAAAATATAAAATATTTGATGAATCACAAAACGGTTTCCGGAAAAAACGATCGACTACCTTAGCAGTTTATAAATACACCCAAGAAACACTCAATATAATAGACTCGAAACAATATGCAATAGGAATATTACTAGACATGACTAAAGCGTATGATAAAGTACAATATCCAATCCTTTTAAATAAACTATACGGCATCGGAATACGAGGATTAGGACATAAGTGGCTTGCATCATACCTAATGAATAGAACCCAGTATGTAGAAATAGAACATTACGACTTTTATATCAATAGAATTAAAAATGTGCAGTCCGACATTACAACCATCACATCATCTATACCACAGGGAAGTGTAATCGGCTGTCTTCTTTTTCTCATTTACATCAATGATCTTCCTAAAATTATACAAGAAACTTCAATCCTTTTCGCTGACGATATCTCTATACTTACATCCTGTCAAAATACATCACACATAAATAATAAAATAAATACCATCTTAGATAAAATCACAGATTGGATGCACGACCACCACCTGGAAATCAACTACCAAAAGACAAAATTAATGACATTTCACCCATATCAGAAAAACCCGGTAACAATTAACTGTAACCACAATTCTATAACATTAGAGGTAGTCGACACATTTACGCTTTTAGGAATCGTTATAGACAAACACCTATCATGGAAACCACACTTAAAAAATATTAAAACCAAACTTTCCAGATTTGCGTATGCGCTACGGGAAATAAAGAAAACTACCGACTTTGAGACCGCACTGGCAACATATTACGCGTACAGCTATTCCTGGATCAGCTATGGAATTATCCTCTGGGGAAATAGCACCGATGCTTCCACCATATTCACCCTGCAGAAAAAGCTTATAAGAATACTAGTGAACCTAAAACAAATAGACAGTTGTAAGCCGCACTTTATCAAACACAAAATACTCACTCTACCATCCATATACATCTTAGAAATATGTAAATTTGTCCGCAAATACTCAGAATTCTATACCAAACGAGAAGACACACCTGTACCATATGCATTAAGAAATAAAACCAGATTAATAGCACCACCCTCCCGATTAAAACTCCACTCATCCGGCCCTTTAATAATGTCCATAAAATTATATAATAAACTACCAGAAAAAATTAAAAAAGAAAGCAAAGAAAATAAATTTATAAGCCAAGTAAAACAAATTCTTCTAAATAAAGCGTATTATTCTATTAGTGAATACTTAGAAGACAAATTACTTTAACAAAGTAAGTTCTTATATCACTACTAGTAACCTAACACAAACAAACATTAACTACAATTCGGCTCAAAGAGATTTGTTATAGCTAATTTTATATTACTTTAAGCTTTGTTAGTTTTAAAGATAGTATTTAATTTCAATACTATTACTTTTGCGATGCCCTTGCAGGACTCATGTTTGATACGTCCATATTGTAACACCTACCACCTTTATGTAACAACATGAATGCTAATAAATTACTTGATTAGTTGATTACCTTAATGCCAGCAGTCAGTTAGGGTCAGCACTGCGCTTGTGATTCTTTTATAGTCTTCATCGTCAAAAGACACGCTGACCATCAGGCAGGCCATACGCTTGTTTGCCACCGTCGTAGTTTAAAAAAATATAGCCATGATTGTTATACGAGTATATCCGTATAGTTTAAGGGCTATTTAAGTATTGACCCTAAGGGCCATTACGTCGCTCACGGACAATGCCTGCTCTCCGGGACTTCCCGGGCCTTTGAGAGGCCTTCAAAGGAGGTTATTGTCTGGGTCGATTAAGGCCCAAGTATCGTTTAAAAGCATAGCCTCTTAGCGCGTTTGTCATTTATACACGAGTCTTCCTACGAAAGTTTTCATACATTTTCTAGAGTTTAAGGTCATTTTCTGAACAAAACCGATTGTTATAGAGCAACATTACCTCTTATATATATCTACTTTCAGGTAGGTAAGTCTAGTTGTGGTCAAAAATATCAAACGCGATATTTTTTATACCACAATGATGAGAGAACTAAGGTGGAGCCATTGAATAAAATAAATTAAAAAATATTTGCGGACAATGATACACAAATCGACCTAGTTCCAAACTAAGCTAAGCTTGTACTATGGGTACTAGACGAAGATAAACATACTGATATAGATAAATAAATACTTAAATGCATACAAATACAAATACAAATACTTTATTAATAACGCCAAGTTACATGTCAGGTTTTTACATATTATGTCATTCAGTTCAATAATAACATTTTATGGTGGGTATATTACAATTTATATTATCTATTTATTAATAACATTTTTTAGGTACTAGGTATGTATGTATACCGATATTGGTAATTATATTAATAATTATTCACTGAGTAGGGAGTTCGTAAAACTCGCCTATGGAATTAAAAGAATGGTCAAGAAGCTGACGGCATAGAAAACATCCATGACTCAGGAACAAATATTCGTGCTCATCACACAAATAAATGCCCTTACCGGGATTCGAACCCAGGACCTCTTGCTTCGTAGGCAGGTTCACTACCAATTTGACTTATTGGAGGCAAAAATGGCAAAATATCAATTATCTATAATTGTCGAATTATAGCTGTTTTAGAACAAAATATTTTTTTCTAGAAATGGTCGTCCTAATTAAGGCGGGGTCGGTTCACGATCTGACGAAAAGATTGATTTTTGAGCTTCCAGTGTGAAAAAATAATGAAGAATTCTACTACAGAAAAATTACTGTAGACTGAAAAATTGTACTGTAGACGGAAAATCATCAGTTCGCTCTAAGCGACCGCGGCTACCGATCGTCTCGCGCGGTGATAAGAAACCAGTTTTTGCTGCGCACTTAACAAGACGATTTCTACCGCGAATATTAACCTAATTATTAAAATTGTTACGTATAACTCATATTGTGACCGTGATTATGAAGTGTAGACATTGTAGTCAATCGGTGACGGATGGTGTGGATTGTGGCAGTTGCCATGGTCATTTTCACTTTGGGTGCGTCGGCGTACTAGAAACCACCTACCGCAAAATGAACACTGAGAGAAAGGCTGGAGTACGATGCCCGAAATGCCGTGTAAATTCCGAAGATGCACAAGGTTCATCAGCCATATTAGAAGAGCTTAGAGGATTTAGAGCTGAATTTAATTCTACAAAGTCACAGATACAGCATATTTCCACCTCAATTGACACCCTAAACACGAAATGGAGCGAGATGGAGACACGATTCTCCGACTTAGAAGACAGGGTCATTATTTTGGAAAGCAGTGCTACTGTCGTTTCGAAACTACAATCCGAACTAGCCCTCGGAACTCAAACAATTAATAACCTGCAAAGTGAATTGCATTTTCGAGACCAGCAAGCGCGAATGAATAACGTTGAGATATCAGGCATACCATTTAAAACAGGCGAAAATCTTTTTACGATACTGGATTCTATACACAAAAAAGTTGGTGTGAAATTGGAAGCTAATGAGGTTGACTCCATACACCGCGTGCGCCGTTTCGTCAACCGAAACACTGGTCGAGATCTTAACGAGAGTAATTTGAATAGCGACGGAACTGGATTGAGGAGCGAAGGCACGAAGGAGCCGCGCCCGCCAGCGATTATAGTGAAGTTCACTAGACGGCTGTGCAAGGACCGGCTGCTGGCGGCCGTGCGCGCGCGCCGCGGCCTCACCACGACCGACATCGGCATGGATGGACCGGCTCTCGCCATATACACCAGCGACCACCTTACACCGCCGAACAAGATGCTGTTAAAACGCGCCAGGGAACGGAAAGCCGAACTGCACTACGCGTATCTATGGACCCGTGATTGTAGAATCCTTATGCGAAAGAATGATACGTCTAAATTCTTCGTAATAAACAATGACACAGATTTGTTGAAGTTAAAGTGACTCTGTTTTTTGTGTTCTACAATTCTATTGCATTGTGTGTACTGTTACTGCCCCTTATCCTTGCTTGATACTGCCAAGTCAGATTATGTAGGTATTGTTATGCATACCCATATCGTCACACATTTATTTTCAAATAGCTACCTGCCTACAACTTCTATTTACCGTCTTGCATGCGCGTTTAAGTTTTATGAGCGCTGTTATCCTATCAACACAATATTCGTAGTTATTATAAACGCCTTGTGTATTGTGTCCCATACACTTAAAAATACAGAATATATATTATGTTTATGTATCTTGTTTAATTGTTTTGCCTTTGCCGCCTTGAAAAATGAATTGATTGTGCCGTTATTGCTATGCGCTGCTTCATTACGTATGGATTTTAATAATGCTCATGTGCTTAAAATAATGCAAATAAATATATTCGATCTAAATGGCTAATAAGATTATAAAAGGCTACTATCAAAACGTGCGGGGCCTACGAACAAAATCCCATAGTTTCTTTTCACAAATAGCCCTAGCCGATTACGACTTCATATGTGTAACAGAAAGTTGGTTGACTTCAAGTTTCTACGACAGGGAGTATTTCGACGATAGATATGTAGTATATAGGTGTGACCGGTCGCAAGAGGATAGCGGCGCGGAGCGCGGCGGGGGGGTAGCGGTGGCGGTGCAGCGCGCGCTGCTGCCGGTGTGCCGGGACTGGCCCGTCCCCTCTCCCGCGCACTCTGAGTGCCTCTGGATATCGCTCCCCATACATAACCATAACAATCACTCGCAGCGTAAATATTTAAATATTGCATGCGTTTACATTCCACACGGAACGAACCATAGGGACACTGTCGAGTCTTTCTTTGATGCGGCTTCTCAACTTATACTCAGTTACCCTGACGATGTATTTCTTATCACCGGAGACTTTAATATTTCCCAGGCTGAATGGTTGGATCGAGGCGGGGGTGAACTGAACTTATTTTTATTTTATTATTATTTTGTGGGCCTTAATATGCCGCTTCGACCAGCAAGTGATCTATTGTGGCAGCCCTTGTTTTAGAGTTCACCGTTAAGTCCCGTTGCCTCCAGGAAATTCCAGATTCTTTGGGCGGTGATATGTTGTACTTCTTGTGGGTGCATTATGTGCCGCCCTAGGTAGGTACTTCTTTTATGCATGAGTGGTCCGCAGGAGCAGAGAATGTGCATTGCAGTCTCCTCTGTCTCCTGGCAGAACCTGCAAGTTGTGTCCTGCTTCATACCCATTTGAAACAGGTGTTTGTTCAATTTGCAATGTCCTGTCAGGATTCTTGTCACTGCGCAGGTTTTGTGCCTTTTGAATTGTAATAACTCTTTAGACAGCTTACTATTGAACCCTTCGATCAGGGCTTTAGCTTGTTTTTGTCCTTTGGTGAACTTCCACAGCTTGATTGCCTCTGATTTTTCCGCGTTGTTTAGCAGAGAATATGCTTTCCGTTTTGTGATGCCACAGAACGGTTCCGGGCCGACTAGGGCCGTGTCTGCGCCCTGCCTTGCAAGTTCATCTGCTCTTTCGTTTCCTACAATGTCGGAGTGCCCTGGTACCCATCTAAGTATGACTTTGTTGGAGTTCGCCAGGGTGTTTAGATTATTTTTACAATTCTGGACTAGTTTAGAGTAGGACTCTAGTGATTCTAGTGCCAGCAGAGCAGCTTGGCTGTCCGAGTTGATGTAGATATGTTGGTTCCTTAGGTTTCTTTCAAGATTTATCTCCACGCATTTATTTAATGCGAAGAGTTCAGCCTGAAAGATTGAGGCCTCCTTCCCCATGCTGACGCTAGCTTTGAACTTTGGCCTCTCACCGTAGATACCACATCCAACATCATCACCTTTTTTTGATCCATCTGTATACCAAATGTGGCTTCCCTCCTTGAAGTCCATTTGGTCATTTGTCCATTTGTCTCTCGGAGGTATTTCCACTGTATACAGTCTAGTGAATTTGCATTCCACGTATGTGTCGTCAGTGGGCATGCTTAGGTTTTTGTTATCAAAAACAAGGGCCTCAAGTTTGCTTAGCGCTTGAGAGCGCCATTTTGGCCTTGTTAGTGTGCATATCCTGTAGATGCACTGCTTCGCCTCCTTTTGCACTTGCAGGTGGAGTGGCTTAACTGAACTTAAACCCCTCGAACAATCTTTTAGTTCAGTGTGTAGGTGATTTTATAGCGCTTAGTAATCTAAACCAGTTTAATAATATTGCTAATATAAATGATCGTATCCTTGACCTGATATTATGTAGTACTGCCTGTTCTGTCACTAGGTGTAGTTTTCCTTTAACTCCAGAAGATGTGCACCACCCTTCGTTATCATTAAACTTAAGACTTAATTATACGGCACCAATGAGACCTGCCGGTGTCCTTGTGTATAAGTTCCATTCAGCCGATTTCGACAACATTAATAGTGATTTATCGCAAATAGATTGGGATACATTTTTTGATAATTTGGATGTAGAAGGAAGCCTTACAAAACTATATAATATATTATATAAATTAATAGATAAATACGTACCGAGCTATCAGTCCCGAAATTCGTGCACATATCCTGCATGGCACAGCAAACCTTTAAGAAAGATTTTAAAAGAAAAAAGAAAATACCATAAACTTTGGAAATGTTATGGAAACCCCCTAGACTATGAAACTTTTAAAAAATTAAGAAAACGAGCAGAAATTATTGAAAAGAAATGCTATAATAGGTATATAGAATTTTCAGAGGATAAAATAAAATCACATCCTAAGTATTTCTGGAAATTTATTAAGTCTACTAGGTCCAATGGAGGTATACCACAAACTATGTATTATAGGGGCGTCTCATCCTCGGACGGAGCAGGCATTTGCAAAATGTTTGGTGATCATTTCCAGTCCGTTTTCGAACACTCTTCTTTACCACCTCTAGATGTTAACTGCTTGGATCCGCCTACAAAATCAGTTTTCAACGTCAGTTCAATTACCTTGTCGAATGAAATTGTTCTCAAATATTTGAAATCTGTCGATATAAACAAGGGTGCTGGGCCTGATCGAATACACCCTGTACTGATCAGTAAATGTGCTAGTGCATTAGTTTTTCCTATCACCAAGATATATTTATTATCTATTAAGGAGGGGCATGTCCCGCTAATCTGGAAAAAAGCTTGGATTACACCTATTCCTAAGGGTTCCGTGAGTCAAGACATCGAAAAGTATCGACCTATTTCTAAATTATGTCAATTCGGTAAAATATTAGAAAAAATAGTTACTGACCAGCTTTCATATGCTGTTCGTCGTCACATCAACCCAAATCAGCATGGTTTCTACAAAGGTCGAAGCGTAGAAAGTAATCTGTTGTCTTTTAGTGAGGTCATACGTGAAGCCATGGATAATCGGCACCAAGTCGACGCAGTTTACACAGATTTCGCAAAGGCATTTGACAAAATCTCCTACGACACGCTTTTGCTGAAACTTTGGAGCCTCGGTGTGCATGGCGACCTTTTCCGGTGGATCAAATCGTAT
The DNA here is from genome assembly GCA_963854355.1 of Epinotia brunnichana. Classification (NCBI taxonomy): domain Eukaryota; kingdom Metazoa; phylum Arthropoda; class Insecta; order Lepidoptera; family Tortricidae; genus Epinotia; species Epinotia brunnichana. The sequence goes on from OY977938.1 coordinate 1,829,698, forward strand.
ATAGAAAAAAGATCTCAAACTGTCGTACTCGGAGGTTTCTCTTCTGGCTTCAAATATATTACCTCAGGAGTCCCACAAGGGTCCCATTTGGGCCCTTTATTATTTATCCTATACATTAATGACATAACGGAGTGTCTTACTGAATCGAAAGCTCTTCTATACGCTGACGACACTAAAATATTCAGAGTTATTAAAACACAAGCAGACTGTACTCTATTACAAAATGATTTATTTAGTTTTGAAAGTTATTGTACTAGAAACAATTTATTTTTAAATAGCGATAAATGCGCAGTAATAACATTTACGCGAAAGAAAGATCCCATACTATTTAATTACTGCTTGTGTGGTGGTAATCTGGCACGCCAGAATAGTATACGTGATCTAGGTGTGATACTTGATGCTAAATTGACATTTAACTCTCATATTGATGATATTCTAAATAAGTCGTATAGACTGCTGGGTTTCATTCTTCGTGTTGCGAAACCCTTTAAAAGACCTCTTACTTACAGACTCCTTTATAATAGCTATGTCCGAAGTCGATTGGAATTTGCTTCTGTAGTGTGGAATCCCTGCTTTACTGTACACGAGGTTAGAATTGAAAGACTCCAGAAAAAGTTTGTTAAGACAATGGAATTCCGAACAGGTGGTAACTATGAAGATTACGCCTTATCATCCACAAGACTCCATATCCAACCCCTTTCACTCAGACGCACTTGTACCGATTTACTTTATCTGTTCAAAATTATGAATAATCTAGTTGACGCCCCTGAACTATTACATAATATATTTTTTCATGTTCCCCGTAGATTAGAACGAAGTTGTCGCAAGAAGGCCTTATTTAGTATTGCAAGCAGCAGAACTAAATACGCACAGCATTCATATATTAAGCGCGCATGTAAACTGTATAATGAAAAATGTATGGACGCAGATTTGTTTGGCAACTCATATAGTATATTTAAAAGATTAGTTTTTTCTTTAATCTAAGAATGTTAAAACGCAGTTACCTTAACCTTTTCATTAACTTTTTCTTTCTTTTTTTGCATTGTATAATGGTGTAACTAAGTTGTAAAATATACTTAACTGTCATAAGTGTATTTACAACACATATATGTATATATATATTTATATATTTATGACATTTGGTATTATATTAAACATATTTTCCAATTTTTAATATAACTTGTAACTTTGTAAACATTTATGAAACTATAGGTCTATTATAGCATTACTCACATAGCCATAGCTAAGTTACTTATGTGTTTTTTAAGACTGTTTGTTTCTCAATTAAAAAAAAAAAAAAAAAAAAAAAAAAAGAAACAAAAAGTTTTAATAAAAAAAAATATATATTTGCGGACAATCTTTCTTACACCAATCGACCTAGTCCCAAACTAAGCAAAGCTTGTACTATGGGTGCTAGACTAAGATAAACATACTTATATAGATAAATAAATACTTAAATACATAGAAAACATCCATGACTCAGGAACAAATATTCGTGCTCATCACACAAATAAATGCCCTTACCGGGATTTGAACCAGGACCTCTTGCTTCGTAGGCAGGGTCACTACCAACTAGGCTATAGCGGTCGTCAACGTCAGCGGTTTTATAACCGAACATATTATTTATGTAATATAAAAAAATGGCTTGGTAAGTAACTCTATAAAAACATCTTGAATATCACCATACAGATAAACTTAAATGTTCGAGATCTCGTTATTTTCAACGACAATCTATGTTTTTTTTTTATAAAAGCGATAGCTTTTTTATTATTCTAGTTTAATAACCAGACAGATTTTTAATAAATTATCCAGTATTCCAAAAATCAATTAATATGTACTAAAAAGTGATGTAAATTCACTTCCGCACACGCACTTCCATCTCGCTCACGCTTATGCTCAGTGAGAGGGAGAGAAGACCATGGACCTGCCTCACCTTAACCATTAGTGTGATAAGAAAAGGGTAGTTAATGCTAAGATGAACTGGGCATAGGATTGATCACAGAAGATTAACAAAGCGAGTGTATGAGAGGAAATGATACTGTTGGAAGGGGAACTTTTAATCAAATCGGAGAAATTTTAAAGACGAGACTTGAGGATGAAAATTTATATAGAACTAGTGACCCGCCCCGGCTTCGCACGGGTATATATTATACTCGTAAACGTTCCTCTTGAATCACTCTATCTATTTAAAAAAGCGGCCAAGTGCGAGTCGGACTCGCACATGAAGGGTTCCGTGAAATAAATTGCGGTTTACGATTTATGACGTATTAAAAAAAACTACTTATTAGATCACGTTTAAACCAATTTTCGGTGGAAGTTTACATGGTAATGTACATCATATATTTTTTTTAGTTTTATCATTCTCTTATTTCTAGAAGTTACAGGGGTCTATCTTTCACAGTCTATCTTTCACACTTCACACTTAACAGTCTATCTTTAGAAGTTACAGGGGGGGGGGGGACACACATTTTACCACTTTGGAAGTGTCTCTCGCGCAAACTATTCAGTGTAGAAAAAAATTATGTTAAAAACCTCAATATCATTTTTGAAGACCTATCCATAGATACCACACACGTATGGGTTTGATGAAAAAAAAATTTTGAGTTTCAGTTCTGAGTATGGGGACCCCTAAAACTTAATGTTTTTTTTTCGATCTTTGTGTGAAAATCTTAATGCGGTTTACAGAATACATTTCACCCCTTTAAAGCACGAATATCTAAAAATGCTTCAAGGCAGCTTTTTTTTTATTTGTGACTGAAAAGCTAAATCTGAAATTTGATAGGTTTAGCTTCAAAAATAACGAAATTATCCTACAAACTTTCACCCTCCATTTCACCCCTTTAAAGCACAAATATCCGATAATGCTCAAAGGAAACCTACTTTTATTTCTGACTGAAAAGCCAAGTCTCGAATTTCATAGATCTACCTTCAAAAATAACGGATTTGCATACAACGCTTTATCCCCAATTTCACCCTCTTAGGGGTTGAATTTCAAAAAATCCTTCCTAAGTGCGCCTCTACGTCACTTGAGGAATATGTGTTCCAAATTTCATACTCGTATCTTTAGCGGTTTAGGCTGTGCATTGTCTGTCACTCTATAAGTAACGGTCCAATTTTATATATGTATTAGATAATGAAAATCGCGAAAATCAATGAGGTGATTATTTTGATTATTGTGTAATGGGTACCTATAGTCATTTGCTGTTTCCGGGAGTATTCCGATTAGTGAGGGGAATATTTCCAACTCGGGAGTATTTCTCAATATACACTCAAGAGCAAAAGTTTCGGATCACCCTAAATTAAATAACCGCAATAGGTTTTTTTAAATATTCTTCACTAGTCTTATTTACATAATATACTAGTCTTCGTAATACCCAAATGTATTAGCAATTTCCGGAACCTATCATAAAGATATCAACATCCAAAAATGACGATTTTTGCGATATCTCGCTCCGTTAACGTTGTTTTTTTCATGGGTTTTTACGAGTCCGATTTAAACCAGGCCCCGTAGCATGGATGGGCCTTATCACGCGATAAGTGACAGGATAGAGCATCCGTCCCTGGCTGACACCGTTCGATAGAACGAGACGACGCGCTTATCCTATCACTTATCGCGTGATAACGCCATCCATGCTACGGTGCCTGGTAACGTGTTTCTTTTTTACTGTTATTTCTGCAGTTTAGATGTAAAATTTAATAAAGATCATGAAAGGAATAAAAAACTGTACAACATTTGGATTATTTTAGGAAATATGACGGTATTTCATCGACCCGAAACTTTTGCTCTTGAATGTATTATACAAGTTGTAATCTTTCAGAAATATTCCCGGGAACTGCACATCTCTCCAGGGACCCGCCCGGTATCCCCTTCGAGGGTTTTTGAAGGGGTTTTCCGTAAGGCTTTGCTTACCAAAGCCGTTGCTCCGCAATACCCATTCATTTGGCTTTTTAAGCGCTATAAATACGGGTAAGCGGTTCCCTAAACGAATATCAGATACCCTTTCCAAGCGCCTAAAAATACCCTTTCGAAAGGGTTTTCTATCAACGCTCTTGAAGAGGTTTTCTTTTCAACGCTCATGCAATTTTTATCCTTTTGCTAATGACAATAAGAGCAATATTGCAAATTAGACGTTAGAATCCAGAGGTGTCGGCACAGGGGCCAAGGCCAAAGCGGACGCCTTTAACAATGCCTGCCGCCTACTTACTAAAAATACTTATCACATTGTAATATGGTTTCCTTTTGTATGGCGAAGAGCCGGAACAAGTTGGTGCGCGTGCGACGCATTGTACTATTATTTAGCCATGTTTATATCGCCATATGATTTTGGGATGTTTGATGGTAATAATTAACTATAATAGATATTTCGACATGCGATACAAATCACGACGGGTTTTTTTGACCTATTTCCCCTTTTTGTCTAAACTATGTTTATATAGAATATGTATGTCCTTTTTTTGATTTATTTTTATTTTTTAAGTATATATAATTATTTTAAGCATGATACGAATGAGTTTATTTTCTTGATGTTTATGCCTATTTTTTAATGTTTACATTTTTGTAGGGACTTTTGTGTTATTTTTATGTTTTTTTATCTTTTTTTCCTTTTTGTATGTTTTACTTTTCTTTTTTTTTCTTTTTTTTGTCGTTTTTTTATTCTTTATTTTGTTGTTTTTTTTTATGTTTTTTAGTCTTGTTTTTTTATTATTTTTAATTTTATTTTTCCTTTTTGTGTTTTACTTTTATTTTTTTAATGTTATTTCTTTTTTTGAATGGTTATTATTTTTTCAATGTTTTTAACGTGTTTTTTGTTTTTTTAGTGTTTTTTTTGTTTTTCTCGTTTTTTAAATAATTTTTAAATGTTGTAATTCTTTTTTTGTATGTTTTACTGTTCTTTTTTTAATGTTATTTCTTTTTTTGAATGTGTTATTGTTTTTTCAATGTTTTTTTGTTTTTCTCGTTTTTTAATAATATTACATGTTTTTTTTCTATATTTTTGATGTTTTGTCAATTTTTAATGTTTAAATTTTTGTTTCGTCTTTTTTGTTAGTTTTTAAGTTTTTTCTATCTTATTCCCTTCTTAAATGTCTTTTTTCCCCTTTTTGTATGTTTTACTTTTCTTTTTTTTTTCTTTTTTTAATGTTTTTTAACGTTTTTACCTTTTTTTGAATGTTTCAGCTGCTTTGTTTTATTTTTTTTCCTTTTTATGTTTTTTTTTTGTGCTTTTGTCGTTTTTTAATGATTTCTAAACGTTTTTTCTTCCTGTTTGTTTTTTTTTGTTTTCTCTTTTTTCAATGTTTTTGAAAAAAAAATTTTTCTTTTTTTTTTCTTTTAATTTTTTTTGATTTAAAGAAAAACCTTTTTTTGATGGAGTATTTTTTTATTGTTTAAAGTTTTGTATGGTCTTTTATGTTATTTTTCTAGTTTTTTTTCTTTTTCCCTTTTTAAATGTTTTTTCCCCCTTTTGTATTTTTTCATTTTTTTAAATGTTTTTTCTCTTATTTTAATGTTTTTAATATTTATTTCCTTTCGTTGTTTTAAATGTTTTTACTGTTACTTTTTTTTTGTTCTCTTTTTTTTCTTTTTTATTGTTTTTTTTATTTCTAGATTTTTTTATGTAGAATTTTTCTCGCTTTAGTGAGGTGAAAAGGATTCTATTTTTAAACCTCTCACATTCGCTAGCTCGTGTTTCAATTCCACACTCGCGGTTAAATTATAACTGCACCCTTGTATAACAAATAACTAGGTATTTATTATTTCCTCACATCGTTTGAGAAAAGCACTATACAAGCCTCGGCCGGAACAGGGATTGCTGGACTCGTTGTATCCGTATGTCTACCCCAAACTCGTCCATCAACCCCTTACTTCACGGCCTTTGCAGTAATGTACTATTTTGGTACAAGCTTTTATTGCCGACTGTACTCATTGAGACGATTCTAACGAACCCAAACTCGATGGGGTTGTATCGTTTTATTGCGGAGTTCCTATGGCTACCTTCCAGGTCCAGCATCAGATCAGCTCCATGTCATCATAATATTGCATTGTCATGCGATATACATACGCATGCAAAATTTCAGATCAATCGGTTGACAGTTGAATTTCAATTACTAAATTTGACCCAAGAAAGAAAAATAAAACAAACGGGGTGAGCTAAATAAAAGCTTGTAAAAAATACATTTATCTATCTCTCAGGGAACAAGAAAAAACTCTTACAGCTCAGGAGTATTAGGTTTTAAGCTGAAAATTGGTATACTGACGCTGAATTTGATAATTAAGAATTAGTCTACTCGTAAACTCCCCAGTCCTCCACCGCCACCGCTTGCGTTCCTAAAATAAAACGACGTTTTTTTTTGTTCTGGAACCTATCATGTGTGGTATCAAATGGAAGGGCCGATTCTAATAATATATCACATCATAACATTTCAGTAATTTGTTTTTAATTAAAATAATTTTCAAAACATATTAAGTTTGGGCTCCTCCAAATACGATACAATTGTTCTTTTTTTATTGTAAAATATACCTCAAATGGTACCTTATATCCTCAATTCCTCTTATAACCCCGAGAAAGAAATTTCGAAAATATTTACATTAAGTATATTTTTTTTATTTTTATTTTGTCGTGAGGTAATAATATTAATTATCAAATACAGCCAATTATGAGGGATTCTATGTATTTGGTCAATTTTAATTTAACACTCCTGGGCTATTCATTATTTTCTAGTCAAAATAACGAGTAGAAGTTATTCAAACAAAACTATATAAAAAATACGACGTTGGCTTCCATAGAATTGAAGTGAAACTATTAATCTATGCCGCTTTAGGCGAGTCGCAAATACCTACCCAGGAGTGCCAGAACCCCCTTTGAGGGTTTTTGAAGGGGTTTTTCGTAAGGCTTTGCTTACCAAAGCCGATGCCCCTCAATACCCATTCATTTGGCTTTTAAAGCGCTACCCTTTCCAAGCGCTTAAAAAAAGCCTTTCGAAAGGGAAACCCCTTCATACGGCTAAGTAAAATGAATGGGTATTGAGGGGCATCGGCTTTGGTAAGCAAAGCCTTACGAAAAACCCCTTCAAAAACCCTCAAAGGGGGTTCTGGCACTCCTGGGTAGGTATTTGCGACTCGCCTAAAGCGGCATAGATTAATAGTTTCACTTCAATTCTATGGAAGCCAACGTCGTATTTTTTATATAGTTTTGTTTGAATAACTTCTACTCGTTATTTTGACTAGAAAATAATGAATAGCCCAGGAGTGTTAAATTAAAATTGACCAAATACATAGAATCCCTCATAATTAGCTGTATTTGATAATTAATATTATTACCTCACGACAAAATAAAAATAAAAAAAATATACTTAATGTAAATATTTTCGAAATTTCTTTCTCGGGGTTATAAGAGGAATTGAGGATATAAGGTACCATTTGAGGTATATTTTACAATAAAAAAAGAACAATTGTATCGTATTTGGAGGAGCCCAAACTTAATATGTTTTGAAAATTATTTTAATTAAAAACAAATTACTGAAATGTTATGATGTGATATATTATTAGAATCGGCCCTTCCATTTGATACCACACATGATAGGTTCCAGAACAAAAAAAAACGTCGTTTTATTTTAGGAACGCAAGCGGTGGCGGTGGAGGACTGGGGAGTTTACGAGTAGACTAATTCTTAATTATCAAATTCAGCGTCAGTATACCAATTTTCAGCTTAAAACCTAATACTCCTGAGCTGTAAGAGTTTTTTCTTGTTCCCTGAGAGATAGATAAATGTATTTTTTACAAGCTTTTATTTAGCTCACCCCGTTTGTTTTATTTTTCTTTCTTGGGTCAAATTTAGTAATTGAAATTCAACTGTCAACCGATTGATCTGAAATTTTGCATGCGTATGTATATCGCATGACAATGCAATATTATGATGACATGGAGCTGATCTGATGCTGGACCTGGAAGGTAGCCATAGGAACTCCGCAATAAAACGATACAACCCCATCGAGTTTGGGTTCGTTAGAATCGTCTCAATGAGTACAGTCGGCAATAAAAGCTTGTACCAAAATAGTACATTACTGCAAAGGCCGTGAAGTAAGGGGTTGATGGACGAGTTTGGGGTAGACATACGGATACAACGAGTCCAGCAATCCCTGTTCCGGCCGAGGCTTGTATAGTGCTTTTCTCAAACGATGTGAGGAAATAATAAATACCTAGTTATTTGTTATACAAGGGTGCAGTTATAATTTAACCGCGAGTGTGGAATTGAAACACGAGCTAGCGAATGTGAGAGGTTTAAAAATAGAATCCTTTTCACCTCACTAAAGCGAGAAAAATTCTACATAAAAAAATCTAGAAATAAAAAAAACAATAAAAAAGAAAAAAAAGAGAACAAAAAAAAAGTAACAGTAAAAACATTTAAAACAACGAAAGGAAATAAATATTAAAAACATTAAAATAAGAGAAAAAACATTTAAAAAAATGAAAAAATACAAAAGGGGGAAAAAACATTTAAAAAGGGAAAAAGAAAAAAAACTAGAAAAATAACATAAAAGACCATACAAAACTTTAAACAATAAAAAAATACTCCATCAAAAAAAGGTTTTTCTTTAAATCAAAAAAAAATTAAAAGAAAAAAAAAAGAAAATTTTTTTTTTCAAAAACATTGAAAAAAGAGAAAACAAAAAAAAACAAACAGGAAGAAAAAACGTTTAGAAATCATTAAAAAACGACAAAAGCACAAAAAAAAAACATAAAAAGGAAAAAAAATAAAACAAAGCAGCTGAAACATTCAAAAAAAGGTAAAAACGTTAAAAAACATTAAAAAAAGAAAAAAAAAAGAAAAGTAAAACATACAAAAAGGGGAAAAAAGACATTTAAGAAGGGAATAAGATAGAAAAAACTTAAAAACTAACAAAAAAGACGAAACAAAAATTTAAACATTAAAAATTGACAAAACATCAAAAATATAGAAAAAAAACATGTAATATTATTAAAAAACGAGAAAAACAAAAAAACATTGAAAAAACAATAACACATTCAAAAAAAGAAATAACATTAAAAAAAGAACAGTAAAACATACAAAAAAAGAATTACAACATTTAAAAATTATTTAAAAAACGAGAAAAACAAAAAAAAACACTAAAAAAACAAAAAACACGTTAAAAACATTGAAAAAATAATAACCATTCAAAAAAAGAAATAACATTAAAAAAATAAAAGTAAAACAAAAAGGAAAAATAAAATTAAAAATAATAAAAAAACAAGACTAAAAAACATAAAAAAAAACAACAAAATAAAGAATAAAAAAACGACAAAAAAAAGAAAAAAAAGAAAAGTAAAACATACAAAAAGGAAAAAAAGATAAAAAAACATAAAAATAACACAAAAGTCCCTACAAAAATGTAAACATTAAAAAATAGGCATAAACATCAAGAAAATAAACTCATTCGTATCATGCTTAAAATAATTATATATACTTAAAAAATAAAAATAAATCAAAAAAAGGACATACATATTCTATATAAACATAGTTTAGACAAAAAGGGGAAATAGGTCAAAAAAACCCGTCGTGATTTGTATCGCATGTCGAAATATCTATTATAGTTAATTATTACCATCAAACATCCCAAAATCATATGGCGATATAAACATGGCTAAATAATAGTACAATGCGTCGCACGCGCACCAACTTGTTCCGGCTCTTCGCCATACAAAAGGAAACCATATTACAATGTGATAAGTATTTTTAGTAAGTAGGCGGCATTGTTAAAGGCGTCCGCTTTGGCCTTGGCCCCTGTGCCGACACCTCTGGATTCTAACGTCTAATTTGCAATATTGCTCTTATTGTCATTAGCAAAAGGATAAAAATTGCATGAGCGTTGAAAAGAAAACCTCTTCAAGAGCGTTGATAGAAAACCCTTTCGAAAGGGTATTTTTAGGCGCTTGGAAAGGGTATCTGATATTCGTTTAGGGAACCGCTTACCCGTATTTATAGCGCTTAAAAAGCCAAATGAATGGGTATTGCGGAGCAACGGCTTTGGTAAGCAAAGCCTTACGGAAAACCCCTTCAAAAACCCTCGAAGGGGATACCGGGCGGGTCCCTGGAGAGATGTGCAGTTCCCGGGAATATTTCTGAAAGATTACAACTTGTATAATACATTCAAGAGCAAAAGTTTCGGGTCGATGAAATACCGTCATATTTCCTAAAATAATCCAAATGTTGTACAGTTTTTTATTCCTTTCATGATCTTTTTTTATTACGTTATTTTTATTTTGTCGTGAGGTAATAATATTAATTATCAAATACAGCTAATTATGAGGGATTCTATGTATTTGGTCAATTTTAATTTAACACTCCTGGGCTATTCATTATTTTCTAGTCAAAATAACGAGTAGAAGTTATTCAAACAAAACTATATAAAAAATACGACGTTGGCTTCCATAGAATTGAAGTGAAACTATTAATCTATGCCGCTTTAGGCGAGTCGCAAATACCTACCCAGGAGTGCCAGAACCCCCTTTGAGGGTTTTTGAAGGGGTTTTTCGTAAGGCTTTGCTTACCAAAGCCGATGCCCCTCAATACCCATTCATTTGGCTTTTAAAGCGCTACCCTTTCCAAGCGCTTAAAAAAAGCCTTTCGAAAGGGAAACCCCTTCATACGGCTAAGTAAAATGAATGGGCTATTGAACGAACGACTTACCCGTTCAAAGGCTTTTTTCTGGGAAGGGGTGGACGGGTCCCTGATCTCTACTACGGGTCATTGTCCAACCCGATAATTATCTGGTTCCATTCCGAATCGCTCTACGCACGTATTAGGATTATAGCTTGCAATAGATAAGTAGCTTCGGTTGTAATTTTTGTGCTTGAGCATAGTAGGTACAATACGTGAGAACGAGAGCGGAACAACCAATATGATTCTTATCTAATCTTAATTAGTCAATAATGGATTTTTTTTTTATTGTAATGGTCAATTCATAAAACTATTATTACAGTACTTACTTATTTGCAAACGACTTAAAAATAAAATAAAATTACAGAAACGTATCAAAACTTTGCCCTTTAGGCAGGGTGCCCATCACAAATTTTGCCTACTCGTTCCTAAATTTACGTACCTTCTCCGTTGTTGCCCAATTTGGAAATTTCCTCATCTAGTCCTTCCTATTGATACTCTTTTGAAGTCCATACTAGAATCAATTCTCAATATAAAATTTAGCGAACAGGCTTGGACTCAGGCCTGTTTACCCATAAGATATGGCGGTCTGGGAACTCGAAAAATCTCGAGCGTGGCTTTGCCGGCCTTCTTATCTTCAACTCACAGCACGCAAGATCTCGCAGGTAGAATCCTTAAAGTCTCAATGACTGCAAACTGCGAGATCGCGTGCTTAGTTGAGGCTAGGAACACCTGGCTAGCTGGACCGAGCCCAACTTTGCCATCTAGACCAAAATTACAAAGGGCATGGGACTCGTTAGCTTCCGCCGCTACTATAAAGTCTTTGATCGACTCTTCGTCCGGCCGAGACCGAGCCAGGCTGTTGGCAGCATCTAGGCCAGAGTCAGGGCACTGGCTTCATGCCTACCCATCACCTAACTTAGGTAATTTTATTGATCCGGGCACACTCCGAATTGCAGTTGCTCTCCGCATTGGAGTTGATGTCTGCGTAGACCACAATTGCGTCTCGTGTGGAGCCGCGGTAGATCGCTTTGGTCACCATGGACTCGCCTGCTCCTCGGGTGCCGGCCGCTTGTCCCGCCACGCTGCACTCAACGACATCTTGAGAAGGGCGCTTGCCAGCGCCTGCGTCCCCGTGGCTCTTGAGCCTCGGATTGTACGGGACGACGGCAAGCGTCCGTACGGGATGACGTTGATCCCCTGGCGAATGGGCCGTGCACTGGTGTGGGACGCTACTTGCGCTGATACGTTGGCAGCGTCCTACTTGCCAGTCACGTCCAAACTAGCCGGGGCAGCGGCGGATGCCCGAGAGCGATCCAAGGTCGGGAAATATAGCTGTCTCGGCGCCCAGTACGACTTTGTCTCATTTGGCGTCGAGACACTCGGCCCTTGGGGAAAAAGCGCGTCCATTTATACGTACATAAATAAGGACATAAATATCTGTACACGACTCCATTGTCAGTGTACTTTTTTATGTACGTATATTAATATCACTGACAATTGAAACATGTCCTATTAATGGAAAATTATGTCCTAATATTCAGAATTATCAGATATTTTCTCCTAAATCTGATACACGTGTCTATTTCCAAAAAAAAACTCATGTCATGATCTCATCTTATTTTGTTAACAATATAACAATACCTACTCGTTAACTAATTGAATTGGTTCCAGTCAGTTATTTTAGCCGTATCTGTCATGCAATGCTTCTCCTGACTGCGACACATATGTTTAACAAAGGAAACTGGTTTTTTTCGGACTACCAAACAGTTCTACCTCAACAGCTCATTCGGTCTTAATTTACGTTTTTCGGAAAGTAAAATTAGCATTTCATTTAATGTACATGGTGTTTTATTCATACGGGGCAGTGAGGGAAAATTCTAAACTACAAGGGATACTGAAATTTGCTCTTAGGAGTCACGAGACTGATTTTAGAAAAAAAAGAAGCGGGTTGTGTCGGAGATAGAACCGATAATTGAGTTTAAGTGGATACTTCTTTGTTGGCTATGGAACCCTAATAAGAAAACCGGAAAGATCCATTTAATGGAATCTGCTATTACTTATGGTGTACTTACCCGTAAAATATATATCTGAATTAATTCACTAAAACCTGTATAAGTACAGATAAATCGGTATATATGGCAACATTGACTGACGTAGCTCATTTGACTCACGATACATTGAAAATGGCGGTCGTTTCAGCATTATTTTCTTGTCCGCCACATAAACTAAATAACATTTTGTGATTAATAACTAATGGCAAATAAAGAAGGATTAAAACATGTAAAAAACAATTATTTGAAATCAGATTAGGCTTCTCTACAAAAATATATTCCGGGCGTCACGTGATAACATTTTGAACTGTACCCCTAAACAAGAACGCGAGCAAAGAAATATCCACTTCAAAATAAAACTGCATTCAACGATTTTCAAAAAAGCCTCATCAGCTCTCAAGGCCCTAAGGCCAGGATATCGAACCAGGTCTAAAATGTATATAAATCGGATTGCGTTTTTTTGCGTAACATTTTAATGCTAAATGTAAGGAACATTGAAATTGTCAAACTCAGGAGGGAAACCAGGGCAATATTTAATGACGCAAAGTCATCTAATGACTTTGGGTATTATGCACAAAAACTCACAGAATTCAGCAAGGCTGTGAGAAAAGCGAAAAGGAGAGCGTGGAGGAACCACTGCGATCAGATCGAGTCAATACCGGAAGGAATGAGACTAACAAAGGCATTAGTAACCACAAAGTCGGTGTCGCTTCCATCCATCAGGGACAATGACGGTACAATGACGAAAACGGGGCTAGAGACCCTTAAGATAATGTGTAATACGCACTTCCCAGGCTCAGTAATACACGAGAGCGTAACAGACGATTGCACAATTAGTGCGTTGGAACAAACCACAAGTACAACGAGACACAATTGGGAAACGTCTAAAAAGGTAAAAAGATAAAGTGGGCACTTTCGACATTTCAACCTTACAAAGCCCCGGGGCCAGATGGAATCTACCCCATTCTACTACAGGAGGGCGCTACTGTACTAATCCCGCACCTTAGCAGATTGTACAGGGCGTGCTTAGCCTTCGCACACGTACCGCGTGTGTGGAGGATGGTAAAAGTAACCTACCTACCCAAACCGGGTAAGGCGGATTACAGTGAGGCCAAATCGTATAGGCCGATAAGTCTATCGTCATTTTTCCTCAAAACATTGGAGAAGTTGGTAGATAGACACATAAGGGATGGCCCACTAAGGAGACATCCGCTGCACGAACTACAATGTGCATATCAGCCAGGGAAGTCAACGGAAACGGCACTTCATCTGGTAACAACCAAGGCTGAACAGGCTATAGAGAATAAAGAACTATGTCTGGCGGCTTTCTTAGACGTGGAGGGAGCGTTTGATCGTACCACGTATAATGCTATTAGCGAAGCAGCTGCAAAACATGGTATAGAGCCGACCATATGTAAATGGATAGGCAACATGCTAAATGGCAGACTGATAAAGTCATCTCTTTTAGGGGATGAGATAATGGCCACGGCCACAAAGGGATGTCCACAAGGTGGGGTACTTTCACCAACTCTATGGAGTTTGGTGGTGAACTCACTCTTGATAGAACTCAATAAAGATCCCATCCACACGGTAGGATATGCTGATGATTTAGTGATACTGGTTAATGGGAAATCCCCAAGTACGGTATCAGAAATCATGAACAAGGCACTGAGGGAAGTGGAGAGATGGTGCGACTGTCACCAATTATCCAGGCAAAACTGTAGTAATACCCTTTACTAGGAAAAGGACCCTTCGCGGAATACAGCAGTTAAAGCTGTACGGAAGGGTACTAGAACTGTCCAATAAGGAACTGAACTGGAAGAAGCATACATATCTCACCATTACAAAGGCTCTGAGGGTATTTGGAATGTGTAGATCAGCGTATGGCAAAACATGGGGACTGAACCCCAAGGTACTGAAGTGGATCTACACCATGATGGTGAGACCCATAATACTGTACGGTAGCCTGGTATGGTGGCCAAGTACTTTAATGAGCACATGCAGAGAGGCCCTGAGAAAGGTGCAGAAAACGGCATGCATGGCTATAACAGGGGCGTTTCGTACCACGCCTACAGCGGCGCTAGAAGTCCTACTGGACCTACCGCCACTTCACATGGTGATTAAGTCAGAGGCGCGCAAATCGCTCTACAGATTAAGAACTCTTGGACTGTGGAGCGATAGCAAGCCGAAGACTAAGCACACAAACATGGAGACTGATGGTTTCTTAGACAGAATAACAAACATGGGAAGCGACAAAATGCTACTACACAACAAAAGTTCCAACCAGGGCTGAGTTGGCCGAAGGTCTAGAACCTAGGTCTGGTATCGAAGACAGTATATGGTACACGGACGGATCCGAAGACAGTATATGGTACACGGACGGATCAAAAATGGGATCCGTTACGGGAGCAGGCATTTATGCAAATGACTATAGTAGTAGTGTAAGCATGGGTAGTTTGGCAACTGTCTTCCAAGCGGAGACATACGCCATAATTGCTTGTGTACAGGAGAATAAAGACAGGCGAACCAAAGGGCGGACTATCTATATACTCAGTGACAGTCAAGCGGCCCTTAAAGCGCTTACGGCGCCGAAAGTGGACTCTAGACTAATTTATAATGGCGTCCAAGCACTAAACAGACTTGGAAGGCACAATAAGGTGCAACTAGTTTGGATACCAGGGCACAAGGGCTTCATCGGCAACGAAAAAGCAGATGAGCTTGCAAGAGGGGGCTCTACAAATCACTTTGTAGGTCCAGAACCATTTGTGGGACTCTCGCAGGGGACCATAATATCGGCCTTTAAAGCCTACGCCAAAACCAAACACCAACACGAGTGGAGGAATGAGGCTGGCTTAAGGCACTCTAAGCTCTTCATAGAAGGAGTGGACTCGGGCTGGACCAGAAAACTCTGGAAATCCAGTAGGAAGCAACTCAGAATTATATCTGGGGTGTTCACTGGTCACTTCGGGGTCAAGGATCTCTTGGCCAAGATGGGACTATCTGATTGTTTAGACTGTAGAATGTGTGGCGAGGAGGATGAGACTATGGAACACTTATTGTGTGAATGTCATGCCCTTGCCAGACAAAGAATGAACTACTTTGGTAACGGTTACCCGCAACCAAAGGAATTCAAGGTGCTCCCGACGAACTGCATCATCCGCTTTGTGGAAATGATGGAGCAAGCCTGGGAGCATGTATAAAGGAGAGGGCAAATGCACAAAAGATCCCACTGGGTCGAAGTGCATCCGAAAGGGCCCTCACCTAGATAAGATAAGATAAGATAAGGAACAATTGTTGTTGAGGTTGATGTTTCTACGATCACAGGAAAATGCCGTAAGTATCTCATAGTTTTATGTACGGAAATGGATTTCCCCGTACAAACAGTAGGTGCCTACCACCACAAAGGTACCTACCTACTATGGATGAGTATGAGAATGATATTTTATAACTGTGTTTGAAAGAGTAGTGCAAAACATGAAAATTTATAAAAAAACCTACAAATTTTCCTGTTTCAGACGTCACTTAGGTAAACCTTTCTATATCTAAAACTATGAACTACGCATTTTCCTGTGATAATACATGGGTTAATCCAGCACTATTAATTTACGCAAAAAACTAACTCTATTTTTTTCACAGTGTCATGAGCTGGATTCGTGGATTATCGTTGGAAGGAAACAATTGGCAAAGTTGGTGACAATACTATAATATAAAATCGTAAATAAAAGCGGACACAAAAATAACATTTAACTCAATAGAATAAGGGTGAGTCAGAATGCCCAACAAAATAACAACAATCCATGCAAGGCAAAATAATTATAAAGAGGTTAAAATGAATTAAAAACCAAATAAAAACAGTAAACAATTTTAAAGAAAGCGCTTAACAAAAATTAACAATTACAGTGTAAACAAAAAAAACCACGAAATTATATAAACCGTACGTAATCGTACAATAAAACCAGCAAAACAAAATAAAAGTAAACAAACAGAAGATAAAAAGAAAGGAATAATAAGGTCGTGGATGAGCCGGGGTTTGAACTCGGAGACCGCGCGTTGCAGCCGACCGTCTAGGCCGCTAGGCCAAACGCACATACAGCGACGTGACGAAAAAATGCCATACGTATCGCTAGGCAGACTTAGTCCGTCAGTTTCTTTATTTATGCAGTGTCGTCGTGTACCCAAGACTCCATGCATCGAAAAGGGCGTTCCAAAAAGCTGTGGACAAAAGGTCGTACGATAAGGACCCTCTGACACCATCGGTTCGAATTGCAAAGTATTGGCCCCCAGAATCCAGACCAACAACATTACTTTAAACACTTACCCCGTGACTCACAGCACTCACATACACCACAACAACTATTTAGCTGTACACTCGCTCAATGTCCAAAAAACCAATTAATAATGACCGTAAACGTGCTCAACTTCACCAGCGGTGAATTATCCCGTCACTCGCAACCTCGCCCTGTCACCGCGCACAATCACCTCCGGTCGGCGCATATTTTACCGCCACCCTCAACTTTATGATAAAAAATATTAAAACGTTTAGAGGTGTGACTGTGTTCTACGAGTATAAACATATTATCTGAAACAGTCTCTGCATTACATATCCCCTCTCCTCCAGAGAATCCAACCGGATTCAGATCATGCGTTTCAAGTCACTCGAATGCCACTTGCCCAAATCTTTGCCTCTAAGATTTCGCAGTTGGTAGATATCCTCAGAAATCTTTTTATCTACTATAGCTTTTTCAAATTTGGGCGCTAGCTTCGACATAAAATTCTTGTTGGCACTGGATAAATGCTTAGTGCGCTTCCACACAAGGTCTACTTCTTTATATGCACACGTGCGGCGCCTAAGGTTATACCTTTTACCGTTTTCGTCGTGAGATAACCTCATTCTTTCGCAAACATCCTTGTAAACCTCCCGACGAAGGTTAATAGCCCTTTCAAACCTCTCTTCGTACACTGTCAGGGGGTCCCCGTGTTCGAAGGTATATGGCTTTATACCTCGGATAGCTGTTTCTCTGCCAAATACCAAAAACGAGGGAGTTCTCCCGGTCACCTCATGAACGCACGTCCTAATTGCATGTCCAATATAGGGTATATGCTTATCCCACTCTCTGTGGTCGTTCTCCACATACGATGCTATTGCTGTTCCAAGCACCTTGTTCACGCGTTCAGTGGGGTTCGCCTGTGGATGGTAATATGGCGTATACCACGGTTTTACTCCGTAGTTAGATAGTAGATCCTTGAATTGTCCGGATATAAATTGTTTCCCATTGTCGCATACTATCGCCTCCGGAGTACCATACATCAGGAATATCTGTTCCTCCACAATCCGAGTTATAGCTGACGCTTTTCCGTTTCGTAACGGAAAAAGAAGACAAAACTTGCTAAACCAGCACGAAATTACCAGCAGCATAGTGTTACCCTGTTTTGACTTAGGGAAGGGCCCCATCAGGTCCATGGAGATTATTTGAAAAGGTTCTGATACCTGCCTCTATCTTCCCATCAGTCCAGTAGGCTTCGATTGTGAAGGTTTGTATTTGGCACACACTTCACATTTCCTTACGTAACTCTTTACGTCTTGAATTAATGTAGGCCAGAAGTACTGTTGTCTGACGCGATTAACTGACTTTTTAACCCCAAAATGGCCTGCGGTGGGGTCGTCATGACATTCTCTTAATATTTGGTCTCGCAGCTTTTCTGGTACTACTAGTTTCCAGCTATCGTTGTCATTTGGAAATTGCTTGAGCCTAAGATGCCTCCATAACCGCCCTTGGCTTATCTCCCAACCCGGCTCATTTTTCCCTGCAGCTACTTTTTCTTCCTCCAATCTGTACCATTGATCTTTATCTTCTGCTTTAATTTCTAGCAAATCGATTTCTTCAACCACGGCTCTCGATAATGCGTCCGGCACTGTGTTATATTTCCCTTTTCGGTGCACTATATCGTAGTCGAATTGCTGCAATCGCATTGCCCATCTTGCTAGTCGCCCATGTGGATCCTTATTGCGGTGTAGCCATTGCAGGGCACTGTGGTCCGAAATTACCTTAAAATGGCTCCCCTCAATGTAAGGTCGAAACTGTTCAACTGCATGCAGCACACTGAGTAGTTCCCGTTCGGACGCCGAGTACTTACATTCTCTCTCTGTGAGCTTCCTACTAGTGTAAGCCACCGGCGCTTCCATGCCATCTATTTCCTGAATTAAGACTCCACCCGTGCCTCTGTTCGAGGCATCACATTGAACGGAAAAGGGTTTGGTGAAGTCAGGAACTCTCATCACTGGCGTGGAGGTGAGAGCCGTTTTTAGGTTAATAAAAGCTTGTTGAGAATCTTCATTCCACACGATCCTTTTGCCTTTTTTACCCCCCTTAGTCAAATCGTGTAAAGGTGCAGCTACAATGGCAAAATTTTGGACAAAACGACGGTACCAGCTTGCTAAGCCAATGAATCGTTTCAACTCTGTGTATGTGCTAGGCCGAGGGTAGTCTAATATGGCCTTCACCTTGTCCGGATCTGTCCGCAGTCCATCCTTGTCCACAATGTACCCCAAATATTTCAAAGATGGACGCGCAAAGACGCATTTATCAGGATTTATAGTTAGTCCCGCTTCCTTTAACTGATCCTTCACAAAGGTTAACGACGTCAAGTGGTCTTCAAAGGTATCATTACAAATTACGATATCATCTAAATATGTGAATACCTTCCCTTCGTACTCCGGAGGGAACAAGCGATCCATTAAACGTTGTTGTGTCTGAGAGGCATTATTTAGTCCAAACGGCATGACCCTGAATTGAAAAAGGCCCATTCCTGGAAGACCGAATGCTGTTTTTTCTTTACTTGTCTCCTCCAGTGGTATCTGCCAGAAAGCCGAACGCAGATCGATCGTTGATAGGAACTGCGCATTCTTCAGACTATCCAAAATTGTCGTGACTCTTGGAAGAGGATAAGAATCCTTTACGGTCAGCTTGTTCAACTGACGACTATCCAAACATAAGCGATTCTTTCCCGATGCTTTCTTCACTAGTAAAACTGGTGATCGCCAAGAGCTGCACGACGGCTCTATCACCCCACTCTCAAGCATGTCTTGAATTTCTTTTTCTAACTCCCTCATTATCGGCGGTGCAAAGGGATATTGTCTCTGACTAGTTGGCAAGTGGCTACCTGTGTCAATCCTATGCTCGATTAAAGAGGTCCGTCCCAATCCCTTGCCTATTTCCGCACCCATAATTTCTAATAGTTGGTTCAACCGGTCGCTTTGATCCTTAGTTAGCTCCTCGCGCGAGATTACTGGATGTGCCACACTGACTTCGGCTAGGTTATATGACAAACTTTCAACTCCAACTGATAGATCGAATGACTCAAAGAAATTCATCCCTAGTATGATGTCGTGCTTCAGCCGGTCCATTACGAAAAACGGAACTACCTTATACATGCCTTTAAATTGTATGGGTAAGTCCACAATCGTGTCGATTGAGTGGAAAGTGCCATCAGCAGTAGATACCCTTTCGCAATTCACCTTGTGTACTGTTAACCCTAGACTCGTCATTTTCCTGCTGAAATCCTGAGAGATCACTGATATCGTGGCTCCTGAATCGAGCAATCCTACGAAGGTTTGATTTAAGATTTTTATATCTGCATAGAATCGTTTATCCTTATTGTCCCGGTGTATGTTGCAAATTTCCCCAGTGGCAAAATATTTTGAAACTGTACTCAACCATTGCTGCCAATCATCAGACGCTACGCCGTCTAGTTTTTCGGGGTCTGATCGGCAGACATCGACTCCGAGTGATCGTTTCCCTCCATAGTTTTATTACACGTGCATTTTTGAACGGTGTTCCCGAAACGCCCACATTTATAGCAAAAAAGCCTTTGTTTCGGCAAGTTGCAATCTCTAAATCGGTGTCCTGGGCTTCTGCAATTCCAGCATCTAGACTGAGAGGGCAAATTAATATTTCCGATGGCTACAACATCATTATGACCGTACCGCGAGGACAATCCCGCGCCTTGATATGCCAGATCCCGTTCTAAGGAGTGACCAGTTAGCGTGGGTTCCCTGAAACTCTCACAACTTAACTTGGTATGTTCAATCATCCTCATTACCGATGTAAATTCCGCGACTGTATTGAACGTATCTCGACACACTTCCTTCTGAAAATAAGGTTGCACGTTCTTCCTTAATATGACCAATTTCTGGAGTTCTGTAAGTGGTATTGGCAATCGATTAAACATATTCTGCATGATGGACACATATATGACGATGCTCTCCTGTTTACTCTGTGTTCTCCCCTTAATTTCCTCCATGAGCTCGTCCTGGTAGTTGGGTTTTTGAAACGTATCTACGAGGAGCTTCACTAACTCTGACCAATTTGATACGGCATTCTTGTTGGCTCTGTACCAAATGAGTGCTTCTTCTTCAAAGAAATCTATAGCATAACGAAATAAATCATCATCATCAGCATTTCGTGCTTCTTTGAGCTCATCGATCCGCTCAAGAAATGCGTTGATGCTCATTGAACCACCGCCACTAAATTTAACTCCCCAGTCTTTGATTGGAACTAATTTCCGTTTATAAAGGTCTTGATCTATCGTAGATGATCTCTGTAGACCCCGAGTCTGAATTTGATCTCTTGGGACTGCACCTTTATCAGCACCATTGTTTATGGCTAAGTGCTCTATTATCTTGGCAGCCTCATCTCCCAGCGACTGATGCAGAGCCAATTTGTCCTCTTCTGATATAGTGTCATCGAGGTCACTGTCCTCTTGGCCTATCGCCTTTAACGATGATATGGCCTCCTCGATGTCTTTAAGCAATGCCAAATGGCTGGCAGTATCAGCCTGTTCCGTAGGTACGATGAGCTTAGCGTGATTTTCCAGGTGTGTCAGTCGGGTGTTTATTCGCCTGTTCAAGAAAATATCTGGATTGTGGGAAACCTCCGCTATGAGTGTACCAAGAATAGCAAACTTGTTTCTGCATAACCTTATTTCACTGCCCGGCCTTTCGATGCACGCAATAGGGACTTTCAGACCGATAGAAGATTGCCCGGAGGCTTCCCGCCTAAACATTTCGCGTAAGAACTTCCGCATTGTTGCCACGTTTTGGCATTCGTACACGCCTCGGCATGCCAATTCAAATTCCAGCTCATCCTTGTGTAAGGCATTAACATCCATGGTTACCTACCAATAGTACTAATTACTCGAAACTATGGAAATATAATTTATTCAACAAAATAACGTGTCGTCTTACTGACTAAAGTAATCTTTACTGCCAATCTCTGCCCAAAAGTTTCACTAATCCAATGAATTACCCGTTGGGCGCCAATGTCATGAGCTGGATTCGTGGATTATCGTTGGAAGGAAACAATTGGCAAAGTTGGTGACAATACTATAATATAAAATCGTAAATAAAAGCGGACACAAAAATAACATTTAACTCAATAGAATAAGGGTGAGTCAGAATGCCCAACAAAATAACAACAATCCATGCAAGGCAAAATAATTATAAAGAGGTTAAAATGAATTAAAAACCAAATAAAAACAGTAAACAATTTTAAAGAAAGCGCTTAACAAAAATTAACAATTAAAGTGTAAACAAAAAAAAACATGAAATTATATAAACCGTACGTAATCGTACAATAAAACCAGCAAAACAAAATAAAAGTAAACAAACAGAAGATAAAAAGAAAGGAATAATAAGGTCGTGGATGAGCCGGGGTTTGAACTCGGAGACCGCGCCTTGCAGCCGACCGTCTAGGCCGCTAGGCCAAACGCACATACAGCGACGTGACGAAAAAATGCCATACGTATCGCTAGGCAGACTTAGTCCGTCAGTTTCTTTATTTATGCAGTGTCGTCGTGTACCCAAACTCCATGCATCGAAAAGGGCGTTCCAAAAAGCTGTGGACAAAAGGTCGTACGATAAGGACCCTCTGACACCATCGGTTCGAATTGCAAAGTATTGGCCCCCAGAATCCAGACCAACAACATTACTTTAAACACTTACCCCGTGACTCACAACACTCACATACACCACAACAACTATTTAGCTGTACACTCGCTCAATGTCCAAAAAACCAATTAATAATGACCGTAAACGTGCTCAACTTCACCAGCGGTGAATTATCCCGTCACTCGCAACCTCGCCCTGTCACCGCGCACAATCACCTCCGGTCGGCGCATATTTTACCGCCACCCTCAACTTTATGATAAAAAATATTAAAACGTTTAGAGGTGTGACTGTGTTCTACGAGTATAAACATATTATCTGAAACAGTCTCTGCATTACAACAGATTTGACCGGGTTCGATTCTCGGCCGTGTGCTTATGGTTTTTTTTGAAAATCTATTAAAGATTTTTTTTTTTTAATCTGTTTGCATAAATACACCCTGTATATTTGGGTGAATCAACCTCTGTCACTGGTTACAAAGGTTTCATCCCCTACCTTATATTTATTTTACATATATATGAACTCTATTACTATTTTAACAATTTAAAAGTTCCTTTCTATAATACTTACTAACTTATACTTTCTTACTGCACATTAATCTGAATTGTATTCTAAATTACTGGATCTTTTTTTTAAAACAATTGGAAAATTAAAAGTGTTCCTTAATATACTTAACGTCCTTAATGAGTACAAACTTTTTTGGTGCTCTCAAATTGCTTATAAGGC
Source organism: Epinotia brunnichana (assembly GCA_963854355.1). Lineage (NCBI taxonomy): Eukaryota > Metazoa > Arthropoda > Insecta > Lepidoptera > Tortricidae > Epinotia > Epinotia brunnichana. The sequence goes on from OY977938.1 coordinate 1,853,076, forward strand.
GCTGCTATCTTGACCAATGTTATTTGTTTGTTTGTCTCAAATAAATGATTCTATCTTTCTTTAAAAGATACTCAGAGTGTAAGTATCAGCGTAATGAAAACCTTAATTTGAACTCAGAACTAAAAAATATTGAAAATGTTCAGCGAAAAAATAGCCTTGGCTTGGTACAGGAGAATATGAATGTAGTGCGGGCAACGAAACTTTTTTTTCGGGTTGTCTAAAAATATATCACTTGATTTCACTTTACGATAATGACCTTATATCATAGCACCTGTCAGTTTTCATTACAATGTTACTGAAACGACGTATACGTATTCGTCATGTCGATTGATGACAGTACGAAATCATGTAGGTACCTACAGGGATTTTAGCCAATAGAATTTCAACGTTTAACCTCAGATTATACCTCAAATTTGGTTTTGTCGACTCGGGCATAAAACATTGCAATACAAATTACGGAACAATATTCCGACATACTAAAAAAAAACACTTTTTTTATAGCCTTTAATATGTATAAAGTTTCACGCGTCCAGTGTTCGCATCGGCGGTAAACATTTGTTTGTAAAAAATATACCAAATTCCCTGCCTTCGATGGAGCTGCAATTTGGCATGCATATCAAACACCAAATATTTTGAATTTGTGCTGGTCTGATACAGTCAGTATTATCTTGCTTATAAAACAACGTATACCGTAGAGTTCGGGCTTATTAACTCTGGATGGAATGCCCATAACGGCCATAACACAATACAATATTAATTAAAGTCAGTATGTCACTAAATAAAAACGATTACGGAAACTTGCTTGTGAACCGAGTTAAAAATGAGTTCAAGTTATTTTATATTTTTTTACTATAGGACAAGGTATCATTTTTAAATAGGTATCATTGTGAAAAAAATATTATAGATATTTAAATCGTTAAACTTTAAGTTACTAAGATATATTTTTAAAAGTCATTCATACAGAGGCGCAAAATGTGGAAAGTTTCCAAAAGTATAACTCTTTTCGGAAATTTCAGGAACTTTCACAAGAATTTAAGAAATTTTCCATAATAGGTAATTCCTTATAAAAAAATACTATGGTTTTTCCATGGGGATTTTATCTAAACTCAAGCACAACTGTGCCATTCAGCAAAACAAGCGATCCTTAAACGTGCCACTTACTAATCATTTAACTTGAATCCACGTTATACTGCATATGCATATAAACGCTATTCCTGTTTGGTTAAATCCTGTTTCGTTACCAATTTACATTTAATACACTCATGAGCAAAAAACACACCCACACACACACACACTACACACTACACTTTGTATGGAAATTCGATACATTTATGGTATGTTTTTAGGGTTCCGTACTCAAAGAGTAAAATGGGACCCTATTACTAAGACTCCGCTGTTTGTCTGTTTGTCTGTCTGTCAGTCTGTCTGTCTTTCCATCTGTCACCAGGCTGTATCTCATCAACAGTTGAAATTTTCACAGGTTTATGTTGCCGCTTTAACAACAAATACTAAAAAACAGAATAAATAAATATATTTTTTTCTTTTACAATCTTATGTACACAAATCGAGCTAGTCCTTAACAAAGCAAAGCTTGTACTATGGGTACTAGACGACGATAAACATACTTATATAGATAAATCAATACTTAAATACATAGAAAACATCCATGACTCAGGAACAAATATTTGTGCTCATCACACAAATAAATGCCCTTACCGGGATTCGTACCCGGGACCTCCGGCTTCATAGGCAGGGTCACTAACAACTTAGGCTACAGGGGGCTCCCATACAGCAAACGTGATTTTTTTGCAGTTTTTATAGATAATGGTACGGAACCCTTCGTGCGCGAGTCCGACTCGCACTTGGCCGGATTTTATTTTATTTTCTTGAACTACTCAAGAACAAAAAAAATGCTAATTAGAGGAATTCCTCTAATTAGCCGTAACTACTCAAGAACCCCCAAGAGGTAACCCTCGGTAATTATTAGCCAGGTCTATTAAGCAGTTATAAAGCGTAGTTATAAACTGGTTGGTTAGTTTTGTGAATTTAAACCTTAAGAGGACGCGCGGTGAGCGAGCTTTTTGAAAAATTGATTTTTGTAAAACCTACCTATTTCTTTCGCGTTTCGCGCTAATTAGAGGTGTATCTGTGAATGTGTGCGTAAATCATAAATGTGTGCGTGCAATGCCCCCAGTTTTCTAATCTTGAAACCGATCCGATCTGATTTGGACCGATCTGACCCACCAAAAACAGGGTTTCGTAGTACCCTATTTTCTCTTCCAATTTTGCACCAATTTTAGTTTTTCTTTCACTTATATTATTAAAAGGGCTTTGGCTATAGGTTTTCTGTTTTTCATTTGTGTTCGTTAAATTAGTTTACTGAGCGTGTGTTTATGGCGCCGAAAAGCGGCAAATTTCGTGGTTTAAAAGGGTCTCTAATTATTAAAGTAAACAAATAATTAGGTAAAACGAAACATAGGGACATGTCAGAGGTCAGTATTTAGGTATTATATGAATGCGAAATATTTGCTCTTTTCTTATTATCCAGGGAGGAAACGGGGGATTACGTTTGTATGGAAAAATGGCCACCCGAGCATCGTCTTAAAAATATATTAATACATTTTACTATTTGCATTACCTACTTTAGACTAATGATCAAAGTCAGATTTAGTGATGTGCCGTTTTCGAGAATATTCCCAGCTCGGAAATATTCGTCAATATTTTCCATACATTGGTATTTATTATAATATTCCCGGGATTTGTTCTCTAGTCAGGTTTTCCTTTTGCTAGGATAAGGCCACACAGGGCGATTCCAATGCATAGACCATATAGGGAAAAAGTCAGGCTTCCGATCGCGCATTGTTACTAGGAATCTCGGGGCCAATTTTTATAAGCAAGAGTACACGGAATCATGATAAACGAAATGCTCTATGAATCCATAGGCTTACTAATCTACTCAAACTAGCAGACAGTGAGTCCCTCTTATCATTATCGGCATGAGTACCTTTCTAAACCATCTAAGCTATAGTATACGCTATATCAATGCCATAAGGGCGTATATGCTATCATCACAGCCTTCCAGACAGCCACACGTGAGTGCCTGATTGTAAGCCTTAACCCATTCACTTAAGGATTATGATTCGGCCAAGGAAAATCCCTTCAGCGCTCGGAAAACAGAAAACAGTCGACGGCGAACCGCCGCGCTATACAGTCCACCACCACGCGCGATCAAACAAAAAAGCGCGCGAATCGACAATAAATAAATTCGAAGGCTTATATACCGACAATAATATTATATTTAAGGTGCCAAACGCTTAAAGCGACAATAATTAAGGTGCCAAAATGAGTGAAAGTAAGAATATGGAAGTTTGTGGGAGCGTGATGGACGGTGTGGCTGAGAAAGGGGCTGTTTTAGAGTCTCCGTCGGAAAAAGTTGAATACAAAGTTTTTCCCACCAGATGGTTGATGTTGGGCATTTTCGTGTTCTATTCGGCGTCTAACGCGTTTCAATGGATCCAATACAGTATTATACAGGATGCTGTTGTGAAGTATTATGGGGTTTCGAGCATCGTGGTCTATTGGACATCGATGATTTACATGATCGTCTATATTCCGCTGATTTTCCCGGCTAGCTGGCTTTTGGATAAAACCGTAAGTAAATAGTGTAAAATGGTTGGAGTGCAAAAAATTAAACCGTGTCGTTGGTTAACCATAAAACTTTATACTTAGTTTGTTTTTTATGTGGTTTATGTAGTGCTTATGATGTAACTAATTTAACTCAATATTAAAATATGACTTAAGATATTTCTAGTAATCTTTTTTTCCGTAAAGTATTTGTAAAGTAAATAATTTTAGACGCACAGCGCTAAATTTTTGACCAAAAATGATCACTTAAATGACAATTTATTTTACAGTAACCATACCAATATTGTAGTTTGGTCCATAATATTAATAAAATCGTGTAGAAAATAATAGTTACAAAAAGTTGAAGCGAATAAAAAATTTACTTCATAAAATCTTTACCTACCTACTTAATATAATATAAACAATAAAATTCGCTCGCACTTTTTTTACTATGTGTTCATTAGAATATGCAAATGGAGGAATATTTTTAAACCCATTAAGCGAATGAATTACTAATTACCAATTTTTTATATTTTTTTCTTAGTCAAGGTTTATCAACAAATGTTAACACCAGTGCTTAATTAATATAGTTTACATGATAATGTGTTCAAGAGTAGCGTAACATTTAGGTAGGTATATAAAGATAAATTCCACGTTCGAAAAATAATCACAAAGCACTGAAAATCTCAAAACTACTGACGCGTGACGTCAGCAAAGGAATTGCTATGGCAATCTTGAATTTTACAGCCCTGAAGTGTCATTAAAACATAGAATGTAAGTATTTAAAAACCAGAAAATTACACGGTCATAATTATGTAGGTATACTGTAATTACAAGTAAATACTGTTAGTAACTTATAGTATTTTAAGGGAATTGTTACTAATAAAAACTATGGAACCAGTTATCCAAAAAAATGTTTTTTTTTTTAGTAAATGCTACAGGCTTACATAAAAAAAATATTTAAATCCCATCTGATTATTGTATTATATTTATATTTCAATATACGAGTAAGGTAATAGATCTCTTATTAGCAGGTAATATGTTTACTTGTTAATGAAAACTTCTAATTTTATCAGACTACTGTATTCTTAGATTAATCACTTACTTACTAAAAATCCATAGCGGAAAACGCATTTTTCACTCTTTCAATTCCAACGTCATCATAACTCATCATTCGAGCGACAATGTTGTATGTACAGTCAGAATCAAAAGTAGCTACGCAAACGAAGACGTCGAAAGTCTTTATTAAAAGGGAATAAGAGCTGTTGACGTCCTCGATTGCGTAGCTACTTTTGATGCTGACTGTACAGTGCTTTTTTCCAATTACCGAAGAAAAGAAAATAAATTATTAAGGCTGCAAAACACAAGTTTCGCTAAAGATATTATCGCGAACAGATACCAATATTTACCAACATTATACTAAAAGTAATAAAATAAAGTATGCACGCAATAATAATCCGATTCAATCATTTAATATCATGAGATTTATGAGTATCATGACAAAGTAATGGCTGTCATGGTGGATAGAGCAATTTTCCCCAAAGGTTTTTATGAGCCAAGACGTCATTTTACGTGACGTGTATGAATGACACGTTTTTTCCCGTCTATCGCGCATCGTCGCCGTTTGTACGAATACAGTGCTAGAAAAGAGGAGTTATATATGTAGGTATCTTATTATTTATAGTACTAGTTTTACCCGTGGTTTTATTCGCCTAGAACTCGTTAATCATATTGCCATACGAACTTCCGTCCCTCCATTTTGATGAGATGGTTTTTGGGATAAATAAAATCTTATAGGTACCTGTTATATGGTGCGAATATTTTTTCTAGAACGAATTTACTTCTCTTTTTACTAGGCACAAAGAAAATACAAAGCCATTATATTTCATTGTAACCGTACAAGTGTAACCGCTAATTGTTTACGTTGTGCTAAGTAGGCTTCAACTACGAATAAAAAGTTGTTAATATCGATATATCTTTAGTTTTAATTTGAACCTTGCTACTTTAACAATTAAGTCAGTATTCGAGTAAACTATTTACTAAAAATGCCATTTTCACTTTGAAGCGTTTATGGTCCGTGGCTAAACAAGGAGCTTTGTTGGACTGATGATGGTTCTTAAAATAAGATTAATTCTAGAAAAATGTTTCTCACTGTACATCCTACTTCGTCGACTTCGTCTGCATGGACCCCGGATAAAAACTATTCTATATTTTAATCCAGGCTATAAACTATCTTTGTGCAAAATTTCATCAAAATCGGTTAAGCCGTTTAAACGTGATTGAGTAACAAGCATCTAAACATCCAAACTTTCGCATTTATAATATTAGTGGATATTAGTGGATTAGTGGATTTATAATATTAGTAGGATTGTGGTCATTATACAAGTAAAAAATAAATAAATAATAAGTATTCATTTGTTTTTCTTTAATAGCTTAACAAAGTTGATGGTGTAGAAAAAAATCCTGACGTCATTTCAATGGAAGGATATTTTGTTAAATGGTAGGGACGGTGTTGACAAAAAAAAATTACATGTGTAGACATTTTGATGCCACGGAAATAAAATAAAATACCTCGTGTTATATTTTTTAACCCCAGATGCAAAAAGAGGATAAAGTAATAAAAAACAAATAAAAAAATATATATTTGGTGTCCCCAAATATATTTTTTTTCTTACACAAATCGACCTAGTCCCAAACTAAGCAAAGCTTGTACCTACTATGGGTACTAGACGACGATATACATACCTACTTAAATAGATAAATAAATACTTAAATATATAGAAAACAACCATGACTCGGGAACAAATATTCATGCTCATCACACACAAAATGCTACGGGGCCTGTTCAGTTTTAGAGATATTGAAAAGAAAATGCTACGGGGCCTGTTCAGTTTTAGACATATTGAAATGAAAATGCTACGGGGCCTGTTCAGTTTTAGAGATATTGAAATGAAAATGCTACGGGGCCTGTTCAGTTTTAGAGATATTTAAATGAAAACGCTACGGGGCCTGTTCAGTTTAAGAGATATTGAAATGAAAATGCTACGAGGCCTGTTCAGTTTAAGATATATTGAAATGAAAATGCTACGGGGCCTGTTCAGTTTTAGACATATTGAAATGAAAATGTCGGGGGTTTTACAACTTTTCTAAGTTGTAGTTATTTAAGGGACAGCTCATCTAAAACAATCGAACCCAGGACCCTTAACCTTCGTAGGCGTACCACCAGGGTATACCGGTCATTTATGACTGAGTGGGAGATTTATTTGCCTACGTCTGTCTCTGCGGAATGTTTTTCCAACATTTCATATCGCACATTAATGACTGTTTCATGACGACATTTATCATCGGATCAACACTTGATTCATTGCTGAAGATTACTTTCTGAGTAGGTTAGGTACTTGTAAACACACGGGGATTTTAAAAATTTTACGTATTTACTTGGGTGGATCAACGTTTTTAGTTGTTAATCTGTGTTGCTGTGGTTGTGTGAACTGTAGTTTTACTTTAATTTTTTTTAATTCGATAAATTGAATCGACCACTAAATACTAATGAGTTTGTCTTTATCACAAAAACGTATGTAAACCGATGTAGATATGCCCCAGAAAATCACAGTATTAAAAAAAGACCTTAATAAAATAAATTTACAGACCAGAACGATATGGGGATATCCCCGCTTTCATATCTCTGTATTTCAAAATTAAAATGGAATGATGCCGTGAAACAAAACGGTATCCTAGGGAGATCCACTTCTGTCTTTACGGACGAATGGAAATTGCAGACCAAGCCTACCCATAATGTAGTCTGTCCATTTCGAAAACTTCACAACTTTATAACGAAGTAAAACTAATCAGTTTTTTTTTACCCATTCACCGCTACGTAGTGCTACCCCGCAGTCCGTAGCAGCTTAACACATTCACTGCCAAGAACCGCTACGCGCTACGCTCGTAACCGATCCAGTTGAGTCCCGCTAAGTAGCGAAAAGCGGCTACGGCTAATGTATTATGTGGCAGTGATCGGAAATTCGGATGCTTTTATACCTATCACGATACAAGTATGGAATCGGCTTCTTACAAATATTATTTTAATTATTTAAGTTCCGGGGTTACGGGATTGTGTACCTAAAGCATCACATGTGTGGCTGGACTGACTCGCCTAGCTGTGACTGTGGCGCCGAATGTCAAACTATCCATCATATATTACAGGAATGCCCCCTCAGAGCCTACCCTGGAAGCCCCGAAGACCTGATCTTTTTCACAACTGACGTGGCTGAAAGGCTTAGATCCTTGGATATTAATTTGTTACATACCTGATGAATGATTTTGATTGATTTAAATGTGATCCTCATGCCATACGATTACGATTAAATAAAAGTAACAATACAATTTTAGTTTGATGTTAACTAATACTATAACTGTTAGTTAAATGAAACACACATCAATTAAATATCATTTTGTAAAGAGGAACAACTAAAAAAGTTTATTTAAATATTTTAATACGTATACGTACGTACGTACCGGAAGGCGCGGCGTTGGTAGGCCCCCCACAAGGTGGACTGATGACCTGGTAAAGGTCGCGGGAGTCCGCTGGATGCGGGTGGCGCAGGACCGGTCACTTTGGAACTCTTTGGGGGAGGCCTATGTCCAGCAGTGGACGTCTTTCGGCTGATATGATGATGATGATGATGAATACGTATGTGTTTATGTTATCAAAATTTTCGGTATTCCGGGAAATCCCGAGAAGTTTATTTGTAAAATTATATTATTTAGTCCGCCTCCATGCTACTCAACAACAACGCGGCGTAGGTACTGAGGCCCAAGAATAGGTATAAAATTTTTGATCACTGGACTATGTCCATATGTAGCGAGAAACGCCCGTAGCTTTCTGATGCGCATGCGTGATTGGCGCTACAACAATTATTAAATGAGTTGTTTACTACTTTTCGAACAAAGTAACTTTATGACTGTAGCTTAATTTAACACGGTGACAATGGTCCACACGACTAACTTAAAAACATAACTAACAAAGATAATTACCACTTCTCGTTACTAATATGATCATCCGTTGAGATTAACTCAAGTAAACACAACAATGCAAAGAGCATTTAGTAAATATACTTATCTTACGTAAACTATTGTTGTAACAATGTACATATCTATTCAGTCATTCTTTAAGAACGTGTAGTAGATACTTTTTTACTACATTTTTAACCCTTGACGCGAAAAGAGGGGTGTTATAATATAAGTGTGTCTGCCTGTGGCATCGTACCTCCTCTTAAACGAATAATATACTGATTTGAATGCGTTTTTTTTTTATTCGAAAGCTGAAGTGATCGAAATGGTTCTTAGCTACGTTTCAACAAAATCGGTTCAACCATTGACTTACTATTACTACGTATAGACTGGCAACCCAGAACATTTTTCTTGACGTTTTCCAATCAGGCCGCCATCTTGAAAATCAAAGAGTATGTGAACGTGCAGGTAGATGCGTCATTTTTCTGAGTTTAGATTCAGATAAAGCCATAGCGTGATTTAATACATTCATATAAAAAAAAAACTACTTATTGATTTAAAAACGAATCACATCATCGACATTTGGTATTTGTACTTAATCCTTCCCGAGGATGCACTATGTTGTTTGTGTTGGTTGAAGCAATTGGAAATTAAAATGGATGGCGGTTATTTTTTATTATACTTCTTAATTGCCAACGGGTTCATATTCGGAGGCCATACTCGCTTTGCTAACATTATTTATATAAGAGAATTGGCCAAGGATTTAAATGAGTAGAACTTAAAATCTAAATAGCAACTGAACGCTGTCAATTCATTAAAACGATTAAATAAATAAACACAAATGGTTGCTGCTAATTTGGAGCTAAAATGCTGATTATTAAAGGTTCAAATAGTCAGTTTATTAAGTTTAATGTTTCATTAGCACGGCTTATACTTAGCTAATAGGGAGAAATAGTATTAGGATTTTGTCACTTCTACATTTTTTAATCTTTGAAATAAAATAGTATGGCGCGCATCTTTGAAATTACAACAAAATTTTATAAATATATATTTTGAAAAATATCCGTGAATGTACCGATGAAAAGTGATTCCCGTATTTTTACTATTGTTGTGGTGTTGTTGGTGCAATAGTGCAATGCACAAGAAGGCAGTTTTAAAAGTTTTAAGTCAATATGCTCTCGAAACGACCGCCATCAGTGCTCGCTAGCTTATGCTAGGTGATGTCTACTCTAGTAATATAACTCAATGGGTTCAACAGTTTTTGAGATATTGAACTTTGAAATGAAAATTTTGAGGTTTTTCAACTTTTCTAAGTTGTAGTGATTGATGCAGACCCAATCCTAATAAAGATATATGTATACCTAAAAGATAAGTAGGTGAAAATCGTAAGGCTCGCCAGGACGCTCGAGTTCTCATTTTAAAACTACATACTAGAATAACATAAAACTTTGTAGGTATACACAACGGGAACCGCCATAACTAGGTCAGAAACTAGTTTATGTTGCTAGAAATTAAAATAGAATAAGTTTCTATCAAAAATTTCATTTTTGGTACAAGCTTTTATTGCCAATGGGGAATGGATGAAAATTTTAGAAGTGCCTGATTTTTTTTTTGGTGTTAGGAATAACCTTCCTAAACACCAGAAAAAAATTGCAGACTTTTCAGGTGCGTCAATTATTTTTGAAAAACATAAACAGTTTCCTCACTTACGTTTTGGGTTTAGGACGGCGAATGAGAAACTTTCTTTGATTCGTCTCATATTACAAAAAATATTTTGAATATCTGACCCTGACAATGACAAATATAGCTGCTGCAGCTGTCAATATCATTGACAGTGTCAGTTTACCATGGATTTTTAAGATATTTTTTGTAATATGAGAAAAATCAAGGAAAATGTCTCATTTGCCGTTCTAAACCCAAAACGTAAGTGAGGAAACTGTTTATATTTTTCAAAAATAATTGACGCACCTGAAAAGTCTGCAATTTTTTTCTGGTGTTTAGGAAGGTTATTCCTAACAACAAAAAAAAAATCAGGCACTTCTAAAATTTTCATCCATTCCCCATTGTACTTTTCTGTATAACGTCATCATTCATCAACTACTCGTTGAGACGATTGTAACGAGCCCAAACTGGCTACGTCGGTTAAGTACTGAATTCCCATGGCCGCCTTCTGTCTCCAATATCAGATCAGCTGGATGGTACCATAATATTGAATTGTCATCCAAACGCTGCGCCTGTATTGGTCACGTAGGACACTTTAATTGATATCGACTGTTTATTCCTTCCGTGCCGCTTCGCTTCGCGTTCGCGAGGTTTTCGTACATATCAGCCGAAAGACGTCCACTGCTGGACATAGCCACATAGGTCTCCTCCAAAGAGTGCCAAAGTGACCGGTCCTGCGCCACCCGCATCCAGCGAACTCCCGCGACCTTTACCAGGTCATCAGTCCAAGAGGCGGAAATGTTCTCGAGTGGCGACCACGTACCGGAAGGCGTACACGTGGGTCCCCCACAAGGTGGACTAAATATGTAAACTACAACCTTATTGTTGCAAAAATATGGTCTGTGTACATATTTTTGAGACTTTGTGGTGTGCCTTTATATTGGTGCCCTTGACTGTACCAACAGTACAAATGGAATTGACATATAGATAATCATACATTTACTATGTACTTTACATAAATATATGGGAATGAGCGCGAGGAGCTGGATTTAGCACCTTGTCGTTTTAATGGTGCGTATATTACGTTCCAATCGTAAGTCGTAACATGTGTTGGGTCTATTCTGACTAAATCTATTGGTTTCCTATCAAATTAACATTTCTCACGCCTCGCTTACAAGCGAGCTAATGCTGAGATGTCAAAGTGAGTGCAACTAAAATTAATCCGATACGTTTAGTTATTCAACCCTTGTTTTCGAGATTAATGTCATGTAGCAGCAAGGTACACTAAAAAGTAATGATTGGTACTTTTAGGGTTCCGTACCTAAAGCGAGCTGTGTCGCGGCACAGAATAAGTAATAGTACTACGTACAGAAGGTTCTCTGTTAGCAAATTCCCTGTTTAGGTACGCAAACGTGCCTAAATGTGGCCATCCCTTTCTATCGCATGCAACGCGCTGCAACCCATGCGAGCGTCCCGTTCCAACGCGCGGCAGCTACTGAATAGAGCCCTTCGAAGGGGCGACCGGCATGTACTTGTAGCGATAAACACAAATCGCGAGTGAGCCGCGCCTGGTCGCGGCGAGACACACTATCCGTAATGTGTTATGATAGATAACCGTGCTGTGCAAGGTACCGGACCGGTGTGTAAGGAAAATTTGCTAGAGTCGCTCCTGCGTCTTTTCCTATTGGCGGATATTTTCCGCACACATTCGCTTCGCTATAGCTAGTAGCTCTAGTATAAGTAAGTTCAATCAATACATATGCCTTTTTGAACGCGTTTGCGTTTAGGTTCAATTTGTATGGCAACGCGAACAGCGCGTCTCTGGTGGGAATTACTATTAGGAACTACGCGTTGCTATACAAATTAAAACTAAACGGAAACGCGTTCGAAAACGTATAATTTATCGATAAAACATATACTAGAGCTACTCATGAATACTCACCCGAATTGAAGTAAAGGGCCAAGTGTCAATTTATTTTTACCCGACTACGACATAGCCGAAAGGAAGGGATGATGATTTTAGCAGTTTGTATTTACGTGTGTTACACCGTAGCGTTTAAGATACTGAACGAATTTTGATAAATTAATTGCGAATCGAATCGTAATCGACATGGACTACCTTATGTATGAAAAATAAAACGGTTTTTTTCTGGTTTTTTTCCGTAGGTTTGTTACAGTTTTTTTTAACTTTTTATGCTACCTACCTAATATATATTATGCAATAGGTATTCAATTCAAATGGATCTCTTTCGTCGTCCATGCGAATGTTTAGTAGTTAACTAGTTACATACAATTTGCACTCTTTCTATTTCCATATTTATCGCAGCAAAGTCCTTTCTTCTGTTCTGTTTAGTTACCCTTGCAAATCGCTGGGATTCCCACCTGCCTCGCCCACTCAACTTGTATTAACACAGAATAGTGATGACAGAAAGTGCGGTTGTGATGAAAACGGCTGCGGTGCTGTATATCAATTAACGAATAATTTAGACCTAAATTATAATATTAAGTAATATCTCAGACTAATCGTGATCACCTGTGATCACGATTAGTCTGAGAAAGAATTTTCAGTCAGTAGTGTTTTCAGTCTGTTTTCGGTAGATGATAAATGGAACTATAAAGTTATGTCCATTGCAGGTAACTACATAACCAAAATCCCGATTTTCTAATAATACCTACAACATAAGAAAAGCCATTACACTACCAAAGAAAAACTTATGAAAGATTTTTTTTCTCATTAAATATGTAATACGATCATCCGTTAAGTTGAAAAATAATACAGATGTTCAACTATTATTCACGCGTCTGTATGTGTGATGTAACTGCCGCTGTGTGGGTTCGTGCGAATTTATTAAATGTTTTGTCTAAGGCTCCGCGTGCTCATGGTCTTCTCTCCCGCTCACTGAGCATACGCGTGAGCGATATGGAAGTGCGTGTTCGAAAGCGCGGATATCATGTTTTTCGGAATATTTCAGAAAATGAGAAGATATTTGAATTTTTTCTTTATGAAAATTTCATCTTTTTCTGATAAAAAATGGAGCAGTAAAATGGTTAAAAGTGAAATAATAGGGTTCACTTTAGATTTTTTTCTACTCTACTTTCTTTTGTTAAAATGGATTTCTACGAAATCAAAGTATGTTACTTCTCATATCTTGCAGATTATGTTTTTTTTGGACCCTAAAATTGTTACGTCATAATGTAAAAAATGGTTATTATTAAACAACTCATTTTTACGAAAATTTTAAAGGTCGAGCCTTAAATGATATTTAACAAGTACAAACTTTAGTGCCATTGACATTCATATTATAATACTATATGACAGCTGTACAAATATTATGTTCATACATTTTTACCGACGGTCTCGTACCTTTCGATACAAAATAATTTGAATAAGTACTTACAGTTTATCTGTTTTTTAAATACAATAGTATCTGCAATGAAACGGAACTAATTAACCCTCACTTTGTTATATCACTGACATTGTTGTTGCTGGAAAAATTTTTTTTGTGATTTAGATACGTAACACAGAAAGTCATTAGGTGATAAAAGGAAAATAATATTTTATGTGTTTCTGACACTGTTGTTATTTATGTTGTACATCAGTTTCAACTTTGCCCACCCAACTATGTATCTATTCTATACGAGTATGTCAGTTTTAAAATCAAATCCTTTCAACAGTATCAATGATACGGTAACCTATCTGAATCACTAAACATTATTTTATTCTCAACAGTATCGTTTGGCGGAATTTTTATTTGCCCTTTAAGTCGTTTTTGTCTAAATCCATGACATTTTCAGGATAATTATAAAACATACACTTCCTATTTTAAATGGATCTACACGATGTTAAATGCATTTAAACAAATGTACCTATAAAATAAATAAAATTGATTTATTTCAGTCAAAAACCCATATTTTGACATTAATAATTGACTATAATTTAGAATTACATTGGGGTCCTTGAGAAAATTGGCTTTATGCCGAAATGAAAATTCGGACAAACGATAATACAGTTGGGAAATTAAATTTATTGATTGCAATAGAATACCGATGCATTCATAACCCGCACCAACAAGGTTGATTATCAGTTTGACCTAAAGGTTGGCTGGTAGAATATGCCTTATGGCACTAACTATGCCATTTGTATATGGAACTTATTGTGCAATAAAATTTGAATAAAAATGTTTGTTCTAAGCTGCGACTAGGGTGTAGCACACCAGGATATAGGCACATATCGCCGAATACCGCCGCTGTTAGACAAGTTATGTGATACGGTTGAATGCATGGCTATTACAGAGTCGTATATTGCTAGAACTCAACGCTCAGGTGAGAAGGAATGTTTCCCAACTGTATAACAATCTGACCTTCAAGCATACTCTAGCATATTTTAACGGCCTCCGTAGCCCAGTGGGTAGTGACTCTGCCTACGAAGCTGGAGGTCCTGGGTTCGAATCCCGGTCAGGGCATTTATTTGTGTGTTTATCACGAATATTTGTTCCTGAGTTATGGATGTTATATATGTATATAAGTATCTATATGTATGTATCTATTATATATATCGTCGCCTAGTACCCACAACACAAGCCTTATTGAGCTTACCGTGGGCCTAGGTTGATTTGTGTAAGATTGTCCCGTAATATTTATTTATTTATTATTTATCTATTTATTTATATTGATACCTATTAAATCCTATTGTAATAGGAGTTCAGACATTTCACAGCGCATTGCATACGGTATGAGTTGACGATGATATTAATAAGCGACGGGTCTATACTTTTTAGCCAAGATGTAGAAGTTGTAGAGCGTGGCTAGTAGAGTTATTGGTGCTACTTGCGATCTGATATCGTTTTAATGAGCGAGGGAGTCTTGGCAATCACTTTACATGTAAATGTTTTAGTGGGTTATTTCTTCTGTTAGCATGAAATCAATACCTACATTTCTGATAACATATTTTACCACTTTGGAAACTAGTGTCTCTCGCGTAAACTATTCAGTTTAGAAAAACATGATATTAGAAACCTCAATATTATGTTTCAAGACTTATCCATATATACCCACACGTATGGGTTTGATGAAAAAAAAATTGAGTTTCAGTTTTAAGTATGGGGAACCCCCAAAAATTTTTTTTTTCTATTTTTGTGTGAAGTCCTAATGCGATTCACAAAATACATCTACTTACCAAGTTTCAACAGTATAGTTTTTATAGTTTCGGAAAAAAGTGGCTGTGACATACGGACGGACAGACAGACAGACATGACGAATCCATAAGGGTTCCGTTTTTTGCCATTTGGATACGGAACCCTAAAAAGAACTTGTACAAGCATAATTATACTGCAGCCTTTTAGAAGTTGCTTTAAATGGAGATTACCCTTGAAAATGACCGTTTTATGAGATGCATTTTCATTTAAACATTCTCAAAGGAAATTAAAAGCGCCACTGTGGAGGGACTGTATGTGTATAAATATTAATTAAGTTTGTAAACATGGTCCTCTGCCTACATCGTTGGAAATTAGGGTGTTTGGTGCAGGGTAAGGTTAAAGGTTAACGGGTTACCGTCTCATGCCGGTGGTTTAGGGTTGTCCACCAGATTTTTGCGAGGTTGCGAAGCGAGTGAGGAAAAATACCACCAATAGCATTGCTGGTTTTTTTTTTTTTTTTTAGTTTAAAAAAAAAAATACAATTTTAGTAACTTAACCTAAAGATTCGCCAAACTGCAAAGCAGTTTGTTGGCGATTCGCTCACTTAAAAAAAAATAAAACAGATAATATTATCGCGGTACACGGTACACCGAAACACTACACTACCGCCCCAGCCAAAAGGCCGTAAGTCCCTACAGAGTTCATACGAAATTACGACCTGTTGGCGGCACGGATGTGCAGTGCTTTATTTTTACACTACTTATTGTAAACGGTTTTTATTTTTTTATTTTTTTTTACATCGAGGTATAATTATTTTAGTTTTAGTTAGAAGTGTAAGTTTATATGCGAACTGTTTAAGCACGGCAGAGGATAATGCAACATATATATTAGTTACTCGTATGCACCTACATATGTTTGCACCTGCAATCGTTATGTAGGTACATATGGTTACAATCGTTTGAGAAAAAAAAAATCACTTATCTACTAAATGTGTAGGTACCTACGATCGAAGCCAAAGATATGCTGCATTACTATACCTATCCTATCCTTTGAAATAAGACGGACAATGCGTACACCTCTTCGACGTCGATGGCTCAACATTCCTATATTATTTAATGGAACTGGTCTGGTGGATACTCGCCCTTATTTTTTTTATTTTTTTATTTAATCGTACAAAATTTATACAGTTTGCCAGTAAGGAACTAACGCAAATGCAAATGTACACAGTACATTGTGAACTGTAATTATTTGACGACCGCTATAGCCTAGTTGGAAGTGAACCTGCCTACGAAGCAAGAGGTCCTGGGTTCGAATCCCGGTAAGGGCATTTCTTTGTGTGATGAGCACGAATATTTGTTCCTGAGTCATGGATGTTTTCTATGTATTTAAGTATTTATTTCTCTCTATAAGTATCTTATATATCGCCTAGTACCCATAGTACAAGCTTTGCTTAGTTTGGGACTAGGTTGATTTGTGTAAGATTGTCCGCAAATTTTTTTTATTTTTATTATTATATATTGTATTTTTTATTTTCTAAATTTTTAATTGTGACATTCCTTATTTTTGTTCTTAATTATGTATGACATCTACTTACTATTGGTTGATGATATAGATATGTTTAAATCTGTTTGACATATATAGGTATAGGTATTTAATATATGAACACATTTATTATCGTAATTGTTTTCATATTTTATTTTATTTTTGTACGGCGCAAGGACTCTCAACCTAATTTAAGATCTACAATGTATACGTACTCGTACCTATGTTTCACAAAATCAATTACTTACTTACTTACTTATAATTTAAAATTCTTAACATGTGAAAACCGAAAAAAGACATAACATCTAGAAACATCCATCGTTTCGCAGTCCTCAGACAAATATGACATACATTCGCCCATCGACTAGCAAATGTATCGCATTCAGGTGCCTGTGACAAAAGCGAGTTCAGTATTTTAGTTCCCCAACAGCAGGAGAGTTTTTGTGTGTTTCAGTACGTGTTAATGGGACTGCCAGGAGATTGTGATATTTCTCTGTCTATGGGTCGTTACAGTACGTACTGAAACGATTTGACAATATGTGAATGATTGAAGCTATAGAAGCCTCGACAGTTTAAAATCTGTTTTGCTCGACTGGTAGATACCGTTTTATGGCGTCCATCTTTTGCACCATAAGTTCTTCTTTAGTGCAATGAAGAAGTTTTAAGGGTTCCGTACTCAAAGAGTAAAACGGGACCCTATTATTAAGACTTCGCTGTCCGTCCGTCCGTCTGTATAACACCAGGCTGTATCTCAAGAACCGTGATAGCTAGAGAGTTGAAATTTTCACAGATTATGTATTTCTGTTGCCGCTATAACAACAAATACTAAAAACAAAATAAAATAAATATTTTTATTGATAATGGTACGGAACCCATTGGCCGGATTTTTTTATTAATCCTACTGTTTCAAGCATGCGGCTGTGAAACGGTGGTCGTGCGATCTAAACCAATTCGTAACTAAACTACCTGCATATTTCAGATAAGTATCTCAAATCATTAATTTGTCTTTTTCTGTAATATATAACTATAGATTTATTCACTATCGGATAAAACGGATAGCGAATTTCCAACGGGTCTATTACGCAAATGCTTTCCTCTCCCGCTGTCGCATAATTATTCATGAATGGTCGTCTATTTGCTACCAGTTTCTTCACCTACAGCACAGTTAATATATTAGCTAAAGCAGTATCTCAACTAGTTTCGTAACCCATTCAAGAAAAATTACGTATTTATGAGTCACTCCTCTACGAGCGATTTCCGCTACAAAACTGAAGAATGCTGCTACTCGGTACACGCGTAGCGTTGCTTGGGCTCGAATGTATATAGACTCCTCATGCTCGAAAAGTGTGTCATATTAGGCTTAGCAAGCGGGGCTAAAGAGCCCCTAGGAAAAATATGTATACCTACATATTTATGATTTTAAAACATTTTAATTTGACCAATCAAAACACTTCACCGTATTATTGTATTTTACATCCACCAATCACAACCCTTTAAAAAACATTTGTATTTACTATCGACCAATCAGGAAACATAATTAATTTCAAACATAAGGCGTTTTTTATTCCCTAACTCACAAACATGCCGTTTGGACGCGCCTATAACCGGTCAGAGGCGTTTATTCTTTGTGTCAATATTTTGTATCTGTGTCGAAGCAGTTTATTAAAACTTTTGCCGTGGAATTTATTATTGATTGTGGATGAATAATTTTTGTTTTTACTATTTTCTCGCAGTCGAAGTGAAAAGTAGAGTGTATAACTCTGGTCTAAAAGCCATATTACATAATAACATGGGTCATTTTAGGCCCTTGTTGTACAATCTACAATTTGGACTTGCGCTCCATTGAAAACCATCTATTTCCTTGATTGTAAGGAGAGACAGTGTCAGCGGCAGAGCTGTAATGCTGCGGGATGTAAATAGGTACTTTTCTCTCTCCAGGAATAAAATATCTCCCAAGTATATTCCCAGTGAGCCCTAACATACGGTTATGAGGTGCCATTGTCCCATTTATACATAAAAAGACTAAATCACTAGGGAACAGATTGCTGTGTTTTGCGGCATTTACGAGTTGCCATAAAATCAAGAGTTTGTACGGTGGATGTCAAATAAATATCTACATTCCCCGCTTTATTACAAAGGAATAAGGTGCAAATGGTAAACACGGTCTTTGACGTCGACTGTAGACGGAGACAAATTGGCCATATGCACGGTTTGGCTTAAATGGCCTTACCATCCTAGGGAAGTAATCTCATGTCTTGTATTCTTTATCTTTTATGGCGCGTTCGAAATAACTTGAACTAATGATTTTTCATCACACTTGCTCGTAAATGGTGTATTATAGGCAAGTTTATAGAGCAGCTATACCCGATTTACTTCCTGCGGGAGTTATGGATGTATAACTCCCTAGGGAGTTATGAGCTTGTGTGTGATCTGATTGGTTAAAAACAAATCAAACAAATTGGTTGGCAAATCTAGTTGGCCGCGCGTCACAAGAATTCTTCTCTGTGATTGGTTGAAAAAAATCTAGCAGGCCATGTGGCGCCACGCCCCCTCGCTCTCCTCAAATCTGTAAGTAAAGTTTTCAATTTCGTCAATTCTTGAGTGGTGCGGTTGTATGAAACTTAGATTATTCTTTCTTTTGTTTCCTCGCAAATGTGATGAAAAAAATTGTGTGTATCACGGGCAGTAAGGGGATTACAAACTCGACTCATTAAAAGCCCTCCTCCTTTGGCGTCGGGCTTCTAATAGACTCTCGTTAGTAATCCCCTTCTTACGGCCCTTAAAGCACAATGTACTATTCTTTTGTTATACGGTTTTATCTGTTTATTGTATTGCAAATGTGTTTTAAAATGAGAAAACGTGCTTAAGAGATTTAGTGCAACGTTAGTTTTTACTTTGTAATAGTACTTTCAAGCATTTTTTACAAAACACATGTATTATCTCGTTCGACTTTATCCTACACGCCATGATAGAAACTGTCATTAAAACATCGAATTCAGCATACGTTGTCATATCAATGATTATTATCCAGTCATCAAGCAATTACAATTTACGTATTGTAAATACAAAATATGTAATGACTTTTACAAAGAAATTCTAATCAAAAATTTGTAATATGTAATAACCACTGCGAGCTGCGCTTCACTGGTCGTTAAGCAGCCCTTAAAGTTTTCAGGGAGTCTATTTAGATCCGTCATTTGGCATCCCAATTTCATATCAATCTGTCTCGCGTGCTCGCCTTTTCATGAGTCTTTTGTAAGCCATCATAAGATAAGATAAGATCATTTATTCCATAAGTATCTTATATATCGCCTAGTACCCATAGTACAAGCTTTGCTTAGTTTGGGACTAGGTTGATTTGTGTAAGATTGTCCGCAAATTTTTTTTATTTTTATTATTATATATTGTATTTTTTATTTTCTAAATTTTTAATTGTGACATTCCTTATTTTTGTTCTTAATTATGTATGACATCTACTTACTATTGGTTGATGATATAGATATGTTTAAATCTGTTTGACATATATAGGTATAGGTATTTAATATATGAACACATTTATTATCGTAATTGTTTTCATATTTTATTTTATTTTTGTACGGCGCAAGGACTCTCAACCTAATTTAAGATCTACAATGTATACGTACTCGTACCTATGTTTCACAAGATCAATTACTTACTTACTTACTTATAATTTAAAATTCTTAACATGTGAAAACCGAAAAAAGACATAACATCTAGAAACATCCATCGTTTCGCAGTCCTCAGACAAATATGACATACATTCGCCCATCGACTAGCAAATGTATCGCATTCAGGTGCCTGTGACAAAAGCGAGTTCAGTATTTTAGTTCCCCAACAGCAGGAGAGTTTTTGTGTGTTTCAGTACGTGTTAATGGGACTGCCAGGAGATTGTGAAATTTCTCTGTCTATGGGTCGTTACAGTACGTACTGAAACGATTTGACAATATGTGAATGATTGAAGCTATAGAAGCCTCGACAGTTTAAAATCTGTTTTGCTCGACTGGTAGATACCGTTTTATGGCGTCCATCTTTTGCACCATAAGTTCTTCTTTAGTGCAATGAAGAAGTTTTAAGGGTTCCGTACTCAAAGAGTAAAACGGGACCCTATTATTAAGACTTCGCTGTCCGTCCGTCCGTCTGTATAACACCAGGCTGTATCTCAAGAACCGTGATAGCTAGAGAGTTGAAATTTTCACAGATTATGTATTTCTGTTGCCGCTATAACAACAAATACTAAAAACAAAATAAAATAAATATTTTTATTGATAATGGTACGGAACCCATTGGCCGGATTTTTTTATTAATCCTACTGTTTCAAGCATGCGGCTGTGAAACGGTGGTCGTGCGATCTAAACCAATTCGTAACTAAACTACCTGCATATTTCAGATAAGTATCTCAAATCATTAATTTGTCTTTTTCTGTAATATATAACTATAGATTTATTCACTATCGGATAAAACGGATAGCGAATTTCCAACGGGTCTATTACGCAAATGCTTTCCTCTCCCGCTGTCGCATAATTATTCATGAAGGGTCGTCTATTTGCTACCAGTTTCTTCACCTACAGCACAGTTAATATATTAGCTAAAGCAGTATCTCAACTAGTTTCGTAACCCATTCAAGAAAAATTACGTATTTATGAGTCACTCCTCTACGAGCGATTTCCGCTACAAAACTGAAGAATGCTGCTACTCGGTACACGCGTCAAAACATCGAATTCAGCATACGTTGTCATATCAATGATTATTATCCAGTCATCAAGCAATTACAATTTACGTATTGTAAATACAAAATATGTAATGACTTTTACAAAGAAATTCTAATCAAAAATTTGTAATATGTAATAACCACTGCGAGCTGCGCTTCACTGGTCGTTAAGCAGCCCTTAAAGTTTTCAGGGAGTCTATTTAGATCCGTCATTTGGCATCCCAATTTCATATCAATCTGTCTCGCGTGCTCGCCTTTTCATGAGTCTTTTGTAAGCCATCATAAGATAAGATAAGATCATTTATTCCATTATAATATACAATATAACACTGCAGGCTTGCTTAGCGAGTGACCTAGCGATTTAACGAAGTGAAACAATTATTCTGATAGCATTTTCACAACCGGCCACATAGGGCGCTTGGTGTCTAGCGTGTGCAGTGCGGCTGGTTAAGGAAATTATAGGTCGTTTGTTCCACGCTCCTATAGCATGTAGTATGACCAAGCTCTAGCTAGGCGCTAAGTGAGCCGCCTGTAAGTGCAAGCGTAGCCTACAATACAATCCTTCGCACCCCGAGTGCGGGCGCTATCGACCAGCGAAAACGGGTTTGGCATGCGTTTTGGAAATCTGCCGCACTCCGGAAAATAATCCTTACAAATAAATATATTATTTCTTTCTTTCTTTCTTTCTTCCGAATACGGGCTTTATCGGCCAATGAAAATGTGCGTAACGTCAAAACGAGCGAGGTATCCCATTGCAAGCGTTTTTTACGCCGGTTCTTCTCGTGCCAGAGGTTTGCTTTCCGAACCAGTGGTAGTTTATCGACATTCATACATTTCATAGGTACCTAAAGTGTTTCAAAATATAGGTGCGTGTTTCATGCGTATATTGAAGAATAAAGAACTTTGACTTTGAAATGTGATTGGGACGTGAAAGGCATGAACCGAATTGAGGCCCTGCCGTAGCACGTAAAGTGCTCTCAAACTTTGATACTAATGTAGCAGAAGTAATTACCTATGCGCTGACAGGAGAATCAATATTATTATGTACCGTTGTGACATTACTAGTGATTTTAGTCGAGACATAATTTATTTCAGAATATACGGAAGTTTGCAGGATTGAAGCTCAAAAGTTTCTGATAGGTTCGGCTGAATATGTTTTTAATGTTTTATTTATATTAGCTACAATGTGAAATCCTCAGGATTTGAATAAACGATTTGGATGGTTTTTTTTTGTACTCGCTAGATTTAGTATTTATGCTAAATCAGTACCATTTTAAACCAGCACAACACTAGCGTGTAGTAAACTTGCGACTACGTGCCCTGTCGCCTCGGCTCTCAAGATTTACTGCAAATTGTACCCACTATTTCCTTCCGTTTGCTTGCAAAACACCTCCGAATGCAAGTGCTTGTGTAACTTAGAGTCACGAATTGTAAATATGCTTAGGCGGATATCACACTGCCGCCGCATTCCGCTGCGGTTTCCATCCCATACTCATCACCACTGTTAGTCGGGGTGCGGGGGCGGGGCGGGTAAATGATAAGCGAGTGTACCGTGCGGCTCCATGTATTCGACTGAACTCATACCGTCGCGGCCGAATCCCTAATTACTAACAGTTTGCAAGTACCTCAGTTTGTATACAAAATCCGCAGGGTACTCACTGCACCGCACCTCCGTGCGGTGAAATTTGTACGTGGCTGCGCACACCGCAGCGGGATGACCGCCCTAGGTATAGTCGCCTGCGTTCACGGTGTTCCGATTAGATTAGTTGACTAGGTAGTTTTCAAATAAATTTATTTACTCGTTGCAAGCACATGTTACCCTTTTGAACTGTGTAACAGACGAGAGTGTTGTATTGAAAATTATGTTTAACTGTGTGACAATAAAGTTCAAATTTACTTAGAAAAACGTTCCTTGACTTTATTGAACTGAAACCTTTTTATTCGTTTGGTCTTGCCATAACGTTGTGCCAGCATGATATTTAAATCTAATGATTAAATCCTCTTCGCTTAAGAGTCCGTATACAGCCGTTTGCTGAATTCGCTAAACTTTCTGAGGTCATATTTTAATAAATATTCGTTAAACTATAAAATGTGTATAACAGTTCCTGTCCATATCATCATTGGTATTTCTTGTATTCGTTTTTTTTTAATTTTGACTTGCCTTTTCAAAATGCAAAGAGGTCTATTCGCATAGGGGACGTATCTGTAGGCCATGTAGTGAAATTAAATTCATTATGACGGAATGTGTCATACTCGGTCGATAAAGCAGATACTGAGCAAGCAAAACCATATCTTAAGGAGGTCAATCTTTTCATTCCGCGACTGTACCTAAACAAAGATCAAAGAAAAAATTACGCGCACACTATGCGGAACAAATGGGAAGCGAACCTGCACGGATATCAATATCACATGACGGCGCGCGAGCTCTCTCGATTTTTAACCGATTTCAAAAAAAAGGAGGAGGTTCTCAATTCAGTTGTATGTTTTTTATTTTTTTTAATGTGTGTTACCTCAGAACTCCGTCATTTATGAACCGATTCGTACCATTATTTTTTGAATTGAAAGTATATGATTTCAGGTTGGTCCCATTGTTTTCAAAACTCCAGTTGAATGATGGGAACCATGAGGAATTGAGGGAACTCCTCAAATATATAAGGCACGCGTGTAGTAATTTCGGTGTTTTCTATTATAACTCGTGTATTTACATCCGGAATTCATAAATTTGGTGAAGTGGAAGTGATGATGAAGACCACAGATGGCTTGTGGAACTTGTCAATGATGTGACTTCAAACTATAAAAGTACGTCACCGATTCATTCAAACAAAGAAGTGCCAAACGTGATTCTCAGAGATCCTTGAGGAATTGACGGAAGTCCTCAAATATTATCGACCCATATACAGCGATTTGGGTTTTTTCACTAATATTTAACGTATTTGCGCTCGGAAATCAGTTCATGTGGTAAATTGGAAATTAAATGTGGAAATGTTCTTGAGGCTTGGCGGAGTACTGAATATCTGAAGTCGGTTAAAACTTTGTTTTTAAAGTAAATTATTCTCGCACCATACGTCTCATTCTAAGTTTTCTAATAAGAGTGAGTGAAGTATGCTGCAAAATATACCCTATAGTGCTTCATGTGTTGATCTTTGCACTATGGGGCGTGGCCTCGCTCAGGGTAACGCCACGGTGATTAAGTACGGGGTCGGTGACTCCTTGGAATGATACTTCAGACTTCAGCGATCATAATCTATACATATAATAAAGCTGAAGAGGGTCGAAAGTCTGTACATGGAAGATATTCGAAAAAAAATTGGCTAGGGATACTTAGAATCGATAACAGAACACGTTCCAACAGTTTTTACAATTTTTGTCTGTTTGTCTGTTTATCTGTTTATCTGTTTATCTGTTTGTCTGTTTATGTGATCGCGCATCACGTGAAAACGGCTGAACCGATTAAGATGAAATTTGGCATAGAGATAGATTGTGTCCTGGGGAAGGACTTAGGGTAGTTTTTATCCTGGAAATCAACCCCTAAGGGGATGAAATGGGGGGTGGAAATTTGTATGGAGCTACTTAAACCGCTGCACCGATTTAGATGAAATTTGGTATATGATTAGTTTGAGTCCCGGAAAAGGTTAAAGAATAGGTTTCATCCCGAAAATCTTCCTTTTAGGGGGTAAAATGGGGGGATGAAAAATTGGATGTAACCCATTTTGATGAAATTTGGTTAAGAGGTAGTTTAAGTTCTGGGGAAGAACATTGGATAGTTTTTTTCCGGAAATCTTTCCCTGAGGGGGTGAAATGGGGGGTGAAATTTTGGATGGACTCCGTTTAGATCAAATTTGGTATAAATATAGTTTGAGTCCCGGAGGATGACAATGGATAGTTTGAATCCCGAAAATCATCCCCCAAGGGGATGAAATACGGATCAAAATGTGGATAAATCCCATTTAGTTCAAATTTGGTATAGAGATAGAAGGAGTCCCAGGGAAGGACAATGCATAGTTTTTATCCTAAATCATCTCCTGAGGGGGTGAAATGAGGGGTAAAATTTGGATAGAACCGATTTAGATGAAATTTGGTATGGAGATAGTTCAGAGTCCTGGGGAAGGACTTAACATAATTTAAGTCCAGAAATCATCTCCTAAGGGGGTGAAATGGGGTATGAAAATTTGGATGGAACCCATTTACGGTATAGCGAGTTGGAGTCTTGGGGAAGGACATAGGATAGTTTACTCCTGAAAATCATCCCATAAGGGTGTGTAATTGGGGGTGAAAATTTGTTTGAGACCCATTTTGATGAAATTTGGTTGAAAGATAGTTTGAGTCCCGGAATATGACAACGGATAATTTTAATCCCAAAAATCATCCTCTCAGGGATAAAATAGGGGGTGAAAATTTGGATAAAACCCATTTAGATGAAATTTGGTAAATAGATAGAAGGAGTTCTAGGGAAGGACATTGCACAGTTTTTATCCCGAAAAATCATTTCCTGAGGTGGTGAAATGAGGGTTGAAGATTTGGATAGAACCCATTTAGATGAAATTTGGTATAGAGAGAGGTAGAGTCCTAGGAAAGAACATAGAATTTTTTTTATTCCGAAACACATAAAAGGAGGAAATCATCCCCTAAGGGGGTGAGAAATGGTGGATGAACATTTGGATTGAACCCATTTACGGTATAGCGATAGATAAGGAAGGACATAGGATAGTTTTATCCCGAAAATCATCCCCTAAGGGGGTGTAATTGGAGGTGGAAATTTGTTTGTGATACATTTTGATAAAATTTGGTTGAACGATAGTTTGAGTCCTGGA
This sequence comes from Epinotia brunnichana, assembly GCA_963854355.1. Taxonomy (NCBI): domain Eukaryota; kingdom Metazoa; phylum Arthropoda; class Insecta; order Lepidoptera; family Tortricidae; genus Epinotia; species Epinotia brunnichana. The sequence continues at coordinate 1,879,589 of OY977938.1, forward strand.
AAAGGACATATAATAGTTTCTATTCCAGAAATCATCCCCTAAGGGGGTCAATTGGGGGTGAAAATTTGGATGGAACCCATTTACGGTATAGCGGTAGTTGGGAGTCCTGGGGAATAGGAACATTAACATTACATGGCGCCCTTAGTTTTGAAGATGTTTTCTAAAACGGGGTAAAAAAGACGTTTGATTATGGCTATTTTGAAAACTATTAGATGTAACATATAAAATGTTTAAATTACAAGTCAGTTAATTTAATTCTACGGTTTAGTAGAAAAGGTCCTCACGGCCGTGTGATATGAAAATATGCAAAATAATACTGAAAGAAGCCTACATGCATCGATACCCTTTCCTTCATACAATCCATACTAATATTACAAATGCGAAAGTAACTCTGTCTGTCTGTTACCTTTTCATGCTTAAACCGCTGAACAGATTGAGATGAAATTTGGTATAGAGATACTTTGAATTCCGGGGCCTTCCCAAAGAGTCCTTACTAAAGATAGTTTTTATCTGGAAATTCATCACCTAAGGGGGTGAAAAGGGGGGAGAAAGTTACGATATAAACGAGTTCCGCGCGGACGAAGTCGCGGGCAAAAGCTAGTTATAATATATTTTCCTTACTATTGACTTTATCCCCAAATATAATACAACGTCCGCAGCCAAGGATTGCTGCAGAATCACCATACAATTTGTTTATATGACAGCCTTCTCAATAAGCTATTTAAATTGAAATATAGAAGCTGTCATTTTTGTATGACCAGCCCGCTAAAACATAGAAGCCCTTTGCATGCTTAGGTACTTCTTCCTAAGAAAGGATAGAGACCGCACGCAATAGCCCTTCCTGCAGTTCGGTTTCTCGTCAATAGCCCCGCTATTCTGTAACCTATTTTAACCTCACCTCAACGTTCCCCCTCAAATATACTCGTATCATGACGCCGCGATTCGTAGTAACTAAGCGTAGTTAGAGGTCTTGTATCGTTAGGCGTGACGGGTGAGTTGAGGCGCATTGGCGCGTTCCGAATAAAGGACCCTGGGACCGCATGGGAAAAACTGCATTTGGCAGCCCTCTTGATTGCATCGGTCCAGTCGACTTAGATACGCTCTTCTACAAAAAAAAACCACATAAATCGTGTTCCCATTATTTTTATACTTTCGACATAATATTATGTATTTGACCTTAACTGTAACTACTTAGCATAGCCTTAGTACCTATTATGGTATAAAACTCTTGATTGCGTAACAAAACTACTACGTACTCTTTTCCACATTTTACGGATATAATATAACATAAATATTAAGTAGGTATCCGAAGTCCCAATATAATCAGCATTCTCTTGTATTTCTGGAGAATTTCCACGGACCCGACTTCCTCAATAAATTATTGTTGCCGTCTGCTTATTTTAATGTTGTCTTCAAATATCGTAGCAATACTGGGGTTCTATCCGACCTTGCACATTAAATTGAAATCGAATTTAAACCTTCATAATTTTCACACAATATTTTTAAGATTAAATAAGTCCCTTTTAGGAAAAAATACTTGGTATTTAGATATTTGTCAACACCAGCAAACGAAACTTACGAAAAAACGTGTAAAATTCCCTTCGGACGTTTTCGAAACCATAGGTTCAAAACCAGTTGAGAAAACGGAATTATTTTTCTTTTTTGGAAACCTGGTTTCGAATCAAGAAAAATAATTCTGTTTTCTAAACTGGTTTCCAATACAGAAAATACAGTCTTATTCTGAAACTCAGTCATGGATAATAACAGATATGCATTAAATAAAACTATTTAGTTATAGCTTTGATATTCAAAGTCACAAGATATATTTAAGAAATTCACTTAGGCGTCAGATAGCTAACAATTGTGCGTGAAATTATAAATCTGGCATCTAAGAAATTTCTCTAACCTTGGTCAACCAATATGGAAAACGCAAATCCGTTGAAGAGAGCAATGGTGGAAGAAAATAAATGGCTCTTTAACGGGTGCTATGAAGTAAATCTCCTCCGGCCTTCAGATTTTCATAAGGCGTTACTTACTCATTCTTACTACTTTGAATCTCTACTCAGGGTGTGAATATGTTTATAACTAGTTTTCTGATTGAATAAAACTGGTGATGATGATGATAGAAAATAATAGAAATTTACATTAAAATGTTTTCACACCTCATATTTATGGAAAATGTGCAACTTAGAAGGACTTGGAAAAGAAAAAGGGGAAGGCTGAGGATATCTTACATGGAGCAAATAAAAGAGAGAATAAACGCTTCATCGTACAGAGAAATAAAAAGAAAGGCAGAATGTAGAACAAGTTGGAAATTACTCCACCGTCAAGAGCCTAGACTCCACCGATAAGAAGAAGAAGGACTTGAGAAAAAAAAAGATATGTGTGAATGCCAAATTTAGTCTTTCATAATTACTGAATTTTTTTTCTATACCAGTATACCTACATACCCGTACTGACTTATCTACACACTGCACTGGTACTTTAATTATATACTAGTATGTATTTGTTCGACGATTGTATTATTTTTGACAAAACGCACGAATATTTTCGAAAATATTTTTATATCTATATGTAGTGGGCATTAGTGGCTTGTCACGATATTTTTCTTGAAGGTGTACCTGTGCAAAAAGTGTCAAAAAATAATAAAACAAAATTAAAAGTAGATTTTTTTAAAGGAAGTTTTAGGACATGGTGTTGATTGAATATTGCACTATTATGCACTTTATAGCCTATTCTATTTTTATTCATAAGCATTTTGTTTGGTTACTCTTAAATAGTTAACCTATTATGACACTTTAAATGACAACCTGTTTTTTTTTTATATTATTCTAAATTACTCGAAAACACAAGAAGATCGTGGACTGACATTAAGCATGGAGTGTTCTTAGGACCTGCCAGTACACCCCCTAAAAGAATCACCAAATCCTTCGTCGGGGGCCACTCTCACTAGCTTAGCCTGTGAGACCCCTTTTCCCAGTTCCTTACCTTATTAGACCTTTGATTTCGTCCATACCACTGAACCAAATTTGAAGTTTTAGATACTCATTCGACGAAAAATTTGACCCTCTTTAATATTGATACGAATACATTTTCCATCCGACGTACCGTTTTTGTGCTATATGCAAATAACTGAAAAAAGAGCAAAAATTTCGTGGTTATTGGGCTCCTAATTAGCACACCTCCTGGGATGGTGCAAACTCGGATTACATGCATTTAGGACCAAATGAAGGTATTAAAACGCTTTATTTCCAGCTTTATGGGAATTAATTCCTCAAAACGTCTTTTTAAGGTTCCGTAGCCAAATGGCAAAAAACGGAACCCTTATAGATTCGTCATGTCTGTCTGTCTGTCTGTCTGTCTGTCCGTCCGTATGTCACAGACACTTTTTTCCGAAACTAAAAGAGCTATACTGCTGAAACTTGGTTAGTGGATGTATTCTGTGAACGGCATTAAGATTTTGTCACAAAAATCGAAAAAAAACATTAAGTTTTGGGGGTTCTCCATACTCAGAACTGAAATTCAAAATTTTTTTTTTCATCAAACCCATACGTGTGGGGTATCTATGGATAGGTCTTTAAAAATGACATTGAGGTTTTTAATTATAGTAACTAGTTTTTTTTTAACACGTCATAAATCGTAAACCACAATTTGTTTTACGGAACCCTTCATGTGCGAGTCCGACTCGCACTTGGCCGCTTTTTGGATCTAATTTTCTTGGCTTACAAAGCGTTTTTGACGTTTCATAAAAAGATGCTGAGACAGGTTTGGCGCAAGATAATTATTTATACAATACCGATTCTAATTCAGTACGATAAACCAAATGTAGCCCTTTATTTTGTCTTGAAGCGCGCAAAGATTGATCGCAAACGGGTTAGTTTTTCTGTGCTGTTTTTCCTCGTAACCATGTATCTGTTTTTGAAATTTTTGCTTAGGTAGGTATTAACCTTATACATTACATCGTTTTTCACCCATCTACCTATACTTTAACGGGTTAAAGTGTTTGCTTTTCGATAGGTTACATACCCACTATATGGTAAAGCATTGAGATAAAAAAAACAGTCTTTATTAATATTTTTCTTAAATTTTCATATATAACTCGCTCGCTTCAATGATAAATTAAAAGAATGTAGTTACCTATCGGTTATCGGTCATTTTGGCACTTTTTGAGGGAGGCCTATGTCCAGCAGTGGACGTCTTTCGGCTGATATTATGATGATGATGATGATGTAGTTACCTACTTTAGAAACTTTACACCAACAGTCTAGGTCGACTATGACTTATGTTATGATAAAAAAGCGGCCAAGTGTGAGTCAGACTCGCACATGAAGGGTTCCGTAGAATAAATTGCGGTTTACGATTTATGACGTATTAAAAAAACTACTTACTAGATCTCGTTCAAACCATTTTTCGGTGGAAGTTTGCATGATAATGTACATCATATATTTTTTTTAGTTTTATTATTCTCTTATTTTAGAAGTTACAGGGGGGGGACACACATTTTACCACTTTGGAAGTGTCTCTCGCTCAAACTATTCAGTTTAGAAAAAAAATAGTTTTTTTTCGATTTGTGTGTGAAAATCTTAATGCGGTTCACAAAATACATCTACTAACCAAGTTTCAACAGTATAGCTCTTATAGTTTCGGAAAAAAGTGGCTGTGACATACGGACGGACAGACAGACAGACAGACAGACAGACATGACGAATCTATAAGGGTTCCGTTTTTTGCCATTTGGCTACGGAACCCTAAAAAGGTAACTAAAAGAGTACGTACGTAAGAACAGCATAAATAATAATAAACACCGAGGTCTATGTTCATTCTTGACATCCGATTGCACTTACATATTACTGTGTGATTTGTGGGCACGCTCGTATTCAGACGGAACAAGCATGTGAAATATTGAAAGCAAGTTTGATTCGAAAGATGAACCGAATACGGGCCTAGCTTTTACTCAAGTAATGTAGCCATAATACTTCAATGCTTTTAACGCGTACTCGGGGTAAATACAATTTCGGCTCGCAGGCTACAAAGGCTATGTAAGGTCACAAAGGGCCTATAACTATGTAGCACGCTGCTTCTTATCATACGTGTATATTTCCACCGAAATGTGTTTCTGTTTTATTTTATTTTTTAGTTTATATATACCGTTGCATAGTCTATCAACTTTTTCGGTACTTTTTTGTCGGCATTAAATGTAATGCTTTTCATTAAAATGTAATTGTTTGTAATGACTGGTTGTAACAAAACAAAAATAAAAAAACAAAATAGAACTAACTTATTCACATTTAAGGAACACATAAAAGTAGGTAACCTGAATGCTGTACCTAATATTTTATTTATTATTCAGTTTAATTTTAAATGTAAATGATGTATTTTTTAACCCTTGACGGAAAAAGAGGGGTGTTATAAGTTAAACGTGTCTGTGTGTCTGTCTGTGGCATCGTAGCTCCTAAACGAATGGACCGATTTGAATGCGGTTTTTTATCCGAAAGCTGACGTGATCGAGGTGGTTCTTAGCTACGTTTCAACAAAATCGGTTGAGCAGCTTTTGAGATATGAAACTTTGAAATGAAAATGTCGGGGGTTTTAAAGTTTTTATTAAGTTGTAGTTAGGTATCTTTTCACACGTTTGAATCAAAATTAAAAATAAAATATTAAAAAAGTAACATTTTCGTACCTTCATTGATGTCTTCACTTGGATACCCAACCACCCAACATTAGTTTAAGACATTTATCGAACGAGCGAGCAAAGCGAGTTTTATGCTTCAGCTTGGGCTTGGGCAAAAAACCGTTCGTATGTACGATGTCTGTTACGATGGCCGGTGTCCCGCTGTCCAGCTGTTCCGTAGAACATTTATGAGCAGATCCGTTAAGTATTATAGTATTTTTTGCCAAGTCACTTTTTTTTAATACAAAAAAGTTTTTTTTAAAGATGCCTGTCTTGCTTCTTCGTCTTGCGGTTTCTACGGCTCACAGATAATTTCTAGATAATTTCTGCAGTTTCATATACCTAAGGCCTGTTTATTGTTCTCAATAAATAAATAAAAACATGATACAACAAATCTCGTTCCGACAAGACTATTCTTGTCGGAAAGGGATACCTACCAAACCTATGTACTATTAAAATAGACCATGATCATAATACTTACTAGGAATCATTCATATACCGATATTGAAAGAAAGAAAGAAAGAAAGAAAGAAAACATTTATTCGTGGACAAAACAATGGGTTTAAAAAACAAAACACAGAACGTTAAAAATACATGGTCCACGAAAAGGCCCCGACTCAGCATGGTGCTAACCTAGAAGGCCAGCGCTGGTCTTCCGTCGGAGCCTTTACCTGAGTTACCTCCTGGAAGGCAACACAAAACAAATACCTTCGCTAAACACAATATATCTTAAAACTATTACAAATCCGAATAATAATATTGCTATTGAATATTGCACTTTATCGGTTTCCTCTTATACTGTCTACACCGTGATTGAAATTGTGTATCTTAATAATTCACACACCTAAATACTTACTAAGTCACTTTACTTACTGATTCTTTATTTGGCTATGTCAATAGGATGAGTTAGGAACGAGTGCTTATCGAAATATTGACTGAAAATATTACTGAAATATGGAGGTGTCGATTATTTTTAAATCTTGTTATTTTCAAGTACTTGTTGGCAAGATAAAATTATATATAATGGAGGGAATACTATTGGACTTCAAAAAAATATGAGATTCCGAAGGCATTGTGTGTTATATAACTACTAATTGAGACGATTGTAACGAGCCTAAACTCAACGGTGTTACGTGGTTTAAGTAGTGAATTCCCATGGCCACCTTCGGTCTCCGTCATCAGATCAGCTCGATGGTACCATAATATTGAATTGTCATCCAAACTATACCTTTACCCAAAATTTCAGCTCAATCGGTTGAAGATATCTGCTTCAAAATTGAGTTGCAAGATTCCACCCGAACAAACATAGTTACATCAATTAGTTAGGTAATTTTAAATTAATCAATTGATAGAAAGCTTGTAAAAAGTACGCCCGTAAAGAATGTGTACTGACTTAAAACAGTTAACAATGACAGCGGACAACTTGCAGATACCGTACCGACTCCGCACCGCAAACTGCGGAAGTGGCTATAGTACTGTGCGGTTCAAATAAAATTCAAGTTATACGTTATAACACTCACTTAGTGTCTATAGTTTTTTTTTCTCTACTTCTGACCTATTTATACGTATTGAATCACAGTGGTAAATTGGTAACAATAATTATTAAACACATACAAAATAAACGGCCACTACATCAAAAATAAAAAATAAAAACAATTATTTATTCTGCAAATAGGCCACAACCTGGGCACTTTTACATGTCAAATGGTATTCTATAATATAATATTAATAATCTTACACAATAATCATTTTAAAATTGCAGATGTTAACCAATTAGTACCTAAACGGTTAACAAACTAAATGTCACTAAATGAAAACTAAAAAAATCCAAAATTGTAAAATATTATCAACTACATTCGATATAAGGTCTGTATCAGAATTAACAATAAGTTTATGATATTAATTTAGTACCCCAGAGATGAATAAGGTCTCTGAGCATCCAAATACAATTAATAATTATTCTAATGTTCTTATAGAGATGTATACTGTCTCTAAGCGTTAAAACAGAAAAAAAGGATCATTAATGTAATATTGTCAGAGATGTACAGGGTCAGTAACAATAAAACGTGTCAAGAACAGAATGATGTCTCTCGTCAAAATAATGATAATAACACTAGTATTTAGGTAGTTACTGTGCCCTTGCAAGAATGAACAGACCGGACTCCACAAACAGCACCCGATCACGAGCATGAGGCATATCTCAGCCATCGCCTCCCTCAACCATATGTTAGGGAAGGTGGCATGTGTGTGTGTGGCTGTTTTAATAAAGTTTTAAATACGTGAAAATAATACTTTTATATACTTATGCAAAATATATTTCGTAGATTTTGAAAACAATAGTCAGAAAATATACTCAGCAGTAGCTGGCAATTCTAAAATTGACAGATAGTGAGTGAAGTTGTCTGAAAATTGAATCCTAAACGTTATTTGAATCGCACATTATCAACATGAGGCTCGTAAGTGCTTAAAGGAAACAGTTGTGAATTCTATGTATCAATGCGTCGCAGTCTAAAGCGAATGTGTGCAAGATATCACAAGTACGCCGACTTTACCCGGCATTGTGCGAGATTCCAACAGTCGGATGTCTAAGCCAGGCGCGGCGAATGCAGGCCGGATTTAGATAGCTCACTTTGTAGGAGGCGTGGTACCTACCTACATGAAAAACAGTGAGATTTATGAAAGAATTTCTGGATTTAGTTTTCATTTCATTTATTTATTTGCAACCAAGTACACAAACACATGCAACTTAATGTTAGGTCCCGGATAGGGCGCAGCAAAACATGATTTATCTTTATAAGTTAGTTCATTTATTTACGGAACGTTTGAGTTCGTTTTGTACTTACCAGCTTTTGCTTAAAGGACTGTAGTTACTAATTAACATTTTGTTTATAAAACTTATTTTATTTCTTCGTAATCAATTAGGGATTGAAAGTCCAGTATCAGCATAATCTGGGATTCGAACAATATTCGCAGTACCGTTGGTCAAAACGCGCGTGAGAATAACATTGTTTTCTTTCATTTTAATAGAAAGCGAATCTTCGTCTTTCGTCTTCCACTTCTTTACAGTTAAAGAAAAGAAAACTTATTCTGCGTTTGCAGTGTTTTAATACGTATTTAAATAATACACAGGTGCAGTGCACCTTTTACATAAATCAGAATGGGCTCAACCTTTCATTCTCAATCTTATCCAACTACCATTGGTCTGAATGACATTAATCGACATAATACAGACGTGGGTTGACATTTAATTAAAATTACTCCTCCGAGCTCCTCTCGTAGCTGCAGGAATGCCTGAAGAATCTAGTCCAATTCTTAAACCACTTTTGACCCCTCTAAAGACTCACCCCAACTGTAATTTGATCTACAGATTCATTACAACTACTCGGCTACGGAGTTCATAATAAGTGGTCCGCAAAACGCGCAGTCGTGGTAAACTTTGTGAATAACAGCCAGCACAGAAGCACAGAACGTTCAACTTTTTCAAATTAGCCATTCTTATCGTACCATCAAACGAGAAGTTATGCAAAATTTGATTTCATTTGCATAATTGTTGCGATAAAATACTGAATACATTATCGAGGACGAGATGAATTCCCACGAGTTACCATTTGGTTTTACAAATGCTCCCGCGGACGCAAGCGGAGTATTGGATTTGGCTCCTTTTCATATTGTTATGAGATCATATAACCCTGTAACAGGAGCAAAATATTAAACGGTAGATTATCAAGCTTGTGAACAATTAATTTCCAAGTGGTTTTACATTAAAAAAATATATTTATATAAAAACAAAAAAAAAACAAAAATATCTTTTGAAAACAAAAATGCAAAAACTATTATGACTCATTACATGATGTTACCTCAAAATCTGTATTGACTGTTGTGCTATGATCTCGTGGTGCCAAGATACATTACTTGGAGGTCATAATTTTAGACCAAAAATTCTTCGAAACCAAAAGTTTTTAAAATGAATGGGACACAAGGGGTTACTGCAAATGCTCTAAGGAAGCGTCCTTTTGAATATTTGCTCCTATTACAGGGCCCACCCCGTAAACATGTTTAAAACACGCTAACACAAGGTATCGCAGAAACCAAGACAATTCCGATGTCGTTTCACAACGTCAAAAATATATACAGGGCCTGTTTCAAAAAGCTACAACTGCTACAAGTCACCATTTCAGAAGTCAAAACATGCAACATTTGACAGGCTATTTGATAGAGTACAAGTCAAGCAAAATAGCAAAAAAAGGCACAGCCGTATATAACATCCTTTTCTCGAAGCCATTCGGGCCATTTTCGACCCTCTGTAACTTCGTTGTGGAAAAAACTAGAAGCCTAAATTTTCAGTGACCAAGGGGGCATTATATAGATAGATATTTTTCCAAATTAAATTAACTTCAAACCAGTAGTTTAAGAATTATTGCAAGTCAAATTTCCTCCATTTTTTCGTCACTCACGGACTCACCGTCATCAAAATTCCAAGGTACTTCTAGAATAGCTACATACTTGAAATTTTGCATGCGTTTAGTGTTATGTGTACAGTCACCGGCATCAATATATCTGACACGCTCTTACGGTTCTAGAAATAATAATAATAAAATCTTTATTTCGGAATACAAAAGACTCCATAGTTGTTAGTAACATAAAAAAACACACAAATTATATAAAACTATGTTAGTTTAAGTACAATACAAGGTAACTTAATTAAATTAAATACAAATTAAAATACTTTTCAGTCGGGGTTTAGGGCTACCCCTTTAATAAGTCCAACCCAATGTTTGAGGATTGCGCTGTCAAACCTGTTGGCAAACACACTTGGAATATATATTGAAATAGAGTTGTCATCAGATATTTTTGCCGGTAACTGTACAATGCATTAGAAACTACATATACAAAATAACATTTCCATATAAAGTCTAACCAAATATATTATTTCGAGCTGCATTCATATGCTTTCATTTGTATGTATTGATAACACATTAACCTACAGAAAGAAGTAAGATCCCATAAAAACATTCCATGTAAAAATAGGCCAAGTCTCGAAACTCTTCCGCCGTAAAAAATTGTGAGATATTACGTAGAGCCAAGTCAGGCATTCTTATTAATCTTTATTTGCTTGCTTAATAATTTTTTTTGACTTGGCTTGGCAATCACTCTGTCCGATTCGTTCATTGTTATATCCGCCACTTTTATATACCTCACTCAGATACAAAGCCAGAATGAAGAGAGAAACAATAATTAAATGATTTGTGATTTGTGAAGGTTTCACCAAGGCTTTTGTTGACAAAGGCACATTCGTCATTAATTGAACAATAACCAGTTATTTATTCGTCTGTAGACGATCTATTTGCGTAATGAACAAAAGAAACGTTGCTTTTATCATTTCGTTTCAATGAATTCGTACTGAATGGGTGCAGTCATGAACGAAGATGGGTACTTCCTGAGTATTAAGGTAACTAAACAAATATAACAAATACCTAGTTAATGGCTCTGTGCGCTGTAGATGTAGCATGACTTTTCTTAAAAAAAAAACGGAAAACTAAATCGACAAAAAATTATAATTATTGAACCTGCTCTCAAAATGTGACGAGAATAAGTTGAAAGATGCGACCTATCGAAGAGATCAACTGGACTGCGGGACATCTAATTCTGAACATCCAATAGAATTTTGGTCGCTCGCTCAGCTCGCTCCTTCAACTCGGTTTAGCGGCTTCGCTTACAATAAGGTCCTTCATCGCTCCTAATGACTAAGGCACCAAGGCTTTGACACGTTACATTTGCGCAAAATCAAAATATTGAACAAAATAATTTGTTTCACAAACAGCGCAAATTCAATTACTATTTGGCCTTGAAGGTTTTTGACCGAATTTCAAATGACGGATAAGCGTAGATAATATTACGTTATTAGGTTAATTATACGAAAAATATAAACACAATTGCTTTTATCTTTCATTCGTTATGGAATATTATGTCGTGTGCATACTTAATCAAAAGATTACAAGAAAAAATATGATCATTTTTTTGGTAATGGGCGTAAACATTTTGTATGCCCGTATTATGACAGCGATTATTGCTGTGGATATTAAGCAGCCGTCCGTGTCTTTGAAATAAATAAAATAAAATAAACTCTTGAAGAGTTTGAAACATGTCGCCCATAGTGACGTGAGTGTGAGTGAGGTTAAACGTATTTTTTTTTTTAATTATTAGCTTAACTGAAGAGTTTGTTTATTGAACCATTACAATGCTACACTACGAACGCCTGAAAATTCTGTAGAGGACTCTATACAAGTATAAAAGCGTGTTTTATTTATGTTTGTCTTTATTTTTGTACTGATAATTATGGTGTATCGAAAATTACGAATGAAATAGCACACGTCTTTTGCTTTACTAAGCTGAGTTTCTAAGGTGAATGCTCATTGATAATCATCGTGAAAATAAAATAGTTATTTATGATGACACACGCACACACACACACACACACTTTATAGACAGAAGCTAAATTATAATGTAACTTTCGTTTTTAATTATAGATATTAAATTTCACCCTTCTGCTGTTTAGAAGTAGAAGTAGAAAAGCTTTATTCAACATCACATTACACGAAATTATAATTAAAAATACATGTAAACCTTAAGATTAGAATTAAAATATAAATTTAAAATTAATGTTACAGTTATGATGTGTGTGTGTGATGTTAAAAAGGAGCTTGCCTCAGCATAATGTTACAGCGAGGTCACTGCAACGCTGGTAACTATATACATCCATTTTGAATTGCTCGCTGTTTGTCGGGAACGAAATGTCTCAGTTATTGTGTGTGCGTGTGTATGTGTGTATTTGTGTGTGTATGTATATGTGTGCTTGTGTTTGACTTGACTTGAAATACGAAGTGTGTGATGATATTGTTCAATAGGGATGAAATTTGAGTAATAATATTGTAAGTATGTTTGGATGTTCATAATAAACGTATTTGGCCAATGGCATAATTGAAAGCAAATAAATTAATGTATCATGTTTAATTATGTTTTACGTACTTTAATCTGTTAATATTTCGCTCCTTTTATGTAAACCTACTTTCGAATTGGCTACTTACAGGACAGGCTGTGCCTAGTGTAGGGGGTCAGTGTATCTCTCATCTGTAAATTGATGTTCATTTAGTCCTAAGCCTCATGTATAAAGTTGTATGTTAAGTGGAACTATTGTATATTTGTGTAATTAAATTATGATACAAGTGCGGGAATTAAGTACCTATCCGCACGTGTATCATACAATATTTAACAATGTATCATGGAAGGAAATAAAAAATATATACATAAAAGGTGAAATTTTAATTGTCATGGAATCTCATTCTCGCACAGTGTGCGGGAATATTGGCCTGAAATCCATTCCCGCACGGGCTGGCCCCGCCCGACGCCGCCGTGCCGGCATAGACCACTTCTCGTGTTTATGTTTAACCATATTCCTAAAGGCGCACTTTCAGAGCAAGTGCATTGTGAACTATTTTTCTATATAAATAGTTAGCTCTGGTTGCCAGCAACTGAGTACAGTTGCTAGCAACCAGAGCTGCCAACCTCGCACCCCAAAGTTGTGGCAACTTTAGTTGCCAAGCTGAGTATAGGCCGTTTTGTTTTATTTTAAGTAATTAAGGCTACCATTTTTAAATCCGAAATTAATAGTGAAAGGGTGGGCACACATCTAAGAAGGCAATTAGTTACAACTCTGTAGCGGGTATTAATGAATCTCCTAATCCGGCTTAGCCCCTCATTAGTTTGGTATTTGACCCTTTCATACAGCTTTAGCTATTTTGCATACACAGCTCTTGTCACCCATCAACTTAATTCAACACTTTCGCAGCCGATTCGTATTTTCTTCAATCAGCCGTCATGGTGACAGCGACGTTTGAGAATCTGGGGGCACGGTAGTGGCCCGACGAGTCGAGCAAAAGAGCAAAAAAAGGCACGGCTGCATCCTTTTCTCGAAGCGATTCGGGCCATTTTCTACCCCATATTTTTTCAGTGACCAAGAGGGCATTTACATACTCGTAGCTAGGATTTTATTTTTCGGTAAATTTTAATAAAAAAAAATGGTAATCTTTGAGCATGTCCTCAGCCTATGCAATAATGATACAATAATTTTCACTGAGTTGCAAATCCCACACGCTTTGGTTAACCGGTGGAAGTTTTTTAAACATCTACGACAAATGTGCAAATATTGTTCCTACAAAAAAGGAACTGTTAACTACTAACAGCCCGTATACAAATTTGTATTCAAATACGTATACAGAAGAGCATGTGACCGCTGAATAAAAATTTACAAAAATAAAGTAGGTAGGTACCTCTACTGAAATTGGAACCGTGAAAACATGAATCGGCAAGTTAGTCTTGTAGTCGAGCTTATAGAAAGAGTAAATTAATCTCCACTTATAATAAATCTCTAAATTAAAAAAAGAATCAGCCAGTTTGAAACTAAGCTTTGCGCGGTACGAATGTTCTCAGCATCCCATGAACGGAAAAATATGAAACATTTTATATAGGTACATTATTATTCTAGCTGCAACTTAGGATAGTTTTTATCCGACTGCGACAGTTAATTAATTTTCCGAAATATACGACTTCATTTAATTTTTCATTTATTTTTATTGAAATCAAACGCTGCTCCAACTGTCAGCTATAAGAAACGTCAAATTTTCGTCAAAATGGCGGAATTGCTTTGCCTTTCACTTATTAATAATTTAAATCCCGTCTACGATAGACCTTTACGAGACAAATGCTAAAATATAAACCATAAAAAAATATTCGATTCTAATATGAGAACTTATATGCGCAAATGTCGTTTTATGTCGTAATTTCAATAAATGAAATCAACAAATTTGAACAATATAATTAACACGAATTTGTTTTTTTTGAATGACAATGGCACGCGCTCGGCGCATTCAGCCAAAGTACCTGGGGACCGATTTTTGACTTTCGAGCGCTCGACTCTTTCACTCGAAAACTGTCAGAAACGATGAAATACTATTTTTGAAATCCGAGCGATAGAAAATTCAAAAACGAGTGGTATTGACCACTCGTATTCAATTCTATCGGTAGAAAATAAGTGCCGACAATTTGGACACTTCACTTGTATTTAATTTTGGACTGACAATGAACTTAGAAAGAGATAAATAAAGATTAATATATTTTATATTATTTTTCTACCGAATTTTGTGAACTTAGTCTTTTGGCGGGTTTGTTTTAAAATTAAATAATTTAACTTGTCTGTCTCTCTCTCTCTCTCTCTCTCTCTCTCTTTGCACAGGTTAAAAAGAGACAGAGATATAGTAATATGTAAAGGCCTGGCAATGATTCACAACAACTCGCTATACTTAGAATGAAAAGTATGAATTGCTGTCTCATTCTAACTAAAGAAAGTTGTTGTGACAAATTGTATCATTTGTAATTTGTATTAAGCCGGGTCCGCTGTACCAATGTTTTCCATGTTTTTAAACAACTAACATGTTTCCGTCAGTTTCGGCAAACAAATAGGGTATTATTTTGATTGGCAAAACATGTTTGACGTTTAAAAACCACGAAAACATGGCGCAGCGGACGCGGCTTTACTTTTATAACAGACGGGAAACGAAACGTTTCGTTTACTAGGTATTATTTACTACGTTCTTAGTTTTTTCTGTTATGTAACGCATAAAACACAAAAAAAACACTTAAACATTAATATTATAGCCTAAAATAGACCTTGTAATGATGTTTTATTTTTATTCCATGTGTAGAATACAATTTTAAATAACCAGTACTTATCGAATTTCTGCGTACAACGAAGCGCAAAAGTATAAATAGCCAAACCACTAGCTTTCGAGTGATGAATGTCAAAAATACCTATTATTGGGTTCATGCGAAAATAATCGTGACAAATTTTCGCATGCGATTATTTTCTACCGCTCGCTTTTGATTTCGAGCGCTCGAAAGTCAAAAATCGGTCCCCTGCGGCGCTACCACGAAAACCGATACTCAATGTTCATATATTTGCATCCCTGTCACTCGAGTATGGTTAGTGCGATAGAGATAGAGATACCCGAATATTTTCGAATTCCGAAGTTCGTGGTTATAGCTCAGGAATCGAAAATATGGTAAATAATCATAATGTATTTTCTCGAAAAAGAATTTAAAATAAATATAGTCAAATGAAGAAAAAAACAAAGCAAGAAGTTATATAGGTAATGATTAAGTTATAAGAGTCCAAAGTTTTAAGAGGGGGTATGTTCTGTCCCTTTTCCGCAAAACGCACCTTCATATGAAACGATTATTTTTTACTATGACGCTCGAGTTTATTGACGTCACAGTCCCTCATCGTTTTCTCACTCTAACAAGCGACATTAAAACGGATGTAGCTTCATAATTTTTTGAGATATTTGAATGGGAGTTTCATTATCTTCTATCTATTTATACATAATAAATGCCTATGTCGTGACTGACTTATTCACTCACTCACTCACTCATCAACGCACAGCCGAAACTACTAATCTTAGAGAGTTGATTTTTGCAGAGTATGTTGCTTTTATAACGTGGGCTAGGGATAAAAAGGGATTTTTGAAAATTCTACCCCTAAGGGGGTAAAATAGGGGTGCAAAGTTTGTATGGGAGAACCTTTTTTTTTTGAGCTATAGACTTAAACTTTGTAGAAAAATTAGTTATTAGAATACAAATGAAACACTTTCAGCGTTTTGTAAAATTCCACCCCTACGGGGGTAAAATAGGGGTGCAAGGTTTGTATGGGGGAAACATTTTTTTTTTAAATAGAGACTTAAAACTTTGTAGAAAGATCAGTCATTAGAATACAAATAAAGAACTTTCAGGGTTTTAGAAAATTCTACCCCTAAAGCGGTAAAATAGAGTGCAAAGTTTGTATGGGAAAAACTACTTTTTTTTAAATAGATACTTAAAACTTTGTAGAGAAATTATTCATTAGAATACAAATAAAGTACCTAGATTCAGTGTTTTAAAAAAATCTACCCCTAAGGGGGTAAAATAGGGGTGCAAATTTTGTATGGGGGAAACAATATTTTTTTTAAATAGAGACTTAAAACTTTGTAGAAAGATTAGTCATCAGAATACAAATTAAGTACTTTCAGCGTTTTAGAAAATTCTACCCCTAAAAATAGGGGGCTAAAATAGGGGTGCAAAGTTTGTATGTGGGAAATTATTTTTTTTAGCTAGAGTCCTAAAACTTTGTAGTAAGATTATTTAAATACAAAGAAAGTACTTTCATCGTTTTGGAAAATTTCACCCCTAAGGGGGTAAAATAGGGTGCAAAGTTTGTATGGGAAAAACATATTTTTTTTAAATAGAGACTTAAAATTTTTAAGAAAAATTACTTATTAGAACATGAAAAATACTACATTCGGCGTTTTACAAAAATCATTCCCAAGGGGGTTAAAAAAGGGTGCAAGGTTTGTATGGGGAACACTTTTTCTGAGCTAGACACTTAAAACTTTGTAGAAAGATTACTTATAAAAATACAAAAAAAAAACTTTTAGCGTTTTGAAAAAATCTATCCCTAAGGGGGATAAAAAGGGGTGCAAAGTTTTTATCAGGGAAAGTTTATGTTTTTGAGTTAGAGACTTGAAACTTTGTAGAAATATTACTTATTAAAATACAAAAAAAGAACACAAATCGTTTTAGAAAATTCCACCCCTAATAGGGTTAAAAAGGAGAGCAAGCTTTGCATGGGCAACACTTTTTTTGAGTTAGACTTAAAACTTTGCAAAAAGATTACTTATTAGAATACTAAAAAAGAACTTTCAGCGTTTTAGAAAACTCCATCCCTAAGGGGATCCTTAAGAACCTTAAGAAGGGTAGCCAGTGTTGTGTGGGAAAAACTTTTATTTTTACTAGACTTAAAACTATTCGAAATGTTACTTATTAAAATTAATAATAAAGTACATTCAGAGTTTTAGAAAATTCCACTCCTAAGGGGGTTAAGAAAGTTTTGTATGGGCAACACTTTTTTTGAGCTAGAGACTTAAAAGTTTACGAAAAAAGTTCTTTCAGCGATTAGAAAAATTCAACCTCTAAGGGGGTTTAAAAGGGGGTTCAAATTTTAAATGGCGAGCAATAAAATTTTAAAGTGTGAGTAAGAGATTTTTAACTTCGGTCTTATTCTGTACGTTAAAATACTACAAAACTGATTTCAGAGTTTTTCCAAATTCATCCCCTAAGAGTGTTAAAATTGGTTCAAAGTTTGAGTATTTCAAGGCATTTTTAAAGTATGAGATTTTTAACTTTGGTTTTAGACTGTTTGTCCACAAACTAGAAAATGAACATCAACTTTTTTTTTAATTATCCCCTAAAAGAGGGTTCAAATTTTGTATTGAGAGAAATCATTTTCTAAGACGATAAAAAGTTCTACGCGGACGAAGTCGCGGGCAACAGCTAGTAAAATAATAAATCTTGAGTACCTAATATTGAGACTTTAGTAAAAGTTTATTTTTTTTATACTACGACGGTGGCAAACAAGCTTACGGTAAGCTGGTACCGTAGCCTATGGACACTTGTGACTCCAGAAGAATCACAAGCGCGTTGCCGACCCTTTATTCACTTGAGGATTCGCTGTGTTGGCAGATAGAGACATGCAGGTCCCTCACTCCCAACACAGCGCACCACGGTGCTATTATGGCTGCGGTCTTCTGTAAGGTGGAGGTACTTCCCCAGTTGGGCTGCTCCACATACGAGCGAGATGACATTCCGCTGTGCCCTACCTCTAAAAATAATAATTAAAATAATAATAATAATAGGTAATAGAAGAATATTGTTCTACTTATAGTAACTTATCCACGAATTCCGGAAGTAACTTCTGATTCAATCAAGTCAGTACTAAGTAAAGTGCTAATAGATCTCAGGCTAGAAGTCAGATGTCGAAAATATGGTGCTAAATAAATATGTATGAATGACATCATTTCATAATTCGCAAATATTAGGCATGACATGTACAGAACTTATCAAATTTGTTATTACCGTAAACGAATTATGTAATTCTCTGTGTAAACGAATTATCTCATAAAATACCCTAATCTTCAGTTTGTTTACACGTCATTTTAAGATGATTACGATAGATTAGGTACTTATCCGTAATTTAAGATTTCGTGTAAAATGTCGTTTCCGTGTTTTAAGTACTACTACTCATTTAGATAACTCGTTTATTCAGGGTTTGAATGTGAGGGACAAATTAAGCACCTTTCATTTTATGATCTCGCATCGCGTCGTGCTAATACAAATACCTAAATATTTTATATACCTAGTTTGGTTTTATAGATTATAGTTTAGCTCGAGTGCGGTGTGCACTAATGCTAAAAAGGTGTACCGAACTGCCCCGCTTCCCCCTACAGGGTGGGCAAATAAGAGTTATACAATACAACTTTAAATGGATAATTATTTAAAAAATAAGTAAATACTACACATGATATGGGTATATTCTTAGAATATAAACATATTTTCACAGCGTTTCTCATAATTTTTCGCATTTCCAAGGGTGTATTTTTACAGTGAACTGAATTTTCCCCTTGTAATGTTACAAATTCCGATTTATTAAAATGTAAGTATACACACCTATATCAGCCGAAAGACGTCCACGGCTGATATGATGATGATGATGATGATACACACCTTGTTTTTGTTTAGACAATCCTATAGAAAAAGTCAGAAGAAATTAAATTTGGAGACCTTGAGGTCAATCTGCATACTAACCTACATTACCAGTGTCCCGTGACGTGTGAACATATTTCTGAAGCTTGAAACGTTCTATAATACGAGTATATTTGCATTAAAATAATCGTGACTTAATCTACCGCCAAAAAAAGTTACTTTAGAAAAATAATAATAAACTGTACATGGGTAGATAACTAGAAAGATAAAAATATTTGTTCCCTAAAAGTAAATACACATTACGGCAATGAATAATTCGCAATTATCGCATCACTAACTCAAGCACTCATGCAATGCAAATTACTGATTATAAATTTTGGCAGCGGAACACCGAGCTGCCACCATTTCAGGGCGATAAAATACCACTTTGCGTAATGAAATGGGAGAGGTGTGAACAATAATTTCACGAATGGAAAGAGCAATTGAAACGTAAACGTAGCTGTGAATACGTAGCTTGATGATTTTGTTTATTTTTGCTCATTTAGTCGTCCCAATTTTTGACACCGTAACTTTATTCTAATAGTTGACGCCACATTGTTCATCTTCATTGCTATATTGGTACTATTATTGATATGGCCAGTGATGAATACTGGGATATTTATGGTTACCTAATTATAGCGAGAGCAAAAGTCTAACTGCTCTTTGACAAGCTTAAAAATGAAAATAAAAAAAAATAAAAAATTGTTTTGTTGTAATATTGTTAATGAATAAAAACTATTTACAAATAAAAAAAAATATTTCATTAGTTAAGAATCTTGGACAGAGAAGACAAGTCATAAACTAAATCTATATGTTACGCTAATACGAGCAACCCTTATTCACTTAACCAAATGAAAATCCTCTCATCACAATCAGCGGAACCAAATCATACCCTAAGTATATGTCAAATCGAATCGGGGGTACACCGACAACTTTGCGGCTTAGAGCCGAAATTGATGGCTTCCGTAACGTAATAATGGGTTCATTAGTGGTTTTGGCGCAGGCTCCACTAAGTACGCAAAGTTAGGAATTCCTGGCATGAATGGAATTTAATGATTTAACGAACGCAGCTCGGAAAGAATGTTATAAATTACTTTTGGTGCGGGATTTTTAATATATGGTAGTTAACAAAGGGAGCCCTGTTTTCATATGGGCCGAAATACCTGGGCATTACCCTCAATAGGACGCTATTATTTAAGACCCACTGCGTCAAAACACGCCAAAAGGTTAATTCGCGCAACAGCCTGCTCCGAAGACTTACCTCAACGCACTGGGGTGCCTCTGCACACACCCTTCGAACCACGGGCCTGGCGCTCTGCTACTCGGCGGGCGAATACGCGTGCCCGGTGTGGCACCGCTCCACCCACGCAGGACAAGTAACCGCAGCACTTAATGACACCTGCCGCATAATCACTGGATGCCTCAAACCCACTCCGATGAACAGGTGCCCTCTGGCCGGGATTGCCCCCCCGGAGACGCGCAGAGAGGTGGCGTGCAGCGTCGAGAAATAAAAACAGGAAGAAGACACCAGGCATCCCCTCTACGGCCATCAGCTACCACCGTCCCGTCTCAAGAGCCGTAAAAGTTTTATAAG
Source organism: Epinotia brunnichana (assembly GCA_963854355.1). Taxonomy (NCBI): domain Eukaryota; kingdom Metazoa; phylum Arthropoda; class Insecta; order Lepidoptera; family Tortricidae; genus Epinotia; species Epinotia brunnichana. The sequence goes on from OY977938.1 coordinate 1,900,519, forward strand.
GCACACTACTGCTGCCAGGGTTCCCCCCTCGAGGAACAGACTCACGCACTGGCAAAACACTCGCGCTCCTCCTGTTGACTCTGTCCGTCCTGCTGAAGCGCTTCCCGCTAGACACAAACAGCCGTGGCCTATCTGGAGATCTTTAAACAGACTGCGCTCCCAGGTCGGCCGCAGTAGGGACAACTTATTGAAATGGGGTATCCTGAGCGGCTCAGACGCCCGGTGTATGTGCGGGACGACCCCTCAAACCATGGCACATATGCTGTCTTGTCCGGCGTGCCCGTACACATGCTCCACACAAGACCTCCGGGACGCGTCAGATAGGGCTTTAGCAGTCGCTAGTTTCTGGTCCCGTACAATCTAAACCCAGGAAATAGGGAACCATCGACACGAGAAGAAGAAGATATGAACTTTTAGTAAAATTTGATCACATATATATATATCGGTTTATAGAAATTTATTTCTCATATGAATACTTAAGTTAACATTGTTATGGTGAGCGTATGTGTGCGTATTTACATTCACAAAAATAGTAAATTAATCCTTATTTATACTTTAAACGGAATGAAAACATATATAAGACAAGCTTTGTTCAATCGATTACAAAAATATGTTTAATTTTACTTGGTTATGGTTTTTTTTACACTAAACAAGCTTTCATTAAATGTTTGTATTTTTAAGTAGTACTGTCGCCATCACATACATCAGAGCAAACAAGCACGTCACAAACATCGGAACACACTTCTATTTTCAAGGCATTAGGGTGCATGTGCCGATATTTTTGAACACCTATAGTGTACCTATGTATGTGATACTCGTAGGTGTAAATAGTTTGCCACTGTCTTATTTCTGAGCCTATTCAGTGTCCCACTTGACTGGGCAAATAAAGGCCTCTTAAATTATACGAACAAATTAAGACAAAAATTTCATTCTAGAATAAAATCGACCATTCGTATTCTGTTTATTTATATTTGACCATGACTGTAGAAGTGGACACGACGACATTCAATTCATTCCGACCCCGAAGAACTTCCTACGCCTCGGGCATTATATCGTACAACATTTTAATCGCTAGCTTTTCCTCTCTACTGAGGACTTCGATCTCTAGGCAACTAAATAAACTTCCTTTCAAATATTTTCCTAAATCGGAGCATTAGTTTTGACATATCTCAACTGCAGGCATGTGAATAGATGGTTTAAATGAATTACTTAGTACGGGCTAGTGCAGGAAAATAGCGAATTGCACAGCGAATTGTGTAGGAGCGAGACTGCCCATAAATGCCTACAAGTGTCCAAAGGCTACGGTACCTGCTTAACATCAGGCAAAATGATCTACTTGTCTACGTTCTTATTAGTCGTGGTTACTTAAACAAGTAGACCGGGAGATGCTGACACAAATTTTTAAAGTATTTGAACCAAGTATGGCGACCCTTCAGGGGTCTAATTACGTTATGAAGAAAAGGAAAATGATAGTCATAGCGCTGATACCGGCGGCCCAAACGCGTGGGCGGTAAGCGAACGTGTCGGATAAATTACGAAAGTCGAACGATTTGTTACACAAAAATTCTTGTATTTTCCGATAGTCGATGAAAAAGTTTCTGTCAAAAATTTCATTTTTGGTACAAGCTTTTACTGCCCACTGTACTTTTCTGCATAAGTACCATAATCAAGTACTCATTGAGACGATTTTAACGAGCCCAAACTCGATGGGGTTGTGTCTTTTTATTGCGGGGTTCCCATGGCCACCTTCCAGCTCCAGCATCAGATCTGCTCCGAGTCATCATAATATTGCATTGTCATGCGATATACATATGCTTGCAAAATTTCAGCTCAATTGGATAACGGGAAGTGACTGAAAAATGGATTGCAAATTTTGACGGACAACTTACATACTTACATATTTACATACTATACGAACAGTGCAAGTTAATATAAAGCTTGTAAAAAGAAGTAGGCGGTAGCGTAATGCCATTCTTTTCGGGAGTGACTTAGAGCCCACCTTGCCAACGAAAACACATTAATTAAAATAAAAGCAATTCAACCATTTGTACCAGGCACATTTTGCACTTTCAGCTAATCTGAAAATAACTTTGATCGCTTCGCTCGCTCGTTCAAAAAGCCGGAAAAAAAGAATTGCGATTTTTCGTGGAAGCTAACATTTTATTTGGGTATTTTACATAAAAAGCGCATTTATATATTTTTTTAAATTGCTGCATTAAAAATACCTTGAAGAAAATTCATTCTAGCAAGTACCTAAATGTAATTAACATCTGTTTACGTAAGCACGGGCTTAGAATGCATCAACTTCGCACCAACCTATTTCTTCATTCAACGCAAAAACAAAAGCAGGAACTCGGGTTAAATTATACTCTTGGAGGTTTGTACAGTTAGCTATAATAGTAGGTATTTAATATCTTTGCATATGTTTTTTTCTGATAAATATAACTGATGCACTCGGTGCAAAATATCTACTCTCTCAATTATCTTCTCTTTACGTTCCTTAATAGACTCGGAAGTATCCTTTTTCGGGCGCAGCATCTCGAGGCGGCCTGAAATGGGATTTCATACAACTTTTCAGGCCTAGGCCTGCAAAGTAACTTTATAATTTTCATTCCACTATTTGTGGCACAGCATCACGGCATTCAGCCATGATAATTAGTTTGATTTGAGGATTTTGATTTATTTATTTTATTGCATGTTTGAGAAAAGCACTATACGAGTACATGCCTCGGCGTGAAAACGGATTCCCGGCCTCTGCTGTAATGTACTATTTCACTTCTCACGATCGTGAAGTTCGTCTTTATGTTTAAACACATTGTATCCTGGATTTTATATCGACCCTTTAATAAAATTTATGGTGATGAATCTGTGAGCTATATAGTCATTGTGTTAAATCCACTAAGTCTTACCTAATCCGTGTACTTACAGCCAAAAATCTGCTAAGCAAAGAAAAATAATTTATTATTAAAATAAAATAAAACAAAAAATTATTTAATTCAGACCGTGATCCATATTTTGTAAGTGAAGTCCTACGAGATATGTTTGGATTAGAAATAAAATAAAGTAACAAAAGTAAAGTAAATTAAGAAGTTTGAGGAAAAAGTTGTCCATTGAGAGAGCGAAGAGAGGACCCAGGCTACTTAGCTCTCCCAATAGCCAACTCAACCCAAAACTTCGTAATTGGGCCAATTTTCTTTCGGCCAACGCCCCGAGAAGACCGTTGCTGCTGCCGCGCACTCGCCTTAGCATGAAAGCCGTCTGAGCCACTTTTTTGGCTACAACTACCCTGCTGTATTTAATATAGACTGGTCATTAGTAAAAAACCTTTCCCTTGTCTCCAGGGTCTCCGAGTGACGACAATCATCGGCTCCTTCGGAACATGCCTGGGTGCGTGGCTGAAGGTGTTCTCGGTGCCGCAGGACATGTTCTGGCTGGGCTTCCTCGGGCAGACGGTGGTGGCGGTATCCCAGGTGTTCATACTGAACGTACCGCCTCGCCTTGCTGCGGTGTGGTTTGGGGCTGACCAGGTGTCTTCGGCTTGCAGTATTGGTGTATTTGGGAACCAAGTGAGTTCATCATCAATGTTCATTACAGTACAAACATATACCTGACCTGATTCACACATCTAGATTCCCGCGACTTTCAGCTAGGCCAGATTGGATAGCATGAGATATCGCATTTAAGCTTCGCTTTTATGAATAATACGACATGATGGGTATAACTCTGTCATTTTACATTTTAAAACTGTTCTGCAAACAAACTTTGGCCTGACTATTGGCTTTTTTAGAACGTGCCTGTCTAGAAGACCTTCCGGGCATGTTCTGGTGGACAACTAGCTCACTATTTTTAATATGTAATATTTGTTTTGAACGGGAACGAACAATTTGCAAATATTCCCAGTTATCTAAATCTAATTTTACAACGCGTACGAGTAGGTATGCGGAAAATAAAAATCCTATCACCAGTGCTACTTAGGTAAGGTTTATTTCAATCTAATCTCAAAGCCGCCGCTGTGGCCAATATCCTGATAACGAAATCTTTAATAGGCCTCAATATTTGGTCGGATGACGATTTTTACAACTTCTTATCACGGCGTATTTAATTGTAAAGAATGCGGTGCGATATATTTACTTGCAGTCAATGAACTATCAATCATTTTGAATATTTGCTGAATTTAATATGTTATCCTACAATTAGAGGACTTAATGCCAAAGGGGAAAGATTTTGTTTCGTACAAGCTTTTCTTTAGTTTCATTTGTCCCGTTGTCTGTCTATAATCAAATCTTGCAAGTTAAAATTGACCCACTTCCCGGTTTCCAATTGAACTGAAATTTTGCATGCATATAATGTATATCGCATGACAATGCAATATTATGATGACATGGAGCTGATCTGATGCTGGAGCTGGAGCTGGCCATAGGAACCCCCTCGAGTTTGAGCTTGTTAGAATCGTCGCAATGAGTAGTTGATGGTGGTTTACAGAAAAGTACAGTCGACAATAAAAGCTTGTAGCAAAAATTAAATTTTTGAAAGAAACTTATTTCATTTCATTTCATTTAATTTATTCCTTTATAAAACGTTGTTTTACATGTCAATTTATAGATGTTAAATAACATTATACATAATACTATCACATTAAGGTGAAAAAGTAGGTTAGGTAGGTAAGTATGTCTTAGTTTAGGTACACTGCAGCGTGTAGTCAACGAATAATTATTATTAGTACATTTATTTGTCAAGTCACTACTACACATCCTTAAATTTCGTCTCTTATCTACCTCCACTTAGAATATAGATAACTGCAGGTCGATCACGTAACGCATTGTACGCGCGTCAGGTAGATCTAAATGTCACTATTTTATATGGAAAAATGACAGGTAAAATATCCTAACGCGCGTTCAAATCGTTAAGTGATTACCCCTCTGAAGTCATTGTGCAGATTCATGACGTTATTTTATTACCTACGTTGTTGGTTTCCATTATATTAGACTCGCCTACCGAAGTCCGGAACAATAAATTGGTTATTTAAAGACTGAGCAAAGTAAACAGACTTTAAGCTGATTAGGACATATAGTTTCTAAACTAGCACACATAACAGAAAATGACGGCATTTCATTTGTAAAGGGCGTCACCTACGACCCTTTTTGCAAGAAGTAGGTATGGTAGGGTGTTTGGTAGGGTATCGTGTGAGTTTGTTGACTCATCAATATGCAGGATCTTGGAGCTTAAACTTTGATCGGTCGCTGTGTTCAGTTAAATTTGAAAGTGTATTGGGAGAGGGAGTGCTACATTTACCTAGTTTACCTCTGCGTGTTAATTATAAAGCAGTTTTTCCTGCCACCTAATACTGTTTTTGGGAACTTTTTAGTTTTCTTTTGTGAGTTGTACCTACATATCCCTCACATGAATGACTATCAGATTCTGAAATGAAAACACAAAGTAAATAAATTACGTATTTTAATGAAGATAATTTATTTTTAATTTAACTGGCCACCCCACCAGAACAAGCCATTTTTCTCACACCAAATTTGCTTATGGTCTAACAATTATAACATTGATTTAGTATATGTAACTAGATCAGCAAAAAAATGGCAGTCCAAAAGAACCGGCTGATGGAATTGGCCGGCTCTTTTGCGTTTAGTCTGGTTTCGACCGTCAGACTTGTTGGTTGTCAGATATGTCTAAATGTTCAGTCAAAAACTGCGTAAATACCAACAAAAAACAAGAAAAAATGATGGGATATATTTATTCCAGTAAATTCTCTTGATAACGTAACGAAATTTGTGTAAACTCGTTGTAATTTAATAGTTTTAAACATGTTTTAAATAATTAGTTTTGTTAGTTCAAATGACGTACGTCGCAGAACATAAATCTAAGGAGTCGGTATTAGATACTTTTTTTATGACGTGTTACCTACGTTAAATGATTTTCATATTTAAGATTTCCAAGAAATCCTCAGCGACATGCAAAATGGGCTGCAGTCATAGCACGCGACAGTCGAGACGATTTATTTAAACCAAACGACTTTAAAATAAAAAGCGAAGTAAAACATCAATATGTTACAATCTGTGAGCTGTAAAATTGCTACACGATATAAAATAAATGTACTGATCTTTAAGACATATTCCATAAAGGAGACACCCGTTTAGCGGACATGATTGTAACACCGAAAAGAAATACAATAAAGAACTTTCTATTATATTCTACCTATTCGCGCGTCGTTTGTTGGACTCATTATTCTGCTTCGGATGATATATATGACAAAAAATGGATTAAACAGCCAACTAAAACTGCCACACCTGTCATAGAAAGAAATGGACTAACGAGTCCAATTTTTATTTCAATTCTTTTCAATAATTTGTCAGGCAAAATTAATAAGTTTATATGGATCCAATTTATAAAACAAACAAAATACAGCAAAAACAAGTTTTGTATGAAAAACTTAATTTTGCTGTTTTTTTTACTATGGTACTGAAGCTACATAAACTAATTAAAGACCTGGACGGTATTCTAAGTACAACGTTTTAGAGCAAACTAGCTGGTCGTTTTAAAATGAGATCGTAACTACGTTTGTATGGAGAATTGAGCTTACTGCGGACTCTTAATTAACTATAATATAATTGTATAATCCAATATCAATATATAATTTGGAGATTTGAAACTGTTTATTCCCCACTTGTAAAATAAAGAAACCTGATTTATTTGTGATATTGGTATTTCTGTTTAAATGCCTACATAAAATAATTTTATAACGCGACTCCATTCATTCGCTATTTAGTTTTGACGTGAGCAGTTAAGTCACATTATGATAATATCTCAATAAACTAAAAAGTATTTTATCTGTTGATGTTGATTTGCTAATATGGTGCTTAAAGTCTAAATAACTGAGTTCTTTTTTTATGAAACATATATCTTGATGCAGGTTATAAGTTAACGCTATTAGCAACTACTGAAATATAGCTAGAGTTGTCATTTTGGGGCACATTTCTAGAAAATTTTGTTCGGCATTGTGAGTCTATTTACTTTATGGTACGTCAATGTGGTCTAACGACCGATCGCAAATTCACCAAGGGAAAAAAAATTAACTAGTCTGTAAGTACCAAGAGGTTAGAAAACTTACACAAAAAAAAAGGCTTTGATCTTATCAACATTTCAGTTTTCCATCATTGTTTCTTTTACGTCATGATATTTATTACTTTTACCTATTGCAAAGTTTATTGTATCTTTAGATTCATCTTGGTTGCTTATCCGTACAATAATAAAAATATACCTACCATTTGTGAAATTTAATACTGCTCTTTCCAGCCAACATTTTATTCAAAGCCTGTAAATGAAATTAAAAATCCACAGGGAGTACAGAGCTGTCTCTCGTAATTTAACGGGACGTATTTTTCCGACGTTAATCCTACGAGTATGAACAGTTGGCCCCTATTTTTTATGCTTGTCAGACTTAATTATGTCTCAATATCAGTAGAGTAACATCGGAAGTTAGGATGACATTGACATTTTAAACCATTAAAACCTCCTTTAAAAAATTGTTTCATAAACCAACCTAACACACTGGTGTCCATTTATGAGTAATAAACTGTCAATTAGTCAGGCATGACAAGTAGATGTAGAGTTTATTGACATAAGACCTAAGTATCACATTTCCTGCCAAAGCGCTGACATTTGACGTACAACCTACCTATGACTACTTAAATTCAGTGAATATTAGTGTTAACATTATCATTAAATTTATTAACTAAACAGTGATGTGTTTGTTTAATTAACTAAACCTTTTTGGCTGGTTATTCATACATATTGTGTAGGTATCGACTTCTGATTATGGATTAAAAATCAGCGTGTAATAAAATATAGTCTAAACTAAACAGCGATTAAATAAGAGAAGTTGCAAAATTTACTACGTTCATTAATACTACTTTGCACCCGTACGCCGACGAGAATGAATGTCGTCGTTACAGTGCTGAAATACCTACGCACATACTAAATGGATGAAGTTTGGTATTCGGAAAGTTAATGGTCATTTTAAAACCTAAATCGAGGGCAGCTTGTAATTGTAACTCAAAAAAAATTATGCACACGTTAAGCCGGGGATACTTTGCTCAATTATAAATTTTGACAATACACGAAAAATCTGAAGTACTTAACAAAATGGACTTTTAGTCTGGGATTTTGGTATGAGTGTAACAGATTGCTGCTAATGGTCGACTTTTCTCGTTTGAAATCCAGCACATATAGCATAAGACTATTCGAAATTATTGGGTATTCTAATTAGCTTTGCTAGCCATGCAGTTATGTGTTTAGGTTAAGCTAAGTAAGTTTGTATAATATGTGTACACCTAAAATTAAATTATTAAGATAAACATGTGGAAGAGCGGGGTCTCTTAACACAAGCATATTTTAATGCTTAAAAAGAGGCACCAACTCCAGACTATGTAAATATTTTAAGATACTGAATAAATGCTTTTTATTTATTTATTTATTATTATGTACGTCAAAAAACTTATTCAAAATCGTCAGTTGCCTTTTTCTCTCTCTCTAACTCCAAGTAAACGAGTGGATAAAAATACGCTTCACTCCAACTTCTTTACCTGTATGCGATGATTGCGAGTCGCTTTATATTTATATTTATTGTCACTTTTCTGAAAGCGATGAACACTTCACACGACATGAATTGAAAACCCATCACAATTCAGGTTACGAACGCAGCTGAAAACCCCTTTAGACTGCGAAATTGAAAGAAGTTTCACCTGAATGCAAACTTTGCCTGTTTTAGCCGAAGTTAAAACGGAATCTGTCCTTTACAGTTTATCGGATCGCGGTGTCCAAGTTTCGTAATCTTGGGGACATTATGACCCCTATTGTTTAGGAGTTAAGACGGTCAACTTTTATCTAGTTCCCTATTCACCACGCTTACCGACAAATCTTGGGTCAACCGGTTTAAGCCTGGCCTTTGATTAGGCATAATTATAACGAGTTTGGGGGTCTAGTAATACTATGATGAGCGGTAGGATGAGTTGAGGTAGGTTGTGAGTAGTGAGCAGGTGCGCTTTGTATCTAACTTTATGATCTATTATCAAAACATTTTGCAATTAAATATCCGTGAGCTTAATCCCTTAGTTTAAACTTGACAAGAAGATGCTTAAGAATGATAACCACTTTATTAATGCTTGAAGTGATGCGGTCAGAAAGATAGAATCACGATCGTTTACGTAAAAAAAAACGTATACATAGGACACACTACACATCTCTTTCCCATTACAACATCTCACAAAAATAGGTATACCGAAATTTCAACGACTCCACATAAACTCAATATCGAACTTTTCCTACACTGAAGTACAACTTAAACAAACATCTATCTCAAGTGTATGGTTTATTTCCGAGCAATCACGGCCACGTCGGAGGAAAACTCCAATAGAGATTTGCGTCACGCAACCAAGCCTCAAGGAAAACTCCAATTACTTAAGCATTCGTTGACCGAGTCCTGCCACGCGCTGATAAGAGTCCGCACACCATTACAAGCTCTGAGTCTATCTGTATAATGGCTAGAATACCCTGAAAGTGCGACGAGTTTAGTCCTTCGCAAGAGTAAAGGCGTATGTGACCTTTGGTTTTAGAGCGCTGTACAACATTGTTCTGTTAGGTGCATTTTTATTCTCTGCCTGATTCGGGAGATAGAATAATGTATTTATATCCGAAATCCATGGACGTCCATAGAAATTTATTGCTAGAATCGGCTACGTAATTTCGTTTTTCCTCCCTGACATTAATATCTGAGGAATGACGGCCAATTTCAGGTAATTGGGGACGCTTTGCTTAGGTTACCGTAATTTATTTTCTGCTAGGTAGACGTTATATAAGTAGGCTAAAAATAGAAATAATACCAGGTCTGTACCTGTTGCCACTCCTATATTTTCGTCTCTCGCACACCTCCAAGGGATGTTATTAGGGAGTTCGGGACGTGCTAATGTGCCTCACCTGGCCTCACCTCACCCGCCACGCCTAACGAAACTAGACCTCTAATTACGCTTAGTTACTACGCATCGCAGCGTCAAGATATATTTGTGGGAGAACGATGAGGTTAGGTTAAAACAAGGTAAATAATAGCGGGGAAGGTGTCGATAACCAATCAAGGAACGAACGAGCACGTGCTATTATAAATATGGCGAACACGTGCGAGCAAATTTCTAGCTTTGAAATATCAGTTTTGTTGGATGGTCCTTCTGTATCTATGTAAATACTAGGTACCTTTTTATAAGCTTTTATTTTACTTGCACTGTTTAAATGTAAGTAAGTTGTCCGTCAAAATTTCCAATCCATTTTTCAGTCACTTGCCGTTATCCGATTGACCTGAAATTCAATATAAGGGTACGGTCAGCCTCAAAAATATCATGTCAAACTGCCCTATGAAGTTGTCAAACGATTGAAAACGGCAACTTAGGTGTTCAGCAATTTATGCGGCCGACTGTTCCATATAGCTGATCTGACGATGGAGACAGAGGGTGGCCATGGCAATTCAGTAATTAACCGACGTAACCCCGTTGAGTTTGGGCTCGTTAGAATCGTATCAAAGAGTATTTGATGACGATATACAGACATGTACAGTCGGCAATAAAAGCTAGTAGTACCAAAATTTTTCTTTTACAGATATTTGCTACTTTCCTCCTCTCCTAAATTTTCGTAACTCAGTGGATTTGTAAGTACCTACAAAATTGTATGCTACGTTCATAGTATTATTGTATTTATATTGCACAACATCATATTGTGCTCTTACAACCTTTCATCTTAATATCCAGTTATGACGAAAAGAAAATCGATGAAAAATAAAAATCGGCTCCAGAAAGATACAAAACTATGACACGTCGTTGAAACGCACACGCGCACAAAACTCAACAGCGCACGTACGGCTCGGTACGTTTACGGCCCGGGCCAGACACGGCCCGTTCTATCGTGAGTCATCCTTTAATCGTCTTCATCACACGTGCACTAATCTCGCTGCTTGGTCAAGGACATCAAACAAACTCGGATTGCCTTGTCCTATTGTCCGTTAGCATTTTATTTTCCTCAAGGAAATAGGAGGGACTTTGAGCCTCCTAATGAATACTTCTTATTCGTCTTCTTCTTTGGTTCTTGAAGAACCGATGGCCGTTGGGACGGAAAGGCTCTCGAATGGCGACCACGTACCGGAAGGTGGACTGATGACCTGGTAAAGGTCGCGGGAGTCCGCTGAATGCGGGTGGCGCAGGACCGGTCACTTTGGCACTCCTTGGGGGAGGTCTATGTCCAGCAGTGGACGTCTTTTGGCTGATATGATGATGATGAATAGGAGTGAATACCCTTGTTTTACTGACAAACGTTTCATCAAATAAATGTTTCGCCGAATTTTCATTTCATCGAAAAACATTTTTTTTTCAGAAACAGTAAACTTTTCGTGATAGTTATAAAACAAAGCTAACCTAAAAGCCAATGGGTCCTACAGAATAACCTTTTAGCTGTACTTACCCAAAAAGTTAACGGTTTCTTCGAACAAAAATTCGATGAAATGAAAATTCGGCGAAATAATGCATTCGGTGAAACGTTTGTCGGTGAAATAAGGGAACCCCGGATCAGGAGGGATGGAAAGAATCAATTACATGTATCAGTTATCTATACTAGTACCTATTATTGAGTATCTAGACTCAATAATAGGTACTAGTATAGAGGCTTATTACCCGACTGCCTCAGAAGCAGGCAGGGATTGTAACCGGTTATTTTTTGTATGGGAACTGTAACCGGTTTTTTTCGTTCTTTGTTAATTATTTCATTTTCTAATTGGGCAATCTAATAATACGCACTCGTTACCTCAAAACACAACTGAGTCCAACATATGAAGTATAAAATACTTAGTTCGAGATATGTGGTTATTTCGAGGTTTTTGAAAAAAACCGGTTACAATCCCTGGAAGCAGGTTTATGTTTTTCGCGCGTAGGTATGTATTACTTATGTATGGACAAGAAAATTTTATTTCACGGGCTGAAGTACAAACGGTCTGATGGATTTTGACATATGATGTGTCTTTGGATTCCTCATAACCGTGGGATAGGCTTACGATATTTAAAAGAGTAGGGTTTTTTGAAAAAAATATGATTTCACACTTGTTTGTCTTAAGGCTAAAACTACACATCATGGCCCGTCATACAGGATGCAACTATGCGTTAGATGGAGAAAGAAATACTTCCATCATTTTAATATTTCCAATGCATAACCGCGTCCTGTTCTGCGGCCATGACGACCCATTGTGTAGCCTGGCCTTTAAATACCTATAGGTATTGAGTTTTTATTGGTAAGGGGTTTTCCTACGCATCATTGTGAGTTGGGTTGCAGGGATTTTTTTCTTAATTTTTTACGTCCACGGGTTTGTAGGTTCAGGCTACGTTGATTGCTTGTAGGTATGATTAACATTTTGAGCACTTAAATTGAAACCCAGTTATTAAACGACCGAGCGAAGTGAACGAAGTTCTCCGTTTCAGCTTGGGATAAAAAATCTTTCGTATGTCCGGCGTCTGTCCAGCCCTTCTCCTCTACAGGTCGCTTCGGTCTTTCTCAACCTATTCTCGTGAAATTGTATGAGCAGGTTGCCCTGTCTACACGGCTTCGTCGAATAACTGTATTGGTTTTTAGACTGTGGCACTGGTGTGTAGCTACAGATTCTTTTGATCGATTTAGATTTTTGTTTTTTACAAAGACGGGTTCTCGTGTTCTAAAGTGCACAGATCCACCAGTTTAAGGACTTAGGTATTTAGTCGCCTACTGACCGATCCCAAAATTACGTCATCAGCTCCTGACAAATGCAAAAACTGTTTATCCGTATCCTGCAACATACACGGAACAATTGGCCGTAAATCACAGACGTAAGTGCAATTGAAACCGTCTGATTCCTCCACGATTATCCAATTGGAACTGGCGGAGGGGCGCGCAACGTTTCAATGACTCAATCGGAAACGGTATGCCATCTTCTGGAAATGGGTCATAGAAAGGTCCTTGTTTTGTCAACATCTGGCCTAGTAGCATGATATGTTTTATCGTCATGTTTTACGTGACGTTTCGCTACATGTAGCGAACATTTGGACCGTAAAACGCGGCGATAAAACATATCGTCCTAGCTGGGCTGGGCAGATAGCACGATAGGTTTTATGGTCAAGTCTTACGTCCCAAATGTACCTAAACGTTACGTAAATGTGACCATATCCCAGCTGGACCATGAGTCAATCTTCCTTAACTATTTTTTTTTATTTAGAAACAAACGGTCTTAAATTATATAAAAAAACCGGCCAAGTGCGAGTCGGACTCGCGCACGGAGAGTTCCGTACCATTATCTATAAAAAACTATTTTATTCTGTGTTTTTAGTATTTGTTGTTATAGCCGCAACAGAAATACATCATCTATGAAAATTTCAGCTGGAACTATCACGGTATCAGTGAGATACAGCCTGGTGACAGACAGACGGACGGACGGACAGCGGAGTCTTAGTAATAGGGTCCCGTTTTACTCTTTGAGTACGGAACCCTAATAATCCGTCTTCTTAACTCGTCAACCGACTATTTTGTCCTTTTTTCCTGTCAAAACTTTTTTGACATTGACATAATTATGTCTTTTTACCATGCCTATAGGCTTACTCATATGTATTACGCCTTCGCCACGACTTTGGTTTTTAGTGACCTGCGGCAGCGGTTTTTATAATTCATTGCGCGTTATCCCAACTAACCACAGTGCGTAGCGCGTCTCGACCGCGCAATGAACAGATAAAACGCTGTCGCAGGCCGCTTAAGACCAAAATCGTGGCCAAGGCGTTAGTGTCCGTCAAGCCTTTTTTACATACATTATTATATAAAGGTAATATAAAGGTGTCAAATAAGTTCAAACAATTACAACGCCTTTTTAAACAAATTAGATTTGGTGAACGTTAATGTACTAATTGTAGAATTGACAGTAAAAAGATTATACATAGCCATTTTATGGTTCCGTAGATAAAATGGCAAAAAGGAACCCTTATAGTTTCGACACGTTCTCCTGTCCGTCTCTACGTTATTTGAATGGGAGTATTAGTCCAGGCAATGAACTGACAACTTGTATGGAAAAAATGACAAATTTGGAAATAATTTATAATAGACGATTTTTTCTTTGCATTGGATATATTATCAATTAAATAGTTACCTAGCGACAAAATCCAACAAAATTTCAGACATCAAAAAAATGATAACTTAACTAGCTTTTGAAAAGTCATAAAAAATATTAATAAATGGTTTTATCTTTAATTTAGGTCATTTACATTTGCTCTATAATATTCAAGATAAATAATATAAAAAAAACAATTCATGCATTATTTAAATCTATTTAAATACTTCCGGATGGAAAGTTTGTTGGATTCTTGAATAAAGCATCTTAGAATAATGTTTTAAAATGATATAAAGAAAAAAAACGCTATTATAAATTAATGTTTTTCAAAACCGTATTTTGCCTGGAGTATATAAGTAGTAGGCGTATTTTGTTAGCCGCTACATATGTGTGTAACCAAATGCCAAAAACAAAAACGTCAGGGGGCACTCCATAGTAATTGGATTGGAAGTCAGATAATAATAATACCACTGCAGGTGTACCTAATCTTTAAAAATAAATAACAGGTCTCTCAGCATTTTTTTGACTAGTGTATATGTACCTATGTTCATTCAATATTTTCAACGAAAATTATTTTGACCAAGATCGATCCAAAGGTTTTTGAGTTATTGCTGAAAAACTGCTTTTTTTTTAACTACATGCACGTAAGTGATGGCACTTACGTGCTTGTAGCTTGTAACTCATGGGAGTTTCCTATGTAGATAGACCTTTTTAATGGGGGTAACTAGTAGAAGTTACGGACCTTCATTGTGCGTGGTCCAACACGCATTTGGCAGGTATTTTTCACCTTATTGTGTTCTACAAAGGTGAAATGTTTATGAAGTCGACTGAATAAGTGAATTAACCTTTATGACTCCAATTTTTCCTGTGACAAGATTTCTCATTGCCAGCTAGGTATAGCAAGTCGCTGTGACAAATTGCTAGGCGTGTAATGGGTTTAAAGCCATCAGCCCACGGTTCCAAAGTACGTAAGTAGTGTACTTAATATACACACGTGTTGGACTTGGCAACAAACTACCGTACAGGAAATAGAAGATTGTAATGGTTAAATCGGTGTCTGTCATTATCGTGCTGTGTTTGTGGAGAAGAATAACAATACAAGGTTACGGTAATGCCTTCAAGAGTTGTTTAAATTCCAGTTGCTATACCTACACGTTTCGTTATTATCTATTTGGACCAGCGAGCGAAGCGAACGAAGTTCTCCGTTTGAGTTTGGATGAAAAATATTTTGTTTGTCTGTCCGGCTGTTCTCCTCTACAGGTCGCATTTCTCCACCGATTCTCGTGTTGGTTCAATAATTAATTAGATTTTTTCGTAGTTTCAGTTCTTCGAAATTAATTATCTATTTTTCGCGAGCTCTATATACTTATTTATAGCTCACAGAGCCATTGTTTATATTTTTAGGAAAAAAGGTTGATATTTACTTCTTCACATTGACCTAATTAAGAGCGCTTTCACATATAGGCGTTTTTCATAAAATATGAAATTCAGCCGTCTTACTTTGTACATCCCTTTTGTTGTACCGAGCATAAGTTATACCGTACATATATATTACTATTCATAGGTACAGCTTTTAGCTAATAAATTGTAAAATCAATTGCCAACAAACGGCATTGTGGTTTGGCAGATTAATTGTATGTTAAGTTACCTATTTATAAGCCTTAAAGAGAATATACATTTATTAATTTTCCCCTCACTGCCTCGGAAAGCCGTCTTTTATCCTTTAAAACCAGTGAGCAAAATCGCATTTTATCCACTAGTGGGCAAAGTAATTTGACCTTAGAGCGTATCTCATGTATCTCATGAACCGTGATAGTTAGACGGTTGAAATTTTCACATATGATGTATTTCTGTTGCCGCTATAACAACAAATACAAAAAAAACAGAATAAAATAAATATTTAAGGGGGCTCCCATAGAAAAAAAACTTTTCAGAATTGCTTGTTGCCTTTATTAGGAGCTGGGTCTTAAAATGTATGGGAAAACTAAAATCCGACTCGCACTTGACCAAAAAAAAAAACTGTTATTTGATATTTTTTTTATTCAAGAGTGCAAAATTATTATTTCAATTAAATAAAGTTGTTTTGCATGCTGCACTTACCTCACTACAGTGAGGTGAAAATTTTTGTGTTACACACGGGTGCAAATGTATTTTACTTCTCGTGTGTTGAAACACTCGCGGGTAAAATACAACTTTGCACCCTTGTATAACAAATAACTATTATTTATTTTTTATTTATTTTTTCCTAAAATTATAACTAATGGCTCTGTGGGCTATATAGAAGTAGAACTCGCATCGCAAGCCTGTCCTTACAAAAATAAAACCTTTATCTTAGGAACGCGTGGAGGTAGCGAGTTGAAATTGAAACTCAGGTCTACTGTCCCTTGAAGCTGTCAAAAAATCAAACTTCTAAGCTAACGAGTTTCTAAGTGAAAAAAAGTTACGGCCTTTTATGCCGTAAAAACTGTATATTTCTAAACTCAGGGTACTTTCCGTTGACCTATAGGTAACTATGAAATTTGGCAAGTAATATCGTCTTATACTAGGGAAAAATCGGAAAACTATACATTTGTAATTTTGTACATAACCCTCGGTGGGCGAGTCCAACTCGCACTTATCCGGTTTTTAGTTATTTTATCCTATACTATTAAACGAGCAATATTTGTATATGTATAAATATGTATCCTATACTATTAAACGAGCAATATTTGTATATATATATATGTATATTTGCAATCACGTTCTCGGAAACGGCTCTAACGATTTCGATGAAATTTGGAATAATGGTGATTACGGGGGCGAGAAATCGATCTAGATAGGTCTCGTTTCCGAGAAAATTCGATTCCTCCAGATTTTCTACATTTTCATCCGAGCGGAGCTCGGTCGCCCTTAGGTCGGACTTAGTTTTTATTTGCCGTATTGTATTGAAGTTACATTGCCTCTCATAGAGAATGTACAACACCAAATAAAGTTAACAACAATGATTAATTTTCTCGAAAAAGGATTAATAATAATATCCAAAGTTTTAAGAGGGAGTATATTCTGTCCCTTTTACGCAAAACCAAAAAACGCACCGTCGTCGTATGAAGTATGAAACGATTGTCTTTTTCATTTACAATGACGCTCGTGGATCGTGACATTCGTGACGTCATGATCCCCTAGCGTTTTCTTTCTCTAACAAGTAATATTAAAGCGGTTGTAGCATAGTAATTTTTTGAGATATCTGAATGGGGTTTTCGTCTCTATGAATATTTTTTTGCCTTCTTTCAATTGGATTAAGCATAAATCTTGAGTCTACACCCCTATTATAATCCACACACATTCGTGTAAGTAACATCGAGTTCATTTGGACCATAGTTAGGTGATTTAGCCTATAGTTAGTTGGAGATTTTACGGCAGTAGTGAAATTATACGCGGTCTTTTGGAAGGTGGATAGGATTCCGCGGTATACTCTACCTCTCTAACGAATATCAAATATATATATAATATCATTATCTGTACCCGTTTTTACTGTTCTCTTTCTCTATAAAATATCCATGAAATACCTACTTATTTCAGTGAGTAAATCATATTGTGTATCCTATTTATAAGTCGCTTACGCAACAAACTGGTTCGCTCGATTGGGTCCGGACCTTTCCTTTCACGGAAATACGGAAATGTCGTTATATGTTTACGATATTTTCGTCCGTAAACCGGCCGGCCTTCTGCACTGGTTGTATACAATTACAGAGCCAGGTGTTATTCACAATAGGGTCGTTGACTGATCGTCAAATTATCAACTTTCATGAAAACCATACACACTCTGTTAGTAATTGGTATGAAGTTTGTAGGGTACAAATAAATTATGACACTATTTTATTGGTCAAAAAGCGTCCATTTCAGATTTTTATGATACAGTAGCAAAAATAAGCAATAGCGTGATGTGATAATTGTGTGAGGTAAGGTAAGTGTACCATATTCCGTGAGTGAACATAATCCCGTGAATTCGTTTTTAAAACCATAGAATAAAATAGTTATAAATGATTTTAAGCAATTTTACCCACATGTGTAAACTATATTATTTGAAGATTTGAATAAATATATTGGTAAAATATTTATTTTGTTTTTTACGGTTTTACACGCAATTTTAACGGAATTATGTTCACTAACGGAATTTGGTATCTACACTTACCTTAGGCACTTAAAATGTGTCTCAATAACTATTGTTTGTAACTGTAAAGAATAAGGAGAGACTGGAAAGAAGTCTTAAACATCGTAGTAAAATACAATTTACCCTAAAACCTTCTCTAGAATCAGTACCCGACCCAGGGTGATTCCTACGAGTATTCAGTGTCGAGGATGAAATCGAATTGACTGAGCCAAGACCCTTCGGCAAATTGTGCATAAGCGTTTATTAACTTACTCGTAAGGTCAATTTACCTTTTGCGAAGTAGGTACCTACAGCAACTTTTTAATGTGTAACGTTATTAGTGTTATAACATACTTTTTATTTTTTATATTTATCTGACTAGGTACCTACGTATACTCATATAAAAATGAAAAAGTGTCAGGTAAGTTTAATAAATTAAATGCAATAGAAATAAAATTGCCTTTTAATTTAACATCTCGGGGCTACCAGTTGTTTTTTTTGGAATCAGCATAATAGGTACCTACATTTTAATTGTCACAGTGGCCTTTCACTAATAGTTTTATTACATATTTCAGTTGCACCCTAGACAACTATGGTATTCAATACATGTAAGTTACTTACATAGTCCAAAAAAGAGTGAAAGCAAATGATTTGTCAAAAAACCCAACTGCTTTTTACAAATACTTTAGCCTAACTTTTTCACTCCCATGATTATGAGGAATCCAACGACACCTCATACAGCATGTCACAAAGTCAAAAACCATTAAGCCGTTTGAACTGTGTTTGCGACTGCGACTTTATAGTTGTATATAAGTCTCTGCGACCTTTTTGTGGAAGTCCACCACACAGTTGCCTCGGCGCTCTTACCAGCTCCACTGTCCGCTGTTCCAGTACCCAGAGACCTAGCAGCCGCCGTCACCTTAGGGGAGTACCGACCTAACGGCGTGAAACCTTTACGCCCACGACCTAGATTTTAAATAAATATTTTATTATTTCTTGCTGACATTCAGAGTTTATTTTACTCCAATCACCACATCCTGGGGACTGAACGCCACACTGGCCCCTTTGAAATAGAATTTTCTTGTCCACATATACCTACATACGCTCGAAAAACTCAACCCTCCTTCCGAGGAAGTCGGGTGATAATCAATACAACACAAAATAAGCCTTTTCGCTTCGTTTCGCAAGTGCGACGGACCATTGAACTTGAAATAAAACAGTTTTCCTGAGTTACAAGTTACAACAAAGCTCCCAGGAGTTCGCTAAAGCTCCACAAAGCTCGCTATTGTGGTACAAGTTTGTAGTAATGGCGAAAGGCGGAGTTACGACTTCATCAGGTGAAGAAAATTAATTGCCTTCTTTTTAAGAACCATTAGGTACAATCGGAAATATTTCCTGATGTTGCCTAATTTTTAGGGTTCCGTACTCAAAGAGTAAAACGGGACCCTATTACTAAGACTCCGCTATCCGTCCGTCTGTCTGTCTGTCTGTCTGTCTGTCTGTCTGTCTGTCTGTCTGTCTGTCTGTCTGTCTGTCTGTCTGTCTGTCTGTCAGTATGTCTGTCTGGCTGTACCTATCTCAATAACCGTGATAGTTAGACAGTAGAAATTTTCACAGATGATGATGATGTTGCCGCTATAACAACAAATACTAAAAAACAGAATTTCATAAATATTTATAGATAATGGTAAGGAACCCTTCGTGCGCGAGTCCGACTCGCACTTGGCCGGTTTTTATTATTCCACAATATATATCCATTAGATAACATGATTTTCGAATTGGTGTTTTTCGAATTTCCTGTGTAGGTACTTTTTTGATAATTTAGATTATGCTACGGTCTCTAAAACTGTAATTTTCTACAATCTGATATCAATACCATCACATCAATATCAGTGCATCTTGCTTTGACTTCGACGCACTAATACAAGAGAAAAAGAGAGAGAACGCATTAAGTAAAATAACTTATACATATATGTAGGTACTACTAACTACTTTCAATAGTTCACAATCACAAGTACAGTCGACTTCGAAGATATATTATGTTGACACTCTTGCTCCTTATGTTGACACTTTTGCACCTTATGTTGACACTTTTGCACCTTATTTCAATGTAATAAGGCAAAAAAATTAAACAAATATCTTTGATGTCGATTGTAGACTTACGTTCCAAAATTAGGAGCCTGAAACGCTAAAACTGTATGTGGTTTCTTTGTAATTTAACCTTTTAATTTGCAAAAAACTGCTAAGGTGCTTAGTTCAACTCTCGGTGACGCTGAATAATCCAAAGTATCCAAACGATTGTAATCAGGAAAAAAATACATTTAATAAAGACGATCTACAAAGTGTGTTCAGCCGGTTGGACGTTGAGAATTAATGGATAACGGTAACCTCGCAATCACTAAATTTCATTTCCCATCTGTATCGTTTATATCCGAATTTTGATTTCGGCAAAAAGCCAATTATCTCGAAAAACCAAAAGCTTTTAATTTTTTAATACTTATCGTGTAGAACCCATTAGTTTAGGTTAGGTTTGTTTTATAATCATCCTGAAAATGTCATGGCTTCAGAGAAAAACGGCTTTTAGGACAAATGAAAATTCTGACCAAACGATACAGTTGGGAAATTAAATATAGTGATTCAGATAGGTAACCATTAGTAACATGCATCAATTTTCTTTTATATGGCCCAATAATGTTATAATTATATATAATGGTATATCTATTATTTTATTCATATTGTAGAGATAAAATTACTGACAGTCGAAGCACGTATTTTATGTAATTTTTTGACAGAGTATCATTTCAATAGTCTATTATAGGTACTATATTTTCTGTTGTTTAATAAAAAATAAAATAAAATATCTTTATTTTCAGACAACATGGTCCCATAGATTGTTAGTAAGCAAAAGAAAAAAAAACTTAATGACCTATGTTAGTAGAATAAAACATTATTTAGTTTACAATTTAAAAGCCAGACTTGGCAGCCTCAACGAGGTGCACACGTACTAGGAGCGTGCAGCCCATTGAACCTGCCGAGCAAGGCGCTGTCCTGCTCCCGCCACGACCTGCAGGAGACTGTTGGGTTTAAAATATCGTATTGAATGTTATTGAGATTATAATAAGGAATATAATATTAAGTAGAGCTACTTGTATTTATTATTATGTTCCTAAATACCCGAATCATACAGATAAAACTAAACTCGTCTTTCCTTGGTCAATAGTTAAATTCCGTGCATTTATAAATATTTGATTGCATGAAATAATATAAGAAGAGACGCCATTTATGTGATTAAGAATGCAACCAAAAATTGGGCTTTATAACCCTTGGAACTTTGGCAATGTCCACATACTCTTCTGTGGACATTGCCAAAGTTAAGGGTTATAAAGGTGTCATACTTTCTAGCGGTGACATGGTATAGTACGGAATTCAAACCGACATCAAAAAAATGTACGAGAAATGTACGAAATTGTAGGCTATTTTTAAAATAATTACTATATGTACTTACGAGAAAACTATTTGTAAGAAATAATATCGCAGCGCCTGTGTTAAATTTCGTGACAAATTTTATTGCTTTTGCCACGATATTAAATTCTGGCGCTGCGATATTATTTCTTACAAATAGTTTTCTCGTAAGTACATATAGTAATTATTTCAAAAATAGCCCACAATTTCGTACATTTCTGTACATTTTTTTGATATGAGTTTGAATTCCGTACGATACCCTGTTACCACTATGATAGATAGCGCCCGCCAGGAAGTATTCTTCCTAGCGGTGACAGATTGATCATTGTTTTCTCGTGGGTACGTATAGTACATTTTTTAAATTAGCGTACAATTTCGTACATTTCTCGTACATTTTTTTGATGTAGGGTTGAATTCCGTACAATACCATGTCACCGCCACCGCTAGAAAGTATGACACAGAAGGAGCCCAATTTTTGGTTGGACGCCAACCTAAATCTCTTTAGATAATGACCCACCCCTAGTTTGGTAGGTATACTACACATAAACTTAGGTTCATTGCAAGGTGATTCGAATTTTCTAGTTGTCTTACATCAATTTTGTTAGACAGAGGACCTCCTGGACGCAAATAATGTTATTTTATTCTGTGGTTAGAGCTCACACTTCACAGGCTGTATCCATGTTGACCATATTGTTGTGGTGATCCAATAGAGACCACAAGCCATGGAAGCGCCAAATATTATCGTTATATATTGTCCAAACGTTCGACACACTTCTTCGCTACCCTAAACATGTATGTACTTAACTTATGATACTCGTAGCTGAACACTGAAAAGATAATTTTATAAATCTACATTTTCTGGTGCCTGATGCTTTTACTGTAAAGCACCAAACAATAAATTCCGAACAAAGTAAAAAAAAGTTAAACATTTTCAATACGATCGGAATATAGAATTTCGTTAGCATAGATATCTACGTTTCTACATAGTAAAAAATACTGTTCACAAACCACTTAATTTCATATCATTATTATGTATTCAGAACGGATAATATTAAAATGATTACAAAAAAAAATCTCATCAAATCGAACAAATTACATTTTAATGTCAACTTAATTTATTCCTGTCAAATAATCCTTGACGATTCCTACAAACATACATCACAGTTGACTCCTGGCCTTTGTACAAGTATCATAATATTTATAATGAAGCCACGACTAATTTTGGTATATTTTTTGTTTACCTTTTTGTTCCACAAATATTCTTGCAAACAATACAGAATGACGCTCAAAAGCGTCGAGCGGTGCAAGGAAGATCTACCTTTGCTAAAAGACCCACCCGTTAATGTTTACTATGAAGTGTACAAAGGTACCAAAGGTTATCCTTTATTAAGGGGCAACTTGACTGTAAAGGAGGACATGAATGGACAAGACTTGAAAAGAACATTTTCTTATGGAAAAGAGATACCTAGTGGATTCAATTGGCTATTCACTATGAAAAATCTGAACTGCACCAGTTATATGACCAAAACTCTGATTGGAGCCTTCGGGCTTCCGATAAGAGCATGTAAAATTAAAAGAGGGATACATTACTTCGATGATGTGGATGTGGATCAAGTGGATACAGCGTTTTTAGGTGTGCCTGCGAGGACCTATGGGAATTGTTTGACGAAAGCGGTAATATTCTCCAAGACTCACACATTTGGGTGTTGGCTGACACGTTTAACGGTGGTGCCGTTGAAGAAAAACGGATAACTGAGTAAAATAAAATCATAAACACAAAATGGAGTCACGATGCCCAGCCGGAATAAGCAAAAAGTTATCCTTTATGTAATATTTGAAATTGTAAGATCTGGAAGAGATCGCTTATTAGCGACAAGACCGCCTATTTTGTACCGTTATATAAAGTAAAGACCTTGTTTTGTTTTTTTTGGTTAACAATAAAGAATATTAGTAGTTTTTTTTTTATTCATGACGGACATTAAAAAATGAGACCATACAACTTATTTATTTAATTCCTTTGGCCTTACCAGAAATGCGTTAGGTTTGTCATGAGGGAGCAGTTTGGAGATTCATTGACACGACTGAATCATCCATTCTGCGACACTACATTTGGGATGGACATAACATTTCTGTTTGGTCGTGGTCCCTCACTCTCAAATTAGATTAATTTTTTAGAATAAATTGACACTTGCCATATAAAGCTGGCATTCACGACTGTTTCAACAAACCGTATGGAGTGTAGCGTTTTTCAAAAATATTTGGCGCGCCCCGTTGGTATATCCAAACGGATGGCAAGCCAAGCTAATTGGAGTCATCGTGAATACGACCGTACGTACAGTCGCCATCACATACATAGATACACTATAGGTGTTCAAAAATATCGGCACATGCACCCTAATGCCTTGAAAATAGAGGTGTGTGCCGATGTTTGTCAAGTGCTTGTTTGCTCCGATGTATGTGATGGCGACTGTGTATACGTCGCATCAGCCACCAGGTTAAAACAGTCGTGAATGGCTAGCTTTAATATGTGGCGAATCAGGCAAATGTCAATTTAATCTGAACAATCAATCTAACTTGCGTGAGGGACTCAATATATGACTTGAGAGTGAGCGACCAGCATCTGTATCTAGCTGTCAATGAACACAGCTAAAATCCTCAAATCAATTAAGGCCGGCAACGCGTCTGTGATAGGTACTTCTCTATTCGCAAGCGTCCATACGCTACGATATCTGCTTACCATCAGGCAGACTGTCGTAGTATAGACCTGCCAGGCTTGCAGTTATGTATTCAATTCAATTCAATTAACCCATAACAATATTAATTGTGTCGGGAAACATTAAGGCTAATTACAATATTCATTACATTATACGTAACATTATACATTAGATTATACATTACATTATACATGACATTATACATTATAAATTATACTCGTAATAATATATCAAGATACAAAACATCATTTCAATCAGAAGTAAATTCATTGATGTCATAGTAGGTAACTAGTGATGTGCAAATTGTGGAAATTTGCCAAAAAGTTGGAAAAGTTCTCGGAAATTTCTAGAAATTTTCACAAGAAATTAAGGAAATTTACGTACTGAGAAGCATAAAAATGTAACTATTATACACTAACTATAAGAGTTACAGTTTAATGCTTCTCAGTTCGTAAATTTCCATGTTGGAAATGGAAAGTTTCAATTCCCATACAAAAATGAGGAAAATTTCCGAAATTTTCCTATGTTTAACTGCAGAAACATTTCGCAACATAGGAAACTTACCGTCGGCACATCAGTAGTAGGTGACATTTCACCAGGAGGTATTCTTTAAGTTGACGTTTAAATATGAACACTATTTATACATTTAAGCTCATTCGGTAAGCTGTTGAACAGTAGTGTGACCGCTTGGTATTGTACGCTATGCTTAACTAATCTTATTGTTAGTTTAGACATAATTGATTTTTTCAACTCCTTTCTTCGACTATTTTGCCTAAACGTCTTTCCTCATCAGTCTCGTACTTCTCTGGATGCTTAACAAAATCAGTCAGTAAAACAAAGATATAGGGACTCGGAACAGTTAGTAGCTTTAATCTGACAAAATGTTCCTTGCTCCCATGACGGTATCCGCACCAAAATATACCTTTATTCCGCCCCCGCATTGGCTTACACGGCCATGAAAGACGATGTCTACCTTTTTTCACATTATTCCAGTCCAGTAATCAAGTGCTGGACTGGATCTGGATCATATAGCGGAACAAGCGCCTTGGAGTGCCTCTCTTAGCGATTGCGACCTCGCGAACGAACCTGACCGAAACTCGCCCATACCTCGCGCGACTGTTTTCCTCAACTCCGTGCTCGCAGCATCACCGCAGTGTGATGTGTTTGTAACAGGGATGTCGCGAGGACTGATGACTGAATGTAAGAGGGTGTTAGAGAGACGTATGGATGGTTTTTAGTTAGTAGGTACTTGATTTTGTTTAGTAATTTAGGTTAAGTTGAATCGCTGCCGCTGTAACGTTTTGGTTAATACTGTCATGTTGCACAGTTTTATGGTTCAATAAATAATAATAATATAGTTTACATTATTCCAGTAATTTATTGCAGTAGCATTCTAATCCAGTGATCGAAACCAGCACTGGAATGCTACTGAAATAATGTAAATCAGCACTGGAACATACCCATTCCAGTGAGGAATCCAGTCCAGCATGGGATTGGCTGTCTACACTATTCCAGTGGCACTGGATTGGGCGAAGTGGAATGAAATAGACCGTCAATCCAGTCACTCGTCGATCACTGGACTGCAGTGCTACTGGAATAAAATTAAACTGGGCATGGATAGGTATCATCATCATCATATCAGCCGAAAAACGTCCACTGCTGCATAGGCCTCCACCAAAGAGTGCCAAGGTAACCGGTCCTGCGCCACCCGCATCCAGCGGACTCCCGCGACCTTTACCAGGTCATCAGTCCACATTGCACGTAGAACCGATGGCCGTTAGGGTGGATAGGTATAGTCTGTCTTAAAATCATTTGATGAGTCACTTATAATATAAAACTGTAATCCGCCATTTTGTCCGCAGCTTGGTGTGGCGCTTGGCTTCGTGCTGCCGCCCATGCTGGTCGGAGCCAGGGGCACCATCGAGGAGATCGGAGACGACTTCCAGTTCATGTTCTATCTGGTCGCCGGGTTTACCAGCGTGCTCTTCGTGTTTATTGTGCTATGTAAGTAATTTAGTTTGAGACGTAAATAGAAGGGAAGAGAGCCACTGCGGTAAGAGACGCAACCTTCAATCTGGTGGAATCTGGGAAAAGCCCAGTGGTACGTCTGGGTTGTTTATAAAATTTACGTATGAAATAGCACCACTGCTTTGTAGTGTTGCTATATGTATGCATGCTATGAAGTATGTGGTGTTATGTTCCTGGTGGTGAGTATAAGGTCGCCAGAGCTTCCTAGGGTGCACTGTGTTGGGAGTGAGGGAACTGCATGTTTTTATCTGCCAACACAGCTAACCCTCAAGTGAATAAAGGGTCGGCAACGCGCTTCTGATTCTTTTGGAGTCACAAGTGTCCATAGGCAACGGTACCAGCTTAACATCAGGCAGGCCGTAAGCTTGTTTGCCACCGTCGTTGTATAAAAAAATACGAAATATCATTGGATATTTTAACAGTGGCTTTTCGGTGAAGGAAAACATCTTGATGTAAACCGTTCTAACCCCAATAAGGTCTAGTTTTCCCTCTGGGTAGGAAGGTCAGGTGGCAGTCATTTTCTTAAAACTAGCTATGCCAAATCTTGGGATTAGGTGCCAAAGTTGACCCTGGGCTCCTTTAGGGCACAACCGGGAATAACGCTAGGACTGCTAGGAAGATGATGACCATGTAGACTCGGGCATGAATAGGTCTACGGTCTCCCCCGCCTGTCGTAAAAGGGGCCAACGGGGTCGCCAGTGGTTTTTGGTGCCGGGGCCACAGCACTTGGCCATGTACCCCAGAGAAGGCGGCGAAGATGCCCAGAACGAGCCCGTAGGAGCAAAGCGCGAGGAGGGCTCTAGTGCGTTCAACCTGAGATCCTAGAGTCCTCCGAATTACTTAGCGCAGATGGCGATTGACGTGGAGTATTTAGTGGGTAGAAATACCACATAACCCAGACCTCCCCCAAGAGCTGGGTACCTGGTTCGCAGGTTTTCTCTACGAAAAAAAAAGGAGGATGATGACGTCAATTTGATTCAAAGGGAAGCTCCCTATATTTACATCCTGGTATAGCTGCATGCCGGGTACCTATAAAGTCAGTCAGACTCAGGTCGGGCTAAACCCTTTCAAGGCCAAAGATTCATGGATAGCCGATTACAGGAATAATAGTATGTACGGGAAAGCGCCTACGAATAGAGAGCCCACCTAGCGGGTTACTGGCACTGAAAGAGCTAGGTTAGGTTTTAATAAACCGATAAAACTTCCTGCTAAAAACTCGATTCCACTTACACCCGGTGAAACCGGCTCAACCATTCATCACCGGGACCCAATCTTTGTCCAAGCTCTCCCAGAACGTCAGCATAACTGGCTGCCAAGTTGGCATCGCGCGCGACTCAACGACTCCAGTCTCACTCGCACTGAGGAAGCTAGGAAGTTGCGGGTATAGGTTTTCTCGTCTCGCATCTCGTCTTAGCGCCAATTTGTGTTAGTCCTGCGGCGCTACCACGAACTTTGAATCTCGAACTTCGTATATCTCCGTCTCTCTATCGCTCGAGTACTATACACCATAAGTGCGATAGAGAAGGAGATATACGAAGTTCGAGATTTCCGCAGTTAAAACGCGTGGTCGTGTTCCGACAGCTCCGTTATCGGGTTTTCACAACCTCCGTGTTTCCCCTGGATTTCATCCAGGCTACAATATAATTTTTATCTATAAAAATTAAATTATCAAAGTATTTTGTTAATATCATTTTTACCATAAGAAATGCGAATATATCACTATTTTGTTATCAAAACGAAATGAAACGAAGATTTATTTTTAATTTGAAAATTAAAATCGTAGTTTTATTATATGTATGTCACGTGACCGAAAATGCAGACCGCCATTTTGTCTTCTGTGACGTAAGAACTGCAAATGCAAAAAGCAAAAGGCGTAGATAAGAAGGACACGCACATTTTACGTTTCTATGATTATTTCTAGTTATGACGTCACGATAAATGGCAGCTGCCTTTTTGGCGCGAATATATAACGTTCAAATTTTAACCTTTATTTATTTGCATAAAGAGATATTATTTTGAGGAAATAAAAATACCAGTTGACTATCGAATCTATACGAGCATTAAAAAAAACGTAGAATAGCCTATTGCTTTACTGGCCTTGGCCTATGAAGCAACAGTCAGGTTCATAATAAGGAGGAAAAAGATTGAAGGAAGAGGAGTTTACTCTTTTATTATATTTCGCAACCAAATAAAAATAACCGTCTCTATCGTCAGCTTTATACCTATTATGTATACAATTTTCATAATGTACCGATATATACCTAAACAATCAGGTATAAGTTGTCTCATTTTATTCGGCACGAAATGCATAGCGAGTCAATGCCCCATCGACCATGACCGTGACAATAATATCCGGTGTCTGTATGTTTCCGGTGAATAAACATAATAAACATGGTGTATGTAGGACCATACATGACCTAGGCCTTGTATGCTAAGCCCATGACACTCCAGGTAAAATACGGTTTTTAAAAACATTAATTTATAACAGCCTTTTTTTGTTTACTTCATCATCATCATCATCATAAACTTAAGAGCCGGGCTCTTGTCGGCGGAATAATCGCCATTCTGTTATTTTCTCTGCAACTAATAATTGAAGGAAAGATAGAAGGAAGGTGAGGCAGCGGGAGACCAAGACGTGCGTTTATGGGCCAAGCTAAAGAGAAAGTTAATGCAAGGTCGTATCAAGAGCTCAAAACAGTTTACTTCATATTAAACTGTTATTCTAAGCTGCTTTATGCCTACAAGAATCCTACAAACTTTCCACCCGGAAGTACCTAATTATATGGTTAGATTTAAATTAAGCATTCATGGTCTTTTTTGTATGATTCATCTTTCTCGAAATTAAAACTAGTCTGCAGTAGCCCTCATTATATGACTATCAAAATTTATAATCACCTTCCTAATGCTATAAAGAATCTGGAAAGTCCAAAACTGTTTAACAAACAATTGAGAATGTTTTTAACAAACAGATGTTTTTATAACTTGAAGGAATACTTTAATGATGCCTGAAAGTTAAAAATCTTGCTGTGTGTTTTTCTTTTTTCTTATCAGGCTTTTTAATGTATAAATTTACTATTAATAATTGTAATTAGTTAGCCCTCTGATATTGCTGTGCCCTTGCAGGGTGTCACATGTATACCTACTTATTAATACCATCCACGTCTGTAATGTGATATGCAATAAACATTTCTATTTCTATTTCTGAATATTATAGAGCAAATGTAAATTAACCAAAATAAACATAAAAACATTAAGTTATATTTATTCCTGCTTTTCACTTTCAGAAGCTAATATTTTGTTGGATTTTGTCTCCCGGTAATTATTTAAATTATGATATAGGTATCCGTTACACAAAAAAATCTGCTATTATAAATTATTTCCAAATTTGTATTTTTTTCCATACTAGAGCTGGCAATAAAATGACTGGGCTATGAGGTTTACAAGAATAACACAAACCGACTATAGTGACGTAGATTCGCTTAGATGAGGCGCTTGATTGAATGTTGGCATACTTAGGCGCTTTAATAAATGTTTAATTATAAAAAAAGTCCTAACAATAAATGATATTTTGATATCAACATTTCTTTAGATTCAAAAATGATTATATACCTACATCATACAAGAATCAAGGAAAATGAGTGCAAAATGCAAGGAAAAGTTTTGAAATCGTTACCAGATTTGCGATGAGGATAAATGTTGATACTGCCAAGTACCTAAAGGACGATGAAATCTGTACCGGTTCTCTAACCTAACTCTAGCTCGATGTGTAACTAGTTTCTCACTAAGCCACGAGAAATTACACACATTATAAGATATAAATATGAGGAAAATATAATCAACAATCTGCAATAATTATTATTACCTAATAGGGTTGTGGACTCTAATTTTATTATTTATTTTACGTCATACCTGGCCATAAAGTAGGAATTACCGCACGCTATGCGTGCGGAAAACCCCACTTCCTGGCCAGATAGAGACGTAAAATGTTGTACTCACCACGGGCGGTAATAAAGAAAGCCTCAGAGCGCATATTTATCGCCCTTGCCTTCGGCTCGGGCGTCAAATACCTGCGATCTGAGACATTCTTTGTTTAACCGCCCTAGGTAAGTAATGTACTATTATCGTACGGCAAAACATAATTTTAGAGAGCAGTCGGATTATAGCTTTGAGGTTGTTAAGCCAGGCAGCTATATTATTTATTACTCCAAAAGAAGAAAGAAGGCAAAATAATTTGCCTAATGATGAAAATCCAATTTAAATATCTCAAAAAAATACGAAGATACAACCGTTTTAATAGTGCTTGATAGAGAGAGAAAACGCTTGAGACCCGTGACAGCGTCATTTCAAAGTTCAATATCTCAAAAACGGCTTAACCCATTTTGTTAAAACGTATTTAAGAACCACCTCGATCACGTCAGCTTTCGGATAAAAAAAACCCCATTCAAATTCGTTTAGGAGCTACGATGCCACAGACAGACAAACATAGAGACACACAGATACACACAGACACGTCAAACTTATAACACCCCTCTTTTTCCGTCGGGGGGTAAAAATAAAGGCATGTATAGAGTCACCGATGGCCGATGGGGCGGAAAGGTTCTTGAGTGGCGACCACGTACCGGAAGGCGCGGCATGGGTAGGCCCCCCACAAGGTGGACTGATGACCTGGTAAAGGTCGAGGGAGTCCGCTGGATGCAGGTGGCGCAGGACCGGCCATTGTGACACTATTTAGGGGAGGCCTATGCCCAGCAGTGGACGTCTTTCGGCTGATATGATGATGATGATTTCAATTTCATTTATTTATAAATCAACTGGGATCATGTGTGTTAGTAGATACTTAAAAATAGGGTTAATGATAGGTAATAACTTAAAATATAATATTCTACCTGCTTATTTATGTGCACCATACAGCAGTGCCTCAAATATGCACAATCAAGGCGTTCAGCGACCATTCTCAGGATGCTATTAGGACTGGTTCGGATCCTGCGTACCAGGGATGAACACCGTTTGATGATAGAGTCACTGGGTTTCTTAGAGCCAATATAGGTATGACTAATCTCGTGGACGCTGCTATGTTTACGTTCTGTGTTTTGTTTTTTACACCCACATTGTTTTGTCCACGAATAAATGTTTTCTTTCTTTCTTTCTTTAATCTTGGTTAAGTTCTGAAGCCTAATACGCGATACGAGTAGACGCCTAGACTGATTCTTTACGCGCTCATGCGCCTGACGCCTCACTCCACCCGTCACGCCTAACGAAACTAGACCTCTACCTAAGCTTAGTTACTACGAATAGCGGCGTCAAGTTTTATTTGTGGGTGAGCGTTGAGGTGAGTTTAAAATGACTACAACTTAGAAAAGTTGAAAAACCCCCGACATTTTCATTTCAAACTTCAATATCTCAAAAACGGCTGAACCGATTTTGTTGAAACGTAGCTAAGAACCACCTCGATCACGTCAGCTTTCGGATAAAAAAACCGCATTAAAATCGGTCCATTCGTTTAGGAGCTACGATGCCACAGACAGACACACACACACACACACACACACAAACAGACAGACACACAGACGCGTTAAAATTATAACACTCCTCTTTTTATGTCGGGGTTAACAAGTTACAGAATAGCGTGGCTGACAGCACGCATGAACAGCCGCCTAACTTGTCACTTGTAAATAATAAATAAACAAGGTCTAATTCTGAAACGCTGAGAACATCTCGTTAGATAACATCTCTGTTTTTTTTTTGAATAAAAACAGTCACTTAAACAAAAATATAAAGGGCACACAAAGAGTACCAATAGACATAAATCAAAAGACCAGGGGAACGACTTTTGACTTTCGAGCGCTCGAATTTTTCATTCGAAAACAGACAAAAATTACGAAACGCTCTTTTGAAATAGCGATAGAAAATTGAAAAGCGAGTGGTATTGACCACTCGTATTCAATTCTATCGGTAAAAAGTTAGTGCCTGCAATTTTGACACTAAAATCGTATTCACTTTTATTTAATTTTCGAGCGCTCGAAAGTCAAAAATCGGCCCCCTGGAGGTTCATTAATACAAAAAAAATATGTTAACATAACAAAATAGGTAGGTAATCATAAAGAAAAAAGCGGCCAAGTGCGAGTCGGACGCGCACATGAAGGGTTCCGTGAAATAAATTGCGGTTTACGATTTATGACGTATTAAAAAAAAACTACTTACTAGATCTCGTTCAAACCAATTTTCGGTGGAAGTTTACATGGTAATGTACATCATATATTTTTTTTAGTTTTATCATTTTCTTATTTTAGAAGTTACAGGGGGGGGGGACACACATTTTACCACTTTGGAAGTGTCTCTCGCGCAAACTATTCAGTTTAGAAAAAAATTATATTAGAAACCTCAATATCATTTTTGAAGACCTATCCATAGATACCCCACACGTAGATACCCCACACGTATGGGTTTGATGAAAAAAAATTTTTTGAGTTTCAGTTCTGAGTATGGGGACCCCTAAAACTTAATGTTTTTTTTTTCAATTTTTGTGTGAAAATCTTAATGCGGTTCACAGAATACATCTACTTACCAAGTTTCAACAGTATAGCTCTTATAGTTTCGGAAAAAAGTGGCTGTGACATACGGACGGACAGACAGACAGACGGACATGACGAATCTATAAGGGTTCCGTTTTTTGCCACTTGGCTACGGAATCCTAAAAAGCTGAAAAGATTTTAAAAATTTGAACTTAATATATTCTTTAATATAATACAATACCTACCGGTCGTCGACGCAGTATGCATGCACAAGTTAAAGGTAGGTAATAAGTAGTGTTGTCAAACAAAACGGAGCAACGTCAGTGAAATCTAGCCACAATTGGCATAGAAATCGATTTCGACCAATTTTTACCTCCTGATAATATTCATGAAGTAAAATTTATTTTAACTCCACGCCAATGACCAAACAAATTATGTCGTTAAAAGCGTGTACTTCCTACTTCCAGTCTTCAAGAGTGCACCGGCATCTCCCCCATCCGCCGCCGCCGACCTTGGCGCCAGTCTGGACTCCAACTTCTTCCACTCCATCAAGCAGCTGTTCACCAACCGAAACTACAACCTTCTGCTCATCTCCTACGGTCTCAACGTCGGCGTGTTCTACGCTATATCGACTCTGCTCAACGAAGTTGTGCTGAATTTTTTCCCTGTAAGTACTGGGCTGTTATTATTTACGCGCCCATGCGCTTCTACCCACCCGTCACGTTTAACGAAACTAGACTTCTACCTTCGCTTAGTTACTACGAATAGCGGCGTCAAGATATATTTGTGGGTGAGCGTCGAGGTGAGCAAAACAAGTTATAGAATGCGGGGCTGGTGTCATTAGCGAAGGCCATGGCCTCACATTATACTGAACGGAGGCTTTTATAACATACGGTTGAAAGGTTGCCTCTAGCTTAACTAAAGATGAGTTTATTTCTCACGAGACACGTCATCTTTGATCAGTAAAATGTTTACTAATCAGAAGCGTCCGCTAACGAAATTCTAAGCCCCGCTCGTGGCGAATAATTTTTCAATTTCTCATTTTGATCGAAATTCTTCATCTTTTATCTCAATTTAACGCTTGTGTTAAGTTCAAAATCACTGCGGATGACCTGTGCCCGTGTGACATCACTATTTCACAAACAATTGACCATCTTCTTAGACAATGCCCTAAATTTAACCTGATAAGAATAGACCACGTAATAAATATAAACCCACACGACATCAAAAGTATAATTAAAAAAGAATCTTCAATTCAATCATCCACCAAATTAATCAACAAAATCATAAACAGCCTTAAAAATTTCAATAACACGTAAACTATATTTCATAGTAACAATATATTTCAAAGTTATGTAGGTAATAGTCTCATAATAGTTAAAAGAACCAAAGTTCGCCCGTATTCCTCGCGGGGTCTTTGGACCAAGAAACCATAGTTTATTAAAAAAAATACTTATCTGATATGAAAAGATTTGATGTCACATTCAAAATATCGCGTTCCAGGGTGCTAATGAAGACGTCGGTCGCATCGGCCTGATGATCGTCGTTGCCGGCATGGTCGGCTCCGTGATATGCGGCATCATATTGGACAAGACACACAAGTTTAAGGAGACGACCCTCGCTGTCTACTCCGCGTCTGTGATTGGCATGGTCATATTTACGTTCACGTTGGACTGCGGACTGATTGGAGTGGTGTACATGAGCGCTATCATCCTTGGGTGAGTTGAATTATATCATTCTTCTTTTAATTCCGACAATAGCCAATGGTGGATCCAAAGACTCTGGTCTGCTTGGTCTGCGACTCCTATTGGTATTTCTGTGGCCTGGTTCCTAGATGTTTAATGCAAGTGGGTGATTGCAGACGGAAGTGATGATGATAATGATACAGGGTCCTGCAGGTCGATCACGTAACGCATTGTACGCGCGTCAGGTGGGTCTAAATGTCACTTTTTATATGGAAAATTGACAGTTAAATTGTACCGACGCGCGATCGGAACGTTACGTGATTACCCCTCGGTTCCCTAAACGACATCAGTCATGATACTCGTCGCTGGCATAGTAAGTTTAGTTATCTGCGGCTTTATAGGAGACGGCCCTGGCTGGCTACCGAGGAGTGGCAGGTATAGTCATACGTACCATCGGCCAAAGCCAGAGTCGACCAGATTCAAAACAGAATCACTTTCAATGCTATACGGTTAGAAACAAAATGCGCCTTTAAGGTGGTCGACTCTGACTTTGGCCCATAGTACGTTCACGCATTCTTGGGTGAATTGTTTTTCCCTTTAAGTAGGTACTTCAAACTTCAGTCGATGGTAGATCCAAAGACGCAGGTTCTGGAAAGACGCAAGCAATAAGAAAGCTAATTATAAATTACGTTTTTGTTATTTGCTCCCATTATGAATTATTTTTCTTTTCATTCCAGGTTCTTCATGAACGGTTATTTGCCGGTGGGTTTCGAGTTCGCTTCTGAGATCACGTACCCTGAGCCTGAAGGGACCACTTCTGGGATCCTTAACGCTGTGGTGCAGGTATGTTCCTGTTCCATTCCCATTAACTTTGCTTAAAGCGGTGTAAGCCTAGCTCAGCCGAGCGTGTTTCGACCCTTGCATGCTTGCTTGTTGTGTTTGAACCTGGCTCGATTGTCTCTCGTATCTTATAATAGTTATAATATACACCTACAGCATATTTATCATCCTCCTAGCGTTATTCGCGGTTGTGCCCAAAAGGAGCCCGGGGTCCGCTTTGACACCTAATCCCAAGATTTGGGATAACTTTACTCCGTTTTCGCGCTCTTGGGAGTTTTTATACCCATGCATCGATGCTTGACAACTATTTTTTACAAGCTTTCTATTAACTTGCAATGTATGTACCTACCTAACTATCTATGTAACTAGTTATGTATGTGGTATGTATGTAGGTACATAATTTGTTCGGATGGAATCAATCAATTTTGAATCAGATATCTTCAACCGATTGAGCTAAAATTGTGGGTAAAGGTATAGTTTGGATGACAATTCAATATTATGGTACCATCGAGCTGATCTGATGATGGAGACAGAAGGTGGCAATGGGAATTCAGTACTTAACCGACTTAACCCCGTTGAGTTTGGGCTCGTTAGAATCGTCTCAATTAGTAGATGATGACGGTATACAGAAAAGTACAGTCGGCAATAAAAGCAACCAAAAATGATTTTTTTTACAGAAACTTATTTATATCAATTCCAGATATTCGGTATTGTCCTCACGCTCCTCTACGAATGGATGCTGAAGGAAGTCGGCACCCGCTGGTCCAACCTCACTCTCTGCGCACTTCTAGCTCTCGGAACCGCCATCACGGCGTGCATTGGCTCGGATCTGCGGCGGCAGGCCGCTGAGAAAAAGTAAACTGTATGACAGTTGGAATAGGGTTCATTTTGGAATGGAGTTGTTGGTTGATAGTGAACTGTATACTCATTGGAATAGGTTTGATTTTGTAATGGAGTTGTTGGTTTACTCGAAGTGAACTGTATGTGAATTGGAATAGGGTTTATTTTACAATGGAGTTGAGTGCTTGATTTGGTGAACGTTTGTGGATTTAGGAGTAAAGTAGATGCCAAGTGTAACCAAAGGTAACGCCCTGAAGGCCTTATATGAATCCAGATTTTTTATTTTAATTGTTTTTCAACAGACTGGTATTATGTATATGTTTAAAAATAAATAAGTTTGGTTGAGTAAAAAATAAATAAGTTTTGATATTGCAAGGTCAATGTGGGGAAGTCCGACATTATTATAATTATTGAAATCTAATTTCAATGATTATACTACATTAACATTGTTTAATTTTACTGGCAGTTAATGAAAGCTGTATAAGTAGATATTAAAAAAGTTAGATCCCGTTGACGGTCTTGCCTGATAGACGGTCTTGGCCACAAAGATAAAGATAACGATCGAAGTGTGTTTCATTATTTTGATTGAAACTATAATACTTACTTACTTATATTGTTATCGTACCTACTTACTCTATAAATCCACAAAAAAGATGTTATATTTATTTTATATCCGTGTTTTAGGTTTTTGAATGAACTTGGTTGTAATACCAAGTATTTATGGATTTATTTCAAGAGTTTCACTTATACATTGAAATATATATTCGCACTTGTTGGAGATGCAAAATTAAACACAATAATAAATGTAGCCGTTTAATTTAGGAGTGCATAATTATATCTGTTTCAAGTTCAAGTATGACAATTAGAATAGCGTATGTAGTTATAACTGATTATTATATCTCTCTTTTTATATGAAAATCAGCAAAATTTTATAAAAATATGCATTTAGGTACTCGTTTTGTTCAGAAAAGTATACAAGAAGACATTTAAAACCATAAGATATTGTTCAAATATCTATTGAAATGATGCATTTTAACGTATTTTATAGATTAGTGTAACGGATACGTTGAAATTGTGACAATAAAAGGTGTGACTGCGACCAAAGGAAGTATTTTGCCAAAAGATTTTTAAAATTGATTAGATTTATTGCATTGGTAGCTCCAAGCGTATCTTGTTGTTTGTAGTATTTAAATATTACTACGGATATATCAAATCTATTTTATTAATAATAATCCTATCCATTTACAAATAACGGCGAGGTGAGGTAAGATCGATACATGGAAAATTCGACAACTTTTGGAAATTATTAGAAACTGACTGTGGTTTTGAACCGCCTAGTGTACCTACCGATCTTGCCCTAAGGCCTATCAACGCATTACCATTATTCTTTGTAAAAAAATTGCGTTTTCTGGAGTTACAATTCCCGGTTTTGGATTGAGTAAATTTTACAACGTGTAAATAGGTTATACTTATACAGTTCAGCGTATTTGATCCATATTTGAATCGAAATGATATGGAACTTAATTATTCATAAAGCTTTTTACTGTAGCAAAGATGTTGAGTTAAAAAGGCATTTAAAATATTAAATGATGGGTTGCTAGTGTAAATTTTACAAATACAACAACAGGGCAAATAGACAGCAGGGTCCCTGGTAGGAGGAAAACTGGCTCAATTATGTAAAAAATAACAATGCCAGATAAAACGTAAATACAGGCTATGCAAACCGATGAAGATGTGATGTCAATACGGCTAAGTATCATT
Organism: Epinotia brunnichana; assembly: GCA_963854355.1. NCBI lineage: Eukaryota > Metazoa > Arthropoda > Insecta > Lepidoptera > Tortricidae > Epinotia > Epinotia brunnichana. The sequence continues at coordinate 1,938,648 of OY977938.1, forward strand.
TTCAAAGAGTGGTCTAAATCAATTACGTGCAAAGTTGCACAATAAAAGTTCTTAAGGTAACATTACTAAAACGCATAATTTCGATTTAGTCTTAGCTATTATTATGAATAGGTCGGCCTAAAAGGCCTATTAATAGTGAGTAGGTGCCTATTACAGGTTGTTTCCAATACCGTGTGATTTTGGTGTTAGATTATAATATAATGTCATGTCAAATACTAAGGTATAGTTTGAGGTGAAAAATCAAGTCGTAGCTTTGGTGATTTTTTAAATACAAAAATAGGCAAAGTTAACTACTTATATATCCAAACCACGTTATTCACTATAGTTATAATGGATTTTGTTTAATTTTACCATTATAGGTAAATAATATCTAAGTGAATGATGAGACCTAATTGGATCAGATGGGAGGGAGGTCAGAAGAGGGGGGGGGGGGGCTCTTTTTTACCAAACGGCATGGAATGTGTATATAATTATTAAGTATTTAAGTTTACCTATAAGTTTGGCTGTGGCTACTTTGATTTGAGTCTATAATTATTTTTATATCAAATATATTCCAGTATTATTAAGTAAGTTGCAAATGAAGGTAGCAGTAATATGAGGCAGTAGTCAGAAGAGGTAAATTTTTAGGTAGGTATTTAGTATGAATTAATTATGTGTGTTTTTTTATTCTGTACACTAGGTATCAAAGGCCCTAGCACACTAGGTTTTAAAGCCACGTTTTACGGCAAAAATGTACTGAAACGTCACGCTTTTACCCAGTGATTATGGTGAAGTGGTTAAATACATTCTTGAATTGTAACCCATGCTGAGTATCGTTGAAATTAATATAGGAAGGTATTTAAGGCGAGGCCGGTCCACGATCTGACGAAAAGATTGATTTTTGAGCTTCCAGTGTGAAGAAATAATGAAGAATTCTACTACAGAAAAATTACTGTAGGCTGAAAAAGAAACAAAGAAGTTTGTAAAACTTTGTAAAAAGTCTTGAATATCACCATAAAAAATAAACCTAAATGGTCGAGATCTGGTAATTTTCAACGACAATCTGTTTTTTTTCTATAAAAAGGATAGGTTTTTTTATTATTCTAGTTAAATAACCGGGCAGATTTTTAATAAATTATCCAGTATTCCAAAAAACAATCAATATGTACTAAAAAGTGATTTAAAACACTTCCGAACACGCTCTTCCATCTCGCTCACGCTTATGCTCAGTGAGAGGGAGAGAAGACCATGGACCTGCCTCGCCTTAATGTTATGGGATACGCAGCACAAGTGCTTTTACCTACGGTATAACAAAAAAATCCCTGTTGTAACTTTCAGATTGACATTGTATTAGGCATTATTTTATTTCTACGTAACTACTTTATATATTGTGTAGGCATTGACGAACAATATGGTGACTTCAAAATATGCTGTAGGTATGTATATAAAATATATATATACATAAAACTGTATGGACCTAAACATAATTTCGATTTTAAATGTGAAATATGACAATAACTTTGCAAACATTATATGGTAAAAATATATTTACTACCTGATGTATTTAGTGTAACACATAATATAAAAATTAAAACTTTTAATGTAGGTACCTACCTACCTAATTTAATCTGTACAATTGATAAAAGAGCTAGCTACATTTTTGGCAATCAATGTAAACACAAGGTGGATGTCTTAATTGATATGAAAAATTAAAACGCGTAAAGTATCTCACCCTTTTCATCGCTTATAATCTATGCTAACACGTAGAGCAATCTTTTATATGTGATGTTATAATGGAAGAAATAAATCTCTGTGCTTAGCTGATTTTATCCAAGTCTGAATACCCCTTCAAATAGGGGAAGTACGTACAAAATGACATATGCGTACAAAATGACACAGGCGGGTTATTTTGAATTTGGCGGACTTTAACGCGAAACTGACGCGCGTGACACCAATCTGTCAAGTTTTGAACGCAATAATTTCATTCAGCTCGGTGTCATGGCCGACGACAGTTGTTACGAGTTTTTTTCATACCGAGAAAGTTTTTGTTCAAATGGTAAGTTTTTTGCTATTTTACTTATTTATATCGCATTTGTTTTATTCCTTTAACATTTAACTGCGTATTAAATAACTTATTTTCAGAAAAAGAGTCCTCGTTAGGTATATTTATTTTCCAATTTTACTTTTTTTAAAACGATGTTGGTATCTACTAGGTACGGACAAAATGACGTAGGTACATAAATAACGGACAAAATGACACAGGTCATTAGCTTTTGACATTCATTTTGATAATTCAACGGAGAAAATGACATAAGTATGTCGTTCCCATTGCCTCGCGCTTCTCGCGCAGATGTTCCAAGAAGAACTAAGCGTTTCATTTGCAAACTTTGCCAATAATTTAAAGCTTGTATGTATATGTAATTTTGTTCATGATGATTTGACAAAATGTATTATGGATAATCTCAGTTAAATAATTTTCGTCTCTTTTTCTGTTGAGTTTTTGCTAAAAATGTTTATTCGTTTCGATATAATACCACAGATGATTGATGTAAACCAGTGATTCCCAAAGTGGTCCAGGTGGACCCCCAGGAGTCCACGGGAGACTTGCTGGGGGTCTACGTAGGCGTGAACAAAAAATGGGGGTCCATAAAATGTTAATGGGGGTCCACGAAAATTTATCTGGTTTTGATAGTAAAGAGCAAAAATGTAAGCATAGTTTTTAAAAGGGCCTACTACCTACCTACATTGTTTTTAGTACCTAACTAAGCAGATTATATTTTAATAAGGCAAGCGACTGTTACTTGTTCAAACTTGCGTATTCGATATTACGTAGGTACAATTTCGTGTACAGACTTGCAAAGCGCTATCCGCCCGACAATGCTTAATGCTTGTTCAGACATGAATTTGATCACCACTATAAATACTTGATGCCAAAGGCAAACTCATTCATTTGTTTCCGGAATTACGAAAAGAAGGTGTGAGAAAATTTATATCAGTGTTTGCTAGTGCCGGAGAAAAGTAAGTACCTACCTTTTTTTTGTTTTATAGTACTTAAGTATTTTGTTTACGTGTACCAGTCGGTTGATCACAACTGTTTGTATTCACGGCGCAAACGGTGAGGGCAACGCACTCTAAACCGAATAGGTAGGTATCACTAACACTGCGACGGTCGGAAGAGATTAATTCCAATCTTTCCTTCATACTTAAACAGGCTTAGGACTGTCTGACACAATTTTCCGATGTAAAACATTAGTGGTAGATACGTATTTAACAAAGTAAGGGATTTCAGGCGTATTTAAAAGATTGGAATCAACCATTTGTAAATAATCCAGATTATCACTATCACTTATCACCACAGCTATCACTCATCGTCACACGCGATCGGACACTTGCCAATAACAAAGCAGCACTTGTGCATAATGTGCATTAGCCGAAAACCAAAATGTGACTGAGGTCACTGAGGCGGCATTTCACAAAGGGAAGCGCGAGCGCCTTAGAATAGGGATTACGCGCGGGGTTGAAAAGTGCCGCTCGCACGTTATTGGACGGTAGTCCACGTGGACTTATTTTTATTGGATATTGATTAGCAGGCTCGATTGCTAGGTACTATCACCTATTGACTGAAACTAAACAAGTGATTCAAATTAAAATTGTTATTTATTAAATACGTTATTTTATGAAAAAAGAGTTAAAATTTAATAAATAGGTATACCTTTCAATTTCTTATAATGGATACATTAAATGGGCTTTTGGTGTAAGACGGTTAAAAAAACACCTTGTAGATAGGTAACTTCGTAACTTACAGATATTTTAATTGTCCTCTTTTGATTTGAAGACAAAGAGCACGTTTTATTCAATTGTTTTTTCACGACAGAAGCACTGCCTTTCTAAAAAGGCCGAATAAGCAATATTGCAGAGCAATTAATTTTGTAATTTTTCTTGCAAATGACTACTAATTTTATAAAACAGTAATTTCACAATCATTTTAAATTGATTTTGAAGTAACTATTTTATCAAAACTATTTCTTTTTGGAAAGAGCAGGGCTTGAGCTTCGATGCCAGTTTGTCACGTTTTAACAATGAAGCCGCAGACAAAAAATACGCAAATACACGGAGCGCGTGAACTCATTGATTTGATGAAATGTTAGTTATCGCTTTTATGGACAATTTTGGGATTTCGACTTTTATTTTTTTCTACACAAATATGATCAGTATTTGATACTGAGTACACCAATTTTTATTTGTACTATTAAAAATTTGTGGTAAATTAGGTACTTTAAAATTGATACCGTTTTGTGAAAACGTCTGTATTTGTCTTAGCGGTTTATTAGTTGGTCCCTTTACAAGCCGTAATTCTATTACCGCGTGGTGACAAAGGCTGCGGTGTGATACCTATATTCAGAAAAAAACTTGGTTACTAAAACATTTTTTTTTACAGGTAAGGTAACTGACACGAAACATGGCTACAGCAAAGAAAAAATGTCGACAATATAGTGTCGATTATTTGAAATATGGTTTTGTTCCATCAGAGGCAGACAAACAATTGTCCATGTGCCTATTATGCAACAAAGTTTTGAGCAATGACTCTATGAAACCATCAAAGCTCGAAGATCATCTAAAAAGGTGTCATACTGATAAAATAGGTAAAGATTTGAAATATTTTCAAACATTGAAGGAAAAATATGAAAAGAGACCCACCATGCACAGTATGTTCGCTTCAACATCTCAAAGTAACGATGATGGCTTGCGGGCATCTTACAATATCTCATTACTAATAGCAAAATCTGGAAAACCGCACACTATCGGAGAACAATTAATTTTACCCGCTGTTGAAGAGGTTTTAAAAACTGTTTTGCACAAATCTCCATTTGACGTACTAAAAAGAATTCCATTAAGTAACAATACTGTTCAAAGACGCATTGATGAAATGAGCTCTGATACCGAAAGTTTTTTGTGCAATCATCTGCAAAAAACTCATTTTTCTATACAACTGGACGAGTCAACGTTACCCGGTAATGAAGCATTATTATTAGCATATGTTCGATTTATTATGGAGGAAGAAATTCACGAAGAATTGCTATTTGCCAGAACTTTGGAGACTGACACTAAAGGCGAATCAATATTTAATGTCCTGAGTAATTTTTTTACGGAAAAATCGATTCCATTTACAAACATTATTTCAGCGGCAACAGACGGAGCTCCTGCAATGGTCGGTCGATATCGTGGGTTTATAAGTCATCTCAAAAGAATTATACCAGGACTTACAGCTATTCATTGCGTAATCCACCGACAACATCTTGTGGCAAAACATTTAAGTGACAGGTTGAACCAATCTCTTCATTTTGTAATAAAAGCTGTCAACAAAATCAGAAGCAATGCATTGAATACGCGTTTATTTGCTCAATTGTGCGACGAAAATGATGAAGACTTCAAACGACTGCTCTTACATACTGAAGTACGCTGGTTGTCAAAAGGTGCATGTTTAACGAGATTTTACTCTGTTTTCGATTCCGTATTAGAGTTCCTAGAAAGTAGAGATCCAGATTTAAAAGAAAACTTGATCAAATTTAAAGCAGACATTGCGTATTTGACAGATTTGTTTAAAAAAATTAATCATATTAACTTGCAGTTACAAGGGGACAGCCTGAATTTAATTAAAACAAAGGGGATAATTTCGGCTTTTCTTGGGAAATTGAAATTTATGAAGCAAAACATTAGTCGGCGTGAATTCTCTCAATTTCCAAACTTGTCGCAGGTAGAATGTATTGATGAGGATAACCATACCTACAGTCAACATTTAAGTGCCCTGCATGATGACTTTGAAACCAGGTTTGAAGATATGCTGACGATGGATATACCACCATGGATCATAAATCCATTTGATGAAACGGAAGTGGCTAATGTTGTATTACAAGAGGAGCTGCTCGAGCTAAGCACCAATGAGGAGCTGAAGGTGAAATTTAGAAAAGGCTACCAAACATTTTGGCTGCAAGCAGAAATACCCGAAAAATATCCTGGACTGTGGGAAATCGCAAGGAAATTTTTAATAGCTTTTCCCTCGTCATACCTTGTCGAAAGGAGTTTTAGTGCAGTTACAAACCTCTTAACAAAAAAAAGGAGCAAATTAAACATCACAGAACGGGGGGATTTGCGGTTATTGCTCACAAAAATAAAGCCAAACATTGATCGTTTGCTGACACTCCATCAAATACATCCTTCCCATTAATTAAAATTATGACCTGAACCTAGGTATATTAGTATATTACCTTATTATTTTTTTCTTGTAATTATATTCTTTTAATAAATAAAGTGTTATAAAATGTACCATTTTTCGTTTTTATTTTACCTATCGGAATAAAGGGACAGAACTCAGAAGCGACACAATTTTTATTTTTTGGTGACTTTAAGAATGTGGTAGAAATGTAGCAGCAGAGGGTCCACCGAAACCAGTAAAATTTTGGAAGGGGTCCACGAGAAAAATAAGTTTGGGAACTACTGATGTAAACTATATATGTGTTGTGTAAAATCAATAAAAAGTTATAATACAAAATAACTATATGTAATTTTGTACGTATTTCCCCTACAAATAATTTTATAGCCTTAAACGATTGATATCTACTTACGTAGGTATGCTAACAATATAGATCCATACCATCCATTCGTTTTAAGGCGTGTCTCTAGAACAGGTTCAGTATGTTTAATAATTAATAATACTGCGAATTGTTCAATTGTGTGACCGCCCAGGACAATATTAAGAATGAGACTTGGTAAAAGAATACCAACTTACTACATGTATGAGTATAACAATAACAATATTCCTAAGTAGAGTCCCGTTAAGAGTAGAGAGATACGTTAATTATGTTCCACAAATTAGTGAAAACAGCAAATAATCTAAGTTGCACTGGTAGGTACACTATCATCACCTTCATTCACATAATTGCGTATTTATCTTTATCTCGAGGAAATTAGGGTTAATTACGTTTTCGATAAGATTCTTTTTGTTTTCAGATGGAAACATCCAGTCCCCTTATTACGTAGTTGTAATCACTAAGAGAGTTAATTTATCCTTAATAATACCTACCTAATAAACTTTAGTTAAGTAGTTAAAAGAAAACACTTCAAAGATACACAGGTACATACTGAATTAATTTTGATGGTCGATCGATAAAATATTAAAAATAGAATGAGTCATTTTTTTTTAATATCCGGGTTTTACCTATCTTCCTAATTTCAAATTCTGTCTTTTCTTCAAATTCCATCTTTCCCCACGTACCTAAGTAGGTATGTATGTTAGCGTTTTCTGTTATTGTGAAATACGAATTGCGATGGCAATTAATACTACGTATTAAGTGTAGTGTCGATAAAATTGTATATCAATGTTATCCAGCGCTATTTTTCTCATTTATTTTAGCTAGAGTTAGATTGCCCTAATAATCGATATTTTAGTCACTAAGTGTGTTATTGTTTTAATAAAATTTGTTGATGGACTTTGGGTTTGTTTAATTTAATCGCACATCATTGGAACATCAAGGTCATACAAGTAAGTCGAGTACCTAACCGTAGATTTTTAGAATTTAAATCTCAAAAGACGACGCCAAACCAGGGGCTTACTCCGTGTCTTTGTCGCGCCGCTAAAATTACCTAGGTACATTGCCTACCGGCTGAAGCCGGTATGTTTAGCGCTCTGCTGCGGCACGCACGCGTTCTATCGCATCGCGTTGCATGCGTTGGCAATCGGCATACCTAAACAGGGGATTTGTTAACAGAGAACCTTATGTACCTAGGTAATGCTAAGTATTACCTATAATAAGGATAACGCTATGTATTCACTATGATGTTGAAGAAAAATTGTTGATGTTAGGTAACATTTACATTTTATTATAACCTCTGTGTGGGAGCAGGGGAGCACCATTAAGAGGATTGTAAAGTGCCGACACGCGTCGCGAGTAGGTATTTAAAAAAATGCTATCTGTTTCACATCGCTCTGTGCCTCACCCGTATCGTGCGATAGAGAGAGTTGCAAGTCCTGGAAGCAATATTTCAACAAGGAAATGTAGGCATACATTTCCTTGTTGAAATATTGTTTCGGGTGATAACGTTTTTATCCCCCAAATCCTTTATGAAAATTTTTATTTCAAAGTCAATTACACAGTTAGACAATAAAAAGGTACAATGAGTGTTAAAGAGCCTATTAGGCCTAAAGAGAATATAACCACCATAATATTATTAAGGTTTTTTATTAACTTATTTGAACGCTTTAACCTTTGCCTTAAACACTCCGCATTCGATTTGACCTTTAGCAACTGACACTGACAGTTTGCTTGTTGCTATGGCGGCATTTTCGTAAATTAATCGTCAACATCTACATTCTACAATCGCTAAAATTTACTAAAATCCAGACCAATGTGAAATCTAATTATCAGCATGCACCGTTAGTTAGTGTTTTATGTGTGTGAGAATGTAAATTAAAGATGAAAGTTTTACACCAAAATTGAAGTGTCGTTAGTTATTGTTGGTGTATCCACAATGTCCGTCAACAGTTTAGCAAAGTCTGCGAAAGAAAAAGACCAAAATGATAATGATTTGTGCAAAAAACATGCTCCACGTCATGAGAAAAGTGAGATTTGTTAGTTATCTGTCGCCTAATTCCTGTGCTCTTGTCATTTGGATTCATTTGAAACACTTTAAATTGCTGATGATTATTGGCTTCGTTTGGGTCCCAACCTAGTCAGGTTGATTAGTAAGATTGTGTTGTTCTATAGAACTCTCTGGTATGAATTTTAAAATGGCTTGCATTTATAGGCTTGTTAGTTTTTAAGGTACTTAATTGTAACTATGGGCCTGCCTGAAATAAACGGTTTATTCTTTATTATTATACTGAACCAGCTACGTGACTTCGTACCTACGCATATAAATCATAGCCTATGCTATGTCCTATCCTGACGTTTATGCTACATTACTGGAAAGTCTTGTCAAAATCTGTTTATTCATAGAGATTCAGAGGAATGTACCTACACAATGACAGCAGCACCAACTTTCAAGTTTTCACATTGTTAATATATTGTTACAAATTTTATAGATAACAACCATGCAGCCTGTCCCTCAAAACTAAGTAAACGTGAGCTGGAAGACTTGTACTATTCACTCCTGGAGAATAATTTAGAGTTGAAGCGAACAATCAATGCAGTCAATGAGAAGAACCGGATATTGTCCACTAAAGTGCAAAGGATTACGACTCAGACCAAAACTTACATGGGCAAAGATTGCTGTGCTGCGGGAAAAGCAGTCATCAATGAGCAGAAAGCAGTGTGAGAGATTAAATATTATTATTTAACTAGCTTTTCCTTTTAAATGGCATATGTTGCTCTACTGATGACCTGGTAAAGGTCGTGGGAGTCCGCTGGATGCGGGTGGCGCAGGACCGGTCATTTTGGCCCTCTTTGGGGAAGGCCTATGTCCAGCAGTGGATGTCTCTAGGCTGATATGATGATGATGATGAACTAGCTTTTGTTGGATTTTTACTGGAATACAAAGTATTATATGTTAATCCAGGCTCTCTATTTGTATACTAAAAATCATTTTAATCCGTTTAGACGTTTTTGCGTGATTTAACTAAGTAGTAACAAACATCAAAACTTCCGCATATCAGTATATATCAGTGTTAAAGTGTTACGGAGTAAATTTTATGTACTCAGTTCACAACAATTATCATGTAAACTATTAATTTGAAATGTATAAAAACAAAATTATTGTATTCCACCCGTGAAGTACTGTTTAGCAGTGTAGCTCTGTTTACAGTTTAGCAGACCTGAATAAAGCCAACGAAGCCCTATCCGACAGGGTCCGGCGGCTTAGCACCCAGCTGTGTACGGCGAAGCAGTTCCTGAAACAGAACCCTAATGCTCGCCACTGTTACAAGTGTTTTGCCAACTCTACTACATCTGTCAAGTAAGAAGTATTTAAATACTGTTTAATCCGGGTCTAACGCGATATTTATTTACCTTTATTTCTGACGTTTCGACACGGGTTGCACCGGTCATGGTCCCCAGATTAAACAGTATTTAAATATGTGTACAAAGCGCGAGAGCTTAAAGTAAGAAGTAACTTAATAGAAGCAACATTAGGAAATAAACTTCAATTAAACATACATACCATCACGCTTTTATCCCTAAAAGGGGTAGGCAGAGCACATGAAACTTGTGTTCCAGTGCCACTTTTAGCATAAATGTGGGTATAAAGATCAACAAAATGTGATGTTGCAGTGATAGGTTGCTAGCCCATCGCCCACAACACACTTCAACCCTGTTCCCTTAGTCGACTCTTACGACACCCACGGGAAGACAGGGGGTGGTGCTATTCTAACCCGACACCACACGGGGTCCAATTAAACTATCAATATTATCGAAGATTAATATCAAAGGGTAGAGATTTATAATAGAGTCAAAGGTATAGGTTCCATTTATGGTTCCATATTCTTATATATGGGTATTAACAACTTAGAAAAATTTATAAACCCCCAACATTTTGATTTCGAAGTTCAATATCTCAAAACTGGCTGAACCGATTTTGTTCAAACGTAGCTAAGAACCATCTCGATCAAATCGGTCCATTCGTTTAGGAGCTACAATACCACAGAAACACACACAGACACGTCAAACTTATTACACCCCTCTTTAATAAATCTCAGACCAGCTAGCACGATAGGTTTTATCGCCACGTTATACGGCGAAAATGTACTGAAAAGTCACGTGAAACGTGACGATAAAACCTATCGTGCTAGGGCCTCTGGCACGAGAAGACCCGGCGTAAGGAAATGGCGAGGCATCATCATTTCAAAATAGTATAAATTACCACCGCGCTCACGTACCGGAAGGCGCGGCGTTGGTAGGCCTCCCACAAGGTGTAGTGATGACCTGGCAAAGGTCGCGGGAGTCCGTTCGATGCGGGTGGTATGGTGGTACGGCTGATATGATGATGATGATGATAAATTATACATAGAATTACAATATCAGCATATTAAAGGTACAATAAAGTACTTACTTGTTCTATTTTTACAGGAATTTGTCAACAACCTCCTTAGAAAATAAGTTCTCCAATGTCAACCTAAAATCTGCAGCAGTGTCGGCCATAAAATTTGACCAGTAAGTTATAATTTTATAAAATACATAATACTGAAAAAATATATATATATATACGTATTTCAGAGCCTTGGACGTTTTTAGGGTCCTGTACTCAAAGGGGTAAAACGGGACCCTATACCCATCTGTTTCTCTGTCTGTCTGTCCGTCTGTCACCAGGCTGTATCTCATGAACCGTGATAGTTAGACAGTTGAAATTTTCACAGATGATGTATTTTTGTTGCCACTACTTATAACAACAAATACTAAAAAAACTGAATAAAATATATATTTTTTATTTGTTTTTTTTTTCCCACACAACAAATGTGATTTTTTTGCCGTTTTTAGGGTTCCGTACTCAAAGAGTAAAACGGGACCCTATTACTAAGACTCCGCTGTCCGTCCGTCCGTCCGTCCGTCCGTCCGTCTGTCTGTCACCAGGCTGTATCTCACTGATACCGTGATAGTTCCAGCTGAAATTTTTACAGATGATGTATTTCTGTTGCCGCTATAACAACAAATACTAAAAACACAGAATAAAATAGTTTTTTTATAGATAATGGTACGGAACCCTTCGTGCGCGAGTCCGACTCGCACTTGGCCGGTTTTTATTTATTTGTTTAATTATTGGAAAACCAACAGCTCACAAAACAGGTTTACAAAAGATATAGAAATAGGAGGCCAATTATAGGTTCTCACAAATAGCAATCTAATAGAAGTATATCACAATACAAGTATAGACACTATATAGACAGTTGTCCATTGAACTAGACTAAACAATAACGTTAAGGATTAAAGTACCTAGTATAAGAGTAAACTTATGGATGCCAAACTTGGGCAATTACAAAAAAGCACTACCAAAAACTTGCTACATGTCAAAACCACATGGAAAGGAGCGTGCTAAATATAAAACTTAAAGATAGAGTTAAATTATCGGTAATTAAAGCCAAATCAAAGAGCAAAAGCATTGGTATGATAGTGAAGCAACAAAAGTGGCGCTGGACAGGCCACATGATAAGACAAAACTTAGGTAAATGGACAAAAGAAATAGTTGAGTGGTACCCAAGAGGAAATAAAAGAAAAAGAGGAAGACCCATTCTAAGATGGTCAGATGACCTTAAAAAGATTGGTGGAGGAGTGTGGCTGCGGGACGCAAGGGATCGCGAGGCGTGGAAAGCTTTGGAGGAGGCCTATGTCGGAAGACAAGTTGAGGTTGTCGATGGAAATAGTTAGAAGTAGAAGTAAATAATAAGTAAAGTATGTAGTTTAAGTTTTCTTGAAAATTGTTAAACCTCAGCAATAAAGGCTATTTTTATTTTATTTTATTTATAAGAGTAAAAACCGGCCAAGTGCGAGTTGGACTCGCGCACGAAGGGTTCCGTACCACTATCTATAAAAACGGCAACACAATCACGTTTGTTGTATGGGAGCCTCCTTTAGCCTACTTGGTAGTGACCCTGCCTACGAAGCCGGAGGTCCCGGGTTCGAATCCTGGTAAGGGCATTTATTTGTGTGATGAGCACAAATATTTGTTCTTGAGTCATGGATGTTTTCTATGTATTTAAGTACCTATTTATTTATCTATATAAGTAGGTACGTTTATCGTCGTCTAGTACCCATAGTACAAGCTTAGCTTAGTTTGGGACTAAGCCGATTTGAGTAAGATTGTAAAAGAAAAATAATATATATATTTATGTTGTTTTTTAGTATTTGTTGTTATAGCGGCAACAGAAATAAATCATCTGTGAAAATTTAAATTGTCTTACTATCACGGTTGTTGAGATACAGCCTGGTGACAGACAGACAGACCGACGGATAGCGGAGTCTTAATAATAGGGTCCCGTTTTACTCTTTGAGTACGGAACCTTAAAAAAGTAGTAAAAAAAAGAAGACAAAAAGGAAGGAAAGGGCAACCTCACTTATAGTATTTTATGCAACTGTTGTATAAGAAGGGTCTTAAAACGCGACTGGCGTGGGTTGCGATGCGAGCCTTGGCGAGCATCGCAATTAAAGACGCCACGAGCGTTTTTAGACCAGTTATACACCGTTGCATACAATACTTTTTCTACGACAAATAGCAGACTACAGAATAGTGAAACTTTTCAGGCAGCAAGTTTTCTATTCGTACTTTTGCTACTCACGCAATTTCTTCAGGAGTGCAGTTATTATTTTCTTCGACCATGTTAAAAGGAACGCACACTTTTGTCTTCACAAACACGAATAAAATCTTAATAGTTTACGACTAATAGTTTATCATCTTTCGTCTTTTCATTTTGAACTGTATTTTGGTGGGAAATCGGAAATGTGACAGCTCTTGCTTATGGTTTGTTTTTATTTTTTATTTGATTGCACTTGCCATCCGAACCAAACCGAATCCGGACCCGGACCGAATTCGAACTGTTTATTTTTATAAATAATACCAAGAATTTATAAAACATGTAATTTAACACACAATAGATGATGATTTATTATTATTGTAGTAAATAATTTATAATATACAAAATGTTAAATCGTAAATAAATACTTTTAGTTCGAAATATTTGTTTACGAAGTTGGCACCACTGCAATATAGCGGCATTAGCGGCCGATTTAAAAAAAAATTAAACAGTGCTTTTATGAAAAATGTATGAACCAAAAAAGCACGCTAAACAGTACGTTTTTGGGCCATAGAGCATAGAGTTTTGCGACGACTTATTAGTGGTGTCATTGTATTTGAGCTACAGCCTATATAAATGACAGATAACGGTACAGGAGTAGAAAAAAGAATTTACGCGATAAAATACGCCTTATAGATTAGGTATTTATATCAAATAAGTACATCAATATAATGCTCTCTCGACAGCCCGTTAAGGCAGAAGCCTTAACGGGCTCGCGCGGGCAGAAGCCCGCGCGAATAAGGAAGCTGTTACGTCTGTAATTCGTTGATGCAAAGCTTTGATGCAAAGGGAACAGAAATAGGGGGATTATACCTTTTAGCCCGGTTAGGAGTGTTGAACATAATATACTACCAAGCAGTTCTGGACAGTCAACGGTGCCATTAATCATTTTTAGGAAGTATATAATGTCAGCAATTTCACGACGTTCCGACAGAGGCAAGAGATGGTGTCTTTTACATACGCTAATATATGTAGTTAAAAGAGTTATATTGGGTACTTACGTAGTTTAAAACAAATAAATTTTATGAATTTTCTCTGAATCCGCACGATCCTATCTATCAGCATATTATAGGTATTATAGGTAAGTACAATAAGTTCTCCGATCAAATTGGAGAAATCTTACAAAAAGGCCAGGTCAAAAGTACCTACCCTAAACCGACGAGCATGTATGAGAAATGTTATGAAAGTGAGTGAAGCGAAAGTGGTATGTCAGGATCTTAGCAAATTGAGATCCGTGATCTCTGCCTTCCCCTCTGGGAAAGAGGCGTGATTATATGTATGTATGTATGTATGTACAATAAAGTACTTACTTGTTATATTTTTACAGGAATTTGTCAACAACCTCCTTACAAAATAAGTTCTCCAATGTCAACCTAAAATCTGCAGCGGTGTCGGCCATACAACTTCACCAGTAAGTTTTAAACTTAAAAAAATACATTAGACTGAGTATTATGTTTCAGAGCCTTGGACGTTTTCTGTATACATAAGTACTAGTTCCCGCAAGATCCCGAACGGCAGTTCTATAGGCTGTTAGGTATTTTTTTAACGGATGGGTAATCCACAGTTTCTTAAAAAATAAGATTTCTTTACGATGCCATTCGTACCAGTTTTTGGAGAGGAACAAATGTTTGTATGGGAGCAACTAGGGAACTTGCATCTTTTTATTTTATTACGAAAATCAAAAGTATAATCCCGCATTAAAACAACTGTAACACTAAAACTTTCTTACGATCTATTTTTCTGATGTTATATGCATTTGAAATCTGCACGCGCCGGCACCCTCCCAAAACGCTCTATATTAAACTGGCTTATGCTATGACGTCACAACATACCTATATTCTCGGCGCGTTTACTATGGAGTACCTAAGTCATTAATTTGCAATTATCTCCACAGCATTAGCGTTTAAGTCTATATACTTGTCATACAAAATATCATTTCTAATTCAATATTCTGTGTAACTGTTATGTTATTTAATCAAAAAAATATTTTTTTTTCGTCATTTTATCGTGAGATAAAACTAATACAATCGTTTTCTTTCCTTTTTTCTTCTGTATGATATTTCTACGTATATCCGCATCAATTGAGTGCAATTTATTCGAAATTCAAGTCCCATGCAAGTTCCCCATTATTTTCTTCTTCTTTCTGTGCCTCTTCCCATTATTTGGGGTCGGCCCTCCTCGTTCTCATGCGCTGCATGCAAGTTCCCCATTATTTTCTTCTTCTTTCTGTGCCTCTTCCCATTATTTGGGGTCGGCCCTCCTCGTTCTCATGCGCTGCATGCAAGTTCCCCATTAAAGAATATAAATACCCAAAAAGTACTATAAATTGGACTCCTATCATGGTCAGGCAGGAGATGCCGCACTTTAGTTGGGTTTACCAATATAACAAAAGCACGTGGACTTAAGCCCCATAAAGAGTGACCCAGGAGACGTAACCACGGCAACGAGCAACAAATAATTGTTGTATGGCTCCGTAGCCTATGGACACTTGTGACTCCAGAAGACTCACAAGCGCGTTGCCGACCGTTTATTCACTTGAGGATTCCCTGTGTTGGCAGATAGAGACATGCAAGTCCCTCACTCCCAACACAGCGCACCCTAGGGAGCTCTGGCGACCTTACTCACCACCAGGAACACAACACCACTTACTTCATAGCATGCAATAATATAGCAACACTACAAAGCAGTGGTGCTATTATGGCTGCGGTCTTCTGTAAGGTGGAGATACTTCCCCAGTTGGGCTGCTCCACATACGAGCGAGATGACATTCCGCTGTGCCCTACCTCTCTTCACTCCCTCAAATATAAACTTACAAAGCTCACATATTTTTTTTTGCTGCATAAATTGTTTGCTGGCAAATCTGAGAAGTCTTAATGTATCAGATTTAAAAATTTCGCTTGTAGGTATGTATGTATCCTATATTTATGTAGGTATATATTTATTTCTGTATATGTATTTGTGTAAATATGTTGTATAGGAGTACCGTATTATCACTACATAGTATAAAACAAAGTCGCTTGCCGCTGTCTGTCTGTCCCTATGTATGCTTAGATCTTTAAAACTACGCAACGGATTTTAATGGATTTTTTTAAATAGATAGAGTGATTTAAGAGGAAGGTTAATATGTATAATACATGCATGTATTATACATAAATAAACTCGTGCGAAGCGGGTGGCTAGTTATGTTATAATTTGTTATTTGCACTGTCCACAATCTTTACCGCTATGTCTGAGAGTTTGACTGGTGACCATGTATTATACATAAATAAACCCGTGCGAAGCGGGTGGCTAGTTATGTTATGTTATAATTTGTTATTTGCACTGTCCACAATCTTTACCGCTATGTCTGAGAGTTTGACTGGTGACCATTGACATGTTATCTGAATTATTAATAGACAATTATACATATTATAGTATTTTATGCAACTGTTGTATAAGAAGGGTCTTAAAAGGCGAGTGGTGTGGGTTGCGATGCGAGCCTTGGCGAGCATCGCAATTAAAGACGCCACGAGCGTTTTTAGACCAGTTAAACACCGTTGCATACAATACTTTTTCTACGACAAATTTTAAATAAATAGCAGACACAGATAACGGAGGTTATCTGTGATAGCAGACTACATAATAGTTAAACTTTTCAGGCAGCAAGTTTTCTATTCGTACTTTTGCTACTTGCGCAATTTCTTCAGGAGTGCAGTTATTAATTTCTTCGACCATTTTAAAAGGAACGTACACTTTGTCTTCACAAACACGAATAAAATCTTAACAGTTTAGGACTAATAGTTTATCATCTTTCGTCTTTTAATTTTGAACTGTATTTTGGTGGGAAATCGGAAATGTGACAGCTCTTGCTTATGGTTTGTTTTGTTTTTAATTTGTTTGCACTTGTCATCCGAACCAAACCGAATCCGGACTCGGACCGAATTCGAACTGTTTATTTTTATAAAAAATACCAAGAATTTATAAAACATGTAATTTAACACACAATAGATGATGATTTATTATTATTGTAGTAAATAATTCATAATGTACAAATGTTAAATCGTAAATAAATACTTTTATTTCGAAATATTTGTTTATGAAGTTGGCACCACTGCAATATAGCGGCCGATTAAAAAAAAGTTAAACAGTGCTTTTATGAAAAATGTATGAACCAAAAAAGTACGCTAAACAGTGCGTTTTTGGGCCATAGAGCATAGAGTTTTTCCACGACATATTAGTGGTGTCATTGTATTTGAGCTACTGCCTATATAAATGACAGATAACGGTACAGGAGTAGACAAAATATTTAATTTAGTTTATTATACCTACATTACTATTGTAAAACATACCGGTTGACATGTTATTTAGAACTATCCTGATATTGTGAATTAATTTAAGTAAAACTGACCTGTAATTTATATTACCAATAAAATGAATATGAATATGCCAGATGGCATTACGTCCGCCTTTTGTATGATAAGTTTTTCTTTTGTGCAATAAAGTTTAAATAAATAACTACACATTTATAAATCTTACTTTTTAGGGCTCCGTAGCCAAATGGCAAAAAACGGAACCCTTATAGATTCGTCATGTCTGTCTGTCTGTCTGTCTGTCTGTCTGTCTGTCTGTCTGTCTGTCTGTCCGTCCGTATGTACGAGATATACCGTTGAAACTTGGTAAGTAGATGTATTCTGTGAACCGCATTAAGATTTTTACACAAAAATCGGAAAAAAAAACATTAAGTTTTAGGGGTCCCCATACACAGAACTGAAACACGAAAATTTTTTTTTCATCAAACCCATACTTGTGGGGTATCTATGGATAGGTCTTCAAAAATGATATTAAGGTTTCTAATATAATTTATTTCTAAACTGAATAGTTTGCGCGAGAGACACTTCCAAAGTGGTAAAATGTGTGTCCCCCCCCTGTAACTTCTAAAATAAGAGAATGATAAAACTAAAAAAAATTTATGATGTACATTACCATGCAAACTTCCACCGAAAATTGGTTTGAACGAGATCTAGTTAGTAGTTTTTTTTTAATACGTCATAAATCGTAAACCCCAATTTATTTTACGGAACCCTTCATGTGCGAGTCCGACTCGCACTTGGCCGCTTTTTTTATATATATTGATGCCTTGTCGCTTTCATCCGCGGTAGAAAGCTGATCAGGTTCCCTTTTTGAGTCTGACCATACTATGTCAATATTATATTATACAACGTGTTCATGACAATTTCCGTTAATTGCAAGGGCGCATAGTTTAGATCTAATAAAGTTAATTTCTCCAAGACAGTAGTATCTTAACTCTTACTGTTATCAAGATATTCAAAGTTTAATTTAATCAGTTTTGCAGATTTAACCAGGTGTAAATGGCTCTTAACTGTGACGTCATAACAGCTTTTAAATTTTGTAATGTTCCTATACGAGTACACTACAAGAACGTTTACAAAGTGAGTTCGTTCGATATTCTATTTTTACTGCAGAAAAGATGCGTACGTGTTCTCAGTAACATAAGAAACGAAGAGAGTTGCAGATCCCATTTCACTAGACTAAAAATTCTGACCCTCACATCTTTGTATATACTGGAAACCTGCAAATTCGTTCGTAAATATCAAAACTTATATCCCAAACCTGATAACCCCAACTCTCACGCACACAACCTACGTCACCGCAACAAAATAGTTCAAGCAGTTCCCGCCAAGCTAACAATGTTCAGTAAAGGCCCTTACGCTATGTCCATCAGAATCTACAACAAAATTCCGCAGCATATAAGAAATGAAGTAATATTCAACACCTATGTCAATAAACTAAAAACGTACCTCATTACTGAATGTCCATACACTCTGCAGGAGTTCATGGGCCATTAAATTTTAAATTTTAATAATTTAATAAGTAGAGCAAATATAAGTAAGAAGGAAGTGTTATAAATATCTTTTGTTATCTAACGTATAGATATATATATATATAAAATGTTGATTCTATAAATATATGTTGTTTAGTGTAGGTTAGCTTAGTACATAAATATGTTGCTACACCCTTGTAGGGTCCATGTCTGTACTAATTAGATTTTAAGAACATCCTGTGAATACCATGGTTGCAACGAATAAATGAATATGAATATGAATATTAATTACATATTTTTTACATACATATTTTTATTTTATGTGTTTCAAGACCCTTGTACAATAAGACAACAACCGTTAATGCTACATTAAATTAATTAGTACAAAAATCGAAAAAAAAATTTTTTTTCGTTTTTTTTTCTCAAGAAATAGATGTGCTAATTTGTTTCTGTGAATGTACCAAGTACTGTGTCGAAGTTAAAGCAAATGAATAAAAACATTCTGTATACGCTGTTTTCTGTGGGTAGTGTGCTGTAATACTTTTATTGTTTATTGTAAGTAAATCATTTTAGTGTTGAATTTCAGAGAACCTCCTTCAACGACGACTGCTGAAACCAATACTATAGACAATGATGAGGAGAACGATCAAAAGTAAGTAGGCACCAATATTGTTTTAGAAAATGAAGAAACAACTGGAAGGCGCAGACCATAAGGTGGACGGATGAGTCCGCTGGATGCCGCGTGCAGAGTTGGGAATAAATTATCTACTTATTGACGAAAAACCGGGAAGATAACTAAATCATCTTTTATTTGAAGTAACTAATAATCCGTCATTTGTTATTTTGTATCTATCTAGATAAATTAGTTGGGATTTTAAATAAAAGATGAATGTCAGTGTGACGGTTTGACCCGACGTGACATTCTGTATACATTTATTATTATAAGCTTACTTCAATAACAAACGAGGTGTTGAAGTTGTCAACGCACTATTTGTGATTGAATTTATCTTCGAATATATTTATTTGAAATGATTTTATTTGAAATATTATCTAGATAAGAAATTATCTAAATGACGCCGCCCAACTCTAATGCCGTGGCGCGTGACCGGTCATTGTGGCACTCTTTGGGGAAGCCTATGTCTAGCAAAGGATGTCTTTCGACTGATATCATAAACCGCCTTAACACGAATGGGTTGTACCAAATTACGATTAACGACGATAAACGTTCAATGCCAGTAAGTAGTGTCCAGTGCATTCCATAGAAACTTGACAAACTTTCTATACATTCAGTTTTATGGAGCACCGCTTATGATTACAGACGGTTTAGTGCAACCTACCCGTAATAGAGCCCGTTCAGACCCGTAACTGTCGGTGTAGGATACAGTAACGATATCGGGAGTAAGTAAATGTATGGAAACCATGCTCACTGTTCTGGCTGGCACGCTGAAAGCAAGCTGGCAGCAAAAATTACAGTATTGGCCCGACACTATCGTGCGGCGGGAACGGTAAAAATGTATCTATCGTTGGCGGATCCTGCGACGATATCGGACTGATTGATCTGTGCAGGCTCTTAATATCGGACTGATTGATCTGCGCAGGCTCTTACTATCGGACGAATTGATATGTGCCTGCTTTTAATATCGGACTGATTGATCTGTGCAGGCTATTAATATCGGACTGATTGATCTGTGCAGGCTCTTAACATCGGACTAATTGATCTGTGGAGGCTCTTAATTTTTATTTTTTTTATTTATTTAATTTGTTTATTTCGAACCACATATAGTTCATATACAATCATTAAAATAAAGTACACATTAAAAATAAAATAAGACATTAAAATAAGACAATACAATTATTAGCTACAACATGTAAGGAGTTCCAGTGCTCCACCATCGGGCATTCCAGCCTATCAACAATTGATCTGTGCAGGCTATTAATATCGGACTGATATATCTGTGGAGGCTCTTAATATCAGATTGATTGATCTGTGCAGGCTCTTAATATCGGACTGAATGATCTGTGCAGGCTCTTAATATCGGACTCATTAATCTGTGCAGGCTCTTTTTGTATTTGTACAACTTATTGTAGCATAATTTTAATGTTTTTGAATTCTCATATAAAACGAATAATGCGAAAATATTATATTTCCAGAGGGGACACTGACAAAGTGTGCAACGAAAACATATGCAGAACAACCATGGAACAGTTTAAGCAAAAGATAGGGGATTTAGAAGAGGTACGTAATCAAACTTATTGAAATCGGGGCAATTTTTTAGGTAGGGCACAGCGGTATGTCATGTCGCTCATATTTTTAGCAGCCCAACTGGGGAAATACTTCCACCTTACAGAAGACCGCGGCCATAATAACTACTTGCTTGCTCTGAAGGTATGTGGTATTGTGTTCTTGGTGGACTGGGGAGTGTGTGGCGGATCCGCTTCGTCTCTAGTCATTAGTCATTGGGGGACACTCTGTTGCTCGCGTCCCCAGGATTTACCTACCACAACCCTGCACGTGTCCCCTGGGTGGTGCTAAATGAGCGACAACACTTTCGGCGAAATGGGCGCTAGAGGCGCTGCTTTTCTTTTTTTTTTATCTGATATATATAACCAGAAACAGTCCCCGCGAAGGATACGGGCGACTGAATCCGCGCTTACTTTATGATAAATGATTACTAATGGAATTAGTGATTCTGTGTATGAATGATGATGACGATGAGTGATGGTTGTAACAAGTTGTAATGGTTGTAGTGGCCCTATACAAATATCACATGGATACTCGCTTATTCTACAGATCGCCATACGATTAAATAAATAAGTCCTCAAATCAATAATTGGCTGGCACTGAGCTTGTGATTTTTCTGGACGTGCTGCCAAATTTGGCCACCTTTGACCCCGTCTGCCAAGTACTTCCGGCCATTTCAAAACTGATAGACTTCTCTATACAATTAAAGGGCTAAATGATGCCACATGTCTCGTACTGTTGTCACATGACGTAAATGGGTCAATCAACTTTTTCTTGTTGTTATTCTGTCCCGGTAAGCCAAGAGACAACAGTGATAGGCTTTCTTATAAAAAATACTATAAACTGGACTCCTATCATGCTAAGGAGATGCGCCACCATGGAATGGGTTTACCAATATAACAAAAACACGTTTTTAGTGGATTTAAACCCCATAAAATAATAGTTTTTAAGAGTGACCCAGGAGACGTAACCATGGCAACGAGCGACAAGAAATAGTTGATTGACCCAAATATACCCTTACAATTCTGACCGGAAGTGAAGGAATTTTCAAGGGCTTACGGACTATAATAAGTATGCGTTAGATCTTGAGTATATTTCTTCATATATAAGTAGGTACTAGTAATTTGTTTTTTTTTTCAACAGGAACTTGCCAACACTCACACAGAATATTCCACCCGCATGACACAACTGGAATCCCAGGTGTAACACCAGATATTTTATTTAAATTGCTTTATTTGTAACAACCGACGAAAAAGTTTCAAAATCAATTTTTAAGGTGGTTCGATTGCCATACAAAACGTTATTTGACATTCGCAGGCTAACGGCGTGATATTTTAAGAAACTTGTGTAACAAACTTTCATAAATTGGCTTCCCATTTGCGCCAAATTCCGCCTTTCCTAGAATAAACTTGTATAAACTAGATTAATTTGAGAAATTGATTTGGGACGTGATATTTTGGAAAAACTATTATTTAGGAACCTTAAATCGAAATTCTTAACTGTTGACATGGTTCTTGTTCTATATTTGTTGTGCTAGGGTGTTTTGAATGTATGTTACCACTTATCGCTGTTCTCGTCACTCTCGTTCACATATCAGAACGGGAAAGATGTTTTATCCTCAGCGATTTTAAGTTAAATTAAGCAATCTTTTCCGCTTTGCCTTAAGGTTTGACTGGTGGAGAATGCCATTTGGCATTAAGTCTACCTTTTGTGCGATATTTTTTTCTTTTGTGCATTAAAGTTTAAATAGATAAGTGATATAACGGCAACTATAATGGCCGCAGGTGTCCCAGCTGCAGTCGTCGGCGCTGCGCGCGCGCAGCGAGCTGAGCGTGCGCTCGCGCGGCGACCTCGAGCTTGCGCGCCGAGCGCAGCGCGCGGCCGACCAGGACAGGGGTATGTACTGGACCATGCATACTACCTTGATTCGAGCCGATTTGCGAAAACCACGCTCCCTCGAGAAATACCCTTATGCCTTCCGCGCACGGGAAAAAGAGATGCAACGCTCTTCGAGAATGGCTTTTTTGGACAAATTTCGATAAATACCTAACTTAGTGAAGTTTTATTCACATTTAATTAAGTGAGATTTTAGATGAGGTAAAATACCATCATATAAACTTGATTGTGTCATAAAATAACGTATTGTTTGAGTGTGCTGAGTTAAATAAACACGGAAAATAAAGACCCAACTTGGTATTTTTTTTCTGTCGAGGCAATTTGAAGCAATCATGTATCGATTAAATCAGATAAACAGTCATATAGTTAAGAATCATATATCTAAAAAAATCTGTGCTTATTGTTTCCTAATCTAGTCCGAATGGCGTTTCAAATAACGCGATTATTTATAATTCACGCCCTTAAGAGAAAATACAGGCTGGCCCATTCAATTAAAAAACTTGTATTTCGAGCCGCTGCCGCGGCGCCTTACATTTTCCCCCTAATATTTAAACCTTAGATAATAAGTTGACGTAAGGTTCACTTTTTATGGTCTCCAAACAACTGCAATATATCTTAATGAGATCTTATAATGAGAGGCGTTGTCTTTCCAGCGGAGTTAGATACACAGCTGTCCATAGAGAAGAAGAAAGTGGCCGAATTAGAGATGCGACTGAAGGCAGCTGAATGGTCTCAACACGTCGCTCAAACAGTCGAGGAACATCTTAACACCGCTAGCCTACTGGTATGTGTATGTGCTGATAGACTTGAACATTCACATAAAGACTGTAAACGACAAAATCCGGGCGCACTTAATCTAGTATATTTTTCTACCAACTGCTTATTAAGAAATATCACTTGTTTTTAATAAACCACAGATGTAACACTATAAAATAATAGTACAATCATATTAAAATATTTGAGCATGTGTGAGGTTTTCCGTTATATACGAGGGCGACACTGAAAGTCTTTAGAACTGGCCACTTGTAATAAATATAATAAAAAAATAAGTTCAAAATTTGAAAATGGAACTCTTTCTTAATATTTTTGTGTACGAATTCCACTCGATTGTCATTTGTTTTACGATTTGGCGGCAAATTGAAAATTGTGTGTACTACGTGAGCATGAATTTAACGCGAGAAAATTTTCGAGCAATGATTTTTTACGACTTTCGATGTAATTTAAGTCAACAAGAAAGTTATGATAGACTTCGATTGGCCTTTCACGATGAAGCCCCATCTCGTGCTACTATTTACAACTGGTTTAATGAATTTAAACGTGGCCGCACTGATCTCACTGATGATCTGCGTGAGGGCCGGCCTTCTACGGCGACTACTGAAGATAACATCAGTGTTGTGCGGCGTATGATAGAGACTGACAAAAGAGTAACCTATCAGCAGATTCGTACAAGCTTAGCCATTGGTATGAGTCAAGTCCACAAAATCCTCCATGAACATTTAGCGGTGAGGAAGCTTTGTGCCCGGTGGATACCTCATAATTTGACAGAAGCCCAAAAAGTCCGTCGTGTTGATTGGTGCCGTGAAATGGGTCAAAGATTCAACGGAGGTGACTCAAATGCTGTGTTCGACGTAGTTACGGGTGACGAAAGCTGGATTTACTGTTATGATCCTGAAACTAAAAGACAGTCTGCTGAGTGGGTGTTTCCTTCCGAGGAGTTGCCTACTAAAGTGAAGAGAGGTCGAAGTGTGGGAAAAAAGATGGTGGCCTCGTTCTTCGGAAGGACTGGTCATTACGCAACAATTATTTTAGAGGATCAAAAAACAGTTACTGCGAAGTGGTACACTAACAATTGTTTACCACTTGTCTTGGAAAAAGTTCGAGAAAAACGGCCTCGCAGTAGGATCCTGCTTCACCACGACAACGCCTCATCGCACACCGCCAAGCAAACGATCGACTATTTGGCGACGGCAAACGTGGAATTACTGGGTCACCCACCTTATAGCCCCGACCTTGCACAAGGTGATTTTTATTTATTCCCAAAAATTAAAGAAAAACTTCGAGGAAAACGTTTTATGGACGCCGACGAAGCAGTGGCTGCGTTTCAAAAGGCCGTCGAAGAGACCCCTAAGGACGAGTGGGCAAAGTGCTTTTCTCAGTGGTTCTATCGAATGCAGCGATGTATTGATGTGAAGGGAGGCTATTTTGAAAAGATATAATAAAATTAATAAGTTGCTTGATTGCTCAGTTTTTGATTTTCTAAGAACTTTCAGTTTGACCCTCGTATTCCAACATACTTATTGTTTTTTTACCAGCAAATTCTGACAGTTTTTGGTAGGTTTCTGCCTCTAAATTATTGATATATTAGGTTTTTGTAAGTGTTCGAAGAGCTATTCTATGCTTTATTAAATCAATCTATTTATTCAAATCTTCAAATCTTTTAAGTTTATTTATTCAACAACATTACATTAATAACTATATCCAATGTAATATACATACACTTTGGTCAATTACACAGTTAGACAATAAATAAAAAGGTACAATGAGTGTTAATAATAAATTATTAACTTAGTCAAAGAGCCCGCCCCGAGCCACCCCCGGTGGAAAGGTGGCCATCACGCTCGCCGCGTTGCCGCGCTGAATCGCGATTGACAGACGTTGCACCAGGAATGACCCGGAACGGGGGTCAAGACCCCTCTCCGCCAGACGGTGCCCGATCTCCTTGATGAATTTTCTGGCCTCCGAACCCCAACAACCAGTCGTTTCTACCGCGAGCGGGACAAATAAATAACCCTCCAAAGCAGAATATTTGTCCCGCTTCCTAAGAGCCGCCATCTCAGCAGCCGCTCCAGCCGTGCACGTGGTGCGACCGAGGTGCGAGGCCGCGAAAGTGCTGACGCACGTGGCGTCCCATAGAAGGCACTTCCCTCTATGCCAAGGCACCAGGGTCAAACCATCAGGTCTTTTACCGTCCGTCCGACTAAGGCCTGAAGGCTCCAGCACACACGGAACATTCGCCGAGACTAGCGCTCTCCGGACAATATCATTGAGAGCGTGATGACGCGGGAATCGGCCGGCACATCGACCACAACTCAAGGCGTGGTGACCATTACTCTCCACCATGGTGCCGCAGATGCATAGATGACGTTCACAAACATCGCAGCCCAGGCGGAGAGCCACAACCACCCGCATGGAATCATCGTCGAGAAGAGTGCCCACGTGCGGAGAGGGCAGCGCCCGTAACCACGCTCCGGCTTCAGGTCTCGACACTGCCAACAGCCTAGCCCTGTCCACACCCATCGCCCTCCCCAGCAGGCTCTCAAACACCCTCTTGATTCCCACGTCATCCCACGCGCGTTGTCGGTCCGGTCTCTCAGGCACCTGCACACCCGGGTTGAGGGCCAACCAAGCCGCCATGGCATCAGACGCGTAGGGGATAGTTGCCCTGTCACCATTGTTAACTAAAATGTCAGTAACCAGGCCGACGACCCCCCCCCGCCGACGCCAAGAAGGCCGGCAGTCCCACGTCCCGCGCGCTCCGTCTTTTCACAATAACTAACATTTTTTTCATAAACTTCTGTTTGGGGCAGTTGTGAGATATTTACCACTTTAGTCCGTTTTCTTTTTGGCTATGTCAAATAATTGCCTTCCATACAAAAACTACTTTCAGTGCTTGAAGTGGAGTCTTGCTGGCTACCCCAAGTAGAAACCAGTCAACTAATGTAACTTTTTGGTCAAATTATATTCTTAAAAGTGTAAAACACCTTGTTATAATGTAAATACGATAATGTTATTGTAGTAAAAAGTGAATGACCATTGTCAAATAATGTTGCACAAAAAAATATAAGTGTGTTGGAATGCATAACACAAAAACTCATACTTGCTCGTACATTTTGATATGATTGTATTTTTATTTTAAAGTATTATATTTATGGATTATTTAAAAAAAGGGTTGTTTCTTAATAAGCAGTTGGTAGAAAAATATACTAGATCAGGTGTGCGCGGATTTTATCATGTATTTACAGTCTTTACTGTAACAGAACATCGAGCACTCGCCGTTATTAAAGTGAAACTTAACAACGAACAGAACCAAGCATAGAGCCAAACATCGACATCTTAGCACCGCTAGCCGACTGGTATGCATACTTCGAAAAAATTATTACTATGCTGATAGATTTGAGCATTCACATACTGTAACAGAACATCGAGCATTCGCCGTTTCTAAATTTGTATTTTTTTTCAATTCAATTCAAATATTTATTTCAGGCAAGTGTTAGTAAGTTACAATTATATTAAAAACTTAACGAACAGAGCCAAGCATAGAGCTATATTAACATTTCCACGACCATTCTAGCAAACGCTCTAATAAATGCTCGTTAAATAATGTATATTTCACGAAGATGTCAGACTTGACGGTCGTCTAACAAATATACTTGGCTCGGCAAAAAGTTTAAAGAAAATTTGCTATCGCTTCGGTAGAATGCTCGCTAAAACGCTCCTGTTTATTTTGTGAGCTTTTAGAATAGAAAAGAATAGAAAAATACGTTATTTCGTAAATAACAGTACATTTTTACATTTACACTTGGATGCTATACTAAAACTAAGATTAGATGCGAAATCGGAGTACGCTGGTATAATGTGGATCCACATGTCGTGCGCTACAGAACTACTTTAGCCCCGCTTACTAAGCCTAATATGACACACTTTTCGAGCATGATAAGTGAAAAATATATGAATAACGAAGGTATCCTAACCGTGAAAATAATATAGGTACATGAATTAACCGAACGGCTTGGTATTCAGGCTGAAAATGTATTGTTGATTAGAGCCCGTGTGCAATCAAGACATGTTCGAGCACGTAAATAATCAAATTGGTGCAGATGCCGTCCCTCACTATTACTGTTCTTGTTTAACTGGGAGACGCACGATAGGATCTTGTGCACACACAATTGACAACATTTCATTTTTCTGACTCCTTGATTTTGTTTAGGCATTTAATAGTATTTGAAAAGTTAGAAGACACGTATCTTTTCTTTTCATTTAATTTTAAGTTAAACCCCCTAAATTTGGTAGTTTTAAACTACCACGTTCGAAAAGAGCCTAAGTACGTTTAAAAGATGAATAAGATTAGCACTGTGGTCTGTTTATTGAATTAAAAAGTAAAAAGTATGCTGTATCTGTGACAGGAACATTTGACATTTGACGGTTCCTTGCTGACGGTTTTCGTTTAGAATAGAATCTTGCAAATTGCAAAAATTAATCGTAAAAAACGTGTTTTAATGAGTAAACGAAAACGTATCGTCAAGATCCATTGATTTCGTGTTTTGTGCCAAGTTGCAGGCACACGGCACTGATGTCGCTTGAAAAATAATATATTTTTATTCCCTATCAAAACCGGGTAGAATGGTGTGCTGCCGTCAAGAAATCCAATGTTCCGAAGGGTTTATTATACCTACATAATATGTGAAGATAACCCAAACTGATTTGATGAGCATTTTGGATGATGATTCAAACTCGTTGGCTGAAAAACTTTGAACTGTTTCATGATCATCATCATCATATCAGCCGAAAGACGTCCACTGCTGGACATATTGAACTGTTTAATACAATGTTGTAACGAAATAAAAATTATATTGATATTGAATAGAATTGTAAATGTTCTTTCAAGCGTTGTTTAATTTTTTTTCAGGCCCTCCATGACAATAAGTGTGTTTTATTTTATAAGTAGGTATATTATATCTACCTAAAGTCACGTCAAGTCCACTTTGTTCCGACTTTTGCCTCCTGCTTGCTCTGGACCAGCCTCGAGTACAATAAGTGTGTTTTATTTTATAAGTAGGTATATTATGTCTACCTAAAGTCACGTCAAGTCCACTTTGTTCCGACTTTTGCCTCCTGCTTGCTCTGGACCAGCCTCGAGTACAATAAGTGTGTTTTATTTTATAAGTAGGTATATTATGTCTACCTAAAGTCACGTCAAGTCCACTTTGTTCCGACTTTTGCCTCCTGCTTGCTCTGGACCAGCCTTTATTTTAATCATAATATATGTAACTAGCAAGTACCAGATCAAGGTATTAAATAGTAAAAGTTAATCCTTTCGACGCATTTCACAACAAGCAAAGATGACAAAAACGGCGCCGTGGGCACGATAACCCGCGACACCTTTAGGCGTTCTTGCCGTTAAAAAGGTTAATAGCGTAAAATAATAATGCATGTATTACACCTGATGCAGGACAACATTTCATTTTACAGTATTTAATTGTATTACAATATTACCTACAGTATTGTTGCACTACTAGATATTTTATTAAAAATAAGCAGATATATGTCTTCCAACACAGCTCTGACTTCCAGTGATAATTTCTGCTCTGGATACCTTTGAAGTGCTTCAATGAGTTAATATATCTTGAGCTAAGACAAATTTATCTTTTAAAACAGCATCAGACAACTTAAGCCGAGTCCAATAACACCTTAATGATGTGACTGGTAAGTTAGCTTCCACACATAAACTGCATTAACATTATTCTATCCACCTTTGGCAGAATGCGAGAATTAGCTATAACGTATCCATCGGTGACTTACATTATTAATTATTTTCAAAATGTTATCAAAATGCTTAAGGGGATCCCATACGCCAATGACCTTCAATCTGAATCCCTTAGTTTTCTAATGTTTTTTGTAGCTTATCATATTAACAACAACAGTTTTAAGCAATATATTATCCCATATTCACTTCAAACATCACTGTCTTCGAGATATTTGGCATCAAAGTAGGACAATTTAAGACCAAAAAACAGGTTTTCTGGCCATAACTTTTGTCTTAATTAGTTTAAAATCAAAACCCTACACACGTTTATAGAGACACCAGAGACGAACTCAAATATGTAGACTTCGTATATGTTAGATCTTTCACAGCAATCTTATAACAAAGAATGTGTTTTTTTAGACAATGTTTAAAAAAATCATAAAAAAAGAACTGTTCATTTCTTTCAAAATATGGTACACAAAAATGGAGATTAAAGATTGAAGAATCAATAGCCGTTTACCTTATAATTATATCTGTAGTGCAAAAGTATTTGTATCGATTCAAAACTAGTCAAAAATCGATGAAAACCTCGGGTAGCCCCTTAATATTACCAGTTGGCAGTCACTGACTTAACTTGACAAGAATTATTAGTCAAATAACTCAATCACACCAATAGTTTTTTATTACATGGTAGGTACCTACATTAAGCAAAGCCATGGAATGTCCGCATTCAGCCTTTAAATGGCTTTTTCAAAGTAATTTCCACTTTTCTCAAGAACTAGCGTATATAAAAATCTGTTTTTTTTTATATACTCAGCTAGCCCAAATCTCTAAATGGTTTTTAGTTTGAGCCGCTATGAAAAAATGAAATGTTGTCAATTTCCATTCTTATGGTATTTAGGGTTAGGCAGGCACATGCCATGTAATCATCCCGCAGGTCATTTAAATGACTTTGTTATTGATTTATAATGACAAAACAACTTGCTGCATGTAGTTATTGTATTAATAAAATCAATAATTAGCTACAATAGTAGATTGTACAACAAGTGCATAAAACGCACTCGACTTTATATCTATCCTCGCTCGCAAGCTCGCTCGGATGGATAAACGTCTCGAGTAAAATGGGTTTTATGGACGAGTTGTACACTCTACTTTTCACTTCGATTGCGAGGAAATGAAACAGCAACACGTAAAATAATAAATGAGACGAAATACAAATTATAAGTTTATTTCATGAAGTTTTATTGTGTACTTTGGCTGTTGGTATCTTTGCCTTGGTCTTAGAATACGAACGAAACGAAATAAAATAAAGAGGTTGTTGTATGAAGTTAAAGATGTTCGTGTGGCTGTTGCAGCGATTGCCTTGGTCTTCGACGAAGATTTTACTTTATGCTCTAGAGCATAAAAAGCGACTTTATGTCGCCTACGCACGACATAAAGACGAACTTTTAGAGCATGAGAAGTGAAAAATATCTTTTCTTTACACACTTCGGTATCCTAATGATTAATTACCGGTATTCTCTGAGTAACCCGTTTTCTGATAGATCGTATTCACGCTGACTAGGTAACATACGAATATCTCAGTTCCGCAATTCAACTTGGTGCCTGTAGAACGAAATGAAGTAGATTTAAAGACCTATTTAACGACCTAACTCTTAGCTGTGTTGGTATTGGGGCAGAGTTCCATACAAAGTTTTCCATGGTCCTTTACATACTACCATATAACTTATCTGTAGGCACCGCCAACGCTGCTTAATTTATTCTAATTCGGCAGGAAGAGAAGCAACTACGTCAGACAAGTGTTGAACGATCCGAGTTATGTTCTAATTTGGTTACGGGTGACGTGTCACCTCAGGTAAGCCCGGCAACAACCTCGGCAACCAAGTATCTCTTGTTCAGAATTCAATGGTGAAATTGGAATGAACTGTGAAATAGAATACAATTTATTTTGTTTTAAAATCGAACGAAGCCAATCAAATGTAATTCCATTCCAATTCATGATTATATAAATTCAATATAAGAGGATATATTGGGTGGCTGGATGATAATAAACGTATTCGTTCAATAACCCAAAATTAGATCCAACTTTTTCCAGGCCAAACAAACGGTAACTCCAACCAAGACATCAAACCAGCTTACAGTTCCTGATGACAAAATGTCTAAGTCGGATGATTCGGGCTATGCCGACCACCGCCAAGAAAGCGAAATTGACGATAAGGTAAGTTTGAAACGCACAAGTTCCTTAAAAATCAGTAAGAAAAGATTAGTGAATCAAATAAGGTTAAATATTGTTACAGAATACAAATAAGACCAATCAAGAGTTAATGAAAATGATAGAGGACATGCAGGCTCAATTAAATGCCTTGAAATTAATATCGGTAAGTAGATGCTCATAAATTTTAATTTTCTCGCAGCATACACTTTTATAAAATCATACATTCTTACCAAAACATCTCTGTATTGGTCTTAGGCTGAAAAAGGTAACGCTGAACTAGAAGCACCACCCTGTAATAGAAAATTTGATCAGTTCTACTCAAAATCGGATGAAAATCAAGTAATTAAGGATGATAAAAACTTACTGCCAAAACGCAAATCCGTATTAGAACCAGTTAGAGCATCGAAAGAACTTATAACTGAAACAAGTACTAGTGACACTATTTCTATCAGTGAAAGAAGAAAAAGCTCAGTCTCTTACAGACTAGATTCTATGAAAGATTTCGAACATCCGAGCAAAGAAAAATATGAAAGAAATGACTCTGGCATCAGTAATCTACGCGGTGAAAATACTTCAGATAAAGAACAATGTGTCGACATATGCGAATGTCCTAAGAATACTAGAGAAAATCTTGAAAAAAATGATTCAATTGGGGAAAATCACGAATATAATGAACATTCTAAAATGTATGCAAATAGTAGTGTTAAAAAAGAAGATACTTTCAAAGCATGTTCGTCAAAAGAAACCGGTGATCCTGAGAACGTTCACTCGAGCAGTTTGCAGCATGGTGTTGGAAGTGTTAATGCAAAACCTAATCCTGATGACGTAGATAACGCATCAGACACTTCGCCAACGAAACGTAAAAAAGTCTCGCTAGTAATATTTGAAAATAAAAATGGAACGTAAGTATACCTACATTACCTACCTACCTCGGTCTTACTGAAGATAACTTAACCAGCTTTCCCATTTCATTTGGACATAAACTCTTATCATAGTTTTCATTTTAAGATACGAATTATATAACTTGCTTGTTTACAATTTTTAAAAACAATATTATTCTAGGGGTAGTCGTTTCTCATCGGAAATGGAGCCAAAATCAATGACTAGTAATATCCAAAAAGATTCGCCTCCTGAACCTTCAAAGAGCAAAGCTGACGACCGCAACTTCCAGCAAATACCCGCGCCTTTATTAGTAAGCAGTGAATCTACTGGCAAACGGAGGGTTTCCCTAAGCGACAAAAAGCCAGAATACTACGAAAGCAATGCTAACATTGTAGGTCAAAATTGTTGTAAAACGTTGTCGAAAGAACCATGTCCGAGCAGAAACCTAAAAAAATATCAAGATGAAGGAAATAATATGAGCAGAAATCTTGACATGAAAGATAACGTCTTGAAACAATACGGAGACAAAGATGTATATGATAATAGTAAAAAGAAAGGCCTGGTAATAGAAGTTCAATATCCTGAAGGATACAAAAAAGGTGATCAGGATTATGATTCAGTAATACCTATTCCAAATCAGAAAAAACTCGGTGAAATTGGTACGCCTGACGTTCGGTCTAATGTTATGGCCGATTATAAGGGAGCAATAGATATACAGAAAGAAGGAGATTACGCGACTGAGAGGCTTGAAAACGGAAATGGTGCTAAAATGAACGGAATAACGAAGATACAGGAATTCGGTGAGTGTAACATTATAAATTTAGGTAGTAAGGTCCTTCATAATTACAGATATACTATTATGTATAAGTGCTTATATACATATAGCGATACACATCACCGATTGAACCGGAATGAACAACATTAACGTCGAATATAATTGCTTGATAGGTCATATCGCCCCAAAAGGTGATCAGATCTACCTTCTTACGGCAATGCCTGGCCGGAATCTAAGGGCGTCCTACAGTAAGAACGAGACAAAAGTAGTTATCGGTAAAACATTGCTGTGAAACTGTTGATCATCTAAAATCTAAGCGTTCTATAAAAGTCAAATATTTCCATCGCTTTCACAAGCACTTGCTCGTACTTGATGTTAAAGACTGGGGGGGGAGGGCAGCATAACTCGCTACAATGACGCGTCGCGCGTGAATTCGCAACTTCTGTCTCAATCCCACCATTGATGTTAATATTGTCGTGGCTTCACACTCATCAGACATCTGCCAGCACCACGCCACTATCTGCTCGTGCCCCGAGAAGCCCAGTCCCTCGCTAGCTCTGCTCCGCTCCTGCAGCGGGAGTCAGACCCTCGCGGCGCTGCCGACTGGCGGCAGGTTTAGGAGGTGCAGCTGCAGCGAGAGGCCCGCTCGCTCTACTTTTGGTAGGTTCCTTACGCATAGTATCGAACCAACTGAATCATGCATGACCCACCATAGAACCTTGTTACAGTTAACGAACATACACACGATCATATGACGTTAATACGTCAGTTAATTGTGACAAGGTTCCATGGTGGGTCATGATCATGAACATGATTCAGTTGGTTCGATAGTACACTAAAAAAACCGAAGACTCATTTGTCCGAACTCATTTAATTTTCCGAATATCATTATTCCCAAGACAATGTTCCGCTGAAGGAATAAAAAAAATCAGGAAGCAATACTAACCCATCAATGTAAGTGTTCGATTAAATTAAATTAAATAGCATGTGCAACGTTTACTTTTTTTCTCAGAATTTAGATTTTTTTGCTTTTGCCGGTTCAGAATCATGAGCACTCTTGATCCCGATACAGAAAATAATAAAACCGGCCAAGTGCGAGTCGGACTCGCGCACGAAGGGTTCCGTACCATTATCTATAAAAATATTTATTTTATTCTGTTTTTAGTATAACAACATCAACAGAAATACATCATCTGTGAAAATTTCAACTGGAACTATCACGGTATCAGTGAGATACAGCCTGGTGACAGACAGTAATCTGTATGTTCAAGAAAAGACCGATTGCATTTCGTTGTCTGCTATTTTTACAAAACTTTCTTTGATGTTGAAATCTTTAATATTCCATTATCTAATAAACTCTTTGTGACGTTTAATTTCCCAGGCCCCACCCTAAATGATAAGCCAATAGGCACATCTACGCCCAAAGCCGATAGGGCGCCCAATCCAACCTCGCCCCACACGTACACAATAGACTCAGGAAAGTCCCGAGCTGACAGCCCTGCGAACACGGACAACGAGATATCAGTCATGACTGACTTGCCTTCGGAGAAGGATGGTAAGTACGAGTATACATAACAGGGCGGCCAATCTTAGTACTATAGGTGCGTGGTAATGACAGCATAATAAGTTTACTAAAGGCTGTCAAGGTATTTCAAAATTCGCCGTGGTTTCATAAGACATCAGTAGGCCGCATTTGGAGTCGGCGGTATTTGGAGTCGATGAGCCGGTGTTCAAACCCTGCGACTGACGCACTTTTTGTATGTTTTAACATTCAAGTGGAGTATTTCAACTAACGATACTAGATGGCGCATCAAATACAGGGCATCAAACAATACGCATCAATTACCGTTTTTAGGCCCAGAGATTGTTCTCTATTTCAGTATACGAGTTAAACAAAGTACTTTTTGTACTCGACGATTAAAATATGTGTATTAAGAATTCATAGAGAATACTGCAACGTCACTCTTTTCATAGTTGTAGTCCATGTTACTGTCGAAACAATCGAAATAACTACTTTTCGATACGCTCCAGACAACTAAAATAAATTCGACCAATCACGTGGCTGCTTTACTGAACTGTAATGAATTGGACCAATAGAATCGCTTTGATGTCGTACGCTCGTTGATGTCTTTTAAGATATCAACAAGCGTACGAGCGATGAGCTGCACTTCGTTTCAACAGTATCGAGTTTGTTTAATTAGTTCAGTTGACTCGTAGATAATTAATTTTAATGAACTCGTACAAAAAGTATTGTTCACAATAATGTTATAATCAAGCTTTTTAATCTCGTACCTTACTTAGGCCACTCAGCAAGCTTCGTGGCCTAAACACGGTACTCGACTAAAAAGCTCTCAATTATAACACGATTGTGAAAAATACTATTGTGATACATAATAAGTTCTAGAACAATATTTTTCGTTATTCCGCAAAGTAACGCCTTTACACAAATTTATCCCCTATCAATCCCACAGACACGTACGACAGATTATCCCCGGGTGAGCAGAGACTGAATGATGTCAGTGCCGAGACAGGCTCATATCGCGGACTCACTCTCAGCGAAGGCGAAGTGCCCCGTAGTAAGTATTGAAACTAAACGTTTAGTTTGAAGTAAACCAGACGGGAATATGGACGAGAGAATTGGAAATGGATATAGGTATCAGAATTGCCTGATAGGTAATTTTTTGGTGATAGAAATAACCTTCCTTAGCCACTAGAAAAACGTTCCGATTTTCAGCTGAGTCCATTATTTTTGAAAAATATAAACAGTTTCCTCGCTTACATTTTGGGTCAAGGACGGCAAATAAGACACTTTCCGTGATCCATCTCCTATTACAAAAAATATCCGTCTTATATTACACTGGCAATGACAAATATAGCTGCTGCAGCTGTCAATATAATTCAATTGTCAACAGTCCCAGTGTCAATTTACCACAGATATCTAAGAAAGTTTTTTGTATAAAGAGACGGATCAAGGAAAGTGTCTTTATTTGCCGTCCTTGACCCACAACGTCAGCGAGAAGACTGTTTATATTTTTCAAAAATAATTGACGCAGCTGTAAAATCGGAAACATTTTTCTGGTGCTAAGGAACGTTGTTCCTATCGCCAAAAAAAAATCAAGGCCCTTGCCTTGATTATTTTTTTGGCTTCACTTCTGATATTTTCATCCATTCCTAATTGGTACGAATGGAGTTGGATACCTATGTGAAACGTTGGGCTCAAAAGTAAACAGTCGATTGGTCGTAAATAAAGGGTTAGTAGCATGGCGTCTAAAACGCAACTCGTCTATGGGGCAGCTCGTCTAAGACGCAGGTGGTCTATATCGCATCTAGTCTAATTTAGCAGTTCGTCTAAAAAGCAACTAGTCTACTTTATTTTTGAGTAGCAACTCGCCTAAGTAGCGTCTGGTCTAAGTAGCAACTCGCCTAAGTAGCCAGTCGTCTATCCTACCTATTTTACTCTAAGGCAGGTCAGTGTAGGTACGACGACGAGCGAAGCGAGGAGGAGTGTTAGGAAGAACTGCGACCCTACAGCGCGCGAGCCGAGCGAGCGAAGCGAGCGTGCCGCGGCAGCGGCCGGCGAAGCGCCAAAATCGACTTTATACGAACAAAATTGCTAATTAGTCCAGTTGCTACTTAGTCCAACTTGACTTTTAGCAACTGGACTAAGTATCAACTGGAGTTATTAGCAAAAAAGTCGGTTTTGGCGCTTCGCCGGCCGCTGCCGCGGCACGCTCGCTTCGCTCGTCGTCGTACCTACACTGACCTGCCTTAGAGTAAAATAGGTAGGATAGACGACTGGCTACTTAGGCTACTCAAAAATAAAGTAGACTAGTTGCTTTTTAGACGAACTGCTAAATTAGACTAGATGCGATATATACCACCTGCGTCTTAGACGAGCTGCCCCATAGACTAGTTGCGTTTTAGACGCCGTGCTACTAACCCTAAATAAAGTATTTATTATTATTATTATCAGTTCTGCCGGGATTATTGTTCGGTTAAGACGTGCGCATTGTTGCTAATCACTTTGTTTACTTGCATCGAGCGCGCTTAGCAGTTAAATCATTCGGTTAGACATATTGCGAGCCGGCTTGTTATGCCGTGGGGCGGATATGAACCTTATTGACAATGTCACAAGGTTTAGATCAGAATGGAGACGCAGATGAATTTATAAATGAACTTAACGAGTCAGTGGACGCAATACAAAATAATACGGAATGCGAGGCTGACATAATGGTGAACGAGAGCGGTGAGCCGAATTTATTAGAAGACCTAACACAATCTAAGGATAGGATGGAGGAGGATGCTCACTCAACAAAAAGGAACAGAGACTCAGATGACGAGTGGACCATCAAAGAACCAAAAAGGCGTGCCAAGTATAATTCAGACTTGCCAGTAGGTACGGAGCTGACGGAGATAAGCATTACTTGTAAAAATATGCTGCCGAAACAATTTGCGCTGGCAAAGCTATTAAAAAGTCACGACATTTCGGGTATAATTCGTGTGAAGTACATTAACTCGTATAAAGTACTTGTCCAGTTTGAGAAAGAGTCTAGTGCTGAGCGACTTATATCTATGGCTATTAAGCAGCCTGAGTTGGGATGGCGATGCCAAAAAACATACGAGGTTGGGTTGTCATATGGCATTATTAGGGAGGCGGACTTGGGTTTACAAGAAAAGGAAATGATGGAAAATATGGTTAGTGAATTAGAAATAGTTTCAGTGAAAAGGTTAAGTAAAAGGAGTACAGAGGAAGAGTCAGGATGGAGAGACAGTGAGACAATACGAGTCGCATTTAAGGGTCCCTCACTACCACCTCACGTCTACATACATGAATTGCGAGTCAAGGTTGAACCGTATTTGTTCCCTGTGTATCAATGTTCAAACTGTTGGAGATTTGGTCATTCAAAGAAGACATGTTCTAAAAAACCAACTTGTCCTAAGTGTGGACAAAACCACTTGAACTGTGAAACGACTGTATACACGTGTCGCAATTGCTCGGGAAATCATATGGCTCTGGACAAAACTTGCCCAAATTACATTAAGGAAAGAAAAATAAGGAAAATTATGGCCGAATCGAACTGTACATATAAACAAGTGTTAACGAAGTACTTACCTATCCTTACCGTGCCGCCACCATCCATTAATCAGACCGACTTCCCTCTGACCCTGAGGACAGTTGAGAATACGACATCTACTGAACCTCAGTCAGTGGCATCTCCAATCAACCAGCCTTCATTTGCTAAGGTGACAACTAAAGCAATAGTGCATTGCGACACACCAACTGAAAAGGATGTACCAATAGTGCCCCCAAATAGGCAAATACACCATAAAATCAGAAAGCCTCCAACGAATCACATAGAAGTGAACAGAACTGAAAATTTACCAGACAACAGTTTATTAAACATGGAGACTGAGGACGCTGACACCTCACCAAAAGCGGACGAGGCCAACGGAATTGATTATAAGGATGAACTTAAATTTAATACATTAATTAAGAAATTAAAAGACATCATATTCTTGAAGAACTTAACGATTGCCGAAAAAATAAAACGAGGTGTACAAACAGGATTGGAATGGCTTTTATCCTTTTTTATGCAAAATATATTTGATATGTCGATTTTAAAAGCTTTTGTTACCGCCCCAGATGGCTAGTAACGTCAGAAAGTGCCGACTTAACTTGTTGCAGTGGAACTCACAGAGTATTAAACCAAAATTAGTGTCGTTCGAAAATTTACTTATTCAGGAGAAAATTCACATAGCAGCGTTAAGTGAAACATGGTTAGATACGGACGATGATTTTAGAATTAGTAACTACAATGTATATAGGGTTGATAGGTCGGATGGATACGGTGGAGTCGCGATCCTCACACACAAATCGATCAAATCAGAGCAGTGTCATCTACAAAGCCCCAACCCAGGTATACAAGTTGTCCATGTAAAACTGTTCAACTGTGATCAAATTCAAAACATTATTTCTGTGTACTGTCCTTCGTCGGTAGCGACTCATCAGCGCGATTGGGACTTTATTTTTTCAATAGTGCAAAATAAGGCAATTGTCATGGGAGACTTCAATGGACATCACACTAGCTGGTCATACAAAACGGATGCAAGAGGTAACCAAATATTTGACTCTCTTATGGACTTTAATCTAGTTACTATTAATGACCACAGCCATACAAGGGTGCGCCTCGTGAATCGAGTATTACAGGAATCCTCTCCAGATATATCCATTGTATCAGCTGATTTGTATTTGGCTCTTAACTGGAGTGTTATGAAGGAGTCACTTGGTAGCGATCATCTTATTATAAAGATTTCTACATGTTTTAATTCTAGTGCTAGCCATACTCGAAGAAGGAATTTTAATCGAGCGCAGTGGGATGACTATAGATCATGTTTAGAAAATAAGTTTAGTGATTTGCATTTACCTGAATCTCCTCAAGATGCGTATAATTTTTTTTGGACGGTATAAATGAAGCTGCTAATCTTTATATTCCATACATAAAACTTAACAATGACCCCGATAAAAATTTTCAACCAAAATCCTACTGGAATCAGTCATTATCTAAAGCTGTAGCTGAGAGACGACTAGCGCTCGCCTTGTTTAGACGAAATCCTACGCCACAAAATCTTGAGGACCTTCAAGTTAAGATAAGAGACGCTCAGAAACTTATTAGAACCCGTAGAAGTGAGGGATGGCATACATTTTGTGACTCCATAAGCGAAGCGTCATCAGCCGCTGACGTGTGGTCTCGGATGAGGTGGCTCAAAGGCTATAGGTCTCCGCGGACACATGTTAGCGAGGAGAAAGCTCACAAACTTTTATGTTCTCTGACACCGGCCTACGCGCCCCCACAGGCTCCAACTATCGAATCCGAAACCACGGTCATGGATGAACCGATTTCTATTCACGAATTAGAGTCGTGCATTAAACTAAAAGATACCGCACCTGGTAGTGACGATATATCGTTTTCAATGATTAAAAACCTTCCTGTATGCGGCAAATTAATACTGTTGGCATTGTACAATTCATTCTATTCCTTAGGATTTGTACCCACTCAATGGAGAGAGATTAGTGTAGTCCCGATACCGAAACCTGGAAGAGATCCGTTCTCTAACTCTTCTCTCCGACCTATATCTTTAATTTCATGTTTGTGTAAAATATTTCATTCTGTAATAAATAAAAGATTGGAATGGTATGTCGAAAAAAATGAAATGTTTGCCGAAGAGACCGTCGGTTTTCGGAAATGTCGTTCATCTCTGGATAATTTATGTAGTTTAGTGAGTAGAATTCAGACCGGATTTTCAAAAAATATGATTACTTTGGGGTGTTTTATAGATATTGACAATGCTTATAATAATGTAAATGTACCCATTTTAATTGATATACTTTATAAATTAAGAGTGGGTCGTAACATCTGTCTTTATTTGTGGAATTTCCTAAGGGAAAGGTTTCTTAAAATACAGACTCATGACTCCATTTTGAGAAGGTCTACTGGTCAGGGACTGGCTCAGGGAGATCCCATATCTCCACTGTTATTTAATGTCTATACTATGCATATCCAGACATTAGTCACAGACGTGTTCATTTCACAATATGCAGATGATTTCATTTTATATGTGTCAAAGAAAACCATTGCGGAGGCTGAATGTGTGATTCAAAATTCTATTAACATATTTTGTGAATATTTAAACAAGCTTGGCCTTGAAATATCTACAACTAAAACAAAAATATGTGTGTTTAAAAAAGGTATTAACAGATGTCCTGTAAATATTAAAATTAATGATAACAATTTAGAGTTAGTCGATTGTGTGAAGTATTTGGGCATCTGGTTGGATCGATCTCTTAGGTGGGGGAAACATGTTAACGAGTTAACACAAAAAATCCAAAAACATCTGAATATCTTTAAAGTTTTATCGGGTCCGGGCTGGGGTGTCCACCCAAAACATCTAAGGAGACTATATATTGCAATAATTCGTAGCAGAATAGATTACGGGTCATTCCTTTATGACGATAGCAGCGAGTCTCATTTGTTTAAACTCGATAAAATTCAAAATCAATCAATGAGAACCATTGGCGGATTTATTAAGTCGACACCTATACACGTTATGGAATGCGAGCTCTGTTTACACCCGTTGCATATTCGTCGCATTTATTTGGCGTCCAAGTTTTGGTTTAAATGTAGATCATTCGAAAATAATATTACTAGGAAAATCATAGATGGATTAAACAATCGCATGCAGATACGTGATACGCTGCGAAAGAAAAAACCGCTTCTCCTTACTATACATAATAGGTACAAATTAACGCCTCTGCATTCTAGCAAGTTACTCGAGATGTTTACTTTGGATCGATGGATACATAAGTTGGATATGTCTAAAGTTATTAAGCTCAACATTACGTCAATTAATAAATCGAAGCGTGCGTATAATAAAATCGTTCTAAAAACTACAGTAGATGAGTTTTTGCAATCACAGTATTCCGGTCTTTATTGTATATACACAGATGGTTCTAAAGAAAAAAGCGCCTTAGGTGCTGCGTTTTATGATCCACAGTCGAACATATCACTTAAGTTACACATAAATAGTGACATTTCTATCATGCATGCAGAGTTAATTGCAATCGCCGAGGCCCTATCCTACATTCAATCAATAGGCTGCGATAAGTTTGTTATATTATCGGACTCCATGAGTGCGCTCCAACACTTGGCTCGGTGCACCTCGAATTTTCGAGGTCTCCCGATTGCCTACATCATTTTAAAACTTATCAGCAAATCACAATCAGAGGGTAAGAACATAGTACTGCAATGGATTCCCTCTCATGTGGGTATACGCGGAAATGAAGCCGTGGACACCTTAGCCAGGCAAGCTTGTTGTGAGGGTGAATGTAACATGTTACCTTTTTACTCTGACTGTATCGCTTTAGTAAAACGGCAAACATATTCTTTGTGGAAAGAATACTTTGATAAGAGATCAAAAGAAAAAGGCATTTGGTATAAGACGATCCAACCTCGTCCTCAGATAACTTCATGGATAATAGAGTGTTCGTTAAGTAGACGCGACTTGGTATTGATGATGAGATTGCGATCCGGACATATACCATTAAACAAGTTTGGATATTTGATGG
Source organism: Epinotia brunnichana (assembly GCA_963854355.1). Taxonomy (NCBI): domain Eukaryota; kingdom Metazoa; phylum Arthropoda; class Insecta; order Lepidoptera; family Tortricidae; genus Epinotia; species Epinotia brunnichana. The sequence continues at coordinate 1,981,378 of OY977938.1, forward strand.
GAAAAGTGGCATCTCCAAATTGTGATGAATGTGAAGTACCAGAAGATGTATACCATGTTATGATGGAATGTGTCCGAAACGAAGCTCTCAGGAGAAGTCTGCCTTTTAACACCAGTTATGATGTCGGGACCTGCAATGTTGCCCTGGCCACCCCGTTGTCAGACGCGGCCACAGCACTATTGCAGTTAGCTCGAAAGTGTGTTAGTAATAGAATTACTCGTCATTAGAATAATATGTTATGTTGACTATAACGGAGCGACATGTTCACCTGTGTGACAAGCTCCTTAAATAAAGAGAAAAAAAAAAAAAAAAATATATTATTATTAAAGTCCGACCTACTTAGCGCCCGACTGGTAGAATTTCAAAAAAGGAGCATTTTCTCAATTGTTCATCAAGTGTTTTATTTGTATTGTGGGTTGGGGTGTAGCAAAGGGTACGCAGGACTTAAAAAAAATTCGTCGGTGGGTCATCATTATGATTATGACACATATTTTATATATTTCTATCGTTTAGACTACGCCAAAATAAGCATACTTTATATGAAAAAAAAATCTCTAAAATAAAAAATGGCCGAGATATTGGACCTCAAAATTGAAAAGTGTCTAATACTGAATCATTATAATACCCGTATCATCGAAACTGCTGAAGCCACGCGAAACCTATTCTACTCTTATTTCTAAGGCAGGTCGGTGTAGGTACGACGACGAGCGAAGCGAGGAGGAGTGTTAGGTTGAACCCCGACCCTACAGCGCGCGAGCCGAGCGAGCGAAGCGAGCGTGCCGTGGTAGCGGCCGGCGAAGCGCCAGTACCGACTTTTTTTTGAATTTATAGTTTTCCGAATATTAAAAAAAAATGTATTCCTAAAATATGTATACGCCCATCATTCCAAAAATATGTATACAACTCCTACATGTGTCATAATAACATCCCACCATCGAAAAGTCCTGCGTCCCCTTTGCTACACCTCGACCGTATTGTGTGATAGTTATTTGCCATTCAAAAATATTTTTTGTAATATGAGACGGACAGGGATTGTAACCCGGTTAATTTTGCCGTAGCGGTTAGAGCCAGATTTTGAGAGCCTAACCCATAATAAAGGTTACGCTCGCAAGAACACCGCTCTCCCCGGAGCGTATGTCGGAGCGCAAACAGGGAACGAAGTACCATTTACCGGTTAGAGAGCGCTCTCTCCGTGTACGGGTGAACGACCGCTCGCTGGCTCGCTAGAGTCGCAAGCTTATACAGGATTAGTTGGCTATATATATAGACGCTTGAGTATTATTACTATTTATTTATACTTTATTGCCCAATATAAAAAAGTAAATGGCGGACTTAATGCCATAAGGCATTCTCTACCATTCAACCATTGGGCTAATATAAACATTTGGTGCAGGCATTTAAATTATTAGTATTAGATTCGATTTTACTAAGTAAGTACCCAAATTTACCTAAGTATTTATACTGTTCATATATTGACATTGTACTGTAGTAAGTAATAGTGGCGGAGCGCCCGTCCAAGCCGATTCCCACCGGCCTTCCTAAAATTTATTTTTAGGCAAGCCTATAGTTAAAAACTCTTAACTCATTCATAACTTATTTTGTTCCGGGTTGCCCATCGGAAATTTTCAAGCGCCGCCACTGGTAGGTAAGGACTTACATAAAACATCAAGTATGATTTGCGAAACATTGTATAAGTACTTAAGCCCCTGCTATCCGGTCGCCAACACGCCACTCCGACCGAGCGACCTTGGTCGGCACCGACCGCTGTAGTATGAAATTTAGCTCCAAACAACTGTCTACACGGTTGGTGCGGAACAAGGTCGCCCGGTCGGAGGGGCGTGTTGGCGACCGTCTATCAGGGGCTTAAGAAATTTAGCTCCAAACAACTGTCTACACGGTCGGTGCGGACCAAGGTCACCCGGTCGGAGGGGCGTGTTGGCGACCGTCTAGCAGGGGCTTTACACCAATTTGTTCGACAAAATGGTAAAATGCCCTATCGCAAACTTAACGTGCATAGGTAGTAGGTAGGTAGGTACTTATCCAAATAATTAGTGAGCCATTAGCTACCTGTGACGTAAGTAGGGACCAAAAAAATATAATGAGTTATATATTTTTTCACACCTCTCATTCAGAAAAGTAAGTTTTGGTCCCCGACGAGAGGGAGCAAAATGCTACTTTTCTGTTCAAGCTACTTTTCTAATTTATTCATTGGCTTGTAGCATTTACGCAATGTGCCAATAGAATCTTGATAAAATAATCGATTGTAATTTCATCGTAATCGACAAACGTATATATATATATATCATCATCATCATATCAGCCGAAAGACGTCCACTGCTGGACATAGGCCTCCCCCAAAGAGTGCCAAAATGACCGGTCCTGCGCCACCCGCATCCAGCGGACTCCCTACCCACGCCGCGCCTTCCGGTACGTGGTCGCCACTCGAGAACCTTTCCGCCCAACGGCCATCGATTCTACGTGCAATGTACGTACCTATATATATATATAAAGGATATTTTTTTTGTTTTTTTCTTTTTTGGTTCTTTTTTTTTGTTTTTTTCTTGTTTTTGTTTTTATTTGTTTTTTTTGTTTTAGTTTTTGTTGTTTTTTTGTTTTTCTTTTAGTTTTTTTGTTTTGTTCGTTTTTTTTGTTTTTTTGTTTTTGTTTTTTCTTGTTGCTTGATTTTGTTTAAATTTTTTGCCTTTTTTTTGTATTTTTGTTTTTTTTTTTCGTTTTTTGTATTTTAGTTTCGTTTGGTTTTTGTTTCGCTTTTTAGTTTCGTTTTTTTTTGTTATTTTTTGTTTTTGTTGTTTTTTATTTTTGTTGTTTGTTTTGGTTTTTTTGCTGTTTTTTTTACTTTTTTGTATTTTTGTTCGTTTTTGTTTTTCTATTTTTTTTTGTATGCGTTGTATTTTTTTATTTTTTTGTATTTTTTTTGTTTTTTTTTCTTTTTTGTTTCGTTTTTTTTGTTCTTTTTTTGATTTTTTGTTGTTTTTTATTTTTTTTCTGTTTTTTTTGTTTCTTTTTTTTTGGGTTTGTTCCTTTTAGTTAGTTTTTTTTAGTTTTTTTGTTTTTGTTATTTTTTCTTTTATTTTGTTCTTTTTTTGTTATTTTTTGTTGTTTTTTTTTTGTATTTTTTGCAAATGTTTCCTCATAGTCTATGTGAAAATTTACGTGTTACTAAGGAGCAAAATTATTTTCGTCTTGGGCGTTAACACTTGAATCCCTCACTACGCTCAGGATTCAATACACCGCCCTCACCGTAAATATACTATTTAGCTCACTTGTGTACAAATAACTATAGTATAGTCACTTACTATTACTAATCAAAATCATATACCTACATAACGCACATTACATGTAGGTAATGTATGGAAAAATATTCAAATATCGAATACCGATGGTTGCGAACAGTCTCAACTAGGTTATACTTAGATACATACATTACATACAACATACAAAAGGGGCATTTCGTTTGTTTTTATCTATAGGCACCTACCTAAACCTTTGAAGTCACTTTGTAAAAAAGTATAAGTTAGTTACCTGCCTACCTTTATTTTGGTTCAACAACCTTCAACTAGGCATTTTGATGTGTGCTAATTTCTATCATAATCACAAAATTGGTAGATGTAGTTCCTCTTTGTTCTGCCCATTTTAAGTAGGTGTTTACGCTGTACACTGTACAATAGTAATTTGTGTCACAAGGGAGCAAAATTGTATATTTACTGCGAGGGCGGTGTATTGAATCCTGAGCGTGTTGAGGGATTCAAGCGTTAACGCCCAAGACGAAAATAATTTTGCTCCTGAGTGACACATGTAACTTTTCACACCGACTATGAGGAAATACTTTGCAAAAAAACAAAAAAAAAACATAAACAAAACAAAAACAGCAAAAAAATAACAAACAAAACAAAAACAAAAGAAATGCAAAACAAAAACAAAACAAAAAAAACAAAAACAGCAAAAAACTAACAAACAAAACAAAAACAAAAGAAAAGCAAAACAAAAAAGAACAAAAAAACAACAAACACGAAAAAAATAACGAAACAAGGAACGAAAAAAAAACAAAAAAACGAACAACAAAAAAAAATTAACCAAAAAAATAGAACAAAAATAAAACCATAAAAACACCAAAAAACAAAAAAAAAACAACAGTAAATACAAAAAAAACTAACAAAAAACAAACTAAACTAAATAACGAACAAAACAAAAAAAAAACAAAAAAACATCAAAAAACAAAAAAAAAACTAAATAAAAAACAAAAAGAAAACAAAAACAAAGCAAAAACAGAACAATACAACAAAAACTAAAAAATACAAAAAAAAAACTAACAAAAAATCCATCGAAACAAAAAAACTTAAAATGAACCATACCAAACTAAAAAAAACAAAAAAAACGAAAAAAAAAAAACAGCCTAAAAAAAGCGAACAAAAGCAACAAACGAAACAAAAAAAAACAAAAAAAAACAAAAAAAAACGAACAAAAAAACAAACTAAAAAACGAACAAACAAACGAAATAAAAAAACAAACAAAAAAAAACTAAAAATGAACCATAACTAAAAAACAAACTAAAAAAAACGAACAAAAATAAAAAAAAACAACAAAAAAACACCAAAAAACAAAAATCCTAAAAACAGCGAACAAACGAAACAAAAAAAACAACAAAAATACAAAAAATAACAAAAAAACAAGAAAAACGAAACAAAAAAACAAACGAAACAAAAAAAAACAAACAAAACTAAAAAAAGAACAAAACAAAACAAGAAAAAACAAACAAAAAGAACAAAAAAAACAAACAAAAATAACAAACAAAAAATTACTTATTAAGTCGATTATTTTATTAAGATTCTATTGGCACATCGCGTACGAGTAAATGCTACAAGCCAATGAATAAATTAAAAAAGTAGCTTGAACAGAAAAGTAGCATTTTGCTTCGGGGACCAAAACTTACTTTTCTGAATGAGAGGTGTGAAAATTTTATTTCAATATTTTTATCGTCGAAAGTAGGAGCGGCGAGCAGAAAACTAGGGCGTCAGCATCGGCGGAACACGAACGAATTCATCGAATAAACAGAGTAGGTAGCTACAATGTAGCTAGGTACCTACGCAGCGCCCCGCAACGAAGCGGCGGTCATTGATCCCGTTTCGCAGCACGGAGTGAACGGTTAGAGAGCGCTCCGAAATAAGGCTCCCAAATCAAATAGTTCGAACGGAACCTAATCAATTAACCGGTTCTGTAACCGGTAAATTTGTAACCGGTTACAATCCCTGGAGACGGATCAAGGAAATTGTCTCATTCGCCGTCCTAACCACAAAACGTAAGTGAGGAAACTGTTTATATTTTTCAAAAATAATTGACGCAGCTGACAAGTCTGCAACTTTTTTCTGGTGCTAAGGAAGGTTATTCCTATCACCAAAAAAATAATCAGGCATTTCTAAAATATTCATCCATTCCCCATTACCTGTGAAAATGAGCCCTTTTACTTTAAGTGTAAGCAGAAACAGAGGCCCTTTAAACAAAAGATTCATGCGAACCGTACAGTGAAACATGTCTGATTGGGATTTGTTTTCAGATCAAGAACGTAGGACGTCCAAATCCCTGGGAGAGATCAGAAGAACAGACTACGAGAAGGAATTAACTTCATATGGGTAACTATTATAATAGGGAACTTGCATCTTAATATTTCATTACGAAAATCAAAAGTATAATCCAGCATTAAAACAACTGTAGCATTAAAACTTTCTTATGATTTTTTTTCTGATGCTATATGCATTTGAAATCTGCACGCGCCGGCACCCCCCGAAAACGCTCTATATTAGGGGAGAGAGGGGATGGTTGACCAATTTTCAGCTTAAGCAGTTGTACATATTTTTCTTTAGAGTATATTAATTTGATACCGATTTCAGTTAATAGATATACTATTAATATAAGCTTTAGAAAAAAGTGGCAAAAATCACGATATTCATTACGGTATAGTGTACAGGCCGGATCTCGTAGAATAGGAAAAACTAGTCAACCTACCATCTCCTACCATCAACCATCTGGGGTAGGTTGACTTGTCAGATCTCTACGTATATCCGCATCGATAGAGTGCAATTTATTCGAAATTGAAATCCCATGTAAGTTCCCCATTAAATATAGCTATGGCTCTTTGCTTAGTTGCCAACGTCCAAAGAATAGGTATGCACCCTGAACGCTTTGACAGTAGGATTGTTTCATATTTCTGAGCGTATCGTTTCATTAGAGTAATCCTGTGTAGTAATGCTTGTAAATTGTACAGGCATTTTGTGACAATGTTTGGTTTTCTGGCAGTGAGCAGAAATCGCCAGCAGAGAAGATGGAAGCCACATTGCTGGCCATATCGCAGGAGCTGGCGCGCTGCCGCTCCCTACTCCTCAGCCAGAAGCCTGCGGAGGTGAAATATGAACACAAATAGGGTGAATATCTACCAGCGATGTGCAATGTGTTTTTGTTTATTTGATACCTTTTTTTTTTTTTTTCGTGGAGGAAACCTGCGTACCAGGTTCCCAATCATCGGGGGATGACTGGGTTATGTAGTATTTCTATCCACTAAAAACTCCACGGCGGCCGGCATCTGCGCTCTCATACGGAGGACTCCAGGATCTCATACTGAACGCACTGGAGCTCTCCTCGCGCCTCGCCACATTTGGCTCATCCTAGGATGATGATGGTCGCCTTCCCTGGGGTTTTTAGGTGAATGCCCCGGCCCCCGCCAGAAACACTGCGAACCCGATGACCCCCTTTAGTCGCCATCTACGACAGGCTGGGGAGACCGTAGACCTATTCTTGTCCGAGCCTACACGGTTATTTGATACCAAGCTGTCAAGCATACGTGGTGTCATGCAAATGTATGAAAACATATCTTTACACAGCACTGGTTGATATTAACTCTTAGACCCGTCTAGTACATGCTCTTTGCCCCATTTTCAAAGTAGTAGTATACCATAAACATTGAAAGTAAGTTATTTAATGGTTTCGCTCAGGAGTATAATAGTACACTACTACGAGTACCTACGCAGGTCGGGAAGGAAGGGATTGTTAGCCGAGTGTGATATATATATAGATGACCGAACGCAGCGGGGCCGGATAGTAAGTAATACGAGCCAGGCAATTTATAGTTTCAGCCAAGGTATGTAGGCATAATGATTTTCAAAAAAATATGTTCAGAATCTGGATATTATAAGAGGTCAATAGATAGTGGGGACTGCGCGATCGCATCAGAAATGAGGCTATCCGCAGCAGAACCAAGGTAACCCATATAGCCCTCCGAATTGCTAAACTTAAGTGGCAGTGAGCACATTGCACGTAGAACCGATGGCGGAAAGGTTCTCGAGTGGCGACCACGTACCGGAAGGCGCGGCGTGGGCAGGCCCCCCGCAAGGTGGACTGATGACATGGTAAAGGTCGCGGGAGTCCGCTGGATGCGGGTGGCGCAAGACCGGCCATTGTGGCACTCTTTGGGGGAGGCCTATGTCCAGCAGTGGACGTCTTTCGGCTGATATGATATGATGAGATAGTGGGGTCAAGGATCTCTTGGCCAAAATGGGACTATCGGATAGTTTAGACTGTAGAATGTGTGGTGAGGAGGATGAGACTATGGAACACTTATTGTGTGAATGTCATGCCCTTGCCAGACAAAGAACGAAGTACTTTGGTAACGGTTACCCGCAACCAAATGAATTCAAGGTGCTTCCGGCGAACTGCATCATCCGCTTTGTGGAAATGATGGAGCAAATGTTGAAAACAGGAGCGAATATAGTTCAGGCGGTGGACGGAGGCGAGAAATAATGAAGAAAGTTCTTGCTTTTGACTCCGTTTAGTATTTAAAAGTTTTACATAAAGTAAATAACGTATGTAGCTATCCGTTCGTTAGATGTTAAATTGAGAGTGGGGCGCGGTCCCGTCCGCGCTGGCTGGCTGCAGACGCGTGTGAGTGTGTGTGTGCCTTTGCTTGCATGGCATACATACGCTGGGCGTTAACATGTTGCCCCCCCCCCCTGGAACAACGTCCTGGTCTTCCACTGGCAGTGGGCATAGGCGATTGAAGGCGCGCCGGAGAGTTCCAGACGCGGTGAGTACGTCAGCCACACGGGTCTCGCCGTCATGGCCGGGGTAATGTTGTGTTACTCGTCCTGGTAACCATTGATTAGGAGGCAGGCGGTCGTCCTTAACGAGCACCATTTTTCCCATAGTAAGTTGTCCTCCATCTTTGGTCCATTTCTGACGTTTTTGTAGTTATGAAACGTATTAGCTGTAAAATCGGGTCCAAAAGTGCGCTTCAAGTCGCTGGGTTCGCATATAATGTGACAACGTGTGGATAGCAGCTGTTTCTGTACCCTGAGGAGATGGAAGCAAAGTGTTCATTCGTCCGATTAAAAAATGAGACGGGGTTAGGGCTGAAACTTTAAAATAGTGAACGGAGTCAAAATCAAGAACTTTCTTCATTATTTCTCGCCTCCGTCCACCTCCTGAACTATATTCGCTCCTGTTTTCAACATTTGATTTTTAAAGGAGAGGGCAAATGCAGAAAAGATCCCACTGGGTCTAAGTGCATCCGAAAGGGCCCTCACCTAGGTAAGATAATATAATAGAATAGAATAGAATAGATTTATTTATTTCAGACATTTTTTTTGTAGATCCATATATTGTTAGTATACTCTTAACCTTAGGTATTAGCCTGTTACTTAGATCAAAATTTTGCGACCGATTTAATTTGACCGATCCAATGCGCCAACATAGGGCAGTCGTATCTGTCGGCAATGACACTCAGAATGCTGTTGATAAGGTAAAGATAAGATAAGAATATTAAGTACATATAAGAAAAAAACCGGACAAGTGCGAGTCAGACTCGCCCACCGGGGGTTCCGCACAAAATTATAAAAGTGTAGTTTTCAGATTTTTTCCTGTCGGTAGGTACTTGTTGTATAAGACGATCTTACCTACTTGCCAAATTTCATAGTTCTAGTTCTAGGTCAACGGAAAGTACCCTATACATTTTGATTGCATTGAGAGTGACGAAATTTACGTTTTTTGCGGCATAAACCCGTATCTTTTTGTATGTTAACTTAGAAGTTTGATTTTTTCACAGCTTTAAGGAACTGTAGACCTGGCCCCGTAGCACGGATGGCCTTATCACGCGATAAGTGATAGGGATAGAGCTGCCGTCCCTGGCTGACACCGTTCGATAGAATGAGACGACGCGTTTATCCTATCACTTATCGCGTGACGCCATCCATGCTACGGGGCCTGAGTATATGGTTTAATTTCAACTCGATATAAACGCCTTCCCGAGATAAAGGGCCTTGACAGACAGACGGACAATGAAGTGATCCTATAAGGGTTTCGTTTTTAGGGTTCCGTACCCAAAGGGTAAAATGGGACCCTATTACTAAGACTCCGTTAACCGTGATAGTTAGACAGGCAAAATTTTCACAGATGATGTATTTCTGTTGCCGCTATAACAACAAATACTACCAAAACAGAATAAAAAAAAATTTAAGGGGGCTCCCATACAACAAACGTGATTTTTTTGCCGTTTTTATATCCTCCGCAGTCCGTCCGTCTGTAACCAGGCTGTATCTCATGAACCGTGATAGTTAGACAGTTGAAATTTTCACAGATGTTGTATTTCTGTTGCCGCTATAACAACAAATACTAAAAAATAATAAAATTCATATTTAAGGGGTCTCCCATAAAATAAAAAAATAAAAAATAAAAATCGTTTATTTCAGACCAGATACGATCCATAGAGAGTTAGTAAGAGTTAGTTAGTTAGTAAGTACAAAAAATATAAAATAACAATAACTAAATTATAACTATGTTAGTACGTTATTTAACAAAATTTATTATTTATTTGGCCTTCCCAATAACCACCTGCGACCAGTACATGGTAAGCGGACAGTTGAGACGCTCTGCCAGCTCCTTCAGAAGGCTGTTGTTGCTGCATCGCACTCGCCTTAAAAGTGAGGTTCTTTTTCGCCTTATGGCAAAATGGAAAAAAGTATGCGCCTCCGCAAACATACCCGACGCACTACAGTGCCCATACAACACACGTGATTTGTTTGCTGTTTTTATAGATAATGGTACGGAGCCCTTCGTGCACGAGTCCGACTCGCACTTGGTTTTTGCTTTCGAAGTATGGAACCCTAAAAACAAGTAAAATTCTAAATCTAAGGTTCAGTAACAAATTGCGCGGGCAGGTGACGAACGCGCCAGCAATTTCCAAGCACGCCTGCAATTTCCTATCAAACCCCATTACCGACCTGTAAAGTCGTGACACCCGTTACCGCTGCCAAACATTGTTGCGGGTGACCCGTTACACTGTTTGGCAGTCTATTTTCGCCAACACAAGATCTACATATCTGAGCATATTTAATAAGCTTCCACCTACAATATCAGACCTACCATTTAGTAAATTCAAGACTGCTGTCTTTAAGTGGCTTTCTAAGTATAATTTCTACCTACTCGCTACAAGAATATTTTAATCATAAGGATAATTTGCAATGAATGAATTTGACATGTTAATTATTTATTCTGTATATCGATTCTTATTTAATCGACTTAGTGTTGTATATGTATAGAAATTGTTTGTATTCGAATGTTACTCATATTATTCAATTGTGTTGTGATGTATTATTGTGTCCTATTATTTTGCATGCCTACTCTAATAAGGTATGAATATTACTGATTCAAAAAATTGTCTTCCACCTTCAAAATAGTACGTAATGTTCAGCAAATAAATAAATTTCAATTTCAATTTCATGTTTGAGAAAACCAAATCACACTTGACAGGCAATCCCTTCCTTGTCGGTCTTTGTGAGAAAAGGGCATATTTCGTGGGTGTTTTGGAGGTTAATTTTGGAAAGTTCGGTAAGAAAAAAGCTCCCAAGAAAAAGTTTTACACTCCTGCCTATTTATTGTATTGAAGTTCAGTTGATTGCATTTATTTTAGTTGAGTTTCTAGTCGTTATTTACGTTGTCAATTTTAATGTTGAGTTGTTTTAAAATAATTATGTTATTCCTTATAGGATTGTATTAAGTAAAGTTAATTTTAAATATAAAATATCATTTTCATATTGCCTAGTATATAAGTATTATTGTTTTAATATAAATCATTATCTACTTCCACAAGTAATAAATTGTTTCTAAAATCATGGAGTTTCATTTTGGTGTCAATTTATCCTAACCTGAATTCCACATGTAGTTGAAAGAAGGGTAGACAACAGCACATACAAAATCCGGGATTTGGCGTAGGGCAAACTAGACCGTATTGCGATCACGATTTTTAACTTCACCTAAAAGCTACTGTTAAATATCAAATGATATTTCAAACATTCTTGAGTTTTTTTTTAAAAACCCAGTGTATTGAGCGGGGGTTCGAACCCACGGCCTTCAGATTAACCTTTTCGACGCCAACGACGCAAATATCCGCAACGCAGGTTCAACGTCAACGACTGATATATGCGTCATCGAGACCAGCGCGATAGCAACCTTCTTGCATTGACATAAGGTTTAACTCCTCACTAAATGTCTGGTTGATTTGGCGTTTGGTTGACAACTTTAATCTTTTACAGAGCTTTGAAAAGAATAAAAGTCGGCTTGAAGTTGGCTTGATGTCCTTATTTAAATAATAAAATTCGCCTGCATAGATCTTAGTTAAGTACTTCCTTTCACAGCAGAAAGATGCCGCTACCGGCTCTGACTACCGCGAATGCCTACTACTCCGTAAAACCCCGGCCAAGTCTCGTATCGACGGCATCGTCATGCCCACCTGCTTATTCATAATGCATATTGTGTCTGTCGTGTTTGCCGATGAGGTGAGTTCCTTGAAGTTTTAATGCCTTATAGACATTTTGGTTCCAACTGCCCTCAAGAACCCTGCTTAGTTAGAGTAATAAATAGGTACCTATGTGAGTGTGGTGACAATAACAACGTAAAATTATAGCACCACCGAGCTGATCTGATGATGAAGACAGAAAAGACAGAAAAGAGTAGCCCGTTGTGTTCAGGCTCATTACTCCCTTCTCAACGAGAAGCTGATGATTATGCAAAAAAGTACCTATTCGCCAATAAAAGCTTGTAGGTACCAAACATTCAATTTTACGATGTATAAAGACTCCCTTTGATCTACAATTCTACACCTGACTGCAGGCAGTACTGGGTACCCACGACACCCACCTGATGCTGACATGGCATTTCGCGGACTGCAAGCCCATCGTGGTCCCACTAAACGCCGACCGCGTCGTCCACTTCGACTTCTCCACGCAACAGGAAGTGCAGATGACCAGGGAGGTCGTGGACTATTTGAAGAAGGTAGGTCTGCCTACTAGCTGCTGACTTCAGGCGGTCCTAGTGGCCCACGACACCCAACTGATGCTAACGTGGCCATTCGCGGACTGCAAGCCCATCGTGGTCCCACTAAACGCCGACCGCGTCGTCCACTTCGACTTCTCCACGCAACAGGAAGTGCAGATGACCAAGGAGGTCGTGGACTATTTGAAGAAGGTAGGTCTGCCTACTAGCTGCTGACTGCAGGCGGTCCTCGGAGACCACAATACCCACCTGATGCTGACGTGGCAGTTCGCGGACTGCAAGCACATCATGGTTCCTCTGGACGCCGACCACGAAAAGAGAAGTCGATTCTCCACGCAACACGAGGTGCAGATGACCTGGGAAGTGGTGTACTATTTGAAGAATGTAGGTCTACCTTTTTTTTAACGGAGTGGAAATGCTCTTACGCATCCCCCCAGCCTGGGTAAGCTATAATGGGGGGTATGTAGGACTCTCACCCTCCAGCCAACTCTGTTTAAAGAGAATGGGGAGGGAGTCTACCCACTAAACCCACTCCGGCGTTTTCGTCCCTGCCATTAATGGGGGCGCAGTGGGATCGCGAGCATTCTACCACAACGCCCCCCGAAGGTAGGTCTACCTACTAGCTGCTGGCTGCAGGCGGTCCTAGGAGCCCACAACACCCACCTAATGCTAACGTGGCAGTTCACGGACTGCAAGCCCATCGTGGTCCTACTAAACGCCGACCGCGTCGTCCTCTTCGACTTCTCCACGCAACAGGAAGTGCAGATAACCAGGGAGGTCGTGGACTATTTGAAGAAGGTAGGTCTACCTACTAGCTGCTGACTTCAGGCGGTCCTAGGAGCCCACAACACCCACCTGATGCTGACGTGGCAGTTCGCGGACTGCAAGCCCATCGTGGTCACACTAAACGCCGACCGCGTCGTCCACTTCGATTTCTCCATGCAACAGGAAGTGCAGATGACCAGGGAGGTCGTGGACTATTTGAAGAAGGTAGGGCTACCTACTAGCTGCTGACTGCAGGCGGTCCTAGGAGCCCACAAGACCCACCTGATGCTGACGTGGCAGTTCGCGGACTGCAAGCCCATCGTGGTCCCACTGAACGCCGACCGCGTCGTCCACTTCGACTTCTCCACGCAACAGGAAGTGCAGATGACCAGGGAGGTCGTGGACTATTTGAAGAAGGTAGGTCTTCCTACTAGCTGCTGACTGCAGGCGGTCCTAGGAGCCCACAACACCCACCTGATGCTGACGTGGCAGTTCGCGGACTGCAAGCACAACATGGTTCCTCTGGATGCCGACCACGACAAGAGAAGTCGATTCTCCACGCAACACGAGGTGCAGATGATCTGGGAAGTGGTGTACTATTTGAAAAAGGTGCTACCTAGCTGCTATAAAAATAATTATTTTATGTTTTTTGTTAGAGCGAGAAATCAAATCCAACTTCAGATGAAAAATCAGCGTTGTTAGACATTATATTTAACAAAATCGATGTACTCGTAAAATGTCAACGGTTTAGATTGTCATGCATAATCCGTAGTTTACGTACTCTTGCTACTCCAGCGGAGTCACCAGCACATTGCTGATACTAGGTATGAGGATTTGTGTTGACCGCTAGAGATAAATGTAGGTCCCTCACTCCCAAGTAAACACAACTCGGGAGCGCTGGCAACCTTACTAATCACCAGGAACACATCTCATACCTACCTACAACAAGTAATAGTGTTCCTCCACCATACAGGACACCGCAGCCATAATAACACGTCTACTTGCTCCGTAGATAATATGTAATGTGTTCCTGGTGGTGAGTAAGGTCGCCAGAGCTCCCAAAAATGCGGTTTGTTGAATCAATATAAGGTTGGCATGCGCTTATCCGTTTCATGCTCATTGCTCTAAAGTGGCAAGCGTGCACACTGCACAGGCTACTTGACTCCTTACCAGCAGGTTCGTCGTATATTTGTCAATCAATCATTCTTATTATTTAGGAGGACCTGTTGATAATGATTAGCGAGATGGACAACGTCAACAATAATATTGCTTCCTGCGTGCTGCCGCTCCGTCAAGTATTGCTGAATATCAACGACAGTATCAATTTATCTTTACCATTGGTAAGCCTTTCCATTTTAATAAATATGCAATACCTAGGTGGTTCTGAGTATACTAGGAGAGAACATATGTATGCTAAGATCTACTCAAAATAGGAGAGAGTGGAGAGACACGGTGGGCCACCGGATACGGAACGACAGCTTCTTTTTAAACATCTTATGAGCGAAATTTAGGGGCCAGAGAGGCAAGTGAAGGATAAAGTTGCTGTCGAATCGAAAAAGGAAGTCAAGAGGAGAGTGAATGGATAGAGGAGAGTGGCGAATTACACCACCGACAAAAGCAAAGCTCTTAAGTGATGATGAGGTGATTTTGATCCACTGTTTGTAAAACCATACCATCACCTATTCCTGTACATTGTTGTTGGTCCCAAACAGACATTTGAACCTCATGCATCATCAATAAAACACATTTGCAGATATGTATTTTGATTGTCATTTCAACGCAATCACATTGTCACGGCCAAATTACTGAGGAGCATAAACTATAGCATGGTTGGTATTAGGTTTAGACCCTAGGAATAATATATTCCTTTGCCATTCTTCTAAAGAACATGCAGGTCTATTAGTTACAAAGAGATGTATCTACTCGTACTTGCCTATTTTTGCATGTAGTCAAAGTTCCCTCCCTCCCTCCGCACGCGCAAACAAGCAAATAAATACAACAAACCACACCACCAATAATAGAAGACCTCGACACGGTCGTGTCTCGCCTCGTAGAGATCAGGGGATCCTTGATCAGGGCGATCAGGGGATGCTGGCTGGAGACTTTATGTGCTTGCGCCACGTCCAATGGGTCGTCCAGAACCGTTCAGCCATATTTATACTTATTCTGGCCCTTCGTGAACGAGATGGAAGAACACGTAATAACGGTGATGACGCAATGTTTAACTGTTCAAACAAATACCTGCCTTATTCGTTCTAGAACACTAAAACGCATATTTTTCTTTTCTTGAAACTGTTCTAGAAACTCATCATGGATTTCAACGCCTGATTCCATCAATTACCATGTTATTCTCTGACACAGAAAGCCGGTCCTTATTTGAGGAACGCCGCACCCACTTCTAACACTGGCGACGATGTCGGTGTGCTTGACATGTGGTGTATGCTGTCTTGCGAAGAAAGGCAGCTGGCTGCTATTAATCAAACTATTGCCCAGGTTGTAAACTCTTCATTCTTTAGTCTTTTTTTTAAGACTGACCAGTGGGACTAGAGTCAACTAGATGGTAAGCGACAACAGATCCTAAGATTGAGCTCACTGGTTCAGTAAAAGCGTATTTACTCCTGTTTTGAAGGCACCTAGATCATAATTGTCAGGAAATACATCTGTATTTCCTGACAATTATGATGTTGAGGAAACAAGAGGCAAGTGCACTGTAAGCACCTATACTAAGTAATATTATAAAGTTAGTGGGTTCGTAGCTTGAAAGTTAATACGCTTGTTTGTAGGGAGAGGAAAATGTTTTAAAATTTAGTGTTAAGTACACACATTGTTGTCAGTTTCAAAAGAAGTTAAGTATCCATATCTTACCAAAAATAAAAATAGTCGCGATTACGTTACTGCTCTGGAATTTAGGGACCTGCGTTGAACGTATAAGTATGCAACAGTAGGTATAATATAATAATTTAACAAATAAAATGGTTTGTTCGTTAACAGTAATCGAACAAAAAATTTAACAGTACACTGAAAATCAGAAAAACCCTTTCAACGCTGAGCAGCCAAAAAAAAGGAATCCAAGCGCAGACACCGAAGCTAGTCAGCAGAAATTTGCAACAAGACAGGTATGGCCTCGATCAATCTGATCAGCAACTTTTTATGATAGGTACATCAAAAACGCTCTGTTAGATATTCGATATCGTTAACGATTTTATGTGGTCAAACAGCGTTATTTTTTGATCTTAGTTTTAGCTCAATCATGTATGTAGAAATGTTTAAAATATAAAGTGCCATACGGATACTTCCGTGTGGTTTTCTGTTGTCCATGGATCACAGATCCGAGATATAAAGAATTTAGGTTGAATTTTCAATATCAACTGAGTCGATGCGATAAATTTATTTTCACGTGTGACTGATGAGAATTTCTGTTGACCCAAGATAGTTGTTTCGGAGACTTTTCATGATTCAGGGATACATTAATTTTGTACTGGCCAATAACAATACTATGTTTCTCGTTACAGGCTTCGTTTCAGCGTCATAAATTCATGGTGCCAAGTGACGAAGCTTCAAGTCCCCGGGACGCCAAAAATAGTTTAGAAGTAAGTACCTATGCATTTACATTAATTTCTCATACGTTAATAACAATAATAACGCTAAAAGGCCATTTACATGGTGAAATTTTCATTACATTGCGGGGCTGCGGGCTAGGAAAACACGATGAATTCAATCAAACCTGAAATGTAATAAGTTTCTGTCAAAAACATAATTTTTGGTACAAGCTTTTATTGCCGACTGTACTTATCTGTATACCGTCATCCACTACTCATTGAGACGATTCTAATGAGCCCAAACTCAACGGGGTGACGTCGGTTAAGTACTAATTCCCATGGCCACCTTTTGTCTCCATCATCAGATCAGCTCGATGGTAGGTACAGTCAAGGAATTTAATTTCCAACCCACCTAAGGTTCAATATCGTATAGCAAACCGTCACCATTAGAGCTAGCTAGAGCACGGCGGCGTTACTTTGACATATCGCATGTATTGTGTTTTGTTAGTAACTAGGCAACAGATTATTCCCCGAATTCTTATTTTTTTTTGTATTTGCTACCTATATTATGTTAAACGAAACGTCAAACCAGATGTCAACCAAATCAAAACTGTCTTTGGCAAAGGCCCCTGAGGCTGCCACTTCACTTATAACTAACTAACTAACTACGTTAACATGGTGAACTGTGGTGAACTGAACTTTTGAACGTGTTATCTCATGAATCCCTATTATTTCCTGGTGTAACTCCACTATTTGAGCTCTTAATAGTTTGCGGTTAGCGGAAAGCATTTTATTTTTCAAATGAATAACGTGAAATTTATTTTACAATTGTCTCGATTGACACTGACACATGACAAATGTAGAAAAAAAGCTAATGTGAACTTTTCGCAAAAAGGTTATCTGTAATGTGAAGTGATAAATAATACGTATTGACATTTCAATACTATTAAAAAAAAATCGACCTTATTGCATTGCGAATGTCTAACGACATTTTAAAGAAATGGGTAGGGAATTAAGTTCCTTGACTGTACTGTAGAGGTCGTCTATGCAACCTCTACAGTGCTGGCTGGACAGCACTATTCAGAATTCAAATCAAGCTGCCTGGAAGTCTATAAATAGAAGAAGAGTTGAAGACGCTAGCAGTCGCCTCCGAGGCTTTGGCCTCCGGGCCACGCTACTCGTACTTCTCGCCAAGATCTCTGATAAATGTATTAACATTCTATCGTGTCTTCGTCTACCTCTGAGTACCTTCCCTACAAGTACCATACCTAATATTGAATTGTCATCCGAACTATACCTTTACCCAAAATATCAGCTCAATCGGTTCAAGATATTTGCTTCAAAATTGAGTTGCAAGATTCCACCCAAACAAACATAAGTTCATCATCATCATCATCATCAACATGAGTTAGGTACCTACATACATACATACACAGCAAGTTAATAGAAAGCTTTTAAAATAAAATTGCACCTTGTAAATGAGCCTTTTTCTGAGAATAATTCCTACTCGTAGGTATTTAGGTATATCAACCATAATTTGACTGGCCGGTAAGCGTTTAATATTGCGCCGGCAGCTGAAATCCCATACAAAGATGTCAAATTTCCTATGCAATCAGATTTTAACAGAAATACGAGTATCGTAATGTTACCGATGGTTTGAAACACCCGCATGAAACGGTCACAGTAAAGTCTGTCAATCAAAAGCAAACAAATAAAAACACTTACCTATTCACTAAACATCTTTTAGTTTTTACAAGCTTTCTATTAAGGGGATCCCATACGCCAATGACCTTCGATCTAAATCCCTTAGTTTTCTAATGTTTTTTGTAGCTTATCATATTAACAACAACAGCTTTAAGCAATATAGTATCCCACATTTATTTCAAACATCACTGTCTTCGAGATATTTGGCATCAAAGTTGAACAATTTTAGACCAAAAAACAGGTTTTCTGACCATAACTTTTGTGTCAATTAGTTTAAAACGAAAACCGTACACAGGTTTATAGAGACATCAGAGACGAACCCAAATATGTAGATTTTGTATATGTTAGATCTTTAACAGCAATTTTATAACAAAAAAGGTGTTTTTTTAGACAATGTTTAAAATAATCATAAAAAAATAACTATCCATTTCTTTCAAAATGTGGTACACCAAAAAGATTAAAGACTGAAGAATCGATAGCCGCTTGCCTTATAATTATATCTATAGTGCAAAAGTATTTGTATCGATTCAAAACTAGTCAAAAATCGAAGAAAACCTCGGGTAGCCCCTTAACTTGCAATGTATGTACCTAACTATGTATAGGTATCCATAACGCTGGGATGCATAATGAGGATAGCTTCCCAATTTTGAACCTCCAAAGTCGCAATCATGCTATGTATATCCGCAGTAGACTTGAATTCGGAGCAGTAGTGTGGGATCCACATGAGATTAAAAAACCGGCCAAGTGCGAGTTGGACTCGAGCACGAAGGGTTCCGTACCATTATCCATAAAAACAGCAAAAAAAATCACGTTTGTTGTATGGGAGCCCCCCTTAAAAAAATATTTTATTTTGTTTTTAGTATTTGTTGTTATAGCGGCAACAGAAATACATAATCTGTGAAAATTTCAACTCTCTAGCTATCACGGTTCTTGAGATACAGCCTGGTGACAGACAGACGGACGGACGGACGGACGGACGGACGGACGGACGGACGGACGGACGGACAGACGGACACCGAAGTCTTAGTAATAGGGTCCCGTTTTACTCTTTGAGTACGGAACCCTAATACAGCACAATGATGGAGAAAATCCAAAAGAAATTCGCCAGGCATATCTACAAGCGACGATACGGATACTATCCGTTCATGTACCCGTCCCTGTTTGTTTCGGGCATGGCCGGCCTTCACACGCATGAGACTCGAAGATTTTTTTTTACATATAGTGCACTATTACCAGCTGCTAAATAATAGAGTAGACAACGCGTCCGTGTTGGAACGAATGGGCCTGCAGGTGCCGCGAGTTTGCTGATAGTATTGGTGTGTTCTGTAGAAATTTATCGCATAACAGTGTTAAGATTTAAACTTGTTTCTTGTTAAAGATTTTTATGATTTTTATTTAGTTTTTGTTCATTGTTTTATAAGTTTTATAACGTTACCTTATGTTTTAAATTTCGCATAAGTGTGTGTAAATTTCTATAGTTATGTAATTTGTAGGTACCACATAAGTGATTTGGTGTTACACTGTTAACTTATGTTTGAATTAATAAAAATTCTTATTCTTCTTATTCTTATGTATGTCGTATGTAATGTAACTATTTTTGTTCGGGTGAAATCTTGAAGCAGATATCGTCAACCGATTGAGCTGAAATTTTGCGTAAAGGTATAGTTCAGATGACAATTCAATATTATGGTACCATCGAGCTGATCTGATGATGGAGACAGAAGGTGGCCATGGGAATTCAGTACTTAACCAGAGTAACTCCGTTGAGTTTGGGCACAGAATAGATATAGAATCGTCTTAATTAGTAGTTGATGACGGTATACTGAAAAGTACAGTCGGCAATAAAAGCTTGTACCAAAAATTTAATTTTTGACAGAAACTTATTAGCTTACAAGGGGCGGCTGATAAGTTCTAAGCCTAAAGCATAAAATGAAAGAAACGTTGAAGTTCAAAGTACAGTAGGTACACATTCAGTTACATCCTGGGGTTACCACCACATTAAGGCCTGGTATTCCTGCGAGAGTATAGGCATTAAGCGCTGTCCCGGCCGCCCGTGAAATACTTCGCGCGGACGCAGCGGCTGTGAACTCGCATGACCCGAGCGTCACAGTATAGACATATAACTGATGCAATTATTATGATTAAACTTTTTTCAATGCATTTATTATGATCTTTTTATGTATATTTCCTCTTATTATTATTAATATATGAAACAACCAACCTTGCCGATTGGTTTCGGACAACTAAATTTTGTAATCGACTAATTAGTTGGACTATTTTCTCGCGACTCATGTTAGAAGCAAATTGAATAGAAAACCGCGGTACGGCTATATTGTTGACAGACTGATTAGGACATCTTAACGGATGTTTAAAAATAAAATAGTCATGTATTACTCACGATATTTTGACCATTTCTAAGGAGTGAGATTTCCGTTCTTACAATTATTTTGCTACTAAAGTAGTGCATCTCTCTGAAATTCTGAAAGTATGAATTTATGAAGTATGAGCCTTACATCGAATAGCGGCTGATCGACCAACTCGCTACCGGTCCAATATATTGGCAATAGCGGTAATAAATAAAATATGTATATTATTTGATATAGTTGAATGTAGAATGACGCAAGGAAAATGTACAATAGTTAACGTTCAGAGTGGAAGAGGTTTAACCTTTTGACAGCTAAAGACGGCTGTGGGCGCGGACGGAAACTCGTACCACTGAAGCCACGGACGGCCACAGGCGCGCTTAACGTTTGCGTTAATTTTATGTAATAAAAAGCTTTCCATGTAACTTGACCCATTTTTTTATAGTATATGATACCTACGTACATTAATTTTGACATGACAATATTCATAAATATATATCAGAAGTTTCATTTTATTAATATTTTGTCTGGCTATGTTTGATTGAAGTATTTTGCGTAGCTCTGTGAGCTAAGAGCGGCCCTCCACGCGTCATAGGGATGTGCCCATGTGCCATTTTATTATTTCGTTTACTGCATTTTGTTTTTTTTGTGTGTTGATTTTTATATATATAGTTGTTGTCAAAATGTTATGTATCACTAAATTAAAAAAAAAACCGTTTAATTAAATAAATTCGTTTCAATTTAACTAAACCACTTATTTGTAACCATATTTTTTGTATGAATTCGTTACCGTATTTCATTTATTTTGATAGTGGAATGTCTGTCTCTAATTTACTTACAGTGCCAGAAACTCCCCTCTAGGGACTTCTACTTCGAGACTAGTTTTGTGTTTTGCAACCAGTCGTTGTCAGTATATGCTGTACGTCATTAAATTGAATGCCTAGGGGCGGATATTAATGGAGGACTGTGTTTGTATGGGAATCCATGCTCTCGAATAACCTTTATAACAAAACAATGCTTATAATGTTATCTTTATATGAGCCAGGCATATTATTCGGACACTAACTGTACAACCGTGGTAGTATAGCTTAATTGAAGCCTTCATATTTAGGTTTCTTTAATTTCTTATTCGAGGTAAACACGTATTTAGATAATAAACGAAAAAAAGAAGGTACCTAGCTGCAGTTCTCACTCATTTTGGCAATTTAAAAAGTACTGCTTGGTAATCAAACTTTACGGTCTATGCCATTAAACCTAATAAACCGAACTTCATTGTTCTAAAGCAGATCCAAATAATCCTTATCTGTTATCTTCGCCGACCTATGGTATTTTACCGCTGAACGAAAATATTAGGCCGGTGGAAGGGGTCTTAAATATGTAGAGGAAGACATTCAATATTGCTTGTTAGTGCAAATATGGAGTTATTTAATATGGTATTGAGCTCGTTAGTTAGAAGTTAGCAAAGGTTTCTACGCTACCATGTATTATTAAAACTTCGAAAACGAATCTGAATTTATGAATCAAAATCAGCAGAATTTCTTCACAGACAGTATAGGTATACTATAAATGTAAAATATTTTTAATGACCACACGTTGAAAACTAAATAGACCTCGTAGATAATAAACAACATGCAGATGTCTCATTCAATAGAACGTGTTATTTTTAGAAGATGCGTCGGTACTTGCACCAAAATGCAACAAACAACTTCCAGGTACTTAAGTAGGATTATCCTATTGTTTTGTCACCACGTCACACTAAGAAGAGTTTTACTATTGACAGAGACGGCAAAATATTGATAATTTTTATGTCTAAGCTTAATTCAGTATCGTATAATTCAAAGTATTAATAATGCACCAAACCAACCTACTTTATTGTTTGCAACTTGTAAACACTGTAGTTTTTTGCTATTTGTCGTTACCAATATATCGTTATAATCATATTATGGCCCATAATATAGCATTGTCATTCAAGCATTTCAAATTAAACGTGTATACATAATTTTAGCTCAATCGGTTGAAGATACCTGCTTCAAAATAAGTCGTAAAATTCTACCCAAACTAACATAGTTAGTATGTTACAACATTCGAGTACCTCCAATGTTACATACATACGTACTTGTAGTTACATATTGCAAGATAAAAAATGCAAAAACGGGCGACTACGTAGTATAGATTTAATCGTAAAATTAAGTCGATTGAAACTAAAACTAATTTAGTGGTTTGTCGAACATTCTCACAACGAATTTAATCGCAACTAAATTAATCGCGATTAAAAAATGACGATTGATATTTTTAATCGATTGATTAGTTAACTAAACAATTAATCGATTAATGCCCATCTCTGTTACATAGTTACTTTACGTTTGCAAACGGCAGGCAGAGGTTCCGATATAGACAAAATACGGATTATCAAAAATCGTAGCTTCAGTTGTTATACTGATATTTTTATAGTGTGGCACTATGACCGTAATTTTAGGCATAATATTTTTACAAATAACCTACCAATCAGAGATGGAAATATATTGAACTCTAACTTAATTTATTTTAATTTCAATATGTTTTAGACCAAATTATATAAACATTTACTTACTTTTTCACATATCTTTGGAGTATATTCTTTTTATGGCTTTGCACGACTTTTTTCGTTTGCGTTGTTTATTGCCCATCATAAATAACTTGCAATACTTATAATGAATTCGTCGCGGATAAAACTGACACAGGTCCGTCGTCCGTAAGCGCCAGCGCGCGACTGATCGGGCCTATTGAGCCTCCGCGCTCGCGCATTTTGTAGGTATTTAAACATAGTAATTAAGACAATAATTTTATTTATTCAAATTCTATGAATTTGTCTATAAATATTTAATGGCTTTAGTTAAGTACAAAAATATTATTTAAAATATCAATAGTTTAGTCACAATATTGAAAAAACTTTACAAAAAGAAGTAACTTTGGGATTTTTTTCTATCGAGTGAAGTTCATTGGATCGTGTAACTGAATACGACTTTGACTAGTCTAGATCCTTAAGTAATACATATATTTTTTTCAGATTTTTTAACCCAATTTTCTAGGTCTGAGATGGTTTTCAAAAACTCAAAAACGCGGCTCTGTAAGCCTACCCCGCCTTAATATAATACCATTATATTATTAAAAACAGGCAAGAAAAGGTCACCATGTCTGCCAAATTCGGGTATTTCGGCATTTTTCAATTCCGCTCATAAAGGTAACCTCTTGTTAGAAAGAGAATATCCCCTACAGTAAAATTTGAAGAGTTGATTCATATTCTGCAGTCTACCATCTTTTTGCACGCTATTTTAAAAGTATAAGTCCGCTTTATTTAAAAAGGACATTAGCGCCATAATGTCAATCCCCGCTCAGGGCGATCTCTGGTGGTGGTGCCTGGGAAAATGTAAAAAAAATAAGAAAATATGTTCAGTCTTATAAAAATCTAAGAATGTAGCAGGTAGCAAAAATGCTAAAAATTCGTAAGAAATGGACAAAATAAACTTTACACGGATATAGAACGTAATAAACATCCTTGAACTGTGTGCTACACAAATGGCCAGGGCGCTCAATAAAGAATCTTGACTATAAAGTTGGGACATTCATTAGAATTAGGCAATAGCAATTCTAATGAAGTTTTCTATTATATCGTCTCCGTAGATTTAATTTACGCATGCCAGTATGACCCGATTATAAAAAAAATCTAAATGATGCGATTTAAAAAAAAAAAATGTTTACCGAAGAATTCCAATAATAAAAGTCGTCTAAAAGAGTTCTATAATCGTGTCTTCGTTCGATGAAGGTATTTTAGTAAATATATACTTGTCAATAGGGTCGACAGGGACATGTCATTATTGCACAAAGTTGTTGAGGCCAGTACGCAAAGCCAGTTTTCAGGAACGACGTGGTAAACTCGTATCCAAAGTGATATTTTCATAGGACACCACGTCTGTTCACTTGTCATGAGTTGCCAGGCAGATCATCAAATAGATTTGATGCGCTAATAATAATCGTCTACCCGACCATAGGGACCTGGTTTCGGGTTACAATATTCGGTTAAATAATTTGAAAAACGAGTTACGCTTCCAAAGATAAGACGAAAAAAAAGCTGACAGAGTAGTTTTGTGGGGCTATTTTAAGGGCAAAACTAAAAAAAATTTTTTGGTGATATTAAGTACTATATGCTTGATTTGTTAAGTGTATTTTACTCGAGGATAGATATATATTTCAATAAAAAAAATTGTTTTAGACCTTTTTCAATTTATGTCTTAGGCTTAGAACTTATCAGACGCCCCTCGTAGGTACGTTCGACTGACGCAATTTACCCGAGTTTCGTTCCTATTATACTAGCGTCTCATAAAATTCGGCGATTCAAATCAAATGAAGTTGGAGTTGAAGAATGTTCAGGTGAAGTTAAATGCATGTGCATGTGCTGATTTAAATACACACATAAATAATAATTTAAATAGACAGGCTTTAAAAAAACAAAAAAAAAACCATAAGTTATCCTCGGGAACGGGAACTCGAGATTAGGTAGGTATACTATGTACCAATATATCATTTCGCCGGACCTCTCGCTGTGTGTGTTTAGTATTTTACCTAACTATAGTACCTACATTTTCGATTACAGTGCAGACACCAAGTGGGATTTGAAGTGCCACGCGACATTCATGACAAAGTGAGTATTTGCAAATATTAATTTATTGAAGCTGCTTGTCGGTTTTTCTTTAAAATAAAAGATAAGTTAAGATAATAAGATTTCTGTATTGTTGTCAGAACTGTGTACATTTAGTTGTTGTGGGTAAAATAAAGTCCAACAGCTTGCCCATTTCGGACGTACAATATTAAACTTAAAGCTAGGTAGTCAAATAATTTATTGAAAAAGAATACTTTGTTGTGTGGGAACAAGAAAATCATACTTACTTATTATGTCAGGGGAAATTTTGTGCTTTTTAGGGTTCCGTAATCAAAGAGTAAAACGGGACCCTATCATCTACTGACAGGCAAACCAATTTACTGTATGTAGTGTAGTGTCTTTGTTTTGTATGTCCCTTTTTTAGACTTAGGATGATTATTTGTATTTTGTATTTTAAATGAATAATTGTAGAAATTAATTGTATATGGACTTAGTCTGAAATAAACGATTTGATTGATTGATTACTAAGACTCCGCTGTCCGTCCGTCTGTCTCTCACCAGGCTGTATCTCACTGATACCGTGATAGTTCCAGTTGAAATTTTCACAGATGATGTATTTCTGTTGCCGCTATAACAACAAATACTAAAAAGAAAATAAAATAAATATTTTTATTGATAATGGTCCGGAACCCTTCGTGCGCGAGTCTGACTCGCACTTGGCCGGTTTTTAGGGTTCCGTACTCGAGTAAAACGGGACCCTATTACTAAGACTTCCCTGTCCGTCCGTCCGTCCGTCCGTCCGTCCGTCTGTCTGTCACCAGGCTGTATCTCACTGATACCGTGATAGTTCCAGCTGAAATTTTCACAGATTATGTATTTATGTTGCCGCTATGACAACAAATATTAAAAACAAAATAAATTAAATATTTTTATTGATAATGGTCCGTAACCCTTCGTGCGCGAGTCCGACTCGCACTTGGCCGGTTTTTTAAACTTATTTCAATCGTTTTAAGTGCTTTTCAAACATAAAAATAATAATTTTTTTGCGTCTCAAAATGGTTTTCCTTGAATTAGCATGACGATTATTGCAAGATTTATCTAACCCTATGTAGAATAAAAAAAATGCTTACTAATATTGTTTCCCTATTTTAGAATCTTCCGCTTTTGCAATATTATGAAAAAGATAACACGAAGATAAATGGTAAGTACATCATTAAACTAAGTCATATAAATAGGAGACGAATATGAACTGTTAGAAGGTGCCATTTGGTACTGCATGGTCTATTTGCACGCCATTTATGCAATTGAGTTTAACAATAATAATAAATAAATAAATACTTTATTTACGACCAACATGGGGTCATGGTGTTAGTAACAATTGTGTTACTTATTAAACTAGTGTTAGTACATTATATTACTCGTATCAATATTATCATTATCATTATTAGAGGTCAATCGTCGAATCTGAATCGGCTGGGCAGCATTCGGGAAGCTACGGCACATCTTTTCGTCCAATATTCCGCAGTGTCTCAAGACGAGAGCCTTTGACCAGTGTGTGTTGCCAGTGATGACATATGGCACTGAAACGTGGTCGCTTACTATGGGCCTCATAAGAAGGCTCAAAGTCACTCAAAGGGCAATGGAGAGGGCTATGCTGGGAGTTTCTCTGCGCGATCGCATCAGAAATGAGGCTATCCGCAGCAGAACCAAGGTAACCGATATAGCCCTCCCGAATTGCTAAACTTAAGTGGCAGTGAGCGGGGCACATAGCACGTAGAACCGATGGCCGTTGGGGCGGAAACGTTCTCGAGTGGCGACCACGTACCGGAAGGCGCGGCGTGGGTAGGCCCCCCACAAGGTGGACTGATGACCTGGTAAAGGTCGCGGGAGTCCGCTGGATGCGGGTGGCGCAGGAACGGCCATTGTGGCACTCTTTGGGGGAGGCCTATGTCCAGCAGTGGACGTCTTTCGGCTGATATGATGATGATGATGATTATCATTATTATTTATTTCTGCGTGCATAGCCCATGATAGCGCATCGACCCTATCCGCTATCATGCTCTGAATGCTGTTGGAGCTAGCCCACACTCTGCGCACCAGGGATGTACATAGCTCGATTGCGCATAGTGGCGTAGAAGCGAGTCTGAGTACGTTCGTAAATTATTGTTGTATGTATTGATTTTATGGCGAAACATGTTTGTTTTTAGTATCTGTCGAAAACCTACCTTCAACTTTATAGAGTTTTTGAACAATACAAAATACTTTTCGAAAGCATTATAATGTTTATCCGGATAAACCATATTATGAACCATTCATTATATCTGTATGGGTATAGGAGACCTTGTTCTGATGCTATTCGAAAAAGAATTCCACTACCTATCAATGGTATATTATTTTAAATACCATTTTTGTACATTATTTCAGGCGCTACTAATAGCCAACAAGCCACCATGTCTCCTTCCCGAATATCAAAAACACAATATTCCAAGGTAATTTATTTTTTCCCAAGGTAGTTGTGACTTTTTGCCTCTTGTGTGGTTTGACTTACCCCACCCTGTTAGGCTTTTTACTGACGAACTACTGTTATCACATCATAGTACGTTTTATAACCTAACATTGTAAACGAGGTTATTCATTCTATTTAATGCGCTTGCATCACCATAAAAAAATGCCTTTTATTTATTTCAGAATTAATGGTTTACAAAGTAGTTATGTTAGTATCAAAAGTTGAGTAATTAATTATATTTAATGTTGGTAAGTTAAGTTTTATAAAGAGTAGATAGTTTACTTATTATTACTTTTGTTGCACTCATTATTCTGCAAGAACCCCTCTGCAGGTAAAGGCCTCCTCCAAAGTGAGCCGTCACCATAATAAATAAAAATAAAAAAGCCCTTTATTTCGTCTCATCAGCTTAAAGTTACATTATCAAAATCTATGTTCTTATCCGCTTAATATTTAATGCTATTTATTTATGTAATTAAATTAAACTTAATCTAATGGGTGGACCTCGTTACGAGTAAAGGCCTCTCCCAGTTTTTGCCAATCCTCTCGGTTCTGCGCTTTCATGTGCCAATTATCAGGACTTTCTTTTTTGATATCGTCGATCCATCTCGACTGTGGCCGTCCACGAGTTCGTTTGCCTGTTGGACCTTTCCAGAGTGTAGCTAGTTTTGTCCACCTGTTTCCGTCCAGTCTAGCGATATGTCCGGCCCATTGCCATTTCATTTTTAGGCAGTGTTCAAGGGCGTCTATAATCTTCGTTTTTTCTCTAATTTTAGAACTTCTTACTTTATCTAGTCTTTTTAGTTTTAGTATGCTTCGTTCTTGTGCCCTTTGGCAAGTTCTTATTTTTTGTTTCGCTTCATTTGTGTATGTCCAGGTTTGACATCCGTAGCTAAGACATGGTAGCAGGCATGTGACGATGACTCTCTTTTTCAGTGGCATTGGTAGAGTGCTTTTTAGAACATCTTTGAGACTCCAAAATTTGCTCCAAGTTTTAGTAATTCGCCTGTCTATTTCATTTAAATTCCGCTTTTTGTCGAAGGATATTTGTTTTCCTAGGTATATGTAGGTTGCCACGTATTCGATTTTCTTGTCTTCTATATGTATTTGTTGTTCTGTGCCATTTGTTAGTATTTTCGTTTTGTCCAGGTTCATTTCAAGGCCTATTTCCTTGCTTCTCGAATGTAAAGTGGTCAGCATGTTCTGTAGTTCTCGTGAGTTGTTGGATAGTACTGCTATGTCGTCGGCGAAGCACAGATGGCTCAAGTACTTGCCGTTCATTATTATGCCCTTGTTTTGCCAGTCGAGGGATGTCATTATATAACGTAGTACTGCAATAAACAACGTTGGTGATAGTGGATCGCCCTGTCTCACTCCTCTCTCTATTTTAATATCCCTTCCAGTACTTTTGAGTCTTATTTTGCTTCTAGAGTTTAGGTATACATTTCGGATAATCTCTATATATGTTGGATGGTCGTGCGATATCGTGTCGAACGCTTTTTTAAAGTCGATGAATGCAATGTATATTATTCTGTTGAACTCTATGTGTTTCTCTATAATCTGCTCGATTGTCTGGATGTGGTCCATCGTAGAGAACCCTTTTCGAAAGCCAGCCGTCACCATACCCAAGTAAAATGTTTGAATACTTATGTAGCCGAGAACACTGAAAATGATCATACCAAATTTGTAAACCCTTGCAAGATCTAAGGTTGCTATTTAATGCAACTGCCTTTGTGAGACTTAATCTGATGTGACGATACGAGTAACTTACACATTTGATTTGTAATGAATACCTGTATTCTCTCTCATCCATCCATCTCATCCTGTGGCCAGCAGAGGGGCCTATATACAGGCTCATAATGATGATGATGATGATTAGTATCCTGTATCTTAAATAGTTCTGTAATAATGATGTCTTGTCAATGAGTTTTCATTCTTAACAGATGCCCGAGGACCAAGTCATAGAAATTTCTATACTCTGGCTAACATTGAACGAGAACATCGAATCAATGCTGCCCAAAGACCGCAAACTGTACGTGGCATACACATTCCTAGGAAGGGACGGAGCTGAGTTAGAAACCCCCGTCAGTGTGCCCAGGCCGCAACACTATACTGACAAGTGCATCTTTAACTATTGCAAATGTGAGTACTTTATGACTTTATTTGGGAAGTATGAGTTTTATAGAATGCCTTTTGGTGTTCAAACTGTACCTAGACTGAGAGAACTGGGATATGGTAATCTTTTGGCGAAATCGTGAGTAATTCGTAGAGATGTTTCCTTTTCGCTCATTTTCCCAATCCATTTTTTTGCATTACTTAATCTTATTTACACAGTCTCATTTTTTTCTAGGTCATATTTTGATACTTTTCGTGATTTGGAATACAATATGCTACAGATAAAATTATGATCAGAATAAAAGTCAATACGAAAGTACGTTTAAAAAAATTGCATTCAAAAGATCAAAAGACAAAGAAAAATTTAAACGCCTCCAAGCTGTCCGGGAATCGAACCCGAGGTCTTTAAATATCGGAATCACTGCTTTCACCTTACCGTCTCCGCTACGTTGATGATGCTGTAGAATTTATTCTTGTGCTTCTTGTATTAATTCTTGTCCCTGTTTATTTTTAAATATACGAACTGTATTATAATGCATAATTTACATGGTATCTACTTTTTATAAACATGTTATTCTATTTAGGTACCTAATATAATTATTGTTGTTTATGTTTATGACCCTAATAAATTACAATACCTAAATATATTTTATACCATAAGTATTTTAACGTCCTCGACACGACGTTAAACTGTCGCACACTTCGTGTGAAAAGCCAGCTAGGGCATAGAATATATGGCCTAGTCGGACATATAAGAGCAGGATATTGACTAAGGGTGGCGGCGGAAGAATGGTTAGTCCATCAACGGCGGCGCCCACGGGCCGAGTAAGAAGGTTCACTGCTCACCTGCCAACACGGACTGGACGAGCGCGGTAGGTTAATTGTCCGAACCCCCCCCCCCCCCCCCCCTAAATATGGATACACAAACAAAAAAATGGCCCTTAGGGCCCGGCGGTTCAGGTGACTCCGTTAATGACGGTAGGCGGAGACCACCTAGAACTCGGGGTGCGAAGAATCTCCGGGCGTTACGACCTCCTTTCCGTCAAACGACTTCGGCTAATATGAATAAGGACTCCAAAAATAAACTAAACGTACTTACATACAATACCAGGACACTAAGAACCGAAGAAAGATTGTTGGAACTGGAAAACTCCCTTCAAGATATCAACTGGGATATAGTCGGCCTCTCTGAGGTACGTAGAGAGGGTGAAGATGCTGTCGAACGACAAAATACTATTCTTTTCTTTTGTGGGAATTCGGGAGGTATCAATGGAGTTGGCTTCTTAGTTAAAAATAAATGGAAAACCAATATAATTGAATTTATCTCATATTCTGACAGGATAGCAGTTTTAAAATTCCGATTATCTGAAAAACAGAATCTTACTTTAATACAAATCTATGCACCGACTTCCACGCACTCCGACGAGAAAGAAGTCGAAGATTTCTATGACCTATTAAATAAAGCTTGCGATGAGCACCGTGCTACGTACAATCTGATTCTCGGCGACTTCAACGCCAAGATAGGAAAAAGGCAAAACTTGGATGATTCTAAAATTGTTGGGCCCTACGGTCATGGAGACCGGAACGCAAGGGGATCACGCCTCATCCAGTTTGCTTTTGGACAAAATATGCAAATTGCAAACAGTTATTTTTTCAAAAAAATCCACCGGAGATCTGGATGTCCCCAAATTCCCAAACTAGAAACGAAATAGACTATGTTTTTACATCCAATAGCCAAATCATCAAAAACGTCGAAACCATTAACAATATTAAATTTAGCTTTGATCACAGACCACTCCGTGCGAAACTAGTGTTCAGTAACCAAATTTATAGCCAACAACTCATTTCAAAAAGCAAAATACAAAAACATAACAAAGAGGCACGCACTTATTGTTCAGAAACATGAATTTAATATAGAAATAAATAACTACTTTGATGCGTTGGACCATTACAATGAATATAATGTAGATGACCAATATGGACATATTATCAGTAGTATTAGAAAAGCCAGCAGTAAAATAAAATCAATAAAAGAAAGAAAGAAATTAAGCGAAAACACAATAAAACTCCTAGAAGACAGACACCCATTAAACTTAGCAAAGGGTAGTGCAGAATATAGAGCAATAGATATACAGGTATAACGGAGCATTCGAGCAGACATTAGAAATTATAAAACGAAATTAGTCGAAATAGCATTAACAAAAAACAAATCCCTTAAGACCGCCAAAGAAGGTGCATCAATAGGGCAAAGCTGGATAACAAGCTTAAGGGACAGTAATGGAGCCAAACAAGGAGATAGAAATAAAATACTGAACGTAGCTACAGAGTATTATCGCGCTTTTTACTCTAACCCTCTCCAGAGTAATGATCAACTAACCGGAGACGAGAGTTTCAGCGCCATCCCACCAATAACAGAACACGAAGTGTACCTAGCACTTCAAAAAATGAAGTACAACAAGAATTCTGGTGAGGATGACGTTATAATAATTATGAAGCTTTAAGAGTGGGAGGCCCTTCACTAATTCTCCGCATAAACAGACTATTTAATAAAATCATAAAGACTTATAACTTCCGAGATAAAATGTGCCATTCAAACATAATACTGCTACACAAAAAAGGGGACAAGGCCGATATAGGAAACTTACGTATGCGGAGTGAAATTTGCACAAAGTTCAATGTCGTATTAAATAAAAAAACACATGGTTATTTTTATAAATATTAATGTTTCTTAATAGTGTATTTCACGACGTTCAATGCAAAAAAAAGTTTACTCTAATGCAAAATGATTTACGGCAGTTTTGTGGTACTTTGTCCATCGCTGTCGAAAATACAGATATTAGCATTTTTTTAGGTGCAATTTTATCCTTGATAAGAAAACTTTTTTAGGAAACTTAGTATGCTCGACATATTTCACTTTCTCGTCCATTGGACCCCATTGGTGTTCTCAAAATAAAAGTTACCTTGCCACGAATTTCCATTTTAAGTGACATATGATTTGTCACCCATAAATCCATATATCAAAAACCGCTAGTTTTTACATTTTTTGACCAAATGACGTAGCCGCATTTTCCGAGTAAGTTTATGATTTTCGGAGACGGCGGGCTTAACTTTTCTTGAACGATTGAAAATTCCCATGTCTTTAAGATATGTATTTGAGTTTTGCCGTCATATTTGATTTTCCTCTGAGCTCTCTGTAAGATTTTGTGACTCGGCCGGCCGTATTTTTCTTTAATCGAGCCCCCTCAGAAAACTGGCTATAGCTGGAATGTTTCCCTGAAACAGTCCTTCTAGTAGTACTTTTTCTCAAAGAAAAGGGCACAAAAATAATATAAACAGAGCTTCGGCTCTCACCCATTTGCACAAAATGTTTCAGTTTCGGCCGTAGGGAATGTGTAAGTACTGTAGAAATTACAAACAGTTTCGCGACGTCGTTCTTCTCGATTTACCACAATTTCAAGAGAAAAAAATCCTATGCTTATGAAACTTACCAGGTTGATTGACAGATATTTAGACTTTAAATTAACCGTAAGATGTCATTGCTATCTAGATTTTATTTAAACATTTTACATATTGTAAACTTTGTGCAAATTTCATTCCGCATACGTTATCGCCCTATCAGCCTTGTATCTCATTTGAACAAACTATTTATAAAAACTATAGAAAGCCGCATTTCGGGCCAACTTGATCTCCACCAACCACCCGAACAAGCAGGATTTCGCCCTGGCCTGTCCACCACCGACCACTTACATGCTCTGAACCAATTGATTGAAAAATGTCAGGAACATAATATCCCCATTTACCTAGCCTTTGTCGATTACTCGAAAGCTTTCGACAGTATATCGCACCAGTCCATCTTTGCAGCTTTACAACAGCATGAAATAGCACCAAACTACATTCAACTCATAAAAACTATTTACAAAAACAGTACAGCCGCCATAAAACTTCAATCTTCTGGTCAGTCTTTCGAAGTACAAAGAGGAGTCAAACAAGGAGATCCGCTCTCGCCGAAGCTATTCACTAGCACTTTAGAATACGTGTTCCATGAACTTACGCCACGTTGGGAAGAGAAGGGGTTAGTCGTCGGGGAAAGAAGGTTGACCAATCTTCGTTTCGCCGACGACGTCGTTTTGTTTTCTTCAACCGCTTCCGAGCTTTGTCATATGCTTGACGATCTTAGCACCGCAAGCCTCGAGGTTGGCCTAAAGATGAACATGTCAAAGACCAAAGTCATGACCAATAGCACAGAACGTAGGGTAGAGATAAACGGAGAACATATAGCATATGTCCATAAGTATCTTTATTTGGGCCAATTAGTCTCTTTCCAGGCGCGACAAGAGAAATAGGTCGATAGACGGACCGAAAACGCCTGGAGGAGCTTTTGGTCCATAAAACACCTAATGAAGGGCGACCTACCTCTGTCACTTAAACGTAGGCTCATGGACATGTGCATACTTCCAGTTCTCACCTACGGTGCACAGACTTGGTCTTTGACGGAACCACAGAAGTCTATGAAGCTATGGAGCGCAGCATATTAGGTGTAAAGCTAATGGACCACATCCGGAACACCACGCTGCGCTCCAAAACCCAAATAGAAGATGTAGCTCGGAAGGCAGCCAAGTTAAAGTGGGACTGGGCTGGTCACGTCTACCGCATGCCGAATCAGCTGTGGGCCAAAGGGACCACGGAGTGGAAGCCCCAACACTCAAAACGGAGACGCGGTAGACCTCGTTGGCAATGGCGGGATAACTTGGACTCCTTTTTAAAAGACTGGCCAGTTATTGCTCAGGACCGCGACGAATGGAAGGGGAGAGGGGAGGCCTTTGCTCAGCAGTGGGACATAACGGGCTCGATATAAATATATGAGTATTTTATGCGTTTTTAGAGCATAAACAACAATACTTGAGAAAGTGTTAAGCTAGTTATCTTCAATGTCAGATGCAACTTTCTAGAGGGTCTTAAAAGGACTGTCGATATAAAATGTTCAGTAAGGTAAAATAAACATATATTTGTTAAATATTGTAAAACATTCATATATACGAGCACTTATAAAATATACCGTTTCTCATCCGGTGATAAAACTGCTGCCGTGATTTATTCTATTAATAACCATCAAACCTCAATATAATTCTGAATCATGCATAGGTTCAATGCTGTCGCCCTTTTCATGGGCAGCGCGTTGGGTCGAAATGTTTAATTATTTCTATTGCTTCTTATTTTTTTCAAAGGTACTACTTTGAAATAACCCACGAAACACACGTAAGTATGTGTTTTGGAGTGTACAATCCATTTTGTGACGTACCTACCGTTTCCAAGAACCGATGTATCTGGCAAAACGGATTCTATAGCATCTAAATCCACATTGTCAAGTTGATAGGTGCCTTTCTTAAGCTTACATCCTTGATTTGAGATGCCGATTATGTCAAATGCAAGTTTAGCAATAATGTTCGTGCACTGAAGATCTTTTGTTATCATCACCCATTTGATGCCAGTGGTTGTCTTTTTACCAATTTGCAAAATTCCTACTTTGTCGCTACCCGTAATGTCTTGTTCCAAGGTCAGATTTATACTCATGAGGTTGTAACCGTTAGGGCCGGGATAAATCCCAAAATGGATGTTGTAAGGCACTGGCTCTATGAATGGCCTCGAATCTTGGCATTTTTCTACTTTTATCACACTGGCTCTATATTGTTTACAAATACAAGAATAAAACAAAACGTTCGGGAATATGAAGATTATTAACGATTTCATAGTTGCACTCGTAGATGCGAACAACTGAAATTGTGAGTAACGCTCGACCTTTGAGCAGTGTCGAGAAATGAATTGACTAGTTTTTCGCATGCCAGAACGTGGACTCGCGCTACAGGAAATACTTTATTATAAAATAATATCGCGGCTTACGATAGGGAGGAGCAATTTTAAAAACATTAATGAAATTATACAATTTGATACCACCGAATTTTATTAGACTACTATAATCATTTTCTACTGGCGTTATTATTATCGTAATCATAATTTACGTACCTAGGCACGTCAATGTACACGTAATTTGGCTCTTGTGTAGCTTTGTAATTAATAATAACAGGAAACGTGTTTTCATTGATTTGTTAGTAATATCGTACTTATATCCTGACAACACAAATCTCCAATGTCCAAATCCCTGTCAAATGGTATTTTAATTAACCATACCTCTTTTGTAACTAAATATTAAAAGAAGAAGTCCGTTCGAATTGTACACTCCAACACCAATACAATAATTAATGTTTTAATTGGCTTGTAACGGTCATGACAACAATCAATGTTTTTTAAAAGGCTGCAGATTCACGTGAGTCACCCAACAACCGAAAGTGTTCGTTTTAGAAAAAACGGCTATCTTGGTAACATAATCTCCATACACCCGCGTTATTGATAGAGGGAAAGAAGTATCTAGGGCATCACAGTCTAGATCATTCAACAAATACTCTCCTTTCTTGATCTCGCATCCTTTGAAGGGGATGTAGGGCCTTATTGCGTTAAGCATTGCCTTAACGATAACGTTGTACCTAGACGTACAGTTGAAATTCTTCAAAACCATCCCCCATTTGATACTACCCTCTGATACCATACCAAACTGAATAACTGCTTCTTTATCATAGTCCGGTGGCTGACTGCAAGAAACCCTACATGATAAAAAAATAGAAAATGCCTACTCTGTAGGGGTAACTGTCTTTTAGTCACTTCAACTGCTCTTGGTCGGCCGCGGCTTAACTTGGCAAATTTAGCGCAAATGGCAAAAAAGTAGTACAAAAATTCATCGAAAAAAACGTCATCGAAAAATAGAATGAAACTTGTATGGTAGGATAGCTGCCTTTGAGGACAGTAAAAAAAAATCGGCCAAGTGCGAGTCGGACTCGCACATGAAGGGTTCCGTGAAATAAATTGCGGTTAACGATTTATGACGTATTAAAAAAAAACTACTCACTAGATCTCGTTCAAACCAATTTTCGGTGGAAGTTTGCATGGTAATGTACATCATATATTTTTTTAGTTTTATCATTCTCTTATTTTAGAAATTACAGGGGGGGGGACACACATTTTACCACTTTGGAAGCGTCTCTCGCGCAAACTATTCAGTTTAGAAATAAATGATATTAAAAACCTCAATATCATTTTTGAAGACCCATCCATAGATTTTAATGTTTTTTTTAGATTTTTGTGTGAAAATCTTAATGCGGTTCATAGAATACATCTACTTACCAAGTTTCAACAGTATAGCTCTTATAGTTTCGGAAAAAAGTGGCTGTGACATACGGACGGACAGACAGACAGACAGACGGACGGACATGACGAATCTATAAGGGTTCCGTTTTTTGCCATTTGGCTACGGAACCCTAAAAAGTGGTCGGCCAAATCCAGTGTTGGCAGGTTCCTGTGTCCGACCCAATTTGTGGTACCACGTGACAGCTGCATTTTACGTCATCGAAAAATGGAATGAAAAAAACGGATTATAATAGCTAAATTAAACCTGTTGACGTACGTCTTGGTCGGCCTCACCTTACCCTGGCAGTTTTTGCAGTCCAACCACATTTATAAAAAAAATTAGCTTGTTTCAATTATTGAAAATATGGTTTCTTCATTTCTTAAACTGAACTAGTAATGTTTAATTTTATAAGACTATCGCAATATAGACTAAGAATGACGGCAGTATAGTCATAAGTCATAACCATGCCGACCGACCGGTATCTGCGAGGCCGCACGTACCGGCGTTCGGCTACATCTACTTGGGGTCGGCTACATGTACTTGAGGTCAGCTACATCTACTTGGGGTCGGCTCCATTTATTTGAGGTCGGCTCCATCTACTTGAGGTCGGTTACATATACTTGGGGTCGGCTTCATTTATTTGAGGTCGGCTGTATCTACTTGAGGTCGGCTACAACTACTTGGGGTCGGCTCCATCTACTTAAAGTCGGCTACATCTACTTCGGGTCGGTTCCATCTACTTAAAGTCGGCTACATCTACTTGGGGTCGGCTCCATCTACTTGAAGTCAGCTACATCTACTTGGGGTCGGCTACATATACTTGGGGTCGGCTTCATTTATTTGAGGTCGGCTGTGTCTACTTGAGGTCGGCTACAACTACTTGGGGTCGGCTCCATCTACTTAAAGTCGGCTACATCTACTTCGGGTCGGTTCCATCTACTTAAAGTCGGCTACATCTACTTCGGGTCGGTTCCATCTACTTAAAGTCGGCTACATCTACTTGGGGTCGGCTCCATCTACTTGAAGTCAGCTACATCTACTTGGGGTCGGCTCCATGGCTCTTGCTTGCTAGAATTTCATTTGCCCGAATGTTATTTGCCGTAATAAGTATTCAACTGCCATAATGTTGTTTTCTATAATTTCGTATGCCATACTCATTGTTTACCATATTAATTGTATTATAAATAAAATAAAATAAATATTTAAATATTTACGGACAATCTTACACAAATCAACCTAGTCCCAAACTAAGCAAAGCTTGTACTATGAGTACTAGACGACGATATAGATACTTATATAGAGAAATAAATACTTAAATACATAGAAAACATCCATGACTCAGGAGCAAAAAAATTTCGTGCTCATCACACAAATAAATGCCCTTACCGGGATTCGAACCCAGGACCTCTTGCTTCGTAGGCAGGGTCACTACCAACTAGGCTAAAGCGGTCGTCAATTTTGCCAGAATCTTTGTTGTCCGTAATATCAATATCAATAATATAATTTACCATAATTTTGTAATCCATAACTATCATATGTCATAATCATAATGTCATTTGCCATCCGTCTCAACATCCATAACATTCATATGTAATAAAGTGGGTACGTATTGCAGTGTCTAAAACTAAAAAAAAATAACCTGGAACCTATAATTAAAATCCTGGTTATACTAGTAGGTGATTATTAGGTATTTCATCTATCTATCATATTCTGACCGCCTTAGGTCCAACTCAAATCTAAGGCAAGTCGGTGTAGGTACGACGACGAGCGAAGCGAGGAGGAGTGTTAGGTAGAACCGCGACCGTACAGCGTGCGAGCCGAGCGAGCAAAGCGAGCGTGCCGCGGTAGCAGCCGGCGAAGCGCCAGAACCGAACATTCGCAACATTCGAACGGTTCGCACAAAAGTAGTTTTTTTAAGGCAAATGAATATTATGGAAAATGAAACGTTAAGGAATATGAAATTCGGGAATATGAAAGTTTATGGCATATGAATCAGTAAGCCATTGTTACTAGTTTTAGTTGTGAATGTTCTGGGGAATAAAGTATAATACTCGTACATATTGATATTAGTAAAACATATTTTTTGTTGTCATGTAGCCAGATAAGAAGTAAAACAGTATGCAATGACATCATAGTAATTAGTATGATTTGGGCATGAGGAAAAGATGGATGAAGTGTGACAATTAACAAACCTAGGGCCAGTGGAAACCGTGAATGAAATACTGGGTTGCTCTTTTTGAACAAAATATTATTTATAGAACAACTAAAATTAATTTTGTTTGAATAATAAAAAACAATTTTAAAGACTTCACGACATCAGAACTATTAATTAAACAAAGGTTAACTTTTCCGCACCATAGTATTCGCTGAAGGAGTCGATTTTTTAATTCGAAGAGCTTCATATTGAAGATGATTATTAAGTAATTTACATAATATGGATTGTTGCAGTATTTTTTTAAGTCACATAATTACTTATCCCACATTTTTCTTCAAAGGCATCACACTATAGTGGCATAGCAAACAAATCAATGTGTTGGATTTAGTAAACATTGCCGTCCTTGACGCATACTCGCCGTATACTCGCCCCATCCCTTGAAAGAGTGAATCTATTGCATCAAAATCCAAATCCCGCACAAAATACTTTCCTTTTTTGAGTTTACATCCTTTGATCGGAACACCAAATATTTCAAACATACTTTTAGTCAGAAAGCTCGTACAATTTAGATTTCTTAAATTTACTTTCCATTTGACACCTCCAAGTTTTGGTCTCCCAATCTGAATTAATCCTTCTTTATCAAGTCCTGGTATGTCTTTCTCTACTGTCAGATTAGCGTTGATAAGAGAGATTCCTTTGATATTCTTGTAGATTTCAAGTTGAAGGTCGAAGGGTAAAGGTGAGATGTACGGTGGCTTTGGATTTTTGCAGTTTTCTATGCTGATGATGGTATTTCTGTATTCTTTACAAGAACTGTAAAATAAAAGGTTTGAATATATTAGGGTTAACAAATGTTTCATGTTGGTACGTTAGTGAACGAACTTTGTTAAAACTATGGCTACAATGGCTAATCTGAGCTGGCAATACTTAAGTATTGTAAAACGATTTAATATGCATTACGAATATCTCGAAAAACATCAAGCAATTTTATACATATTAATATTCAAGAAACCCTTTTACGATTCTTATCGCCTATAGTATGTAATACAATAAGTACGGGATGTAGGTATTGTGTCATTATATGTATATCATATAATAAATATGTAGTTTTATTTGATGAGAATGAGGAATAATTGCGTTTACCGATGGCAATGTTAATTCTGTGGGGAGCTTGCGTTCATTTTATTCATAACTAGCTGCCCACGCGGTTCCGCCCGCGTTTTACAGAGGATCCAGGCATAGCCGCAGGATGTTATATTACTTTTTCTACTCCTGTACCGTTATCTATCATTTATATAGGCTGTAGCTCAAATACAATGACACCACTAATAAGTCGTCGAAAAACTCTATGCTCTATGGCCCAAAAACGTACTGTTTAGCGTACTTTTTTGGTTCATACATTTTTCATAAAAGCACTGTTTAACTTTTTTTAAATCGGCCGCTATATTGCAGTAGTGCCAACTTTATAAACAAATATTTCGAAATGAAAGTATTTATTTACGATTTAACATTTGTATATAATCAATTATTTACTAAAATCATCATCTATTGTGTGTTAAATTACATGTTTTATAAATTATTGGTATTATTTATAAAAATAAACAGTTCGAATTCGGTACGGGTCCGGATTCGGTTTGGTTCGGATGGCAAGTGCACACAAATTAAAAACAAAACAAACCATAAGCAAGAGGTGTCACATTTCTGATTTCCCACCAAAATACAGTTCAAAATGAAAAGACGAAAGATGATAAACTATTAGTCCATAATATTAAGTTACTTGTCACGTCGTTGACGTCTCCCGACATTTTATACTATAAAATAAAATATAAAAAGATCGCCATATCTGACGTTTGTACATACAAAAGTTACACAAGAAGCGTTTCTAACGGCAACCAGATTTTCCTACGCCAGTATTGGCCAAGTGACTGCGTTTCCATGGGAAACACCGAACTACGCCTGCGCCTTTCAAGTTTCGCCCTAGTGTCATATATTTTTCTTGTTTATAATTATTTTGACAGACAATTTGTAATATTAATATTTAGTTATAGATCGCAATAGTTTTTAAGTTTCTTACGAATTTAGGTTCAGTGTTATTATATTACATTATATATTTTGTTTGTTGCTCCCGATGGCATGTTGTGTATGCGACAAAACATTTGCAACAACAAGGGGCCTACACATCCACCAGTCTCGCATTCATCAGGTTCGTATTCTTCCCTTCACTTCCACTCCCAGTTCCATAAACTTCAGTTTTTCATCGCCTTCATCCGTCACTGCGCCTCCTCTTCACATTCTCCTCGGCCAGCTCAAACAGACAACGTCCTTAATCAAACGCGTGCCTCGTGGTGCGAGATCTACGGTGGCACAAGCACTTACCGACACCATAAATAACTGTGTTCGGGACAATACCACTGAGAAATGGCACAACCTACTAACTTTTTCATACAAAATTCTGCACGTTGCCGAAGACAAAGTAAATAACATTTCCCTGTCCCAAAAAATTAAAAACAATATCCAATCAGCTAACATACCCACACCTAATCCACTTCCTAGATCCCATACAAGAAAATACAATCTATTCGACAAGGTCGAGGAAAAAATTCACGACGGAGACCTTAAGGGAGCAACTCGACTTCTCTTCTCAAACGATACCCTCGCTCCCGACACTCCGGAGACCGCTGCGGCGTTGCACTCTAAACATCCCCCAGGCCCTTCTACCCCCACTTTTGTAGACCCTCCAACCGACTCATCAGTCTGTATTCATGCAACTGAACGAGACGTATTAGCAGCCCTCGCATCCTTCCCTAAGGGTTCGGCGTCTGGCCTGGACGGCATCTCCCCACAGCACCTCATAGACCTCTCTAGTCACTGCACGGGCATTGCCGGTGAGCACCTTATTAAAAGCATCACAAAGCTGGTGAATCTTATGCTCCAGGGAGATGTCTGCCAAGAAGTGACGCCTGTGATTTATGGGGCGAATCTCATTGCCCTCTCTAAGAAGGATGCTGGGGTGCGCCCTATTGCCGTAGGGTCAACCTTCCGCCGTTTGGCCGCCAAGATCTGCGTACGGCTAACGCGTTCCAAATTACAAGCCCTCTTTGAACCTATACAGGTTGGCTTCGGAACCCGCGGAGGCTGCGAGGCGGCGGTTCATGCCGTGCGCACCTTTGTGCACGGCAGCTCATGTGAGGTACTTATGAAATTAGATGTCAAAAATGCATTTAACTCGGTCAACCGGGACACCCTGCTAAACGAAATTAAACTACATGTTCCGGAAATCTACAACTTTATGCTCCAATGTTATCACTCACCTTCTAAATTAATGCACAAAAACAATGAGATTCTTTCGGCAGTGGGTTGTCAGCAGGGTGATCCCCTCGGTCCAGCTATTTTTAGTTTGGCTATTAATTCGGTAATTCACAGCCTCAATTCAAAACTAAATGTGTGGTACCTTGACGATGGAACCCTAGGAGGTGATTCACAGACTGTTCTGGCAGATTTAGTCCAAATTAAAAACCAATTTGCAGATATTGGCCTCGAACTAAACCTCAACAAATGCGAGTTGTATATTTCGGACAGAGTGGATTCGTCTTCGGCTTCTCAAATTCTACAAAATTTCAACAACATCGCTCCAAACATTCAAATCATGCCTAAAGAAAGTTTACATCTCCTAGGTTCACCCATCTTTGATGAAGCCATCCCTCCCTTTTTGAGTAAATCTATTTCCAAATTTAATGACCATTCGGACCGACTTACCAAAATTAGCAGTCACTCTGCTCTATTTGTTTTGAAATGTTGTTTACTCATCCCCAAATTTACTTACCTGCTGCGCTGCTGCCCTGTTTGGAAATACCCCCAACTCGTCCAACCTATCGATCGCCTTCTAAAATTCCAAACAGAATCCATTCTTAACATCCATTTCAGCGAGCAGGCATGGACCCAAGCCTCCTTACCGATAAGGTACGGTGGTTTGGGTACTCGCAAAATTTCCAGTATTGCTCTGCCGGCATTCTTGGCTTCAGTCCATAGCATCTCCGATCTCGCAGGTAAAATCCTTAAAGCCTCCCCGGCTACAAACTGCGAGATTGCATGCTTCGCTGAAGCCTCGAATGCCTGGCTGGCTGGACCGAGCCCAAATTATCCATCCCGACCTAAAATACAAAGGGCCTGGGATACCATAGCCTCTGTTTCAGTTTTAAATTCGCTGATTGACGACACGACTGGCAGGGATAGAGCCAGGCTTTTGGCTGTATCAAGTCCAGAGTCTGGACACTGGCTACATGCCTATCCCTCGCCTAATACCGGGACATTCATAGACCCATCCACACTCCGTATAGCCGTCG
Source organism: Epinotia brunnichana (assembly GCA_963854355.1). NCBI lineage: Eukaryota > Metazoa > Arthropoda > Insecta > Lepidoptera > Tortricidae > Epinotia > Epinotia brunnichana. Next base: position 2,025,071 of record OY977938.1, read on the forward strand.
GTCTCCGACTCGGGTCTGAGGTTTGTGTGGGCCACAGCTGCGCCTCCTGTGGGGCCCCCGTAGACCGCCTCGGCCACCACGGACTCGCCTGCTCCTCAGGTGCCGGCCGCCTGTCCCGCCATGCCTCTCTCAACGACATCCTCAGAAGGGCGCTCGTCAGTGCCAATGTTCCCGCCGCTCTGGAGCCCCAGATTGTTCGGAACGATGGTAAGCGCCCTGACGGGATGTCGTTGATTCCGTGGAAGATGGGCCGTGCACTGGTGTGGGACGCCACTTGCGATGACACGTTGGCTGCGTCCTACCTCCCTTCGACCAGCAGACGTGCCGGCGCGGCGGCAGACGCACGGGAACGAGCAAAGGTAGTCAAATACCGATGTAAATCAGAAACAAAAATGGACCCAGAATCGAGCCTTGAGGAACACCAAGAGCAACAGTTGTCCCCGCTGAGTGCATCCCGTTGACGACTACTCGTTGTGTTCTCTCAGAAAGATACGATGATACAAGATCAAGAGCACCGTTTTTAATCCCATAATGTCTTAACTTTCTGATTAAATTCTCGTGATCAACGCAATCAAATGCCTTTGATAAATCACAGAACACTCCAATAGCATCTTGAGCCTCTTCCCAGGCTTCAAAAATATGTTTAATTAGTACCACACCGGCATCAGTGGTAGAGCGACCCCTGGTAAAACCGAACTGATTGTTATTGAACAGTTTATTACAATTAAAGTGAGACATAAGCTGATTAAGAATAATCTTTTCAAAGACTTTGCTTAGTGCCGGTAGTATTGATATTGGCCTGAAGTTGGTAGGGTCAGTTTTTGTTCCTGATTTAAACAGCGGAATAATTTTACTGTGTTTCATGAGATCAGGAAATACTCCAGTATCAATACATTTATTAAAAATATCAGCTAAAAAAGGTGCGATTGATTCTACAATGGAATGTAATACTTTGACTGAAATGCCCCAAAGATCTTCAGTCTTCTTTAAGTTCAACAATTTAAACGTTTTTACAAGAATATGAGGGGTCACGTGAGTGAAGCTAAAGTTTTCTGTACATTCCGCTACATTTGCTTTCAATAATGATTCAGCGACATCTGGTGATGAATTTAAAGACTTCGTGGTCTCAAAAGGTACGTTAGAAAAGAACCGCTCAAAATGATCTGCTACTTCATGGTCAGAACTTACCAAAGTATCATCAATTCGTAGACTGTAGTGTGGGTCTCTTATCTTGCGTTTCCCAGTTTCATTGTTTATAACTTGCCATACAGTTTTAACCTTGTCGTTGGAGTTCTGGATCTTTTTTGACAAGTAATCGGCTTTAGCGGCGACACACAATAACTTAAAAGATTTCGAGTAGTTCTTAACATACTCCAGAAATTCCGGCCTTTTATCAATAGTTCTCGAATCGTACAAGTCATAGAGTCGGCGTCTTTTCTCGTGAATATCCGGGGTAGCCCAGTCGCTAAATTTAGTCCTTATCTTTCTTTGAAGTTTCCTTAAATTAAAACAGGCATCAAATTCCATTTTGATACAGTTAAACAAATGAGCATACAAACTGTCTGGGCTTTCCTCAGTAAATGGAAGATAAAGTAATCGTTTCGCAATATTACGATTGAATAAATCTAATCTCTTTTCGGAAATAGGTCTGCACATAGTATCTCGTGGATTTTCGTCAGTTTTCCCGCTGAAGGAGACTTGTTGTCCACAGTGGTCAGAACTTAAGTTGTTAATAATAGATTTATTAATTGCATCCTCATTACTGAAAACGTTATCTATACATGTTGCACTGGTTGCTGTAATTCGGGTTGGTTCACAAAACAGGTTCACTAAGTTAAACGATTTAAAAGTATTCACTAGACTCACACACATGGGCGATTTCTCAAGTAAGTTAACATTAAAATCACCACACACAATAACACATTTTGCACTTATAAAAACACTACTGAGCACGTCATCCATAACTGACTCGAATAGACTATAATCCGCTAAAATTTTGGATTGTTCTATTTTTCATTCAGTGACATTTAGTTTGTAACCATTTAGGTACTAATTAGTTAAAATCTGCAATTTTAAAATGATTATTGTGTAAGATTATTAATATTATATTGTAGAACACCATTTGACATGTAAAAGTGCCCTTGTGGCCTATTTGCAGAATAAATAATTGATTTTGATTGATTTTGAAATACAATTGTCTCGGCACCCAGTACGAGTTCGTTGCATTTGGTGTCGAGACACTTGGCCCGTGGGGCAAGGGCGCGCGTGGGCTTCACGGGGCACTCAGCAAACGCTTGAGGGAAGCAACAGGCGACCCTCGCGCAGGCAGCTTTCTTGCACAAAGACTTGCAATCGCAATTCAACGCGGGAACGCTGCCTGCGTGATGGGAACCCTACCAAAGGGTCCAAATTTAGATAGTAATTTATAGTTTTTGGTAGGTTATTTTTATGTTAGTTTTAATTTTAAATCTAGTTTTAATTGTATATTCTATTGTGTTTTTGTAGTAATTTAATATAATGTCAAAATGTCATTAGTCCTGAACTATTAAGATTTGTTTCGTGTTTGTGAAGACAAAAGTGTACGTTCCTTTTAAAATAGTTGAAGAAATTAATAACTGCACTCCTGAAGAAATTGCGTGAGTAGCAAAAGTACGAATAGAAAACTTGCTGCCTGAAAAGTTTAACTATTCTGTAGTCTGCTATTTATTTAAAATTTGTCGTAGAAAAAGTATTGTATGCAACGGTGTATAACTGGTCTAAAAACGCTCGCGGCGTCTGTAATTGCGATGCTCGCCAAGGCTCGCATCGCAACCCACGCCACTCGCGTTTTAAGACCCTTCTTATACAACAGTTGCATAAAATACTATTTTACACGACTGCCCAACGAAAAGGAGTGTAATGTTTTCAGGTTTAATGTATGTACACTCGAGAGCAAATAAACAGAATCACTTCGCATTTTTAAGTTTTTCCGTCGTATCTTGAAATTTTTTTTTTCCAGAATTCTAATGATGGAAATATATTTCCTGAACATTTAGCTTTAAAATAAATGAATAATGATGAAAATCGGTTCAGGATTTTTCAGTTTACAAACGTTTTCCCGATTGGTCGAAATTTACGCGTTGCTGAGGTCACTAATTGAACACCCATTAAAGGGTATAAAAAGGGTGTAGGGGAGGGGAGAGCTATCAGTCGCTTATCAGAAGTTGACCAGTACACATCTCCGCTAATTACCCAGTGAACAATACCTGAAAAAAATGGACATCACCGAAGCTGAAGCCGCCCAAATCGTCACTTTGCTGGAACGTGGGGATAGCCAACGTGTTGTTGCTGCCGGGATGAATTTGAGCCAGTCTGCCATCTCAAAAGTCTATCGGAGGTACCGAGAGACTGGCAGCTTTGCTCGAAGACCAGGCACCGGCCGCCAGAGGTGCACATCATTGAGGGATGATCGATTCATCGTTACTACTGCTCTCCGAAATCGTCACCTGACAGGAGTTGCAGTCCAGCAACGGCTTCGGGACGTACGAGGAGTGACTGCCAGCTCATGGACTGTTAGAAGAAGACTCAAGGAAGCGAACTTGACTCCAAAAAGGCCTGCCACCGGGCCCAAACTGTTCCCCGTTCTTTTCTCTGACGAGTCCAGGATGTGTTTGAACGGCTGCGACAGAAGAGGACGTGTCTACCGGAGACCAGGAGAGCGGTATACGCAATGCTGCTTCAGGGAGACCGTCGCCTATGGCGGAGGTTCTGTCATGTTCTGGGCGGGCATTTCCTACGGCGGACGGACGGAGCTCGTTTTCGTACCGGGTGGGGGCCGGGGTGGCGGTTTGACTGCTTTGAAGTTTGATCACCGAAGTCCTGGAAGTGCATGTGGTCCCGTACGCTAGGAATTTGGGCGAGGGGTTCCTCCTGATGCAAGACATTGCCCCTTGTCATAACGCTCGGGTCACCAAAAATTTCTTGAACGGGGCCAACATCCCCGTCATGGACTGGCCAGCTCTTAGCCCGGACCTCAACCCAATCGAACACATGTGGGATTACCTGAAGAGGAATGTTCGGAAGCGAGATCCTGCACCATCCGACATTGAGGAGCTGAAAACGGCGTTACAGGAGGAGTGGGTGGCGATTCCGCAATGCTACGTGCAGAAATTGATTAGGTCGATGAAGAATCGTTTAACATGTGTAGAAAGGGCTAGGGGTGGGAACACAAAGTATTGAATATGTTAAATATTTTTTTTTATTAAGAAAAATGTCCGTCTTTAATTTTTTGTATTACGATTATTCCAGGCGTTTTTGCCCAATCTTAGGAAATTTGGGTTTTCCTCGGTCATTGACCTCGATATCAAGAAAAATGTATGCATTTTCATGTAGGCTACACTCTCAGCTATCATTTAGTACCTATTTGTTCAGGATTGGATTTGTTCAGCCTATATACATTATTATTGTAAAAGTTGTCCTGCTATTGTGAATTAATTTAAGTAAACCTGACCTGTAATTTATATTACCAATAAAATGAATATGAATATGAATATGATTGCATGAACATTGAAAAAAATATTGGGCGGAAAACCAAACGTGCAGAGTGATTCCGTTTATTTGCTCTCGAGTGTATGTATGTCTTATTCTTTAATCCACCAGAACTAGTCAACGCCTTAACCGATTTAGAATTTAGATGAGTGCATGGGGTATCGTTAAAATCCTTACGTCAACCCGGGTGACATAGGATATATGACGTCACAACAAAAACAATATGGCGGATTATATGATCAATAATGTGTGAACCAAAGAAAAAAAAAATCCTATCCCTTCAAGTGGGGTATCAAAATGAGGAGTTTGAAAAGGCGATTTCAAAAATATATACAACTTATGTATTTAAAACTCAATTGTACTAAATGAGACTTTTCAAATTAGAATCGTGAATTGCAAAGAATATAACCATTCGGGGCTATTGAATTATATATCAAAAGAAAGGAATTTGAAAGCTTATCATTAGATAAGCTTTCAAAGTTCTTTCTTTTGATATATAATTCAATATAATGATATTTTAATTGAATTATATATCAAAAGAAAGGACTTTGAAAGCTTATGATTAGATGAGCTTTCAAAGTCCTTTATTTTGATATATAATTCAATAGCCCCGAATGGTTATATTATATTAATATATAATACATCTTGTATGTTTAAGTACACCTCCGGAGAGAAAATCCAAAATGTTCTACGTCGCACTATTGAAATTTTCTCTCGTTGAACTCCCGTTGAAGTTCTAAGACACTGTTAGACATTCAAGACAGCTAGTAAGTAGTATTCGCATGGGCTCATCCTACAGGGGAGAGCGCACTCTGATATAACACTCTTGGCCTTCGACCCTACTATGAGCACCTGTTTCTTCGGATTTTCAGCCGTCACACGCTAGTGAGAAACTCAAGGATAGTGAGGTTTCGCGTGGGTTCGCGTAGTCAGTGACTCGACTAGATTAGGTACTCGGCCTTCTGGCCCGTGTCGAGAACACGCTCTTAAGGAACGCCTTCACTATGACAATCTGTGATAGTAAGTGTCTAAGTGAGCTCGTACTATGGGCCTTCGGCACTAGGGTTAGCTTAGGGACTCTGCTTTGACGGGACGGTTTGAGCCTTCGTATCTTCAAGTGGTTGGCCGTGAGCGACGAGGCATGCGAGGCCGAAGGCCGAGCTCCACGTAGGGCCGAAGGCTCAAAGCGTCCCATTTGAATGCGCTTTCGATGCCAGCCCGAGAGCCGAAAGCCCAAAGGGTTAGCCCATGCAAACACTATAACGCCTCTACACCCTTTTACTAATATATAATCGCATTTCTTCTCAAATTTGATAAAATATTCGTAGCCTGTTTACTCGGCTCCATCAACAAGCAATAGTTGCATGAAACGACACTGGACGATGTGGTCGTATATTTTGTCTTTAAAACACTGGCATTTCTGAAAACCATGTAAATTTTACAAGCATCATATCTCAAAAACTATTAAGGATTTGGAGCTATGGTTTGACTTCAATTGTTTCAAATTTAATATAATGTACTCTCAAAATGATAATAGCAACTAAATGTCAAAAGCTCATAGTTTTTGAATTAAACTGAAAATACTGAAAGTTTGGCAATTTTTTACGTATAACGCAGGTAGCACTACTTTTTTTGCTTACAAAACGTTGTTTGCACTCCCCAAATAACATACCAAAAAACAGGTTTACATATTTATTATATTTTGTTTGCAGTCGGGGGACCTATTCTTTAGGTTTTGTATGTAATAGGTCCCTCGGCTGCAAACAAAATATAATATTCCAAAAAGTTTACATAATTGAAATAATATTTTACTTCAATAACAACTTGTTTCTTACTTTTTAGGAGGTACGCCTTTGTCAACGGCAGTTGTGTTTTTTATTTTTTTAATAATTATTTTATGCCCATACTGAAAGTCCATTCTATATGCAGGTGGAAAAAAAAATCTGTAGAGTAGGTTCGAAGATTATTCCCTGTGTAAAAACTTATACTAAATAGTTATACAACTACACCGTCACAAAGCTAATACACACAGCAGACTGCAGCACTTGCAGACTTTCGACTTTACAATACAATAGGTAGGCTTAATTTTTACCAGCGTACCTGGACCAATAATGTATATTTTTCATACATAGCAAATTTTTGCTTGTTCACACTAAAAATATGGCTTGGGATGAGGTGACATCGTTTGTTATTATATTATCTCTCTTTAACCCCCGACGCAAAAAGAGGGGTGTTATAAGTTTGACGTATCTGTGTGTGTGTGTGTGTGTGTGTGTGTGTGTGTGTGTGTGTGTGTGTGTGTGTGTGTGTGTCTGTCTGTGGCATCGTAGCTCCTAAACGAATGGACCTGATGTGTTCCTGTGAGCTGATGTGATCGACGATCGATCGTGTGTTTCACGTTTCAAACTTTCAACAAAATCGGTTCAGCTGTTTTTGAGATAATAAATTTTAAAATTAAAGTGTCGGGGGTTTTTCAACTTTCCTAAGTTGTAATTATTATTAGAAGAGACAAGATTGGATATAAAAAAGTTGAATCCAGCTTACCTTAATATTACATTTTATCGACCGAGGGAGCGAAACGAACGTAGTTCTATGCTTCAGCTTGGACCGAAAATCGTTCGTATGTCCGGTTTCTGTCCAGACGTCCGTCTGTCCGTCTGTTCTCCTTTGCAGGTCGCATTTCTCAACCGATTCCCGTGAAATTTTGGGAGCAGATTCGTTAATTACCTATATAGAATTTTTTGGTCGAGTCACTTACTCGAAATATATATTTTTTTATAGACATGCTCTCGAGTTTACAGCTTACAGAGCTACTTGTTTTTAAATATGGTGAGGAACACGCTGGTAAAATTATTTGGAATTCTCCCTACACATTGTTGACACATAACGCTCACCAAACGTTATAAAACGTTGCTAGAGCTCCCCTTATTTACATAAGTCATTGATCCACAGCCTTCAACTTAACGGAGATGGACATGCGAGTCCTCGAGCACATGGTCAGCTGCCGGTCACAGAACAGAAGCGGTCATAACTCCAACGACTGTATAGTGTTCACGGTGGTCAGTGAGCCTCCTGAAGATCCGCTTGGGTTGGACAACTGTGAGGATATCGGGTGAGTTATGGTAGGAATCCTAGAACATGATTATGATCGTCTTGGGACCTTTGGCTGCGCCACGGAGTGCTCCAAGAAGTGGGCATGGACGATGTAATTTTTTCCGACTTAAGTGGAGATGGAGTGATTCTGCGCTCTGCAACCGAGGCACCGAAGACCAAACCATGGAACATATTATTATTCAAAGGTGTCTACTTCGCGCCTAGCCAGGAAGCCCAGACGACCTTATAGACCTGACACCAGACGCTGTGCAATGGTTGCAAAACCTGTATGTTGCCTTATAATTCTTATAATTATAACGTTTTATATTTTCCCTATTGTAGACTATCGCCATACGATTAGATTAGATTATGATCGTAGGCCGGTTGCAGAACAAAAGCGGATACAGTTTCAACGATTGTATAGTGTTCACGGTGGTCAGTGAGCCTCCTGAAAACCCACTTGGGTTGGACAACTGTGAGGATATCGGGTGAGTTAAAGTAGGAATCCTAGAAAGAACATTATTATGATCGTATGCCGGTCGCAAAACTGATGCGGCTACAGCTTCAACGACTGTATAGTGTTCATGGTGGTCAGCGAGCCTCCTAAATACCCGCTTGGGTTGAACTGTGTAGACATTGGGATATCTGTAGAAAGTTAAAGTAAGTACTTCGGCCGTTTTTAAATATATCAAAATGAAAACAACTTTAGCTGTATAGCAGATTAGCCTACTCTAACATCTACAGGTTTTGCCTCTAGTAATCTACTAATATTCTTTGTACAGTTTTTGTGTGGCAGGGAATATGTCGTTAAAATTATTACATATACTACTAAAATGCAGTCCTGGTAAGGCTTGGTGTAAGTGTATAATAACGTGCATAACAAACTATATGTAAGCCTCACGGGTTCTGCAATTATCGACTAGGGCTTCGGAAAGAAGCCCGTGTAAACTCGGTCGAGAATAAGTCTACGGTCTCCCCTCCTTTCGTAAAAGGCAACTTAAGGCTCTAGATTCTAGAATTTCTTAACACAGATAGCGGCCGACGTGGAGTTTTTAGTAGATAGAAAAAATACAACATAACCTGGAGTTCCCCTATAGAGTGGCGCTATATTGAATCCTGAGTGAAACGATCTTTCTACTATATCCTAAAGTAGAATCTTAAGTAAGTTTCGTAAGACGCTCGTGTTGAGCGTGAATAAAAAACCGGCCAAGTGCGAGTTGGACTGGCGCACAAAGGGTTCCATACCATTATCTATAAAAACGTTTGTTGTATGAGAGCCCCTTTAAATATTTATTTTATTCTGGTTTTTAGCATTTGCTGTTATAGCGGCAACAGAAATACAATCATCTATGAAATTTTCAATCGTCTTACTATCAACGTTCACGTAGTGACAGACGGACAGGCAGACAGACAGACAGACAGACAGCAGAGTCTTAGTAATAGGGTCCCGTTTTACCCTTTGGGTACGGAACCCTAAAAACGGTACCGTACCGTTTTCCACACTTTCTGTAAGGAAAATGGCAATCCCTTTATTTCAGGGCAACAATGGATCTTTTCTGAATAGCAGAATCAGTAGGGAAGAAAAGTGCAACTCTGATCCCTCATGTGATGGCAACACCGACTCTGAATAGCAGATGAGAAAAGTATAACATCTGCCCTAAAGAAGTGCCGTCTAATTGTGAACGTCATTTCCCAGGTTCGCGTTCCTGTACCTAGGGGATCTGCTGGCGTACAGTTCAGGGGACTCGTTCATGGAGGTGCTGCCGGTGCGCGGCGCGCACGCCCCGGCGCGCGCGTGCGGCGTGCTCGCCGTGCGCGTGGGGGGGCTCCCAGTGCTGCGTGAGTGCCGGCAGAGGACCAGCTGACGGAGGTTGGTTCTTTAGTCTCTACACTATTTCCAGAGGTATCATTTTCAGGGTTTCTTGGAGAACAAATTACTAACACTGATAGGGTTTAGGCTAAAATGACGAACAGTTCGGATCACAATCATACTCTTTTCCAGTAGAGTCAACGGAGAAGATTATTTAGAGTTTTTGGGGTTTGCAAGTGCACTGACCAGATTTCAATGAAGGGAACTGTTTCTAAACGTTCGAAATCGAAACATTCTACCTTCCCACGTTTATTCAATTTTGAAGAAAAATAAAAATAGACTAGAAAATAAAAACACCCATCAGGGGAACAATGAGTGATACTATATATACGTACCGTACGATGAAGCGTGAATTAAAAAACTCGCAGATAAGAGAGCTAAGCGACATCAACGTGTCACCTGTTCGCCGCGGGCAAATTACACCTTGTGGCCGTGTAACATGCCTCTCCCGTATTGGCTTACACAGCCATGAGAGACTTTATCTACCTTATTAACACTGCTTTTATAGTCTGTAATAGACTTAAACGCCATTGTTGAGGATGATACGTACCACAGCTGGGCGCAGGCATCTTCTCATGGATCCGTCTTCCCAGTGCGAGTTGGCTAACCCACCCACGCCTGCCGTTGGACAGCCGCATGCCTAAACCACTAGGGTACAGTAACAATGAGTGATACAAGTATTAACTATGTCGCTAAGTTTAAATTTACTTTCAAAAGTTGCGCAAAATAATATGGAGGTGATTTATGTGAGAAAATATGGCATAATATAACCTACCTTCGCTACGCTTTTATCCAGATAGTACACAATTATTGAATCACAATTTTATTTTTGAACTATGTTTGTGTGTGTAATCTGGGATGGATTTATTTTATGTTTGTGATCCACCGAGTACGAGAATTGTTGTTAATCATGTGCTAATTTGATCCATAAATACAAAATTCTGGGGATATGGTGAGGAGGAAACTGCCATAAAATATTCCCCAAAACCCATCTAAACAATGACATCATTGCGTTCTGTGAAATCCTTCTTAGATCTAGTCAGTTAGATGCAACATTAACACCTTGGTGTGAATTTCCCGAGCAATACTTGTATTGGTATTCCATAAAAAGATTCGTTAATCAGTGTTCGGAGAATCTATGTATCGCTAGAGTTTAGTATAAAATTGGAAGTAAGATCTGTTGCCATCGCAGTTCGCTTCAGTAGTTGCTTGCAAAATGGCGTCCACGTTGGTTGTTTGTGTTTTTTTAGCCCTAGCGGCCCATGGAGCCGTTTTGGGCACTCAAGGTAATGTCTCCATACCCATAACCATACCTTTCAAACTACAGCTCTTTTTTATGAAATCGACTCGTACTCGATACCGTGTACGGTGAGTGATCGGCCGTTCCCGAGAATATTCCCGATTAGTAAGATAAATTGCTTGGGAATATTCCCCAATATTCGCCATACAAAATGGAATCTTTCGGGAATATTCCAGAGAAAGGCACATCTCTACCTACTAGTTTGTGTCTTGTCTATAGCTTAAAGTAGGAGTGGGGCGCGTCTTCGTAAACTGAACAATATAATATTATATTCATAATTCATCTAGCCAGTTCTGCCTTTAGGTAGCTAGTGTTCATCTCAATATTAAAATGTATGGTATCATGCCTTCAAATGATTAGTACAATTGTCTTTACCTGTATTCATGCTCCAAATATTAAAATATAATCATAAATTCATAACATAACACACCTTCCTCGTTTTTAACTCATATGGACACGACTCCCATAATGTCTTCTTATGCTAAACTTGATAATGATAGATCCTTCTATCGGGTTCCGTACCCAAAGGGTGTCAGCGGAACCCTAATACTAAGACTATTGTTTATCTGTTCGTCCGTCGGTCTGTTATAGGACCATATTTTTTATGTAATTTCCCTTTCGAATAATTTGTTGCATATTTTATCATCAAACTCTATCTTTCTAGACCTGCTACTCAGGAGAATTGTACGTAGTCCAGGCTGCGATAAGTGCTCAGAACACCCACATCCACCGCCACCGCCACCTCCACCGCCACCACCGCCATTTGAAAGGGGACCTCCACCACCTGGATTTCATTCTGGAAGTGCTTCTAGCCAAGCCAGTAGCTTCAAAGAGACTGGCTTCTCGAGGAACCAGCATGTTGGAGAATTCCAACAAAATACTTTTAACTCTGGATCTAGTGCCTCTGCACAAGCTGTGGCTGGCCAATATGACAAATTCCATAAAGATGGCTTCTCAGGAATGCAACAACTTGGAGGTGCCCAGCAAAATGGAATCAACGCTGGATCTAGTGCTTCTGCACACGCTGTGAGTGGTATAGCTGGCAGCAGCCATGACAGTGAAAATAGATTCTCAGCGAATCAACAAAATCTTGGAAATGGGTTTCAGCAGAAGGGATTCAACGGTGGATCTAGTACTTCTGCACATGCTGTGAGTGGTATTGGCGGAGGCTTTGACAAGCACAGCCCTAAATCTGGAGGAAACCAGCAAAATCTTGGAAGCGGATTCCAAAAGAATGGATTCAACTCTGGCTCCTCTGCACAAAGGGGTGAATCTAGTAATTCCGATAAATTTGCACATAACGAGGAATTCTCAGGAAAGCAAGCTCTTGGAGTCCAACAGAATGGACAACCTGTTGGTGGTGCCTTTGAAAATCTGAAGCAAGCTTCAAAACTCCAGGCGGATAAGCAAGCATGCGGCTCTTGTGCCAAGAGTGGTTCTGCCGTGAGTAATGCGAAGAGCCATAGCGGATCAGCTACCGCCATAGCTGTCAACAATGGTTAAAATTACAAAGCAAGGATCAGTTCTATGAAAAAATTAAATTGTATAATCATGCCAGTGCTACAACCTATTGTAAATAACTTAGGTCATTTATGAATGATCCATTTGTTACAGTTAATAAAATTTGTTACATTAATAAAATTATTCATGATCCTCTAGCCCAAAGGCCTATTTAAAGGCATTCTCGTTTTTAAAGGAATCAGTTTCATTATATATTGGAACAGTTTTGCATTTGTTTTGCTTCGTTCGATTTTTTTTCTTGTATTAAGAGATGAGTGGCTTTTAAAGGTTATATTTATATATGTATATCAAAGGTAACCTTGTACCACCTGCCTATAATTTTAAGTATGTACGCTGTAGCAGCTACTTAAATGAACTAAAAATATCGAAACATAAGTTTGTAGCTGCATTTTATTGAACTAGCGTGAACATAGGTACTGTATTTTTTCACCTCCAATATTCACTGGTTAATGGTAACTGAGTCAGTGGCTTATGATAAAAATATTCTATAGCAAAAATTTAGCTATTCAATTATGTATCAAATAAAACCAATTCATTAACGCTGTTAGGTCAAGAAACAAATCCATTTGCGATTTATCCTAAACATTATATTCTTGGTTACTTCTTGACATAGAAAATCCATTGACGACCGCTTTAGCGTTGTTGGTAGTGACGCTGAATCCCGGTAAGGGCATTTATTTGTGTGGTGAGCACGAATATTTGTTCCTGAGTCATGGATGTTTTCTATGTATTTAAGTATTTATTTATCTATATAAGTATGTGTTTATCTTCGTCTAGTACTTATAGTACAAGATTTGCTTAGTTTGGGACTAGGTCGATTTGTGTAAGATTGTCCGCAAATATTTATTTATTTATTATTTATTCTGAGAGAACTTTATGTACTTATTCAAAAACATTAACTCTCAAATGGACCTATAAATAATCGAATATGCGCTAACTAACGCTAAAATCCGCACCACAATGATCGGTTTTATACCCCATAAATTCACGTATCAAAATAGTGAACCGGCTGAAACTCTTGCGCTTCAGTAATATTGCCGTGGCGGCCGGCGACGCACGCGCATCGGCCCGAAATACATCGATCGAGACCGTTTCGTAATTCCATTTCGTAACCTCGTAACCCTTTGAACCCCTCGTAACTAACCTCACACGCGAACATACTGTGCAGTGATAGTGTTAAACTTAAACTACAGAAACATCTACCTATAATTTTAACTACAATACGCCTCGGCAATGTAAACAACATTCTTACGAGTTTGATGCAACTCTGAATATTGGAATGTCAAATGGAAAAATGGTTTATTTATCGAGTGCATTTTGCAGTCATCCCACTACTGAAATTTTTTTGTCGATGAAAGTTTCGCAGATGTGCATTTGAATAGGGTAGTCGAGTTTAATATTGACTTTTTAATTAAAGATTAATCGACCTATCAATCTGTGGACTGCATAGGCTAGGCGTCCTTGTCCCACTGGCGTGCCAGGACGCTTTTAGACCGGCCTACCCGGCCTGTCCTCCAACAAACTTTCTTCCAACCCCGACCAATCAAAAATAGACCTTCCGACCTCTCGATAAGATTGACGGCGACGCCCTACATAAGTTGGCGCCCTGTAATTCCGACCAGCTTTCACGCGTATCGGAACATCCGAGTTTCGACCTTATTGCTTTAGGATTAGAGATTTTGGATGTGTAACGATAAAGTTGTGATAGTGTAAACACACCGGAACGCGGACCTGATTGGTACGCCGTGCACTGACATTTGGCGATCACTTCTTTTAATTGATAGATCGCTGTTCTAACTATTTTGTTAGGTTGTTATCTATTAATATCACTTTTTTAGCTATATATACGAGTATAACATTAGTGAATTTAGAACATTTACAATATTATCATTGTTGTTATGACACCAGTCATAGTTTACAGTTTATTTTAGTACTTGCCTACGAGAAGTTCAGAAATGAACAGAGAAGTTCCTACTCCGAAAAACATTTATTTTAGAATTACTGTAACTAACCACGTCACGTGTGTACACGTCACTTTAACTATTCCGAAAGCTTTTAATTGGGATAACAAGCACGTGGGTCTAACTTCCTTTAGATTTCCATGGCTGGAACTGGTTTAAATCCTTTCGGTACGAGTACACTGGCATGTCTTCGTTGCCAATGCACACCATATTGCGGTAGTTGAAGCTTGCACCGATAGGTGCATCGTGGTATATTTAGCTATGGTAATGAAAATTCATTTCTAGGTCGTTAATTTTTCCTCCTTTTGATTCCTTTAAAAAATTGACGCACAGAAGTGATTCCAATATCAATGCCATTATTTGCATTATCCAGTTTTCAGTATTGTCTTATTTTCAGTGTATTATTAGAAGCAACATGCAAACTGGCAAAAAAGTACTAGTTCTCTATTCGGTATGGTTATATTCCGTACACAGTATTTTACATTACTCGCTGCAATACTATAGCAAAATCAACGTTGAGTTACATTCGAATTAGTTAATCTGCACCGATGAAATTTTCTTTTTGCACTAATAAGTGAATATTTCATCCATTTGCTGCAATGCAAGTTATCACCATACATTTAAAAGTTACACTCTCGTCAGTGTAACAACTCTCTTATCAGCTACAAGATTGGGAGGATTGTGCAGTAGGTTCACATTACTTTTTGCACCGCAGATTGAGAATGTTTAGTAAAAAGCTCCACCAGAAATCTCTTCAGTGCTTTGGCCAATACTGATACTACTGCTGCCTAGCATCAGGGGAATGCTTATCTACTGGCAGCATTTATTTGCCATTTCACAGGGTCGTCTTTGGTTCTGTAGCATTTTCTAGAGAAGTTTCCCCCGCCGAACTTTCCACTGTATCCTGGAGAACCCTTCGCTGCTTGGTCGGGGACTGCTTAATTAACACGCTGCAAGTGTTGGTAAAATTATTATACCCACTAATAAAAGTGTATTCAGGCGACAAAGGTGTATATGCCTCAGTAACAAGCATTACATAATTCCAACATCAATGAACTTCCAGCCACAACAGCTATTTTTACGCCCCATTCAGACTCTCGAGACTAAATCGTTTGTACAAAACATCTGTTTATTTACAAAACGTAATGCCTCTTGGGATCGGCGGATTTATAATGTATGGATGTGTAAAATGCTTAAGTTTACTTTTAAATTATCGCTTTTACTTTACTTAACATACCTACAATGTCTTGGATATTAACAAGAGAAGTTCAGTTCATATGACAGATGAGTCAATCAACTATTTCCTGTAGTTATTGTGTCCCGTTAGCCAGGAGACAATATGACAGAGTTTCAAAGAAAACATGATACAACATGGACTTCTAATATGTTCAGAAGATGGTACATACAAAAAGCCGTTGAACATGAGAAGAAAATCCCACATTTGGTAAATTAAACCGAAGTTTTAAAAAGTGACCCAAGAGACGTTACCATGGCAACTAGTGACCGGAAAAAGTTGAATGAACCAAATACAAAAGAGCTCCTCTTTTCCGTAACAATAATTTTTGATGGCTTATGATCAAAACTCTAAAGAAATGTTTTCCGCTTTAAAATAGGTACAATTTTTCAAAGATTTTACCTGCAAAGGATATCGTTCAGTTAATCTTTGTGTAGTTGAAAATTTTATGACAGGTTTGTTTCAAAGGCTTAACGAGAGAGCAATCAGTATCTACAACAAAAACGATTCAGATTCTGCAAATAACGTCATGATTCATTTCACCGGTATCGGCCCACCGTCTGACATTTTCCACTGCCACTGACTGAGCGACTGTCACTTCAAATAAAACTACTTTGTCTTCGTTAATTGCTACTGCATCAATTGATTCTAGGTTACATCTGTGTGACTAAGAAAATTAGGCTTTGTTGGCAAAAAATCTTAATTGTACCTACTGTTGAGTAAATGAAGTGTGATTTTGAAGGTGAATAGGTTGAGATAGTGCTGATCCTTTCCCATCATGGGTCCAACAAAAATGATGAGTAAATGAAGTGTATAGGCGTCCTTCCCATCCTGGATACACCAATGAAGAATGAATGAATGAAGATGAATACTTGACCATGTAAGGCTCCGTCCCGGACACCTCACCTCCTGACCGCCGTCGCAGCAGCTCCGCCCCTGGAACCGCCCGTCGTCAGCCAGTCCCCTACCCAGCCGTCCTGGCTGGGGTCTATGAAGGTTTGGGCCACCACCGAGTGAACACGCTGCTTCCCATCACCGCGTCACTCGGAATGAAGATTGAAGAAATGAAACTATTTGACCATTTACACTTGATGTATTATATGAGAAAACACTTGATTACATGAAAATACTATGAAAATACGCGACTTGACCCTAGTCTGGGCCTTCAGCCCTGAAAAGGCTTTCCTTACCTCAAACCATGCGATTACATGTCGGTCCCGATTTGCAATGAACGAGATTACATGATAATACTATGAAAATACGCGACTTGACCCTAGTCTGGGCCTTCAGCCCTGAAAAGGCTTTCCTAACCTTAAACCATGCGGCTACATGTCTTGACCGGTTTGCAATGAACGAGTCATCTTGAAACTCTAAAGATACTCCTCTCTCTGCCGAGCGGGGCGGTGCTAGTGTCGCCCTCTAGTATTGAATGAGACGTACTAGAATCGACCTTTGACAGCAGAGTGATCTTGATTTATGATTATTTAATAACCAAATTTAGATTTTACCAAAACCTGTCCGATTTGCTTGAACACCTACAGTTTACTCTTTTATTTATAATCTTATTAGAACTATGTTGAACATTATTGCTTAGGTCATTTATTTATTACGCTTGATATCTATAATGAATTATTGAAATGTTTCTTGCAACGAAAAATCTGTCGCAGGGCGTTTTTACTCAAATGTGCGACTTTACTTTTTGACGTGATAACGTCTTATAAATCGATGAACACCGGCAGCACGCACCGCACGAAAAAGTATGACTCATTGTCCCGTTTCGCCTGAGCCGAGCGTTCGGCTTTATGACGTTATCACATAAAATTATCGTCCGTAAACCAACTTTACCTATAGACATTATAGACAACCAAATTTTTTTTCTCAGAATTAGTTTTTTTTTTGTTTTTCCAGTTCAGAAACATGAGCACTCTTGATCCCGATAAAGAAAAAAAATGTCCCCAATTTTCTATACATTTTTTAGGTTCTCTATTGGAAGGCATAAAGTCATTTGTACTATTATTGTTACGCACAATTGCTTTTCGCGGAAATAGTGATGTGCATAATTCTCATTACGCATAATTATATACGCATAACATTAAAAAGCATAAATACTGAAACCATAATCTTCATGAAGACTAATGTCAAATAGCATAAGCACAAGTAGGCATAATTATCAATTGGCATCATATCAAAATGCATAACAAAAAAAAGTTATGTACAAATGGCTCATATAGTAATAAAGTGATACCTATCTACCCGTTCAAAATCCCTGAAATTTAGATTTTAGCCTATGGTTTTCTTAGTAGTAAATTGCCTAATTTTCATTAGTAGTAAGTTTTAATAAAAGGTTTTTCCACTCTTTTATAAAAAAAAAACCTCGAAGACGAAAGCGGGAGTAAGGCTCCCGCTTCCATCTTCTAACCTATCTGCGATCCGAGTCGGTTTTGCCACTGTGCCCCTGTTCCCTAGTACTTACGCTACGATCACTCTCATTGATTGATCTCAGAGAAAAGGGAGTCTTCGAGGTTATTTTTTTTTATAAAATAGCGGAAAAACTAATAATATGACAATAATTAAACTGAGTTTTATTCATTTATAAAACTGAAATTATGGATTATGAGAGATATACCAAATAATTATTAGCCCAAACAATAGTATGCGTAATGTGTATTCGGCCAATAAAGATTAGGTCAACTGAAATTATGCTATTAGCGTAGTATGCCAAAAAAGTAGTAGGCCAAAGTATTATTATGCGACAGTATTATTATGCCAATATAAATTATGCCAAATCAATTATGCAAAACTATATTAGTCAAAAAAAAATTATGCCAATGAAGGGGATCCCCATTTTTTAGCATTCCACTATGTGACGGTCCATACAGAATATATGAAAAATACGTCACATTGGGGAATAAAAAACTGGGTACATTTTCTTTCTTTATCGGGATGAAGAGAGAATACTAAACAAAAAAAAAACAAAAAAAACTAAGTTCTGAGAGAAAAGTAAAAATCGCAAATTTTTCTTCTATACTCCGCGACGCTCTTGACTAATGTACCTATTCATTGATTGATAGCTATTTTGAATCCTTAAATCAATACATTATGTTTATACGGTTCCCACTCGTCTGCATATTGAAGAAATACGCACATCCGTTAAGTATTTTCAGAATTACGTTGGTGGGACTAATTATAGTGACAACTATTTCAAGTCCATGCGTTTCTGTGGCTTGGGTTTAGTCACGTTGTTTATTTGTTTTAGAATGTTATTTTCATTGTAGTCTAGAGTCGTCAAAAACTATAAGTTACCTTTGGTTTTCACATATATTCAAACGTAAGTAAATTCACACCTTAATTCCCAAAAAGGGTAGACAGAGCACATGCATTTTTTTCCAATGCCAGTTAGAGGAATTATACCTTAGTTTAAAGCTTGACAAAAGGAGATATTGCAGTGATATGCTGCGAGCGCACAGCCCACAACACACCTCACTCTATCCCCTTAGTCAATTCTAACGACACTCAGGACACAGGTTTTCATTGATGAAAATCTTAGCTTTGGTTCTGTCACAACTACATAAGTCGAATTCACATTGAAATATTATCAATGAATATTTAATACTCATCAAAACTGACTTACCTTCGACACATTAATTTACTTAATGAAATGGCATCAAGTTCACTGGGACACCTGGGGGCCATCTCTTTTACGGTAGGCACATTAATGCTACATTAGTCACAAGCGTAACTGTCAAAGAGAATAATATAAAGGTGTTTTATACATCATAGTGTGCCAAAAGCGATTAGTAAGGTGGAAACGGGGAGTGGATCGATTATGCAATGTGTTTACAATGGTAGAGGTAAACAATAATATTTCAGGAGATACCATAGACTAAACACTGATGTGACACAACGGTGAGGACTTTTCAGCCAAAAATTGGCTTAGTTTGGTTCTATAGCTGCAATGAATACCTAATAATTTTCTACTGAATGGCAAATGTATAGGTTTTCTAAGCTATCACGAGGTTTGTGATAAGGGGTTTTTTCCTACAATTGGTTGGCTTAACTTGTAATTAGAGGTCAACCAATAAATTAATGTACCTACAATAAGAAGCCTTTGCTTTTTTGACAAGATTTATGGGTAAAGTAAAAAGTGTGTCGACAATGATTGCTACAAATGGGTACTTCACTGGTAAACACACTGGCACTTAAAGCAATGATTTTTTGAGTTTTAATTTCTTAAATAATGAAAATTCGATCATGCCCACGAGCACAAGATTATGACTGAAATTTTTAAGAAATCCAAAATTAGTTTTACATCAGGAAGTCTCATTAATCTAATTGGAATCTCTTCCAAAGCCAACTAGCATCCCTGGTATTAAATCATCAGAGCAGTAAACGGGTGACGTCGTTCATTGAAATACTTGTCTCTTGCCATAAAACTGTCCTGGTTGTAACCTTGTCCAGAATCTAGCTCATTTCGTCTACATTCTTTGGATCGTTAGCCTGGTTCTGATTTTAGTATTTGAAAGAAAATAGTTTTTTCGGTGTTTTGTCTGTATTTTCGAATGGAGACTTTGGAAATCCCTTTTGATCCGTTTCATGAAGCAACGAGGTACAATTTTACAAGTCTAAATTGACTGAGATTTGCTACCAATAACGATGATGGCCAATTGGCATGGCAAATTCAAATATCGAATGTACATTTTAATGATGCATCTCATGCATTTTTGCCATCGGGGATTCCCGATTCCCAAAGACTCAGAAAGTGCGTTTAGTATCTGTTCTTTTTGGATCACAGTGGCACTATTTTATTGCTACATCGAAATGTAGGTACTGCTCTCCAGAAACGTCATCATTGTTCCTCCACCTGATTCATCGGACATTCAATTTGGCAAATACCTGAATCACCTGCACATAGTTAATCCCTCGAGAATAATGCGCTCCGGGCGGCTAGCGCGGGAATGTGTGGCGCAAGCGTCTGTCATCGCTGCCAACGGATGCATGCCAAATAGCTTGAACTTGCGGGATTCACAGCCAATTGGTGGAATCAGGATTGATTGCGTCAACTAGTCAAGGTCGATGCAGGAATTATTTTTGTTTATAGCTTTTATCGTCAACAGATTTTGTGCCTGCCATGCACGTTCATAAGTGCCTACACCAAATCCTGGGATTAGGTGCCATAGCGCGATACTGTTATGATCTGTCACCCGTATTCAGCTTGACGTTGACTTTTCGGACAGAAACTGTCCCTTAATTTACTTAGTAGGTACTCGGACTTGCTGCTCATACTAGAAATGGAAATATTTCTGCTTTGAGTTGCGTATGTTGTGTAAGTACCTATTGTTTACTTGATGACAAAGATTTTAACATAAAGATTCCCCAATTTATTCAGGGATCGCAGAAATAAAAACACAACACGCTACGCAAGTTTCCTATAACACACTTCCTAAAATATACCAACGAAACGATATAAAACGAACATTACAGTAAGTGCCGAGTGAGAGTGGACAAAACTGTCAGTGTTGTGACGATATAAACAATAATTTGTCAATAGGTAGTGATATAAAAATACACAAAATGGACACTGAACACGACACAGATATCATGTCGAAAGAAGCACTAGGTCAGTTTATTCAGTAAGATGAACAATGATGGTTCACTGTTGATAACATTATGTTGGCTTCGATGTACATATTACATTTGTTCGTGTAATGTTATTGATTACAGAAATCAAATCATTTTTCTTTCACTGTGACATCTATTAGACTTAAAATATTGATGACGGTTATCGTGTGACCTTTGATCCTTTTTCTTATTTCAACATGCTAGATTTTATTTAACCCAGGGCATCTAGTTATCCTCATCACATTTAGTGTACAGTGGCCCATTTCACGAAGTTACGTGATAAGAGCCACTGGAATCAACAATGCCCAATTTGCGAAAAAAAAAATTTCTTAGTTTTGGCTATCACTCTTATTATATATGAAAAATGATTTGATATCAGTCAGTATACGCCTTCACCTGTACTTAACTTTATACATTATTGTTCATCTTAAGCAAATTGGTATTCTTGTTGGCTTTACTTAGCGCAAAATTTTTGGAAAAATGTTGATGTTGTCTAGTGACGCTGACCGTACTCTTACACTTGCTATAACTTCTATACTGACTGCTTTACATGTATTAACAATATTTTTCATGTTTATCTTTTCACTAATTGTTTTGTGTTGAGCTTAGTCAATTTTCAAAACTTATCATCTAACTTTGGAAAAGGATCCTTGTGAAGGTTGTACTTATTTTATTGGTATGTGTGTTTTTTTTAATAATTTCTTTATCAATGAATTAAAACTGTCTACTTTTTAATTAACAGCTTGTTA
Source organism: Epinotia brunnichana (assembly GCA_963854355.1). Lineage (NCBI taxonomy): Eukaryota > Metazoa > Arthropoda > Insecta > Lepidoptera > Tortricidae > Epinotia > Epinotia brunnichana. Next base: position 2,046,945 of record OY977938.1, read on the forward strand.
AAACTTTTTTGGTTAACATGTTTTCTTAGGATAGATCTATAATATTAATACTTTCGGCGGCTTATGGCTTAATATTTAATTAAATGTCTAATTCAATGTCTAATTTGTCTCTGCATATAAAATATATGCATGCATTACATATTACATTAATAATTATATCTTCGAATGAAGCGACTCACATAATAGTGATCGAACTTTACTTCAAGAAGTTCGTTTGATTATCTATTATAATTGTTTGTTTAGATCTAAAACTCATACCAATTTCTAATTACTGCACTTAGAGTCATATACATGTCACAAATAACAAGATCTAAACATACCTAAAAACAATTCCTTACCGATTAATAGAAAATCAACTTAAAACTACCCTCAGCGTTGTTTCCAACTGCACAAACGATAACAACGCTACAATATATAGTACAGTCGAGTCCTCCAATACCTATACAGACAACTTTTCAAAAAGACCTACGCATGCGTCTTACTGACATACCTACAGTAACAATAAATACTGTGTATATATATTTTTGAAAGGTTGTCTGTATAACTATTGGAGATAGCGACTGTACGCACACGCTTATCTAACTAAACTAAATCTAACCATAAATAACGGAAAACGGGAGTAAGTAACTTGACTAGCAGCAGTACTGAAAACTTAACGATATCTACTCTCACATCTAGCTTTTTTTCTTACCGCACATAACCTAATCTAAAGCCTTTATTACTACGTGGTATTCAGAGCCTTGATAGTGAAAAATGCAAAACAATTTACAAAGCAATTAAACCCATTTTTATAACATCAACTCAATTCAATACAATGTTAATCCTAATCCAGTGCTCGTAATAATACCTAATCGTGTCTAACCGTGCGGTGTACGCTAACCTAGTGCTGTTAACCGTACGGGGTACGCTAACCTAATGACATTAATGATCCTAACCGTGCGGCGTACCTAATAGTATTAACCGTGCGGCGTACGCTAACCTAATAGTATAATCTAATTATCCTAACTAGGCGGGCTAACCTAATGAATCGAATGATTCTACCCGTACGGGGTACGATAATCTAATGAATGATCCTAACAGTGCGTACGCTAACCTAATGATCCTACCCGTACGGGGTACGCTAACCTACCGGTGTTAACTTGTTAAGTGAGGGTGCGTGTGCGCAGAGTTCGGGGAGTGGGTGAGCCGGGTGGCGGTGCCGGCGCTGCTGCGAGGCCGCAGACGGCTCAGCGAGCGGTGGGCGCGGGCGAGGACGCTGCGAGACAAGATGGACGTGAGTACCTACAATTTTTATTGAAAGAAAGAAAGAAAGATATGAATTTATTGCCAGCCAAAATAATAACACATCACAATTTATAAGAAAACACAGTACCTACCTACCAGTGGCGGAGCGCCTATTCAAGCCCATTCCCACCGGCTTGCCTAAAAAATATTTTTAGGCAAGCTTATGGTATATGCTCTAAACTCTTTCTTTCATAACTTTTTTTGTTCTGGATTGTTCATCGAAAAATTTTAGGCGCCGCCACTGCTACCTAATTGGAAGTTCTATTAAGAGGGCGCTCGTTTTTTGGTCAGGAATAAGCGAGAATGACGGATTTTTGACGTTGTAATTCTAAGAAACGGAGAGCTTTTTCTAGATCCTGATTACTTATTTGCATAGGTAAACTCCTCATATTGGTCCTAGCCGCCTCCAATTTACGAAGAACTGAATACTTTAACCGAAAATACCCGATTACCGACAGTAGTTTTCTGAAGAGAGCGCAGAGTCATAAGTTTGAGCCCCTAATACTCCATGATGTTATATGAGAACCTACTTGTTTTTTTCTATTTTCACTAGCGTAATATGTTGCCATTGCGCCTAGCCGCCTCGAATTTTCCTTATTCTGCACGTATATATATGTAAACTGTTCTCAATTACACCATATTTGTCAACAAAATCGTACTGAAAACTCAAGGATTTTCTCATTATTGTTGAATAATTTTTGTATTGAATCTTACACAACATTAAAGTTCATGCTTGTACCAACAAGATCCAGTCCAAAAAATATAACTTTTGTCAAAATTTATATTTATAAATAATTATTCAAAACTAGTATAAATTTACCGTCGCGCGGGAATATATCTCAGTACCGGCTGAATAGCCCTCCGAGACAGACGTGTAGTGTGTTTATTTGTGGCTATTCACGAAGCTAACCGGCCACTCTTCAGATAAAATAATATTATTTTGATCTCCGACTAGGCATAGTTGTTACCAACCTCGAGGTCAAACTATACTGGGGATACATTCGTGAGGCTAATCGAGACAAGTTATGAATTGCATAGCTGCCATATATGACGTAGTGTAGCGAAAAGGCTCAAACCCACCGGATACGTAACATTTAAAATTGAACCTTCTACCTAAAACAAAAGTCATACATTTCAATGGTGATGTCTTGTGGGTTGGATCCTTTTGTCTAAACTACGCGTTCTATAGTCAATTATTATTGTACGAGTGATCGTGATACTTGATAGATTTAATTTATTTACTTGTTACTATCAGTCCACCTTGTTAGTATGTATGGGAGTTTGGGTGAAATCTTCAAATTAGGTACAATTGCGTATCTTCGGTGACATAATATCATAGAGCTGGTCTGATGATGAAGTCGGAAGGTGGCCATAGCAACTCCTAAACTCAACAAGATAAAGCCATCGAATTTGGGCTCATTTATTTGGTCATGGCACGGCAAGACTTTGGTGCTGGATGATTTCCAGAGTCTGATGATGGAGCTATAAGGTGGTCATGGAACTCCTAAACTAAACTAGACAAACCCATCTAGTTTGAGCTTATCTGTTTTGTCTTGGTAAACACTTTGGTGATGGATGATTTCCAGGATCTGATGATGGAAGGTGGTCATGGGAACTCCTTAACTAAAATAGATAGACCTATCTTGTTTGGGTTTGTGTGATTTGTCTGTACAAGTACCCACGAACCAGCGACATAATATGCAGGGTTATTGAAAATAACAAGATGAATAAAAAACTTTTTAAAAAACAAGCTTATATGGCGTTTGTTAAGTACAGCACGATTAGGGTTTGCAATCCGGATATCCGAAATATCCGGATATCCGCCAAATTTCGGATCCGGATCTGACAGGCTCTTGGATCCGGATTTTTCGGATATTACGGATCCTTAAAATACAACCATGAAAACCGAAAATACGGCTACTAAATGATGTTTTTACCGAGTCCACGCTGAAAACCGAATGGTAGATAACTCAATCTCTGTCTTTATTCGCCACTTCATCATTCCAGACCAGATTATTTTTGTTTTTAATTTATTAGTCACAAAACTAATTAAACCTACACACCTATTACATTCTACAAACTAGTAAAGTTGCCGCAATTTGATGGCGAAAGTAGGCGTTGGTTTAAATGAACTAAGTAATTCACCGTAGGCAGAGACACAAAGTAATTATATAAATCCAATATTACCTATAGGTACTATTATAGCTACCTACCAAATACTTACGCCCGTATTCATAAATGTTCTACAAGCCTATTTAAACTAAAATGGCGTTAATTCGATTGTTCTTATCTGTCACTTTGTCATTTGTGTTCGTAAGAATGGGACAAAGCACATTTTATTTAGCAGAGGCATTTTAAGTTTTATGAATAAGGGGATCCGTTTAAGTAAACCTAAATAAATATTTAAGAAGTCTATTTAACACAGGAAGTAAAAAGTAAATGCAGTAATAATACCTACGTTTTATAATTATAATATTTTTTTAAATTTTAAGTATGATGTTCTTGACTTATAATATGATCATGTAATATAATAATCATGGTACACTATATTCATGGCCCGTTCACCGCTTTTGCCATATTATACACAGTCTTGCCTAAATGAATGTCCCCTGCTGGACAAACACCTTTTCCCTCATCCGGCTCACATTGTCAATTTCTCCTCCTAGGCTTGATACATAGTTACATTACAACCCTATTGAATTAACTCCGTACCTAGAGCTCATTGAAATGTTTGTACGAGCACCAGGTACGGAGTTAACTCGACCTGCTGGTTGATCACGTAACGCATTGTGCGCTCGTAGGGTAAATCTAAATGTCAAATTTTATATGGAAAAATGACAGTTGGATTGTCCTAGCGCGCGTTCGGAACGTTACGTTGATAACCCCTGTTGTAGTTATTTAAGTGACAGCTTTCAGTGACGAAACTCTCACTTTGCCAGTAAGTTTGTAGTTGTAAGTAAAAAGTTGAATAAAAAAAGTTTTAAACCCTTTATGACCTCGGGAATGCGTACCTATTTAAAATATTTCTGGTATATGGTGGTATAGCCGTTTTTTCTCAGTTTAACCTTACAATTCCTACTTTATACAAAAAAAAACCTTGTGGATCCGTATTATCCGAAAGATCCGGATATCCGGATCTGTTGAATTTAAATATCCGAAATATCCGGATCCGAAATATGGGTGGATCTTGCAAACCCTAAGCACGATCCTACCTTGCATTTAGTAATTATTTTCGTTTATATATAATAATAACACACACCGGGGGTTTACACTGGAAAGGAAGATTTTTACGTGGTTTTATTACATTTCCGAGTCATCATCATCATCATCATCATCATATCAGCCGAAAGACGTTCACTGCTGGACATACGCCTCCCCCAAAGAGTGCCACAATGGCCGGTCCTGCGCCACCCTCATCCAGCGGACTCCCGCGACCTTTACCAGGTCATCAGTCCACCTTGCGGGGGGCCTACCCACGCTGTGCCTTCCGGTACGTGGTTGCCACTCGAGAACCTTTCCGCCCCAACGGCCATCGGTTCTACGTGCAATGTGCCCCGCCCACTGCCACTTAAGTTAAGCAATTCGGAGGGCTTTATCAGTTACCTTGGTTCTGCTGCGGATAGCCTCATTTCTGATGCGATCGCGCAGAGAAACTCCCAGCATAGCATAGCATAGGCTCAAAGTCACTCAAAGGGCAATGGAGAGCCATTGCCCTTTGAGTGACTTTGAGCCTTCTTATGAGGCCTTTAGTAAGCGACCACGTTTCCGTGCCATATGTCATCACTGGCAACACACACTGGTCAAAGACTCTCGTCTTGAGACACTGCGGAATATTGGACGAAAAGATGTGCCGTAGCTTCCCGAATGCTGCCCAGCCGAGTCGGATTCGACGATTGACCTTCCCTTCGACATTTCCGAGTATCACTCTTTATTTCGAAATAAAAGTTTAAAAAACCGGCCAAGTGCGAGTCGGACTCGCGCACGAAGGGTACCGTACCATTATCTACATCTTTAAACGGCAAAAAAAATGTTGTATAGGAACCCCCTGTAGCCTAGTTAGTAACTTAGTAGTGACTCTGCCTACGAAGCTGGAGGTCCCGGGTTTGAATCCCGGTAAGGGCATTTATTTGTGTGATGAGCACAAATATTTGTTCCTGAGTCATGGATGTTTTCTATATATTTAAGTATTTATTTATCTATGTAAGTATTTTATCGTTGTCTAGTACCCATAGTACAAGCTTTGCTTAGTTTGGGGCAAGGTCGATTTGTGTAAGATTGTAAAAGAAAAAGAAACCGATAAAAACTAAAATAAAAATAAAATTATGTATTCTGTTTTTTAGTATTTTTTGTTATAAATAGCGACAACAGAAATACATCACATTTCAAATCTCTATCTATCACGGTTCATAAGATACAGCCTGGTGACAGACGGACAGACAGACGGACAGCGGAGTCTTAGTAATAGGGTCCCGTTTTACTCTTTGAGTACGGAATCCTAAAAAGTGACATAGGTTTTATGCTCAGAACATAAAAAAAGGGAGAAGTGCCGTACTGCTTAATTTCAACCAAAACCGATGTCCCCAGTTTTCTCCCACCGCAGCGCCCACAGGCACACACATTGAACCGTGTAAAAACAAAGACTCGGGCGTTGCCAGTGAGTCTACGGCAACATGCAAACAAGGGCTGTGATTGGCTTAAACGCACTACACTAGGGGGGGCGTCAAACGATAAAATTATGTTTTATCGACATTGATATTAAAATTAATATTATGTTAAGATATTGATGGGTAACAACTTCAACGACATGGTAAGTTTATGTGGTGGTATTTAAACTTCTAGCTACAAGTTTAAATAACACGGGTTGTTAACTTACCATAAATCGCAAAAGTAAAAAATATTGACGAATACCTACAGAGTAACATAAACGGCTTTTTATAAGTTCGTGTTCACATACATTTAAAACTCTGGTCACATCGATATTTTTGACCTGTAGGTACCAGGCCGATCAGACTCGCATTTTGGCGCGAAATAATATGTCCATTACTCATATTACGAGATTTACGGCTAAGGGCGAGTATCCACCAAAGATGTGCGAAGATGTGTTACCATACATTTTACACCTAGGTTTCAAGCAAGCGAGGTGTCAAATATTCGAAAAGTGTACGGCTCTTATTAAGTGGTTGGAAACATTTTTCTTGAAAATGTTACGAACACATTAACTCTTCTCTGTACAGGAAACCAGTTAGGACCTCTGCCAGTAGCATCTATCCATTTTTTTAGTACCTACTCGGATTCTTTGGAAAACTGTAATAAGAAACCGAGATTTCTTCTTCAATTATCACATTTCAAATGAAAGTAAAAAATACTCATTTAAAATAAATTATTGGTAATAATATCACATTTAAAGTTGTTCTGAAGCCATTTGCAACTAAATTATATACTTGTACATACAATTTTAATATGTCTATTTACCGTTCATACTGCAACTTAGTGAAAATCTTATTAGTAGGTACCGTAAACATTTTGTAACTTTTAATCTTATTAGTATGTTATTAGTTACCTTTAAGATAGGCACCCAACCAAAACAAGTAATTAAATAAAATAAAACAGCGAAAGTAGTCGAAATAAAATAACTATTATGATATCGTACTTCTATTTTATCGATTACACGTAAATTGTAACTGCACTTTGGCACTGCTCTAGTTTGCGACGCCAAGCAGCGGCCGTACCACTAAAAAAATCAAGCATCGTCCATATCCATAGTGGTTTAATACATTGCGCCGTGGTTTACTGTATTGAACGTTCAATGTACAACGCATAGAACAAAAATATGCTTTTTCGTTCGATATGTTAGTTCGATCCCGAGAAATGATGCGGCGTTGCGTTTATTTATTAAAATATTAGTTTTTACTGACTTAAGTGAAAATACTAATACTCACATGTGGTGCGTGATTCATGTAGGTTTTAGTTTCATTCCTATTTTTGCATGTAACCACGCTACAATTCGGCATTTTGAGTAAACGTGGAAAAACATTTCAGATTCACGGCAAATTGCGACTAACATGCGGTGGGCAGTGACATGCCCATTTGGCCATGTCGCACCGACACGCGCCAAGCCCCCGTTTCATATCTATTCCTTTTTATCATCTGAGGTTTTAGGCTTTTGAATAAAATCACGCATTAATTAATTGTATTCTAGATAAAAAGCTGTGTTTGTATAATTTATAATTTTCAGTTCCTTTGGTAAGAAACGGACATAGCAATTTCTATGAAGGGCAGTTTTTTTTTACTGTCCATAACAAAAAAAAAATTCTTCAAGAAATGAATACGTAAGTACCCAGTAATTTCCTAGTAGTGGGTCTACTGGTATAATTTCACTACATTACTATATATAAATAAGACTCAGATAACATGCAAACTATTAATATCCGTAAAACAAATTATTATTCTTATTACTGACAACTTTAAAACTCGTTAGTTTATTTTATACTAAAAAAACGAAACTAAATATACTTTTTCATATCATAGTATTTTAATACAAATAGAAAACTTGTGCTCAAAAATCAAATACTTACTTTATTCAAGTTATCTAACTTCGCTAACATGATGTTCTAGAACATCATGTTAGCGAAGTAATACTTACCACTTTTTAGTGCAAGTATCAATATCGGTCACGGAGTGAATTCCAACGGTGCGCTATACAGATATTTGCATCGGCAAGCTCCGCGGTTAGTTCTATCCCGATCGCACTTACATATAGCTAGAAAGGGACGGCACCCGCGGCTGGTGCGATCTCGCTGTGCATGTGGGGGTTAGGTACGTGTGTGTGGGTGGTAGTAGTATTTACACACACAAACGCACTACGCGTGTCAAAATACCGAATTCTGAGCGAGCGCTTTTTTGAAGAGCACTCTTAATATTATAAGAGTCCAAGTTCTAGAATAAACTTGTATAAACTAGAATAGTTTGAGAAAAATTGTTTTCCCAATTGAAGTATCACGTCCCTTACTATAATTTCGCATATTATTATTCTACATTATTATACAAGTTTATTCTAGGAAATGGGGATTCGCGCAAATGGAAGGCCAATTTTATTTTTGATCAATAAACATATGCCAAAAAGTTTCAATTTTTTTTTCTCCCCAAGTATAATAATTAATAATGCATTATAGGAAAAAGTGTTTCGTGAAAAATGTACCTCGTACCATCGGTTTTTGTTAAGGTACTTTATTTCAAAATATTACTGTGAACTGACTATAAGAATGTATTTTATCTGAGTTACCCACCGGTACGCTGACCCAGCCAGAACTGCGTAAGTATAAAATGTTCCAAGCCAACAAATCATTCGGTAACCTTCTGAAATTACAGTAGAGCTGTCAAAAAAGAATGCATTGCGATTTTTTTCCGCTAAATATCGTAGAGGCTGCCAATTTTTGCGCGTTAATTCTGTCAATCATACTAAAAACATTGGTGAATAGTTGCAATAACAGTTAAACAAGTTAAATAGAAGACAGTTCAACAGGGAATGACAACTCAGTAGTTACTGACATAAGACTGCATTTGGAGCAACGGAGTGGGAGATTTTATATCTCAAAGATGTTGCGGTATGTCTCGACGGCAATACAATTTAAACTGTAACTTCATAACATTAGGTTTAATTGAAGGAGCGAGTAGTGAAGCGAACGAAGTTGTCCGTTTTAGCTTGGGACACTATTCTTTCGTATGTCTGGATATCCCGCTGTCCGACTGATCTCCTCTATACAAGTCGCATTTCTCAACCAATTCTCGTAAAATTTTGTGAACAGGTTCGTTAAATTGTTTACGTCACCCCAGGCCGTAAGTTGGATTTACCGCCCACTACGCGGGCAGAAAATCCTACTTCCTGGCCAGGGAGAGACGTAAAACTTTGTACTCACCACGGGCGGTAATAAAGAAAAGCCTCCGTTCGCATATTTATTGCCTTTGCCTTCGGCTCGGGCGTCAAATACCTGCGAACGTCTCAGTTCTTTGTTTTACCCCCCTAGGTAAGTAATGTACCTACCTTAAAGATTTTTTTGTCGATTCGTTTTCGGATTAGATAGATACTCTCGTGAGTTCCACAGGCCAGAGTCACTAGTTATTGTTTCACTTTAAGCATTCGCTGCTTGCAGTGTAGCAATGAAAATTATAACACGCTCCGGCTGAGGAATAAACTCGTTATGGTGGATGAGACTGTATGGGGGTTAAGATCAGTGAGAAAGAGCGAACAGAAGAACAGAGAGAACATCTTGTCAGAGTGGTCGCGTTCACGTTAATGGCCTTACTCGGTGGGTCTCCATTGATTTCGTGCCTCTTGCCAATGGTCGCCGTTTTAGCTATGACGCACCACTTTAGTCGAATTGTGGCATTATGTGACTATGCTGGTCTCCGTGGCCTTTTTCATTAGGTATGTCCATCCAGCGCGTTAGCGATCGGCCCCGTTTTTTTTCCCTTTTACAGATCCCTAGACGACGAGTGTCTCCATTCATTGGCATTTTCTTGAGATGTGGCCACAGAATTTCAGAATTCGTAGTTGCCGTGCCACCGGCGTGTTATAATAAATAATAATCTACTAACCACCACGGTCTTTCGATTCTGGCCTCAATCTGGTTCAAAACATTCGCATCCCCAACACATTGCAATGCAAACTCCGCAGTTTGCCGCTACCACACGAACTTCGAATCTCGAACTTCGTATATCTCCGTCTCTGTCGCTCGAGTACCATAAAACATTTAAGTGCGATAGAGACGGAGATATACGAAATTCGAGATTCGAAGTTTGCGAGCTCATTCTGACACGGTAGTTCCACTCGTGTGGATGCGAGCGCGCGAAACACTTTGAATATAAATTAGGATGTAAGTAATCTTGTAAAGCAATGAACGAAATAGACCTGTCAGCCGAACACCGTGTTTTGGGTTGTTAAATTTGATGATGCTGTTACGAGTTTTGTTTGACGCGGTTTCGGTTTGAGTAGGTACGTAAGTAGCTAGTGAACAAGGAAGCTTTGATGCAACATGTAACATTTCGTTTCGTTATAGTGTAGGAAGTATACCTACTTAAGTTTATTTGAGTTGACCAAATTGCAGCAAAATAGTCTATTTAAAAAGCAACTCTACACAGTCCAAGGTAGTAGAATTCCAATTCTAATCATCATCGTCCTAGCGTTATTCCCGGTTGTGCCCCTATAGGAGCCCGGGGTCCGCTTTGACACCTAATCCCAAGATTTGGCATAGGCACTAGTTTTTTACGAAAGCGACTGCCATCTGACCTTCCAACCCAGAGGGAAAACTAGACCTTATTGGGATTAGATCGGTTTCCTCACGATGTTTTCCTTCACCGAAAAGCTAACGGTAAATATTCCGTACATAAGTTTCGAAAAACTCATTGATACGAGCCGGGATTTGAACCCACGACCGCCGCTTGACAGCGGTATGCCTGAACCACTAGGCTACCGTAGCCCTGTCTTGGCTAGCTTATTCGCGAGAATTCTAAACCAGGCTTAGCCATAATGACACCCTTCCAACGTACTGTTTTAATTTGAGGTGTTTTCATCGACTGATGTTTTTATGTGCTTCTAATTTGAAGTATTTTTATCTGCTCATTTTTTGAGAGAAAGCTTGCATGAGCAAGTTTTGTCATTAAAAAAATCCTGGTTTTGTTTTCAAACTTGCAATAATCTAGTACTAGTGGCAGGAACTCACTGTAAGTCGTGTTACTTCTTGGTATAAAGGCGTTCGACCCAATTAGGCGGTTGTACGGTCGGCCAAGAAAGTGGTCTACCAGTTTTGACAAAAGTTTATGTGAGATCTAAGTAATGGTCGCTAAGGTTACTGTCATAATATTAATGCAAGTGGAAATCTACCTTGTTGTTTCATGACGTTCAAATGAACCTCGACCGTAGGGTGGTACACCACATTTTGGGCCGATTGTACTGTCATAGAAATTGGAGTAAAACCTGGATTGTAAAGATTGTTTGGGGCAAAAAAGGTGCAGTTGCCTTTGATACCTCCAACACAACTGTATCTCTCATTAAAAGACTTGTACTAAACTACTAACCTAGCACAAGTGGCAGGAACTCATTATACGTGATATGCTGCATTTGAGCACCAACTATCTACCTTGACTCCTGGTACAGGCGCTCATCACCCCAGGTCGGGTTGAGTGAGGACAGGATCCTGGCTAGTCGGTTGTGTTGCCGCGCCAGGATAAGATGCATGGTAGTGAGGTGGAGGTTTTCGTTGGCTCGGTCGTCCCCTGTAATGGAATTGAAGAGTTAACAGAGTCTTCTTAACAATTTTTGATGTGGTATTTTATCTAATTTAAATCCAGTAAAGTTCCGAAAAACTCATTGGTACGAGCCGGGATTCGAACCCACGACCGCCGCTTGACAGCCGCATGCCTGAACCACTAGGCTACCGTAGCTTCCAATTCTAATGACAGTTTTATATAATTAAATAATCTCAACCTACTATGAAAATTATTTTATTATACGAAATATCGAGATGATATCCTCTAGGTATCTCGTTGTATATTTTCGCTCATAACTCAACTTAGCTCAACTCGAATTTCACATAATTATATTATGATGAGGTCAGAAAGTCGTCTTAGGTGGTAACCAAAATTGCACTAGGTCTGCCAGAAATCAAGAGTGGGAGAGGCCGCCCGCCATCGACGAAACGTCAAACGTGAAAAGAGATCTTAAAAACTCCCAGATGTCAAAAGGGAGAACGCAAGAAACAGTAACTACTTGGCGCAGAATAGTGAGGAGACCTGACCCCAAATAAAGGGAACAGAGAAAGACGATGATGTCTTCACAGTCCTATCTGTCGATGGCTACAACCCAAACGGACATAGCACAGTGTGAGATTATGCCTTAGTTGCGGATATGTGTTTTTTATGATTTCATTTGATGAATATAATTAAATAATACAACATTGGGGAAGAAACTATATTTATATTTGGCTTAGTTATGAAGTTAATAAGAATCTATATGGAAATTTAATAAAAAGAATGTTTAAAAAACCTTTTCTTTTTTCAACGGCGGACCTTTATCGTGAAACAAAACTACTGAGTGTAAGGCGGTTATATATTCTGAAAGCAGTAGCTAGAGCTCATACGGCAATAATAAACTTATCAATTTATAGGCAACTTCTGGGCAAGCCTAAGTTTAGATTTCCGTTGCCAAATTACAGATCAGCCCTTGCCAGGCGCTCTCCGGACTATATGCAATTACGCATCTATAATAATATCTGCCAAACTCATTCCATTCAAAACTACGCAATAGGTAAAGTTAAGGTGATTATTAAAAAGTGGCTAGTGGCACTATCATATCATGACACGGAGGTCCTTCTCCTTGGCTGCTAACACGTACTTAACACACTCCACACTACATACACACGCACACACACACACATACACTCACACACACACACACACGCACCGTTGCTTGTATTGTATTGTAAAAATGTTGCTTGTTAATTTGTTTCTATGTTTTTTCTACAAAATTTGTTTCACATATTTGCACTCCAGGGCCCCAAGATACAGCCTAGTTTGGGGTCCGCCGGATATCTCTGTTTTATTTTTATACTTGCATGTTAAAACGAATAAATAATTTTGAATTTTGAAATCTCTATAGAAATCATAGAACCTCGATATCTCATTTCCAATTCCCTTGTTAGCTATGAGCTTAATAAAGTATGTCAACATTTAAAATTGACTAGGTACTATCCCGTGTGTTGGTATATCGAGATACTCCAAACAAAATCGCTAAACAGCAATTTAAACCAATAAACTATATCTATAACAGTAGTTCATTCACTGGGTTTTAGTTGTTCATTTACTAGAAAACCGGGTTCATTCACTGGTGATTTTCCATTTTTCTACCTAAAAGGTCATATAACTTAAATGAATGGAAACTTATTGCAAAAGCAAAGTAATTTAAGCTAACTAGAATACTTGTTTGAGCTTTTCAAACAGTCATGGCCGATATTAAGTACAGCTATCTTACATAAAACAATTTTTGAAGTCAAAAATATCCTTAAGTGTTCATTCACTGGTGCACTTACCCTATGACCTGTTTTTAAAATAAATAGAAAATATAGATTACAGGCCGCAAAAATTGCAAATTAGTCAAATTCCGCATTTTTTTTTCCATTGGCAGCAATATTTTGAAAGTCTAATAATATCATTGTAATGCCAAAACTTCTCAAAAAAAATCATGCAAAAATAATGGAATTCGAGTTACAGATTTGTCAAATTCCCTGGCTAGGATTATCACATAAATACCTAGTTAGTGTTTTTCGACCTTTAGATTTTTTTTAGCTTAATAGTATGAGATCTTTAAATGTTGCTAGTCATAAATAAATCCCAATAAGTTGATTTGATATTAAAATAAAGCTATTTTTTTACCGACTTCAAAAAAAAAGATTCAAGCTGAAATTCGAGAAAAGATACTTGTAGATGTTGTTTGACCAAACGCGGGATCTACCAACGATGGTAATACAGCTCGCACAGCATTATCAGACTTACATAGAAAAACGTGAGCGGATATTTTAAAAATTGAACAATGGCTTATTGTCGATCTAGTGGTACCTACTGTCAACTACTTTTCAAATTGATGCTGATACATTTCATTCATTTTGTGCAAATGTTGCTGCGGGGAATAATGAAAAAAATATAAATGGTGCTATATGTCGGTGACTCTGCACAAAATCTTAATAAAATCAAATAATAAAAGCTAGCCCATTTCCTATAGGTATGCTTTCAGAGCAAGCAGGCGAGTCGCGTATCAAGTTTTGGCGCTACGATAGGGAACATCATACCTACGCGCAATTTAAATCGGAAAACTACTATAACGGACCTGTTCCACTGCGCATTGGAGTCCTCCGATCTATATATTTCGCTTAAGACTCCCAAAACAAAACAAAGCTTTGATTCTTCCCGAAAAACCGGCCGTCAAATTAAGTATATACGAATACGTTCAAAATATTAACCTTCCTCTTTATTCAGTTGGTTAATATTTAAAATAGAGTGAATAGTACATTATATTTATCATTTTGGTATAAAAGTTATAATATTAGATAATTTTACATGTCAATAAAACTTAGTCAAATAACCCGCCCCGTGTCATTCCGGGTAATTCAATTCCTATATTTATAATTATAAAGGTACAATTGAAAGACACTAATAGCACGGGAAAATAATATCGAAAATCTGGCTATAAAGTTTTACTCTGATGTGACAACCCTATTCCCATAGAAATTTAGTAAATCCTTCGAAATGTGATATCTCCGAAGTCCTGCTATTTGAGCATGAGATTTTTTTTGTATTGTTTACACCATAGTGTGCATCTACCTAAAGTTAAAAACATTGCTCCAACATAAAGACAATGTAGAAAAAAATGATTTTCTTAAAAACATATATAACTAAATTACTTCATATATATAGCACCTACACGTTTTTTCTCTTGCATACTTAAAGTTAGGGTAATATGGTATATTTGTTGTAAATATATCACATGGACTTAATGTTTGTTTTAGGACTGAAAGAAAAAAAAACTGTTTTTCACTAGGTATAATCACAAAAACTTCAATTACTCAAAAACTAAGCAAAAGAGATATATAGTTTATTTCCCAAAGATGTATTATTTAATTATATTCGTCAAATTAAATCATAAAAAAGCGGCCAAGTGCGAGTCGGACTCGCACATGAAGGGTTCCGTGAAATAAATTGCGGTTTACGATTTATGACGTATTAAAAAAAAACTACTTATTAGATCTCGTTCAAACCAATTTTCGGTGGAAGTTTACATGGTAAAAAGTTTTTTTTAGTTTTATCATTCTCTTATTTTAGAAGTTACAGGGGGGGGGGGGGGGGACACATTTTACCACTTTGGAAGTGTCTCTCGCGCAAACTATTCAGTTTAGAAAAAAATGATGTTAGAAACCTCAATATCATTTTTGAAGACATATCCATGGGTTTGGGTATGGGTTTGATGAAAAAAAAAATTGAGTTTCAGTTCTGAGTATGGGGACCCCTAAAACTTAATGTTTTTTTTCGATTTTTGTGTAAAAATCTGAATGCGGTTTACATAATACATCTACTTACCAAGTTTCAACAGTATAGCTCTAATAGTTTCGAAAAAAAGTGGCTGTGACATACGGATGGACAGACAGACGGACGGACATGACGAATCTATAAGGGTACCGTTTTTTGCCATTTGGCTACGGAACCCTAAAAACATATGTCCGCAACTAAGACATAATCTCACACTGTGCAGGGGCAACATTGTATGGAACGTGGACCAAAAACCAACAGAGCTCAGAGTTATGTCAGTTTATTATCTCATTCTGTCTATTTTTTGTATTTTTTATTATTATATGTTTTTTTTTTCACTTTTTAAGTTTTTATTTATATGTAACATAATAACTTTTAGATTAAATACAGAATTAGGTGTAAGTATTCTCCAAATGAAACCCGTTTTATCACTCATATTCACTCTGAATAAAATATGATTATCTCAGTTCTGCAATGGACTTTAACTTTATGCCAATAGATCGTAATTAAGTACCTACTTGAGCAGACGTTTTTAAATTGACCTGACTCGGAGCTTTGTTGGTTTTTGGTCCAATTTGCCCATGGTCCTTTAATCTAGGGTCGGGAAACATTACGTGCATGGGCTTGACCATGACTTGCAAAACCAAATTTGGTTTTGAACTTACGCGTACGACCACAAGAGGCTCAGTTCACATATGTAGTACCTAATCGTAGAAGTGGTTATTCTGGGAAATTTACCTTTCGTGGTTCATAAGACAGGTATATAATTGAACGAGCGAGCGAAGCGAACGAAGTTCTCTGTTTCAGCTTGGGCATAAATGATTTCGTAGGTATGTCCGGCGTCTGTCCGGCTGTTCTCATCTGCAGCTCGCATTTCTCAACTGACTCTCGTGAAATTTTGTGAGCAGGTTCGATAGTTAAATCGTTTTAAATCGCGTTAAAAAGTTTTTCAAAATAATTTGTTTTTGAAAAAACAGCACTCGCGACTTCTACAAACAGCTCACAGAGCCACTAGTAATACGCCGAAAGAGGTCATTGGTCCATAGAAAATGGTGGTCCTTTTTGGTACCTACTTAAATTTTAAATCAATGATTCACGAAGTCACGACACTAAGTAAAACACTAGTAGCTACGGATAATTTATTATTTCTCGCCCGTCGTCGTTGCAACATTGATTGCCAAACTAAATTACATCGGAATTATTCTTAGTTCCTTGTTAAAAATAGACCCGTTGGAAGTTTTTAAATTCACGCCATCTAGCGGCGATATCCAGAACTCCTTGGTAGCGGGGAAGACGCCGCGTTGATCCAGATATAAATTGAGTTTTGGGTGGAGTTCGAGATGTTTTCGATAGATGGCAGCAACGACTCCATTGGATTCTAAAATGGCATATTGCCTTTTTCCACGGACATACGAACACCTTGACCTTAGGTTGTTAGAATAGTACTTAGAAGGGATAAAATCAGTTGATGTCATTTCAGAGTGGTGTGTTGTTAACCGTGCTAAGCTTAACAATATTAAACCAAAAACCGACCCCACCATACCATCCTCCTTCAATGGAATTTATATCATCCTAAATCTAAAGTGAATTGCATTTCTTTTTTTTTGTTAACAAAAAAAACAATTGCTAATTTATTCCTATTATAGTTGATTCTACTTATTACTAATTTTTCATAAATGGTGGGCAGCTAGAGAGTAATAGAGGATCATCATCATCATCATATCAGCCGAAAGACGTCCACTGCTGTACGCAGGCCTCCCCCAAAGAGTGCCACAATGACCGGTGGTACTGCGCTACCCGCACCCAGTGAACTTCCGCGACCAGGAAAGACCAGGTCATCAGTCCACCTTGCCTGGGCTAGAGTAGGTAGGTGTACTTAATACTTATTTAAAGAAAATTATCGCTGGTTTGCCCACAGAAAATGAATGAATGAATCTGAATCTTCACTGGTTTCTTTATTAAAGAAAAAACCACACACATCCACAGATATCTGTGGAAAAAACAATATATTGTCGCTAAAAAACAAAATACAGAAAGTATCTGAGGGCCGAAGTTTTCCATCTCTGTCAGACTTGCGAGTTTGTACGTAAGTGCGACAGAGAGGGAAAACTTCGAATGCTGTTCGCGGTAGGCCCTCTGTACCTATTATTGTATCGGTATCTGTTCTGTTGACGACATAGTTTCAATAAAATTACCATTCATAGATATGCTGTGGTTTCCCGAGCTAATTGTTTGTATTGCTATTGATTGTCTGTTAGTCAGCGGCAAAAGTAGCTTCCGAGCTAATATGTCACCTAATGATACGATTGTTAATGAATTTTATTTGTAAGCGACACATGTACGAGTAAAAGAGACATTGAGGCCTACTTGCAGAACAAAATGTTTGAATTTTGTTTTTCGCCTAACATATTTCCCCTTCTGTTTTCTATTATTTTAGCAGTCATCTCTTTTCTGTCATCAAATTTCAAACCTCTTCATTCTCATCTACATGCCACGGCCACTAAAATGTTCCAGTAATTTTGTCGCTATGATTAAACCAGGTTTCGCGTATAATTGGAAATCGGAGCGGACACTAATTCCCAGCTTTCCGTTGCTAATGCAGACTTATGTTTCCTGCCTGGAAGTTTATTTACTGCCCGTAAACAAAATGAGAATTTACCGTAACACTAGTTTTGCTGACTTTATGGGAACAACGCGTGAAAATTAATAGGCGCCGTTGACACAATATTTAATGTTTTATACTGAAACATGAAATGCTTTCCGTGAGCAAATGCGTTAATTATTACTGAAATAAACCAATTCGCTGTATGTGAAAGAGTTCCAAAGGGACTCCCGCGACCTTTACCAGGTCATCAGTCCACCTGGCTGGGTGTGGGCCGATAATATCTCTCTATTTCTCCAGGATCCCGTCATCAGATCCTGACCTGACCCTTTCAAACAAAACCGGTCCATTACCAAATCAGTCCATGGCTCCAAGCGACTTCGACTAATCGGGCAACATACATAAAAAATAAAAGATTCCAACGAATTGAGAATATGATCAATTATAGAATGATAGGTTATCATCAGCCGATTTGAGTTCCTCTACTGAGCAAAGCCCTACACGGATGAAAAGGAGTACGCTACCACTCTGAAGGTTCCGCTAACCTTAGAAGTTGCGATTTATTATCATCATCATATCACCCGAAAGACGTCCACTGCGCTGGACATAGGCCTCCCCCAAAGAGTGCCGAGTGAAAGTTGCGATTATGTCGCACTTTTTAGCGGAGTGCGTTTTGATCTCCAGGCCCCTATTTCACCAACTTGACCAATTGTCATCTGACAACGACAATTCTCCGAACATTGCTGGTTCGACAAGTAACCTATTTTTCTGCAAAACAACGCGGAAAAATCAGAGGCAATCAAGCTGTGGAAGTTCACCAAAGGACAAAAACAAGCTAAAGCCCTGATCAAATGGTTCAATAGTAAGCTGTCTAAGCAGCTGTTACAACTCAAAAGGCACAAAATCTGCGCAGTGACAAGAATCCTGACAGGATATAGCAAATTGAACAAACACCTGTTTCAAATGGGTATGAAGCAGGACGCAACCTGCAGGTTCTGATTACAGGAGACTGAGAAATATGAGAAAGGGATGACTATTTAAGGGATGATAGAATAACACACGTCCGTTCGTTACTATTTATGTTTAATTCGAGACAAAGGAATGCGAGGATACCCACTTCTAGCTTTACAAAAATAAAGAAACAATGTACCCACATATTGTACCCATATATTACAGAGACAAAGGAGACTGCAATGCACATTCTCTGCTCCTGCAGACCACTCATGCACAAAGGAAGTACCTACCTAATGTTGTCGCGAACGCCCTCTCGTTATATAGGAATGTAACTGGTACAAATACAGTTAAGTAGACTGCGCAAAATTAGAGGGCGCCGCGAAAGGTTCATTGTGAACATAGGAAGGATAATTTGAATCCTACCTTAATCATCCCGCGCAGTCCACGGATATCTGCTTCGCCTTTCTACACGATGACGCTCGCGGCACACGCACGGTGACGCTCGCATGTACCATCTGTGGTTATAAAGATAACCATGACACACCTGTCACGTAGGCCTTAGAAACTTAGCACATATAAGTTCTACCTACTGAACAACTGGAGTTGTACTACTTCTTCTCCTCTATATACTAATCGTCGTTCCTTCACTAGGGTTAGCCACATAAGGTGTGTACACTATAAATTACTGTATCTAGTTCTCGCCCTTCGACCGAGAAACTATGGAGGTACCTCCCCTATATACTGTCATCATGACTAGGGCATACTATCTCTCAGAAGTAACTATGTTCTCAGGCTACTGGTAGCATGTTATCGCGATGGTTAATTGTCATTATGTAACTCAGGATTCAGGAAATAGTTCTAGTATAAAACATCTAGAATATGTAGATTGTTTAAAACCAAACTGACGGGTAGTTTGGCTCGTCGGATGTGCGAGTGAGAGAGTTGCCACGGGCGGGTGGCTTCGGAAGGTTCGGGAGAACGCGCCCGCGCCGGGCGACTTACAGTTGCCCTTGAGCAAGCATACGGAACGGTCGCGTAGAGATCCATTGGGATTCATCTCGTACGGTTTGCATCAGGTCGGGTGCCGAGATTTAGGATTAAGGTCCTGTCGTTAACGGTGCGACAGTCGAAGAAGAAGTCAGTGGACAACACGGATTACCACGGGCGAGGCTGAACGAAGGGTTCCAGCCAGGCTGCCACCCCAGATCTCGCCGAGGAGTTGCTGGGTGTCATCATACATACATACATACACACAAATACAAATTACACGATCACATACACACACGCTGGCGATAGGCGCCTCGGAGTGAAGATTTTGGTGAGTAGGTACTTATAATATATAAGGTTAGCATTGCGAATCGCAATCGAATGTACGTACAGGACTTTGGCCTAACTGTATAAAACTTCAGCTGATGGGCCCCTGATGTTTTTGGCGGTCCTGTGGCGTACATAGATTGTAGCACACAATTATATCAGAACAAATAAATCTTCATAGAACAAATAAAGTACCAAGAAACTAAGACACTTAGCTTTCAGAGACCAGCTGCGTAGCCCCCGGCTCCTTGGCGAGAACCCCGCAGACCACCTCGTCACTCGCCGCCGCTCCATGATAAAATGAGGCTTCTTAAACGGAACAAACGATTAAATGTTCCAAAACCCCCACTTTAGTCTACCCACAGTCACAACTATATCATAACCTTGCCAGTGCAAATAATCTCTTAAGGCGTTACTACACGTTCCGACCACGAGTTAAAGTCTTCGCGATATCAACTGCCAGATGTCCCGACAAAGGTGGCACATCGTGCACCCAGAAGAGGTACAACATATCACCGCCCAAAGAATCTGGAATTTCCTGGAGGCAACGGGCCTTAGCGGTGAACTCTAAAGAAAGGGCTGCCACGATAGATCACTTGCTGGTCGAAGCGGCATATTGAGGCCCACATAACAAATAATAATAATAAACCTAGCGACCACCTTACTAGTAACCTCTAGAACAAGCAATGTATGGCGAATTGTCCGTAGGTGACAATTGTCAAGTTGGGTGAAATAGGGGCCAGCCCAAGAGCATAAACAGACTCTCCTTTAAAATTTACTAATGTGTCTTTACCTACTAAAAACCGAATTATAGGTATATTAAGAACTTCACAAACTTTAAAAAAACTCTTTGCTTTGGGCACAAAGAGTAACCCCAAAAACACAACCATGCAAAAAATCAACATGATTACATGAATCATTGACCGATCACTTTTCTTCCATCTCACAAAGCCGTAGCATACTGTAAACGTTTGGTTTAGTGCTACGTAATAGTACTGCTACTCGTAGAACTTGGAAACACGGGATATACTATCGCCCAATGTTCACATTTTCTCACACAAAATCGTCTGCACACACAGTATATGGTGCATTCGAAAAATTACCCTAGAGGGGTTTACCCGTACCCTTGGGCGATAGTACCTACAGTACCCACAGTTGGAAACACGGGATGTACCTTACAGTCACCATCACATACATACACTATAGGTGTTCAAAAATATCGGCACATGCACCCTAATGCCTTGAAAATAGAGGTGTGTTCCGATGTTTGTGACGTGCTTGTTTGCTCCGATGTAAGTATGTGATGGCGACTGTACCCACAGACGCCTCGGCGTACTATTACGGACTCACCGCGTTGGTCAGTTATTTCCGCTGCACTTATGACGGGCTGACTGTTGGCCGTTGCGTGTGGTAGCCTATTTCACATTTGAAACCGTTTTCATATTTTACACACCTATAGGTAATAACACAATTCATATAAGTGTGTAACATGAAATAAACTGGCAAGTTATTGCATTAAGTGTAAGTAAACCATTCGAAGAGAGGTCGTGGAACTTTATTTTATTAGAAAACCAACAGTTTTAACATATACCTAATGATGTTCTTACAATTAAATAAGATAGAACTGTTTAGCCAATAACAGGTCTCCCTGAAACCTAGTAGGTACCTACGGAATATCGTTCAGTATTAAATAGCATTTCAGTGAAGAAAATTTATTAAGAATTTCGAGAAGACTTAATTTTCCATGTACATATCTTCGTTGACTATATAAAGATAGTTTTGATCTCATTTTCAAACTATTCGAATCCATAGACGCCAAAGCGGTGTCATCATAAAACACAGAGTAGGTACTTCGTATCGTAGCCAAAGGTACGAAAAGGAATGCCATTGGCCTACGTAGGCGGAATTAAAATAATGTGAGACATTTCTATTTCGGGACACATTCCTCGTGGCTTAGGTATTTCGATGTAATAGTTATCAAATAGTTTTACTAGACAAGACACCGAGATAGAGATATATATACTACTAGGGCGATGAGAATTAAACAGGAAATAGGTCTCGGAGATAATTTAACATTGAACATGTGTGCTGTAATGTGATTTCACAAGGACAAATTGAAGACCAATCGAAAGTTTTTTACCCGAGTGATGTTAATGTTGCTTTAATATGTAATTTAAATTCAGTTTTTGCATACCATTGCAATAGTGAATTGTGCAGTTCTATTATCTATTAGGTATATTGTGTAATATGTTTGTCCCATAAAACTCCGGAATGACTCTATTTTCCACTTTGTGAAAGAAACAGCAACAAAATTTGAAGCTATATTTGTGCAATATATACGTACGTATCTATATTCGATTTCTGATACCTATATCGAATCATATCTTTAGCCTATAGATTAGATAGATGCATTTATAGTTTATATAAAGTCAAATAATTCATATTGGAAGGGCTGAAAGAAAAGAAGAGGATTTTTCTGTAATCGAACGAGCGAGCGAAGCGAAAGTAGTTTTATGCTTCAGATTGGGCCGAAAACGTTAGTCTGTCGGCCTCCAGTGTCCGGCTTCCAGTGTCCAGCGTCCGGTGTGACAAGATAGAGCATCCGTCCCTGGCTGACACCGTTGGATAGAACGAGACGACGCGCTTATCCTGTCACTTGTCGCGTGATAACGCCATCCATTCTACGGGGCCTGGTCTCATTTCTCAACCGATAAGTACTTTTGAAATTCGTTTATTAGGTATATCGTTTTTTTTTGTCGAGTCACTAAGCTATTTAATTTTTTTTCTTTTTAAGGACATTTCTACCGCTCACATAGCTACTAGTATACATTTATTAAGTCGATTGTATATTATGTATTTTTTTATATATCCATTTGTTTTGCACAGCTGCCGAAGCCCGACGGTAAAATATAAAGTTAAAGGTGTCAATAAGTGTCCAGTATTTCTCTAAACAACGCGCTGCTTGAAATAAATATGAAATAAGATATCTTTCATTATCTGTGTCTGAAAGACTGTCATCAAATAATTATTTAAGTGGTTAAAAACTAACGTGCTAATTATGTTTTTAACAATATTTGACATCGTCTTCAACTCTTTCATTTACACATCAACGGCAAAATATATATAGATATTAGAATAAGATCTTGGGTGACGAAATTACATATATAATAAATATTATAATCATCAAGTAAACTGTAAGTCGATCTCATCTCTGAAGTTGGATGAAAAAGAACTTGGAAAATTTAGAAATATTACAACGACAAATTACGAACTTGTTGCTTGGTTACGATTCATCCATAGTAAAACAAAAACACGAGTAACAACTTATATTATAAATTCGGTTTTTAAAACTGTCGAGTTGCATGTCCAAAACCCTGTTCTGTTCACCAGAATTTTGATTTGATAATTAAGTAGTCAGTCAGACCGACAGAACTAAAAGAAATTCGATCAACATTATTCTTATCTATTCTTAGTTTGTTTATTGAATATTGAAGTTAATTTAAGAACTGTAAAACCAACACCTGCCTCTTAACTCTTTCGCCAGCTGGATATCATTCACAACTCTGACAAGACAAACGCAAGACTTAGACGTTTTTCCGAGAAGCTTATAATTATCGGAGTTGAACCGTCCGAGTCCGACCCTGAACCAGTTAGAGAATAACGTCTAAGATCCAATTACGTCACTGGAGACTTAATAATAAATTCAGTTGCAGACTATTCCATTTGATTTTGTTTTTGATCGGTCACTTGTGATGGGCACAATGTCATACTAGGACGTGGTGAGACGTGAGCTTGAGTCTCACGTCTCACCACGTCCTGCGTCCGTCAGCCATGTGAACTGCCCTCATCATCATCATCATCATCATATCAGCCGAAAGACGTCCACTGCTGGATATAGGCCTCCCCCAAAGAGTGCCAAAATGACCGGTCCTGCGCCACCCGCATCCAGCGGCCAGCGGCGGAACTGCCCTAAAAAATGCGACAACTTATTTTAAATTATTTATTGACATACTAAAATCAATCAACTATGTACAAAATAATATGGACAACTCGAATAGTACCATAAAAAAGCCCAAATTATTCATGTCTGGCCAGTTTTCAAATTTTTTGGCTCATGGTGCCCATTAATGACCGGACAGCGACTTTGGCAAAAGTTCGAGCCACCTTATTCCAATCTGACCGAAACTGTTGCTCTGTATCGGCACTACGGACTGTTTTACGTAGTTTAGCTTTCATTATAGCCCAGTAGTGTTCAATCGGGCGAAGCTCTGGACAATTCGGTGGATTTAACTCTTTGGCCACAAAATTTACATTATTCTCTTTAAACCATTTTACTACCTTAGCCGCGTAATGGCAAGACGCTAATTCAGGCCAAAATACAGTTTCGGAGTTGTGCTTTTTGATCATCGGCAATACTCGTTTCGGAAGGCACTCTTTCATATAAATATCGGCATTCATTGACGAGGTAGTGAAAAAAAGTAGTTGACTTCATTCCGCATTCATTAATGGCCTGCCACACTATGACTTTCTTGCCGAACTTCTCAACGCAAATGGATTTTTCAGCCTCTGTGATTTCTGTTCCCTCACGAATAGTGTCATTCTGGGGGCCTGGCAAAGACTTGTAGTCCAGTTTTACATACGTTTCATCGTCCATTATTACACAGCTGTGATTTTTCGATAAAATTGAGTCATATAATTTTCGGACTCGTGTCTTAACAGATGCTTTTTGTTTTTGACTTATTTTCGGCTGTTTCTGTTTTTTTAATGTCTTTAAATTATTCCTTTTCTTTGCACTTTGTACCATCCCGATCCTCGTACCAACTTTTTTCGCGACATCTCGGACAGATAGCTCTCTATTAGATGCGAATAATTTTACTATCTTTTGGTCCAGTTTTGGATTGGACGGACCTGGTTTTTGGCCTGGCCGTTGTTGGTCCTCGAAGGTATAATCCTCTCCGTACTTACGGATAGCAGTTTGGACGGCTCCAACTACTACCTTCCATTTGTGCGAGTTTTCGGTACGTAATACCTTTAACCGAACACCATTTGTCCACAATAGATTTTCGCTTTTGCGGTTTAAGACCCCTCATTTTTTTATTGGAACAAGTTGAGCAAAAAAAGAATTAAGATATCGGATCTATAACATATGTCAATTGTCTTGTATTAGAATATTTTTAAATGAATAGACAACTTATTCCTGCCAGAGCTAACTTGTATTAATAACAAACGATACAGTCTTTAGGTAGATAGAAACTTTGATGTGTAACTGCCTATATTTTTTCAGCATGTACTCGTACAACACAACTGTTTCAGTTTTCGAGTCTTCTTAACTATTTAATATGGTCGAGTTCACCTAGCATCTAAATCTATAATTTACAGTCCGTGCTATTTACCTACTTAGGAAAAACAATTAAGTAGCAATTAACCTCAAATATTACGATCTCAAACCTTGGCAAGAATCAACTAACGTAACTATAGTAAGCCCTTCATGAGTCATTCATCTATAACTATCAAGTGTTTACAAAGAAGCTGAATGATGTGTGGTAAACCTCAATAACTCTAGTTGCAGTGAAATTGTTCTTCCTAGTCACTTTTATAATTGTTCATTCTATCGTATCGGGCTGCCGGGTCTGCCCGCTCACCGTTTCGATGACTATGCTTCAGCGACCCGTTTTGGCCATCAACGCTTAATTACGTAAAATCCATACAATTTTTAGAGTGATCATGTTCATTTGCACATTTACTTTATTCTGTTGTAGGTACGTAAACTTGACATGACCTCGATTTCAAGATTCCATCAAATTAAAAACAAACACGTTACCCCATTGACATAGGTACTTTTTGCCTTCAAATGTTTATAAAACAGGAATAAAGGGTCTAGCAGACTAAGCTAACAAGAGTGGCCCCCGCAAGGGATTAGATTGTAATTTGAGGTGCAGTAGTGGCAGGAGCTAAGAACACTGTATGCGTTATATCAGCCTTCGATCTTCTTTTTTTTCAGACTTATTCACGAAAATGTCAAAAAATCAAGGTAATTTTTAAACTGTTATTTTAGCTAAACCAAGCAAGCGAGAGTAACCAAATAAATTCAGAATTAAGGAGCATAAAATGGGGTTAATAATGCATATTTATACACACGTTCATATCCTTGAACTTGGATGAAAAAAAATACAGTTTTCTTTTTCGGTTAATTTTTTTGCCACTTCTCGCGGAGACAACTATCAAGAAAATTACTTTTTATGCCACAATTGTCAACTACGTATACATTTAAAAACATTTTGAAAAATCATGGTGCGTCATGTCAAAAAAAAACATTTACGAACGTATGTTTACTATATCATATAATATCAATGCTATCATATTGATTAATGTCAATAGTCGAGCAAAACAAAGAGGCACGGCCATACTATCCTTTTCTCGAAGCCATTCAGGCCATTTTCAACATCCTGTAATTTCGTGCTGGCTAAAGCCAGAACCCTGAATTTTCAGTAACATATAGGGCATAATATGGCTTACATATGTTCTCAATAACATTCAATTTGAACTTTTAGTTTAGGAACTATTGCCCGTCAAAAATCCTTTTTTTTGTTACTGACATACTCACTGACGACACTGACTCACTTATAATGATCATCGTAATTCAAAGTTACTTCTAGCAGACCTAAAAGCTCCAAATTTTTAACATAATGAGTTTTTAGCCTATCCATTCATAAAAAAACCTAAAAATATTGCAGATTCCGTCACGATTCAGAGATAAGTATACACACTGCATAAGTAAGTTTGTAATCCTATACAAATATATGCGATTACAAAGTTATTTTTGCAGTTGCAACCCTAATAACATTTCCATACAAAGTGGATAACTTACAAAAAGAAATGAGATCCCATAAAAAAACCATGTAAAAATAGGCCAAGTCTCGTTACTCTTCCACAGTAAAAAGTGGTGAGATACTTCTTAGAGCCTTTATTTGCTTGCTAAATAAAATTTTGTGACTTGGCAATCGCACTTAAATAGTTTAAGGTACCTATGCAAAAATTTGTAAATGCAGTAAAGTTGTGTGATTCCCAAGTTGCAGTATTTAAAGTTAATAAGTATGCCTGACATGGCTCTACGAAATATCTTACCACCTTTTACTGTTTACTTTTTATGCAATTTTTGATTTATGGGTCTATTGCCTGTCAATAAAGAACTTTATTATTAGAACTTTATTATTATTATTTTACTGTGGAAGAGTTCCGAGACTTGGCCTATTTTTTACATGGAATGTTTTTTATGGGATTAATTATTTCATAATGAATGAAAGAGGATGTTATACCTACTACAGACTGATTTACCACTACTACTCTATTGATATGATATGATATAGTAAACATACGTTCGTAAATGGTATATTTTTTTGACATGACGCACCATGATTTTTCAAAATGTTTTTAAATGTATACGTAGTTGACAATTGTGGCATGATAAGTATTTTTTTTGATAATTGTGTCTCCGCGAGAAGTGGCAAAAAAATTATCCGAAAAAAAAAGCTGTATTTTTTTTTATCCAAGTTCAAGGATATGAACGTGTGTAAAAATATGCATTGTGAACCCCATTTTAACTCTGAATTTATTTGGTTACTCTCGCTTGCTTGGTTTAGCTAAAATAACAGTTTAAAAATTACCTTGATTTTTTGAAATTTTCTTGAATAAGTCTGAAACAAAAGAAGATCGAAGGCTGATATATTACGCATACAGTGTACTTAGGTCCTGCCACTACTGCACCCCAAATTGCAACCAAATCCCTTGCGGGGGCCACTCTTGTTAGCTTAGCCTGCTAGACCCTTTTTGCCGATTTACTTCAAATAAGTTTTTTAACGTCCTGAAACACCGATAAATTTTCAATTTCCGAAACATAAATTCTCAATGCTTTCGTTCATCGTTTTGCTTTTAAACGTCATAAGCATGTGAAATAAATAATAAAAACCCATTTTTCATATTTAAAGTTGGCGGGGGTGACAAATTTCCAGTAATATTTTACTTAGGTGAGACATAATGTTCGCTAATTTAGCATTCTGGCTCAGGGTAAACAAGAATTCGGGTAAAAAATAGCGGACAGTGTTTTGAACGCACATATATTTTCACCCGTCTCGTTAAAATAATCCCCTTAAGAGTCCCCAGTAAGCTCGGCCGAATTTCACCTAACACATACAAACGGAGTTTCGTTCTCATTTTAAAACTACGTGTTGGATTGTAACGAAACTTTGCATATACAATGACATGAGGTATATCTAGGTCTGTAATTAGTTTATATGGCTCCAGTTTATACACAACCACACAACACAGTAGAAGATTATTTTAGTGATGTACTGATGGATAATAAAAACCGGCCAAGTGCGAGTAGATCTCGCGCACGAAGGGTTCCGTACCATTATCTATAAAAAACGGCAAAAAAATCACGTATTGTATGGGAGCCCCCCTTAAAAATATATTTTATTTTGTTTTTGGTATTTTTTGTTATAGCAGCAACAGAAATACATAATCTGTGAAAATTTCAACTCTCTAGCTAGCACGGTTCTTGAGATACAGCCTGGTGACAGACAGACGGACGGACGGACGGACGGACGGAAGGATGGACAGCGAAGTCTTCGTAATAGGGTCCCGTTTTACTCTTTGAGTACGGAACCCTAAAAAAGAGCGAAAGTATTTTCTTTGTTTTGATTGTATGGTACCTATGTATAATTATACTACATTGAATATAATTTAGATTTATATAAGCAATAGTGTGTTTTTGCTTTGTAAATTTAGCTTTTGCTAATTTTCCCTGCACACACTAGCAAATGTAGGTAGGTAACAATTTACTAATTTAAGTTTGCTATACCCGTCCAGGGTCCATGAGACACATACATATTTTAAGAACTTTTATTTTTCCATGGTATAATAAAAGATTATTATTATAAAACAAACGAAATACAGCAAAAACGAGTTTTGTATTGTAGCCCGGCTAGCCGGCGGGTTAAAAATAAAACGAATCGTTTATATACAATAAAATATAATAATAAAATAAAGTGGAACTATGTACAGAAAGGGTTCAACTTATTCAGTCAGTACGGAGCTGTAGATATAAAAAGAAAGGTCACTGGCCTGAATAGGGTATAGGATCCGTAATTAAGACGGTAGAAACCGAAGTCCTCAGGCTTTCAAATACACTCGAAGTTTCCAGGCAGGTCGGCTCCAAAACTCAATGCAGCGTGCAGCGCAGGCGAAGCCCGCTGGTCAGTAGCAGCCGCCAGAAGACAACTTAGCCATGCATAAAGGGCTGGAAACAATCCTTTTCCTTAGCACAGGTTCAAACCCCATTCGAGCCTCATAAGAGTTAGGCCAGTGACGGCTAAATGAGGCTTGGATTGGGTTTAACAAACATTATATACACAACACAGAATTAAAAACAATACATACCTGCATAAGTGGCAGCCCTTATATGTATGTATGAACTATGAGTACTGTACAAAATGTACAAGCAGTAGTTATTTCAAGAAATAATAGCAATCATCGATATTTATAACAAACCAAATATGTAGTCAATGAATTGCGCAAGCAAGAGAAAATTTTCCTCCAATAAAACAAAACACGGCCGTGAAAAATTAAATTTTTCTTTTATAACCGGCCAGCGCGCTGGCGGCCGCACGGTGAAGGTTTTGCCGTGTTACAGTATGAAACACTTAAATTCGCTATATTTTTTTTACTGTGGTATCTGAAGCTACATAAACTTATTACAGACCTGGATATACCTTAATTTATTCTAAGTACAAAGTTTTAAAATGAGGGCGTACGTTTGTATGGATAACTGAGCTTGCCGGGGACTCTTATGAAGTCGCAGAATTGTGACATGTATTTAGGAGCTGCAGAGGTCATTTTATGGGGTATTTTCTGTTATTTGCCTTCTTTGTTTAGCCTAGTGGGTACCCTGGTGACCCTGCCTGCGAAGCTCACGGTCCTGGGTTCAAATCCCTGTAAGGGCAATTATTTGTGTGATGACCCTCATTATTTGTTTCGGAGTCTTGAATGTTTTGCATGTATTTAAGTATTTATTAAATATTATAGGTACAAATCTAGTACCCATAACAAAAGCTTTATTGAGTTTACTATGGGGTTAGTTTAGGAGCCCCGGCAAGCTCGGTTCTCCGTACAAACGTAGTACAGTCAGCAGCAGATGTAGCTAAGCGGGCTGGGTGTTCAAAATGACCTGCACACGACTTTATTCGTAAGAAATGAAGAGCGTGTGTAGGTCATTTTGAACACCCGGCCCGCTTAGCTACTTATGCTGCTGACTGTACGCTCTCATTTTAAAACGACTATCTAGTTTGCTCTGAAACTTTGTACTTAGAATAAGTTAAGTACCATCCAGGTCTTCAAACCTTCGTAAAAAAATACTGCGAATTTAATTTAATTTGTATTTGCTGTATTTCGTTTGTGTTATAAGCGGAGCCATGTAAACTAATTAAAGACCTAGATATACCTCATGTCATTGTATAGATATGCAAAGTTTCGTTACAATCCAACTCGTAAGTATAGTTTTAAAATGAGAACGAAACTCTGTTTGTCCAGGCTATAGGTGGTAGGTACTCTAGATTTGTATAAATACTAAAATTAATCTTTAGGCCCCCCCCACATCTAGCGTCTCCCACCAGCATCGTGTGAGCGTTCTCGTACAAAATTGTGCGTTGGCTCGACGCGGCCTTTTGTATGAGAACGCTCACACGACGCCGGTGGGAGATGCTAGATGTGGGGGGGCCCTAATCCGTTCGGCCGTTTTTGTGTGATTTCGTAACAAACATCCCAACTTTCGCATCTATAATATTAGTAGAATGTTGATGACCTGTGTATGAAAGATATCCTCAACAATTTAGAACTCTCGTACTTTTCCAGATTATTCGAGACAGTGCGGTCAAGGCCTCGCTTGTTATACTAGTCTTGAAAGATGTGTTGATGTGTTAGTTTATTGCAACCGAGCGCCAAGTCATTAGTATCGTTCAGCTTGTCGATTTTTCAATTGGGTTGGTAAAGCTTGGCTCATGGCGCCTGGGCCTCAATTCTGTGGCAAACAATCCAATCATATTCTAATTTGAATTTTCTGACATGCGACCTGCATGGCTCATTGGAACCCTGTCAACGAGTAGTTGTTGATCTTAGAATAATAACGCCTAGAATTATAGTTTCATACGGCCGACGCGCCAAGCGTGAGGCATAAAATGGATCAGAATCAGAATCAGAATCAGAAATATTCATGTAGTTGTGTCAACTCGTATTCACACGCGCCAATACGTACACAAACGCACCAATAGTGTACCACCGATCGGCGTACTACGCCAATTATGGCTGGGTTTTGGTGGCCTCGCCGATGCGCGTGAACTGCGTTTCTAGGCGTTATTATTCTAAGTTGTTGATGAAAAGAACAATAGGCAATAAAAACAGAAGTTTATTGGAGTGTCAGTTTCATTAATTAATTTATACTATATCTGTATAAATATTATAAAGAGGAAAGGTCTGTTAGATTGTAGCATTGTTAGTTTCCCAGAAACTTATTATTCTTTATTTTGTCAATTGCCTGCACCTATAAGCTGTTTGGTTGAGCCCTGCGGTTGACTGGTAGAGAAAGCCTTGCCAGGGCATTAAGTTCACCTTTTGTACTTTAAATTATTTATACTTATTTGTGCAATAAAATTTTAAGAAATAAATAATATTATAATGATAGGTTACACAAAAAAGACGTGTGCAGTGACTATCACTTTTGACATTTAAATGGAAACACGCATATTTCAACAAAATCAACGCAGCAGTACCTACATGATGCATTCGCCGGAAAACGCATCAAATTGGGTCGCGTCCAAAATAATTATAAGCCTGTAAATCGCGGCTTGTCGTCGATACATTATACCACGTAAAATATAGCATCATTAATGACATGCACTTTAAGTTAACTGAATAAGAGTTATATTCGAATAGCTAATGACTGCAGTTTTAATGCAGCAATACATTAATTACCGCAGACAGACAAGGGAACGAATGATAAATACAGATTAATCCTTACATCGATTTATGTTATTTCTTAATCTGTCAACAAGTACAAGAGCATGGTTACTGGTGAGGGTTTAACAAGCGTTTTTACTTTTTTGCTGTAGGTATAAAGGTAATCTTGAACCTAAAGTGGCTTTTACGCGCATACACCTTTCCCTGACGCTTCATCCACCATGCATCATCACCAGCCTATAATTATTATTGTTATTACTGTTGTAATAACAATTATAATAAGTATTGTATTGTATATCTACATATCTCACTGCTGGATATAGGTATTCTATCCACGGACGAGCTATGAACATGAAATTAGAAATCTATGAATAATAGTTTCACTACTAAAAAAAGACGTGAAAAATTATTAATCTTAGTTCACTAACAGAAAGTGCTTTGCCCAAAAGAAAGCAGTTCAATTAAATAGCCTGGTTCAAACAGATTTTCTTTCGAAAACTAATTCAACTAAGGCATAACATTGATATGGTCATCCAAACATTTAGTTACTTAGACATAACATAATATAATACTGGAACTAGTAATTATTTAATTTCGACAAGTCAAGTTTCATCCAGAAATAGCTCAAGTCACTAATGGTTGTGTGACCTAGAGAAGTCGAGACCAAGAGCCAGTCATTATTTTTTTTTTTCAAAAATTATTGAACCTGCCACAAAGTTTCATGAAAATCGGGTGAGAAATGCGTCCTGTAGAGGAGAAAATTTGGACATCTGGACATCCAGACGTAGGTACGTTTTTTTTGACCCAAACTTCAGCAGAGTACCGGTCGTTCAATGATAATCTTGTGCCCATTGAACTGGATTATTTCAACGACCCTTCGGCAGATTTCCTCGGAAAATGGACTAACGCCGCCCACAATTAGGTGACTCATCGTTGAGTCACTGGGCTCCTGAAGATTCCACTGATGTATCTGGCAATATATCAATTACGTACTCACACGTTGTTGTATTAGTTTAATAATTAATAACCATCTGTATATCCTTTAAATAAGTACGGTCAGCCTCACAAGTGGATGAACACCTATGTACCGTGTCGCATTAAACGTCATGTTAAACTGCCATGTGAAGTTGTCAAACAGCAACTTCCGAGGCTGACTGAATATATGAGAAATAATGATACTGACAAAAAAAATGTACATGGTTTTATTGCAGACTGTATTTTATTGCACAGTAATCAACTACTAAGTAATTGAGTGGGTTCTTAGATGCCCAAACACAACGGGTTTATCGAAGGTGGCCATAGGATCTGCTCAGTAGGTACGTCATCATCATCATCATATATTTAAGAGCCAGGCTCTTGTCTGTGGAGCAATTTCCATTCGTCTCTATTCTCAGCTTTCTTATTGACATCTTGATACGACACGCTGTCTTCATTTTCCTTGATTTGGTCCGTAAAAGATTGTCTTGGTCTCCCTCTCTTCCTCTTTCCCTCTATCTATACCTTCTATTATAGTTTTCATGTAATTATCGTGTCGTAACAAGTGTCCAAACATCTTGCCTCTTCTGTTCTCATGGTTTTTAACAACGTCTTTTTTTCTTTCACCCTTTCAAGCACCTCCACGTTCGTCTTTTTCTCTGTCCAGCTAATCCTCTCCATCCGCCTCCAGGACCACATTTCAAAGGCTTCCAACCGTTCTCTACGGCTAGTACGTACTTAATATATATGAGTAACTGAGCAGTTCCTAGATGGCCACCTTCTGTCTAAAATAACGTGTAGGTATGGACTATTTTAGCCTAATATACTCATTTATTTATAATCATACTCATTTATTTTTAATATTATAAAAATATTAGACGTCACATATTATTCACAATTTCATATTATTTAATTTTATATTGAAGATAATAGGACTGCTTTAAAATACTTGTAACTAATTTGACCCGATCAAACATATTTATACGAACAAATATATTACTAGTCATAAAAAACTTGTAAAAAAGCAAACTTCACAGAATAGAAATGTGTCATAGTCTGAGACAATTTTTGGGTAATTTTATGTCAAAGCGGTGTGGTAGCTGAGTCAGTGTATCGGGCATGACTTGCGACTTTGACTACCGTTTCTCGGAACGTACATACGGAATTTCATTCCAATTTACCTCGAGGTTTTCGGTGAAGGAAAACTATTTGAAGATAGTGCAAAAAACGACGGGCACTAGACGACGATACACATTCCTACTTATATATTATATAAATAAAACTTATATTCATAGAAAATATCCAAGACTCAGAAACCAATATTTAGCCGGCTTCGTAGCTTTGTATCTACCACTGCAACTAGTCAAAAGGGTATATTATATTTGTAAAGTGTGCAATCCGCGCTACTATTGATGTTACAGTCGCCATCACATACATCGGAGCAAAGAAGCACGTCACAAACATCGGAACACACCTCTATTTTCAAGGCCTTAGGGTGCATGTGCCGATATTTTTGAACACCTAAAGTGTATGTGATGGCGACTGTACTATAGAACCACTCCCAAGGAGGAGGCTTGTACCCAGCAGTGATCGTTACTGGATGATAATGGCATGAATTTAAATACGATACGACACGTGTTATACGATTTCCTTGAATCGTTTCAAGCATTTCTCTAGCCATTTGTTTTTTTTTTATTTTCTCTTTATTGTTTTAGGAACATTTAATCACTTAAGATTACATCAGTTCCATTGTACCTTAACCTAAATTATTAAAGCTATGTATATCTACCTACGTATTACTATTATATTGCATAAGGTATTCTAGCACAAATAGCCGTTTGTTAAATTGTGTGCTTATTTCACCGGTTGCTCTTACTGTCGCGTTAACGACCCGGGAGCGTGGCCAAACGATGCGCCGGCGTCGATGGTAGAACTAGAGAACACACCTGTCGGGAATCTCATTTAGGATTCTAATTTGGGATCAGCAAATGTCACCTTTCCGCCCCAACGGCCACAGGCCACGGCGGCAGGTTCTCGAGTGGCGACCACGTACCGGAAGGCGCTGCGTGGGTAGGCCCCCCACAAGGTGGACTGATGACCTGGTAAAGGTCGCGGGTGACGCAGGACCGGCCACTTTGGCACTCTTTGGGGGAGTGGACGTCTTTCGACTGATATAATGATGATGATAAAATGTAGTTACTATTATTAAGAGAACAGTAAACGGATGGGGGTGGCCTATGTCCAGCAGTGTACGTCTTTCTGCTGATATGTTGATGATGATGAAACGGATCGCCCCGTCCATACAGAACGCTCCTTTGGTGTAATTGTCCCGCTTGAAGGCTTGTCCTACCATCTCGATCAACCGGATTAAAGAGCTCAATGTGTAAATAGTCACTCTATAGATGTTCCATGAAAGCGCAGGCATGTACAAATTCTGAAATTAGCACGGAAGCGCCTTCGTGAATTATTATTTTAAATACGCGACAAGGCTTCTGTTTCAGACACACGTCAATCATACCTACGTTGTCTACAATTTATTACCACCTAGAAATAGCTTTCCCGCCTGCATAGGTCTAATTTATGTCAGGACACTCGTCTATACAATGACATCTTAATGTAGAGGACTTGTTTAGTATACTAGACGTCCCATAGAATCAAATTCGACTGTACACGATAGACCGCAATGCAGAGACCAACTTAGCTTACTCAGACCGTCGTAGTATCGAATTCGACTGTACCGCAATACAGGAAAACGGCTGGATACGCCAAGTCTCTCATAATATCGGAGTCGACTGTACACAATAGATCGCAAACACGTAGAAGATAGGCAGTTTATTTGTAAAGTTTAGCGATCGAGGGTCACATATTTATGTTCGAATAGCCCTCCAAGAATAGTTCTTGAAAACGAATAGGTACTTGACTAGACAACTGTGGTTGATCACCCTAACGATCCGTGTTCAACTTGGCTGATACGTCAGCCAAAGCTTGTTAACACAAAACTTAACTAGATTGCATTTAGAAACCAGATCGATCCATAACCAAGCATTAAAGTAATAATTATTTAACCTAGTATTTGTTAGTAAACATATCGATCTCCAGTAATTCTGTTTCAACGGTACTGCACCGACATAGTTTAGGAAAATGTAATTTATTACATTTTACACGTTTTAGTATAAGTTAACTCTCAAAACTCGTTTTAGAATTCACGAATTTACCCATTGCTTTGTATTCACACTTAAATAAATAACAGACCATTAACTTTAGACAATAGAATTTATTATGTCGTAATTCTGTATAAATTTTTACAATTAATAACATAGATAACTTTAATATATAGCAACATTGTCATTCTTAGGAATAACTTTAAGATTCAAATGAATCACCTTGACTTAAAAATTGTACATTTTCGTAAACATTTCTAAAGAACCCAATTGAATTGTATTCAAACAACAATAATTTATTATTTCACATGTAATTCTGTGTCATAAAAATATGATTGTAACACCTTAAAATAACTAGATTAATTAATACAATAATGTAAACACTTAAACAATAGTGAAAAATTGTGTAAATTTACGTTATTTTGGAAATAAATAAATTGCTCGCTTTATGGTAAAGCCGGACACT
Source organism: Epinotia brunnichana (assembly GCA_963854355.1). NCBI lineage: Eukaryota > Metazoa > Arthropoda > Insecta > Lepidoptera > Tortricidae > Epinotia > Epinotia brunnichana. Next base: position 2,083,783 of record OY977938.1, read on the forward strand.
ATATAAATAGCAAGAAAAATGGCTAGACATCTTCTTGTTTGCGGTTTGGCCCCAAGGCCGAACAAGCTATGTCCGCGCCGAGCAAAAGGGCCCAGTAGTGGCCCGGCTTGTAGTAAGTCCATCAAAAAAAAAAAAAAAAAAAGCTAGACATCTTCAGTCTAAGCTCGCATCTCCTAGCAGCAACAACTGTCCTGCTCTTACCATCAAGCAACCTACAAGAAATATTGCTGTTTCACTTCCACCTACGGATCCACTGTGCGAGTGCGACAGACAAACCGCTCCGTCTCGCTCGCACCCTACCGTCTAGCAAGCACGGTCATACAGTTAAGCATCGGCGCAACCCAATATTGAACCGCGCCGAACAGCTTCCTACTACTGAGCGAAGGATGGATCACAAGACTTCTTAACTTCCCCAGTTGCCAGTCATTGGCTACTATCATTGTTTATACGTCCCACTTGCAAAGGCCTCCTGTCATGGATGGTCACTAGTCCCCCACACTGGTCCAGTGTGATTTGGGGACTTCACAAACACCTTTAAATTCGCAGATGATGTACCTACGAGTCGAGTGGATGATCTACCTACATGTTTTCTCACAATATTTTTCTGCGCCGAAAAGCTAGTGGTAAGTTAAACGTCCAGTTGCTCGACGCTGTACATATAATATGGCATGGGCACTCATGTCAAAGCAATATGGGTTCAATCCGAACTTAGAAGATTTTTCTTTATTCGAATTTAAGCTTGACACTTTGACATAGAGAGTAGTTTTTACCTAATTACCAAATGATATTCCGTACATTCATGAGCCTTCTAGCGTTTTCCGTGTTGTATCCTAAAGGAGCCTCTAATCTCATGATGTGTCGTAAGCACTAGTTTTACGAAATCGACTTCAGCGGCTTGACCGAGTTTTACGAAATGATATTCCGTACAGGCGTACATTACTCATTATCATAAAATTGGCTATATATTTTATACAAATTAGAACTTGAGATAGGTTTTCCGATTACTAACTCGTGGAAGCCCACACTCGCGGTCGACTCACGCGCCGGAAACGTCAAGCCGCAACACGCCTCACCTGCGCCGGCGCGGCGAATATGGTTTCCGCTCGAGTTTAGCTTTTAGAATGACATTGAACGAAAATTGGCTCTTAGGAAAATTTGCTTTGTAAAATAGTATTTTTGTCATTCATTTAGATTTGTAGAATAGGAGTAGCGTAATTTATTTTCGTTCTGTAGTCTGACGTGGTTATTAATTTTCTTAAGAACACAAATGTCAAAGAGACACAAAAACGAATGTTAACGGCATTTTAGTTAACATAGGTAAAATACGTCTGTTGAACGTTTATGAATACGACTATCAGGTTTGGTTGATTGTAACCGTCGGTAATTATAAATAACGTCTGTTAAACCAACTGTATTTGTTTTTGAAGTTTGACAGCTCTCTATGAGATGATAGCAGCTGCCAGCAGTGTATTCGATGCAAACGTTCTTAATTAAGTATATGTTGATGGGCGCTTTTTAAGGTCGCGGGAGTCCGCTGGACCGGTCATTTTGGCACCCTTTGGGGGAGGCCTATGTCCAGCAGTGGACGTCTTTCGGCTGATATGATGATGATGATGAGGCGCTTTTTATTGATCGAGTGAGCGAAGTGAACGATGTTCTCCGTTTGAGCTTAATCCAAAATTCTTTCGTATGTCCGGGTGTCCAGATGTCCGGCTGTTCTCCTCTACAGGAAGCATTTCTCAACCGATTCTCGTTAAAATTTATGAGCAGGTTCAATAATCATATAGGTACACTTTTTGTGTGAAATCAGTTTCTCAAAATTAAAAAGAATATTTATATTAAAAACTAATGTTGTCTTGGAAATACTACTTATCGCAGTTTGTTTCTTAGAAACACACTGGCCATTTGAGTTTAACGACTTTGTTGATATGGTATACAAACTAAAGAATTTATGACTTCAGGAACGCAAAATCTTTCCACGAAAATGTTTCATTGGTTTTCACGTCGAGAGGAGGAAAATGTTGTGAGTAATAATTGAGCTAATTACTTATTATTTTTATTGTTGATTGACCTTTGTGGATGGACTAGCAAGTGATCTATTGTGGCAGCCCTTTTTTAGAGTTCACCGTTAGGCCCGTTGCCTGCAGAAAATTCCAGATTATTTGAGCGGTGATATGTTGTACCTCACCTCTTCTGAGTGCACGATGTCCCGCCCTAGGTACTTGTGTACCTACTTCTTTTGTGCATGAGTGGTTTGCAGGAGCAGATAATTTATTTAATTACTTATCATGACTATTCGTATTCTTCTTAGCTACGAACATTTTATTCTAAAAGAGTTATTTCAAATGTTTAATCAGTCAGTTCCTCGATCAGATTTCTAAACATTTTGGACTTGACAACTATATATATACGTACTTTCGCACTATATTGCTAATTCAATACGACAAAAATCTAAGAAAACCACCTTTAACCTCAAGGTTAGAATTTCATTGTGAATAAAACAGTGTTTCTGTGATTTTCCGTTATTATTGGGGGTGCAAAGGCATAATGCGGTCATTTCCTCTGATTTCTGTCTGCGGTTGGGTCTAATTAAGGGGACGTTTTACGAACATTTTATATAACAGAATTTAATAAATTATTGAGGTTGTACAAAGATGAACGAAGTGATTGTTTGCTTTCTGCACACTATTAAAATAGCAATAAAGAGTATGACACAAACTTCCAACACCTGAAAATATACATTGTTTACATTTACAATGACTAACGCTATTCGTGGGCGCGTGACTAAGAACTCAGAAGTTTCAGAATTCGTATCAAATCATGAAAAACTGGGAAATGTTTGGTACAGGTTTGACAGTGGAGTTAAAATGAATGAGTTACCCGTATTGCCAACTCTTCATGGCCATGGCAATGAAGTAGTGTAAATATTTTTGTCATTTGTGAAAATACAAAGAGCTTCCTGTATAACGAAAGTTCGTGGCTACTTGGAAGATTGTTCAATGTTAGTATCTGGATGTGGTCTAGGAAATACAAAACTATCAGGATTTGACGTAACCACCAAAAAAACAATGGAGTATGCTGGACTAAATTAGGCTACCATCCAACAGAAGCTAACATCAAACAAATCTTTTGTTCGAGACGTAAATCAAACAGTGCCGTCCCGATCGGTGCAAAGAGAAAAAAACCTAGTTTCCTGACAGACTGAATCTAGGACACTGACTTTAGGAACTTATTTCAATGTGTGTAGTATTAAAATAGAACGTGTGGTGATAGTAGTAGAGTTAAACACACCTGACGGGTGTTAATTTTTTTCGTAATACCTACCAAACATACACTATTTTAATTTCAAACGCACCACAATAGAGCAATACGCAACAGGCTTCGGCATTAACCTTATTTACTAGTTATCTGATGGCCGTTGGGGCGGAAAGGTTCTCGAGTGGTGACCACGTACCGGAAGGCGCGGCGTTGGTTAGGCCTCCCACAAGGTGGACTGATGACCTGGTAAAGGTCGCGGGAGTCGCAGGACCGGTCACTTTGGAACTCTTTGAGGGAGGATATGTCCAGCAGTGGACGTCTTTCGGCTGATATGATGATGAATAGTTAAAGAGAACCGGCCCGAACTTCGTCTTAATTAACAGAAGTGGACATCCCTAAGATAAAATCTGTTATTCCTAAACCCCGTTATCTGACGCTCAGTTTGGGGGCAAGCTAAAATAGTGATGTTGCTTTACATAATTAGTCGATTCATATTTACTTATAAAGAGTTATGTATCAAAATAAAATTCTCCTTTTGTGAATGCTCTTGAGATAACTCATTTATTGCATCTATTTGATCGTATAGGAGGGCGACAATTATTGAATAGTACAGAGACGACTTATTAGGTAAGTAGCTGTGCCTAATTTGATATGAGCAGTTTATTTAACGTCGGGGGTAAATATTAATATGTTTTTCTACTCCTGTACCGTTATCTGTCTCAAATACAACGACACCACTAATAAGTCGTCGAAAAACTATATGCTCTATGGCCCAAAAACGCACTGTTTAGCGTACTTTTTTGGTTCATACATTTTTCATAAAAACACTATTTAACTTTTTTTTAATCGGCCGCTATATTGCAGTGGTGCCAACTTCATAAACAAATATTTCGAAATAAAAGTATTTATTTACGATTTAACATTTGTATATTATAATTATTTACTACAATAATAATAAATCATCATCTATTGTGTGTTAAATTACATGTTTTATAAATTCTTGGTATTATTTATAAAAATAGACAGTTCGAATTTGGTCCGGGTCCGGATTCGGTTTGGTCCGGATGGCAAGTGCAAACAAATTAAAAACAAGACAAACCATAAGCAAGAGCTGTCACATTTCCGATTTCCCAAAATACAGTTCAAAGTGAAAAGACGAAAGATGATAAACTATTAGTCCTAAACTATTAAGATTTTATTCGTGTTTGTGAAGACAAAAGTGTACGTTCCTTATGAAATGGTCGAAGAAATTAATAAGTGAGTAATAGCAAAAGAACGAATAGAAAACTTGCTGCTTGAAAAGTTTAAAATTATTCTGTAGTCTGCTATTTATTTAAAAATTGTCGTAGAAAAAGTATTGTATGCAACGGTGTATAACTGGTCTAAAAACGCTCGTGGCGTCTTTTAAGACCCTTCTTATACAACAGTTGCATAAAATACTATAGTACACGATTAAGTTCCGTTTTGTTAATAATAACGAGCAGTTTAAGTTTTTATAATTTTGTGAAGAAGTAAGTAGTATATTCCAATTTGTTTTCATTGACATAAATTATTTCTTTTGTCAACCATTCATCATCATAAATTTAAGAGTTAGACTCTTGTCGGTGTAGCTGCCTCCATCTGATTATATCTAGGGCCGCCTCCTTGACCTCTATACGACGTGACTGCTACTTTTTATTTCATTTGTTTCATGTAACTTATCCTTGGTCTTCAAGTTAACCATTCATAGTACCTATATAATAACTAACTTCATTTTGTATCGATTCAGATTATTGAAACTGCCCCATCACTTGCCCCCAAACTGAGCTTTACATAACGGGGTTTAGTTATTCCAATGTTAAAATAAAGAAACACGAAAATGAAGGTAGCCTCACGTATTATGTTGAGGAAACGTTACATTTTTTAATCCCTGATTTATTGTAAATACAAGGTTGGTGTTATTTAAAACTCGTACCTATGCCTGCTCTTGGGATTAGGTGTCAAAGCGGACCCCGGGTTCTTTTAGGGCACAATCGGGAATAACGCTAGGAGGACGGTGATGACGATAAATATAATAAAGTTGCACACGGGCAATAGCATTCAAAATTTAAACTCAGTTAAAGAAAATGTAATTATTGTTTTACGGGCCTCAAAAAAGAGGTGTAAATTGATCAAAGTGGCGTAAAAACTTTGGCAGATGTTACTGCATTCATTTTCCATTTGTTTGCGATCTTGTCGGGAGGAAATGTATTAAGTAGATTTATTGTTAACAATTAGGTAATGTAGTGTTTCACTGTTTTATAAACACAGAATGGACGCTTATATTTAGTTTACTAAATATCCGGTTGTATTACAAATATATATATAGGTACATTCATACAAATATTGCTCGTTTAATAGTACAGGATATATAACTAGGTCACCCTTAAACGCCTCCCATAATATTATTGTATTAACTAAAGCGTAGACATAATAATAAACAATCCTATTCTATACAAAAACAATTTCTTCAATCAGTCATTGTCAACAAATCAACAAATAAATCTTACATAATACATTTCATGCAAAACAAAAGTCAATGCTTTCAACACAACGATTGCACGTAAAAACAGCTTTATCGTATCAAAACAAAAGTAAAACGCATATTTACAGAGGCAAACCAGGCGACGTGCAATCGGTGCAATGATGCAATGAAGTCCAACAAACTACAAAATGTACCTTTTTATTGTAATTCCCACCACATCGCAAGTAATGATCCTACCCTTGCCAAATTGAAAGTCCTCTTTAGCGTTACTAAGCTTAGTATTTGTGTAGTCTTGTAGATTTGGTAGCGTTAGGTGTACAAATTTTCTGGCTGTCCACGCTTCATTTAAGAGGCGTCTTGCAAGTATTAATAGTCGGTGGAAAGACACGACTGCCATTGTTACTGTGACAGTGATATTAATATAGCAAGTTAAGCATACATTGTCAGAGTACGCTTTGAACATTTAGGAGAACGAGTATTATGCGATTATTCTGGAAAACTTACGAGTAGGGCAAGAAAAACGTCGTTAAATGTTTATTCCTGTTATGCGTATTTCGGGCACCAAGATTAAGGTAAGGACAATAAAATTACACGCTTGACATAGCAAGGCTGACACAGATCTCAACATAGAGTATTGCTGCCACGTCTTATTAGGAAATCAAAAAGCCAAAATCGGCGGCATTGGATCTTTTGTGGAAACTCGTAAATTAATGATGATGATATGAATGTTTGTCTTTCTGTCTTAAGAATTCGTTCATTCTTGTTCTTCTGCATCAACAAAGCGTACTCAAAATAAACATTGAGCCACGAAAATATCAGTTTTACTAGTGCTTTCGTCTCATAGTACTGTTTTCCATGTAAATAAACAGTACAAGTGCACTTTAAAAACGACTCTTAGTAAACACAAATAATGGAATAGACGACGTCAAAAATACGGGGGGAGGGGGAGGGGTTGTAAATATATATTGGACGTCACTGTACAAGAAGTACCAACTGGGCTGATTCTATTTTACTCTAACTTATCAAACATTGTCTACATCTACATTATTTACTTGTATGTGCTTGAAAGCGCAAGGAACGCAAGGCTTTGTGTCCAGTGGAAAATACCTGGCGTCTAGATTTTTTCTTCCACATTGTTTATAAATAACTATTCTCTTGGAATAATAAGGATAACCTAGATCTAAATAAAAATTAATCTATAATGCTGGGAAGGCCTCTCCCGCCATTCTCGATGCTACAAGGTGAAGCAACTGAACATGATTTGTTAATGTGTTTTCGCTTTTTGACATTATGTTGATATTTTAATACTTGATGTCTTCTTGTGACACGTTCGTGGTATGAAAAGGTCAATAGGAAGTGTTAATTTAGATGGACACTTTTTTAATTTTTATTTGAAGAATGTTTTCCACATCATTTAGTTCCAACCTTTAAATATCCGTTACTCACGAACAAGGTGGAAAGATGTAGTGTTAAGAGACTTAAGAGAGTGCAAGTTATCCGAAACCGACGTCGAGGACAAAGCGAGGTGAAGAAGTAAGACGAGGAAAGCTGACCCCACCACCATGTGGTATAGCTTGGAATAGAGAGAGATTCACCTACTAATGAAGAGGTAAAGTTTGAAGCTCTATAAGTTTGTATGTAGGACATAATCTTTGGAATTACTCATCCGATTACAAAAATTATTTCAATATTATACAGCGTGTTACTTCCATATGAAAGAAAGAACATATATTTTAAGGGCTGAAAGTCCATGCAAGTAAATTGGCATTTCTAGTTAAAAAAAAGTTTATTTTTCATACAAATTAATTCGGAACCCAATGGTAACATCGGTAATGTCGGTAACAAAGCTAACAACTGACTGTAACATTTGAAACTAGCTCTGCCTCTAACGTTGAAACTAGCTCTGTCTGAAACGTCAAATGAACGTTAGCAACACATTCATGCTCGGGAACATTTAAACAATTTATAACTATAGTGGATAATAATAATATATATAATATAATAATAATAATATAATCTTTATTTCATTACAACAGAAGTTATAGGTACAAATACTTAAGTGTGGTTGAAACTAGTCACATAGTTATCTTTTGTAATTTAAATTATTGGTGCAGAATGAAGTCCTTTACTTCCCGTACTAGTTAAAAACTGTATCACGGTGAAGTAAGATTCGTCAACCCACATCAATATAGGTATATATCTGATATACAGTAATGTATTTACAATATGCGGCAAGTTACTTATTTTCTTATATTACATTTATGCAGTGGATCATAAATTTATACAATTTGATGGTATGTTAAATAACCAACAATGTAGGTAGGTAGTTAATTATTTAGAGTTGGCCGAGCTACATTAAAGTAGTCCATTCAAAAGCAACTCCACCGTCCAAGGGCTAAGAATCCAATTCCAATGTCAGCCGGCACAAAAGTCGGTACATTCAATAATCTCAACCAAATTGTGAACAAGTTAGTTAGCTTAGACGTAAACAACTAGTATATGCAAAAAATACAGATGCATTTATGCAAACTTAATATTCTATTTTCAATATATTTACTTATTTTTATGTACAATTAAATATACGTACGTGCATGGAATGTGTATCTGAGTGAGTATGTGTGTGTCTGTATATGTGAGTAGGTGTGGGTGTGTATTAGGCCATTTACTTTATCAGTTTTTCTGTCTCTTCGTAGCTAAGTGAATTCAAAAAGATATCCAATACCCGTCTACATTCATAGGAACTTAAGTCACGTAATTTAATGTATTTACTTATATGATTATAGATTTTGGGTCCGAGATTTTTTTGGAATTTACGGGAAAACGCTGACTTGGATGTAGGGATATAATAAACAAAGTCAAGACGGCGGCGTGTTGGAGAATAGTCAGGCTGATTTTGATGTTGGGATAATATTAAGCCCTTAATATACAAATGCCTTATAGTAAGCACTGATGTATCTTTATATAAGGTCTGAGTCGGATATCTAAACTTCTTAAATAACATTACTTTAAGAACTGCGCGCTGGGCACGCTCAAGTGTTAGTAATGCAGTTTTTGCAGCGCCTCCCCATGCTGTGATGCAGTAAGATGCAATTGACTGACAGAGTGCATAGTATATTGTAACTAGCAACTTACTGTCACAGACATGTCTGAGGTTCTTAAATATATTAATAAGTTTCCGTACTGAAATAATGAAATTAAAGATAAAAAATGTAAACAAAGAACTGTCAACGTCAAAGTTACGTCTCAGGGGCAATCAACCAGGTTTTGGTTTTAACTAATGAATATATCGTCACTACTTTTAAAACAATCGTATATTTTACTTTGATCACTTTAATGTCGTAGGTTGGTATGAATAGGTACTTAAGGTGGATAATGAAATTAAAGATAAAAAATGTAAACAAAGAATTGTCAACGTCAAAGTGACGTCTCAGGGGCAATCAACCAGGTTTTGGTTTTAACTATTTAATGAATATATCGTCACTACTTTTGGCTGAGGCTCCATGGTGTTTTCGGTCGTATAAGTCCACACAAACACAAACTTAACAACAAAATAAAACAAAAACGTAACAACAAACAAAAATTCAACAACAGAGTGCATAAGCAGAAAGGAAAACATTCGATCACGACAAACGTCAGAAAACGAATGCGATTCAGAGCTATAACCACGAACTTCGAATCTCGAACTTCGTATATCTCCGTCTCTATCGCACTTATGGTTTATGGTACTCGAGCGACCGAAAAGGAGATATACGAAGTTCGAGATTTGAAGTTCGTGGTAGCGCCGCAGCTCGGGGCAAAGATATTAAAGCGGTCTACGCACGATCAGACAAGTCGATTCAGTATAAATGGAACTTGAATTAATTTTTCGGTTTTACTAAAAAATTAAGAATAAGGAATAGGAATATCCAGGTATATTAATTAAATTACGAACCAAAGGTTTACAATTCCTAACCATTGCCAGTGGCGTAAATATAAACTGCACATATTTATGAATATAAAATAATTACGTTTTCATTTTGCTTATTTAAATATTTACGAATATTTTCCAGGCATTATTTTACGTGTAAATTAGTCGCATTATTTTTTATCTCGCGTATTTAACGAATTTTAAGTTTCCACTTCTTGGGATTGATTTTATTGCAGTGGCAATACATTTGTTTACATTTTTTTATCTTTAATTTCATTATCCACCTTAGTAGGTGTCGATAGTCCGGGTACGATATACAGCAAAAGCCTATTGCCTACAGCCACTAGAACCACACCAAGCGATCGAAGCAAGACGTGCCATTATTATATGTCTTATTAGGAAGCGGAAAGGAAAACATTCGATCGCAACAAACGTCAGAAAACGAATGCGATTCAGATTTCAGAAAATGGCCGCCTCAGCTCGGGGCAATGATATTAAAGCGGTCGTCTACGCACGATCAGACAAGTCGATTCATTATAAAAAGAACTTGAATTAATTTTTCTGTTGTACTAAAAAAATTAAGAATAAGGAATAGGAATAGTGGCAACACATTTGTTTACATTTTTTATCTTTAATTTCATTATCCACTTTAACTGAAGTTTAGATAACTTAAAATGGGGGCTCAAACTTTGTAACAAAACTTGCCTTAGTAAGAAAATTGTAACTCTGTTGTAACGGTTTGTTTTTGATTAGTTTAGGTTAGAACTGCGTTCTCATTGAACGAAACTGCTACCGAAAAGTGGGCTAGGTTATTAAAACTGCTGACCATTATTGAAAAGTTTTTTGATCAGAAGTTGCTTATCAGTGAAAATTTAGTATCGTCAAATTGGGATAGAATGGAAAAATTTGCGTCTTTTGGCATAAGATAAAGGGTAGCCCAAAGTAACGTGAATAGAACTACTCAACGGATTTTGATTCAAAAAACCAGTCATGTAGCGAATCCAGAAAGTAATTAATTTTCCAATAAATGTGAAAGTAACTCTATTCGCCTGTATATACAAGTCTCTCTGTTACCTTTTCATGCATTTAAACCACTGAACAGATTAAGATACAATTTGGTATCGATATGGATATATTTTAAAACCCCATTAGGACATAGGATAACTATTATCCCGGAAATAATCACTTAAAGGGGTGAAAAGGTGGGGGGAATTTTGTACGGGGGAGTGATGTTTAAGCCTACGCCTAAAATGCTTTAATAGCAATTATCCTCTAAAGCCATTGATTTAGTATATGTAACTAGATACACAATCAGCCGAAAAAAGTGGCAGTCCAAAAGAACCGGCTGATGGAATTGGCCGGCTCTTTTGCGTTTAGTCTGGTTTCGACCGTGAGACTTGTTGGTTGTCAGATATGTCTAAATGTTCAGTCAGAAACTGCTTAAATACCAACAAAAAAACAATAAAAAAAGATGGGATATATTTATTCCAGTAAGTTCTCTTGATAACATAACGAAATTTGTGTAAACTCGTTGTAATTGAATACTTTTAAATAATTAGTTTTGTTAGTTCAAATGGCATACGGCGCGGAACATAAATCTAAGGAGTCGGTATTAGATACTTTTTTTATGACGTTGTTACCTACGTTATATGGTTTTCATGTTTAAGATTTCAAAGAAATCCTCAGCGACATGCAAAATGCACGCGACAGTCGAGACGATTTATTAAAACCAAACGACTTTATAATAAAAAGCGAAGAAAAACATCATTATGTTACACTCATCTGTGACCTGTAAATTTGCTACACGATATAAAATAAATGTACAGATCTTTAAGATATATTACATTAAGGACACACCCGTTTAGCGGACATGATTGTAACACCGAAAAGAAAAACAATAAAAAACATTCAATTCTAATTTATTCTATTCTATTCGCGCGTCGTTTTTTCGACTCATTTTCCTGCTTCGGATAATATATACGACAAAAAATTGATTAAACAGCCAACTAAAACTGCCACACCTGTCATGGAGACAAATGGACTAACGAGTCCATTTTTTTTCCATTACATATTTTCAATTCTTTATAATAATTTGTCAGACAAAATTAATAAGTTTATATGGATCCAGTTAAAAAAAAACAGCAAAAACAAGTTTTGTATGAAAAACTTAAATTTGCTGAATTTTTTTACTATGGTACTGAAGCTACATAAACTAATTACAGACCTGAACGGTATTCTAAGTACAAAGTTTTAGAGCATCAAACTAGTTAGTCGTTTTAAAATGAAAGCGTAACTACGTTTGTATGGAGAATTGAGCTTACTGCGGACTCTAATTTACTATAATATAATTGTATAATCCAATATCAACACATCATTTGAAAATTTGAAATTGTTTATTGCCCACTTGTAAAATAAAGAAACCTGATTTATTTGTGATATTGGTCTTTCTGCTTTTTTTTTTTTTTTTTTTTTTTTAATTTATTGACCAATATAATCTGAGTAGTACATTTTGGTATACATTTTTTCACCAGCGGAAACCTCTAGGGTTTATATGCTGATGAATAGTTCGCTATGGTACATTAATTTACTTGAATACATCACCGTTATAGACTCATAATTATTACAATACACTCGTATTGGGTTCAGATAACGTCAGATACCTTTTGATACTAGATGCTTAAATTCCTACATTAAATATTGTTAAATTAATTTTATAACGCGACTCCATTAATTGGCTATTTAGTTTTGACGTGAGCAGTTAAGTCACATTATGATAAAATCTCAATAAACTAAAAAGTATTTTATCTGTTGATGTTGATTTGCTAATATGGTGCTTAAAGTCTAAAAAACTGAGTTCTTTTTTTTATGAAACATATATCTTGATGCCGGTTATAAGTTAACGCTATTAGCAACTACTGAAATATAGCTGGAGTTGTCATTTTGGGGCACATTTCTAGACATTTTTGTTCGGCATTGTGAGTCTATTTACTTTATGGTACGTCAATGTCTAAAGCGATTAACGAGATCCACGCGGACGAAGTCGCGGGCTAAAGCTAGTACAATATAATAACTCGTATAAGTAAAAATGAGAAGTATTTATAAAATAATAAGCGTTTATCAGTGTCGTTATATCAGTGACAATATACTAAAATAAATGTGCCAGCGATGCATAGCATGAAGGTTCAGTTTCATACGACGAATAAATATAACTATGCGAGGCCAATGCATATGGGCTTGAACTAAATATAATTAATCTTCCTTCCGACTATCTCCTTACGGCAGCTGTTGTTGTTTTTTTTTTTTTTTTTTCTCTTTTGGCTTAACGGTTGATTAGCCAGTGTCATGTCGATTTGGAAACATTAAAAACAAAATTTGATTCGGAAACTACACAAAATCCCAAGAACTACAGTACCGGTCAAAAGTTTAAGTTCACTCTTTGTTTTAGGTACAAATGAGTACTTTTGGGCAATATTTTTTTGCAGTTCGGAAGCCGAAATTTGTTTCCAAATGATCCGTTATTGTTTACAGAGATGTGTTTGGTTAGTCAGACACAATTTACGTAGATTTCTAAACAACGCATTCCCTAAAATCTTATAGGAATGACGGCAAAGGCTGGGCCATATGGCCTTGCCACTTAAAACGTACAATGCTCAGATACAATGTTGGTTTTTAGGGAATGAGTTGTTTAGAAATCTACGTAAATTGTGTCTGACTAATCAAACACATCTCTGTTAACAATAACGGATCATTTGGAAACAAATTTCGGCTTCCGAGCTGCAAAAAATTATTGCCCAAAAGTACTAATTTGTACCTAAAACAAAGAGTGAACTTAAACTTTTGACCGGTACAGTAGTTGCTATTCCTGCAAAAGAACAGTTAATAATCCCACACATATTTAGTAAGACGAATCACAACTAGCATATTAGTACCTTTTACAACACATTTATAACATTGTAAGAATGAAATATTATATTTATACAATATAAACCAAGTTTACTAAATTTTTAACTTATTTAGTTTACAAAATAAGCATAAAGCTACAACAATTTCTTTACAAGTAATTAAATATAAAACACGGGTTGGGAATTGAACTTTTAGTCTAATCAGATCTTTGTATAGGAAAGTATTATTATGAAGGGGGCACGCTAGGAAAATATGATTGAGATCACCCTCATCCAACCCACACTCGCACAGAGAGGAATCTCGGATATGAATTTTTGCTAAATGAGAAGGGATGCTACAATGACCCAACCTCATACGGATAATGGTCGAACAAAATTGTTTTGGGATGTACATTTTTGAAAACCAAGGTTTTCTAGAAATTGTGGGTTAGACTAGAGAAAAAAGCCTTCCACGAGATTTACTTGACCTGGCCCAGGAGGAAGACCACGCCCGAAACAGGAACTTCGACGCTAACGGGACTATGTCATGCATGACTATAGTTTTTGAATGAAATTTTATCGCCGGACACCACCGCCTCCTTAGCCGCTTATTTGCCGCCTTAACCGCCTATTTGGTCTACTGTTTCATTACCGGTCACCCCTGAATGTCCTGGGATCCAAATAAGTGTTACTTCGTATCCTTTACTTTATTCCGTTCTCCTCCGAGGTCAAGTATCTGGGCGTTACAATCGACCAGAAACTGACCTGGAATCCGCACGTTAACGGAATTTTGCAGAAGGCTAAAGTAGCCCTCTCAATCTGCTGTCGTTTAGCGGGGAATAGATGGGGTCTAAAACCCAAAATTGCCCTGTGGCTATAGACGTCCATTGTAAGGCCGATGGTGTCATACGCCTCTGTGGTCTGGTATAGGAAAACGACACAGAAAACAACAATAACTAAGCTCAGCAGTCTGCAACGGACTGCTTGCATTATCGTTACTGGAGCCATGTCAACCTCTCCAACAGCTGCTCTGGAAGCCGTGCTGAACCTGCCGCCCCTGGACCTCCACTTGGAAAAGGAGGCGAAGTCCAGCATGCTCAGAGTAGCGTCCGTAAGGAAAGGCGACTGGCTATCCACAGCCCTGAGAACACTCAAGGACTCAGTATACGATATACCTGTTTTAGGGATGCCACTTGACACAATGCCCCCAAAACTTTGCACGCAGATAAACTACTCTGTGGAACTCCTAAGGAGAGAGGACTGGTTGAACAGCCTCATAGATTGGAAACCAGGTAGCCTGAAGTGGTACACTGATGGCTCCAAATCTGGATCGGAGGTAGGATGCGGAATATATGGAGAGGCACCCAGGGCAGCGATCAGTCTGAACCTGGGTAAGCACACTTCTATATTCCAGGCAGAGGTATACGCCATTCTAGAATGTGCGACAACGAATCTGCAAAGCGCCTTCCTTAATCATACTATTTATATCCACTCGGATAGCCAGGCGGCTCTCTTGGCTCTTACCTCTAACGTCACAACGTCGAGGCTGGTCGAGAACTGCCGGGAACTATTGAATGACCTGGGTACCAAAAACAAGGTAATTTTACGTTGGGTCCCAGGGCATGCAGGCATCGAGGGAAATGAAAAGGCTGATGAGCTTGCACGAGCGGGGGCGAAGGGAACACACTGCGGACCAGAGCCGTTCTGTGGTATCCCTAAAAGTCTAACCAAGCTCACTCTAAAAGCCTATTGTTTCTACAAGACCATTAAAGCCTGGAGAGCTAACCCAGGACTGAAACATTCCAAGGCACTTATTAGAGCCTTTAGCAAAAAGGCGTCTTCTGACGCCTTGGCGCTAAGTAGGAACCGTCTACGCATGCTGGTCAGGGTGCTTACTGGGCACTGCCGCCTAAATAAGCACATGCAAACGATAGGACTGTGTGACACAAGGCAGTGCAGATTCTGCTTTGAAGCAGAGGAGACGCCTACACACATCCTAACCGATTGCCCTTGCCTCATGCGCAGTCGTAACTCCTTCCTGGGCAAACACATCATGTGCCCGGAGGAGATCAAATTTCTTGAGTTCAACAAAATCCTGCAATTCTTCGAGTTTGCAGGACTTGACCAAGAATTGTAGTAAGTGGCGATCACAATAGATCAGCGATGGTCGCAGTGATATAAGGGCTTTGACAGCCCGAAAGCCACTACCAGAAATAATAAATAAATCCTTTACTTTTACAGACTATAAGTTTATCCCTAACTTCTTAGATAATTGGGTTTTGGACTTTAGCCGCAAAAGGGTTAGTTAATAAAGCTTGTAGACAGCTGCGAGAGTCGGAAAAAAATATTGATTTATCTAAATTGTATTGCAATATATATTTTACGCTTTCCAATATACCAATGCATTCGCCAGTAAAAAACAGAGGTTTCTGGGGGATATTTCATTTTAATTGATGTGTTGAACTGCGAGTGGAACACGCCCACTCCCACACACCCAACCTCAAAAAACTTAGACGCATCACAGTAAATGGTATTCCAATCGTGCCACTCACGTGATAATATCTGGCGGAGATATTCATCTGCATGCGGATCATCGTGACAGATGCCGAAATCTATAATTACACGGGGCTGGTAGATAATAGTTTCGTAGTTGAATTCAAAGAGAGGGAGTCTTCGAGAATGACACACTGGGTCTTTGATAGATTGTGTGATTCATAAACTGTTGACTATACATGGAGGGCCCTTGCAATTCGACCAGGAAGCATCTTTTAATTCGTACGCGCGATGGAAAATGGGATGGTGAGAAAATTGGAGCGAGCGGAAAAAATAGCTATCAGCCAAAAACTGTCTACGCAATTGTAGGGGTGGGTCCGCACATTCAACTTGTAGGGCATTAATTTACCAATAAAGACTGTATCGTTTGTTATAAATACAAGAAAAAAATGCGACAACTTTTTTTTTAAATTATTTATTGACATACTAAAATCAATCAACTATGTATAAAATAATATGAACAACTCGAATAGTACCATAAAAAGCCCAAATTATTCATTTCTGGCCAGTTTTCAATTTTTTTGGCTCATGGTGCCCATTAATGACCGGACAGCGACTTTGTCAATAGTTCGAGCCACCTTATTCCAATCTGACCGAAACTGTTGCTCTGTATCGGCACTACGACGGGCTGTTTTACGTAGTTTAGCTTTCATTATAGCCCTGAAGTGTTCAATCGGGCGAAGCTCTGGACAATTCGGTGGATTAATGGTGGGTGGGTGGTGGGTTAACTCTTTGGCCACAAAATTTACATTATTGTCTTTATACCATTTTACTACCTTAGCCGCGTAGTGGCAAGACGCTATGTGAGGCCAAAATACAGTTTCGGAGTTGTGCTTTTTGATCATCGGCAATACTCGTTTCTGAAGGCACTCTTTCATATAAATATCGGCATTCATCGACGAGGTAGTGAAAAAAGTAGTTGACTTCATTCCGCATTCACAAATGGCCTGCCACACCATGACTTTCTTGCCGGTCTTCTCAACGCAAATGGATTTTTCAGCCTCTGTGATTTCTGTTCCCTCACGAATAGTGTAATACTGGGGGCCTGGCAAAGACTTGTAGTCCAGTTTTACATACGTTTCGTCGTCCATTATTACACAGCTGTGTTTTTTCGATAAAATCGAGTCATATAATTTTCGGACTCGTGTCTTAACAGATGCTTTTTGTTTTTGACTTCTTTTCGGCTGTTTCTGTTTTTTTAATGTCTTTAAATTATTCCTTTTCTTTGCACGTTGTACCATCCCGATCCTCGTACCAACTTTTTTCGCGACATCTCGGACAGATAGCTCTCTATTAGATGCGAATAATTTTACTATCTTTTGGTCCAGTTTTGGATTGGACGGACCTGGTTTTGGCCTGGCCGTTGTTGGTCCTCGAAGGTATAATTCTCCCCGTACTTACGGATAGCAGTTTGGACGGCTCCAACACTAACACCTTCCATTTGTGCGAGTTTTCGGTACGTAATACCTTTAACCGAACACCATTTGTCCACAATAGATTTTCGCTTTTGCGGTGTAAGACCACTCATTTTTTTTTCGGAACAAGTTGAGCAAAAAAATAATAAAGATATCGGTTCTATGACAAATGTCAATCAATTGTCTTGTATCAGAATATTTTTAAATGAATAGACAACTTATTCCTGCCAGAGCTAACTTGTATTTATAACAAACGATGCAGTCTTTAGACCCACTTCCCGGTTACCGATTGAGCTGAAATTTTGCATGCATATGTACATCGCATGACAATGCAATATTATGATGACATGGAGCTGATCTGATGCTAGAGCTGGAAGGTGGCCATAGGAACTCCACAATAAAACGACACAACCCCATCGAGTTTGGGCTCTTTAGAATCGTCTCAATTAAGCTCAAAAGCAATTAACTCAAGTAGTTGATGATAGTATGCAGAAAAGTACAGTCGGCAATAAAAGCTTGTACCAAAAATGAAATTTTTGACAGAAACTTGAGTATATTGACAAAAATGTTACTTTTTATCTTCGCGCATATTATTATATAATTATGGGACTTCAATTAAAAAATACAACAACTAGTCGTGTGGCTATGGTGAAATGATGGTGGCCATGACATGTTTACTCCTCAATTCATTTTCGGTATCCTAAATCCGTCTGGAGTGGACGAATGTTTTTTTTAGAATTATTTAGTTCATTTACTCGTATTCATTCAAAATGTATTTCCGATCAGTCTTACATCGATTCTGATGATTATATTCCGTATTATCATAGGTTAGTAGCACCTGGAATGTCATGTTATGGTAGGTTTCACTGTGACAGTAACATTTCTTGGTAGATTTGATGGAATTTAATTATGGTTCTGGGAGCATTAAGGCGAGTTATGCCCAGGGCGATTATTTGTATTTGTGATTTAATTTGGTATCGAGCGAATCTAGAAGAGCAAGATGTCACTATATTATATGAAGTGTATAAACAATATTAGTAGTTTTGCTACTCGTATATCGGATATTGGAATCGCAAATGCCACAAACTGGCCTAAGTACATATCTTCTTGACACTTGACAGTGTATCTTGGCTTCATTGACGTTGCTATACCTATATATAACCTTGGTTAAAAATAGTATTCATAAAAATTATAATTTTCAACATTACAGAGTACCTACCTATACAAAAGTTTGACACAAGGTGGACTGATGACCTGGTAAAGGTCGCGGGAGTCCGCTGGATGCGGGTGGCGCAGGACCGGCCATTGTGGCACTCTTTGGGGGAGGCCTATGTCCAGCAGTGGACGTCTCTCGGCTGATATGATGATGATGATACAAAAGTTTTTGCTTGTTTTCCTGTTTTTGAATACGCTTGGAAGGGCCACTATACTTCACTTTTCCGGTTGTTCTATTTTAGTTTGTTCCCGCAAAGGGAAGACTGACAGCAGTTTAAGTTTGTAACTTATGATGTTTACTTTACATAAATTTGGGTTAAACACTGTCTCATATATCAATACATTTAACCTGGCAGTCGGGACCGTTTTCATTTTAACTGAACGTTATATTTATAACCGAAACTTACGTAAAAGCTCTCTCGCCTTGACAGAGAGTTAGAAAGCCCACGGAAAGCTTCAGCAAATGAGTGACGTCTCATCTCTGAAAATATAAGGTTATTCTGTCTGAGGTCAGTCGCTTCAGAGCAGTATTAATTAATTAAGTCTACTCATTTTGTAAGAACGGTGTTGTTTGCATAACTCTGACACAAAATTGGCAGTTACGTTTTAGTTATGTAGGTTTAGTTCGCGGTGTTATGGATTATCGATATTCTTAAACTTGTTTGTATGAAACTGTGTCATAGGTAAGGAGCAAATTCATCTTTCTTTTGTTTATAAATAACCTGTAACCGGAACAAGCTTTCTGCCCCACACCGTCTGCAAGGTGCGCGCGCTCGCCAGTCTCTCGGCAACCTCCGCAGCGCGCACGCACATCCACGATAACCAAACAAAACATTTCTCAACTCTAGTAAACAAATGCGATCGCGTGATGTCGTTCTGTAGGATCACGGGCCGCAGCCGCGGGCTGCCCAAGCCAAACTACTTTCCGCTTCTCGCTCCGATTTCCCCAGCGGATGCGAAGCGTTGCTGCAGGATCACAGGAAAATCCTACGGCTTGCCATCCCATCACTACATTCCAGTGCTTCTGACCGCCCGCTCCGGCCAAAAGAAGTGCAAGATAACCAACGTCTCCGGCGAACTCGGCCCGCACCACTACGCTCCAGAAATTAACTACGGAAACAGAAAACATGACATTTTACCAGACTTCAGATATATTTTCCCCGTTCTGGACGGCTCGACGGAGGCGCAGAAGGCTTTAATGGAGATGCTGCTGACTAAACAAGTCGCTGACGACAAACGTTATGTGTACACGGTACAAGAAAGAAGGTGCAGTTTAGTGTTCTCCGCTCAAATGGAGGCGGCTGTGCGCGATGGTGATGTGAGAGACGTTATGTTGGCGAAAGATTCTGACACAGTGCTTATAAAAACGAAACAGGGTCGCAGTGTTTCCATGGACTTTAAGGATTTCACAGAAGACGTAGACATGTACGAAGGTGAAGGTGCTAACGCAGAAGTACTGAAGCAGAGGGAGATAGAAGAGTTAGCGGAGAAGAAAAAGAAGAGAAAGCGTGCCGCTGGTCTGTCTTCAATGAAAAAGATATTTGAAAATAAAGAAAAGTTGGCTGAAGTGCAAGAGTTGGAAGAGGAGAAACTACGTCAAGACCGTCTGGCCAAGAAGGCTAAATTAGAAACTAAACAAGAGAAACACGATTTTAAAAGTTTTCATTTTAACAATTTTGACGTGAGCCATATGCGTTCGAATTCAAGTATAGTTAGTTGCACTGCTGAGTGGACGGAGCGAATGCATCCGTTAATAGAATCGTGGGACTGGGAGTTGTTTGAAAAGGAAACAGGTAATAAACAAGTGATTCCAACGGCAACCCAACTGCCGACTCCTGTTAAAATAACCCCGTATCATTGTGAAGCGGAAATTTACGAGTCTGATCATAATGTGAGCGATGTTTCGATTCCACTGGAAAGTGTGCCCTGTGTTAATCCCCTTAAAGTTCCTAAGGAACGCCCTTCCGAGATAATTCTAAATGCAGTAAAAGAACTCAGCGAAGAGCGTTTGAATGAAACAATCAACATTGAAGAGAAATTGCTTGCTGAAAACAAAGTTGACATGCTTCCGTCGTTGGATATATTACCGGATGTTATTAAAAATATAAAGAAGGGCAAACGTGAAAAAGTTGCTAAAATCTCTGGGTTGACGATAGACATAAACAAAGCAAAGAAGTTTATACCTGGACAACATGTCAATACTCCTCAAGGACCTGTGTTTGTCCCGGGGCAAACTGTGGAAACTCCAGGTGGTCCTGTGTTTGTGCCTGGTCTTAGTATGAATACTCCCGATGGTCCAGGGCTTATACCAGGACATATTGTCACAAATGAAAACACAAATGAACCGTTCTTCCTCGTGGGACAAGTTCTTCAAACTTCAAAAGGAGAAGAATTTGTTTGTGGACAAGTCATGAAAAACAAAGATAATGGTCACCGCTTTACAGAAGGCCAAACAGTTGTATCCGAAGAAGGCTTAAAGTTCATACCCGGAAAAGTACTACAGAGTGGTTCTGAAGAAATATTTGTTCCTGGTCAAACAATGATGACTCCAGAAGGGGTTCAGTTTATTCCGGGACAGACTATGACGTATAGTAAAAGCGTTATTTTTACACCTGGGCAAAACGCGAAGATAAATGACGACTGGCAATTTGTGCCAGGACAGGTGTTGCATCAAGATGATGGATTACAGTTTGTGCCTGGAGCGACAATAGCGACACCAAACGGGCTCAAGTTTGTACCAGGACAAACTGTTTCCGTTGACGATGAAACAATATTTGTACCTGGCATCACAAAAACAACAAGTAACGAAAGTTTACAATTCGTTCCTGGCACTACAGTGGAAACAATTGATGGACCTAAATTTATCGAAGGACAAATAGTGCATACTGATTATGGAGAAAAGTTTATGCCAGGAAAAACTATAGTGGAAACTAATGGACACGTAGAATTCTCAGTCGCAAAATCGGTGGAAGATATTACATTTTCAGAATCCGCTCCTACTGGATTACCAATCGATATCAAGACATGTTCTGTATCTGAAGAGTCCTTGTACGTTTTCGGACACATGGTGCAAACAGCTAAGGGTATCGAGTTTTATCCTGGTCCAATGGTACCGAAAATTGACGGTAAAGTGGTCCCCGGACGACTCGTTAAAAACGAAAGCAACCAGTCTCGGTTTGTCCCGGGAATGATGGTGGAAGGCGTTTTCGTACCTGGACAAATCGTTTTTACTGAAAATGGCGAACAATTTGTGCCTGGTCAAGTTGTTGATACTACTGATGGACCGAAGTTTGTCCCTGGACAAGTAGTAAATACAAGGAATGGACCAAAATTCGTACCAGGGCAGACGATACATACTATTGATGGTCCTCGATTCGTGCCAGGACAAATTATTGAAACTAAAGCTGGGCCTACCTTTATACCCGGTCAAGTTATTTCTACAGAAGATGAAGGGTCGAGGTTTGTTCCTGGTCAAGTGGTTGACACTGAAGAGGGACCAAGATTTGTCCCCGGAAGAGTTATAGAAACAGATGACAACGGTGTAACCTTCGTACCTGGACAAATTGTTCAGACTCCTGAAGGACTTAAGTTTATTGCACCTGACCTAACAGAAGGCGAAGAAGGCCTTGAGTTTTCAGTACAAAGCTTTGTTGTTACTCCCGAAGAATTAAAACTATTGAAAGTAAAAACAAACCCAAATGATACCACGTCAACTAAAGGAGAGTTAAGCATTGACACAAATATGTTAAGACAGTTATCTGAAGCCGGTATGTCTATTGGAAGACAAGTGCCAGCGGAATTACCTGCTATCAGTATCGTTCTAAACCACACGCGCAACGTTGAAGCATTGAAAACATTCGTCACGGATTATGGACTCAAAGATGATGTGGCAAACCAATTGATGAATGTCATTACGTCAATCATAGAGATGAGTTCACATTTGAAATCTGAGTTGCACGAAAACGATGAAGAGAAAATAAATGAAAGAAAGGGAAGAGCAAACAAAAAGCGAGCTGAAATGCAGGAAGCTGGTTATATTGGTGGTAACGGACAAACTGTGCAACACGAACATGTGAAGAACTCGATAGCAGCCGCAGTCTTGGCTGCCCTTGTCACTGCTGAACAATTTGAAGAAGTAAATAACAATAATAGCAGAGAAAAGTACCAATTAATATTAAAATCTATTGACACAATTTTGGGTAAAACCATCGATGAAGATTTAGTCACCGCTATGTTTAAAATTTTGCAAAAAAATGAAGACAAGGAATTCCTATGTGAGGAAATTTTGGAAAATACAACGCAACCTAAAGTTGAATTAATCAAAATTGCAATTAATAGTTCTTTACATAAACATGCCATCAGTGAAGAAGAGATAATTGAGAAATTTGGCGACTTCCTCAGCAGTGAAAATGACGTTTTAGGACCAGCATTCAAAAATATTACTAAAAATGATACGAATATCTTACACCATGTTTTAGGTAACATTTCAAACTCTATCTCATTCATCAAAACTGAAAATGATGCAACAGAGACGCTCCAAAAAGCTATTGTATCAGCAGTACACGAGGCAAGTGCAAAAGAATTAGAAATTCTGATAAATGATGATGAAAGTAAAGACTTGAAAGAATTAATAGCCCAATCCATTGGACTGGCGAAAATTCTGGGCATGCGAGACGTTGCCGCTAGTCTCTTGTCAGTTGCAAACGACGAACAATGTTTATCTAAAATAGCGAGCGACCCAACAAGTCTAAATATTTTGAAACGTCTGACAGTCATGCGGAAACTCGCAGACAAAACACCAAGCTTACACTCGGCGTTAAGGAAATTGGAGACTGACCCAGAACTGGCTCGAACGGATCCTAAATTAAGGGATTTAGTGAGAGAAAGTGGTGCGCTCATGATCGTACCAGAAGAGCCTCCTCTAATGACGTCAGCAGATGTACCTTTGAGTTTGCTCGATCCTGAAAACAGCTTAGCCATGGAAGATTTTCTAATCCAACGCAAAAAGCATAAAGGAGCTTTATTAATCATGAAAAGAGGTCTCCAATGTGTTGTCCCCAGAGAAGCCAGCCGCGCCGTTCTGTCTGGCCAAGTGGGTTACACAGTCCTTGACGAAAGTGGAATCAGGCATTTTGAGCCTTTGAGTGTATTTTCAGCCTTAAATCTGAGTCAGCCGACAGCTCATCGTTTTTCGATGTACAGTTGTCTTATTGCCGACAACCCGGAGGAGGATTTAGAAGACTTAACCGGATATTGTAATAACATAAGTAATAACCAAAGAATCAGACTTGGTGGATGGTCTAGTGAAAGTCGCAGATACAGTGGCGTTTTACTAGACAGAGAAAATACTAGGAGTCGAATGAGTAGTTTGGATCACACGCCAAGCTACAAACGCTATCCTTCAAGATCTCTATCAAGGTCGAGATCGAGTTGTAGCAGAAGTCCTTCCAAGGTAATCCTTATAAAACTTTATTTATGTTCACGGGTTCCGAAGCCCATTTCACAGTATTTATATCGGGTTGTGCAATCGTGATGCAAGACTTAAAATAGCTTGGAAATTGGATCTAATAGTTTACGACTGACTGTTACCTGCCCCAAGACTGTAACTCTGGGACTTTATCGAACTTCATAAATTGGGTTTTGGTTTTTTGTATAAAAAGTTTACCTACATACGAGTAATAGAATTGTTTCTAGAATTGCTTATGATTATTTTACTTAGAACAACCAATTTCTTCTTAGCTATCATTGAATTTCGGTAGTATCGCAAACTTGGACCAAAATAGTATCTGCCGGCTCACTTTGTTACTCATTCACAATAAATATGCGATCTGACGCTTTCTTCATTACCACCCGCGGTGACCATTAAGTGTGATTTTCCGCATGCTTAGCGGACGGTAATTGCCACTTTACGGCCAGATGTGACGTTAAATATCATTTTTAACATATTTTTTTTTGTTACAGGTAGAAGATGTAGTAGTAGCCACATCGGACTACACGGCGTCTGCCGACGACGAAGTCTCGCTCAAAGCGGGAGATATTGTCGAAGTTCTCGACACCAAGGCCGCTCTCGGATCCAAGTGAGTACTATCAATATTATTTGCATGAGCCATCAATATTATTGGCATGAGCTTTGCACAACCGTGCCCTCATTGACTTGTGAATAACTAGAGAGTACACTTGCGATACTGGAGTCACGATTTTACAGACTAAACTATGTATAACTACATCATTTACTGATTTCATATCTGAACCTATCTAATATTTCTGAGAACTTATTAATAATAAAACTTCGGTCGTATATTTTAAGGAATTATGTATTATTTATCAAACATTAAAGTGACGACCGCTTTAGCCTAGTTGGTAGTGACCCTGCCTACGAAGCAAGAGGTCCTGGGTTCGAATCCCGGTAAGGGCATTTATTTGTGTGATGAGCACGAATATTTGTTCCTGAGTCATGGATGTTTTTCTATCCATAGTACAAGCTTTGCTTAGTTTGGGACTAGGTTGATGTGTGTAGGATTGTCCGCAAATATTTATTTATTTATTTATTAAAACTTAATATTTTAATTAAATGTTATGAATTTATCTTTACCCATGCCTCTAATTTTACGGGTAAGCATATTTTATGCAAATGTATGCTTAAATTATAACGGCAATTTCGTATCATAAATAATAATATAACCTTTTAAGATGATTTATAATACCAGGAGGATATATCGTTGGCAAGTAAAGCATAGAAAATTCTAAGAATGCGTTTAATAGATCCGATGCGTCGAACATTCCACTGGGACGCGTATTTTTAGCCAGTTCACTGCACTCTTACGAAACACAAATAACTTTCCCATAAATCTTCATTTTCACGTTTTCTCTCATCACGAACCATCACTGCCTGCCTAACCTCATCACCATCACGATACATTACAAGAATAAAGACATAATGAGAGATTGTTGATGCAGGTACAGAGGTCGGGTATATCGTTACGAGAACCATTTCTTCAATACACGAGGACCATCTATTGACTACGTATTTAGCCTTCCCACGTACAGAATGTACTATTACTGATCATGCTTTGAAAGGAGAAGAAGAAAGAAGACCATTGGCCATTGTAAATATCTCGCTTTCCGTAGCAGTTTATGTCGTACGAATCATTGTGTTGTGATCGAAATTAGAACTATTGTGATAACTATGTTTACATTCATTTGTTTTAATATAATTGTACATACATTTAGCTACGCTATGAGCATTACATTGTGTTCTTTCATTTCTTTGTAATCAACATGTATTTGTAATATTGGTGATTTAGTTCCTAGTTTATATCCAATATAAGATCGGAAATCAGTAGTCGCATTAGTTGTCGGATGTTTTAACTTCTACTCTCACAGATACGTGGTATAAAATATTTAGTTTGTCTAATTATAGATTATAGGGGAATAGGTGTAATAAAATTGAATGCCTTGTAATTCTTGTTAATTTATTTGTCACCTTTTCTACATTGAAACAGAACAACAGAAATCTAAATATAAACACGTGTTTAGTGACGCGTGGACATCATTTTTTTCTTCACCTTGCTTCAAATTATTTTTATAATAGTATTAATAGTCAAGATATAAATCAGTGTGACAGTGCGAGGTAGTACTCATTATTAGGGTACACACAGATATATATTAGTTCAGGAATAACCAATGACTCACGGCATTTACATTCAGAGATTCTCAGAGAGCAGGCGACTATAAATATTTCCTATTGGGAAATCTGTCTGTCTTTTTATTGGTTTCATGGATTACTGAGTAACTTGGATTTTCTAAACGCATTGTAATAAAAGATACCTGAAATCAAGTGGATATTCTTAATGACACGCTGTTTGATCTTCAATTCAACCGAATTCAAAAAAGGAGGAGGTTCTCATTGACGTCACTAGTCTGTATTTCCTTACAAAGTTCATAGAAACACGGCGCCTTTGACTTGTCATAAAAAGTTGCTAATTTGACGACTTCATTAAGTCCATTTTTAACCGACTTCAAAAAAGGAGTAGGTTCTCAATTCGTCTGTATGTTTTTTTTTATGTGTGTTTGTTACGCGATAACTCGGTAATTAATGAACCGATTTGATTTTTTTTATTTGTTTAGAAGCATATATTTCCAGATTGGTCCCGTTGTCACCAACATCCAGTTCTGATGATGGGATCCTGGAGAAATCGAGGAAACTCTTCCAAATTCTATAGGCAAACTTGAAGCAATTTGGCAACTGATTTGAAGTCGGTTAAAACCTTATTTCGATAAGTAAATTATCAAAACAATTAAATACGGTCCTCACCTCGGTCCCCAAATTCTAGGTAAATATGACACGAGGAAGTTTATAAAAAGAGACAAAAGGTAGACAACGTCGGTGTTTGATCTAGTTCAGAAAGCTGGCTGCGTGCCAGGCCTGTTCAGGTACAATGTGTCAGATCATGGAGCTAGAACTTAGCGATGCTTTAGATAAGGAAATGTGAATTTTCCTCTTTATTCATGAAACTTGACAAGCCCCTATTAAAACTACAATATAATTTGTACGTTTTTCACAAACAGAAATGCTAAAAGGAAAACAAATTAATTTTAACGGTATTTTAGCTAAACTAGGCTTGATGATGCATTAGGCAATTTACGTTACTTTCGAGGATTAAAATGTTGAGATATCCATCTTTGGCGTAACGAAAATGGATTAGATAAGAAATAAGTATGTACATAATTGGTAGCCTGAAAGTCGCACTCACAGTTGATGAATTGAGAGATAATCGCCTACGAAAGTATTAACATGTCTTGCGGAAGGAACATAACTAGCATACGGTGAGTTAGAGCACGACCGGGTCTTAAGACTCGAGGTGTCAAGGCTAAAATGTGATGATGGGCGGTGAAGCCGCCTACCACATATCCTCCTTGGGCGGAGGTTTCCTGTCTAACTCAGATGTGGGGAGAATACGGATGGGTAATGAAATATGAACACAGATATATGGGTCCTCGTAAGCCCTTTAATGCCCTAAATAAAATCCTCCACCAAGCCACCAAGAAACCTCCTAAGCTAGGAACCTAGCGTGCGATCGCGGTACCCCTGCGCCGCACTAACCAGGTGGGCAGACGTTCACTCTATACGGAGCGCGATGTATCGATGAAGGAAAACATCTTGAAACCTACATACATCTGCAACCATTTGATATCCTCAACCCGCTTTTGGGCCAGCATGGGCATCACTGCCCATTCCGTCTTGTCCTTGAGATGCCTATATCCAGCAGTGTGACGAGTGCTGATGATGAGGAAAATGACAGTGTATGTATCGGACATCGATGTAGAACGACGATTGATAGCAGTAATAAGATACCCTCATCGTCTGAAAAAAAATTATTTGAAGATTGATATGCACTTCACAGTTATACTGTAATAACTACTTACTTAGCAGCTGTCTTAATTTTCTAATTCTCGTTGTTTGTCTCTTCTATTATCGGTAACGTTCTATTTAAATATTTATCTTCTAGCCTATCTATGGTAGTCTGATTTTAGTCTTAATGTAGTCTGTACACGTATTATTATATGTAAGACTGTTTGTGTATTAATAGACAAGAAAATAAGTAGATATCCTATCGTCATATTCGTCATCAATATTGACGTCTATTCTAGAATGCTCGAATGGAACACTTGATTTGTACCACTAAAATCTACCTGCTAAATGTGACAAATTCGATTTTAGAACTGATTAAGTAAATTGTTAATTTCATTCATGGCAATAAGATAATATCGGGGTCACCGAAAGTACATATTATTATTAAACCTACCTAAATTCCGTAGGATATGTAGGACTTGGAAATCCGTAAATAATTGGTACATGACTGCAGATGTCGTTTCAACTTACTAGAAAGCTCACGCAAAATCAGAATCTAGAAATAAATCATGTTTATAGACATGTTTATAAAAATACATAAAATATTCTATTATTTTGTAATTCTATAATCGGTCAAGATTTAATAACACTACAAGCTTTTTATGCCTAGTTCCTTAGAACGCTTAATCCGATGTATTTAAAGATTATAATCGTTTACTTTTGTCTATAAAATTGACCGAAGTTTTCAACACCTCGGTCGTTACCACTTCATGAAACTCGTTTTATAGGTTTCAGATTAATTTAAAAAAAAATCTTGTACATTATGTTTTGTTTTAATGAAAGGTTAACGTTATATGCGTTGGTTAAGGTTGCTATTACACCAGCAGATTTTAGTAAGATAAGAGTTTGTTGAAAATATTTATTGCTGAAAGCCCACCTAAGTTTATGACTCTATTTATGAGATAAGAAATGGGTAGCAGCCACACCTAAGACACAAATTTAGAAAGAAACGACTGTTAGAATAAATATTTACTCGCATCTGTTTTCGTTGCCCAATTTTTTCACCATAAAATTGAAAGGTGTGAAAGTGTTTGGATTGGACAAAAACAGCTCGTCTCCAATTAGACGACATGAAACATGCTCCTTTGGATCACACATACGCTCAAATATATTGTATGAAGAGTTGAGGGTTGGAAGGTCAGGTGGCAGTCGCTTTTGTAAAACTAGTGAACTCGCCGAATCTTGGGATTAAATGCCAAAGCAAACCCTGGGCTCTCTTCCTGGGTAATGGGTATAAACGGGAAAACGCTAGAACGATGATGAGTTGAGAACCAAAACTGCGCTTGAAAACTAGAATTGTGGATTGACACTACCAAGTTAAAGTGAAACTGGGTTGGACATAACTGCTGATTGCATCCAGTGATAAAAAAATATATGTTAGCCCCGCAAGATGGCCGCTCAAGTAGAAGAAGACTTAAAACGAGAGTAGATGGTAAGAACTTTTAAGCAACAGATATGAAAAAAGGAAGGTTTTCTTCACTTAGGAACAAGAACAAACAAAATAGAATAACGTTAAAACCCTATAAGGCACCGTCAAGGTCCCTATTATAATTTGAAATACTTAGAATTTACCACCCCAAATGGCGTGCAATAACTTACAGCGAGGCTATGAATGCATGATAATCAATGGTAATAAATCATTCAAAAATCAACCTGGTACAGCACAGTTAGGTGAGTACTAAAAGTCTAATCTAATGGGTTCTATACGCCGATATCATACTTATAATATGGATATTTATGTTATTCGGGTCGTTCTATTTTTTTACCGACTATGGACCGACATCTAAAATGGTAGTTTGGGTGTGTGATTTCAAAAAAAATGCATATGTTTCTTCATTAGGACTAATTAAAGTTTCCTTTCCGGTCAATATTTTGATGTGATAGAGTGAACTCTTTCAGTGGAGACCACATTTGTTTTATTACTCTGTCACGGCATTCTACGAAAAACAAACGTATAAAAAATGCTGGGTAGAGAAAGTGAAATATTAAACATTATTAATTAATAAAAAAATATTGACGTTACTTCCAACATTATAACATACACATGCATGCATGACTGATGATGTTGAATAAATGAAATAAATGAAATGAAATAATTAAAACCGTAAAAATCAATACTCAAATGCGATGCCGTAATAAGACGAAGGACAGGCTATTGTCGGTAGAAAAGAAGAACGACCCATTCTCGGTTCCATGTGCCCCTAAAGGAGCCCGGGGTCCGCTTTGACACCTAATCCCAAGATTTGGTACAGGCACTAGTTTAACGAAAGTGACTGCCATCTGAGCTTCCAACCCAGGGGTGGCAAACTAGACCTTATTGGGATTAGACCGGTTTCCTTGAGATGTTTTCCTTCACCGAAAAGTTACTTTTGGACCATAGTTGGGTTAGTGGACTATAGTTGTATGGTTTTACGGTACATAAGTTCCAAAAAAGTCATTGGTACGAGCCGGAATTCGAACCCACGATGGTGAGGCTACCGGAGCAGTTTTACATTGTACAGACCTTGACCCACAGGTCGGTAAATAGTGTATAATCAGTAATAAGACAGGGTCCTATTTAAAAAGTAATTTTCCAAATGTGATAAAGAGAGTGGAAGTTGATCCAGAAGTTAACGCGGACGAAGTCACGGGTGAAAGCTAGTACCTAATAACTAACTTCTTCCTAACAATCTATATGCTCCAAAAACTCATTAAAGCCCTGGAGTCTTATTTCTGGCTGCCCCACAAACGCGGTGACGTCAACGGTGGCACAGATCAGATCGGGGTTAGAACTCCTTCCCCCCTCGGTAACGATGTTGATCTTTTGTTTGTTGGATTGATGTCAGAAACTAGTTCGAGAGATTTGGTTAATTATTGTTTGCTCCATTTTCTGTGATGGCTGCGTGAAGTTTCTGGTAATGTTAGGTAACGAAGTATTTGCAGTGTTGAGCTTGGTAATCATATTTTTAACTACTTAGCATTCATCCCCGACTTCGTTCGTGTGAACTCTTCTATCAACAAATCCCCAAGGGGTTGATTTTTGGTATGAATAGTACTTATCCCATTTTTTTATTCAAGTCTGCTGAGATGTTTTTGCGTTTATAAGTTTAGTAACAAACATCAAAATTTTCACTCTTATAATGTTAGTGGGATAAGAAAGAGGCCAAGAGACCTATTATCCTAAGTTTTGTTTATTGGTACCTAATGTAAAAATAATTGACTTAAACATTTGGGAAATACTTTATTAGGTACTTACGTAAATATTTCACCAATTTGTTCTGTTACCACAAAGCAAACAGTGTTATTCCAACACTTACATAGCTTTTTACAATAAAAAAGCAACTTCAAACATTTGATGAATGACCAATTAACTTTAAAGGAAGAAAATGACTACCATACTTACTTATTTTTAGCAACTGCCTTTGTTCTTGAATGTCATTGAAAGCATCTTAACACACGTATGGTACTGAAAATATAAACAAAGAAGTGTTTAGTGTGACGTCAAATGACTTTTGAATAAATTCCGCATTCCTTCAGGAGCCTTGGTTTTACCAGAAATCAATATTCCTCAGTTCTTTTTCAAGATGGAATTCATGCGAAAATTCACCATTGTACAATACTAGGAACCTTGGAGGAAAAACATCGCTCCAATGCGACATCAACGCAGTGATACATAGTTGCGAAAGCTCTTGTGAACGAAACTAAATATAAGTAGTTATGAAAAATCTTTTTATCTTTTTAAAATTAAATAAATGTCAAAGATTATGGGAGGTAAAAAGTTGCCTTTATTTGTACTCGTAAGAGTTCTAAGGGGCTACTTCACTAGGTCGGTTCTTTCCATCGGTCAAGTACAGAAAAGCGACAGAAATGGAAATCGATTGAAATGACGATCTTCAATTTTCGTGGTTACGACCATAAACACGGATTTCCACAAACTGAAATAACAAACTTAGAAACATTTCAAATTCAGACGAATGTCATCAAATAACAAAAACAAATTCTTAAAGTTTCTTAAATCTTACACCGTTAATCGGAATCACGCTTAAGATTCCACTAAGTAGCTATCTTGAAACCCAATACACATGAAATACTACGGTGACAAAAACCAGACATTTTCTTTTGAATGTAGCAGCGTGTACTAAATAGAAGATCTTATTGCAAACCGTGATGAAACCCGACTTTCCACGCTCACCGATGAGTGAGCACAACACATTAGTACTAACTGCGGGAGCATGTAAGGTAATTCAAGAGGCTTTGGGTACCTGAAATTGCGGTGTCGTTACTTTGCAATAAAAATATGGGATTGTGTTAAGTGCACAGCACAAAACTCAAGGAATCAGTCGCCATTAACAACGCTTCTAAATTCAAATATTTATACTGCAATACGTCCTCAATGATATTTTTATATTAGTTAAAATTTACAAGTAGCTCTGCTGTAGTTGAGAGATGTAAAGAAAGAGTTCAAAAAGTATAAGGCGTCGGCAAAAAATAAAAAAAATAGGAAGAATAATGAAGGTACAAAGAGTCGCCATGGTCAAAGAAGGTTTAAGTTAAGACACAAATACTTAAATAGGTACTAAGCTAAACCGGTGACCATGAAAATAAATTCAGTTTTTGAGATGTAAATGGTCCAAACATCAATAAGAAAGCACTCCCACGATCTTCCACGCTATCCCGGTTACCCAACACATTATAAATAGCCGTGGGATCACATGATGCAACCCGAGAGGCTGTCGGACCCTGACATTGCGCCGGCGCAGGGTGTCACCGGTGATTGATGGACAGCGGCTATCTTTAGTCGAGGAAAAGTTCGAGCTCTGGGAATTGTATGTTCAGAATCGGGTTTGGAATTCTAAATTTTATTTTGTAAAAAGAGAATAGGTACATGAATTCACGCCTGTCTTCTCAAAAAATGTATGCAGAGCACATGGAATCTGATTCAGTGCGACTTCTAGAATTTTTTTTTTCAATAATTCAGCTCAATCGGAAACCGGAAAGTGGGCCCGAGAAAGAATAAAGAATAAAACAAACGGGGTGAGCTAAATAAAAGCTTGTAAAAAGAAATATGAGGAATATGAGAATAAGAATACGTATCTGTTTTCGAAGAGATCTAGGAATTGAAGTTTTGAATACCATCCTCAATATGTGAAACATTTGAGAAGATTGAAAAGTCATGTAATAATTTTTTTATTTTATGTTTTTCGATAATACTTATTGGCCTTGCATCCACTACTTGGCCAACGGCGGTCAAAAAAGACCTCAAAGACGCTCAATTTACCATGAACGCCGCACGAAATCGTGCTCTCTGGAGGATGCAGACAAGGCGATCCCAAGTACTTAAATGGCACTACCGCTCTAGTTGAAAGAGGAAGACTCAATCATGATCATCACTTGGCATATATACTACGATTAAATTAGATCGAATTTGTCCAAACTGAATTAGAAACTTAATTTTTGGAATTGTATGATCTTATCATAGAATTCACTCTTCTCTTGTTTGGTCGCATCGACACAAAATAAATCGTAGTGAATAGGATATTAACAAACTTATTATTTCTATAGTAAGCAAGAGACACATTTACAGTATTTACACAGAAAAAGAGGTCAAATTATTTGTCAAATGCATTTATGTTCTTGACCCCCTGATTTACACAGTGTTCCCGGGAATTTCCGTTAATTTCGGCATATTGCAGATTCTGGGTACATTCACAGAAACAAATTAGCATTATTTTTTTCTTGAAAAAAAAATACCTTTTTCGATTTTTGTACACAATAATTTAATGTAGCATTAACGGTTGTTGTCTTATTTTACAAGGGTATTGAAACACATGAAATAAAAAATATGGAATATCGAACGAACTCACTTTGTAAACCTTCTAGCCTAGTGTATTAGGAACCTTACAAAATTTAAAAGGCTGTTATGATGTCACAGTTAAGGTGGTTCGATTGCCATACAAAACGTTATTTGACATTCGCAGGCCAACGGCGTGATATTTTAAGAAACTTATGTAACAAACATTCATAAATTGGCTTCCCATTTGCGCCAAATTCCTCCTTTCCTAGAATAAACTTCTATAAACTAGATTAATTTGAGAAATTGGTTTGGGACGTGAAATTTTAGGAAAACTAGTTTTCTCAAATTAATCTAGTTTATACAAGTTTATTCTAGGAAAGGGGGAATTTGGCGCAAATGGGAAGCCAATTGATAAAAGTCTGATACATAAGTTTCTTAAAATATCACGCCGTTAGCCTGCGAATGTCAAATAACGTTTTGTATGGCAATCGAACCACCTTAAGAACCATTTACACTGGTTAAATCTGCAAAACTGATTAAATTAAACATTGAATATCTTGATAACAGTAAGAGTTAAGATAAGTAGGTACTACTGTCTTGAAGAAATTAACTTTATTTGATCTAAACAAATCCTGCATGGGGGCATCCTTGCAATTAACGGAAATTGACAAAAATACGTAGTATTATTTGAGCATTTAGTCTATAGTTTAGACTTAAGCATTTACATAAAAATCATGTCTTGATTCTTATATTATAAAATGTTCAATTGCCGAGTCTAGTTTCAGTTATCCCTAATGCACTCATAACTCCCATCAGATCAAAATGTTCATTGTACAAACGCAAAAACATACGCTCCGAAGCATTGTGTTAATGATGTTTTTATTCACCATATATTTAACTCCATGCAACATAAATTAATCCATCTCCATAGCCTACCATAATTGTCTGGATCTAGAATTTGTACCAAAATTATCTGTTTAGCCAAACTTTAGCCCTTCCTTGTCCTAAAACCCTCTGTAACTCCCAGGGTGTGCCTGAACGACCCAGGACTGGATGTGAAGGCAGAACTCCTGGACACCAGTGCGGCGAAGCACAAAGCAGCAGTAAGACCCAAGAAGAATCATCCTAAAGGGAAGAGTAATGGAAAGACAGAAGAAAGGTAAATAAATCTTTGTGGTGGCTGCTGGCATTATATTTCGCTTTAGCGCTCCCTTTTCGAGAATAGTGCATTACTCTCCTAGGGCGGTAAAACAAAGAATGTCTCTGATCGGTGATATTTTTTAGGCGAACTGAAGGCAAAGGCGACAAATATTAGATGTTAGGCATTCTTTGTCACCGCCCGCGGTGAATACAAAATGTAACGTCCCTCCCTGGCTCGGAAGTTGGATTTTGCTGCTTTATGGCCAATTGTGACATAATAGTAGGTACATTACTTACCCAGGGCGGTAAAACAAAGAATGTCTCAGATCGCAGGTAAAGGCGATAAATATGCGAACGGCGGCTTGCTTTAGTACCGCCCGTGGTGTGTACAAAATGTTTCGTCTCTCCCTGTGTAGGAAGTAGGATTTTCCGCACGCGTGACGTGTGGTAATTGCTTCTTTATGGCCAGGTATGACGTAAAGTAAGTATCAATCAGATAATAATATTCACGAAATCCGAACCATTCAGAAATTCTGTGCAACATCATCTCATCACCGTCTACCGCCGTTAAGAGGAATGCCTATCTGCGATTTTACCATACAAACGCTCTCGACTGTTTCCTCCCTGGTTTTTGAACCTAGAGCAATGTTTTTTTTCAAATAAGCTCAATATCATCAATATCTATGCCGCTACGTTTTGCTTTTTTGGATATTTTTATTTTAAAGAATCTTACAGTGAGTCGAAAATCGCAAAAACGGCTTTATTGAATTCGCTGCAAAAAAGGCACAGTATACAAATATGACAGCAATTATCCAAAAAATCAAAACGTAGCGGCATAGATTATTTCTTCTTCTTGCAGTTTCCAAAATTTTATAATGATTGGTTGCGTTTTGGAGGAGGAAACAGTCGAGAGCGAAACCTCGATTTTTGTGTTTTTTGGGTGGGAATTTTAGTCCGAGCTGCAGTTGTCCTTATCGCACGAATTGGAAGCGGAGGCAGTTTCTAAATATACATACACAGAAGGAATAGTGATGGGCAACAGTCGTTGACATATTTAATCGTTACGCTAGCGGTGAAAAATTATCGATGACCTGTAGGGAATGTGGTCGCACATTCTCTGCAAATATAGGCTACATCAGTCACCTGAGAGTTCACGTACGACGCTCCAATTAGCCATATTTCCAGTCGCCGTGGTCGAAATCGGCCAGGATGATGATGATAACATAATACAGGCAAGCTAGATCGCAATGTATGGAAAATGTTGAAAAATATTGTAGTTCTGAACCCTATTGGGATGTGTAGGGACAGAGTACGAGTATTAAATTGTATTCACTCTCCGCACCCCTTCGGGGATGCCTTCACCCCCCTCACCCAAACAAGTGTCCCAAGACGCGGTTATTACTAATTTTAATAAAAAACATAAAAGATACACAAAAAGTGTCCAAGACCGAACACACACTTGCTTGCATGGCCGGCCCGCGGCGTGCGCTTGCGCACCGCTTGAGCTGGTGGACCACCACACATACCTGGGCCTCGTCATCGACAAAAGTTTCAACTGGAAGCCTCATGTTGATAATATATGTAACAAGTTGAGATCATTACGTGCTAAAATGAACATACTAAAATATAAAATACCGTATAATATATTAAGACTGCTATATTTATCGCTAGCCGATTCAATAATAAGCTATGGCTTAAGTAGTTATGGGCGTACATATAAAACCAACATAGGCTGCATCTACAAGCTACAATTGAGCATACTCAAAACTATTGTACCTACATACATGAAAAATAAACTTAAGGACGAGTCCAGTGTATTTAAATACTGCAAAGTAATGTCAATTTTTAACAAGCTTGATATGTCAATAGTTCTAGAAAACTATGATAAAATAAAATTGTTAAAAACCCGATGTAGGCATAAACAATTACGTAAATTAGACTACCAAACTAGATATATTATGCCTAACTACATAAATGTATATGGTAAGAGGACGTGGGAGTACATGCTACCTAACTTTTTAAATAATATGCCAGAAGATATACACACAAGTGTCCTTGCAGACAAAAAGTCGTGCAAGATCGCATTAAAAAGATTCTATCTAACGAGAACAGACAGCGAGGTGTAGTTGCTGGAGTTTAAATACAATACCTACATAATAATAATATATTGTAATTACCTATATTAGGATCATGATATTACTGTTGTGAGCGTTGCGATACATTCGCGTCACGCATAAACCTTAAACAGGTTTCTGTACGCGTCTATTAATTTTGTACTGTATCTTTTTTCTTTTAATATGAATAAAAAAAAAAAAAAAAATAAAATAAAAAAAAAAAAAAAAAAAAAAATGATCCTTGTTAAATTAATCATCAATGTCTACATAGCAAAGCGCTATTTTTTGTGATTTTTGCGCAGTATGCCACGAAACATCTACATGTTTCATGATTTATGCATTTTTTTTGCTAAAAGGTTAGTTTTCTCAAGACTTTCTTACTTAACCGCTTTACGATTCTTTAAAATGAGGTATAATTTATTTATATACTCCTTCATTTAACGTGTCTATGCAATTTTGAAAATTGTATGTATTCAGCCATTTAGCGAAATATCCTCCCTACACATCCGAATAGGTTTCAGAACAACAATATTTTTCCTAATTTTGATACATTGCGATCAAGACTGCCTCCAACAGATGACAATGAATTTTCAAAATGGCGCAGCAACTTGATTTGCAGGAGTTTATAAATAAATAAACTATATCTAATTTTAAAAAGAAAATTCTATCCTTTACTTTTTTCATTCATACCTTGGCAATAAATATTAATATTTTTGAGAAAATAACACTTATTTTTTTTTTTTTTTTAAAACCTAGAAATCGTAATAAAATTGACTTTTCATAAGAGATATTGCTTTGGTATTTATGAGAAGTTGATGATTAATTTTAGGATCATTTCGGTCATGGACACTTTTTGTGATTTTTCGTGTATTGTTAAGGGTTTTCTTTGTAATGATAAAAATCCACGTTTTGGGATACTTTTGGGGGTGAGAGGAGGTGAAGCTCCCCCCCGGGGGATGCGTGAATATATTATATTTTTTAATACTCTGTCCTACATGTCGACATATGTTTCAGAACTACAGTATTTTTGGCAAATTTTGAGCTTATAGTTGCTTTCACTATAATAAGAGAGGTTTTACCTACATATACCTAACGATAGGTTTATCTTTGTACTTGTGAAAGTGTTTACGATACGGATAACAGAGTTTAATTTTGCGTTGCCTGTGGGAAATATTTTTTCTAACCTGTACGTAGGTACCAGACTACCATTACATAAAAAGTCCAGTAAACAAAAGCTGACTCACAAAAGTAAGCGGGATATCGAGTCCATTAGACGTAAGCTTGGTCAGTTAGTAAAATTCGCAATTCACCAAAAACAAATACAGCAGGTCCGCTATTCTGTAACTTGTTTTAACCTCACCTCACCGTTCACCCACAAACAAATCTTGACGCCGCGGTTAGTAGTAACTAAACGTAGGCAGAGGTCTAGTTTCGTTAGGCAAGACGGGTGAGGTGAGGTGCATTAGCGTGTTCCGAATAACAACCCAGAGGCTTGAGGCGCGCAGGAATGAATTAAATAAATTACGTCCGGCTCGCGGGCGATGTCAACAGAACGGCGCGCAGCGAGAGAGTGCTCGCGTCTCGCGCCTGTGTGTGTGCGCTCACACATAGACAGCCCCCGCCGCCCACAACAGCGCGACAGAAACATTGCGTCAAAAATTTGAGATTTGAAAAGTTGCTCAGCTAGGCATTGGTCAAGACATTCTTAAACGTCACCTGAGTGAAAACGATTAATTAATAACGTTGTCCAATGATAAGGTTTTTCCTAGAACTGGAAAATAGTTCATTGTCACATAATAACAATCTTGTGTTGTGTATCATCCGAACATAAAGAATTCGAACGGAATAAAATGATAGATACAAATCGTCGTTCCACTAACCGCAATGTATTTATCGTGCTCTCTTGTAAGTTCCAATAACACTGCAATTACATAATGTACGTAATACTAAATAGTTGACCTGATTGTTAAAATAATACCAAGGTCCCCAGATGAAGGATGAATGTTCTGGCTGAAGTTTGCAATTATTAATGTTTAATTGATTTTGATTTCTGTGTAATGTTCTGAGATTGCATGGGAATGTGATTAATCGTTTCTTGTTTTATATCAGTTTTTCAACGCGGTTTTTTTAAATACTGTTTTTTTCTTTACGACTTTCAACTTGGCCTACATAGTTAGTTTTTTGTTTTTACTGCACATAAGTGTGATCAGAATTCAGAGCGAAGTCCAGTACGAGCATTTTTTTTTATCACAAAAAAAAATTGCTTCCTATTGTAGCAATGTAATTTTATAAAACTGTGATACTGAGATTATAATTATATTGTACACCGTTTTGAAAAAAATATACTGCGGCGAGTTTATTACGCCGGTTCTTCTTGAGGTAGAGGTTTACTTACTGAGCCGGTGGTAGTTTATCAACATTCATAGGTCCATGTAATATGCCAAAATGTAATTGATTTTATGCCTTGATTGAATAATTATATTTCGCCAAATCCGTCTGTCCGTCCGTCCGTCCGTCTGCGGCTTAGATCAGCCCTTGCTACTTACTAGAAATGTGTAGTTTGGCATAGGTATATAAATCAATCACACCGAAAAAATGACAGAATAAAATCTTGGAGAAAAGCTTTTTTTTTGGTTACTGTGGCGATGTAATTTTTGTTTCTCATTAAACCCACTCTTGGATAGCTTGTTCAAAAATATTAAGTGTTAAAAACCATTTTCAACTCAATGATCCGTTTGTGTGATATTGGGCTTTAAAGCCCTAATTTTTGTTCGAGTCAACGGGCGACCTCGGCCAACATTTTCCGACCGAATCGGAAAATCAAGAGAACCTTAAACCGACGAGCATGTTTGAAAGATGTCATGAAAGTGTATAAAACAAGAAATGTTTGTCATGATCGTAGCGCGTTGAAATTCGTGATTTCTGCCTCACTCTCTCCGGGAAACGAGTACTATTTTTTGTATATGTATTGTGCAATTATTGTTTGCTGTTGATTATAGGACTTTTCTGAAAACATTTTATATTTAATAAAACTAATACTACATAGACGTTTGACATGATCTTCGTCTTATCCATGTTCATCCTTAGACCAACTCGCTCATCGAGCATATTAGGTACTCAAGTCCTCCATGGTCTCAGCCAAGACTAGCAGCATTCGGGAAGCTACGGCACATATTTTCGTCTCCGCAATGTCTCAAGACGAGAGTCTTTGACCAGTGTGTGTTGCCAGTGATGACATATGGCACGAAAACGTGGTCGCTTACTATGGGCCTCATAAGAAGGCTCAAAGTCACTCAAAGGGCAATGGAGAGGGCTATTCTGGGAGTTTCTCTGCGCGATCGCATCAGAAGCGAGGCTATCCGCAGCAGAACCAAGGTAACCGATATAGCCCTCCGAATCGCTAAACTTAAGTAGTAGTGGGCGGGGCACATTTCACGTAGAACCGATGGCCGTTGGGGCGGAAAGGTTCTCGAATGGCGACCACGTAGGTACCGGAAGGCGCGGCGTGGGTAGGTGGACTGATGACCTGGTAAAGGTCCCGGGAGTCCGCTGGATGCGGGTGGCGCAGGACCGGCCATTGTGGCACTCTTTGGGGGAGGCCTATGTCCAGCAGTGGACGTCTTTCGGCTAATATGATGATGAAACTAATAAATTCATACGATCACGAGTTACTATCACGACCTATGACAAACTTTCCCAAGGCCCGACTATTTTCGTTTTTATTTTGTAGAATTTGCTGCTCAAAATGATGAAGCCTCATTTTGAGCAGCAAATGAATGAATGAATGAATGAAATTATTTATTTGCTTTAAACATGGTATACAAGAGGTGGTATTTTATAATTAAGTTGCGAATACATGTTTAACCATAATGTGGCATGCAAAAATGTTTGAACACATTATAAAATTATAAATTAATTATTATATTAATTATGAAGTAAATGTCAAAAGAAAAATAAAATTCAAAAGCAATACATCAATACCATTACCTATTATATATGTCAATCATTTAAAAAGTCCTTCATTGAATAAAATGCCTTTTCTTTTCATTTCATTTATTTATTAAGCTTTAAATTGAATATACAATTTTACCCATAGGGTGCAGCTAAAATAATCAATATACACAGGAAATTATAAATAGTAGTGAGTAATAACTTAATAATAATAATAATAGTCACAATGTCAAAATTTATAGGCTTTCATAGAGCTCAAATAATAAATGTCAAAATACCTGTAAATACTAAATAAATTCAAACATCAACATTATAAATTAAACAAGACAATAGATAATAACAATTCATAACACATCATTAACATTACTAAAAAAATCATTCAAACTATAAGGACATAAGACTAACAGGTACTTCTTTAAAGCTAAGAAAAATTTTGTGCACGTCAAGGTTTTTATTGTACTGGGTAAAGAGTTATAGACTTTAGCAGCAGCAAATCTAGGACATCGATGGTAGCTGCTCGTCATGGCAACAGGAACACGGACATCGCACGAGAACAAAGTGTTTAATCTATCACTTCTAAAGTCTGTTTTTGCAGGAAACTTGTCATGGTGTCGTCTAACTAGTTTACAAAGTTCAATCACGTACAGTGATGTTAGAGTTGGTAGTTCAAGTTTTTTAAAAGAGGGTCTACATGACACGCGATTTGACTTAATACCATCCAGAATACGTACACATCGCTTTTGCAACCTGAACAGTCGGTTTACATCCACGCACCCACCCCAAATCGCTAAGCCGTACAAGATATGGGATTGGATGAAAGCATAGTAAGCTTGCAGCGCTGCTGTTCTTGTTGACGCTCTTGCCAAAGTTTTTAAAGCAAACGTAAAACTACTTTTAGCCAGTGAAATAATTTAATTTTAAATTTATTGAGTGTCAATGCTTTAATGTCATCTGATAACCTATTATAAATGCGTATGGTAGTGTTGTGGATAACGCTCATTTCGAGGCTTATAGACTCGAGCCTTATGGACCCCCGAGGCTTAAAGACTCGATGCTGTTTAAGAACCGTGATGGTTTATTTTACGCATATAAATGCAAAATATTGACTTTTCGTCACTTGAGTCTTTAAGCCTCGGGAGTCTTTAGGGTTCGAGTCTTTAAGCCTCAAAATGTGCGTTATCCACAACACTAGCTTATGGCCATTGCAAAGCAATTTCTGCGACATAATTCTGTTTTTAGTCTTGAAAAGAATAATTTGTTTGGGTAGGTACCTAGTATTTCAAACTTGCCTTTGTTTTATAACTAAGTATTTGTTTAAACCAAAAATTTTTTTTTTTTAAACATTTATTTTTAACGGGCACCTACTTTTTAGGCAATTTGTAAACTGGATATGATACGTCCACGAATTAGGAAAGAGATTGCATGTTTATCTCCCGGTTAAAATTATCTTATCTTGTATGCAATATGGTCCAATAGCTGCTAATTACTGATGGGTTATTTAAAGTGTAGTACCCATTCTTTATTACAATTTCATCAAAATTAAACTCGTTTAACAATAGGTATATATATGCTCACAATCATAGCAAAATGGGGCTTTATCCCATTTAGCAAGAAATTTATAACTCTCTCAAGACTCATAAGTCATAACATTTGCTTAGACTTTCGTTCGACAGAGACTAATCGTATTTATCATCTCCTACGACCAATACACCGGTCAACGTCCCAATTTACAGAAAAAAAAACTGTAGGTGCACGATCATTCATCCCGCTACACCATTTAACAATGAGCCGTCATATCTTTTGTTTGAAGACTTCAGTGATGTGGGAGGTGCGAGAGGTCAGCATTAACTGGTGGGTAGTTCTGCGAAATTCAGCGGAGTAGCGGTCAGGGCGGGTTTTTCATAAAGTCTACTTTGCTAAAAGCGACCAGTATAAGTAGACTTTAATGATGCATAGTTGTTACTAATCTAGGGGCCTAATTAATAATTTAATTATTGCATAGTTATCATGTGTTATAAAATAGGTGTTACATTAGGGTTGGTTCACACATGAACCCTGTTAGGGCACAGCAAGTATTTCTCCTACAGCAAGTATTAGACTAGGTGATCGATGTAGAGTGTAAAATGATTCAAGAATAGCCGGGCTCGACCGGTACGCCCACTTCAGCCAATGTCGGATGTAACTGCCCGGTGTCTGTCTGTCCTAGATTTCACCGGATTTTGGTGATATTTTGAAAATGGAAATACTTTAATTAGCAGGATTATTATGGTCTGGTCTGCTAAAGAAATTTTCTTATTATTAGTCCCCTAGTAAAGGTTACAAAAACACTGACAATGTAGTGATTCTGTATAGGACTCTATTATGACCGAAATAAAGGCTTCGACGTCAATGACGTCAACTGTACAAAATGTACTATTATTATAGTCTTTATTTTGTATAGATATATAAATGTCGTTGTCGGTACATTGACGATAATATTTTACAAGTTTACTCATGCTCACTAGGTACAATTTTAGGGCAAACTATTACATAAAACCGGCCAAGTGTAAGTCGGACTCGCGCATGAAGGGTTCCGTACCATTTTATATAATAATATTATTTTTATTCTGTTTTTTTAGTATTTGTTGTTATAGCGGCAACAGAAATACATCGCCTCTGCAAATTTCAACTGTCTAACTATCAGTTACAGTCAGATACAGCCTGGTGACAGACGGACAGACAGACATACAGACATACGGACAGCGGAGTCCTAAGACTCCTATTACTAATAATAGGGTCCCGTTTTACTATTTGAGTACGGAAACCTAAAAAGTGACTTTATGCTCCGCCAATGAGGTACTTTTTGGCTTGCATTATTTGACAGGATTTACGCCTACAGTTTTGGACGTACGAGTATACCTACTAGGTACAATAACGTATTTTACACGACGACCACGGCACTTCTTTATAAGTCGTGTCGCACCTTTGACATACAGACAGACAGACAGACAGACAAACAGACGGACAGCGGAGTCTTAGTAATTAGGGTCCCGTTTTACTCTTTGAGTACGGAACCCAAAAAATTAGTCATTTTACTGGACGTAACGTAATAGGAGAACGTAGAGACTGAACGTAATAGGAGCCGTAACACATTTTCATCTTCATAAAAAAAAAAAACATAGTTTGTCAAAAATCATTTATCTACTATTTCGAAGCATTCTGAGAAAAATATATTACGCTTCATTTCATCTCAAAAAACGAAATAACTAACCACTCATTTGTATTCATGACCACTTTGTTACGTTTTATTTAGAGTAGGTAAGTAGGTGGATATTGTTTTTATAGATACCCTAAGGACATCAATTACAATGTTATTTTGTT
Organism: Epinotia brunnichana; assembly: GCA_963854355.1. Taxonomy (NCBI): domain Eukaryota; kingdom Metazoa; phylum Arthropoda; class Insecta; order Lepidoptera; family Tortricidae; genus Epinotia; species Epinotia brunnichana. Next base: position 2,128,265 of record OY977938.1, read on the forward strand.
TAAACTATCTGGCTCGAACCAAATTCAGCAAATGTATGATTTCGTAAGCAGAAACTTATGAAAATTACGAAAGTGTCAAAGGGTACACTCATCATCAAAAGTAACTACAAATCGAAGACGTCAAAACTGTAAAAATAAAGTTAGTAGGTATGTCAAAAAAAAAACTTTCACAAGATGAATGTCCGCAAGAAAATCACCACTTTCATTGAAAGACTCACTAGGTACAGTCAAAGAATTTAATTTCCTACCCACTTTGGACTTTGTCAAAGTGACGCAATCAATCAAAACATAAGAGACTTCTTATGATTTTATTTACAGTGTCACTTTGAAATAGTCCTAAATGGGTAGGAAATTAAATTCTTTGACTGTAGTCTTATCGCTGAAGAGTCAGAGATAAGACCGCTCCGCTCGCTCGTTCGCTGTCTAACTCTGCTCTGCATACCTACATGTTATAGTTTTGTTTCTGCATCGTTTGTGGTAGGTGTGTAATCTGGTACTAATACTCGTATCATCATAAAGGAAACGTCAGTGAGGTTGTAGGACCACTTACCCAATACCAATTTTATTTTATTACGAAAATCAAAAGTATGATCCAGAGGAATATGAACTTCTTCTTCTTCTTCTTTATCCTCGCCTTATCCTATTTCAGTTGGGGTCGGCTCTCCTAATCATGTTTCGCCAGGACATTCTGTCCTGGGTCGTCTGTGGGTCTATTTGGGCTGCACGTAAGTCCTTGTCAATGACTGATTGCCATGTGAGTCGGGGTCTGCCACGGCCTCTTGAACCAGCTTCCAAGTTAAGCACACTTCGTGTCATATGGTCATGTGGTCTTCTCATGACGTGCCCGTACCACCTCAACCTACATTCGAGCAGTTTTTCCGGGATTGGTCTCACTCTGAATGTGCCGCGAATGTGATCGTTGCGTACTTTGTCAAGGAGCGTCACTCCTCCTGACCACCTGAGCATTTTCATCTCGGCTACATGCATCTGATGTTCCTGCTGCTTTTTCAGTGGCCAGCATTCCGAGCCATACGTTAAGGCTGGTCTGACGGCAGCTTTGTAGACTTTTCCCTTAACCGGTATGGGCATTCTGATCTTCTGATTCATGAACTGTAGCATTAAAACTTTCTTATGATTTCTTTTTCTGATGTTATATGCATTTGAAATCTGCACGCGCCGGCACCCCCCGAAAACGCTCTATATGAAACGGACTTAGGCTATGACGTGACGTTATAGCTTATATTCTCGGCGCGTTTACTATCGAGTAAGGCATTGATTTGAAATTATCTCCACAAAATTTGCGTTTAAGTCTATACTTGTTATACAATTTATAATTCAATATTATGTGTAACTGTTATGTTATCTTATCGAAAATTTTGTTTTCTTCATTTTAACGTGAGATAAAACTAATAGGTACAATATTTTTTTTTCTTTTGTATGATAGCTAGCTACGTATATCCGCATCGATTGAGTGCAATTTATTCGAAATTGTAGTTCCATGCAAGTTCCCCAATGCAAGATTTATTTCATCATTTATCCCGCGGCATTTTCCTGCGTTCTTTTCAATACAAGGGCAAAGCCGTGCGGGCAGCTAGTATAGAATATTTTTATTATATCATACGAATACTCCACGATCATCCATCATCATAATCAACGAATATTCCGCAGCCATACGGTTAACGCAACCACAACACACTTTAAATCCACTTTCCTGTAATGCCTTGTCTTGAGTATTTTACGAGGGCCTTAGAAAACAATAAACCGACCAGTTTAATGGTGCATTTTTAACACACTGAATCCAGTGACGATGACCTCGTTAAATCAATTTCGTAATAGCTTTCAGAGTTTTCAGACCATTAATCGTCTACTATAGTGGTCAGAAAGTCCGTGGGGTGCAAAAACCGAAGGAGAAAATAAGCACGTAGTTACCTACTTACTAAGTAGTTTAGTTGCTGGTTTTTGGAGTCAACTTTACTTCTTATATCATCATCATCATCATCATCATATCAGCCGAAAGACGTCCACTGCTGGACATAGGCCTCGCCCAAAGAGTACCAAAATGACCGGTCCTGCGCCACCCGCATCCAGCGGACTCCCGCGACCTTTACCAGGTCATCAGTCCACCTTGTGGGGGGCCTACCCACGCCGCGCCTTCCGGTACGTGGTCGCCACTCGAGAACCTTTCCGCCTCAACGGCCATCGGTTCTACGTGCAATGTAAACCAATATTATTATGAGAATGGTTGTAGGCAGGAATTGATTCACCGGTATCTATTATTTAATTTCACTAAAATATAAATAAATACTCGTTCCTTAACACAGCAACATTGTCTCCGTTGTGATATTTAAGTAAATTTCATACATTGAAAATAACACTAACGGAAAATAACTCGTCACGCCAAATTACATTTAGGTGTTCCCAAATAACTAACCTAAATTTAAATCAACGTCCCGTCAACATCAAAACAAATGGAAACATTCAATAAACTAACCCGAATCATATCGAAAGTTGAAAGAAATGAAATGTTTTGAGTAATAAAAACATAATTTCAAAATGGCTGACTTAACCTACAAAAATCAGTTTAAATTGGCGCCAAACGACTGACACGGTCCAAATCGGGCGTGCGAAATTTATGCATTTCTTTTGATGCCTTGATCACGGGGGGCTGGTCATGGAATTAGCAAGTATTGCGTACAACTGGAAAGCGCACTGCCACTTTATCAAATTTCCATTCTACCTAGTTCTGCTGAGGACAAATCATTTTTATGGGATAGATAAACTAAAACAAAGAATTATATCTGTGTCCAAGGTAATATTAACCCGATGCTTGATAAAAAATATACCGAAGCGTAGATGAGGCACGCTCAGCAAAAAAACACTTAAATGCCTTTTAGTGTACGGCAATCTTTTACTATTTAGGACATTAATGATATCTTTAAGATACGTTACTGAAGAGTTTGCTGAAGTCCATGCTACTTCGCGTCTAAACTTCATTCCGAATTTTATTTGTCCATGATCAACCCAAAAACCAACATTGCGCTGAAGGCATAGAGTGCATTTTTTAGTGTCACGAGTTTGCAAGAGGAGCTTCCAGATGTTTACAAATTCCATGATCACGTTAGTCCTGTGCTGTAAGCTCAAATTGGACAGGCAGATCTAGAGCATTGCTTAATGGGTAGTAAATGAGAATGAAGATTTATTGGTGGTACAAAGGATCCCAAATGAGCCTGTGATACATAAATTTGGATTACTGTCTTCACTCAAGTCGGTAAAAATAGTTTTTAATCGGGGCATAATGTGTACAGGGTGAACCAGTGATTCAATGGAAAGCCACGAACTGTGTGTTAGAATCGTATTAGCTATAAGTAACTTTAAAGCACACAGACGATGCAATTTATTAGCACAACTGACAGAGACGAAACTATAATTAGAATTTAATTTACATATTAAAATCTGTCACTAACTATAGCTGCGTCTCTGTCGGTTTTTGTGTCAAATTGCAAGGTGTGCAGACTTCAATGCACGCATCAATTCAGGTTACGTGTCACCACGTATAATGTCCTAGAATAGTGTTCGAAACCAAAATTATTGTTCTAGTTACTAGACAAGATTATGAATAATAAAATTATTATATAAGAAGAGAGCTGGGCATTAAAACCTAGAGTATAAAAACTCCAAATCCACAGCACATTGCTCCAAAATAAAATAATTTACTAAACATAATAAAATTGCCTGAACGTCCATATGTGTTTTGTCAGTCTGGTCCCAATTATGTTAAATCCTCGATTAGCGATGTAGTACACAAATTAGTATGGTTTACAAGTTTGTCCATTAGCTCTTGTCGACCTATATCAGTGGATATCTTCCGGATTTTGAATTAGTAGGATCATCGCACTCATTTGGCATGAGAAGCGCTTTCTAATTCGATGTTTAGTTTGTGTTTTCACTATTATTAGAGATGAATTCCATACACACTCTTATAAATCGTTCAATCAACGAAAAGTTTTCCATGTTCTTGCATTACTGCCAAGTTCTGATTCCAGCTGTAGTTTTTATTCAGTTCAGCCATTACTCTTTAAAATTAACCTTAAGTTTCAAATCTCTAATTAGTACGTTCCATTTGTGAGATCTCAAAATAAGCGGAGACCGAAACAAAGGTTGTAATTAGCCCCACAGCTGGAAGCCTGGCTTTTCTTGGCTCGGGCGCGATTGTTTTATTATTTTCATATATTTTAACAAACACGATAATGACGCGAATGAAAATTAAATTAAAGTTAAACTCTATTTTACTATATTGGAGGTTTTTCATTTGCCCATGCGGAGGGAGGGTAAGAACATTGACTGCATGCTAAAATACGCAAGTAGGTACATCACTGCACTTCTTTAGCGAAATAGCAGCAGAATAAATTGTTCTAGAAACGTATCATGGCATTTTGCAAAGTAATGCATGATTCCATTCATTACTATTTTACTTTATTTCATTTAAGAAACAGTTATAACTTACAAACTAAAATAATATCTATTCATCTCATGTATTCACACAAATAAGGTACTCGGATATGAAATTATATAAATACTACTGCTGATCTACTGACGTATTATATTATTGAGAGCTAAAGTTGAATTGGCTTTAAATGTATGTATTTCATACTTTTAAAGCCAATTCAACTTTATAAACGGAGAGCTGAGGGACCAAAACTGCAACAGTTTTATAAAGGCTGATATTTTAATATTAGGTCATTAATAGGTAAATATATTTTCATTATTGCATTGTAATATTAAACAACTCAGTCCGCGCCATAAAGCACGCTATATAAATTAAGCGTTCGGCGCGCCGTTCTATTGACTGCTGACGGCGTATGTTCCATAAAACTTTGGGCTGACTATGTTAGTCTTGTTTTGGGTACTATGAACTACTTGCACGATTTTTTTTTAATTTTATAAAACACTTTCACCAACCAATTTTTTTGACGGGTTTAGCGGGCTGCTGACGCGTGTTGTCCCAATATTCTGCAGACTGACTATGTCCGCATAGTTTGTTAGTTGTCTTACTATCCACAGACAGGTATTATCAGATTTTATAAAACAGTTGCGACGTAGGTGTTTTTTTAACAAGTTCGGAACCACCCCCACGCCAGTTGTCCCAAAAACTGGCTGACTGACGGCAGGCTATTGATGTTCGACCTATAAATGACCTAATATTAAAATACCAGCCTTGATAAAACTGTTGCAGTTTTGGTCCCTCAGCTCTCAGTCTATTAGCTCGCAAGGGGCGCCCATACAAGCCGATTCCCATCCTATTGTTATATTATCTAAACTCTTTCATAACTTATTTTGCTCCGGGTTGCCCATCGACAATTTTCACGCGCCGCCACTGTGTGTAACGATACTTATATACATTTAACTATATAGAGCAGATAAGATCAGATAATATAAGATAGTTAAGTTAATTTATTGATAAAACATAATGTACATCAGTATTTACTATAGACTAGGAGCTTAATATTAGAGGCAAATAACACGTGTCTGAACTAGGATACCCTGTGTTTCAGGCAAAAAAGAACTAACAATTGAATATGTTATTCACGGGTGTGTAATGAACGGTATAAAAACAAATAATATAATTTCATTGGATGTTACTATGGGCTTTAGATGCCTGAAATAAATGGTTTTATTTTATTTTTTATTTTTATAACCATTTTTGATATAATTTCAAAGGGTAGAATCATTCGTTGTATATAATCAACGTTTGGTATTATATGAAAAAATATATTTTTATTTAGTATAACTATCATTCGGTATAACGCTTATTTCTTATAACCATCATAGAGTATAATTCTTATTTGATATACATCTCATATTGTATAATAATCAAGCGGTATAAATTTTATGTGCAAATTGCGTTTTATTTACCTTAGCTAAACTACTTATTTTCCGTTCTAATCTAACGTGGTTTACGTTAGATCAAGTAAAAAAGATAGACGGAGCATGAGGAACCACCTAGTGAAGCCAGTTTTAAACCAAGCCAAATAAGTTTAGCATACGCTCACGCACACATACCTATACAAACAAAATTGCACAAAACTCTTCAGCAAAGTCTCAATGCTTTCAAGATCACCTATTTCTAGTTTTGTGGAATTTAATGTGTTTATGTGGGTTACCTATCATAAACTCGAAAATGGTTATTCCGATTATTAAAATACCAAAAACGTTTCGCTTTATTTTAGTTGGTCGAAATTTTGTTTGCCAGACATTACATTTCCCAAATTATTATTTTCCCAATTCTCAGTTCGTTGCAATTTTGATTCGCTTATGATTCGACTAGACACTTATTAAAATTCCGAAGTATCACATTTGTCAACTAGATTTAGGTGCCGAAAAGTATTAAGTAAATATTATTATCCCGCTACACCAAAAGATCGAAAGTGTAGTATGTCAAATTCCGTTTCCTAACGCACGGAAATTATTTTAACCTAACCAAAACTTTTTTTTTTTTTACTTGGGGAAATGCCTTTACGCATCCTACCTAGCCGAGGAACTAGGATGGATATGACGGGCTCCCGGGCTCCCGGGAACCCTCCGGACTACCGTATAAAACCACCAAGGTATGCCCTCTCTGCCGTGTAGTAGGGGCGTCATGGGATCGCGAACATTTCACCACGACGCCCCTCGGCAACAGCCGCAGCTGCCCTCACTACTGAGGCAAAAGCCCCCCCTCCCGTCGTAAGCGTGTAGGGCGACACCACACGCTTCCCGACCCGACCAAAGGACCTCTACGCCGGGAGAGGGTGATAGACCTCGGATTCACCCTCTCAGGTCCCCTTGTAACTTTTTATAGAGGTTTTCTCCCTCGCAGCCACAACTCGGCCCCAGCCTGACGGTTGTAGCCCCCGCGCCTAACATGAATCTTCTGATAGCAGAGGATTTGTCAGGGTTACGGGTCCGTTATTTATTATAGAGGCAAACGGCAATGGCCTCTCCCTCAAGCCGCACCTGGGCAATCTTGCCATTCCCTGGGTGGAACCCCCCGTCCCCCCCGTGTCGGGTTATTGGTAGCACCAGCAAGCGATAACTTAGGGTTCACTAAGTTATCACTTGCCGTTGTCTCCAGGGCGCACCGGCCAAGACACTACCCATTTCTGCGGATCAACTTAATCAAGAGGAATCGATAGAGTCCAGACACTCGAGGAGGTTACCCGACATAGCGCCCCAACCTAACCTAAACCTAACCTAACCGCCAGCGTGTCGACGTCACCCCGCTTCGCGGGGTGCCTATTTCCGCTCTAAGGGACGCAAGATAACAATAACCTAATCTACCATAAATACAATTGTTACGAATGTTTTTTTCTTTACTGCGGGGGAATGCACCCCCGAGCCCCCCTCGTGGGGGGCTTTGCCCCCACCCCTCCTTTTGGGCCTTTTTAAAAACTCGTACTGCACTTTAGTTGGTGTTATGAGATTTTGTGATGGTAAAATGATATTAGGGAAAATGAGATTTAGTTCTTACGTAGCATCGGAATAATTATGAACAGGTGATTAACAAATCGGTTGTCAAATAATAATGTTGGTAATCGTTCTTCTGGTTATTGAGTCTCGGAAAAACGTTAATGTGGGAAAACAAACCAGCGGAATTTCAAAACTATGGTAAACAAAGTATATGGGTTATAAGAATTCGGTGAACCGTTTTCGGACAAGTGAAAATCGGGCAAGTGTTTTTCGATACATCGATAGGTTACCGTTTATGTGTGCGTGAGTGTATGATAAACTTATTTGGCTTGGTTAAAAACTGGCATCACTAGGTTGTTCGTAATGCTCTGTCTATCTTTTTTCTTGGTCTGAGAGTAAACTTAACCCAGCCGCCAGCGTGTTGACGTCACCCCGCTTCGCGGGGTGTCTATTTCCGCTCTGAGAGACACAAGTGAAACCTAAACCTAACCCACCAATAGTACAATTGTTGTGAGTGTGGTTTTTACTGTCCTTGCGGGGGCTTCGCCCCGCCCGTCCCCCCTTTTTCTGGCTACTCTGGCTTGATTATATCAACTGTACATTAGACGAAATGAGCATTATATCCAATGTTCAATATAGCAAATATGCATTATACTTAATGTATGTTATACTAAATATTATTCTATCAAATGATCGTTGTATAAAATGATAAATATACCAAATGAAAATATACAGGTTGTTTTGTAGCTTGGTGCAAACCTTTAAGGGGGAGATTCACTAGACCATGTAGAACATATTCATCCAAATTTTGTTTTTTTTAGCATATTTTTTTTTTAATGACGTCAAAAGTAAGATTTTTATTTTTGTAAAGTTCAAAATGCTTTGCACATAACTTTTTTGGACACAATGGTGCTTCAAACTACTTTGGTACGATCAAGGACACATTAGACTACTAAAATAATAATAAAAAAACGGACATTTCTGTTTGGATTGGAAGTTATTAGCATTTAATTGACCAATTTTGGGTTTTTCATACTAAAATCGTAAAAGTTCCCTTAAAAATCAAAAAATTGCTAACAAAAATTTTTTTTGAATGAATATTTTCTACATGGTCTAGTGTATCTCCCCCTTAAAGGTTTGCACCCAGCTACAAAACACCCTGCATGTTGTTATACAACTCAAGAATTATATCAGATGAGCGTTATTAAGAGTAATATTATATCAAAAATATTTATAGCCATCGTTACGCACCCGTTATTCACATGCAACATATTATACAATATCATTCTTATTGACTAGGTAGTTCAAAATAATTAGTAGGTTAATAACCTATATATAAAAAATAGAACAAAACTATTTTAAAACGATAAATAACTTCTCAGTATCGTCAAAGGACATAGTATGTAGGGCTTCTCGTAGCGTTGATTTACATTTCATGTAAATGTAATACTTAAAGTGTGCGAGGAAAAACCACCAAAATTCATCATCACCACCACCTCGCTCGCACACTGCACCGCTACCTCGCACGCTTCTGGTGGATACTCACCAAACGCCGCGAAACCAACAAAAATAGCTTCATTTAAAACCAATCTCACTCTAATTTCTTGTCCTACATTACGATATCAAAAGGAAGGCCTGGAGTAACATCAACATCCAGCTCGTAAAGTTGCGCAAAGGGCGCGCTAGTGGCGCACGCGCATCCGTCTGTTTTATGGTTATTAAATATGTGACCTTACAAAATTAGTTTAATCTAGTTTATTTTATTGAAATTGAATGGCATTATAAATTTAACCTCCTGCCGCCCAGATTTTTTTGCCCAAACACTAGATTGCAGCCCAGAGTCCTTTTTATAGGTTCACATAGTTCCGGCCCAAGACCTTTGGCTGACAATAACTTGATTAAGCATTGTTGTAAGAATGTGTGGTTTTTATGGTACCATAAGGCATATGTGTAAAAGGCTTTGAGACTGAAAAAACTCCGAAATCGAATGTCCTTTTTTTAGGTCTCTGGGCCGCAACAAAAAAAAATAAAAAATATTAAAACGTTTATTTATGAGTTAATTTAAATTTATTATATGCCTATATGTTAATTTCTTATGCTTCAGAAGTATAATTTTGTTAAATTGCAATAAATCGAACACTCTGCATATATTTTGTAATTTTTTTTTTTTTATGCCTACGTCTGCCACGTGTTATCATTTATCCTGGTCACATCCTGATTATATTTCAACCATGGCGTTTAGATTGTAAGTTTACTGTATATATTTATTACCAATAATACATTGGAATATTAATCAAATTGCTCTTTCTCAGACCATGATGCTCAAGTCATTATGCTGCGTATGTCATCACGTCTTGACTCTACTAAATCTAAAACTATTAAAAGGAGAGTTTTTAGTCCCGAATCGATACAAGCATTTCAAACCGATTTTAGAAGTATCAACTGGGATCTGCAGTTTTTAAACACGGACTGTAATGAAAAGCTAAAGATATTTTACAATATATTTGATCGTTTAGTTGGCATACATTTCCCTTTTAAAAATATTGTCTACAAGCAGCAACATAAGAACTGGCTCACTAGAGGTATTAGAAAATCTAGTCGTCGGAAAAGAAAACTGCAATTAATAATAAGAAACAGTAAGGATAATAGCTTAATAACCTATTTTAAACAATATAAAAGCACGTTTAGAAAAGTCCTTATTAATGCTAAAAGACACCATGTAAGGAAAACGATATCTAAGGCTAAAAATAAACCAAAGGCTATCTGGGATATAGTACGAGAAAATACAGGCAAAAGCAAGAGAAGTGAAAAAATTGCCCTTAAAATAGATAATGTAATTGTTAACGACAGTATTACGATTGCGAACACCTTTAACAATTACTTCGTTAATGTTGGTAAAAGCACGGTTAGTGATGACGACTCCACGTACATGGAAATTCTTCAAGAACGAAACACTAGTAGCAGCCGCTCAATATTTATGACACCAATAATTGAACCAGAAGTCATTAAAATAGTTAAAAATCTTAAAAGCACGTACTCAACGGGTCCTGATAACCTGGATACTAATATAATCAAAATGCATATCGATGTGTTGTGTATACCTCTCTGTATAATTTTCAATGAGTGTTTATGTAATGGAACTTTTCCAGAGCTGTTCAAGAGAGCTAAGGTTATTGTTTTACATAAAAAAGGTAGCAAAACTGATTTAAATAATTACAGACCCATTTCACTATTGCCAATTCTTGCGAAAGTATTCGAGAAATGTATAGCCAGAAGATTACAGGGTTATTTTGAACATCATGGTCTACTTTCATCCCATCAATTCGGTTTTAGGAAAAATAGAAACACCATAGCTGCTGTAAGCAAATTGGTAACTGAAGTTATGACACATCTCAATAGTGGCCTTACATGTGGAGGAATTTTCTGTGATCTGACTAAGGCGTTTGACTGTGTGGATCACAGAATTCTCATAAACAAGCTTGATTTCTATGGTATACGTGGTAATGCGCTGGCGTTGCTGAAATCATACCTGTCTAATCGTTGTCAATACGTGGAAATTTGTGACCAGTCATGTCAGTACCCAACTAGATCTGTTGAAAAATGTATTAAATTTGGAGTCCCACAAGGGTCAGTCTTAGGCCCTTTACTATTTATAATTTTTATTAATGATTTACCAGACTTTTTGAGATATGGAACCCCCTATCTTTACGCTGACGACACTAGTATTATTTTAAGCGGACCATCTTCTTTAGTCTTATGTAAATATATGCAAGATTCTTGGACGCAACTCCTAACATGGTTTGAGGCTAACGGGCTGAACATGAATTGTAGCAAAAGCTTTTACATGACATTTCGTAGAAGTACATCTAGTCCTGACTTTGATTGTAATATACCAATATGTAAAGCTAAATGTACAACATTTCTAGGTGTAGATCTTGACCCATACTTGAGGTGGAATGACCAGATCGATAAGGTTAATAAGAAACTAGCTAGTGCTTGCTATGCAATGAAATCACTGATGAACATAGTCAGCAAAGATATATTATTGACCACGTATTTTTCATATTTTGAAAGCATAATTAGATATTGTGTCGAGGTTTGGGGAAATGGAACTAACATTAACTTAGTGCTCCTCAAACAAAAAAAAGCTCTGAGATTAATAGAAAAATGTGCCAATGTTCCTGACTCTCACCGTAGTATATTTGTTGACAATAAAATTTTGACTGTAATTTCTCTCTATTTGTACCGTTTATGTATTTATGTTTTTAACAATATGAACATGTATGTCCAGCGAGGCCAGACTACGAATAATAATCTTAGGAAAAGAAATAGACTGCATTTAAATGTTGTGCATTATGCCCATTTTGACAAAAGTTTAAATAATACTGCCATTAGAGTGTACAACTTACTTCCTGACGACCTAAAAAATATTCAAGAGCTAAGATCCTTTGACAAAAAAGTAAAGGAATATTTTTTGACCCGTCCATTCTATTCAATCAAAGAATATTATGCAAGAATTTTTGACAAATTGTCTTGACATTTATTTATTCAGTTATTTTTAATTAATTTTTTTTTTCTTTATCCGTACTGACCTCTTAATTGCATTATTATTATTATTTAAATTATAAAATGAATATTATTTTGTTGTGACATTTAATGTAAGTTAAAAATATTTGTTTAAATTAAATTTTGTACTTGTTAATTTTATTTGTATGTTATAATTATATTTGCATGCATCGAGAAATGTGTTTTAGAGCAAATAAATGATTGAATTGAATTGAATTGAAATTGAAAATGAGCCTTCAATTACGCACCAAAGTTGACCATGTCGTTTTTATTTATTAAAACGGGGTAACCGCCCGTAGACCTTTTAAAATCCTATATAGTTTCATGACCGGATATCGGAGTTTTAATGGCGGGGTTAAATGCAGGGTTGAAATAAGAACCGATTTATCAGTACAAAAATCAGTAATTATCGATCAAGCGTGTAAGCAATAAAATAAACATCGATAAGTAAATCAATTTATCGACTGCTATTTCGAATTTGCATTTATTTTTGCCACCGAAGCTGATATCAGGTAATAACTAAGCTTATTTCAGTGCAACACTAATTCAACATATTAGCAAAACCAATTATTGGGATTTTAACAAGTCTCAAACGGACAAATTAAAAAAGGAATGTCTGAAAAATATCTTTTATTAGAGATCAGACATATCAAAAACTAAATCATAGCATAGCGGTTGCAGCCCGTAGACCTATTAAAAACTTTAACAATATATACGCCCACAGACCTTTTAATAGGTCTCCCGATTATTAGTTGTTATACTTACAATAATATTGATTGAATGCATGAAATAAATACGGTAAAATTAAGATGAACATCTTCGGCAACACTCACAACAAAAACACATGCGAAATCTGCCGAGATAGCAAAGAAATTCACAGATTTACTTACATTGTCCTCGACGCCGAGCCATTGTAATGGAGGTTACGCCAAAACTGACAGATGAAGTTTCACATTTTGACATCTAGTGTCAACGTCAAATGTGACGTATTCGTTCAGAAGTCATTCGAATTCAATACGCGGTAAATTTTAAATTTTGTGACAAGATGAATTTGAAGTCCTTCTAAAAGGTATGCGGGCGTTAAAAAGTTAAAATTGTCATTACGCTTGGGCCGGAACCACTACTCATGCGGAGACCTTCTGATAGGTCATTGGGCGGCAGGAGGATAATAGGCCAAATTGAAAGTTTACCAATGCCATGGAGCTTTTGGATGCAATGATGGATCGCATCCGGAACACCACGCAATAAAACTGCCACGTTTGTCGCCTGGATCCGGATAGGGTCCGTATATGGAGGAGGATCTGTTTGTGGAGTCCGGTCTGTTCATGCTTGCAAGGGCATAGTAACTACCTAAATACTAGTGTTATTATCATTATTTTGACAGAGTTATTGACCCTGTACATCTCTGACAATATTACATTAATGATCCTTTTTTCTGTTTTAACGCTTAGAGACAGTATACATCTCTATAAGAACATTAGAATAATTAATAATTGTATTTGGACGCTCAGAGACCTTATACATCTCTGCGGTACTAAATTAATATCATAAACTTATTGTTAATTCTGATACAGACCTTATATCGAATGTAATTGATAATATTTTACAATTTTGGATTTTTTTAGTTTTAATTTTTAGTGACATTTAGTTTGTTAACCGTTTAGGTACTAATTGGTTAAAATCTGCAAGTTTTTAATGATTATTGTGTAAGATTATTAATATTATATTGTAGAATACCACTTGACATGTAAAAGTGCCCTTGTGGCCTATTTGCAGAATAAATAATTGATTTTGATTTTTGATGTTGATATACTTACCAAGTGGATGCCGAAAGAGGGACAAGAGATTCTACTAGGCTAGGTTTTACACAAAAGGGTTCCATCTTATTTCATCATTCCCGCCAGGAAGAAGCCTGTACGTGTTGTTCTGTTGCTATAGCGCACCGCACAGTCGATCCACGCAATAACAGCGTCGTTTCATCTTTTGAGAGTCGACATTAAGTTGAGTGAACTCTGTTTTCGCATCCAATCTTAATTTGAATATATAGCATAAGTGTACCTACATGTTTATTTTTATTTATTAAGTAAAGTTACGCATTTGACCACTATTTCACCTGATGGTAAGTGACGAGGTCGAGGGTGTTACATGCGTACCTAGATAGATTCACTCTCGTCTAAATAAATCATTTATTTAAGAACCTATAAAATACAAATATATTTTTAATAATGAAAAGTCATATAGAATAATAATTACAATGAAATGTCAACTTATAGGATCCACAGCGCAGGTTTCGTCATTCCACAGATAAAGGATCCACCACAGGTTTTATCAGTACACAACAGCTACAACTCACCATCCGCAACACGGATCGTTAACTATAACTACATATACTACCTACATAAAACCACATAACCTAGATCCAGGATTATCGTCCTGCGTGATACGTACCTGGCGCAAATGTCCCAAAAATACTCGCTGCATTACCACGTTGGATAGCCAACGAGACACGTTGAACCAGGTACGCACCAGATCTTGGATCGCAACCCCTATCTCGCAAACGCTTCCCCAAAGCCTGCACAAAACGTTTCGCTTTGGAACACCAAGATCCCCCCGTTTCGACAGCAAGAGGGACGAAGTCATAGACCGGTTCCAAGTTCAAATATTTGGCGTGCTTGTGCCTTCATGCATTTTCTGCAGCACCGCCAGCCGCCCGCGTAGTTTGTGCAAGATGCGATGCCGCCAAGGTGCTAACACTAGTAGCATTCCACACTCCAAAACGCAGGGCACGTTTGCCGATACCATAGCCCGGCGAACAATATCATTTATAGAATGGTGTCGAGAAAATCTACCAGCGCTCCGCATACAACTTAGGCCATGATGCCCATTAGACTCCACCATCACCCCGCAGACGCAAAGGTGTGGCTCACAAACTTTGCACCCAAGCCTCAAAGCAGCGCCAATCCTCAGAGAATCGTCATCCAATTAAGTGCGATGAAGGCAATGCATGCAACCAAGCTCCTGATTCAGGTTCAACTGCGGCCTTGAGACGAGCTTACTCCACTCCAGAAGCAGCTTCTACCAACTCGTTATAAGTTTGTCGGCTCAAAATGACATCCCGCGATCTCTGCACCTTAAGTTTTTCTGGTTGCTCACGGCACGCGAACCGACCACTCGGCTAAAGCATTTTCCACAAAAGGCACACGAAAGCTGTCTATATCGCGAGACAAAATGTGCGCTACAAGCTTAAGAGACGCGTGTGATTAAGCAAGAAAACCCACGAGCCCTATATCCTGCATGCATCAAACACCTAGCCCACCATGCCGTATGGGAAGACTAGCCTGACACCAGTGGGACTCTCCCAAATTCACATTAAGAATGGTTTCTAGTCGATTGCGAAGTACATTGTCGAAACCCTGGATAACCTGCGGGAACATCCATATTGGCGCAGTTCTCAAAGTGTACATCACGCGTGGGATTGAAAAACAATTACGTAACAACACAAGAGATACGTGCGCCGAGAGATGTCGCAGATGATCCATAGACTTGGACATAGCTGTGGCCTTATTCTTTATCACTTCACTAACCCCTTCCGAAAAAATCGGCGCACCAAGGAGCGACAACGATGACCGGTCAGCCAGCTTTAAGCCTGGCAACATAGCCTGGAAATCCGATAAAGAGCCTACTGATCCTGGACCACACTGATACAGCTCACATTTATGTGCATTGATTTCCAAGCCAACTCCAGACAAGGCCGGTAGAAGCTTTCTTAAATCACTTAAGACAACATTAGGACTGCCTCGCAACGTTCCATCATCCAAATACCATAAATTAAGAGGGGAGTCCAACGAGGTAACAATATTCTGCATGGCCAGACAAAAAAGAAGGGGCCCTACTGGATCACCCTGCTGGGCTCTAACCTGCGATGAAATTGCAACAGAAGCATAGAACAGATTACTTGGAGAAGAATAGCACTGATGAAGGTCGGGATATAGAACAGGAACATGATCCCTTACCTCCCTCAAAATGATATCCCTCTCCACACTATTAAAAGCATTCCTTATGTCCAGCTTTAAAACCACATTGATAGTGTTCCCGATGGGAACAAGGGAAGATGATTTAAACCATTATAAAGGAAATTACTGTTTAATGCAGTTTAAATAGTATTTTTCACAATCGTGTTATAATAGAGGGCTTTTTAGTCGAGTACCGTGTTTAGGCCACGAAGCTTGCTGAGTGGCCTAAGTAAGGTACGAGATTAAAAAGCTTGATTATAACACTATTGTGAACAATACTTTTTGTACGAGTTCATTAAAATTAATTTTCTACGAGTCAACTGAACTAATTAAACAAACTCGATACTGTTGAAACGAAGTGCAGCCTATCGCTCGTACGCTCGTTGATATCTTAAAAGACATCAACGAGCGTACGACATCAACGAGTAAACTCAATAATCAAAGCAATTCTATTGGTCCAATTCATTACAGTTCGGTAAAGCAGCCACGTGATTGGTCGAATTTATTTTAATTCTATCTTCAAATATTTTTCGGTTGTCTGGAGCGTATCGAAACAGTTATTTCGATTGTTTCGACAGTAACATGGACTAAATACAACTATGAAAAGAGTGAGGTTGCAGTATTCTCTATGAAATCTTAATACACAGATTTTAATCGACGAGTACAAATATACATCTTATAGGTTTTGTGTGAAGTGTTTCGCTAGGCGATAGAAAGGCAAGTGTGTCAAGCAGAGGGCTCTGATGGCTGGCGTGTGTATGTGGTGAACTATGATTGGCCAATTACATGTATCACGTAATATTTAAGGTATCTGATTGGCAGATACTAGATACAATGCAAATATGTGCCTTGTGTAGTGTAAATAAGGTGTATAATTGACTAACAGTAAAATAATCTTAATACTAAATGAAGTGCTGAACGCAGCGGCGTGAACAGATAGCATTCTCCTGAGCCATTACAAAAGATCGCACCCCATGAATATTTAGCCGTTTCACATCCCATCGACGTACCAAAGCCCAACGGACACGGCTGAAGATAAATCGCCATCTCCTATCTTACCGAACGACAGGCAAGCTTGGAAACGAGACGACGCAATGTATTTCCCACAGCAATAGGCCTGACGCCACCATCCTTCTTCGACAGGGCACACAAAGATGCCCCATACAAATATCGGCAGGCCTGAGGGTTGACCATACCTCTTAAAAGGAAGTTACATAACTTCGTAAGAGATTCCAAGAGTTTAGCGCCATTATCCCCGGCCGACGGAGAGGTTAACTCCTTTAATTGCTGAGGACGCATGACGCTAAATAAATATATTAGGTACCGTAAAACGCGAAATGAAGTTTTTTCCTATTCTATTCTACACTGACCCATAAAAATAGCCATCGACTATTGTTTTCTTGAACAAAAACAAAACAAACGACCTGCTACTTTAAATCAAACCCAACACATTTCTGAATAACAAATTGCGTAGCTCTGGTATGCGAATGTCATATTTCTCCGCTCCAGTACATCTGATTTACTGTGATCGCTGAAATTCAGAGAATTCAGGCTTGATAGAGGGCCTGGTTTTATAACTTTGTCGGTCAATGTGATCTTTTGTAAAGAAAGCATTTGTATTGTTTTATTTAAGAACATGTTCCAGTTTTTTTATAATGCACGAGTATATTTTATGAGTATTTTAAACGTTATGACTCTTTTGTTGTTTGAGATGTAAATTATTATGGCTCTTAATTGTCTATTTTATTATTTCCTGATCTGTGCGTATTAATGGGCATTTATTTTTTCAAAGTGTACCATTTTATTTGAATAGGCGTCCTTCCATTACTTAAGAGGGCTACTTTACCATACAAATAGTAACGGAATGGACGTAACGGAACGAATACTTCGCAGATTAAAACACGTGTTTAAGGTGGTTCGATTGCCATACAAAACGTTATTTTACATTCGCAGGCTAACGGCGTGATATTTTAAGAAACTTATGTAACAAACTTTCATAAATTGCCTTCCCATTTGCGCCAAATTCCCCCTTTCCTAGAATAAACTTGTATAAACTAGATTAATTTGAGAAATTGGTTTGGGACGTGATATTTTGGGAAAACTATTTTTCTCAAATTAATCTAGTTTATACAAGTTTATTCTAGGAAAGGGGGAATTTGGCGCAAATGGGAAGCCAATGGGGAATGGATGAAAATTTTAGAAATGCCTGATTATTTTTTGGTGATAGGAATAACCTTCCTTAGCAACAAAAAAAAATCAGGCGTTTCTAAAATTTTCATCCATTCCCCATTGATGAAAGTTTGTTACATAAGTTTCTTAAAATATCACGCCGTTAGCCTGCGAATGTCAAATAACGCTTTGTATGGCAATCGAACCACCTTAATATACTGTTTTTAACAATTGTAATAGTGTTTTACTAAATTATTTTCAATGATAATGACAGATTAAGTTAATTGAGTCGCATTAGCAGAAAAATAATAGGAACATTCGTAATCTTGTAACGGAACCCGGACTCTATTTTTTGGGACCACCATTCGGCGCACCGTTCACCCGCGATTTCTAGCCACTACTGAGAGATTGTAAACAAAACGAATGATGTTTCGTAACGATATGTGATGCTAGATCAAAATAAACACCTAATTTGGGAATAAAAATACCTCGTTCCCACAAAATCATCGTAACGGAATGTGAACATGTCCACTTTTCCAAAATCACTGGACAAGATAAATTTTAGTTTATTATGTAAAAAAATACTTTAGCGAGATAAATATAAGGTTGATTTAAGAAAATTCATGTTTTCTACTATCAGAAACAAGTTTTTCTAGGCACAATATACAAGTTCTAATACTTCGAATCGATACTTTAAGTTGGCTTTCCACAGGTGGACAGGCAAAAATCGAGGGTCGGCAGCCAGAAAAACCAAGAAAATGTGGTAAATTTAATGCTAAATGATAAGTTTTTTGGGTTTATTTACATTTTAGATATATTATTGACGTTTTAAAATAGCTACAAGTACAATTTTTCAACGTGTTTCCAATTTGTAGGGTGTCAAAAGCACTGGACAAGCCAAAAACATCAAGGTACAAGAAAAATAAAAAATGTCCATATTAACATCAAATTCCATTTAAGAGACGTAAAGCCTGCATCACTGGCGCGGCCTGCGGTGGAGGTCCTTAGTAAATTAGACAGTTAATGCCAAGTTTACTATTGACCGCTGCGGCCAGGCCGCGCTAGTCTGTGAGAGGCTTAATAGGGGTGTAGACTCAAAATGTATTATTACTTCAAAAGAAAGAAGGCAAAAATATATGCCTGATGACGAAAACCCCGTTAGAATATTTCAAAAAATTACGAAGCCACAACCGTTTTAATGTTGCTTGTTAGAGAGAGAAAACGCTATGGGATCGTGACGTCACGATCGTCTAGCGTCATAGTAAATGACAATCGTTTCATATGAAGTTGCTTTTTGCGGAAAAGGGACAGAACATACCCCCTATTAAAACTTTGGACGCTTACAACTTTGTGATTATTTAATTTCTTGCGTTGTTTTTTTCTCCATTTGGCTACATTTTTAATCCTATTTCGAGAAAATGCAACATTATTGATTATTTTATTAAGTGTCTACACCCCTATTCGATAATTTATTGTGACAGCTCGTGTCATCGCCAATGTCTGAAGACATCACACATTACATTATATAGCAGAGATATAACAAAATTTGCTTCATATTTTCATGACAGCAAAATTATACAGTAGGTACAACACCGGTGACATCGTTTTTAGTCTTTTGACAAGTGGCCATGTGCCGAGTTATCTTTAAAACAAGTCAAATTGTGTCCCAGTTACGCACTATAGTTATGAATGTATTTTTGTTAGTACGCGTAAATTGCTTACCTAAATCTATTATGACTGACGGTTTGAAACTCTAGATTAGTAGGTAGTAATTTCTTATTTGAATCTGGCTAATATGAGATATGATCACTGCTTACACACATAATTTGTTGAAAAGAAAATCCTCTTGCAAAATTACTTAGGTACAGTTTCTATTGAACCTGAGGTCATTGACTTATTGCTAGGGTTGCCACTCAAGTTTGAATAAAATGTTATAATTATTCTAATCCTTTCTCCGTTTTCATATAATTAAATAGTCATAGCTGTTTAATCTAGATATTATAAAATACTCTTGAGAGATGGATGGTAATTTTCATGGGACGAAATTATTCTTATTTAATTGAAGAAGTCAGAGGGAAGTAAGGAAATCAAAGAAATACTAAAAATCATAAATGTAGCTTCTGAAATAGACGTTATTTGAAGATCATGTTGACATTTACTAGTGTCAAGCGTGAAGTTGTTTACGATGGTGGCTATCGGATCGCTTCGGGCTTTAAGGGCAAATACTTGTGTAATGGCCCTGAAGGTTTCCGGAGTCTTTGTTATTTACCCGTTGATGAGTTTATTTACTGATGAGTTTATTTATATATAATCGCAGCTCACTCCTGGATAAGACTAGCTCAGGATCGGAATGGTTGATATAGGCGTGCGACTGATGAATAGGATATGAATAAGAGATGAGTTTAAATCCTGTTTCGATTTGAGTGAAATTGGATACAATTGCGGTGAAATTCAATGTTTCTGTCAGCGTTTTAACCACAGATGTATGAATATAAGGAGATCGGACATGGCGGCCGATTTGTATAGAGTGAGCCTGTCGCAAGTACATTAACCCACACAACGCCCAAGTAATTGACAAGACAAAGCACGCACACATCTAAAACACACACACTTGTATACCTACACGCTTATTTGACAATAAACGCGCATCATATCAGGCATTTTGGGAAAAAACGTAATATTATCTGCGATCAGCACGCGTGCACAGTATGGCAGTGTATGCCCATTGAGCATACAGCTGCGACACGGCCGCCGGCGGCTTGTCCTCTCTCTAGTATTCTATGCTCTGAGGTTTTAACTTATTTGGTACAATACAGTATAATACAAGTACCTACTAACGTATGCGGAGTGAAATTTGCACAAAGTTCAATGTCGTATTAAATAAAAAAACACATGGTTATTTTTATAAATATTAATGTTTTTTAATAGTGTATTTCACGACGTTCAATGCAAAAAAAATTTACTCCAATGCAAAATTATTTACGGTAGTTTTGTGGTACTTTGTCCATCGCTGTCGAAAATACAGATATAAGCATTTTTTTAGGTGCAATTTTATCCTTCTTAAGAAAACTTTTTTAGGAAACTTCGTATGCTCAACATATTTCACGTTGTCGTCCGTTGGGCTATTGGTGTTCTCAAAATAAAAGTTACCTTGCCACGAATTTCCATTTTAAGTGACTTATGATTCGTCACCCATAAATCCCAGAACGCAAAAACCGCTAGGTTTTACATGTTTTGACCAAATGACGTAGCCGCATTTTCCGAGTAAGTTTATGATTTTCGGAGACGACGGGCTTAACTTTTCTTGAACGATTGAAGATGCCCATGTTTTTAAGATATGTTTTTACAGTTTTGCTGTCATATTTGATTTTCCTCTGAGCTCTCTGTAAGATTTTGCGACTCGGCCGGCCGTATTTTTCTT
This sequence comes from Epinotia brunnichana, assembly GCA_963854355.1. Taxonomy (NCBI): domain Eukaryota; kingdom Metazoa; phylum Arthropoda; class Insecta; order Lepidoptera; family Tortricidae; genus Epinotia; species Epinotia brunnichana. Next base: position 2,149,880 of record OY977938.1, read on the forward strand.
TAATCGAGCCCCCTTAGAAAACTGGCTAAAGCTGGAATGTTTCCCTGAACCAGTCCTTCTAGTAGTACTTTTTATCAAAGAAAAGGACACAAAAATAATATAAACAGAGCTTCGGCTCTCACCCATTTGCACAAAATGTTTCACTATCTTCAGTTTCGGCCGTAGGGAATGTGTACTGTAGAAATTACAAATAGTTTCGCGACGTCGTTCTTCTCGATTTGCCATAATTTCAAGATAAAAAATCCAATGTCCATGAAACTTACCAGATTGATTGACAGATATGTAGTCTTTAAATTAACCGTAAGAGGCAATTGCTGTCTCGATTTTTTTAAACATTGTACATATTTAAAACTTTGTGCAAATTTCATTCCGCATACGTTATTTAAAGCTGATCAAGAAAACCTTGACCTAGATATAAACTACCGTAGATAGCAGACGGTTTTATCGCTTTAGAGATCAAGACAAAGCTCTAGTATTTGATTGGCTTTATAGTCAATATGGGAGGGACTTGGACCTAGTTTGTGCGGAATTTATAGTCGTTTTTATATAACATTGTGAGTTTTGGTCTTCAGCGAATACATTTCAATCAATATTAAAAACGTTAACACTTTACGCCGATCAGTTCCCGCGACGATCCTAAAGTCAATGTCATTATTAACCCAAAAAGGAGTAGCTGTATTTTAACATCATCATTAGGGTGACAACCCTAATGAACTGAATGACGTCACGTTTGACGAGCTGAAAGCTTCCGCGTGTCGAAGACGGAAGCGTCCGACTTTATGATACCGCTGACGCTGACGTGTCAGAATGGCGTTTTCTAATTTGTTGGCGCGAAATAAAAGAAAGTGTAATTAATATAAATGTGGGTATGGGACAAGTTTGGCGACCGGGATTTTCGTTTGTGTTATGTGAAATGAAGAAACTAAATATACGTTTGCCAGGTCTTTAGCATCACTGTATCTTTCCCTGGTATAGGATTTATATTGCGCGTGATATTGCAATTTACACCGCTTACTGACCTTATTTGCCCCCTTGCCTCCTCTCATCCTCATCTCAGCGTCATCTCAGTGCAATCCTGAAGGAAGCTTTCGGTACCTTATCTCAAGAATTGGAAGATAAAGACACTAGTTTTTTTTGCAGAACTAACTGCCTTCTGATTTAGAGAATAATTATTGGGATTAGCCTTTGAGCAACTTGACTGCTAAAAGTTCTATTAAAGCCTTCCAAAGTCCTCTTACCCAGCTCAACGGCTCCCACTGAAATTTTAAAGCTTGGAAACGTTCAAAGTGGTCACAAAGAAAGAAAGAAAGAAAGAAAGATACATTTATTCACTAACACACAGGACACATATATTAAGCAAAAATAAATAAAAATAACAGTAAAAAACATGTAACAAGTGTGTCTCTGCGGCCGTGAACCGGACACTGGCTCAGCATTATGCTGAGGTGTCAGTCAGACACCTACAGCGCTGTACAAGGTGTTCAGACTCAGTCAACGTTATAGCAACGATGTAACCGATGCGAAGTAATGTCGTGTCGAAGCTGTGTGACTGTATACAGTTGATGTAGATTTTTAATGAGTCTAATAAAGTTCCCCTTGTGTTTCAGATGGTTGGTCCGAGTATTGGAAGATGTGGACGCCGGCGAGATCCGCTCCCGACAGGGGCTGGTGCCAGCGCGGGTGCTCCGTGACACGCGGGCCGCGGAGCGCGACACTACGGCGTCAGCTGCGAGGCGACAGTATGTACCTTTACAAAGCCTGTTATATTTAAAAGATTCCTAGAACCAGTAGGATAGCTCAAACTAGTGACTGGTAAGGTCACTCGATACGGTAGCACTGCGTTGGATTCATATCAACACCACCGTCGAACGGGTTAGTAGTAGAAATCCTATACACCGCAAAATGATCACATTCGCACAACGGCAGCATTAAGATATGATTATTGATTAAGTAGATCGTAAATCGGCCACTTCGCTTAGCGGCTACATAGCAAATATGGTTCGTCGCAGAAAGTCGAAATGGCTATATATATTATGACTACATCTTACAATCATCATCATCATCATCATATCAGCCGAAAGACCACCACTGCTGGACATAGGCCTCCCCCAAAGAGTTCCAAAGTGACCGGTCCACCGGCCGGTGACATCTGACAATGACTATCGGCAATTAGTTGATCGGCGCCCAGCTTAGAAGGATATGTAGGAAAAAGAAACTTAAAATGACTAGCTTGGAGAAGGACCATATCCCTTGAATGCCTAGAATCTAGATCATTATAATGAGTATGATGACACATACATTTCGAAACCTAATTTGAATTCAACGCGCCAAAATTGTACTTTTACAGATATTTTCATAGTTCAAATGGCACAAAATAGATTCGGTATATTTAATAACCTATAAAACTCTGTAAAAATAGTCTAAAAACAATTTCAAACAAAACTGCGCAAACAATATTAACGGCGTAAAAAACCACTATGGTAATAAATTACTTTTTCTACTTTTATTGCGATTTTATTCAATTTCCCTGAAGATATTATAAATTGGGTCTTTCATCTGTGCAATTATTTTATGGCCGAGCGTCTTCCATATAAACGGGGACGGGTCATTATTTATAATATCAAGGAAAATATTAGTCACATGAAAACTCTTGAAATATTAGACTGCTGATAAATCCAGGAAAACTTACGGATAAATGAGGCGTTACAGAACATTTGATACATTTTTCGATACGTTTTAGCATAATTCGTATTCCAAATTCCAATTCATATCCTCCAGCACTGCGTAAGATACATTTTCTACTCTTGAAACTGGCACTCCAACCTCCATGCTGCTGATAGTTCACAATAATAATAAAAAAAGCGGCCAAGTGCGAGTCGGACTCGCACATGAAGGGTTCCGTTAAATAAATTGCGGTTTACGATTTATGACGTATTAAAAACTACTTACTAGATCTCGTTCAAACCAATTTTCGGTGGAAGTTTGCATGGTAATGTACATCATATATTTTTTGAGTTATATCATTCTCTTATTTTAGAAGTTACAGGGGGGGACGGACACATTTTACCACTTTGGAAGTGTCTCTCGCGCAAACTATTCAGTTTAGAAAAAAATGATGTTAAAAACCTTAATATTATTTTTGAAGACCTATCCATTGATACCCCACACGTATGGGTTTGATGAAAAAAAAATTTTTGAATTTCAGTTCTGTGTATGGACCCCTAAAACGTAATGTTTTTTTTTCTATTTTTATGTAAAAATCTTAATGCGGTTCACAGAATACATCTACTTCCAAGCTCTTATAGTTTCGGAAAAAAGTGGCTGTGACATACGGACGGACAGACAGACAGACAGACAGACATGACGAATCTATAAGGGTTCCGTGTTTTGCCATTTGGCTACGGAACCCTAAAAACTAACGCAGCAGTTTTTCATTCTGCGATCGCATCTTGTATTCGCGCTCCAATGATGGTGAATAATTTTTAACCCCCGACGCTAAAAGAGGGGTGTTAAAAGTTTGACGTGTCTGGATGTCTGTCTGTGGCATCGTAGCTCCTAAACGTATGGACTTGAATGTAATTTTTTTTATCCGAATGCTGACGTGATCGGCATGGTTCTTAGCTACGTTTCAACAAAATCGTTTGAGTCGTTTTTGAGATATTGAACTTTGAAATTAAAATATCGGGGGTTTCTCAACTTTTCTAAATTGTTAATTATTAAGTGTTTTATATTTTATTTTCCGATTGGTGCTTTTGTACTAGTCTGAAATTATGTAAATTATTGTTTAGTTGTTGAAAAAAGGTTTCTGCCGTCGAGGTAATTTGCACATATTTTTTTCTGACCATCATTAAGTATAGTTCAAAAGTTGAATTAATGAAAGAGAAGAAAAATGTGTGATAATTAATTAGCTTTAAAATATTTTTTTTTCACCTAAAATGTAAGAAACATATTCCCGGGTCAATCAACAACCAATAAAAAGATTTAATATTCCCTTTGCTCCAAACTCTAACTAAACAAATCAGTTCATTATTTACCAATGAAAAGGTACAATGTGACATTGCCTAGTCAACTTAATATGTATTTTATTGCATTTGCAATAGGGTTTATATTCCTTTGAACTTTTTTTTATCCACAAGTCACGACTGTCTCCACCTGTCAAGCGGAGACTTAACTCTTTTAATAAATATTCAAGGTGGGTGATTTAACATATTAATTTATAGCAAGCAGCCGGTAGCCAAGACCTAGACATTTTAAAGATTGAGATATAATTAGACTAATGTCAAATGCACCGTGAAAGTTTTTCATTCATTGAAATCCCTTTATACACGGTGTTCCCGGGAATTTCTGTTAAATTCGGCATATTGCAGAGTACATGCACAGAAACAAATTAGCATAATTATTTGTTGAGAAAAAAAAACTTTTTTTTTTCGATTTTTGTACAAATGCATTTAATGTAGCATTATTAACGGTTATTGTTTTTTTGTACATGGGTCTTAAAACACATAAAATAAAAAATAATATGTAAACAATATGTAATATCGAGTAAGAAGGTTCTCGAGTGGCGACCACGTACCGGAAGGCGCGGCGTGGGCAGGCCCCCCACAAGGTGGACTGATGACATGGTAAAGGTCGCGGGAGTCCGCTGGATGCGGGTGGCGCAGGATCGGTCATTGTGGCACTCTTTGGGGGAGGCCTATGTCCAGCAGTGGACGTCTTTCGGCTGATATGATGATGATGATGATGTAATATCGAACGAACTCACTTTGTAAACCTTCTTCTAGTGTATAGGAACCTCGACTTCTAACTTCGATCACAATAGATCAGCGATGGTCGCAGTGATATAAGGGCTTTGACAGCCCGAAAGCCACTACCAGAATAATAGGAACCTTACAAAATTTAAAAAGCTGTTATGCGTCACAGTTAAAAGCCATTTACACTGGTTAAAACTGCAAAACTGATTAAATTAAACATTGAATAACTTGATAACAGTAAGAGTTAAAATACTACTGTCTTGGAGGAATTAATTTTATTTGATCTAAATTATGCCCCCTTGCAAATAAGGGAAATTGTCATGAACACGTTGTATTGAGGTTTGCGGCTTACACATTGTAAAGGGTAATAATTTGGTAGATAAGTAATCGATCACTACCGAAATTTCAATAACTTGCCAACAAGTTATTTGAAACCTCAACCTTGCAACGACATCCTATCCCAGCACCTCACCGGCGCCCCTCTAGCGGCCATAGATTCAAAATTATAACGTAAAAAAATTCGCCCCTCTCGCGCCCCTTTGTAACCCAATGCCGAGTTACCTAACAACCTGGAGAAGTTGGTCTGTTAGTTGATGGATAGACCAGAGAGCAGCACTGACGGCTTGGCCACGGCTTGTAGCGGCAGCGTTACTCCATACATGCGACCGAGAGATCAGAACGCGGCCTCTCGCTCCCACGTATGTGGCTGCCGCTGCCACCGTCGCTAGAACTTGTGGCTTGTTGCCGAGCCCTGCCAGGCTAAGATGATTCGGCGTGACATGTTCTTTCATAAATAATATATAGACCAGGCTCTCAGTGGAGTTTCGTTTGCAAAAATAGCGCACCGCAATCTGACTTCTGTGGAAATTGGTATGGAACTACTTAAACCGCTGAACAAAGGGATAACTTAGGGGATGATTTCCGGGATAAAAACTTTTAACCTTCCTCGAGACTCAAACTATCTTTGTACCAAATTTGATCTAATTCGGTTCAGCGGTTTAAGTATATCCATACTAATTTCTACCCCCCATTTCACCTTAGGGGATAATTTCCGGAACAAACACTATCTTTGATCTTTCTCGAGACTCAAACTATCTCTATACCAAATTTAATCTGGTTCGGTTCAGCGGTTTAAGTAGTGTCATACCTATTTACACCCCCACAGATAAAAACTATCCTATGTCCTTTCCAAGTACTCAAACTATCTCTATACCAAGTCTCATGTAAATCGGTTCAGTGGTTTAGGCGTGAAGAGGTACCAGGCAGAGAGACAGAAAGTCAGACAGACAGACATACAGACACTCTTTCGCATTTATAATTTTAAGTATGGATATAGGCACCCATACGTAAGTACTTATTTTCTAATGAAATTCCATAATTAAAACCATAAATCTTTTGTAATTAACTAATAATATTTGGGAGTGGGGGGGCGGGGGAGACTGAACCACAAAACTGGTTGGCAACATCCATTTATTGAATGTCTGGGATCCGTATAATATATATTAGAAGTCAGATTGCGGTGCGCTATTTTCGCAAACGAAACTCTACTGAGAGCCTGCTCTAATAGTCATTCTTACGCTTTGGTGTCCTAATCTATATTTGTGAAATTCCCAAGAAAGCATACACGGAAATAATGAACATAATATTATCTATTGGCAATGGCTAGTTTTTTTCCAGCTAGGATAGCAAGCTAGTGCTAGTAATCTAGCAAGATAGTGCGTCTATCTTCTTGTTTACAAAACTAGCTTTATTTCCAGGCTTGTAAGCTAGCGAGAAAGCTAGTAAGCTAGTGTCTGAAGCCAGGAGAGTTCAATAGCTTACCGTTCTATTTTTCGAGCTAGTAGCGCCCCCCACCACTGATTTCGCTGTCCTGGCTTGTGTATTATCTTCATGTGGCCGGCAAAGCTAGTATCAGTTCGGCTAGTGCCGGTAGTGAATGGTAACGGCTGGCTTAAAATTATCTGGCATCATAGCACTAGCATGTTCCAAGCGAGGACAGGAAGCTAGGACAGTGTAGTACAGTATCTAGCTTGAAAAACTAGCCTAGTGTATCCCGGTTCCCGGACCTAAGTTAACTTGAAGTACTTATCCAGGCGCAACTTGTTCTTTCATATTGTCATATTGTTTTCCCTACACTTTGGTGACCTAAACTGTATTTTTGTCCTTTCCAAGAAAGCATACACGGAAATGATAAACACATTTATTATTGTGATTATAACGAACAAATTTGGGGCGGACTTAAACCAGTCAGCGCATCACAAAGTGCATGCCACGACAGTCGATCGCGTGATGTGATATGGTTGACTTGGTCACACATCTGTTTGCTGTGCCCTGATTACCAAAATATTATCCAGATTGGGCGGTCTGTTTTTGGATCCTGAATAACTTGACACAAAATGGATATTAAGAGATTTTTTTGGCAGGTTTTGTGTCATGACATGACCATGACTTTATTATTTACAGATGGTGTTATATAAAAAACCAGCCAAGTGCGAGTCGGACTCGCGTACGAACGGTTCCGTACCCTTATCAATAAAAATATTTTTTTTATTTTGTTTTTAGTATTTTTTTATTATTATTTATTTAGAACACAAACAGTCACATAAACAAAAATATAAAGGGCACACAAAGAGTACCAATAGACATAAATCAAAAGACCTAGAGGTTCATTAATACATAAAAACTATGTTTACATAACAAAATAGGTAATCATAAAGAAAAAAAGCTGAAAAGATTTAAAACATTTGAACTTAATAAATTCTTTAATATAATACAATACCGGTCGTCGACGCAGTATGCATGCACAAGTTAAAGGTAGGTAATAAGTAGGTATAATTATGAGATTAATGAAGACATTTTGGATTTAGACTTTCAGGTGATGTGAGTATTTGTTGTTATAGCGGCAACAGAAATACATAATCTGTAAAAAAAACAACTCTCTAGCTATCACGGTTCTTGAGATACAGCCTGGTGACAGACAGACGGACGGACGGACGGACAGCGAAGTATTAGTAATAGGGTCCCGTTTTACTCTTTGAGTCCGGAGCCCTAAAAAGGGTGTTAACTTGTTCCTACATTACCAAACATTACTATTAAATCAAACCTTTGTTCTGCAAATAGTCGAAGAGGGCAGTTTGACATGTCAAACAGTACAAGCCAGAAAGGAAGGGTTTGCTAGTTGAGTAGAGACACACAATCCCTGGTGACCGATAAGATCTGTAAAATGCCCTTCTCAAAAACGATGAAGCAACTTCTATATTTGTTTTTTTTTTTGACTATGAGCTTTAAGAAAGACTTCTTGTGCAGTTGTGCCGAAGTTAAACACGAAGAAGCGTCCACTGCTTCACATTGCTTACTAGTTTATATGTTGTCCATGGCGTTGGTAGAAGAGGGACGCTGTGTCGTCGGCAAGCGATCTATAATTGGTAAACATGGTAAAAGCAGTATGTTAGATGTGAGAAAAACGATGAAGCAACTATGAGCTTTAAGAAAGACTTCTTGTGCAGTTGTGCCGAAGTTAAACACGAAGAAGCGTCCACTGCTTCACATTGCTTACTAGTTTATATGTTGTCCATGGCGTTGGTAGAAGAGGGACGCTGTGTCGTCGGCAAGCGATCTATAATTGGTAAACATGGTAAAAGCAGTATGTTAGATGTGAGAAAAACGATGAAGCAACTATGAGCTTTAAGAAAGACTTCTTGTGCAGTTGTGCCGAAGTTAAACACGAAGAAGCGTCCACTGCTTCACATTGCTTACTAGTTTATATGTTGTCCATGGCGTTGGTAGAAGAGGGACGCTGTGTCGTCGGCAAGCGATCTATAATTGGTAAACATGGTAAAAGCAGTATGTTAGATGTGAGAAAAACGATGAAGCAACTATGAGCTTTAAGAAAGACTTCTTGTGCAGTTGTGCCGAAGTTAAACACGAAGAAGCGTCCACTGCTTCACATTGCTTACTAGTTTATATGTTGTCCATGGCGTTGGTAGAAGAGGGACGCTGTGTCGTCGGCAAGCGATCTATAATTGGTAAACATGGTAAAATCAGTATGTTAGATGTGAGTAGGACCCATTATTCCTTGTAATGGACGGAAGTCATAAATGTCATAATAGATAAACAGTGCCAAATTTACTATCTCCTTAGATCTAAATGTCACGAGGTGCCACATGTATAATTTGTCCAGAAGGCACTTAACAGTATTCCATTAATGTCAGAAGTTATGGCAAGCACATTGTGACAGTCTGGCAGAGCTCCGACGATAATGAGACGGATCGTGATTTATAATGCACATGGCAAATTGCATTTGGACACTTGCATAAGCGATTACTGGATGGATATACGAGTATGTTTGAAGCGTCTAAACGAGGCGTATAATTCCACCCCACATTACATCACACAACCGCCATATTAGGACGACTGTTTAGCATAAGTACCTAGTTGTTATTGTTAGTGAAGGTTACCAACTCGGTAAGGGCATTTTTTGTGTGATGATGATGATCACGAATATTTCGGATATTTTCTACATATTTTTGTATGTAAGTGTAGCGTCGTCTAGTACCCATAGTACAAAATCCATGCATAGTGGCATACTAAGCCGATCTGTATTTATTTAGTAGAACTTTAAATTAAATACGTTTCATGAGAATTTGACGATTTTTGGCCGGTTGGTTCTTATAAAATGTATGGCTCTACATACATAAGCTGTAATGCTCTTTGGACAACATGTTTTCTGCGCAAGTATAGACTCAAAACTATTAGCAAATGACGATAAAAGTCTTAATAGGTATTGTATCTAATTTAAAAGATGATGAGCTAACAATCTCGTGAGTACATTGTAGAAAATAGAACATAACAAATAGAATTATAACGTAGTCAGAGCTTTTCATAACAACGCGAAGTTATTGGCTACTTATTAGCAACCTACGGGACATGCGGCTCCCACTCTCTCCCTATTTCAAAACATAAGTATTAATGAAGTATTCATAAATTATTTGTTCGTAATCCGTTAGACGTCATCATCTGTAATAGATGACGTAGGCTCTCTCACCTCCATGTAGCTAAAATATATTCAACAGTCAATTCCTAATTAGGTTATGTTGTAGTATACATTTAAGTAGGTACTCACAATACACATTAGTACAAAATAAAACTGCGCATTGTTCAAAAGTCTCACGGAAATTTTGGACCACAACTTATCTTTGTATTTGATTTCGGTAATTTCCGGATTTACTGATCCGATTTCAAATATTCCTTCACGCGTCTATGCAATAGATCTTCGTTGGCGCTGAAATGCGAACGGAGCAGAGCGGGCAGCTAGAACTATCAGAAAAGCGCTACGCCAGATTCTCACAGCAATAACATGCACCAGCTACGGGTGAGGTAGCAGTAATTCGTAGCAAAGTTGCCTCTTCAACGGTTCATTTAGAGACCTATTCGGAACACTTTTGAAGTACTTAAATGATTAGGTACCTATTTATTGCATGTGAATCGTCACGTTTCATTTTGTATTTTTACCATAGCGCATAGTTAAAAGCGTGTGATACAAATATCACGTTCGGTTACCTATCTGAATCACTAACACTGGTTTCCCAATTGTATCGTTTGGTCAGAGTTTTTATTTGTCCTAAAAGCCGTTTTTCTCTGAAGCCATGTCATTTTCAGGCTGATTACAAAACAAACCCAACCTAACCTAAAGGGCTCTACGCGATAAGTATAAAAAAAAATTGAAAAGCTTTTGGGTTTTCGAGATAATTGGCTTTTTGCCGAAATTAAAATATCGTCAAACGATACAGTTGGGAAATTAAATTTAGTGATTGCGATAGGTTACCATCACGATCACATACTTTTTGGGTATGCGCTACCTGGCCGCCTCTCGAGAACCTTTCCGCCCCAACGGCCATCGGTTCTACGTGCAAAGTGCCCCGCCCACTGCCACTTAAGTTTAGCGATTCGGAGGGCTATATCGGTTACCTTGGTTCTGCTGCGGATAGCCTCATTTCTGATCACGCAGAGAAACTCCCAACATAGCCCCGTGCCGGAAGGCGTGGCGTGGGTAGGCCCCCCACAAGGTGGACTGATGACCTGGTAAAGGTCGCGGGAGTCCGCTGGATGCGGGTGGCGTCGGACCGGTCATTTTGGCACTCTTTGAGGGAGCCCTTTCTCCAGCAGTGGACGTCTTTCGGCTGATATGATGATGATGATGATGAATATGAATATGATGCACTACCTACGTAACGGTTGAGAATTTAAAGTTGAAGATTCCTTGGTCTAACTGATTGTTTTTTTTTTCAGAGCCGTAGTCCGTGAGCTGATCGAGACGGAAGAGGAATTTGGGCGAGACATCCAGCAAGTGGTGTCCCAGTACATGCGGCCGATGGACAAAGCTACCACGCCAAAGCCGGTCTTCGACAACCGGGAGCTGTTGTTCTCAAACTTCAGACAGATCGCTGAGTTTCATAATACGTGAGTATAGGGAACATTACGCAAAACTCTTCGTAGGTGGCGACACTAGCAGCGTTGGCACTGTATCTCGTTCCCACTTGCGGTGTTCTCTACGTCCTTCCTTCCTCATCCAATCCTTGTCACTCGTTTGACAATCAATTGTGCATGTGTGTGTGAATCCCTATATTCCTATACTGGTTTACTATTAGTGGTAGTGCTGCCTCTGGCGGCAGAACATTGCAGTAGGTAATGTTCCCTATTGAGACAAGAGTTTAGGCCAATGTGATTTGTAAACCTGTGTCACTTAAAGTCATCTGTTAATATAAGGGTAGGTACTCTACACCTACAAGTCTCCATCTGGTATCAATGATATCCATTTCTAATATTATAAATGCGAAAGTAACTCTGCCCGTCTGTCTGTCCCCTTTTCACGCTTAACCCATTGGACCGATTGAGATGAAATTTGGTATGGAAATAGTTTAAATCCCGAGGAAGGATATAGGATACTTTTTATCCCGGAAGTAATTCCCTAAGGGCGTGAAAGTTTGTATATATGGAGGAACGATATACTTAAACAAGTTCCACGCAGACGAAATCGCGGGAAAAAGCTAGTGTCTCAATAGTGACCCGTAAGTTCCAAAAGTCACGTACACAAGATTATTAGCCACTTTCCCGACTACCCATTCCGAAAAGTAATCTACCCAAAATTAATAAGTTCTTATTTCTCAGGATACTCCTGGAAGGCATCAAATACTACGCCAGCGAACCGCGCATGCTCGGGCGCGCACTCCTGCGCATGGAGCGCGAGTTCGACAAACACGTGGCGTACTGCCGCGACGAGCCGCGCGCGCAGCACCTGCTCTCGACAGACCCAGAAGTTGCCAAGTACTTCCAGGTCAGTCCCTACCTGCTACCCACCCGTATTTGCAGATTAGTGTCTGTGTGTCGCCAAGTATACTTCCGAATCAGTACGTACTCGTGACCGACCTGCAAATCACCTAGTACTCCCAGGTGCCAGCGTCCACTTCCAGGTCAATATCTGCTGGTGTGGACCCACTCAAGTAGCCAAGTAGGTAAATACTTCTAGGTCAGTATAATATACGGGCATACGGCTAATGGAATAAAAGTCAGTATAAGTAATGGTCGCGGCCCGAAAGTTGCCACGTACTTCCAGGTCAGTGCCAGCTCGAAACCGACTTGAAAGTTTCCAACTACTTCCAGGTCACCTGCTTGCAACTGACCTTTAAGTCTACAAGTACTTCCGATGCAGCCTGAGATACAGTCATCTATAAAGCTAAGGAGATACAGCGTCCCTTCTTGGATAGTTCCGGGTATCGCTCCGGAAATCATACGGCACATATAATGTTCAATTTTATCTACAACCTAAACACGAACATCATACTTATGCTTAACTAAAATGAGTTTTCAAGCCTCCATAAGAAGTCGTAAAAGGTTAAACTTATTGTCAAGAAAAAAATAGATGCAATTTCAAATCTTTTCAATTTCCATTGAAATTCAGAGAAGAAGCTTTCATAATCTAAACATCTCCAATAGAAGCATGTTCTAGCCTAGAACACCGCGGGTATGGGTGAACTCGGCCGGGGTAAAATTAGAAACATCTCCGCAACACCATCTACTGAACAACCGCTGAACGAATACAAATACAATTTTATTTATCGTATTCACTACGCCATCTAGCGGGATCGAAGGACAACTTTTACTTCGTGAGTTTGTGATCGTAGTTCGGTTGCGTTTTGACTGTAGCATAGAGATAATTTTCAGTACCTAGTACGAGTACGCTACATTTTCGGTGCGATGTCGCCACGGGTATGAATTGATTTGAGCTTTGCTGGTGGATTTATACTTTAAACATTCAGCGTCTATGTTACAAAACTGTGTAGGCTGAATTTGATACGGCTTCCTAAACTTTAGTGTACCTATTTCTAGGGAATAATTATAGGTAAAGGTACAAAATGTTTGTTTTCAAATTGTTTGGAATAATTTGCTTTTTCAGGTTTAATAATGAACAGCACTTCCAATTCCAAGTAATATTGCAATAAAAGATCATAATTTACCTTACATGAAGATTGAAGATATTTCTATATATAACAACGATTTTTCACAATTGTTACAAAATAAACCTAAAATAACCTAAAGTTTACTCACTGCAAAGTTAAAGGTTTCAGAAATAAATGCAACATATAAGAATAAACATTATACCTACCTACGAAATGAATCAATATATGACACATCATTGACCAAGCTGCATTGTACATGTAACGGATGTGTTTATCGTTAATATCATGCCATTCTAATGTTTATCTCGTCAATATCAGTAAAGGCCTACAAGGCCTTCAGGCCTATAAGGTTGAAATCGGATAACACAAAAAAATCTTATCTGAAAAATGTATGAGTTTGAAAACGCACTGACAGCTGATTTGCTCAGACACCTATATTCCTCAAACAACAGCTATTCCAATTTAAAGCGTAAATCGACTGTGTTAAAACATAGTTTTCCATTTTCTTCGTCTCTGACTTGCTACTTTCTAGATCTAAATTGGTCGTTCGATCGTTCATATACCTAGCGGCGCGGGCGCCGAGCCGCAGGCACTCGGCCAACACTAGAATAGTTGTAATGCCGCGACGAAATGACGGCTGTCAGATAGGGATGCCAAGGGGCGCGCCTGCGCATTTTTTGACCCCTGACGAAAACGAGGAGTGTTATAATTTTAACACCCGTATCTGTCTATCAGTGTGTCTGTCTGTGGCATCGTAGCTCGTATACGGATGAACCGTTTTGAGTGCGGTTTGCCGTAAGTCTCGATGTAAACCTGTCTATGTATCGGGGTTGTGCTTCTTGTGTCGCTTCTTTTGTTACACCCGTGAAGTCTGAAAATATTGCAGATTTAATTTTAAAAAGGCTGGACCATTTCGGTTCTACATTTAGGCTGTCTATGGTACGGAAACCGCAAAAAAGATTATCGGAGAAAATGATAAAAGATGTGGCAATGATTTGGCCTGAATCACGGTGCAAACACATATGTATCATATCAACATATATATTTTTAAAAGAAGTGCCTTTGTAAAGCCACCTTAGGATATGTAAGTAGGTATCTCTGGAACACAACTGCGACAGCAATTTAGAGACTTGTGTTTATTTGATCAGTTCTGAAGCTGTGTAAGTTCTTAATACCTATCAAGTCACTGAAAGAACACAGCTAAACCAATCTGACAATCTATGAACGCACGTTCGTCATCCCGCCGCCCGCTGGCGTACACAGACCGCGGCCTAAGGAATTTACATTTGATGGTTTCGTATTGCTTGATATAAAAATGCGGAAGGAAATAAGGTTCCGTTTCTATTTTTAATATTTTGAACAGAGAACTTGTGCCACCACATCTTCTCTCGTTACAGTTTCAGTTTTATTGTAATATTTAGACAGCAAGTTTCTGTCATAAAATATGACGACGACTAGTTTATTTAGCGTAGTTCAGGAGTTGATATTGTCACATTCTGTTCATAATCCGATCAGCTCGGTGGTGCAATAATATTGCGTTGTCACCGAACTTAGTTACGTGACTCGTGAGTGATGAATTGTAAAACATTTATCACACCAAGAAGTAGCTTTCAACCAAGCAAGTAGTTTTCAACCAAGCCAAATAAGTGTAGCACACGCTCACGTAACACATATTTAAACAAATAAAATTGCACAGATGCACTGCGCTGTCTATCTTTTTTCTTGGTCTGAGGTAAAACAGTGTGTTCTATATAAACCTAATAGTTAACTTGGGTTGGGCGCAGCCCTACAGCCACACGTCATCCGTGATCATATCGGGGGCAATCGCCCGCGCACGTAAACACGATAATATTAGCGCGCTCTTGGCTGCAGTTCTGGCGAATACTGGAAGACGTTATGGAAGCTCAGCTGTAGGGACTTACATATATTGGGGAACCTTGGTGATTTTAATGTTAAAAGAAGGACGGCCTTAGCTAATTAAAGGAGTTATCTACGAGTAGGTATTAGCATATAAATGAAGTGTAAATCCCCTATGCTATAATACGCGCGACATTAGAGGAAAAACCCTTTAGCCAAGAAATAAGGGTGATTCGGAGAAAAGGTCCTTAGGGGAATAATATGCTATGCACCAAATATCTGCGAAGATATATTTTCGTGTTTTTGTCACCTATCATGCTTGACAGCTAGGTGTCAAATGTATGAAAACACAGCTTCGCAAATCTCTTGTTATCATATCAGCCGAAATATGTCCACTGCTGGACATATGCCTCCCCCAAAGAGTGCCACAATGACCGGTCCTGCGCCGCCCGCATCCAGCGGACTCCCGCGACCTTTACCAGGTCATCAGTCCACCTTGCCCACCCTCCATCTGCTAAATTATTGAGTCAGTTTAAAGACACTACTCTAGCATTAATGAATTTAATGATCCCAATCACGCCTTATGTCGTAAAGAAGCGGTAGTTAATATTTACATATTACAGATTTCTTTATGACATTGATATTAAGATTGAATTTTATCTGACCTGTGGAAAGGGTTTTTTTCAATATACTCGTGCTTGAAACTTGAGGAAAAGAAATGACCAAGATTTAGAGCAATAACACACCGAAATAAATATTTTGAAAGAAAAAAGTTTCCGTATCCGCCATTATATCAGTGATAATTTATCACATCTTGGTTTTGAGAATTTCATAATCAGTTTGGGCATTGCAGATTGAATAACTGCAAACGAAAACAAAACTGATTGATAACAAAGATAGGATAGAGAAGCAACTACTTAGGTATAATTTATTCAAGTTATAAATATCATCGTACACACAATAGAACGCAGTGTTATTAGTAACTCTTATTCAAAACATAAACACTGGAAAGAGCAATGTTTATGCTGTCCTAATGTGAAGTAGTTGGCAAGGTCAGTGAGGAATTCCAATGGAGAGCCAACATTTGTGACATATATGTCGAGAGAATACTATCTTACTGAGTATATGGAATACAGCCAAATGACGATGATAAGAGGTATCTTTACCAAAAATCTTTAAACCAGAACCAACAGTAATCGTTTCCAGCTTATTTTAAATGAAGTCTTAATCCATAAGTTTTTTTGTCTTTTCTTCGTTTTGGCTTAGTGCAACATACGTCGTTAGTACATAGCATAATATTAGGATTAGACACGTTCAGTCGTTCATCATGAATGGTTGTGGTTTTCATTGCTGGACGCCATGTCGATCTTGAACCTTTTTGGCGTGCTTACTTGTCCTCGGCTTTTGTCATAGCGGGCTTGCGTTCAGTAAAAACTGATAAGCCTAGATGCTAGGTACTCATTTAACTGACTTTGACATCGCAAAAACTATTCCAGAGTGATTTGACCACAGCAAGTAAATCCTTAATCAATAATGTAATTTCATTTCAGTCAGCAGAAACATCCAGAAAAACAGAGCAATAAACGTTGATCTGATTACGTTCATTACATAAGAAATTACAGCATACAAAGTATTCATATATTAAGGCCGTGAATCAGCAACGAA
This sequence comes from Epinotia brunnichana, assembly GCA_963854355.1. Lineage (NCBI taxonomy): Eukaryota > Metazoa > Arthropoda > Insecta > Lepidoptera > Tortricidae > Epinotia > Epinotia brunnichana. The sequence goes on from OY977938.1 coordinate 2,166,609, forward strand.
AGAAAACGAGATGTAAATGTTGTGTTCAATGTTCAGGTTGACAAGAATTGCAGGCAAAATTGAAGGTAATACAGACGATTTTGCTGCTACTGAATGAGCCGTTTTTGTTTCAGAGTAAAGAGGCATTTACGTCAAAGTTGATTCAGAAATCTGAAGATGAATCAAAGTCGAGTATAACTTTAGAACAAATTACGTCAATTTACATAACATTCTAGCATTCGATAAACCGATGCGAGATTTAGAGCCTCAAGTAGGTAGATGATGTGTAGATTGTTTTGTAATTGAATGACTAAGGCTATGTCTGGCATGTTCGTCACTGATGCTGAGTCAAACTTGAAAATACACACGTGGTTACACATGTTTTCACTGTTGCTCGACAAAGTAAAATAACAAAATATTCTTCCTTTATCTTCAAAACACGACGTCATGTGCGATAAAACTCAAAAACATATTAGGCTCAGTCACAACTGTTACGTTACGTTGGTATGTTTTGGGTAAACCTGGAACCGCAAGCATCCAATTTCAAAAATTATTTCACCTGGGTGTAGAGTGATCTTTCTGGATGGTCATAGGCTATATTTTATCTAATACGTGGGTGTATCTTATACACGTAAAGAGAGGGTTTTTTTTTTACTCGTATATTACGTTACGTTGTCGTTGTTGGTGTGTTGTTGTTAGGTGTCAAAGCGGACCCCGGGCTCCTTTAGGGCACAACCGGGAATAACGCTAGGATGATCACGTTACGTTGTCTGAGGTTCGGAAGGAAAGATTCCCAAAAAGATTGATTTTATGATTGCGAGCTTATCCAAAACGGATTCCGTCTCAACAACAATTTTGGAATCAAAGTGAACCTACAAAAAATACACTTTAAAACAGTATGTTTTCAAGCATACCTCCTCATGGAGAGGTTTAACTAATCAGACCTATGGACAATCAGTAGTTATTTGATAAACCATCACATTTCTTACAACTTAAATTTCTTCCATATTTAGGATAAGCTGAAACAGAATTGGTTTCAGTGACCATTCGGGAAATAGCAACTATTCATAAGAACAGTAACTGGTAATTTCGCAGGGCAAATTTAGTGTTTGGAAATGCATTATAGAAAGTGGAACCAGACATCAATACATAGTATAAAACAAAGTCACTTCACGCTGTCTGTCTGTCCCTATGTCTGTGTATGTCTTAGATCTTTAAAACTTCGCAACGGATTTTGATGCGGTTTTTTTAATTAAATAGATAGAGTGATTCAAGAGGAAGGTTTAATACATGCATGTATTATACATATAAGCCCGTGCGAAGCCGGGGCGGGTCGCTAGTCGCAAATACAACAATATGTCGATCATATTAGAACATTTTCGATGCCGCAGGTTATTCGAAGAAGTCAAATATAAGCCTGGCCAGCCAACTTTTTTGTAACTTTTTTGTTCCAAAAACTTTGTTTCAACCATTTCACTGTCACCAGAATTCTGAACTTCAAACGCCAGGATGCGCCAAGGTTTGTTTTGCGACCTTGCGCGACGTCACAGGAGAAATGGTCCCGCTTGATTCTATCTTTAGTCGGCCCGCAGCGGTTTCAGGAGTAGACCAGTCGCTTCGACACCGCGCCCGCGTCCACCGCTCCAGCGCGCGACCTTCGACCACTCAACGAGTGAAGTGTGTGTCTGTGATTGTGTGTGTCCCTTTCTCCAGGTCAGGTATAGTCAAACAATTATACTGCTCTTTAAATTCTCCGACTTTTGACGCGTCACTGAAGTGCTTAACTACTCATTTACATGTACCTTAATTCACCTCAACACCCTTATCATGCCTGCTAACTTGTGTTCGTCTATTCCAATGTTACGCGGTGTAGTGTTACCATTACGTCTGGTTTATTTCGAGGCGTTGTGTGGGCGGTTCGCATGGTTCTTGCAAGTTTCCCGCCGTTTCTTTCAGAGATATTTGTGGTGACCTTGACCTACTTTCACCTTATATTTTAAGGATAACGTAGTCTAAATTTAGACGTTTACCTGTCATGACTTTCACTTTTGAAATCATTGTTGTTGTTTTAACTGATTTCGTCAGATTTGTTTTTTGTAATAATCTTGGAGTCCAGTGCTGTAAAACTCCATAATCAGCATTAAAACTAGTTAGTGTTTGTTATTACTCTAATTACAAGACAGCACGAGCTTCCACCGTGTCAAGGTGATCTAAAAGCGTGCGTACAAAGCCGCAGAGAACGAGCTTTTACGAGCGTTTTGTAGCTTTTCGCACAGATTATTCGTTACGGCGATCTGTCGATATTTATGTTTCTTGTTTGAATGCTCAAATACGTTGTTTTGTCTGTGAGTACACCACCAGTGCTTACCATTAAACTGTATGTAATAATTACTGTATATATTTCCGGTAACAACTAAATGCGTATCGCTAAATTAACTAAGATCGGTACAAAAAATAAAAATGCCGTTACAAAACTTAAGTCGCAGCTAACATACAAAAGTTACCAACGATACAATTCTTGCTGTCATACCGTTAAAATCATATTTTGGCACAAAAATATAAGCCAAACTTCAAAACAAAACTCATCATAGGTACAACAGTTTGTCTGACAGCATTTAACTCTTGACATTTTTAAGTGCAGTTGGCAGTTGGTTGCCGCATTCAATGTATCTTATGTTGGTATAAATTCCTACAGATCTCTTGCTTCTTCAAGCAAGTTTATTCACTGCACAAATCCAAAAGTGAATACTGCCGCATACTTGTTATATGCAGTTCTAAATCCCCATAAGCTGCATTTACGTCTTCAAACATGTTCGTGATAAGTACCATCGCCAACTAAGTAACTGACCATCCGTGCAATTTATGTGCATTGTAATTTTGGTCACGAATTGTCAGTTATCTGTGTTAGCGTTTGTACCTATATTCACTTTAGGGAAACACCATTAAACAACACACGTGCGGGGATCAAACAATATCTACCTAGTTACCTACACATGAGTCGCTCTTCCACGTGTGGTATCATCAACAAGATTGGAAAATACTTCGTCTATTTTACCCTAAAATAAACCATACGAGTACCTACATGGGTCGATGAATTGTTTTAATTTATTTGCATTCAATTTCAAGAAGTGATCCTCTATGTTCATAATGAATTTCATTGCGGGAAACATGTATATTTTCCTTATATTTTTTCGGTATTTACATTACATTACTGGATATTGCATTAAAATGAAAAATTATATTTTATATGCAAATACGACTCATATTTAAATATTCTTCATTTTATTCACAAGCATCTATAATTTATGTTTATTTCTTGTTAAATACGTTCTTACAATCTATCACTTATATTTTCGTTATAAACATTTAGTCTGGCTGGCTACTAACTGTATCAGTAGTAATTTTTATTTCTACAAAGAAAGAAGAAATAAAGATACATTAAAAAAATACTACTATTGTAAAATGAGATAGGATCAGTCAGTAAGACAGTTAGCTACTAATTATCACGAAGCTAGACTTTCTTTCATTTACAATACCACAAATCCCAAAAATGGAACAAAATAAATGAGATTAAGATCACTTTGTTGCCCGTCCTTCTATTCATATTTAAAAAAACAGCACTTCCCTAAATGTCGCAGCATTAATAAATATATCGATAGATACTGATAAAGCAACGACATCTGTTTAAGAAAATAACGAAGTGAAATTGCGACACCAGTCAATCGATCGTCTGGTCGCCAGCCAAGCAATTACACCGACATCCGACGAATGCTGATTCAATTAACAAATATAACGCTAACACGCCCATCGGTGACATGATATTTAGACAGGAATATCTTGATAATGTTTCAATAGAGCATGAAGAAATTCCTAGCGATCTTGACATTTTGGGGGTGGTCAGTGTAGAGTCATTCTTAGAACTTCATTCCCAGCGGCTAACCAACCTACTTTGTGTTTTAGAAGTGAAATAACATAAATAGTTCAAATTTAAGATAACGTCATCCATGAGGGTGAAGAAAATGTGATGTTGCTGGCCCTTCATCTATAATACTAGGGCTGGAGTCCCTATTTCCGTAGGTGAGTTTTACGACACCCACAGTAAAAAGTAGGACATCGCAATGATGAGGCCAGACGACAAGAGGAAGACTAGAAAGTACCTAACAGTTCTTACGCTAAACAATGTTACTCTACTCGTACAAAATGTGTATAATCTGAGACTAGACCACACAACATCTATCATGAATGTCTGCTCCGCAAATAATAGAATATTTTTAACGCGCGTGATGCATCTCGCCTACGATTTTATGCCAGGTGGATTATATTTGAAACTCTCTTGTTGGAATGTTGTCTCTATTATTCTAGCTTCGAGTAGAAACAATAAATAAATGATCTTATTCTTCTGAAATTGTTTTCTTGAACATTTTATTTTCAAAATTGCTATTACAAATTTCCTTTCAGAACAAAAACAATACAAAGGTGATGTTTTTTTACAAGCTTATTTGGTTTCACCTGTCCCGTTGTTTGTCTGTCTGTAATCAAATATTGCAAGTTAAATTTGACCCACTTCCCGGTTTCCGATTGAGCTACAATTTTGCATGCATATGTATGCATGTCGCACGACAATGCAATATTATGATGACATGGAGCTGATCTGATGCTAGAGCTGGAAGGTGGCCATAGGAACTCCGCAAACGACACAACCCCATCGAGTTTGAGCTCGTTAGAATCGTCTCAATGAGTAGGTAGTTGATGATGGTATGCAGAAAAGTACAGTCGGCAATTAAATCTTGTACAGTCGCCATCACATACATCGGAGCAAACAAGCACGTCACAAACATCGGAACACACCTCTATTTTCAAGGCATTAGGGTGCATGTGCCGATATTTTTGAACACCTATAGTGTGCCTATGTGATGGCGACTGTACCAAAAATTAAATTATTGACAGAAACTTATTTATAAATAGCGAGTGACCATGTAAATGTTTCGTTTATTTTTAACATCCATAAAATAGTTGGAATTATAAAATATTCTGTTACGAAATCTGGAGATGACCCAGAGATTTCTACGGATACCATCCTAAACGTTCTTTGTCAAGGTCCCATTGGGTACCGTTGTTCATTATATTTTAGGAACATACTGTTGGTCCAAAGAACATAACTGACTTTAATGTGTCCGGAGTGCGGAATGTAGAATTTATGCTTAAGGTAGACTAGTTGGCAGTAGCATCGTAAACTATTGAACAACAAGGTTATTTTATGAAAAACTGTGTTAGGAAACAAACTTTTATGACGGAGGCAGAAGTTAGAAAAACAAACAAGCACGATTTTATGTATAGTTTCCTAATAGACATGCAGGACCTAGGGAGAATCAAAAAAGTTGAAAATAATTAATAGCCAATCGCATATGCTTAACCTTTAACTACCGTGGTAAACGTCTCACAGACGTCACCACTTTCATTTCGAAAATATTTTTGCGTATGTGTGGCGTCTGTAGCTATCCTTTCCGCTATTAGCTTCCTTTTTTGGGGTCCTCTAGCCGCAGCCAAGACCGTAACCGCGGCGAGTGCGCACGAGTCGGTTACGGAGCGATCGACGTCTCACAGACGCCACCACGGTGTTTATGTACAAAAAATATGCACGTCTCCTGGACGTCACCTCGGTGTTAGTATTTGTGACTCTATAGTAATTATCGTGTATCCTAGTATTTTAAGTTTGAGCTATATTTTGTTTTATATAAAATTCTAAGAAAAAAACAGTTAAGGCTTACTGTCAGTATAAGGTTCTGCTCACTACATATTATTAATTACCCGTAGGAAGTTAGTATCATTAGGAACTACCAATTAGTTCAGTAAAAATATGCCTAAATCATATGATGTCAGTTGTTTTATGTTTAAAGTTAGGAGCTTTTCATTTATTTAATATGATGAAACATCTTATAATCAAAAGATATTTTATGTTTTATAGATAATATCTTCATAATTTTAGTAAAAAATAAGACTAAACCAAGTCCGGAAATTAAACATATAAAAAATGTCGCCTCATAATTAAAAAAATGAACGGACTACTTCTAAAGCGGGTGCAGCGGCGAAAAACGCCGAACTTCTAAAATGTAATAAATATAGCGGCCTCGGCAGAGAGTACAACTTTGTACCCTTTGGCGTCGAGACCCTCGGTCCGTGGGGTCCCAGTGCACATAAGTTATTTGCGGAAATCGCGAAACGTCTGGTTGATGTAACTGGTGACCGAAGAGCTGGCGGCTTTCTTGCGCAACGCATCAGCATTGCAATTCAACGAGGAAATGCCTCGAGGGCCTTTTTTAGATTTAACGTAGTTTTAATTTAATTAAGTTTATGTTAATTATCATCTTGTATTTACTATAGAAAATAAATATATGATTTATTAAAAAAATATTGTCAGCATGATTGAAGTTATTCAGTGTTTTTTATCCCATTTTGAATTACCAAATATAATTACCCAACTAGTTTAAAAGCTTTGATAATACTCGCATGTCAATAGGATTTTTTGAAATCGAGTTGAAATATGGCGTCTGTCAGACAGTACCTCGGTGTTAGTGGTACTCAAAAACCACCTCGGTAATTAAAGGTTAATGTAATTTACCTAGTTTTAACGGATTCTTACAATATTTATCTCTTGATCCGTTTTAATAAAACATTATTCTACAATGACATTAACTTTAAACTACGCATAGGTTCAATTTTATTGTAATGGTGTTGATACTGTTGATTCAGTTCTATTGTTATTTCAAACCAGCGTCAACAGTCCGGGAAAAGTTTGTTTTACAATGAACACGTAAACTGTTGGTGTAGGTTGTTTCCTGTTACATCAATTGGCTAATTACATTGCTCTTATACAAGATGCAAAGCGATAGTTTGTATATGTGGAACCGATTGGACAAAAGGAATTTGTTATTCGGCTTATCGATTTGTTTATCTTTGCTTCTTCCCCTTCCCCTTTATCAATAAAAATACATTTTGTTTTGTGGTCTATTTTACTTTTTGAACCGTGTCCGTAATTGCCATTAACAATACAATACAAAAAAATAAAATTGTTACTAACATAAATATAAGTTCCTACTGTAACTAACCCGATATGGATATTTATCCGAAATAAAGAATTTTGAATTTTAATTTAAATAATACAAATATATTTTATTGCTTATCAAAATACTCAACAAACGACGATTTCATTAAATTAATCAATTCATGCGGTATGCCTTTGGCAGCGGACAAGGTTTGGGTAGTGGAGATAACAGAGAATTTCCCTTTTACTGCGTCGAATTGTTTACGAGATAAATGTACTGTTTTGGTCATACAAAGTGAAAAAATGTGTCTTTTCTTTAATCAAAAGCTTTTGTACATATAGGATATGATGTGATCATACAGAGTAATATGCCTAAGAGAATACGCCGTTAATGCGGAGTATGAAGCTTACCAAAATAAATATTTGCGGACAATCTAACACAAATCGACCTAGTCCCAAACTAAGCAAAGCTTCTACTATGGGTACTAGACGAAGATAAACATACCTTTATAGGTAAATAGATACTTAAATACATAGAAAACATCCATGACTCAGGAACAAATATTCATGCTCATCACACAGATGAATGCCCTTACCGGGATTCGAACCCAGCACCTCTTGCTTCGTAGGCAGCGTTACTACCAACTAGGCTAAAGCGGTCGTCCAATAAAGCTAAAACGCCTTATTTTTGGTAAGTTTCATAATCCGCATTAACGGCGTCTTCTCTTAGGCATATTACTCTGTGTGATCACATCATATCCCTAACTATGGCTATGTCCACAAGAAAAACGCGAACCTTAGTTGTCCTGTCTAATTAACTAATTATTTTTAAATTTTTCTTATTTCCCAGGATCTAGCCGACGACCTCGGTGACGACAAGGGCATCACCGAGCATCTGAAGCTACCGATACAGCGGATCAACGACTACCAGCTTCTTCTTAAGGTTTGTGTTCAGACAAAATTACTCTTCACATTTTTGCAAAGACTACCAGTGACTATACAAAACGGACGTAAGTACTACTCGTTGGAAATATGAGCGTACCTGGCTTGAGCATACTATAAAGCTGCAATACGACTGATTTCTCCTGATAGAATTGATCTCCGGGAAGGAGACATGGTGGGGGTGAGATTTTGATGGAGTCTTATAGAGGCCGACAAGGTGACCACCAGAAAAATCTGACACTTGGGATTTGGCGAAGCGAGGTTCGCAGATATTTCCGACGAGTTATATAGGGGTGAATGTTCAGCATTTTCGTTTTATTAAATGCTCATGTAGAGCGTTTAACAAATGGTAAAACTCTTTAAACCTAAACTCTTGGAATAATGACTGCCAAAAAATTAAAGATAATTAAAGAGAGATGGTAAACAATCCGTTGTCATAAAGAAGACCATGAAGATAGGTTAGTCTTTACAGTGTTCTGGCACTAATACACTTAAAAAAAATCCCTTTGACGATATAATTCTTTACTTTGACGATTACGACGACACGATCTTTCACTTTGACGATATAATTAACGACGCACCTGACACGTCATCAAACTTAATAATGCATAATTAATGAAACATGCATAATTAATGAGTTGCTGTAAATTGTACTTCCACCAACATAAAATAATGAAGTAAAACAAGTGCATCGCTAGTTTGATCCACAATAGCTTGGGATGCCAAAAGATGAAGTCGGTCAAACCTGAAAAACTCGAAAGGTCGCATAACACTAGTTTTCACGGCATTAAAAAAATCCCATGCTAAATGCTGGCGGACACTTTGTTCGGAGTCTCATTTATGTAGTGTACTAACCTTTCTTTTTATTTAAAATGTTCAGTATCTTACAATACGCGTAACAAAAGTTAGTGTCCGTCGAAGCCATTTGACACCTCTACCACGGTCCAACGCTACTAAATAGTACCGTGCTAACACCACAGATGCAAACTTATGTGACACGTACTGTGATTGTAGTAAGTTTCAAATGAGGCTGAAAACAGAGACACTCAATTTCGGAGATGCAAATGTGTGGTAATTTTACGTTGGTACTAGCCCAAGAACCAAAAGCTTTACTAATACTCAAACTTGTTAAAGAGCCCTTGAGGCCTGCTCACAAGGATAAATATTTGTGCGTTTGGTTTTTGAGCTTTGGAAAGGTGGATTTAAACGGAAGTTATCGATATTTCGATATTCATAAATGATTAGTGACAAATCCTTCAAATACCTAATACGTAAGTTTAGTAGTTGTATTAGAAAAACAATAAGAATAACACCCCTCAATTTCAATCTCAATGCCAATAAACAATCGTCTACATCTACATCCTGTTTGGTTGTTTGTATTGGCTATCAAATGCGTTAAAAGCAATGTAGTACAAATAGTACAATACATTGTTACATCTTGCCTGAAATAATGTTACATGCTGGCCGGTAATACTATGTTCATAATTTGTCACCCCGTCTCAACACTGCCAAATTGCATACCTCTTGCATAACTAAGTCGTTGACCTTTCGCGATCACAAATCTCTCATTTAACGACCCATACGTGCGCGGATCTATGGATTATATTAAGATGCAGGATATATGGAAATGACTTCGTTTTTAGATACGTTATGGATAGTTAAGATGTTAAATGAGATGCTGGTTATTATTTAGTGTTTACTAATGCATAAAGAGGATTAGTTAGCCAATTAGGAAGTAATATAATATGTTTATGAAAACGCATTAAATGAAACCGTATAATATACCGTATAAAACATTCCAAATGCGATGTAGACTATCATAATTTTTAAGGTTTTGAGCTCAAACCTTCCATGCTCGAGTCTTAAAAGCTTAAACCCCCAAGTTTTCTCAAAATCTATGTATAATGTTCTAAATTCTTTAAGGTTAGTCTTCTTACAACAACAAGTTTATAATAGTGTTGTGATTTAGCGCTCAGCCGAGCCGGAGTACCTACTGAAAAGAGTCGAGTTAGCCCTAACGGCTCGAGTTTTTAAGCCCCGGTCGAGCTCTAATCTAACTAACGACACTAATGTGTGAAAAGAGAAAACCAAGAATTACTTTTTTTCTAACAGGAGCTAGTAAAATACTCGAAGCGCCTCGGCGAAGACAGTGCAGACCTTCAAAAAGCTCTAGAACTCTTCCTAGGTGTCCCCAACCGTGCCACCGACAACAAGTTCATAGCGAGCATCGAAGGTAATTTTCTTGAACATTTTACATGCAATTAGTGTTCTAGCAAATATTCAACTTCCCAACTAGAGATTAGCAACCATGATGATAACGTAAAAAATAATTTATTACTATATATATCAAGCTTTAGGTTATTTCGAAAACTTGTCCGTTTTGAATCCTCATGACAACTGTCTTAACGTTTTTATTAAATGTTTTACAAGCTTTTATTTAACTTGCACTGTTCGTATGTAAGTTTTTATAAGTATACAAACCTATTCGTATTTTGTTAGTTTATGAATAAGGGTGTTTCATTTTATCTCTATCATGGCCTCTTCTGGTTTTGACTCCAAATAAATTTAATAATAGAACAATTGATTGTTTCTATTCATTTAAGTATACTAAAAAGAGGAAAATCTATGATATTGTATCGTCGTAAGTTTGTATGGTACGTATCCGAATAAACAAAAAACACGTGTGATCCTATACAGTGGACTTTCTCTGTTTCTTCTTTTCCTGTGTTATTTTCAAACCCTGAAACAAATGCATTCCAGGTTACCGTGGTAACATCTACAAGCTCGGCCGGTTACTAACCCACGATTGGTTCACCGTAACCGACACCGAGGGCAAGCCCAAGGAGCGTTATCTGTTCCTCTTCAAGGCGAGGATACTGATCTGTAAGGTCAAGAGGGTCTCAGACGACAGATCGGTCTTCGTGCTTAAGGATATTGTCAAGGTGAGTAACCTATTTTACATACCATGCAGTTCCGGTATAATCCAGTAACTTTATAAGTACATCCAGAGCAAGCGTCAAATCCAAAAGTTGCGTTCGGCGCTCGAGTTCACAAACTTGGATTATTCATTAGGCCAACATCATAAACAAGTCTGCAAAAAATCAGAACTACCGTATTTGACGCAAACTACCCCGTACTTTCAGGCGACAAAGTTACTGGATTAGTATTTATAGAATGTCCAATTCACTAAGAAGCACCCCCTACAATTAACTGACGACCGGTTAGCCTAGTGGGTAGTGACGCTGCCTACGGAGCTGAAGGTCCTGGGTTCGAATCGTTAGGGCAAATATTTGTGGGATGAGCATGAATATTTGTTCCTGAGTCTTGGATGTTTTCTATGTATTTAATTGAGCTTATTAGTTTAATTTGTGTAAGATTGTCCCATAATATAAAAAAAATATATAAGAAAACTGACACTATGGACAAAACTCAATTTGGTACGCAATCTAAAGAACTCTGCCGCTTCTCCGTATGTTTAGTGAACTAGCGACATAACTGGTGCAGTGAAGCAGCAATAAGACTCCCCTTAGCTATATTCCACTCACAGCGTCACACTCCAGATTCAGTTAAAACTGCCTCAACCAATTTCACTGACGCCACTACGCATTCCGATCGCTTTATTGGGATCAACATGTAAAACAACAGCCAGTCTCTGGCTATTTAGTGTGCATTTTCTTAGGTATCTCAATTCTCTGAGCATCTATCATTTACTTCTGAGCTCCTAAGACTCCTAACTCTTTCTACACGTACGTATTCAATAATATAAGGTAATTTTAATATATCTTACCTACTTGAAATGACTTGTAAAATTATCGATACAGCGGATTACTGCCGTAATAAAACGATATATTAATCAATCGTATTAAACGTACATCGACTCTTGCGCCATTTTATACGCATTAGATACATTGCGTGAGTCATGAGCAGAAATATATCGTTCAAAAGAAATGTTTCGCCATCTCTTGGAACTTTGTTTAATCGAATGTTCGCTGTTCTATTACGATCGTTTTTACTAGAATTTTAATCGACGACATGAACTTTACAAAGTTCATTGTGATCTGAAATCTAATTTGTTTCCAACCAATGAACCTTCAGTAACAGTTATATTTCTAATTCAACCGTCAATTGGATCAACGCCAAAATAATCTGTTATGTCACAACCATAATCATCGTTCGGGAAGTCGGTTTTCCTCCATTTCTACACTGCTGAAGCAATTGTTAAGATTGGACTAAAGTCCAAATGAACAATAAGTTTGTTTTCTAATAATATTCGCAACACACACAATGCACAAGTAGCATTTCAAATTAGGCTATCAGTCGAATATCTGGTAAAAATTATATCGTTGTACTTTAGAATGTGCATTTTTGTTATCATATTATCATAAACATCTATTTAAAACTTACAATCGGCAGTGAAAAAACGTCACCCCTCCTGCATATAAGTTTGCATGCAGAGGGTTCACGTTTCTCTGCAGCTGATGTACTTGTAAAATTACAATAATTTGAAACGAGTAATATATCTACTCCAACTTCTAAATATATAATTCCAGCTACCAGAAGTCGAGGTAAACGAACTTGGGTCTGAACCACTCAAGTTTGAGCTGCACCAGAAATCGCCCTCGCTCTCCGTCACCTTAGCGGCTCACAAGGAGCAGGTCAAGAGCAACTGGCTGAAAGAGATATTGCAAAATATCAGCGACGTCGGTGGGTATTCTGATTATGTATTGTATTTTTCGTGTTAAGTAGGTAGGTGGGATGCGTTCTCTTTTATCTTTTATTTAAGTATTATACTATATACTTATATTAGTTCTTATTTTCATCCTCATTGCACGATTATAAGTCTTACAAACGCTAAGAGGATGATGATGATGATGATGAAGAATTCAATACATATACGAAAGGTATATTTTCCATAGAAATAATAAATTTCGACGTACATTCAAGGTCGTGAAAGCAACAAACTACTTTACAGTAATTGGATATTGGTACTTAGCCATTGTTGTTTGTTCGACGGTTTCATTATGATGGTACAATGATACATACCTAATACAAACTGGGTTATTTTTATTTCTTTTTCAGTTGCTTTAGCCGAACACGCCGCCGATGATTTACAACTATTAACACCTGAAGTAGCATCTCCAGAAGTAACTTCTCCACAAGCGGCTTCTCCTCCGCAAGCAGTTTCTCCAGAGCCCACAGAAGAGAGGAAGAAAAAGCGAGAGCACGCTAAAGAAGCCAGAGCAGAGGAGATTCAAGAAAAGCGAAGCAAAGTTGAAGCTGAAAAGCAGTCAAAAGTTGAAGAGATCGAGGTTGAAGAAGTTTTGACAAAGGAGCAATCCCTCCAACAATTGAAGGCCAAGAGAAAGGCTTCTTTAGAATCCGAGGTAGCCAAAAAACTTTCAAAGACCGAAACCAGTGAACTTATCAGTGAAGTACAAGAAGTCACCAGTGCACAGAGTGAACTCACAACTGGTTTAGAAACTAAATCATCTGTGAGCCACGAAAGTTGTAAAGTTAGCGAGTCGGTCAAAACTGGTAAGAAGGCGGGTAAAGCAGAGATTATAGAAGAAAGCGTTGAATCATCAGTCACATCGATATCATCTGTTCGCGTATCATCAGTTGAACAAAGTTCGCACGAAACTGTTGTTCAAAGTTCAGCTGTTGAACAAACTGTTCACTCTTCATACGAGGCCAGTTCTGCGAAGGAGTCTGCTCAATCATCATCAGTACAACAAAAATCATCAGTTTCGTCCATCGAAGCTTCTAGGGTCGACCAGACCTTATCAGGGGCAACTGTAGTCGAACGAAAATCATCACTATCCTCTGCGGAACAGAAGTCATCCGTATCTGCTGCTGAGCGAAAGTCGTCTCAAGAATCGGTTGTCGAAAAAAATTCAACGCAAGCCAGTGTTGAGAAAACATCGTTACAAGCGACCACAGATGAGCAAACAACTCTATCATCTACTCAGAAAACTGTAATTTCATCGGAGCAGAACTCCCAGGAATCCGTCCAAAAATCCGCAACTGAGCAACTATCTAAAGAAAAAAATATCGTTCAAGAGAGTGTCCAACAAGGAGAGACAACTGTAGAGGGCAAGGTAGAAGCCAACGCCACCGGTGGCGTTACTACTGAAGAAGGCAAAACAAACAGCCAAACTGTAGAAGAAGACGAAATGTCGAGATACAACCGCAGTTCGCGGCTGTCTGGAGGTAAGTTATATTAATCCTATTACTAAACGCTCGTTTCAAAATGTGCCGAAAAAAACTCAGAACAGTAAAAATTCAGGATCAATTTTAAAACGACGTATAACCATGAATCTCCAATCTTTTTCAGAATACTCCAGCAGCTCCCGCAAGTTGTCAAGCGGAGGTCGCTACGAGTCGTCCGCCTACGAGAGCACCGGCTACTCCCGCCGCGAGAGCGGCACTGTCGAGGGCAGCTCCCGCTACGAGTCAGCAAAGTACTCCAGTTCCATCGAAGGCAACAAATACGAAGTCGAGTCTGAATCCACCAGCAAACTCGACAGCATCGCGGCCAAGTACGGCCTTGGAAATGGAACCTCCAGAACTGAAACTTCCATAGAGTCCAGCTACGAAAGCGCCAGAAACGGTGAAAGCAAATACTCCAAGATCGCTAATGGCTCTATCAGCACCGGAGAGTTGCCGACCACAAGGATTGCTAAGTCTGAATCTCAGGATGGCAGACCGGCATTTTCGAAGACTCTGGGAAGCCAGAATATCGAGCGTAAGTGGGGTGCACATGTCACTGGTAGAAACACACGACTAGCGCTTGTATATATGCTTGTAGATACTGACATACACAACACATTTACTAACGCTTTTAGTCTTCTTCTTTTTAAGAGTCCGTACGGTTCTGAAAAAAATCACTCATTCCAGATGTTGAATTGAACAAAAATATTTTGAGCAGAATTCTGACTGTCTTTGTATACCTCTAGTTCAAATAGATTATAATTTGGTCGCAACAAAAAGTATAAACAATATAGGCAGACTAAATTCTATAACAAAACGTAACTTGTACATCCTTAGTACATATGACGAAATTTACCATCCGGGTTCGAAAATCCCGTACGGACTCTCCTAACCATTTTCTGATTCCTCAGCCGGAGAAAACGCCACTTTCGAATGTTCGCTCCGTTCCTCTGAGGCTGTCAAAATCACGTGGCTTAAGGACAACAAGCCATTGACCGATCGTCTGATGGACCGAGTGACCATCAGCAATGAAGCCCACGACCATAAACTGGAGCTGCTGCATTGTATGGAAGACGACTCTGGCTTGTATACGGCCAGAGCGGAGAACGCTAAGGGGAATGCGCATTGCACCGCGCAGTTGGTCGTCTCTCAGTGTAAGTTTTGACTCTTTTTGGATGGGGTTTGAGCAAATTGTTAATGTTGACTTTTATTACGACAGTGTGGTTGGCAGTCGCTTTCGTAAACACTAGTGCCTATGTCAAATCTTGGGATTAGGTGTCAAAGCGGACCCCGGCTCCTTTAGGGGCACAACCGGGAATAACGCTAGGAGGCTGATGAGTGTGGTTGGATCAGGGCCCTATTCACAAAGGCATGTAGCTTGTAATACAAACGGTTGTGTCAGTCTAATAAAAGCAGTTAAAATAAGCATACAAGAGACGAGTCTTTATGAATTGGGCCCTAGGTTGTTATTTTTTTCCGGATGATTTGACACAAGTGTTTTGAGATGATGCACCAATATGAGTATGGGGGAAGCTTCATAAATCTTTGTTCAATATAGTGTTACTGTTACCTAAACATGCACAAACAGGTTTTAAACAAAATCTACAAGTGAATCACTTCTACACAAGCAGTAAAACGTAATAAAGCATACAAAGCACCTACATCAGTCACTTCATACATCCACATAAACTGCACTTACTTAAACTTTTATTTTAGGGTTAAGTATTATTTAATAACTCAGGAGAATTTATCTGGATCAAACTTACAAAGTCTGAACTGAGTTGCCTAACATTAAGACTTTTCCCTTATCAATTTGCTCAAACCAAATTAAATGTAAGCACAAACATACCTATTAATTATATTATAAGTATTTCCGAATGTCACATTCACATCTTTGCATGATCGAGTCATCACAATAAGACATCGTAAGCGGATAACAAGTAGATCTGTAAACTATTGTAATTTTCCTGTATTTTCACGTAAATCAAGTATTTAGATGTTGTTTGCATGAGACATTGTCAAGGCACCTATAAAAACTAAGTATAGTTTAACCAAACAGTCACTTTCGGTGGGCACTGCTTTTACTTGTAGTTAAAATTGGCATTACTACGAGTACAACCAAACGTACGTTCCAATTTTATTCCTACCACTATAGGATTGTCTACTTTTCTATCTTTTTAATGAGTCATCAACTTATTGTGTATCAGAATTTACGTCGCCTCTTTTTTTGTGATTGTATGCTCTATAAGTAGGTATATCTGAGTCTTCACATAGTCTTTTCAATCAATATTAGAATTTCTATCACATGATTTTGTCATTCCAAACGACGATTCGGTTTACAAAATTGACTCACCTTAGAGTTCTAGGGATTCTTTCATATCTACCTTACAGGTAAAACATTTTGTATTTATCTCTATATTTTTGCATTTATATCCCGTTCTAATAACCGATCTGTAAAACCCCCAGTGACAGATGAAGAGCGTAGAGAGCGCAACGCTCTAAACGCGCCTTACTTCATCGTGGCGCTGAAAGACACCGAGATCATGGAGAACACGTATCTACGATTCATGGTCAAGGTCAAGGGAGACCCCAACCCTGAGGTCAAGTTGTAAGTACTTCATAATTACCTCTTTCTACTGTTACAGTCTTTTTTTTATCTATTTATTTCAGATAAAGTAGGTACTTGACTAAATTGCATCTTTTTGCAAATCTCTATGCGAGATTATGTGCACGGTCACTCGACTCGCTTTATAATTTTTTCATCACACTTGCTCGTAAAGGGTGTATTATAGGCAAGTTTATAGAGCAGCCATAGCCGATTTACCTCCCGCGGGAGTTATGGGTTTATAACTCCCGAGGGAGTTATAAGCTTGTGTGTGATCTGATTGATTAAAAACAAATCAAACAAATTGGTTGGCAAATCTAGTTGGCCGCGCGTCATAAGAATTCTTCTCTGTGATTGGTTGAAAAATATCTAGCAGGCCATGGGGCGCCACGCCCCCTCGCCCTCCACTCGCAAATCTGTAGGTGAATTGTCAATTTCGTTAATTTTTGAGTGGTGCGGTTGTATGAAACTTAGATTTGTCTGTCTTTTGTAGTTATTTATTTCCTCGCAAATGTGATGAAAAACATTGTGTATAACACGGGCGTAAGAATATTGCAAACTCGAGTCATCAAAAGCCCTCCGCCTCACGGCGTCGGGCTTCTGATAGACGCTCGTTTGCAATATTCCTCTGACGCCCCTCGTTAAACAATGTACTATTATCTTAATGTTTTATTACTTCTATTACAATTTATCAGCAGCAGAATCTTATGTCAGCCTCATTAAGTCGATTATGTTTGAGTATGTTTCGAATGAGAGCACTTTATTTTAGGCAAGTTTGTTTGAAGCTTGATTTGCCTGAGTTAAACACCACAACATGTGACTTGAATATTTTCGAAAACATCATTAAATTTGTGTTTTGCCAAATGCCAGAAACTATTTAAAACTCCATATAAATAAATGGGATTCTAATTTACGTAGGTATTGTATGTACCTTTTCGATATTAAATCAATGACTTGTCAAGCAAATCAAATAAGACGCAAATGTTTCACGCAGTCAAACAATGCAACCTTCGGAATAATTTCCTCACGTATATTTTTTTTTTATTTAATTTAATCTTTGTAATGTAATGTGTTAATACCTGAATAAAGAAAAAAATGTATTATTATTATAATTAAGTTCCTGGCTTAAACCTTCTCCAGCTTCCGCAACGGCAAAGAGATCGTGTCCGAATCGGACACCGACCGGATCTCCATCAAACGCACCCGCGCGGAGAAGGGCTTCTTCGAGCTGGTCATAGCTGATGTGATGCCTTCCGACGCAGGCGTCTACTCCTGTCGCGCCATGAACATCTACGGCGACTGCTCCACTGAGGCCAAAGTCACTGTTGTCGGTAAGCATAATCATCTATCATTAAGAGGTTAAGACTTACTCTGACGTCGTTTCCATCATCTACACCCATGTGGAGAAGGGCTTATTCGAGCTGGTCATTGTTCATAGCTGTTGCACTGGGGCCAAAGTCACTGTTGTTGGTAAGTATATTATGATCTACCATTAAGAGATCATGACCGGCACCGACCGGATCTCCATCATCAGGACCCGCACGGAGAAGGGCTTCTTCAAGCTGGTCATAGCTGACGTGGTGCTGTCGTGTCATAAACATCTACGGAGACAAGGTTTTTATTTCTGGCTACGTGGTTCCTTCCGACGCGGACGTGTACGTCTCTACCACGCTATTAATATCTACGTAGAAGTGTATCTTCTAAATAACTCTTTATTCCCCTCTTTTTTCACTACCATAGCAATTTTGATGTAAACAACTCATCCCAGTCAGGAGCTAATGTATAAGTAGATCGATATGACCTGTATAGACGGTATCATCCTTCGACCCATCTGCGGTACCGTAGTGTCCATACTCATACAGCATTCTAACTGGAGATTGAACCTTGTAGTAAAAGACAGCAACTTAAATAATTTTTAATCTTTTATGTTCATGTGGTAGCTCAGATAAATATTTAGAGCTATCAGCAATAGGTTTAAAAGTCGTTGCATGATGCAGCTTTTCAGCATGCATATAACAGATTATAATCACCATAATACCTAGTTTTTAACGATGTTTGGACGGCTTCCAGTGGATTTATGAGTCTGAACTAAAAATATACAAAGAGCTCGAATTAGACACTTGTTGATTTTCTTCAACTATTATTAGTTCCTTAATGACCGGAATAGTGATTTGTATCTTGTCTAAATGCCTGTACAACCAATTATATAATTGGAATGAATGAACGTGATTAGGATCGAAGAACATACGTGTAGACTGTTTGCTTTTCTTTCCAATGATATCTTAGTTTCTCTCTTCATTCGTTCCATCTTGACAGAGTGTTCGTGGTTTCATGATCATGTATTTACTGTAAATAAAGCAGCCCTGAAGCGGTGGATGTAGCGTTGAATTAAACAAGGTACTTAATTGTAACTTGTAGTTGCAGGACCAAAATGAAAAACCCATTATGAAACTAAAGAAATATATTCTTCCCCAGACGACAAGAACATCTTCTTCGAACTGGCACCTGGTGGCGAGGGTCTCCTGGCCAAGGGAGAGAAGCCAAGCTTCACGTGGAAGCGAGATGGGGAAGCTTTCGATCCTGAGGAGAGGTTCAAGGTAAATAACACCTTTTAATATTACCATAGAAATAAGCAGCTACTAAAATGTTTAATAGCAAAAATCTTGTTCATACCGTAGCCTGGGTGAACCTGATGGGATTCCGTTTTATATACGATTCTCACCTACCGAACTGAGCCGGGGAGTGCCTAAGCATAGTTATTTTTCAAGATGCCAAAGGAATTTAAATAGTATTTTTCACAATCGTGTTATAATAGAGAGCTTTTTAGTCGAGTACCGTGTTTAGGCCACGAAGCTTGCTGAGTGGCCTAAGTAAGGTACGAGATTAAAAAGCTTGATTATAACACTATTGTGAACAATACTTTTTGTACGAGTTCATTAAAATTAATTTTCTACGAGTCAACTGAACTAATTAAACAAACTCGATACTGTTGAAACGAAGTGCAGCTCATCGCTCGTACGCTTGTTGATATCTTAAAAGACATCAACGAGCGTACGACATCAAAGCGATTCTATTGGTCCAATTCATTACAGTTCAGTAAAGCAGCCACGTGATTGGTCGAATTTATTTTAGTTGTCTGGAGCGTATCGAAAAGTAGTTATTTCGATTGTTTCGACAGTAACATTGACTACAACTATGAAAAGAGTGACGTTGCAGTATTCTCTATGAAATCTTAATACACATATTTTAATCGTCGAGTACAAAAACATCATTTCATTCCAACGATACATTTTATATTTGAATGGACTTGCAACGAAATCGGCTTCTCGCGGACGTGGATGGCTGTGCTAGGCTGTTGACGCATCTGACTCGCGTTTGGCTTTAGTACTGCACTCTTTTAAAACACGATCGTCTTCCGCCGGGTGCTCGTGCATCCGTTGTATTGCTGTCGGTTGGAATCGTACTTTATAATGGGAGCGCAATGCATTATTGTAACTGAATTTGAATTCTTTTTCGTCGCCCTTCAGGTGTTGTTGGGAGACGACGAGGACTCCCTGGCGCTCGTCTTCCAGCACGTGAAGCCAGAAGACGCCGGGCTGTACACCTGCGTAGCCAAGACCTCCACCGGGAACATCTCGTGCTCGGCTGAACTTACTGTCCAAGGTCAGTCAGAATATTATGCATGAATAGCTAAAACTTGCGAAAAGAATTCGTTCAAACTGATAAATAATTTTCAATGACTTTGTGTAGTCAGCAAAAGTAGCTACACGTGCCAAAATACATACATCTTTAATAAGAGGTTGTGTAGATCATATTGAACACTTCACTCGCCGCTTAGCAAATTCTACTGTTGATGGTTAAACTCGTAATGTTTCTGGAACGAGACCCAGATTTTTCATGAATAGAATAGTCAGTGCTTAGTTATCACGCCTGACTCAAGAAAGTTTGGTAATAGCCCTTCGACTAGCCGGTCAGATACGCGAAGAAATCACCGTGGTTGAAGTATATAATATGACAAAAATACCCAATCTCAAACTCTAATCCTATAAAGCACTTTATAGGTTTATACATTTTGAAAACTTTGTAGTGTAGGTAAGCAATATAATCGTCAGATTTATTCCTAGTCTAGGACATTTAATCTTCTGACAACAAAGACTGTATGGGCAAAATTCCGCAGGCGCAACATGGTTGCCATTTTATTACTTATCACTGTGCACAGACATCTGTCACCTTCTGACGAGTGAGCGGGTGCAAGAGTGTCAGATGTTTTATCCCCAACACGACAAAATGGCAACCAAGTTACGCTCTCTGCACAAAATCTGGTAGTTTAGCAATAAGTAGACGAGTTACCCAATCTTCACTTATCGACAGGAGCTGTGACTGTCCTCCAACGCGAGCCAGAGAAGCCAACACTAGTGATCGAGCACCGCGAGGCTGTCGTCTCCATCGGTGCGTCGGCCATGATTGAGCTGACCTGCAAGGGCTTCCCTAAGCCGGAGATCGTGTTCAAACATGAGGGGAAGGTGGTGGAAGCTGACACTAGACACAAGTGAGTGTTATTGAAAAGTTTTAGAGAGGAAGGGCACAGTGGAACCTCAACTCGCTTATATTTGGAGCAGCGCAACTGGCAAGTATCCATCCATTATGAAGATACTAACTCTGTAAGTATGTGGTGTTGTATTACTGATAGTGAGGAAGGTGGCCGATGCTCTCGAGTATACGCTGTGTTGCGAGTGAGGCACCTGCATTTGTCACTAGTAACGAATAACGAAAAACATAGTGAATTCTCAAATCAATAAAGGTTCGACCACACTTTTTTGATTATTCTGGAGTAACTAGCGTCCATAGTCTAAGGTGTCTGCTTGCCATCAAGCATAAAAATGCTTGTTTGGCTCCATCGAAGCATAAAAAATTGTATCTTTCCTGATGGGAGTCAGGGTCTACAAGACTGAGCCCAAACATGTTAATGGTTTCCCAACCCTCATGCCCCCAATGCCCCCATGCGGAGCGTCAAAACAAGCCGATTCCCACCAGCTTGCCTAAATTATCTTACTCTATATTACCAAATTCGTAAATCATCAAAAACAGCCCTGTTTTGCTTCAGGTTGTCTAGTGACTCACGTGCCGCCACTACTGCCTACATATAAGAGACCACGGAATAACAGACCATGGATTCTTTATTCCGTGTGACAGATGACACTGTAACACTGACGCATTCACAGGTTCCTATACGAGGACGACGAGACCATGTCCCTGGTCATCAAGAACGTGACCAGCGCTGATGCTGGCACGTACCACGTGATCGCTTCTAACGAACTGGGAGAGGATACCACGACGCTGCAGCTTGTTGTCAAGGCAGCGCCCAAGATCAAGAACAAGATCGAGAACCAGACTTGCATGGTGAGTACAACAGTTATAGTCAAGTGCCCACACATGTCTGTCAACATCATTCGTGAAACTAATTGAAAAGAATTAAGATCTACAAATAAGGAACTTCACAGTCTCTTTTCTTGAGTTCCTAAAAGTCATTTCTCGCTGGTTCTGCCTTTTTAGGCGTCTATGTGCCTGCTCTTTCAGGAACTTATATTTTCCGGCTTGCCAATGCTCTTCAGCGAACTTATTGGCAGATAGATTCCCAATAAAAGTGTTGAATAATATACGAAAGATAATGTAAATGTTGGAATGCCACTGGGTATCTCCTGATTTTAGGTTGTACCATAAAGCTAATCAAAAGTACCAGAACCAGCCATTAAAAGTGTGTTTGACAAATGGATACAAGGTAAAATTTATTTCCCAGGTCTCCTCCACCCACACTGTCACCATTGAAATCGAAGGCACGCCAGCCCCAGAAGTTACGTTCTACAAGGATGGAGTGGAGCTGAAGAGTTCAGATCGCATCAAGATCGTCAAGGAGTCTGATGAGGTGTACACGATCACCATTAAGGACGCCAAGCTGACTGATTCTGGGTCCTTCTCCGTTGTTGCCAAGTAAGACTACTTTCTTAACTACGGATGTATGACCAAGTGTTGCCTCCTTTTGCAGGTCAGAAGAAATAGACTGTAGTCCTAGGGTGAATCAAGGACTTCTTCACCTGAATTATCATTTCAGTAAAATTGTCGTTCCATTATTTATTTTAACTTAATTGCACAAAACAAAAAAAGTACAACAGGCGGGCTTAATGCCTCAAGGAATTTTCTACCAGTCAACCATAGTGCCAAACAGATAAATACTTTCAAACGGCATTATTGCAACCACTGAACCACATGATAGTGATGATACAGCAAAATATCAAGCCCGAAAATAGAAAGGGTCCCCTGCATACCTAGGTAAACCTACATATAATTATCGAAGATAGAAAATGATCATTGCGACCTGATTAACCTTAAAATAAAGCAATCGTATCATCCAATTTAAATAAGATCTACATAAAATTCTATTCTTAATTTTATTCATATTTATATTCATTCATTGCATTTATGGGTTTTACAAGATTTTATATATAATTACATGTTACAGCGTAAACCCCGTTAGGGCACAGCAATATTATAAAGTACTTACTCTATCTAGGAAACTAAACGCACTAGCAATATTAAACCTCATAACTTAGATACTCCTTCATATTGTTATACGAGTTTTCAACCAGGAAATTCTTTAGTTTCTTGTAGAATAATGATTCTTTCTCTATATTTTTTAAGCTCTACATGTATGTTGTTATAAACTTTTAGGAATGAAGTAAACCAATGCAGCGACTTCTGGCAGTGGCACGTGACTTCACCCCCCAAGATCACCAAGAAGCTCGGCGAGTCCAAGATCTGTGACGAGAAGGAGACGGTCACCTTCCAGATTAAGACTGAAGCGGAACCAGCACCTACTGTAACTTGGTAAGCAGCAGACTAAACCAATATATAACCAGAGATTTTTGTATCGCAAATTGCAGACAAGAAGCGGATGGAAGCCGTTTAAAAGTATGTGTAGTCCTGTTTCATATTGCTCTTGCAAAAACTCCATGTCAAGTTATTCTAGTATTTTTTGATCAAGCGTTACTTTGCGGGATTCGACGATAAGTTTGCAGAACATATGCTTTTGCTATTCCGCTAAAGAACGTACCTTTAGCGAAAATAAAGTTTATTCAGAGCAACTACGTCTATATAACAGACATTTTCAATTTTGAAATGAACAAATTGTGTTTGTGTCCAGGTACAAAAACAAGGTTGAGCTGGAAGAGTCATCCACGGTGAAGATGTCATCTTCGGAGTCCGCGCACAGCCTCGTCATCACGTCGGCCGCCAGGGCTGACTCCGGAGAGTACTCCTGCGAGGTGAGGTTAAATATAAGGCTATTCACGCCACTGCTTCGAAATGTGGCAAAAGATGGACAGAATTCAGGTTTCAAACCTGGGGTTAGTTGGACGTCGCGTCGCACGAACAGGCCATCTATGAATTCAAAGTTTCCAACAATTTTACTGTTGTCCTCCGCTACACGTCGGCCTTCGAACTAACTCGTCCATCTTACTTTCTAGCCTCTACAACAATGTACTCGTAATATTGTTTCTTATTTCGTTCATTGAATAGGTTTCTGTCATCAAACCGTTGCAATGTGTTTGCCATTCTGTAAAAAGATCCTCAACAGCATCTTAACACGACTTTATTAGCAAGGAGCATGTATTTTATTAATTCTGTATAGCGTCTTAGCTGCAAGGGTAACTCAAGACCACGCGTGAGCTAGACTATCCGTCTCTTTCGAATTAGAACACAGAAATAAATTGATATTTTATATTTCGGTCTCGAGCTCGCCGTGTTGGTATTATGGCACTGATATTCTAAGCCAACTCATTATACACGTTGCATATACGTGTCCTATCTTGTTCTTCTCGAGACACTGGCATGAACCTATTTAAGTGTACGTACTTTTTATTTAATCCACGTATAACACCCCAGGTCCGCAACGTCCACGGCACAGTGACCGACGCGTGCGGGCTGCGCGTGCGCGGCGCGCCGCTGTTCACGCAGAAGCTCAAGGACACCGTGGCTGCCGAGGGAGCCAAAAACATCGAGTTCACCGTCGATGTGGAGGCGTACCCTGAACCACAAGTCAAGTGGTGAGTATTCATGTATGCAGGTGCTCTCGGTTCATCATCATCATCATCAGCCGAAAGACGTCCACTGCTGGACAGAGGCAATCCCCAAAGAATGCTAAAGTGACCGGTCCTGGGCCACCCGCATCCAGCGGTCTCCCGCGACCTTTACCGGGGCATCAGTCCACCTTGCAGGTCTTCCGGTACGTGGTTGCCACTCGAGAACTTTTCCGCCCCAACGGCCATCGGTTCTACGTGCAATGTGCCCTGCCCACTCGGTTGCCTCAGGAGCACTACAATGTATGACTACTTAGTAACGCCTGGGGCTGTAAAGTGGCAGATGAGTGAGCCGTGCCACGTAAAAGCTGGGACACCGTAGCAGCTGAAGGCAATTTTTTTACCAAAAAAGACATTAATCTCACCAGATGAATGTTTTCAATTCAATATTCAATATATATTTATTTCAGGTTACTGGACCCATAATGTGTTAGTTACAATAAATTAAATTAAATTAAATTAAGTGTTAGTGACAAAATAAATTACTAAATACAATACATTAATTAACTTATTTATTTATTTATTTTATTTAGCCCAGATATGAGACACTGGTGCATGCAATGACTGCCAGTGTCTCATAAATGGACAGTCAATACGATCGGCGACGACCGCCAGCAAGGCGCTGCCGCCGGCGCGCGCGCGTCGCGCCGCAGAGGCCGCCCTCTTGCGCATGGTGCTGTAAAAACAGTCCACGCGCGCCTCCGCGAACATGCCCGAGGCACTGCAGTATCGCGGCAGCCGCAGCAGTACCCTGAAGGCGTCATTGTATTGAACGCGGAGAGCGTTGTATGCTTTCTTTGTGTAACTTACCCACAGGCTGCTCGTGTAAAAAGTTTTGAATGTAGCATGCATACTAAGATGATGCCTATTCAGTTTGGATTTGAAAATGTCCATGTCATTAATGTCGGTCTACCTATAATGAATGAAAACATGCGTATGGTAAAATAGCTTACAGTTTAACTCTTTGAATCGAGAAAGTTTTAAGAATCTACAAACAGGGGAAAGAAATAAGTCATCATAGAGTGCTATACCTCCCAAAGATATCAGCCGAAGGTTATTCAAAAATATGGATATCATTCTCTAAAATCTCCACGGCAAATCCAATCTTACCAACACTCCTAAATATTGGCCTTCAGGTATTTTGGCGATGTGGAGATCTCCGAGAAGAAATCCGTGTACACCCGCGTGGATAACGGTAGCAGGCACAAGCTGATCCTCAAAGAAGTGACCGCGGAGCTCTCAGGACAATACTCTTGCAAAGTCTCCAACGATTTGGGGGAAGACTCCTGCCAGGCCACCTTCACCGTAAAGAGTACGTATTTTAACAGTCTTAATACGTGCTATAGCATTCAAGTAATATAATTTGACAACGGCATTCCAAGGGTTGATGCAGTCAGGAACAGAATGATCTGCAAGCACTGGCAAGACAAGATAAAACGTCTATCTCTCACTGATACCACTTAATAGGATGTATGGTTTGGTCGTTGTTAAAGGGTTTTGAAAGAGTTCTTGAAGGCTAGAAGAGATGTCACGGTCGGTCAAACTGGCTGACCGTTTTCTCATATTCAGTCTTATTAAGCTTCAAAAAACGCTATTGTTAGCTATTTCCATAACGCATCTGGAAAATATTTAACATTAGAACATCAGTTTTGAAAAATAACATATCTTTACTGGTAGTCTGTGACATTGTTACTGACAAGAACTCACAAGTATCGTCTTCCAGGAAAACCCCGCATCACCAAGAGTCTCGTTGACATGACGGTCGACAAAGGGCAGACCCTGAAGCTCGAGGTCGAGGTGGAGGGCTGCCCCGAACCCGACGTCAAGTGGTTCAAGGACGGCAAGGAAATCACCACTGATGCCAGGATCAAGATTGAGAGGGACACTCAGAGGTAAGAATGGGTGATATTGTAGATGGTAGATCATTTATATTATTTGTTTACAGTGTATAGCAACATCGTGGCGTTCGGGACTAGAGAACAAAACGATCGTGTCATGTCGTTTATCACTGTTAAAAATGCATCTCTTTCACATTTGATACCTACTCATCCGAACAAGACGAAACCTTTATAAAACAAAATCAAACCGAGTCCTACCAGGAATATCCTAAAGGACCCCTCAGGCCCAATTTTAACCTAGCCAGCCATATCAGGGTACAAAAAAGGAATCATAAATCCCACAGGACTTATGCTTAATGATGATTTATTAGGATGAGGAAGGTTATAAAGGCTTTGTTCGTTAAATTTAGTTAAGTGCGACGTAAATCGTTTTTTTTACTTTTACTTTAAATACTTATTTTTTACAGGCTGGAGAACTACAATTTGACCGTGACGTTAGTGAAGGAGGAAGATGGTGGGGAGTACGAAGTGAGGGCTGAGAATGAGATGGGCAACGTATCGTCCAAGAGCACAGTCACTATACACAGTGAGTATACAACAACCAACTCTCTGCGCAAGACTTAAAATCATTTGTGTAGAAGTTGGTAAAAAAGATAGAGATATATCGAATGTTAAAGATAATCTTGCACCAAAAATATTTAGTTTTGAAGGAATATTTAAAGATGGTAAAGATAGGGACACTTTCTGAATGTAGGAATTACTTACAAATGTAATTGTGTCATAAGAGGATAGACTTTAAAACTGCAAGTTCAAAATTGAGCCTTTTGTTATTAAAATAAACTATGAAAACTTCATACACTAAAGGACAGAGAAGTAACGAGATTCAGCAGTATACTATAGTACCCACATACCACTAAGCTCCAGGCACACACAACACAACACTGGTAACGTATTCAACATTGGCTCACAGGAGTACTCCGACGTAGGTACAGTAGTTTGACTATTAACATAGAATGAAGTGGAGTTTAGACAAAGTTGCATTACTGCACGAGTTAGTTTGTGGTGTAGTACCATATGGAATTGGTAGAAATACATCAAAGCATCCATAAGACTGGATTGCTGTTGCACTTATGAACGTTAGAAACACTTGAAAATGAGCGATATTGGCATCTATAACATTTATAAGAAAAGAAAATTCTGCGAGATATATATTTAAAAAAAGTTGTTAACTTGACAATATCGTTCAATTGTCTTGCATTCTACCCCTCACCAAACATAGTCACTTGTGGCGTCCTTAATACATGTCCCCATATAATATAACCCTGTTTTATCAAAACCATTTTATTCATGTCCAATAGCTAAGGTAATACATACGAGACTACAGAAGGAAATGATCGAAAATGAATTAGACGAAACGAAACAACCTCTCTTGGAAGAAGATGTCACTGAAAAGCAGGCAGTGGTAAAAGATAAAACAAAGGCAGAAACAGCTGAAGAGAAATCCATCTGGGATGACGATGATAGCGCTCAAGCCAAAAAACCAGGAGATAAAGAAGTCGATCAACCAGAGAAGGCTAAAAAATCAGCTACAGAACCCGAAGTTGCTGAGGAAAAATCATTCTGGGACGATGTGACCGATGAACCTAAGAAGACAAAAACAGAAGAGCCGCCTAAATCTAGTAAAGCTAAAAAATCTGCAACTGAACCTGAAGTTGCTGAGGAAAAATCACTCTGGGATGATGTGACGGATGAACCTAAGAAGACAAAAACAGAAGAGCCACCTAAATCTAGTAAAGCTAAAAAATCTGCTACTGAGCCTGAGGTGGCCGAAGAAAAGTCATTTTGGGATGAAAATCACAATGAAAAGGAAAAACAACCTATCATCGAAGAAGTGGACACAGAACCCCAAGTTGGTAAGAAAGAAGTCACCAAGCCTGACATCATAGAAGAAATTCCTGTGGAAGAAGAGTTTGCCACTCCCAAAAAAGCTAGAAAAGAATCCACTCAAGAGCCTATGAGTGCTGAAACTGAAGGTAGATTCAAGATTACAGCTTACTTCTTCAAACAGCTTCTATCACGTTTTTCCATATCCAATAAAAATCCTCGATTTATGAGTGCATGCACATTTTTTATGGAAATTGGGTATTTTTCGTTGGATATGACAATGTTGCATGCATTTAATCTGTGTTCTAACAACACAAGTGTGGTTCTTCTTTAGGCCGTGTATTCGAAACAGTAACTACCTTCAAGAGAGGTGACAACGGGAGTATAGTTATGTCTAAAGTCAGTAGCAGCAAGTCTCACGGCGCGATCATAACAGGTCAGTATAAGGCTTCCTACCTTCTCTTCCTATTTCTAACTTCATAGTCCATTATTTAATTCAATAGCTTTTTAGATGTTCATACAACACCAGAAACAATAAAATAATTTTTTGATGAGATTGAAATTTTATAGGTTAAGTATTACATTAGCTAACTGGAATAAGATAATTTTCTGCCGGATGCCGCTGTGGCTCAATCTTATAGCTAGGCTTCCTATTTTGTTAAGAATGTTAATGACTTTTCATTAAACATTGACCCAAAAATTCAGTCTCTCAAAAGTTTTACTTTTAATGTCAACGTAGTTTACCTAGCGAACATTACATATGCATATATATGTTATATTCGTTTCACTGCATGGCTTTACAAAAAATATTATTAGAGCAAATCACACATAATAATATCTTAACTGTTAGGTCCGGCCGAAACACGAACGTTACACAAAATGACATCAACTGCGGTTTATTACGACGATGACGACTTTAGCCGAAGGATAATACCCCCTAACAAACCTCATACGACCTCTCTAGAGGTAGAAGAGATTGCTAGCCACAGTTACTTCCTAACTGAACTTGGACAGTTGACTATTCCTGATCATGTACGTAGAGGTATTTACGGTATCATTGAAGAACCAGCAACTGATTCTGAAGCTGAGAATAGCTCTTATAGAGGCAAACATCAAACAAATCGAACCATGTCTATCAGATCTGTATCAGAAGATGAAACTAGCTGGCAAAATGAACCTCTTTCTAGAGAGATATCCATAGAAGACTTGTCGAAATCGATATTTGATATAGATGAAACTAGAAAAGTTTTCAGCAAAGATTCCTACGTACGACGGTCTTCGTTCCAAGAAGAGTATTTCACAGATGAGGGGGAAGAATCCTTTGTCGTCAAAGAAACTTCACAAAAAGTTTACGAAAACGATATTACAGAGAAACTAATTCATATATCAAGGGAGTTCGATGACGAATGCAGGAACGTAGAGAGAAAAATTGAAAATGTTAAAAATAGGATAATGGAAGAGTTAGTTCTTGGGCC
Source organism: Epinotia brunnichana (assembly GCA_963854355.1). NCBI lineage: Eukaryota > Metazoa > Arthropoda > Insecta > Lepidoptera > Tortricidae > Epinotia > Epinotia brunnichana. The sequence goes on from OY977938.1 coordinate 2,196,716, forward strand.
CTTGAAGAACTTAAATAATTTAACAAAAAACGTAACAGAAACTAGTTTTGAAAAGAAGAGAATGCATGTTCCTAATCTGCTCGCAGTCGAAGAAGAGGACGACGGACTAGAAGCACTATTGAGACGTAGTCAACAACAAAGGAATATTCTTGACGATATACTTAATCGAGAAGATGAAAAAGGTAAAAATGAAGATATAAAACAACTTAAAATTAAGTGCTACGCAATGTTAGGGACTATAACAAATATAAATGCTTATGAAACACCAGCTACAGTAGAATATTGCTTTATATAAAGATCTGTCATTTACGTAACAATCTCCAAACTTATTTAATTGCCCTCCATTTGTATAAATGGGTCTAGTTATTTTGTTTATATAAAGTTTGGTATAATGACTCGAAAATGACAGATCCAAGTCACATATCGTCCAACATGATTAGTGTACTGTACTAATGCATTGTCGTATGTCTGTTTTAGAACGCATGCGTAATAACATTCCCTTCTGGCATACTAATAATTGGGGCTCGCTGCGCCGACGGTACTAGATCCTGGAAACCACAGAGTTCCGTGCTACGGAACTCTTACGAGTATCATCATTGAGGTAAATCTTTATTTTATGTAGCATGGTGTTCGCTTTTGAACTTAACGCTTCTAAGATAAGGCAGGACTTCTTCTGTTTCAAGGTACGTAACACACTCTACTCTGTACAATACTTTACACGTTTGGTAAGTTTTACAAGGATTCTATAACTGCTGTGTATATAAGCGATATATGTAGGTTTCTGTAAATAATGTTTTTTCTCTTTTTAGGAGCTTATCTAGCTTTGGGTCTGTGGCGGCGATTTTTATCTGCGATATAAACAATTATTTTAAGTCAATTACTAGAATGTGTTATTTACAGGGTCCCTTTGCCAAGTCTTTTAATTTTAAAGCTATGCCATGATTTATTTTATAATCATTGAGTACCTATTTATCTTTTTCTATTTTCATTAGAGTTAGAATTGTTAATTTGTTATCAATATAAATTTTCCCAAAATAAAAGCTTCTATTTCTAAAGTACGAGTAACTTAACATCATATTTTCTCAAAATTTAAAATCACATTTAACTCTAGAGTTCCTCCAATTTCAACCCCCACTTCGTTATCTAATGCCTCATATTTCACGTTTCAGCGCCCCCAGTAGTCAAAGATAGCAACTTCAAAGACCAGAGTGTGTACGAATCCTTACCGCTGTGTTACACAGTGACAGCCACTGGAGTACCCAAACCTACCGGTAAGCGCTATAATTAGTAACTTATATAATCGTTATATAATATTCTCTAGAATATTAATATTGCTGCAAATAGTCGACCCATCCATTTCTTCACTAGCAATATCATTTTGATTATATTTATTTATAAAAATCCACTAGTAACTAGTAGATTTACACCTTTTATCTAGAAAAATCCAAACTATCAATTTATTTGGGTGCCTAGTTAGAGAATCTAGTTATTTTTCAAGAACAAGAGCTAAGAGCCTAGCTACGAATCACTTTGGACGCCCCATGACTACTTATTGTTTTTATGGCTTAAAATATTTCCAAAAACAGTCGTGTAGGTACCTTTCCGACTACTTTTCTCTTGTCCAGTGCGCTGGCTGCACGACGGCAAAGAAGTCAAGCCCTGCAAGAGGGTTCACATCTCCAACGAAGGCGACGTCTTCAAGCTGGAGATCGGAAGTCTCCTGCTATCTGATGGTGGCAAGTGGCAGTGCGAGATCAGCAACAACGTCGGGAAGAAAGTGCTGAAGGCTGAATTGTCTGTTGCTTGTGAGTATTTTCTTTTGTATGTAAATACGCTAATCTACTTGAATATGGTCTGAAATTCCTGAAAGCCTGGTAATAGAGTTTACATGTAGGCGCATTTTACGAAAGCAGCCATCGCGTGCCATCTGACCTTTAGGGAAAACTAGACGTTGTTGGGATTAGACCCGTTTTCCCACGATGCTATCCTTTATCGAAAAGCTACTAAATGATATTTCGTACATGAGTTTTTTTGTAAAACCATGTCGAACGAGTGGGGATTCGATTCCTTCAGATTGAAAGGCTACAGTGGCTTAACAGTGGGTCATGAGGCAGCCCCCTCCTAGCGTTTTTCCCTGTACTAGTAGTGCCCTAAACGGGCCCGGGGTCTGCTTCATATTTGACCTTCCAACCTAGAGGGAAAACTAAAACTTATAGGGATCAGATCTGTTTCCTCGTTCAACTAGTTAGTTATACTGGGCGTTTTCCGCAAGTCGACATCCATTGTGCCTATTTTGCGTGAAACGGCGGTGTGGCGCTACTCTAACCACCCCAGCTCGTCTACAAAGTTGGTGAGTGCTTTGGCGTTGCGGACTGCGTCCCGTAGTGTGTCTGGAGAACCTAGGTGCTTTTATTCTGTATACTTCTACCTGCTTGCAGTCCAGTAGAATATGTTTAGTCGTTTCTTATGTCTCCATGCACACTCTGCACATGGGGCTGTCTATGATACCTAAGCTATTCTCATTCAAATAATGCCATTGTTGTTCTACAGCCGTCAGCGAATTCCGGAAGCCAATGTTCACCACTCCTCTAGAAGCGCAACGTGTGACCCAACGCGAGCCAGTAACCATGAAAGCCGTCTGCACCGCTGATCCTCAGCCCCACGTGTCCTGGCTACTGAATGGAGTTTTACTGATTCCTGACTCTACTGTGGTCACGACAGAGGACGCCAAGGAGACTGAGCATGGATTGAAGGAGTGTACTTTCACGCTGTCTATACCTACAGGTTAGTATTTTCTAACATTTTCCTTTCTATTATTAGTACGATTATATTTGCGCTCCTTGCATGGAATGATTTCAGAGGGGGTTACTTTCTTCTGTTATTTCTAAATGTTACATTTTCTTTGTCAATTGCATTTTATGCCATTGGAATTCCAACTTTATTCACTATGCAAACGTATTATGCACATTATGCTTTAGATTGATATTAGGTACTTTTTACGTCTATAGAAAATTAGCGTTTTGGTGGTCATGAGATAAGCAGCCTAAAAGCGTCCTGTTATTTTAGTGCTGTTTTTAAGTTCAAACTCACTTTTCTACATTCGTTTCTTACTGCGATGTTAGAAACATCTAACAACCTTTCATAGTTTTTGATCGATACGTTCCCATTGTCATGTTTATACTGACCATTATATGATCCTCACCAGGCCGCCACTCCGACACCGGCGTCTACACCATCCAAGCCAAGAATCAGTACGGCGTAGGCGAGAGCTCCGCCCGCCTCGACATCCTTCTCCGTCCGGAGATCGAGGGCCTGCATGACATCACCACCACGCCCTACGAGGAAATCACCTTCGTCGCCTGCATTCATGCCAACCCCATCGCTGAGGTCAAGTGGTAAGCATCTCAAACTATCATTGGTTATTGGTCTGTTGCTCGGAACACGACCTGAGATACGTGACTGCCAGAGCTGTCCAAACCGCTGCCCATTGGACAACTCTTATTTGGGGAACCTCGACACGAAGAAGAAGACAGATTGGTTATTTGAGGAGGAAAGTAGCCGAAGTAGAAACTAGGTCGCGTGAAATTGATTCACTAAGGCCTGCAGCAGTATATTTCGTTAAAGTGTGCATTCACTTTTACAGGAGCAAGGACGGCGTAGTAATTCTTCCGACAGTGAAAAACATTGACATCGTCGAAGACCGTTTTACCGAGAACTTCCAACTTAAAATCAAAAAGGTAAGCACTTCTATCTAAGTACTTAGTTCCTATGTTTTTTACCCTCTAGCCACCCAATACATAAAAATATAATATATATAAAATAATAAAAAGTAGAGTTTGGTTTGTTTTAAATTCGAACGAAACAAAAGAAATGTAACTCTGGTTCAATTTAGAACCAAACAATACAAATAAATAAATATTAGGGGACCATCTTACACAAATTGACCTAGTCCCATAGTAAAGCTCAATAAGGCTTGTGTTATGGGTACTAGACGACGATATATTTAGTAATAGATATAAATACTTAAATACATAGAATCGCACGATGTGGCGCAATAATACTAGGAGGGCTGACCCCAAATAAATTGGGACAATAGCCAGGAGAAAGAAGATAGAAAACATCCAAGACTCAGAAACAAATATTCATGCTCATCACACAAATATTTGCCCTTACCGGGATTCGAACCCAGGACTTTCAGCTTCGTAGGCAGCGTCACTACCCACTAGGCTAACCAGTCGTCAAAGCTAGTCGGCAACTCTGTTCCATTTAGAATCGTACATAAATTCCATTGAAGAGGAGGATGCCTTTTAATAGGCCTTTAAGTGGGTAGAGCTTATAGACATCTCTTAAAAAACATGATATTCTACTGAAAATAAATGTTTTTTTAGGTGGGAGTGGCTGATGGCGGTAAATATACGTTGACTGCCACAAACGAATTCGGAGAGACAGCAGCGCACGCTACCCTTACCGTACACAGTAAGTTTATTTACCTACCCTTCTTTATTAACGCCCCAATGCTGGGCCTTCATGGATCTGAGGAAGTCTTTCCACTTGCCAGCTCAGAATTCACTATCACAATGTTGAATCACAATACAACGCCTAAGGTGTATCAAATCAATCGATTTGGATAATTTCTGGACTACGTCTAGATTCAAAATGAAATCGACGAAATCAGAATTGTGATGGTGACAATGGTTTTGAATTGCCCAGATTGTTTTGGGTACAATGTAGGCACTAATGAGGTCACTTAATAAATAAACGTGGAAACATGCGTCCCTGTAAATGAGCTTACATAATAGTCAAGTTTATCACAATTTATCACACTATCACAGTGGAAACGTGCTGTGCCCATAACATAATAAAAATTGCATCCAACTTTCTCCCGTCTGAGTATCATTTCAAATGCATGTCAAATATAAAAACAACAGCCATGAAACACTTTTTAACCACAAATTTTTTTAGCCGGCGAGCCAGTGTTCATCAAGCCCCTCCAAAAGCAAACCGTGAAGGACCACGATGACGTGTCCCTCAAAGTCCGGTGCGACGGCGTCCCCAAGCCCGACGTGCAATGGTTCCGAGACGGACGGGAGATCAAGAACGACGACCGACACAAGGTCACCACGGAGGTCGGCGGGCAGGTCGATAGCGAGCTGGAGATTAAGAACTTCAGCTCTAGTGATTCTGGAAAGGTAGGGATATCATTTACGCTCAACTCAACATCAAGTAGACTGTCCATTGTATGTTGCCTATTTAGTCATGATGCTATAGTTTTGTAGCTTTGTGAAACAGGCCACAGCTGTTTATACAATAGATGTTATGGGAACTGCACGTTTTGGTTGAAGACTGCCACCAACCGACTGTCATCTGACCTTCTAAAGCCTCCACTACACGTCGGCAGATGTATCCGTGGACGTCGGCAAATGCATCCGCAGACGAATCTCCACCAACTGACAACACTTCTCTTGATCGTTCAGTCTAATTCGTCCTAATCCTTTGATACATGCCACAAAAACCGACAACAAACGGATCGGTGGCAGATGCGTCTGTAGACGTCAAATACCTACCACAGATGATCAAATTACCCCCTCTACACGTCAGCGGATGCATCCGGAGATGACGTCCGCGGTCGCATCTGCGGACGTGTAGTAGAGGCATAACCCAGAGGCAAATCTAGACGTTGGGATTAGACCGGTTTTCTCACGATATTTTCCTTCACCGAAAACCAACTGAATATCAAATGGTATTTCGAATAAGTCCTTTTGAAAAACCCAGTGTACCAGTACCTGTAAGATGGGGTTCGATCCAACGAGCTCCAGATTGAAATTCGCTTGCCTTATCGCTTGGCTACAGTTCGTCTTGAGGCTGCTTTTAAGGGTACAAATATAAGATATTAAAAACTAGTTGTGTTTGTTCAGTACAAAGTCCGCGCCGTAAGCATGGCTGGCGAAGCTGTCTGCGAAGCTCCCATCTCTCTGGCGCAGTCTGCGCCAGGTTTCGCACACAAGTTGGAGCGACAGAAGGACGTCGACGAGGGAGAGCCATTGGAACTCAAGGCCAAGTTGGATGGCAGCCCTATTCCTACTGCCAAATGGTAAGTTACCTACATCTGTAATCAAACTCTTAGATTAAACTTAAAGGGGGTTGACAGGTAGTGAAAAGGTAACTATTACAATATTTAACTGCCGGGAAATCCTTGACTTTTGCACATGGTTGTGAAATGAAAAGTGGCGTTAATTATTTGAGAATTACCCGTGTAACTGGCCTTTATTTCACCTAGTCAAATTGATTACAGGTTTTTACTTGTTTCAAAACCTTACGAACAACATGCTTCTGTCATAATTTATGAATTAAAACATGATTCAGGTTCAAAGATGGCATGGAGCTGTCTCCCTCAGACTCACGCCTCCAGCAAGTCGCGTTGCCGGACGGCACGGTCAAGCTGTCCATCGAACAGGTCACCCCGGCTGACTGCGGCGCATATAAGCTGGTCATCTCTAACCCCAACGGGAACGACTCGTCCTTGTGCGCTGTCGCTGTTAACCGTGAGTAAAGAATAGTGGTCTCTCGGACTCTCGTCTCCAAGTCGCGTTGCCGGACAGCACGGTCAAGCTGAGCATCGGCAGGTGACCCCGGCCGACTGCGGTGCCTACAAGCTGGTCATGTCCAACCCCAACGGGAACGACTCGTCCTTGTGCGCTGTCGCTGTTAACCGTGAGTATACAACCGTGGTTCTCTGTGTGCGGTCAAACTGAGCATCGAGCAGGTGACCCCAGCTGATTGCGGTGCCTACAAGCTGGTCATGTCCAACCCCAACGGGGAGAAATCAGCTTTATGCACTGTCGCTGTCAACCTTGAGTATACTTAGCTGTCTCCCTCGGTCACAGGGAGGGAGGAAGATATAGATATAATGAAAACTAGCCAGAAAGTTTCTGTGTAACGTAAAGACACACGCATCGTTACATACAATAATTGTTCTCTCTCCAGCAAACTCGGAAAAGCAATGAAGGATTAAAGTTCATCAACTGCCTAGCATAAAGCATTCGTCCCCCACGCACTTGCATACTTGCCAGTAAGGGACAAACGCGTTATGTCAGACACAAACGTGATAATAGTCACCTACGACAGCTGTGTTAAAGATTTGTAAACCTATACAAACTTGTTCATTACAGCCACCCCACGCAAACCATCATTCAGTAAGGAACTGGAGGACGTGAAGGCAGTGGTTGGTCAGCCACTGAAGCTGGAGGTGTGCGTCATGGCCTTCCCTGCACCAGAAGTCAAATGGTTCAAAGATGGTCAGTACCTTCATCAATTACGACGCACACGGGAGTAAAGATGACAGAAATTGTGTTTGTTACTAGTTTTGTCTCTTTGCAAACTGCGGAAGGTGATTTTTTAGGGTTCCGTACTCAAAAGGTAAAACGGGACCCTATTACTAAGACTTCGCTGTCCGTCCGTCCGTCTGTCTGTCACCAGGCTGTATCTCAAGAACCGTGATAGCTAGAGAGTTGAAATTTTCACAGATTATGTATATCTGTTGCCGCTATAACAACAAATACTAAAAAAAAAATTTTTTTTAAGGGGTGTTCCATACAACAAACGTGATTTTTTTGCCGTTTTTACCGGTACGGAACCCTTCGTGCGCGAGTCCAACTCGCACTTGTTTTACTTTCCTTTGACGTTAGTATGATTCTCAAACATTCTTGCTGTTATAATTTTCAGGTAAACACAGTACACGCACACAGTACTTTTGAATTAAACTTTATAATCTAGCTAAATCTTAACAAACATCTGTTAGGCAACTAAAATGTCCCTGTACCACAAAAATGTCAAAGTGTCAGATAAAGACAAATTAATTCTAACGGCCGTCTATCTTAAATAGTATTTTTGAAGCAGTAAATTTTAATAGAACTTCTCTTAAGGTCTCCCGATCCGTCCATCACAAGCGGTCAACTTCATCAACCAGCCCGGTGGTGTTATCGGGCTTACAGTGGATAGTTGCAAACCTGAAGATGCTGGTGTATACAGTCTCACTGTCACAAACAAGCTGGGTGACATCAGCTCGAAGGCCAAGGTTGAGGTAAGTCTTTAAGCGAAACAATGGTTGTACCAACCCTTAGACATCATCTTTCAGGCCTAGGCCCAGGGGAAGGTCTTCAGCTGAAAAAAAGATCAACCATGTCAAGGGGTCAGTCATGTAATGTTGCTATTAATCTTGGCGGTATTATAGCGATGAAAGTCTAGATGAGAATCATTACAAACAATGGAAGCAAGGGTAACGTCAAGCATGTCATGTGACTGTCAAGCAGCGTCTGTCTCATCGTCATCAGCAAATGTCTACCATCTTTAAGGTGTAAATCGTGGTGAGTATCTCCAGAAATGGTGGCATCGTGAATCGCACCGTGTCCAATTTTGCCTTGGAGGGTAAATTTACTCATTCTGAGACTATGAGCAATTGCCCGATGCGCACGTTCCCAAAATACCCGCATTATTGAAATATTAAATAAAAAACCATATCAAACCCGGATTAATCATGCTCCAAGTATAAAATGTTGCACTATCCAGCAAAATATTATTATGTTACTAATTATTAAATATCATTAACATTGGGAATCTTGACATTTATTGTTTTTAAACTATGGTATTTTGGGAATGGTCGCTTATCTTTCATCAGTGGGCAAATTTACCCTGCAGGGGAAAATCGGACAGTCTCACGGTCTCATCGGACTGGTGTTCGACGACTGCCAGCTAGAGGATGCTGGCGTCTATGTGATCACTGTCACCAACAAGTTGGGAGAAATTAGCTCCAAAGCAAAAGTCGAGGTGAGCATCGTGGTCTACCACATTTGAACCTTAACACATTCACGGCTAACAATTTCGTAGCGCTAAAAGAACATCATCATTATCATATCAGCCGAAAGACGTCCACTGCTGGACATAGGCCTCTCCCAAAGAGTGCCACAATTGCCGGTCCTGCGCCACCCGCATCCAGCGATAGGATAGCGTATACTAACAGCGCGCCCACTAGGCGGGTTCCTGGCAGTGAAAGTGCTTATACACAAATAATAGAGACGAAAAGTGGTAGACCACTTTCCTGGCTAACTGTACAGACACAACTGTACCCATGGGGCAGTGCGCCATACGTGGGAGCGAGAAATTGGTGCGCAGCCTCTCACTCCCACGTATGAGCCCTTGAGGTTTCGGATGTACACTGTCAAACACAAACGCTAAGTCTGTAATTCTTAAGTCACGTGCACTAATATCTTCATCTTCCTAGCCATGTCCCATCTACTTGGGGTCGGTTCTCCTAGTATGGCGTCGCCAGGAACGCCTGGCTTGTGTCATATTGGTGACAATTGAGCATCTTTATGGTTGCTTTGAACGAGTCCCATCCATCTTTGTTTGGATTTTCCGCGTCTATCCCTCTCAGTCACCTCTGAAACGTTCACCTATATCAATGTCTGAAAACTATTCGCTCTTCTGATTTCGAACGTTCCGTGTACAGGTACAACAAAAGGAGAAGAAGCCAGCGTTCATTGCGGAACTGCAGCCGGCCAAGGTGATTGAAGGTTTCCCGGTGAAAATGGAAGTCAAGGTGCTGGGCCATCCACAACCCACTATCAAGTGGTAAGTTCCATTTACATCAATGTACTGAATTAATAACTAGTAAACAAAAAGCGGCCAAGTGCGAGTCGGACTCGCACATGAAGGGTTCCGTGAAATAAATTGCGGTTTACGATTTATGACGTATTAAAAAAAACCACTTACTAGATCTCGTTCAAACCAATTTTCGGTGGAAGTTTGCATGGTAATGTACATCATATATTTTTTTTAGTTTTATCATTCTCTTATTTTAGAAGTTACAGGGGGGGGGACACACATTTTACCACTTTGGAAGTGTCTTTGTGAATTTTTTTCATCAAACCCATACGTGTGGGGTTATGGATAGGTCTTCAAAAATGATATTGAGGTTTCTAATATCATTTTTTTCTAAACTGAACAGTTTGCGCGAGAGACACTTCCAAAGTAGTAAAATGTGTGTGGGGGGGGGACACAGACACAGACACAATTTTTTTGAGTTTCAGTTCTGAGTATGGGGACCCCTAAAACTTAATGTTTTTTTTCGATTTTTGTGTGAAAATCTTAATGCGGTTCACAGAATACATCTACTTACCAAGTTTCAACATGATAGCTCTTATAGTTTCGGAAAAAAGTGGCTGTGACATACGGACGGACAGACAGACAGACAGACAGACAGACGGACAGACATGACGAATCTATAAGGGTTCCGTTTTTTGCCATTTGGCTACGGAATCCTAAAAACTTGATACCTACTGTACAAACATCCATTAGCAAGGCTTCTCAAATATTTCTAGCAGGGAGGTTCTCTCTGAGGCCTGCAGTCCAATTAGAGTTGGTTCGAAGTATTTATACGATAGACATAAAATCCTGTGTATAACGAGTTAGATCACGCACATGGTAAAAAGTGATGCCATACGGTCTTCATGAATTCTATTATTGTAACCAAAGATACCGTCCTCTTTCTCACTTACTTTTTTCGAGTCATCATCATTTTCAACCTGTAATCGCCCACTAATGAGCATACTCCTCTTTTTGATTAAAGTCCTCGTTTAAGTCCTAGTCATACTACAGTGCGTCTGTTTTTAATTTCGTCAGGAGCCACAACGGCAAGGAGATCGTCCCCGACGGAACGCACGTCCGCATCGTGGCTCAGCCGGACGGCACCCACGCGCTGTTGATCGACAAGGCGACCGCGGACGATGGCGGCGACTACGCCGTGCTCGCTGTCAACGACCAGGGCGAGTCGGCTAGCAAGGCTAAACTGAGTGTTGCCAGTAAGTTGCCAGATTTGTACCAAAATGTATCTTTAATGGAGTGAAAACTAGTGGACCAAGTTTTCAGGGAAGAACAAAGTCAGTTGAGTATTTTTAACCACTAAAAACTCGACGGTGGCTGACATGTATGTTAAGTCGCGCGGAGAACCAGGAGATCTCAAACTGGACACACTGTGGGCACTAATGTTCTTGTTCTAGTGTTAGAACAACAATCCTACCAATCAGAGCAGCCCGTGCGAACCTTCCGCGCAACGCCCAGGAGGAGTTGTGAAAAGCACTATCTAATACCTCGGCTGAAAGTGCGATAGGTACTCGTAGATGAACTCGTATCTTCGAGTTGCTCACCTCAGGTTTGGATCTCGATCTCACTCCTCCATATGTTACCTACTTTCTAGCCTCTACAACAATGTACTATTATTATCCAGGCCGGCAAGACGACTCTGCCCCGCAAGAGCGTCCACAGTTCATCCACGGTCTACGCGACGTTACCGCCGAGGAGGGCCAACCCTTCAGCATCAGCGCACCTTTCGTGGGCAACCCTGTTCCTGACGTCACGTGGACCAAGGACGGCGTGCCTTTGAAGCCCAGTGAGAAGCTTCAGCTCACTTGTGATGGGAAACGGGTAAGTACAGTGGTCTGATACATCCAAGACGACTCTGCCCCACAAGAGCGTCCGCAGTTCATCCACGGTCTGCGCGACGTGCAGCCCTTCAGTATCGGCGCGCACTTTGTTGGCAACCCTGTTCCTGACGTGGAATAAGGACGGCGTGCCCTTGAAGCCCAGTGAAAACTTATCAAAGTCAAAATTCAAAGTTACTTATTTTTTAATTTATTACATGCACCTATGACTATGACACACACCTTGTGATGGGAAACGGGTAAGAGCAGATTCTTGTTTTGGTTCGATATAAAAAAAAAAGTTTTTCCGACAAATGTAGAGCTGATTTTGCTTCGATACAAGGACGCAAACGGTGGCGTCCCACAAGACTCCGTGCCATTCCAGGCGTTGCAGGCTTTCAATGGCATGCTCTCTAATGATGACAAAACCGGGGATTCCTATTCGTCGTTCCGTTGTGTTACAGATAACGGGCATGAAACACCCCTTCGTTTCAAGCGTCCATGGTTCCTAGGAATGCCACACACCATAGAATAATTCACAGTTCATAACAAAGCCAGCCATTCTGAATAGTTCTGCCGTGCCGTGTTTCGCATTTTAATCTTTGCTAGGTATTTCTATACGAGTATATCACTGGAATACAAAGATTATTAATATGCTCATCCAAGTCTTTAAATTTTATTAGTTTTCTGGTTTTTACATCGTCTCTCAATGTATATTCGAAATATTTTACCAGATTGGCCTGGAGATCTCTCCTATGGAGCTGCCCGACGCCGGCGTGTACGCTGTGAAGCTCGTCAACCCACTCGGAGAAGACGCCACTCAGGGCAAGATCGACGTCCGCAAGGTCTACCAGCCGCCGACCTTCTCGCAGAAGTTCACTGACTTGCAGCAGGTGAGACGATTAAACATCCCAGTGAACTAGTCTGACAGAAACAATTTATTACTCCTATACCCCGTCGAATTGGACCTTCGCGACCGCTGGCAAGACGAATTGTCGAATAAAAACCCTGTGCACCTTCCTACAATATTTTTTTGTTAATGGAGCTGGAAGGTGGAAAGGTACTTATTGTAAAATAACAACGCAATACAGCCCAGTTCAGACTCTAGTTGAGTTTAATTTTATGGCAAAATATACATCAATATTTACATATATTTGTATTTGAGCATGATTGTTGATTGTGCAAAGAAAAGTACAATAAGCAACTGAACCTTCGACCAATTCGAAGAATAATCGTCTTTTTACATAAACTTAGAAGTTTATAATCTATATACACCATATAATAATTATAAATAAAGATGTAAACAACAATCTATGTGTTACAGCCGCTTAACTTACCGGTGGTGTTCATGGAAAAGGTCAGGGTATTTTTATGCTGGTCTTGAGTCCCCAACCCGCACTAAGCCAGCGTAGGGACTAGAAGCTCTCATAGCAATGACCTTTAGAAATGTCACGTATATGTGCCGTCTGAATTTGTTGTCAATTATCTTACTACGCACGCGTATCTCATCTTTCCGATTGGATCATCTCAACTTCTTTTTGATTGGATCTCTTTCTCTTCGTAGAAGGAAGAAAAAAGAGTACTCTTCGTTTAACTGCACTACCAATCTATTCTATAATATTTCGTCTGAATATTAATACTTTCAATGCTTCTTTTGAGGTACCTAGTTACTTATGTAATGTACACGAACTAAAGCCAAACTGGCGTTATTAAGTAGGTATCTCAAATATAGATTTAACGCTATTATTGTTAATGTTTTCTTACTTTAAAAATGACTGCACTTGGACTCATGAATAAAATGCTCTTGTCAATAAATTAATTCAATGTTAGTTTATCAATCGACATGTATTATTTTCTATTTATTTACTGTTTTTCAAGCAAACTTAATCTTCTAATTTCTGTAGAAATTATAATTTACTCTTTTCTCGACTTTATATAATTATCTATATTTTTTTAACTAAGCACGCAAGTAGTTGTCTGTATGTCATCTATCATAGATGCAATCATATTTGTATAGGTTTACGTACTTGAGTAAAAAAAAATACAACAACTCTTTTTTTTTTTTTTCTTTTCAACGGCCAGAGTCATCGCACATGATGACTTTTTGCAGCTATTGATGCAGTCGGGCTACACTGATCCATCCAACGCTCCTGTACAGTCACCCAAAACATACACGCACGTCACGCCAGAAAATGCGCAAAAGTGAAAAAATTTCATAAATAGAACGTGTTACACCTTTTCTGGCTTCCCGCGTTAGTGTGTGGTGTTACCCGTTCAGAACAATTAAGTAGCATAAAATGCGCAAAACTCGTGCAAAGGCGCGATACGCTAAATATCACTTTGTTGCGCCCTTTCTTCCTATGCGCGTTACTTGCGCTAGCCGAGCAGACAGAATTTAATTTTGGAATCGCTGTGTACTGCTGCAAAAAGTCACCATGTGTGCTTCTAAATCTACAATTCCTTATTCATATTCCTTCAACAGCTGCCAACATTCGACGCCAAATTCCCCGCTCGCGTCATGGGCATTCCCGCGCCAGACATCTCTTGGTACAAGAACGGCGTTCCCATCAAGGAATCAGAGAAGTACCACATGAAGAGAGACGGAGACGCGTGCTGTCTGTATGTGAGGAACTTGGAATTAGAGGATTCGGGCACGTTCAAGTGTGTGGCGAAGAATAGGGAGGGAGAGGCTATGTGTGAGGCGGCGCTTGAAGTTGTGGATAAGATGTGAGTATTTATGCATTTAGTGTCGTCTTCCTAGCTGGTAGTACATAATTATAGACTGATGATCACGATGAACATCTTCAGATGGGAGGTGTTTGCCGTTTAACGCATTCACTGCCACCTCCTTTTCCTGGGCATTCGCCAGGTGCCACACTTTTTAAAATGTACTTTATGTAATGCACTTTACGTAATTACGAACGCGTCTGTGCGTCGATGGCACACGGTGAAAGTCACTGGAACGCACATACGCGTCGGTGGCAGTGAATGCGTTAACGGAGGACATTCAGTAATCTCTGGTGTGACAATTTTGAGCTACTTACTTTCTACTTTCATGGGTGTTGGTTAGACTCTATAGCTGGCTAGAGAGTGCCATATTTGGTTATCGATCCAGCGTTTGAATACAATGCTCTTCCTTGTAAACGTCCACCAAACCAGTAAAATATTACTTGAAATAAAATTTGTCTTTATCTGTTCCACTAACATTTTTGAGATCGTGAGAAAGCGATAAAACACCTTTTAGTTAAAATATTTTTTTTATATTTTATGAATAAAGGGAATACCTAGTCCTTCTCAGCGGAATTCACTTGACTAGTTCCCACATTTTCAGCGGAAAGAGACAGAAGATCGAGCCCCCAGCGTTCCTGAAGAAGATCGGCGACTGCGAGGTGTACCGCGGCATGAGCGCCAAGTTCACCGCCTGCGCCACCGGCTCGCCCGACCCTGACGCCGAGTGGTGAGTCCTGCTCTAGAACACTTGTTGAGTGAGACACAGAAGATCGAGCCCCCAGCGTTCCTGAAGAAGATCGGCGACTGCGAGGTGTACCGCGGCATGAGCGCCAAGTTCACCGCCTGCGCCACCGGCTCGCCCGACCCTGACGCCGAGTGGTGAGTCCTGCTCTAGAACACTTGTTGAGTGAGACACAGAAGATCGAGCCCCCAGCGTTCCTGAAGAAGATCGGCGACTGCGAGGTGTACCGCGGCATGAGCGCCAAGTTCACCGCCTGCGCCACCGGCTCGCCCGACCCTGACGCCGAGTGGTGAGTCCTGCTCTAGAACACTTGTTGAGTGAGACACAGAAGATCGAGCCCCCAGCGTTCCTGAAGAAGATCGGCGACTGCGAGGTGTACCGCGGCATGAGCGCCAAGTTCACCGCCTGCGCCACCGGCTCGCCCGACCCTGACGCCGAGTGGTGAGTCCTGCTCTAGAACACTTGTTGAGTGAGACACAGAAGATCGAGCCCCCAGCGTTCCTGAAGAAGATCGGCGACTGCGAGGTGTACCGCGGCATGAGCGCCAAGTTCACCGCCTGCGCCACCGGCTCGCCCGACCCTGACGCCGAGTGGTGAGTCCTGCTCTAGAACACTTGTTGAGTGAGACACAGAAGATCGAGCCCCCAGCGTTCCTGAAGAAGATCGGTGACTGCGAGGTGTACCGCGGCATGAGCGCCAAGTTCACCGCCTGCGCCACCGGCTCGCCCGACCCTGACGCCGAGTGGTGAGTCCTGCTCTAGAACACTTGTTGAGTGAGACACAGAAGATCGAGCCCCCAGCGTTCCTGAAGAAGATCGGCGACTGCGAGGTGTACCGCGGCATGAGCGCCAAGTTCACCGCCTGCGCCACCGGCTCGCCCGACCCTGACGCCGAGTGGTGAGTCCTGCTCTAGAACACTTGTTGAGTGAGACACAGAAGATCGAGCCCCCAGCGTTCCTGAAGAAGATCGGCGACTGCGAGGTGTACCGCGGCATGAGCGCCAAGTTCACCGCCTGCGCCACCGGCTCGCCCGACCCTGACGCCGAGTGGTGAGTCCTGCTCTAGAACACTTGTTGAGTGAGACACAGAAGATCGAGCCCCCAGCGTTCCTGAAGAAGATCGGCGACTGCGAGGTGTACCGCGGCATGAGCGCCAAGTTCACCGCCTGCGCCACCGGCTCGCCCGACCCTGACGCCGAGTGGTGAGTCCTGCTCTAGAACACTTGTTGAGTGAGACACAGAAGATCGAGCCCCCAGCGTTCCTGAAGAAGATCGGCGACTGCGAGGTGTACCGCGGCATGAGCGCCAAGTTCACCGCCTGCGCCACCGGCTCGCCCGACCCTGACGCCGAGTGGTGAGTCCTGCTCTAGAACACTTGTTGAGTGAGACACAGAAGATCGAGCCCCCAGCGTTCCTGAAGAAGATCGGCGACTGCGAGGTGTACCGCGGCATGAGCGCCAAGTTCACCGCCTGCGCCACCGGCTCGCCCGACCCTGACGCCGAGTGGTGAGTCCTGCTCTAGAACACTTGTTGAGTGAGACACAGAAGATCGAGCCCCCAGCGTTCCTGAAGAAGATCGGCGACTGCGAGGTGTACCGCGGCATGAGCGCCAAGTTCACCGCCTGCGCCACCGGCTCGCCCGACCCTGACGCCGAGTGGTGAGTCCTGCTCTAGAACACTTGTTGAGTGAGACACAGAAGATCGAGCCCCCAGCGTTCCTGAAGAAGATCGGTGACTGCGAGGTGTACCGCGGCATGAGCGCCAAGTTCACCGCCTGCGCCACCGGCTCGCCCGACCCTGACGCCGAGTGGTGAGTCCTGCTCTAGAACACTTGTTGAGTGAGACACAGAAGATCGAGCCCCCAGCGTTCCTGAAGAAGATCGGCGACTGCGAGGTGTACCGCGGCATGAGCGCCAAGTTCACCGCCTGCGCCACCGGCTCGCCCGACCCTGACGCCGAGTGGTGAGTCCTGCTCTAGAACACTTGTTGAGTGAGACACAGAAGATCGAGCCCCCAGCGTTCCTGAAGAAGATCGGCGACTGCGAGGTGTACCGCGGCATGAGCGCCAAGTTCACCGCCTGCGCCACCGGCTCGCCCGACCCTGACGCCGAGTGGTGAGTCCTGCTCTAGAACACTTGTTGAGTGAGACACAGAAGATCGAGCCCCCAGCGTTCCTGAAGAAGATCGGTGACTGCGAGGTGTACCGCGGCATGAGCGCCAAGTTCACCGCCTGCGCCACCGGCTCGCCCGACCCTGACGCCGAGTGGTGAGTCCTGCTCTAGAACACTTGTTGAGTGAGACACAGAAGATCGAGCCCCAGCGTTCCTGAAGAAGATCGGCGACTGCGAGGTGTACCGCGGCATGAGCGCCAAGTTCACCGCCTGCGCCACCGGCTCGCCCGACCCTGACGCCGAGTGGTGAGTCCTGCTCTAGAACACTTGTTGAGTGAGACACAGAAGATCGAGCCCCCAGCGTTCCTGAAGAAGATCGGCGACTGCGAGGTGTACCGCGGCATGAGCGCCAAGTTCACCGCCTGCGCCACCGGCTCGCCCGACCCTGACGCCGAGTGGTGAGTCCTGCTCTAGAACACTTGTTGAGTGAGACACAGAAGATCGAGCCCCCAGCGTTCCTGAAGAAGATCGGCGACTGCGAGGTGTACCGCGGCATGAGCGCCAAGTTCACCGCCTGCGCCACCGGCTCGCCCGACCCTGACGCCGAGTGGTGAGTCCTGCTCTAGAACACTTGTTGAGTGAGACACAGAAGATCGAGCCCCCAGCGTTCCTGAAGAAGATCGGCGACTGCGAGGTGTACCGCGGCATGAGCGCCAAGTTCACCGCCTGCGCCACCGGCTCGCCCGACCCTGACGCCGAGTGGTGAGTCCTGCTCTAGAACACTTGTTGAGTGAGACACAGAAGATCGAGCCCCCAGCGTTCCTGAAGAAGATCGGCGACTGCGAGGTGTACCGCGGCATGAGCGCCAAGTTCACCGCCTGCGCCACCGGCTCGCCCGACCCTGACGCCGAGTGGTGAGTCCTGCTCTAGAACACTTGTTGAGTGAGACACAGAAGATCGAGCCCCCAGCGTTCCTGAAGAAGATCGGCGACTGCGAGGTGTACCGCGGCATGAGCGCCAAGTTCACCGCCTGCGCCACCGGCTCGCCCGACCCTGACGCCGAGTGGTGAGTCCTGCTCTAGAACACTTGTTGAGTGAGACACAGAAGATCGAGCCCCCAGCGTTCCTGAAGAAGATCGGCGACTGCGAGGTGTACCGCGGCATGAGCGCCAAGTTCACCGCCTGCGCCACCGGCTCGCCCGACCCTGACGCCGAGTGGTGAGTCCTGCTCTAGAACACTTGTTGAGTGAGACACAGAAGATCGAGCCCCCAGCGTTCCTGAAGAAGATCGGCGACTGCGAGGTGTACCGCGGCATGAGCGCCAAGTTCACCGCCTGCGCCACCGGCTCGCCCGACCCTGACGCCGAGTGGTGAGTCCTGCTCTAGAACACTTGTTGAGTGAGACACAGAAGATCGAGCCCCCAGCGTTCCTGAAGAAGATCGGCGACTGCGAGGTGTACCGCGGCATGAGCGCCAAGTTCACCGCCTGCGCCACCGGCTCGCCCGACCCTGACGCCGAGTGGTGAGTCCTGCTCTAGAACACTTGTTGAGTGAGACACAGAAGATCGAGCCCCCAGCGTTCCTGAAGAAGATCGGTGACTGCGAGGTGTACCGCGGCATGAGCGCCAAGTTCACCGCCTGCGCCACCGGCTCGCCCGACCCTGACGCCGAGTGGTGAGTCCTGCTCTAGAACACTTGTTGAGTGAGACACAGAAGATCGAGCCCCCAGCGTTCCTGAAGAAGATCGGCGACTGCGAGGTGTACCGCGGCATGAGCGCCAAGTTCACCGCCTGCGCCACCGGCTCGCCCGACCCTGACGCCGAGTGGTGAGTCCTGCTCTAGAACACTTGTTGAGTGAGACACAGAAGATCGAGCCCCCAGCGTTCCTGAAGAAGATCGGCGACTGCGAGGTGTACCGCGGCATGAGCGCCAAGTTCACCGCCTGCGCCACCGGCTCGCCCGACCCTGACGCCGAGTGGTGAGTCCTGCTCTAGAACACTTGTTGAGTGAGACACAGAAGATCGAGCCCCCAGCGTTCCTGAAGAAGATCGGCGACTGCGAGGTGTACCGCGGCATGAGCGCCAAGTTCACCGCCTGCGCCACCGGCTCGCCCGACCCTGACGCCGAGTGGTGAGTCCTGCTCTAATACACTTGTTGAGCGAGAGACAGAACATCAGAGACTAAAGTTAAAATTCTAATTTACTGTACAGTCGCCATTACATACATAGGTACACTATAGGTGTTCAAAAATATCAGCACATGCACCCTAATGCCTTGAAAATAGAGGTGTTCCGATGTTTGTGATGGCGACTGTACCTAGACTTCGTCGCTGGCAAAGGCAGGACTCACGGTTTCGTCGTGAGTTATGAAGTAGCATTCCAATACATATCGACATCATCGTCACACTCTTGGCAGAGTGGTGGTTGTCATATCGGGGGTGGTGGCAAGTTTCACAATCCTTCGCCATTCCGCCCTACCGTAGCTCTTCTCGTTAATTCATGGAGTGGCACGTTGACTGCAGTTTTGAATTAGTCCAATACTTCTGCATGTAAGCTGTTTCATTTCCGTAACTGAGTGAACTCTTAAGTTACTCTGAGTAACTGTAGCTGAGCGATAAGGAACGCGACTTTCAATCTGCAGGTCGTGGGTTCGAAGGTTCGAACCCTGACTCGAACCACTAGATTATCAAAAAAGCTCACGTACCTACGAGATACTTGGCATTTCATATTTAACATTAGCTTTTCGGTGAAGGGAAACATCGAGAGGAAACCGGTGTAATCCCAACCAGGTCTAAAAAAACTAGTGCTTTCGCCAAAAACGGGTCCAAAGCATACCATATAAACTGAGTGAACTTTTGGTTACAGGTTCCGTAATGACGAAAAGCTGTTCCCATGCGAGCGTATCCGCATCGACAAGGAGACCACCGGTCTGCTACGCCTGACTATCAGCGGTATCGACCCCAGCGACGTGGGCACCTACCGCTGCCGTATCTTCAATCCTCATGGAGAAGAGTCCTGCACAGCACAGCTCAGTTATGACAGTAAGTTTTTTTTGTCACGCCGGTGGCCCTGCCTTATGGCAAGCCGTAGCTTATGGACGCTTGCAAGACTACGACTAAGATACATTCCTTTCGTGAAGAACCCCGATTTGTAGTTTATCTGGAAAAATTCAGCAGAAAGCTCATTCCAGAACCAGAGCATCGAGCCTTTAGAAGGTGAAATGGCGCTTCATATTATTCGGGAGCAGTATCAAGCTGGGACATTTATTCCATTTTACCCATTAACTAACGAGATAAACATAACTATTGTACATTCTGCAGCCCTGGAGCCCCGTCAGAGCAAGAAGCCCATCTCGGACCAGTACTCCGACTTCGACAAGATGAAGAAGACCGGCGTGCCCATGCCGCTGGCCGACAAGCCGATCATCTCGCGCATGACCGACCGCCATCTCACGCTGTCGTGGAAGCCGTCCATCCCGCACGGGCCACGGTTCCCTGTCACCTACCAGGTAACAAACCCTAAGTCAATCTTCGAGCTTCGGAAGATTTCAATATCAAGTTCGCTATCTTACGTTCTCCTAGAATAGGCACACTTCCTTGTTATTTGGCCTTTGAATTTGTCACTTTTTAGTACCACCCAGTGTATCGTGCGGACGCAAGTGAAAGTTGTCCCCCCTTTGTCAAGTGAGTGGGCAACTCGACTGTTAGAGGTTCTTAAGCCGCCCGAAGGCTTCTAACTCGGCTTAACGACTACTGTTATAGAAAGCATCCGGGATCAACTTGCCTTCCGAAGCAAAGCGCTCATTAATAGTAACCACTCAAACAGGCGGTCACCCATCCAAGGACTGACCGCTGACATCTTTGCTTTACCTGCGTTGTCGTTTCCGATTCGCAGGCGCCGTTGGGCTATGAACGCTTTAACCTATGAACCAATCAATCAATCAACAGAAGATTGGAAGCAATGATTGGCGCCAAAATTTCAGACAGACGTCGACAGGATACAACTGTTATTTTTTGTCAGCTTCTGGGGTGCGGTGGGTACCATTATTCGACCTTGATTAGTTTAGGAATGGAGTAGTTATCAATGAATACACACTGACGTAATTGTGTGGGAAATTTGCCCCCTCCATTTCCAAACGTATCTGTAAACGCATCGTAGAGCCTCGAAAGAACTTGTAGCCGCGCTTCCCTGTCTCCTACCAGGTAAGACCGTCCCATGCTGGCAAGTCAATCATCTAGCATGCCCGACCGCCGGATCATTACAGTACGCGGCACAAAAGTTTGCGTGTCGGAAGTTAGCCTCGAGTCGCCTCCCGCATACCCGTCCGACCCCTCTGATACCTTTGCGGCGCTACTAGTAGCTAACATCAGTATATCGTTAACTGATTTTAATCGTATTGTACACTAATGAATGTGGCCAAATAATAACGCTGGTGTCTCTCAGGTGGAAATGTGCGAGCAGCCGGACGGCGACTGGTTCACCGCGCGCACCGGCCTCCGCTCCTGCGTGTGCGACATCAGCAACCTGGAGCCCTTCCGCGACTACAAGTTCCGCATCCGCGTCGAGAACAAATACGGCGTCTCCGACCCGTCGCCCTACGCCGTCACCCACCGCGCCAAGCTAGAACCGGACCCGCCCAAGTTCATCCCTTACTTGGAACCAGGGATCGACTTCAGACCGGAGACATCCCCATACTTTCCTAAAGACTTCGACATTGAGAGACCGCCTCATGATGGCTACGCGCAAGCTCCTAGGTTCTTGCGGCAGGAGCACGATTGCCAATACGGTGTGAAGGGGCATAATGTGAATCTGTTTTGGTTCGTGTATGGGTACCCGAAGCCGGCGATGACGTATTACTTCAATGATGAGCCGATTGAGATTGGAGGTCGATTCGATTGGAGCTACACTAGGAATGGACAGGCTACGCTGTTTATTAACAAGTAAGTTTATTGATATTCTTATTCCCTTTAGTTTTGTCAAAAGTTGTTTATTTTCTCTCTCTTTCTCACTCTCAAAGGGCTCATTTGAGTCGCTTTGATTGATTCGCTATATTCTTTATCTATATAATAAATGTTTCAATTTAATATTCAAGTAATTCTTCGTCTTGCAAGTCGCAACCGTAAGTAGTGCCTCAATGATAATAGCCTGCTCATTCAACTGTTTATTAACACTTGCAAATTTTGCACAATTAAATCTGTTGACTACTTGTTCAGGTAGTTAAGGAGAGAACATCGCTTACCCTATTGTCTCCTCTAACTCATTATTTTGTAGAAACAGCGCTACGTTAATCGTGTGGTGAGACGCACAACGGCGTAATTTTAACTAGGTAGGTACTGTCAGCAGCAGAAGTTGCTAAGCGGTCCTAGTGCTCAAAATGATCTACTCATGGACTCTAATGTCAAGGGAATAAGGATATGTGTAGGTCATTTTGAGCGTGTTATTTTGCTTAGCTACTTCTGATGCTGACTGTACCTAGTAATCTCGATTCGAACCTTACGCCTACCCTGTAACCTCCTTCCCCAGGATGCTAGAACGCGACGAGGGCTGGTACGAAGCCGTAGCCACCAACGAGCACGGCCAGACCCGGCAGCGCGTGCGCCTGCAGTGCGCCGAGTACCCCGCCTTCATCCGCAGACCCGAAGAGACCGTCGCGCTACAGCGCCGTACGGCCAGGATCGAAGCCAGGGTTACCGGTGTGCCGTATCCTGATATCAAGTGGTATAAGGACTGGCAGCCGCTTGCAGATAGCTCCAGGATCAAGGTACGTGGTCGTAACTCGTACTATACTTTTATTTCCCATATAGGTATGTAGGTAACAAATACACAATTAAATCCAAATCTAAAATAAAACTGAACTAAATAATAAAAATGTAAAAATGCAGTATTATAAAAAGAACACCCCGTCGAGGAGATCCTCCTGCGGCATTGTCCCCATGACACTGGCTGCGTTACCTCTCTGTATCGCGAGGGCGATTCTTTGAGAGAGGTAAGCGCCAGCCCTGGGGTCGCCTGAGGTGTTGATGAGCTGCCTCGACAAAGCTTCCATGAACGACCTCATGTCAGCCGTACTAGTCAAGAATTCTTTCATTATTCACCCTGAAGAGACAGTCGCGCTACAACGCCTTACTGCCAGGATCGAGCCTCGAAATCCTGATATCAAGCAGTCGCTTGCTGATAAGCAAAGTTTCCCGTTATCCCGGAATTGTCCTGAGTCCTGCCTGACGTGTTATATAGCAATACATGAGATATATATTCCACGTCGGGACAAACTACCAAGTCAAAAAAAATAGAATCAACCTAGGCTCTTAAAGTAACCTGATAAGAAAAATTGCCACTCAAAGCTCACCAGCCTGTCTCCTGAAATAGTACATTTTACAACTAGTGTGAAAAGAATGTCTTTTTACCACTAGTACCGAGGTATCTTGCCACGAGCTGAAAGCGAGTGGCAAGACTCGGTACGAGTGGTAAAAGACATTTCACACGTGTTGTAAACGACGTTTTTTAATACAATTGCGAAAAAATAATAAATTAATATTCGTCATTTATATATTAATGAATTCTTTAAATAAATTTATATTATTGTACCTCGATCTCAACTGTTAGTGGCTGCATCGAAACTTCTGCTTGCGTATGCGCTCCTGGTACCTATAGGTGGACCGTTTAACTCGGTCCTCGCCTGCGCGGCGCGCGGGTGCAGGGGTATGACTATAACGGGCTGCGGGCGACGTGCGGAAGGCAAACCCCGGCGCCCGCACCCCGTTATCGTCATACCCCTGCACCCGCGCGCTGCGCAAGCGAGGAATGAGTTAAGCGGTCTACCTACAGATGCGTACATTTTCAGCTTCAAAAATGACTTTCATACTAACGCGATCAAAAATAAATACTCCTAGTATTCGTAAGCGTTTTTAATTTCATAATTTCCAAGTAAAAAATCTAATATAAAATTACTGCGTTTCGAAAGTATAGTTTGGAACTAAAAAGTAAAAAGCACTAGTGCGAGAAATTGAGCTTCTCGCACGCTACGCAGCCACAAAAAGTACCACTTTTTGAGCAACTGTATTAAAAAAGTATTATATTTAGAACTGTCGTCCATCAGATCAAATTCATCGAACCAGACACCACAATCCTGGTGATCAACGACGCGATCCTGAAGGACGAGGGTCTGTACTCGATATCTGCGCGCAACGTGGCCGGCGCTGTCAGCTCTTCCGCTATGCTCTATGTGGAGGAGCATGAGCATGAATACTCATACAGGTAACATTCATGGTTTAAGGTTATAAGTTTCTGTCAAAAATGACATTTTTGGTACAAGCTTTTATCGCCGACTGTACTTTTCTGTATACCATCATCAACTACACATTGAGACGATTCAAACGAGCCCAAACTCAACGGGGTTACGTCGATTAAGTACTGAATTCCCATGGTCACCTTCTGTATCCATCATCAGATCAGCTCGATCGTACCATAATATTGAATTGTCGTCCAAACTATACTAGTACCCAAAATTTCAGCTCAATCGGATAACGGCATGTGACTGAAAAATGAATTGCAAATTTTGACAGACAACTTACCTACATACTTATATATTTATTTACATACATACGAACAGGTTAAGTTAATATAAAACTTCTAAAAAGGGACCCTTATAAGGATCACTTTGTTGTCTGTCTCTCGAAGCGCTTAGAGCTGTAATAAGTAATAAGTACTTCTACGTTAACACGTACAGTGAAAAGGTTTCTGGGTTAAATCTATTGCATCTTTGGGAGCTCTCACGACTTCATCGACCACCTGGGCAACGCAACATACCCCATATATTTTATCTTGTAACCTAATGTAATTTGTCCAGAATCCGCGAGCACCCGCCCCGCGTGAAGCCATCCACAAAGCCTTTCGGAGACTTCTATGACCTCGGCGACGAACTCGGACGAGGGGTCCAGGGCGTCGTCTACCACGCCGCAGAGAGGCTCACTGGTAAATAATTTTAGGGTGATTTTAGCGTCACGCTGTCAGAGCTACCTTCTTGCCACTTCGGATAAACTCCGCTCTCAGACACCTCCGAGATGCACACCTGATGATTGCGGTTGACACCGCCGGGCTGTGACACCATCGGTTACACGGCGGGTGTTGTCAATGTCTTCGTGTAAAATAATTTAAGCTGTATTTTATTTTGCCAATATTTTGCTACCTCTAAGTATCCTTCGGGGTGTAGCTTTTAAGAGGCCTTCCGCAGTGCACGTAGCCGGACACAATGAGCACTGCATCATGTGTTAGTTTGGATGGTGCCACATGTGCGGTTTCAGGATATCATGATATAAGTTTTCCTAGCTGTTAAACATCGGTTTTATTTTTGAACAAAAGTTGCATGTTTTGCTAAACTGGGAAATGGAAATAGAATATATTTGGGTCATTGTCAGATTTAGGTTCGCGTCTTTTCGGTGGACATTGCCAAAGTTAAGGGCTTTAAAGCCTAATTTTTGGTTGAACTCTGAATCCGCATAAACGGCGTTGCCCCTTCTATAATTCTATGTGATAAAAACATATTATATGTGAGCGTAAAGCCCTTAACTATTGACCACCGGAAAGATGATTTTTGTTTTTGTGACTGACAATGACCCATTTGGACGTGTAATTGTAGAGTATGGGATGAATTGAATATGAAAGCGCTGGCTCGATGTGGAGTTGCCCCTTAAAAACAATAATATGACCAAAGTAAAAGCACACATTGGCCACAGGTCGCAACTACGCCGCCAAGATAATGCACGGGCACTCCGCCCTGAAACCCTTCATGAAGAACGAGCTCGACATCATGAACATGCTCAACGACATCCACCTCATCCGGCTCCACGACGCGTACGAACACGACCACACGCTGGCGCTGGTCACGGAACTGGCTGGTGGCGGCGAGCTGGTCAGAGACAGGTCAGTATAACATGAACGAGACATTGTGCTCAACCGTTTGTACGATGATAAACACGATCACACGACCGTGAGGGTCTTCTTACCATATATATATCAATATCCGATTTTATCAGATTCAGATTCAGACTCAGATAGTTTATTTCTCAATTAGTAATACATAATTTTCATACTTTAGAATAAAAACATGCACACAATATTGAGATCGTCAGTTATAATCCAGGTTCACAAATATACAATCAATAATTAGGAGGTTTAATGAAGTGTTGTCATATGTTTACATGGGTAAGTATAATACAATTCCAAAAAGTATTTAGGTTTAAGAACATTCATCATCATCAGTCAGTAAAATAAATATATTTTCAGTGTATTCGTTACTTAAGTATTCCTTAATATTGTATACCGTTTTACTAAGGAGCAGCATTTTGACTTTGTGACGGAAGGTGTTGGTGTTAGTCTGTGCTTTAATAGCTTTGGGCAGCTTATTATATAATTTTTGAGCCATTATCTTGGGACACTTTCTTGCCATGTTTAGTCTACACTGATTTTGCTGTATATCATCCGGATATCTTGTTGGACGTTTACTGACGTCTCCCACACGGGCAAAATCACCATATCTTGCACGATATTCACTTTTTTTTTTACTAAACGGGACTTAATTGCGTATAATTAGGAAATAGTTGAAGTCTGCTTGCGACCTCAAACAGGAAAATCAATTTAGGTAATTGCGCAATAATTAGTAGTTTATCTGACTGTACATAATGAGGGGCGTTAAACACGAGTGCACGATAATAACATCACACGAGTGTTTTAATGCCTAATTATGTACAGTTACATACACTATTTTATCTACCCACATATTTTAAATCCTCAATGATGTGTTAGGGAACCATTAGAATAACCGCCATTGCACCGCCATGGGCGACTAGATTTCAAATCATGACCGGACCAGGTCCACGACCTGATTTCCAAAATAACATCGATAATCGATGTTATTATGATTTTTTATCCATTATAATATCACTGGCACAGATAAAACGCTGATGTTACGTTACAGGTTGCAATTATGGTAGGTAGTCGTTATATAATGGTTTCCGAACACATTCTAGAGGATTTATGATATGGGTGTAGATAATGGTAGTTTATGTGACTGTACATAACGAAGGGCATTAAACACGAGTGTGGGTTTATGCAACGAGCCGAAGGCGAGTTTCATAATAACATCACACGAGTGTTTTAATGTCTAATTATGTACAGTTACATACACTTCTTTATCTATCCACGTATCATAAGCCTCCATGATGCATTCAGGAGCCGCATATTATAACCGGCATCGCGGCGTTGTTTACTGGCAGCTGTCATAGTTTTTTTTTAATTCAGAGACAAACTAGAGTCGGATTCAACCATCATATCGTTCGATATCTTACTTACGTGCGTCATCTCGACTGATATTAGAATAGAGGTTAAATCAAATTTCTTTGTTTTTCAGAGACGTTCGAAATTAGCAATAATAACATTTTCACAGATAAGAAATTTGATCTAATAAAACAGTATATTTTCATCTCTCCTGCTCTGAAAGTTGATTTTTCATGGGCATATAGCCGGGTGGAAAATAGCCTTTTCTCCCCTAGGGTGGAAAGTATTTTTTTTTATTGTTACGGTCAGCCACGGAGTCGAAGATAATAGAGTTACGTCAAATCATTAAAATAAAAACTTTCACAAATCGACACTCAGCTATAGGTACCTGCATTAACGAGTTGTTTATTACGATTATAGGTTGATATTAAATTATTTTTCCTCACAGTCGAAATGAAAAGTAAAGTGTTTAACTCGGGTGAAATTACCCATTTAACCCTCGAACAATTGGCGCTCTCACTTCGTTCGAGCGCCAGAAATATCTCAGGTTAAATGGGTCACTTTCAACCCTTGGTTAACAATCTACTATTTATGGTGGTCATAATGTGCGGTTCTTGAACGCATCATGGAGGGTTTATGATATTTGGATAGTAAAATTCCATTTGGTAAAAATAATACATCAATATCTAGATATGAACGTCCTAGACGTGATGAATGATTATGGATAATAATGTGTCATATTTACAGACTGCTCCGCGGTACTGGATACATGGAGAGTGACATCGCCGGCTACATGCGCCAGCTGCTCCGTGGACTCAAGTACATGCACGACAACAGCATCGCTCATCTGGGTCTTACGGTAACCTTCGTATCCCTTTCACAATACTGATTACTAGTGAATGATACTGTTGCACCAGACTCAGAAATCAGCCAGTGAACGTGCAGCAATAAATCTTGTGTTAAGCAAAGTTTGCGTGTCTGAAGTTACTCTCGAGTCGCCTCCCGCATACCCGTCCGACCCCTCTGACACCTTTGCGGCGCTACTAGTAGTTAACATCAGAATATTTAACTGATTTTAATCATAATTGTAACGCCTGATGCTTACGACATAAATTTCAAATTTAAGGGATTTTTTTTAAATGGCGGGCCTGCCTTTCAATTCAAATTCAAATACTTTATTTCAGTTTTTTTTTATATCCATATCGTGTTAGTTACATTAGGAACGTATATCTTCTATGATAGTTAGGTACGCATGAATAAAATTAAAATTAAATTTGACCTTCTGCCTTTGCCTTTTGTCTTTGCCTGAATCTCGACGAATCCTGCTTGGAGCGATATTTTTTTTCACTGTCATTTGTAACTTGCAGTCAACTTAGCACCCTTATCGACTACAAAATTAAATATCTTCACTAAGTAAATATCTGAACATCAAGATTATTTTTAATTAAATTAGATTTTGCGTGTCTCTTCTGTGGACATTTCTAAAGTTAAGGGCTATAAAGGCAAATGTTTGCTTGGGCTTTTAATCCGCATGAACGTCGTCTCGTCTCCTATATGATTTCATGATACATAGGTATTAAAACATTTTTATATGCACGGAAGCCCTTAACTATTAACCACGGGAAAGACGACTTTTGTTTTACTCAATCTGTTAGCCCCAAAAACAGAATCGAAAAGCGGTAGACCACTTTCTAGGCTGACAGTACATATGTACAGTCGCCATCACATACATCGGAGCAAACAAGCAGCTCACAAACATCGGAACACACCTCTATTTTCAAGGCATTAGGGTGCATGTGCCGATATTTTTGAACACCTAAAGTGTACCGATGTATGTGATGGCGACAGTACCTACTATCTTTAGCATTTATTCCTTGCATTCTTTTTGCACTGATAACGTGATGTATCCAATTGTTTTATTTATATTCCAGATCGGAGAGCTGTTACTCTCCCACGCTGGTTCCGATCAGCTGAAGATCTGCGACTTTGGTCTTTCACGCCGCATCATGTTCAACAAGCTGGCGTCACTTGACTACGGCTTCCCCGAGTACGTCGCGCCTGAGGTAAGATTATATTTTTACAAGCTTTATATTAACTTGCACTGTTCGTATGTATGTAAATATGTAAGTAAGTATGTAAGTTGTCCGTCAATATTTGTAATCCATTTTTCAGTCACTTCCCGTTATCCAATTGAGCTGGAATTTTGCATGCATATGTATATCGCATGACAATGCAATATTATGATGACTTTGAGCTGATCTGATGCTGGAGCAGGAAGTTGGCCATAGGAACTCCGCAATAAAACGACACAACCCCATCGAGTTTGGGCTCGTTAGAATCATCTCAATGAATAGTTGATGATGGTATGCAGAAAAGTACAGTCGGCAATAAAAAATTGTACCAAAAATGAAATATTTGACAGAAACTTATTACTTATCAACTGTAAAGCAACCCAAGTTCTATTAGAAAGCACACCATCTCCATGAATTTAAAAGAAGGAAAACGTATCACAATAGTTTCCACAGATATTTTCTGAATAACAGCGTGGTGGCCTCACCAAAAAAAAGAAAGATATTTAGACACCTAAATACGCTAGAAGTTTACTTCATAGGTTCTAGCGCATTTAGTGTCTAAGTATAGGTAGGTTATAGGTTGTACGCGGGCTGGGTTTCCGCAACTCGACGTCATAAATGCGCCTATTTTGCGTAGGGGTTTTGGCACTACTGTTATTCGTGCCAACCCAGTTCCACCAGGAAGCCTAGCAGACCCTTTACGTTGCCGACGGCCTCCGGTAGTGACCCCGGTGTTGCTCGGTACTTTGCCCTGTAGTCCGCCACTCCAGGACATGTCAGGATGACGTGGGCGGCTGTCTCGTCCTCTTCCATGCAGGCTCTGCAGAGAGGACTGTCTGTAACACCTAAAGTAAAAAGGTGTTTGTTTAGTAGTGCATGACCAGTTATAGCTCCTGTCAGAAGACGGAGTGCCGGCCTCTTTAGCTGCTTTAGCTTCCTTGACAATCCGGGGTTGATTGTCGGGAGGGCCTCCCTGGTTTGCCTGCAGGTTCCTAGGGTGTTCCAATGTTTTTGGTGTTCTACCTTGGTGTTTAGTCGCAGTGTGCTCCGCAGCCATGCAGAGGGTAGAGGAATTGTGGGTTCCGGTCCTACAGCTCTTGACTCTGAACCCTCTCTAGCCAGTGCATCCGCTGCATCGTTACCGCGTGAATTACTGTGCCCTTTGATCCATTGCAGGGTTATGTCGCTGTTATTACATACCTCTGATAGGATTTTGTGGCACTCGTGTATCAGCCCAGAAGTTGTTGCGTGACCTTGCAGGGCTTGCAGTACGGATCGACTATCGGAAAGTATGCGGATGGGATATCCCCTTACCTCCCTGGAGGCGATTGCGTGAGCAGCCATTATTATGCCCATACACTCTGCCTGGAAGACGGTGTTGTGGGTCCCTAATGGTGTCGAAATGCGTATGTTTAGGTCCTCCGAGAATACTCCTGATCCGGTGCCTGACCTTGTCTTGGACCCGTCCGTGAAGATTCTTAGCTCTCTGGGGTTAAGTCCTTCCTGGGGGGTTTCGTATAGTTCAACTTTGTACTTTTTGTCAAAGACGAACTGTCTGGGAATGATATCTGAAGTTGCCTCTATAAGGGGCTCCCTACCTACAGCCTCGTAGAGTATTTCGGTGTGTGGAACCCTGGGCGGTCTCCAGAGATGTTGTCTTTTGAGCCTTATGGCTGCTGCCAGAGCCTCTTGCCTGATGTGTGTCTAAGTATAATAATAATAATAAATATTTGCGGACAATCTTACACAAATCAACCTAGTCCCAAACTAAGCAAAGCTTGTACTATGGGTACTAGACGACGATATAGATACTTATATAGAGAAATAAATACTTAAATACATAGAAAACATCCATGACTCAGGAACAAATATTCATGCTCATCACACAAATAAATGCCCTTACCGGGATTCGAACCCAGGACCTCTTGCTTCGTAGGCAGGGTCACTACCAACTAGGCTAAAGCGGTCGTCTTTCAATACTTACAACAGGAAATTATTAGGAGAACAATCCCATTTTATCTCATCATCATCATCATCATATCAGCCGAAATACCTCCACTGCTGGACATAGAGAGATGTTAAAGGTCGCGGGAGTCCGCTGGATGCGGGTGGCGCAGGACCGGTCATTTTGGCACTCTTTGGGGGAGGCCTATGTCCAGTATTTTATCTCAACCATGACAAATTAGAGTTGTTTAGTAACTTCGCTTGGCAAATTCGGTGTTCATCAGTCTACCTGGTCTTCTGTTGAAGACCAGGTAGGTTCCTAAGAAGGACTGAAGTATTTAGGCCTTCGTCTTTAACCATTAGTCATCGTCATCGTATCAGTCGACAGACGTCCACTGCTGGACATAGGCCTCCCCCACAGAATGCCAAAGTGACTGGTCCTGCGCCACCCGCATCCAGCGGACTCCCTTGACCTTTACCGGGTCAACAGTTTACCTTGTTGGGGATCTACCCACGCTTCCGGTACGTGGTTCTACGTGCAATATGCCCCACATTACCATTAGTGGTTCGAAGTTATCGACATCTTTGCGACCATTATGACCGAAACATCTTCCTGTGTGCCAGTCAAATACCAATAACCACCTTACCCTTTCAGATCGCCAGCGGAGAAGGCGTCTCCTTCAACGCCGACATGTGGAGCGTCGGCATTATCACCTACATTCTCCTCAGCGGCCATTCCCCCTTCCGAGGTGCCAACGACAGAGAGACCCTCATCAGAATCCGAGACGGGAAATGGTCCTGGCATGATGAGGAATGGTGGTCAAGACTCAGTCTGGAATGCAGAGACTTCATATCAAAGCTGCTGGTGTACAAATGGGAGGATAGGATGGATGTAAACGTCGCGTTGAACCATCCGTGGTTAACGGGAGCTGATCGAGTCAGGGACGAGTACATTATTAGCACGGATCGGCTGAGGAACTATTATAACTTGTACAGGTAAGTTATTTAACTAAATATCGTATACTCACCAGATAATCGCGCCTAAATTGCTTTGAAAAATTCAAAGCTGCCTATACCTATTCCACTTAGCAACTATGGGTGTATGAAGTTGGCTACTCTGGTTGCCAGGAGCAAACCGTTCATTCGGCATTCCGAAAACAGCCGGGATATAATCTTGCACGGGTGTATAAAATAAAGTAGGTACCTGACTACTCTTACTAAGGGTTCTAATTAGGATGAGATGGACGAGGTCTTGTGCTAGTGTTGAGGAGACCCAACGTATTAATTTGGATTTGTAGCCAAATTTTGAGGATTTTTTTGGTGTCATTGACTACCTATAAGTATGATGTAATGTTGAAACATATTTCCATAGGGACTGGACGAGCAACGCGCAGTGCCGCAACTGGTTCCGGCGCCGGCCGCTGAGCGGCGCCTTCGAGCATCCCTCCAAGATGGTCTACCCGCCCGGGGAAGTCTACACGCCTGAAGGTAAATACACAAACATCAAAAAGATTACACTTTTTAACCATAAAAATCGTCACGTCACTCGGTCTAGATAAATATATCTGCAAACGAACTGACCGTTTTTGAACGCTTAAAAAAACAATTTTACTAGTCAAGTGTTGACTGATAATCTGAGCCAAAAGAGTGAAAATGTACTGCAGCATATTTCTCAACAGTCAAGGCAGTTAACGCTGGTTAATCAGCGTCGACTCATCAACTGTGGCCTGACATTGTTCTGAGTGGACTCCTTTTTCGCATTTCACAAAGTGTAAAAGTAATCTTGTTGTATTGTTCAGATTTTTGCGAAATAAATTTATTTTCTTTCTTTCTTTTGACTAAGGCTCAAATTGTTCGGCAGGTACTCCAGACCGCTCGTCGCGCGACCGCGGCGGCAGCCCGTGGGACCTCAAGTTCAAGCAGTGGGAGCATCCTGACTGGGAGGTCACCGCTACTTCTGAGAGCCAGTGAGTACCCCTTCTACCCTTTTTAGGGTTCCGTACCCAAAAGGTAAAACGGGACCCTATATTACTTAGACTCCGCTGTCCGTCCGTCTGTCACCAGGCCACATGAACCGTGATAGTTAGACAGTTGACATTTTCACAGATGGTGTATTTCTGTTGCCGCTATAACACTAATACTAAAAAACAGAATAAAATAAATATTTAAGGGGGCTCCCATACAACAAACGTGATTTTTTTGCCGTTTATATAGATAATGGTACGGAACCCTTCGAGCGCGAGTTTGACTCGCACTTGGCCGGTTTTTTTATAGGCGTATCTCGACTGGAAAGCATCACTGTCCGCCGCGCGGTTTCGGCCCGACTGGACAGTTGCAGGCTACAACCAACTTCCAACAGGATCCTCTTTGATTGCCGTGCTCGCCCGTGTGGATGCACCTTATCCAACTATTTATCCCTTATTTGATAATCAGTTTAGGGCCTTTTTCTTTTTTAAACTACGACGGTGGCAAACAAGCTTACGGCCTGCCTGATGTTAAGCTGGTACCGTCGCCTATGGACTCCAGAAGAATTACAAGCGCGTTGCCGACCCTTTATTCACTTGAGGATTCGCTGTGTTGGCAGATAGAGACATGCAGGTCCCTCACTCCCAACACAGCGCACCCTAGGGAGCTCTGGCGACCTTACTCACCACCAGGAACAAAACACCACATACTTCATAGTATGCAATAATATAGCAACACTACAAAGCAGTGGTGCTATTATGGCTGCGGTCTTCTGTAAGGTGGAGGTACTTCCCCAGTTGGGCTGCTCCACATACGAGCGAGATGACATTCCGCTGTGCCCTACCTCTCTTAAAACTTACTTAGGCCTGGCGTCCTTAAGGACAATTGGCTGGTCACTCCTTTAGGGACAACGTAGTAAGCTAGGATAATGATTATTGTTGGTCTAGCTACTCGGTGAGAAATAAGAGCGGACTGTGCAATAAGATTAATGTATTATAAATCGATCGTTACAACGGTGGAATTGTGTGATGCGCGAACGCGTACAAAATATATCGCGAGCGAAGCGGACGCGAGTCGCGATCCGTCGTATATCGTATTCGTCGCGGGTGCGGGCGGGGCGCGGGAGCGGCGCACCGACAGCAATCAGATCAGCGCTGAAAGCGCTTAGGGTTTTGTGCTCACTGCGCCACCAATAGGGAACTTGCAACTTTTTATTTTATTACGAAAATCAAAAGTATAATCCAGCATTAAAACAACTGTTTAATTAAAACTTTCTTAATATTTATTTTTCTGATGCTATATGCATTTGAAATCTGCACGCGCCGGCACCCCCCGAAACTGGGCTTATGCTATGACGTCACAGCATAGGTATATTCTCGGCGCGTTTACTATGAAGTAAGTCATTAATTTGCATATATCTCCACAAAATTTGCGTTTAAGTCTATACCTACTTGTCGTACAAAATATCATTTCTAATTTAATATTCTGTGTAACTGTTGTTATTTTATCGAAAAAATAAAAAAAAAGGTTTCGTCATCTTAACGTGAGATAAGACTAATACAATCGTTTTATTTTTCTTATTTTTTTTTTAATGATATCTCTACGTACAACTCGTTGGAAATATCTGCGAACCTCGCTTCGCCAAATCCCAAGCTGTCAGATTTTTCTGGTGGTCACCTTGCAGGCCTGTATAAGACCCCATCAAAATCTCACCCCCACCAAGTCTCCATGTCAAATCAGTCGTATTGCAGCTTGATAGTATGGTCAAGCCAGGTTCGCACATATTTCCGACGAGTCGTTGTAGGTATATCCGCATCGATTGAGTGCAATTTATTCGAAATTGAAGTCCCATGCAAATTCCCCATTATGATAAGCACTTGTTTGATAACCGCCAGCTACCAAAATGGTCCGGACACGTACCTGCTGCAGCTCCGCGACGTGAGCTTCCCGGTGCGGCTCCGCGAGTACATGAAGGTGGCCTGCAACCGCTCCGTCGCCTACAACCTCAGCGTCAACGACGCGTACGACCCCAGGGTGAGACATACGTCATTCATTATTTATCTAATTTCATCATATCAGCCGAAAGACGTCCACTGCTGGACATAGGACTCACCCAGAGAGTGACACAATGAGCGGTCCTCGCATCCAGCGGAGTCCCGCGACCTTTACCAGGTCATCAGTCCACCTTGTGGGGGGCCTACCCATGCTACGCCTTCCGGTACGTGGTCACCACTTGAGAACCTTTCCGGCGGCCATCGGTTCTACGTACAATGTGCCCCGGCCACTGCCACTGAAGTTTGGCGATTCGGAGGGCTATCGGTTACCTTGGTTCTGCTGCGGATTGAGCATTATGAAATTAATAAATATCAATATCAACATAGCTGTTTGTGTTTTCGGAAATTTAAGGAGCACCTGCCTAGCTAAAAAAATACAACTAGCAGTCATCTCGGAAGTGTGACGTTTTAGTGTTCCGTACCAAATTTGGTCCAAGGGAACACTTATGCGATGTCTCGGTGTCTCTTTTAAAATTGGTCCAACGGAACATACACGAATACGGTCTGTCACAGGCACAAGGCTGGTCCCGACGCCAAGGAAAAATGACCATATAGGTACCAGGTTTTTATGGAAAAACCTATACATATTTTATAGAATATCTCTCGACAAACCAGCCAGATTAATTATTCAACTTATCTATCACAAAGAAATGGCTCTACGAGTTCGAATGTGTAATAATTATACAGATTTTTTGCTATTTCCGTAACTGTATAACTACTTCGGTAAAGCTACTACAAAGTTTCTCTCTCATCACACGATGTTTTATCTTCAGACGCCCATCATCCGCGAGCGCCGCCGCTTCACCGACATCATGGACGAGGAGATCGACGACGAGCAACGCGACCGCATCAACAACTACGGCACCGAGTCCTACACCATCCGCAGACTTAGACACGAGCTGGGAACTAGGCTGGACAGCTATGCTGAGGCACAAGCCTTCATGGAGTCTAAGAAGGACGGCCAGCTGCCGTTCTTCAGGGAGAAGCCACAGGTCCTGCCCATCAGGTAAGGAAACACAACTGCAGGACCGAAACCTATCACATCCGCAGACGTAGACACGAGCTGGGAACTAGGCTGGACAGCTATGCTGAGGCACAAGCCTTCATGGAGTCTAAGAAGGACGGCCAGCTGCCGTTCTTCAGGGAGAAGCCACAGGTCCTGCCCATCAGGTAAGGAAACACAACTGCAGGACCGAAACCTATCACATCCGCAGACGTAGACACGAGCTGGGAACTAGGCTGGACAGCTATGCTGAGGCACAAGCCTTCATGGAGTCTAAGAAGGACGGCCAGCTGCCGTTCTTCAGGGAGAAGCCACAGGTCCTGCCCATCAGGTAAGGAAACACAACTGCAGGACCGAAACCTATCACATCCGCAGACGTAGACACGAGCTGGGAACTAGGCTGGACAGCTATGCTGAGGCACAAGCCTTCATGGAGTCTAAGAAGGACGGCCAGCTGCCGTTCTTCAGGGAGAAGCCACAGGTCCTGCCCATCAGGTAAGGAAACACAACTACAGGACCGAAATCTATCCCATCCGCAGACTTAGACACGAGCTGGGAACTAGGCTGGACAGCTATGATACAGATACAGATACAGATTTATTTATTCATAAAATAAAAAATATTTTACATGTCAGGAGAGTACCTACATCAAATTTAAATTCTTAGTGTTATCTCCACTTATAATAAATCTCTAAATTAAAAAAAGAATCAGCCAGTTTGAAACTAAGCTTTGCGCGGTTCGAATGTTCTCAGCATCCCATGAACGGAAAAATATGAAACATTTTATATAGGTACATTATTATTCTAGCTGCAACTTAGGATAGTTTTTATCCGACTGCGACAGTTAATTAATTTTCCGAAATATACGACTTCATTTAATTTTTCATTTATTTTTATTGAAATCAAACGCTGCTCCAACTGTCAGCTATAAGAACCGTCAAATTTTCGTCAAAATGGCGGAATTGCTTTGCCTTTCACTTATTAATAATTTAAATCCCGTCTACGATAGACCTTTACGAGACAAATGCTAAAATATAAACCATAAAAAAATATTCGATTCTGATATGAGAACTTATATGCGCAAATGTCGTTTTATGTCGTAATTTCAATAAATGAAATCAACAAATTTGAACAATATAATTAACACGAATTTGTTTTTTTTGAATGACAATGGCACGCGCTCGGCGCATTCAGCCAAAGTACCTGCGGCGCTACCACGAAAACCGATACTCAATGTTCATATATTTGCATCCCTGTCACTCGAGTATGGTTAGTGCGATAGAGATAGAGATACCCGAATATTTTCGAATTCCGATGTTCGTGGTTATAGCTCAGGAATCGAAAATATGGTAAATAATCATAATGTATTTTCTCGAAAAAGAATTTAAAATAAATATAGTCAAATGGAGAAAAAAACAAAGCAAGAGGTTATATAGGTAATGATTAAGTTATAAGAGTCCAAAGTTTTAAGAGGGGGTATGTTCTGTCCCTTTTCCGCAAAACGCACCTTCATATGAAACGATTGTTTTTTACTATGACGCTCGAGTATATTGACGTCACAGTCCCTCATCGTTTTCTCACTCTAACAAGCGACATTAAAACGGATGTAGCTTCATAATTTTTTGAGATATTTGAATGGGAGTTTCATTATCTTTTATCTATTTATACATAATAAATGCCTATGTCCTGACTGACTTATTCACTCAATCACTCACTCACTCACTCATCAACGCACAGCCGAAACTACTAATCTTAGAGAGTTGATTTTTGCACAGTATGTTGCTTTTATAACGTGGGCTAGGGATAAAAAGGGATTTTTGAAAATTCTACCCCTAAGGGGGTAAAATGGGGGTGCAAAGTTTGTAAGGGAGAACCTTTTTTTTTTAAATAGAGACTTAAAACTTTGTAGAAAGATCAGTCATTAGAATACAAATAAAGAACTTTCAGGGTTTTAGAAAATTCTACCCCTAAAGGGGTAAAATAGAGTGCAAAGTTTGTATGGGAAAAACTACTTTTTTTTAAATAGAGACTTAAAACTTTGTAGAGAAATTATTCATTAGAATACAAATAAAGTACCTAGATTCAGTGTTTTAAAAAAATCTACCCCTAAGGGGGTAAAATAGGGGTGCAAATTTTGTATGGGGGAAACAATATTTTTTTTAAATAGAGACTTAAAACTTTGTAGAAAGATTAGTCATCAGAATACAAATTAAGTACTTTCAGCGTTTTAGAAAATTCTACCCCTAAAAATAGGGGTGCAAAGTTTGTATGTGGGAAACTATTTTTTTTAGCTAGAGTCCTAAAACTTTGTAGAAAGATTATTTAAATACAAAGAAAGTACTTTCAGCGTTTTGGAAAATTTCACCCCTAAGGGGGTAAAATAGGGTGCAAAGTTTGTATGGGAAAAACATATTTTTTTTAATAGAGACTTAAAATTTTGACGAAAAATTACTTATTAGAACATGAAAAATAGTACATTCGGCGTTTTACAAAAATCATTCCCTAAGGGGGTTAAAAAAGGGTGCAAGGTTTGTATGGGGAACACTTTTTCTGAGCTAGACACTTAAAACTATGTAGAAAGATTACTTATAAAAATACAAAAAAAAAGACTTTCAGCGTTTTGAAAAAAATTATCCCTAAGGGGGATAAAAAGGGGTGCAAAGTTTTTATCAGGGAAAGTTTATGTTTTTGAGTTAGAGACTTGAAACTTTGTAGAAAGATTACTTATTAAAATACAAAAAAAAAACACAAATCGTTTTAGAAAATTCCACCCCTAATAGGGTTAAAAAGGAGAGCAAGCTTTGCATGGGCAACACTTTTTTTTGAGTTAGACTTAAAACTTTGCAAAAAGATTACTTATTAGAATACTAAAAAAGAACTTTCAGCGTTTTAGAAAACTCCATCCCTAAGGGGATCCTTAAGATCCTTAAGAAGGGTAGCCAGTGTTGTGTGGGAAAAACTTTTTTTTTTACTAGACTTAAAACTATTCAAAATGTTACTTATTAAAATTAATAATAAAGTACTTTCAGAGTTTTAGAAAATTCCACCCCTAAGGGGGTTAAGAAAGCTTTGTATGGGCAACACTTTTTTTGAGCTAGAGACTTAAAAGTTTACGAAAAAAGTTCTTTCAGCGATTAGAAAAATTCAACCTCTAAGGGGGTTTAAAAGGGGGTTCAAATTTTAAATGGCGAGCAATAAAATTTTAAAGTGTGAGTAAGAGATTTTTAACTTCGGTCTTATTCTGTACGTTAAAAAACTACAAAACTGATTTCAGAGTTTTTCCAAATTCATCCCCTAAGAGTGTTAAAATTGGTTCAAAGTTTGAGTATTTCAAGGCATTTTTCAATTTTTAAATTTGGTTTTAGACTGTTTGTTCACAAACTAGAAAATGAACATCAACTTTTTTTTTTAATTATCCCCTAAAAGAGGGTTCAAATTTTGTATTGAGAGAAATCATTTTCTAAGACGATAAAAAGTTCTACGCGGACGAAGTCGCGGGCAACAGCTAGTAATTAATAATATAATAACAATTGCATGCATGGCATGAGGGAATTTCTTATGTAGGTAGTACATTTGTAATTATGTCCTTAAGATTAGGTACTTATTTGATTTCTACGTTAAACATAGGTAACAGAATAATTATTAGTAATAAAATTTAATTGCAAAATTCGGATCACCACACACCTCAACAAATTCGTCAACACTTTAGCATGCTAGCTATATGCTGAGGCACAAGCCTTCATGAAGTCTAAGAAGGATGGCCAGCTGCCGTTCTTCAGGGAGAAGCCACAGGTCCTGCCCATCAGGTAAGGAAACACAACTACAGGACCGAAACCTATCCCATCCACAGAATTAGACACGAGCTGGGAACTAGGCTGGACAGCTATGCTGAGGCACAAGCCTTCATTGAGTCTAAGAAGGACGGCCAGCTGCCGTTCTTCAGGGAGAAGCCACAGATCCTGCCCATCAGGTAAGGAAACACAACTACAGGACCGAAACATATCCCATCCGCAGACTTAGACACGAGCTGGGAACTAGGCTGGACAGCTATGCTGAGGCACAAGCCTTCATGGAGTCTAAGAAGGACGGCCAGCTGCCGTTCTTCAGGGAGAAGCCACAGATCCTGTCCATCGGGTAAGAGACTACATTAAAGAAAGACCAACAAGG
Source organism: Epinotia brunnichana (assembly GCA_963854355.1). Lineage (NCBI taxonomy): Eukaryota > Metazoa > Arthropoda > Insecta > Lepidoptera > Tortricidae > Epinotia > Epinotia brunnichana. The sequence goes on from OY977938.1 coordinate 2,237,248, forward strand.
CCGGAAAGCTACGCTAAGGCCTTCCTGGAGTCTAAGAAGGACGGCCAGCTGCCCTTTTTTAGGGAGAAGCCACATCAGGTAAAATACTACATTAGGGAGATACCAACTAAGCTAGACAGCTATACTGAGGCACAAGCCATCATGGAGTCAAAGAAGGACGGCCAGCTGTCACTCTTTGGAGAGAAGCCACAGGGCCTGCCAATCAGGTAAGACCCATCGTCAGATATAACCTCTATAGGAAAGGGAATAACACAAAGACGGACTACACGGAGTGACATCAGATCCTCCTACACGTCATAAGTAGATTGAAAAAAGTGACATTTAAATATATAAACGAAATAAATTACAATCAGTTCATAGAGTTTTTTTGTTATTAGGGAGGGAGAAACTGCGCAGTTGTCGTGCTACGCCGTTGGCGACCCGCAGCCCTCCGTGCAGTGGTTCAAGAATGATATGGTCATCGCTGAAGGCTCACGCATCAAGATCGAACAGGACGACGAAGGACGATCCACCATCAGGTTCGAACCAGCCATGCATCACGACATCGGCTTCTACAAGGTCGTGGCCAGGAACAAGGTTGGACAGACAGTGGCTAGAACCAGGATCGTTGAAGCTACCACACCGGACGCACCTGACAGCCCTACGGCCGCTGATGTCTCCGACACTGAAGTCCTACTCCGATGGAAACAGCCCAAATACGACGGAAACTCACCCGTCATCTGCTACAACCTACAATACAAGGAAGGTGACAAAGTTGAATGGCTCGACGTAGCCTCCAACATCGACCACGAATTCTTCGTCCTTAGAGACCTGAAACCGAGTACCAGCTACCAGTTCCGCTTAGCGTCTAGAAACAGGATCGGCTGGAGCGATAAGGGAATACCGACAAACTTGGTCAAGACTAAGGAGTCAGGTGCTTCCAAAATCGAAGTCACCAAAGCGATGAGGCATCTACAGCAGATGACAGAATCCGGTCAAGATGTCGTGCTGGATGAGGAAAGACCCAAGCTCAATTACAATACAGAGGAAAGCCCTGTCGACTGGGAATCTTCTGACACCTTCACCGAACGCTACAGCTTCATATCCGAGCTCTGGCGCGGAAAGTTCTCGATCGTAGTCAAAGGCGTCGACAAACGCACCGACAACGTCGTAGTTTCCAAAATTTTAGAAAACAAACCAGAAACCGAGGTCCAAATTAAGAGGGAATTCGAATGCTTAAGACGGCTAAGGCACGAGAGGATATCGAATCTGATAGCCGCGTACGAAGCGCCTGGGTCGCCTGTAGCGGCCTTTATTATGGAGAAACTTCAAGGCGCTGATATCCTCACCTATTTATCGAGCAGACACGACTACTCTGAACAGATGGTAGCCACAATAGTGACACAGATATTGGACGGTCTTCAGTATCTCCACTGGAGAGGATACTGCCACCTGGACTTGCAGCCTGATAACGTGGTGATGGCGTCAGTCAGGTCAATCCAAGTGAAGCTGATCGACTTCGGCTCAGCGCACAAGGTCACGAAGCTTGGCACGAGCGTGCCGCAGGTCGGAGATTTAGAATACAAAGGTGAGGTGCTTGAATTTTACTTGAGGTATGTTGACGTTGAAATTTGTTACGGCCATAGCCGTATGCCATTGCCTAGGTAGTTGATGTTTGAATACTTATATGAAAAAAAATCTGAGGCCATAAATTTAGGTAGGTATTACAAACTTTTATCTCTTCTTATTGTTCCGTACCAAAATTGGTCCAACGGAACTCTTATGCGATCACTCGATATCTGTCCGTCTGTCACAGGGAGTTTCCTCAAAGACCGCTTGATATAGAAAGTGATTTTGTGGAAATTGGAAACTACGACTATCTGACTGAGCCAAGTTGCCAACCTAAGTGGTAACTAGACCTTATTATGTATGACAAATAGAAGTCAAATGAGACAATCCCGGCGGGTCTGATGATAGGAACTCTATTATAATCACACTGCAATCCATCGAGTTTTGGTTTATTAGAGGCAGCAATTCATGACTTAGGTACCCCCGGTTTTATGTCGATAAGTAATGTTTAAAACAATCTATATTTATTCACAGGTAAATGGGAAACAATTTATTTCGGACAAAAATAATAAATACAAACAATAAAACAATAACTTAACCTACAAAGACGAAAAAATTTAAATTCAAACTTAAGGATAGAAAATTTGGCCCAAATCGCCGTCCGAGGGTAGTGTGCCCAGAAGGCTGGCTGCATTGCCACGCTGGATGGCAATGCTCACTCTTTGAGCAAAATATAAGCCAAATTATTATCGCATATTACCTACTTAAAAACCGGGCATTAGAAGTTTGTGTCAAAAAAACATCATTGCCTCATTTATTTGTTCCTTCCAGCGCCCGAGGTCGTCTCAGACGAGCCGGCGTACCCACAGACAGACATCTGGTCCCTCGGAGTATTGACGTACATCATGTTGTCCGGCGTGTCCCCGTTCCGAGGAGCTGACGACTCGGAGACCAAGCAGAACATCGCCTTTGTGCGGTACCGGTTCGAGCACCTTTACAAGGAGATCACGCAGGTAAAGAACCCAGAACTACAGATCCAGTGAAAAACCGGCCACGTTAAATTCATTCTTATGTACATGTCATAAAAACTGACAGGGAAAAACTTTTCTCACCTCATTTCTTCTTGCGGAAGAAAATATTATAGCGCAGCATTTTCTGTATTCACCCTAAAGGTGATGATGTTTAATACAGAAAAGAATTAGAATAAAATCCTGTGGTTAGTTTTTTTCTAGGGACTAGGTAGATTGTCTGACGGATTAGCCTCGGTATTTTTCTACTAACGGTGCAAGAATTGTCATTGAGAGCCTTAGGTATACATATGAAAAATCTCACCTCATCTCCGGTGTCAAAGAATTTAGCCCCCAGCGTTAATGGGCCAAAGGTAAAATTAAATCGAATTTATGTTTTAGTTTATTTGAGGAAAGTGTGGGAAAAATATTCAACATCACTGTGATGTAACTTTCACCGAACATACATTCTTTAAATGTATTTCCTCTTGTTAGAATGGAGATTATTATTATTCTGGTAGTGGCTTCCGGGCTGTCAAAGCCCTTGTATCACTGCGACTATCACTGATCTATTGTGATCGCCGCTTACTACCATTCTTGCTCAAGTCCTGCAAACTCAAAGAATTGCTGGATTTTGTTGATCTCAAGAAATTTGATCTCCTCCGGGCACATGATGTGTTTGCCCAAGAAGGAGTTACGACTGTGCATAAGGCAAAGGCACATCACATTTATTTGAACACCCATGTTACCATCAACAGGAGGCGACTCGGTTCCTGATGTTCCTGTTCAAGAAGGTCCCCCTTAAGCGACCCACGGCCGAGGAGTGCCACGAGCATCGCTGGCTCACGCAGTCAGACTTCATGAACAAGAAGCGGGAGCGAGCAGTCTTCCTCGGCAACAGACTCAAGGTACGGTCATCATCATTTCAGCCAAAAGACCACACAGAGTGCCACAATGCACCAACACCTCCACTGATGGTCTCCCCCAAAGAGTGCCACAATGACCGGCCGCCACCCGCATTCAGCGGACTCCCGCAACAATTACCAGGTCATCAGTCCATCTTGTTGGGGAATGGGAGGTAAATAGACTTCATGAACAAGAAGCGAGAGCGGGCTGTCTTCCTTGGCAACAGACTCAAGGTAACCACCATCACCTCCACTGCTGGTCTCCCCCAAAGAGTGCCACAATGACCGGCCGCCACCCGCATTCAGCGGACTCCCGCAACCATTACCAGGTCATCAGTCCATCTTGTTGGGGAATGGGAGGTAAATAGACTTTTCGTGAACTTAAGAAGCGGGAGCGGGCAGTACTCCTCGGCAACAGACTCAAGGTAACCACCAAGACTGACTGATGGACATATGCCTCCCCCAAAGAGTGCCACAATGACCGGCCGCCCCCCTTATTCAGCGGACTCCTGCAACCATCACCAGGTCATCAGTCCATCTTGTTGGGGAATGGGAGGCAATGGTCATGCGTGACCATTAAATATTCCTGGCCAACGGGACAATAGTACATTACTTACCTAGGGCGGTTGAACAAAGAATGTCTCAGATCGCAGGTATTTGACGCCCGAGCCGAAGGCAAGGGCGATAAATATGCGCTCTGATGCTTTCTTTATTACCGCCCGTGGTGAGTACAAAATTTTACGTCTCTATCTGGCCAGGAAGTGGGGTTTTTCGCACGCATAGCGTGCGGTAATTCCTACTTTATGGCCAGGTATGACGTAAAATAACTAAAAGAAATAGTTGATTGGGTCAATCAAGTTAGTAGTCTTCTTCATTAAACCGATTCTCAACCTTTTCGACGCCGACGACGCATATCCGCACCTCAGGTTCAGCGCCAACGACTGATATATGCGTCAAGGAGCCCAGCGCGATAGCAACCTTCTTCCATTGACATAAGGTTTAACGCTGCACTAAATGTCTGGTTGATTTAGCGTGTGATTGACAAGGCGTCTCTTTGACAGGGCGTTGAAAAGGTTAATCTTCGTTTAACAAGGGAACTTCAACTCTGAGGTGATAAGGATTCTTATAATTTTGAAATTGTATGCAAACCTATATTGTAATTTTTATCTCGAAATAAATAAATCTAAATCTAAATCTATTAGTGACTAGACCAATAACGGCTGGCCTTTTACTGTCTGACTAGTGTTGTCGGTTAAAACTTTTTAAATATAACATTTAATTATACTTGAAGAAAGTATTTAATCAAACTTATAAGCGCAAATTACACATGCAAGAAATTGCATGCAAGTTTAACTCCATTGCGGGGTTTGATAGATCCAACTCAGTATAAGTACCTCGGTAATCCGCAATGCAATAAAATTTGCATGAAATTTCTTACATGTGTAAATAGGCTTGTTGCGTGGTGTTACAATTGATAACGTCGTGTTGCTAAATGGATATGAAACCGTCAAGTGATTGTAATAAAGTATAAATTACAAAATATAATTCAAATCATAAAAAGATATGAACCTTGAAAGTTTAGAAAAAAAAAGTTTTTTATTTATTGTCCAAGAGTAAATTTTAAGGTACCAATAGAATCCTTACGCTTTTATAGAAACAAATTTGTATGACAACTATGGACCTAAACGCAGTATTTCGCGACCGAAACAGCAATTTACTTCATTTTCCATGCAACGGTTAGTACAAATTGCACGGTGTGACGTCATACTTTAAATCCAATCAGTATGAAGCGTTTCGGCTGCTGTCAGCGAGGTCCGTCATTAACTCGATTTTTTGGGTATTAATGTCCTTTAAATGTAGTTGCTTCCATACAAACATTTGTTCATCAACAAAAACTGGTTCGAATGGCATCGTAAACAAATTTAAGGTCACAAGCCCATTGCGCTATAAGTACTATACCTACAACGTATCTCAATCAATAACCAACTGTATCCCCAGGAATTCTCCTCGCAATACCACGAGCGGAAGACGGCAGAGGCCGCGCAGGTGGACATGACGGCGACGGTGTCGTCGGCCTTCGGACAGGCGCGTCGCCTCATGCGCTCCAACAGTGTGCAGGAGGAACTGCAGACCAACTTCCAGAGCCATTAGGACATATCTACCAAAACATCCACATTATCCTCCTGGATCCCCGCGTCCTTTACAAAGGACGAAATGGACGCTCACTTTAAGTCCTGACACTACGCAAATAGAGTCTGACCAGCAAGTCGTGACAGTGAAAAATGGCGGCAAATTTTAAAAAACGCATGCTGGTGACACGAAATGTATGAAGCCGTCATAGGTACTTATAACTGACAGTTTATTTCTTAGGTAAAATTGTTGCCATATAAAGAATTTGATAATAATGCTATTGTCACGACTCGCTGGTCAGACTCTAAACTCATCCGAAAAAACCGAGTGTAGGTACTTTATTAAGTACATAATATGTATGTATATGTATGTGTAATATTTACCGCTAAAAAATGTGGCTATAGTGGCGAAAACGGTAACTTAAGGCCAAAGTACTTTATAAAGGACTCTCGGCTTTTATGACATTTTTCATGTCAGGAATGTCAGGATCCAAGAGGATATAAGCTGTTTTGCTAAGGCAGACAAAGAAAACGTCAGGGAAACCTTCAGAAATGCATCTGTCTAGCTAGCACCACGTTTGTGTCGGACGTAAAGCATTCGCCTTTCTTCCACAAGTTTTTTTTAGTATACAATCTGTACAAAGATATAAGGGGTACACAAAAAGTACCAACACACATAAAGCTGGACCTGGAGGTTCATTAATATATGAAAACTATGTTAACATAACAACCTAATCATAAGACAGAAAAAAAGACGCTTAAAAACAAAATATCAACTTAACAAATTAATTTATACCAGTCCTCGGTGCAGTATAAGTTTATTGCTATTATATTATTATAGTATAACTTGTAACTCTCGTACAGGTACGAGAGTGATGAATGTTTTGTCAGACATTAACGTGGTCATGCCACGGGCTCCAATGTGACGTAAGAAGGGGTGTAGACTCAAATTTTATTATTTCTTCAAAAGAAAGAAGACAAAAAAATATGCCTAATGACGAAAATCCCATTCAAATATCTCAAAAAATGACGAAGCTACAACCGTTTTAATGTTACTTGTTAGAGAGAGAAAACGCTAGGGGATCGTGATGTCACGATCGTCTAGCGTCATAGTAAATGACAATCGTTTCATATGAAGGTGCGTTTTGCGGAAAAGGGACAGAACATACCCCCTCTTAAAACTTTGTGATTATTTAACCTCTTGCGTTGCTTTTTCTCCATTTGACTAGAAATATTTTTCACGAACATTTCTCGAGAAAATACAACGTCACTAGCTGACTCATGTAACCGTATAAACGTCAACTACAAAAATAAGTAGGTATTTCTATTATGTCTATTGCCTTAGCAGAGCGGGTAGATCAGTTGTCTTAGTTGGACATCCTCAAAGTACCAAGTTTATAAAGTTCTCAACGATCTTTCATACTTGACGAGGATTATTCAATAAGACAAACTGTAGGAAATTATGAGTTTTATAAATAAAGCACCTTTTCACTGCTAAGGTTATGTACTCGTAATTACCAAACAGCAAATAAAAGGATAGGTGATACTTGTAGGTATTAGGTAGGATCATAATTAATTTTGAGTACAATTTGTTAATTATTTGGTGTAAAGAAAAAAAGAAAAAGTTGTCCACCATATTCTTAGCGGTGAAAAGGTAATATTAGAATTGATCGAATGAATTCGGATTACAAAATCAGGGTTGCCAAAAGGGAGTTCAGTGATATTTCCATGCGTCATCCGTCATCATCATAACTTCATAAGAAGTCTAGTCATAAAAAAGGAGTTTTATTACGACAGTTTTGTTACTTTTGTTAAGCTATTTATTGTATACAATTTTTACTATTTATTTATATTTATATTAATTCATATGGTGCTCTAATGTTAATGTAATTAATAAAGAGCATACATTTGCATTTGGTTGTTTTATTTCACAGCAAATAAAATATAGGTACCTACACAACACATAAACACAAAAAAATCCGACGTACTAGTTCCCCATATTTTGGGCATTTTTTAGCCCCCGACGGAAAAAGAGGGGCGTTATAAGTGTGTCTGTGTATCTGTGTGTCTCTGTCTGTGGCATCGTAGCTCCTAACGTAGTGTTTATATTCTCTTTGTCCTAAACGAATGGACCGATTTGAATGTAGTTTTTTTTATCCAAAAGCTGACGTGAACGAGATGGTTCTTAGATATGTTTTAACAAAATCGGTTCAGCCGTTTTTGAGATATTGAACTTTGAAATGAAAATGTCGGGGGTTTCTCAACTTTTCTAAATTGTAGTTATTATCCTACCTATGACGGTGTGACCCTTTATTCATCACCATCATCATCATCACCATATCAGCCGAAAGACGTCCACTGCTGGACATAGGCCTCCCCCAAAGAGTGCCAAAATGACCGGTCCTGCGCCACCCGCATCCAGCGTACTCCCGCGACCTTTACCAGGTCATCAGTCCACCTTGCGGGGGGCCCTTTATCCTATACTATTAAACGAGCAATATTTGTATATATATATATTTGCAATCACGTTCTCGGAAACGGCTCTAACGATTTCGATGAAATTTTGAATATATGTGGTTACGGGGGCGAGAAATCGATCTAGATACGTCTCGTTTCCGAGAAAATTCGTTTTCTCGAGATTTTCTCGCATAAAGATTTGTTAGTGCAATATAGTACGTAATTTCATCGCAGCTGTCTATGCTTGATTAGACGAATGGTTATAACATTGGCTTACAACACCTTTGGTCGGGGGTTCAAATCCCGGCGAGGGAATGTTTCTTTTTGCTTTATTTTTTATAGAGAATGATTTTTCGTAGTATTAAAGCCGGGAAAAGCATGGTCATACGTTTTTTTTATTGTTTATATATCTTTTTGTTTTTAAATTATAATAGATATAATAACATGTTTTTTATAGCACTGTGCCTTCTTTTTTCCATAGGTTATTTAGGTTGAAAAAAGTTAGATTAGTCAAGTGAGTGGGCAACTCGACTGTTAGAGATTCTTAAGCCGCCCGAAGGCCTCTAACTCGGCTTAACGACTACTGTCATAGACAGCAGCCGGGATCAACTGCTTAGCGTGCCTTCCAAAGCACGGAAGCGCTCATTTTAGTAACCACTCAAACACGCGGTCACCCATCCAAGGACTGACCGCTGCCATCTTTGCATAACCTGCGTTATTGTTTCCGATTCGCAGGCGCCACTGTAGACCAATCAAATTAGCTTACCCTAGACATAATTCGTAAACTCGTTGTTTTTATTGTTTTATCGGATTTTACTATTCAGTATCAAATATTAATGAAATATATTAAGTAAAAAATCCGCGATCGTAACCGTAGTTAAAAAAAACACGAGTTAAAGTACACTACCTAACTTTTTCTTAAAAGTAAAAAAGGTAACCAAGTACCTTGTTAGTATAACTTTGAGGTACATTCAAATGCGATCACTTAATAGCAAAATTAAACTGAAATCAAATTCGCTTATACGTTTTTTTTTACAGTTTTCCTCTGATCTCATTATCTAGACAAGCCAAAATGGTAACTATGATATTTTTATCTGTTTAAAGTATATTGCGTCTTTTTAGACATTTAATACAATAATTAAACATTTATTTTTAACGTTTTAATAATAATGTATTTCTCAGTAATTATAAATAGTAACTATGATTTTTTTGTTTACTAATAGCCATTTGTGTACGATAATCATGTTTTCATCAAAATTAAGCATGTTAATTTCACGCTTAAGAAATTGAAAATTTAATTGAAAATACTCACGACCTTGTCGTGGAGCCAGATGCATGCGGTGGGTGCGAGGCGGGGAGAGAGTGGGGCGCCAGCGGGCGAGCGCACGGCAAACTCGTCTCAACGAGTTTATTTCAATTACGTGTTTTGCACCGACCGCGCCGTGTACAAATAAAACAAATATAATTAAATAAACTAATTGTAGGATTTTTAGATCTAATGAAAAAATCACAGTTTGTCCCTTACGCCCTTTGAAAACTCTGGTCCAAAGGGCGTAAGTAACGATTGATTTGCTTTTATCATCGAGAACATAACTAAACTCTTAACTGTTAAGTAAATGAAAGAGATGATGCCATGATCGTGGTTAGCATAAAAAAAACGGTCAAGTGCGAGTCAGACTCGCACACCGAGGGTTCCGGACCACCCCGTACAATAGAAACAAGTTCACTATAAACTGACACTCACTAAGTATGTACTTACATACTTAGTGCATGTCAGTTTATACCGGACATCAATTTTTCAGTGATGTAGCTAAAAATTTACGGTTTTCGCAATTTTTCCTTTGTTTGTGCTATAAATACTTCGTACCAAATTTCAAGATTCAGAGTTCACGAGATATGGGCATGGGCAATTCGTCCTTTACGCCCTTTGAGCCTACGGTAGTCGATATCCTTTTTGGCAAAATTGAGCCGACACAGTTGGCCAGAACGCCAAAAAAAAAGAAGATATGCTTATTGTCACCCACCCAGAGATGGGCAAAATTTATTCGAATACGAATAATGTTTAAGTTTAAACAGGATTATTCGCGAATGACGAATAAATATTTCGAATAATTATTCGCCAATATTTATTCGCGGATAACTTCTTCATTCGCATAATCATTCATAATGCTTTTCGGGAATAATATTTTGAACGAATATTGTAGAAATGCTTTTTAATGGAATATATCTCAAAAACGTAATATTTTCCTACAGACAGAACAGTGATACCTAGTTTTAAAATTTGATAAAAAAAGGTTACCGCTTCATCAAGGGTACCAATTAACATCGCCGTGCATAGTGAAACGGATATTAATTGTAATTATTTCACCTGTTTTATTTTTACTATTTTGGCTTTACCACGGGTGAAAAAAAAACCGGTCAAGTGCGAGTCAATTACAGACAGTGGCTGTACATATATTACGTCATTTCAAAACAGGGGGGGGGGGGGTCTATTGGATGACGGTAGTCATTTTGGAGGAGGATGATGATAGGATATTTATTTGAGTGATGAGCTCAAATATTTGTTCCTAAGTCATGGATGTTTTCTGTGTATTTAAGTATGTATTTATCCATATTTATCGTTCGTCTAGTACCCATAATACAAGCTTTGCTTAGTTTGGGATTAAGCCGATTTGTGTAAGATTGTAAAAGAAAAAAAAACTTGTTTTTAGTATTTGTTGTTATAGCGGCAACAGAAATACATCATCTGTGAAAATTTCAGCTGTCAAACTATCACTGTTATTGAGACACAGCCTGGTGACAGACGGACAGACATACAGACTGACAGACTGACAGACAGACAGACAGACGGACAGCGGAGTCTTAGTAATAGTGTCCCGTTTTACTCCTTGAGTACGGAACCCTAAAAAAACAATAGTTCAATTTCAATTGTTTTTTCTAGTTGTTGAGTAGCCGCTGAAGAAGGAATTGTCCCGTAAAAATTTAAGAGCTATGATTTATTACGACTTTTAAAGTGGATTAACACAAAAACAATGTGGAGACCGGATGATTGCTGCTTTTAGTAATGAAACACCTTCAAAGACAGGTGGTATTCAGAATTTCAACGTGGCCGAGTATCCCTCACGGACGACGCGCGTGAAGGTCGACCAAAATCGGCAGTTACGCAAGAAAACGTCCACCTTTTGCGTCAGCTGATAAAAGAAGACAGGCATGTGACATATCGGGATATTCAGGAGTTTTTGGGGATTGGAATGAGTCAGATACAAATTATTTTACAGGAAGAATTAGGTGTGCGAAAGTTGTTTTCCCGTTGGATCCCTCACTTATTGTCTGATGAGCAGAAAACGACTCGTGTCAATTGGTGCCGCAAAACATTGAATAAATTCAACGGAGGAAGCTCAAATGCAGTTTTTAGTGACGTATCAGGTGACGAGTCTTAGATATACGCATATGAGCCTGAAACTAAAAACCAATCTCGAGTATGGGGTAACGAATACGAGCTCAAGCCAACAAAAGTTATTCGCTCTCGCAGCAAGGCCAAGAAGATGGTGGCTACGTTTGTCTCCGAATCGGGTCACGTGGCTACTATTCCACTTGAAGATTGTAGAACGGTCAAAGCCGATTGGTATACAAGTATTTGTTTGCCGAGTGTCTTTGCTGAACTTAGGAAAAAAGGCCTAGTCGCCGCATCATCCTTCACCACGACAATGCCAGCCCTCACACCGCTCGTAAAACAAATGAGTCTCTGGAAGGTGAAAAAGTCAAACTACTGGACCATCCGCCATACAGCCCCGACCTAAGTCCCAACGACTTTTTCACATTCCCCAAAATCAAGGATAAGCTGCGTGGTGGGCGCGGTGTTTCAGACACCGGCAGAGGCAGCCTTTTTCAGCGTTCAATAAGTGTTTTAACGACTGGTTTGAACGCATGGAAAAGTGCATAAAATATAAAAGAAAACACTTTGAAAAACAATAAAAATACTTTATTCAATGTAACTGCATATTTTTTTCTATTCCCGAAACTTTCAGTTTGACCCTCGTAGTGACCCTGCCTGCGTAGCCGGAGGTCCCGGGTTCGAATCCCGGTAAGGGAATTTATTTGTGTGATGAGCACAAATATGTGCTCCTGAGTCATGGATGTTTTCTATGTATTTAAGTATTTATTTAGCTATATAAGTATGTTTATCGTCGTCTAGTACCCATAGTAGTTTGCTTCGTTTGGGACTAGATCGATTTGTGTAAGATTGTAAAAGAAAAAAAAGAAAAGAAAAATCTGTTTTTTAGTATTTGTTGTTATAGCGGCAACAGAAATACATCACCTGTGAAAATTTCAACTGTCTAACTATCACGGTGCGTGAGATCTTTGAGTACGGAACCCTAAAACCGATGACGTAATATATGGACAAGCCCACACACAGTATGACATATTGAAACAAACCTGTTAAATGCCCCATGAAGCGACTCATTTAACTCACAAAAATATTGTTAATTAGTAGAAAAGGGTATTAATACTTGAAAATAGGTACACTTGTAGTGATCGTGTTAAATTCGTGTACGTGTTATAACGAGCAACCGCATCCTTAAATATTATTCGTGGATTATTCGAGGATTTATTCGAATGAAAGGAGGATAAATCATTCGTCATTCGAAAGTGTAGACGAATAAATGTTAATTCGAATAATTATTCGAATAAGAATCATTCCAATAATGCCCCTTTCTGCACCCACATAAGTAATATATTTTATTTAAATAATGCTATACAAAATACTGAGCGCTTATAAATAGGTAATCGACATTCCACGACAATTATGTCTCATGCTGAACAATTTAGTTATTATCGATCTAATGAACACAATATTTCAATTAATCTCCACCCTAGCCGAACCGTGGTAAATGCCACGTTCATGTTTATAAATGTTTGACAATCACTGACCTATCCATCCATAATAAATGAAGGCCGAAACGCATTAACAGCGGTGGCGAAGCGGCGGCGCGGCGCAGTGTGGAAGTGGTACCGGCTGTAATGTTCGATCTAATACGAAAGGGTCAGCACAGAATACCGGCCGGGAAAACAGCGTTCGGATCCTTTCATAATAGCTCAAACATTACAAGTACCACCTCCGCGCCACCCCGCGCCGCTTCGCCACCGCTGTCAGTGCGTTTCGGCCTTGAATGCCTGCGACTTAAGACAGCACGGTCGGTAGTTGAGGCACAAAGCAATGACGGCCTTATTCTGCAAGAGATAAGGTTCATATTAAAACTTTAGTACGAAAAATATGAATTAATTAATAATCGTGGATATTTTCTGTTTAATTTGTTTCTTATAGTACTAATAATATGTTGACAGCATAAATCAAACACTTTCCAAGTAGTTATGTATTTTGGTTTTCCAAAAACTACCAATATTTGTGACTTTAGAAATCCGCAAAGATAATCTGTTTAATTTTTAATAATTTATCAACACACATAATATACTATTCAGAATAAATTGTTAAATTGCAGTTATCTATAATTTCTGGTAAGATAAGCCAGAAAATGTGTAACTTACTGAACTTTCTTTATCAATGATAGTCCCGGTTGATTAATTAGTTTAATTTTGATTTCTTTAACTGGAATGCAAGCGTCATATCATAATAGAGGCAATTTTACAAAGTTACATATTATGCTGCACTTATGAAATCAGAATTTGTTAAATATTTAGATTTTTGGTTTTTTTACAATGACGCGGAACCCTAAAATGGTTAATTCTTTTTATTTTAACTATAACTAACAATACTTTACATCATAGAAAAAGAAAATTACAGTTATCGAATTATGTCCGGGTTTAGCTAATTTGATTGGTCTACTGGGCTAATAACGCTTCGCTAGATGGTGCTCATCATTATCGGAAACTTAATTCAGGCATTAATAATGCCTTTCTTTGAATTTGTGATTCTAAATGCTGAGTTAAGAATATTATTAATATTTATAATTTCTGGTTGTAATTTTTCCCTTTGTAGGTAAAAAAATGGTTTATAGAATCTCTATTTTATTATTTGAAAATCATATCCGTCGCAAGTTTTTTTTTATGTTGAATTATTTTTTAAAGAGCATTGTGTAATGCAATATCTACTCACCTAACTCTATCTAGAGAGTTCTGCTCCATCATTTTTATTTTTTGTTGGACCCTGAGCAATTCATACCTACCTTTTTTTTCTTGGAGAAAACCTGCGAACCAGCCTGGTACCCAATCATCGGGGGATGACTGGGATCTGTGGTTTTTATATCCACTAAAAACCCCTTACAGAAATCCAAATCTTAATAGGTCAAGTCGTTTTGGAGATAATTTAGAATAGAAAACATCCAAGACTCAGAAACAAATATTCATGTCCATCACGCAAACATTTGCCCTTTTCCGGGATTCGAACTCGGCGACCCTCCAGCTTCGTAAGCAGTGTCACTACTCCTTAATAACTCTATGAATAACTTCCAAAAAAGGAGGATTCTTATGTTTAATGTTTGATTACCTCAGAACTCCGTCATATTTAATTTATGAACCGATTCGTATTTTTTATTTTAGTGAAAGTACGAGTATTTACTTCCAGATTGGTCCCATTGTTTTCAAAAAGCCAGTCAGATGATGGAATCCATGAGGAATTGAGGAAGGTCCTCAATTGTATTAAGCACGCGTCACAGAATAAGTAAACGCGTGTATAGATTTTGGTATTTTCTATTATAACTCGTGTAGGTATAAATTTAGCCTCGGAAACAACAAATTTGGTGAAATGGAACTGATTATGAAGACTCTCGAAGGGAACCATAATATCAGCCTTTAAAGCCTACGCCAAAACCAAACACCAACACGAGTGGAGTAATGAGGCTGGCTAAAGACACTCTAAGCTCTTCATAGAAGGAGTGGACTCGGGCTGGACCAGAAAACTCTGGAAATCCAGTAGGAAGCAACTCAGAATTATATCTGGGGTGTTCACAGGTCACTTCAGGGTCATGGATTTCTTGGCCAAGATGGGACTATCGGATAGTTAAGACTGTAGAATGTGTGGCGAGGAGGATGAGACTATGGAACACTTATTGTGTTAATATCATGTCCTTGCCAGACAAAGAATGAACTATTTTGGTAACGGCTACCCGCAACCAAAGGAATTCAAGATGCTCTTGGTGAACTGCATCATCCGTTTTGTGGAAATGATGGAGCAAGCCTGGGAGCAGGTATAAAGGAGAGGGCAAATGCACAAAAGATCCCACTGGGTCGAAGTGCATCCGAAAGGGCCCTCACCTAGATAAGATTATGAAGACTACAGACGTCACATATTCTGTGATTCCGTTAAAGTAGCAACTAATGAAGTGCCAAAGCTAATTCTGAGATCCTTGAGGAATCGACGGAACTCCTCAAATATTATCGGCCTACTTATTAGCGAATGGGTGTTTTCTGTAATAATCAACGCATTTGCTCTCGGAAACCAGTTCATGCAGTAGGTATAGTGGGAAGGAAATGTTAATGTACATATGTTCCTTGGCGAAGTAATGAATTGAATTCGGTTTAAACTTTGTTTTTAAAGTAAATTGTGAATACCATTTGTTGGTATAACTTTTTGTATTAGTTGTTTCCTTTATAGTCGGGGGTTTAAATTTAATAATTTTCAATTCCAAGGCGAGTTTTTTAAGACCAATGAAAATAAGCATCTTTTAAAAATAAAATTAAAAAATATATAGGAAGTAAACTTACTCGTATTTTCACCCGAGCAGAGCTCGGTCGCCCAGATATTTAACCTAAACTAAGAACAAATTAATCAATAACAAAATGAAACAACACAATAGAGCGTGCATATTGATTTATTACAAAGTTCTATGTAATCCATGGGAACACGCGTTATTATAAAAATGGCCACACAATGCAAACATTTATTATTGCGGATTCACAGCTTCGTTTTGTATGACGCAACGTCGTTTGTAGCTCGTGATTATACCAAACTGGTCAACCAATCGTGCCAGGAGAGAGTAGCTGGACATACACAGCCATCTCTTTTGACGTGATAACGTCGTATAAATCGATGAACACAGGCAGCACGCACGAAAAAGTATGACTCATTGTCCCGTTCCGCCTGAGCCGAGCGTTCGGCTTTATGACGTTATCACGTAAAATTATCATCCGCAAACCGACTTTATAGACAACCAATGTTTTAGCTGCTGGTATTGCAATGCACATTTAACGCTATCTATGAACTCGATGAAAACGCTCCTAATAGATGGCGCCAATGTGTTAAGCAGAGGTCTAAGTATCATAGGAAGTTAATGGTACAGGGACCTGTGTATATTAAACGAAGAGTGAGACTAATAATTTATTTTAAAAACAAAGTTTTAACCGACTTCAAATCAATACCCAAATAGCTTCAAGTTTGCCTATAATATTTGAAGAGTTCTCGATTTCTCCAGGATCCCATCATCAGATCCCGACCCGATGACCATGGGACCAACTAAGAAGGATATCCTTTCAAAAAAAAAACCAAACGGTCCAGGCGTCTTCGAGTAATCAGGGAACATAAATAAAAATTCTCCGACCAATTGAGAACCTCCTTTTTTGAAGTCGGTTAAAAACTACAGCAGGCTCATTATTTTAAGGAATGTGACTTTGCATAGACTTTGATTCATCATCATCATATCAGCCGAAAGACAGGCCCCCAAAGAGTGCCACAATGACCGGTCCTGCACCACCCGCATCCAGTTACTTTACTACGACACTATTTTTACTAAAACACGAGATTTTCTTCCAGCGAGATTAAATCTAGTAGCAATAACAAACACTTTCGCTGCCAAGAATCCGTTTTAGTAAGGATTTTCAACCGACTTTAAAAAAAAGGAGGAGGTTCTCAATTCGTCTGTATTTTTTTTATGTGTGGATGTTACGCGATATCTCGGTAATTTATGAACCGATTTGAAATTGTTTTTCTGTGTTTGAAAGCATATACTTCCAGATTGGTCCCGTTGTCACCAAAATCCAGTTCTGATGATGGGATCCTGGAGAAATCGAGGGAACTCTTCAAATTTTAAAGGCAACTTGAAGCAATTTGGCTACTGATTTGAAGACGGTTAAAACTTTGTTTTGAAAGCACAATTATTTCATACCATGATGGTGGGCGTGAAAGTGTACAAAACTTCTTTTTTTTTCAGAATTCGAAATTTTTTGGTTTATCTTACTCAGAATCGTTGATACTATCGATCCTCATACAAGAAAAAAAGTGTCCCAGATTTTACTATGTAATTTTTTTTTTCCAGTGCGTCACGACCATATAAATAAAAAAAGACTGCATACAAAAATGTAACGATCTGGAATGGAATATTTAGGACACTTTTTTTCTTGTATAAGGATCGATAGTATCAAAGATTCTGAGTAAGAAAAACAAAAAAAAAGGAATTTTGAAAAAAAAGTTGTTTTGTACACTTTTTTTGAAAAACGCTCGGTTGCAAACAAAGTTACGGCCTGATTAAGTGGCCACCAGTGGTGGTCTATTGTCACCTGCAACTGAAGAGGAGTTGCGTACCTTTTATTGATATGAGGATTGACTCGATAAGCTTTAACTCTCGGAAAATATTAAGTGCTTAAAGTAGTTTTATTTTGACAAAATTTATATTGAGTGACATGGTTAAACTCCGCTATTCTGTATTGACACGATCGGCTGGCCAGACATTTTAAAACAAATATTATTTATAGTATATATAGTAAAATTCATTAAAATCGAACTGTAGGCCACAGAAGAACCTTGTCATAATTAAATTAAGAGTCCGCAGTAAGCTGGGCCGAATTTCACCTTCCCATACAAACGGAGTTTCGTTCTCATTTTAAAACTATGTGTTGGATTGTAACGAAACTTTGCATATACAATGACATGCGGTATATCTAGGTCTGTAATTAGTTTATATGGCTCCAGTTTATAAGACAAACGAAATACAGCAAAAACAAGTTTTGTATGAAAAAAGAAGCTGCATAAACTAATTACAGACCTGGATGGTACTTAACTTATTCTAAGTACAAAGTTTCAGAGCAAACTAGCTAGTCGTTTTATAATGAGAGCGTAACTCTGCCAACACAGCGAATCCTCAGGTGAATAAAGGGTCGGCAACGCGCTTGTGATTCTTCAGGAAGTCACAAGTGTCCATAGGCTACGGTACCAGCTCAACATCAGGCAGGCCCTAACCGTCGTAGTATAAAAAAAAAACTACGTTTGTATGGAGAATCGAGCTTACTGCGGACTCATAAATAAAAGTTAATTGTACGAAATTATACCGAATAGAAATACAGACTAGAGCTCTAAAAACACAACCACATAAAAACCACAGCTACAAAAAACACCACCATTTACATTTCATTGTGAATTATTTAAATATAGATTTATCACTTTTGGAGTATTAAATATTTACCTACAAAATAATGGTAGATAATGATAATGAATAATGTACAGAGTTTCCTAAGGAGTGTGTAGCGGGGAGCCAAGTTTCATCTTTTGCCTTTGGCGCCCGATATGTATTCTTGCACTTTGGCTTGGAAGTCAATTTTGTTCTTCTTGTACATCTCTGCCGCTTCGATGTTGAGGGGGTCTTCGAAGTTTAGGAGATCCTGGAATTAGATTAGAACAATTAAGAGTCCGCAGTAAGCTCGGCCGAATTTCACCTTCGCATAGAAACGGAGTTTTGTTTTCATTTTAAAACTACGTTTTGGATTGTAACAAAACTTTGCATATACAATGACATGAGGTATATCTAGGTTTGTAATTAGTTTATATGGCTCCAGTTTCTGAAACAAACAAAATACAGCAAAAACAAGTTTTGTATGAAAAACTTAAATTTGCTGTATTTTTTTACTATAGTATCTGAAGCTACATAAACTAATTACAGACTTGGATGGTACTTAACCTATTCTAAGTACAAAGTTTCAGATTAAACTAGAAAACACAGAGTTCATATTGAATTTTGGAAGAATACATGTATACAAGGTTTAGTTATACACAACATAATCACTGTATGCTTAAATATAATGAATTTGCTTTACTCATAAAACAAACATAGCTTGCTTCCTACACAAGTCATGGAAAAGATATAGTTTTAGGGAAAAATTCTATGGAATTTACATCATTCTAAGTTGAAGAGAGTTGCATTTGTTTTATTTCAATAAAAAACCAAAATCTAGTAGCTGATTCAATGCCAATTTTCCTTGTATGGCACCCCTGCCAGAGGCTATCTATGAAATAAAAGGATATACTAAATTACAAAAACATCAATTGTGACTGAATACACACACACACATTCAGTCACACATTAGGTAATTTAAAGAATGGGGAACTTGCATGGGACTTCAATTTCGAATAAATTGCACTCAATCGATGCGGATATACGTAGAGATATCATACAAAAGAAAAAAAAACGATTCTATTAGTTTTACCTAACGTTAAAATGACGAAAATTTATTTTTTATTTTTTCGATAAAATAACGTAACAGTTACATAGAATATTAAATTAGAAATGATATTTTGTATGACAAGTATAGACTTAAACGTAAATTTTGTGGAGATAATCGCAAATTAATGACTTACTCCATAGTAAAGGCTATGCTGTGACGTCATAGCATAAGCCCGTTTAGTATAGAGCGTTTTCGGGGGGTGCCAGCGCGTGTAGATTTCAAATGCATATAACATCAGAAAAATAAATCATAACAAAGTTTTAATGCTACAGTTGTTTTAATGCTGGATTATACTTTTGTTTTTCGTAATAAAATATTAAGATGCAAGTTCCCTATTATATTTACATTTTATTTAACTATCTAGCTTCAATGAGTCATATGGATGCGAGTGTACCTAGTCATTAAGATTCAAGGTTTTTTGCTCATCTGCCAACTGCGCATTTTTGGAGGCAAGGCTACATTTGCCTTCATTGTCATTTTAATATTTAAAAAACCGGCCAAGTGCGAGTCGGACTCGCGCACGAAGGGTTCCGTACCACTATCAATAAAAATATTTATTTTATTTTGTTTTTAGTATTTGTTGTTATAGCGGCAACAGAAATACATCATCTGTGAAAATTTCAACTGGAACTATCTGTGCGATACAGCCTGGTGACAGACAGACGGATGGACGGACAGACGGACGGACGGACAGCTGAGTCTTAGTAATAGGGTCCCGTTTTACTCTTTGAGTACGGGACCCTAAAAATGTAGGATAACAATGTATTGATTATATTATCAAGTCATGAGACAAATATTGAACATTGATTTATAACTTATTTTTGTTTTTAGTATTCTAATGAAAATTATGAGAGTTTACTTTTGTATTGATAAATAGTTAGACCCAAAAACCGTTCACAAGGCTTTTTGGGTATTTGTCTAACACAATGATTAATATCTTAACTGGGAGTGTGTACAGTTAGGGGTAATTATATACAGTCATGGACAGATAATTAATAACATGATTTTTCCCCCATACAGTTGCATACAAATATGACTTTTCAAATTTGATGATAATTTATAATGTTTTTGGCCAATTTTATTTCTGAGTATATGGAGGTATCGGTGTATAAATAAGATTTAATTAAGTTGATATAAAAGTTCTGTAAAACTTGTGCTAAAAAAAGTACGGATGGTCAAATGGCCAGTTTTTACAAGTTCATACTGTAATTAGGAACAATATATGAATGTAATTAGGAACAATATTTGATTGCCTGTATTTTTTAAAGTCTAAATTTTACAGAAGCTGTATGTGCACTATATTAAATACTGTTTAAACACGGTTACATCCGTATAATCAGAAACAAATTTAATCAAACACATTTTAAATTATCATCAAATTAAAAAAAATATATTTGTATGCAACTGTATGGGAAAAAAAATCATGTTCTTAATTATCTGGCCATGACTGTACGTACATAAATAAGCACATAAACATATGGACACAATAGAGTCCTGTACAGTTATTTATTTCCTTATTTATGTACTTATATTATACCCCTGACAGACATACATACGAAATAACACTAACTGTATAATACTCACAGTAAATAATGCATTGAGTCCCCACACAACATCCTTGAGTCTCCGTGTGGGCGCCCAGCCATGCTCGTCAATGGAGTTCTGCCGCAGCAGGGAGAGGCAGATGTCCCCGTCAACATTGATGTTGGGGTGCCACAACCGAGTCATACATTTTACTTTTGGAGGCTGAAATTTTAAATTTTGATAAACATTACGCTATTGTAGAAACACAATTTTTTTTATGACAAGTCTTTTTGGTTTTAACGGTCTAGTTATTTTTTAGTATGAGGAATGGAAAAGTTCTCCACTCTTTGACTTTATTAGGATGCTGCTAATGGTCAAAAGTGATGAAGCATTTCATTCTGCAACTAAATGATTAGATTCCCATTATTAATTTAATAGTCCACAAGTGAAAACTTTTATTTTGTGCTGTTTTGTAGACATTTATGTACAAAAATTTGAAATAAGTACAACAATCAACAATTTTTTGTAATTATAGATATACTCCAAGAAAACAAAACCCCACCCAAGAGATGAATGTAAAACTAGTCCTACACACAATGTATGTGAAACACTGTTATTTCACAATGAACATGCAGGGTTCTATTGAAATCTAGCAACTGAAAAGACTTAGCCAAACTGAGATGAGAGGAGTTTTGAGTATTTGAATCTTGATTAATAAGTTATAACAGGTAGATAGAGGATAAATAAGAAGACTTACTGCCATATTATAGTCATCAGTAACAAAAACACTGAATTTAAATTTGCCCCCCTGCCAGAAACCTTCGTCGGGGGCCACCGTCAATGTGAACTCGCTGAGCACGTTAGGGTCCTCAAAGTCCACGGAACACGTTCCAGGAAGGTTTTCCTCCATCTCCTGAACCTCTTTCACTAGTAGCTTATCCCTAACCGATATCCTTTTGTTCGTGTCCACTGTTATTCCATTCGTAGGCTCCGTATGCTCCTTTTTTAACTTTCTATTAAGCGTAATCATTTTTAAAGCTAATGTGACTTATTAATAATTTAATGCATGGAAACTAAACACATATTAATGGTGTTCAATTGATTATTTACTAGGCTTTATGTTAATAAAATAATATTATTTGCTATTGAATACCGCAATACAGCGGAGTTTTTTTATGACAAACGTCAAAACAAGTCATAAACTGTAGACTGCAATAGGGCAGCACCGTGTATTGATACCGAAATACCGAATTTATTTTAATTTACACGCCGCGTTTTATTGACTATGGTTTGAACTAGGGAATGCTTAGAGCATTAAACCAACCGGAGTAGCCATTGCCAGGCGTTCCCCTCTGCCAAAGGTACGAGACCGCCGGTCATAGCGGTTATATAAAACTAGTTGCCGCGCGCTCCGCGCCATTCAGTGAATCACAGTGAGCGCGGGATGAGCTGAGCTAAAAATGCCGAATTGCAACGTGTTCTCGTGTAATAAGAGATCAGAAATATCTAATGTACAAAAGGATAACGTTACTTTTCATCTGTAAGTATTATTAGGTTTAAATATTATCAAATAGTGCATTAAATTTGCAAAAAACTAAAAAATATTGTCAATCTAACAGTGTTCCCACTTAATGGTACTAGCTCTACTTTTGGGTATTTTTTAAAGTTGACTGTATAAATGTTTAATTATAAGTTCTACTTTAAATTCGTTATTATTAACACAGTTTATCCAATAAAAATGGTACTAACCATAAATAAGGTGAAATTTATAATTGTAGATGTTTAATTAATTAATGATGGATTACTAGTAGTTATCTATTGGGAGTTCTGGCCCACACGGCTACGCTACGCTTCGCCTTAGCGGTCCAAACACCCAATAGATGGTCCAGAATCCGATTTGGTCTAGAAACCGATGTGAACTCTCCGCCTTGGGGGTCCAAATCCAACCAATAAATGGCCCAGAATCCGATTTGGTCTAGAAACCGATGTGGACTCCACCTTTGCGGTCCTGATCCTTCCATTAGTTGGTCTAGAATCCGAATTAGTTAAGCTATAGTGAAATTTTAACTTAGTTTTTGCAGATGAAAAATACGTTATTTAAAAAAGCATTTTAAAAAAGCAAAAGGCTTAACACAACGGGTGCTGGCTAGCATCGCACCCACCAGATCTTGTTCTTGGAGAACCAGATCTCGTAACGCACCATCGGCCCAGCTTTCCAGTGGGTTTAGGTTTAACTGGGCTTAGGTTTATTACGGTGTTTGTCACACTCAATTCACATCGCAGAGTTGGCCAGAAACTTTGATGTGAAGAGCATGGATTGAGATCGAGATTGAGATTAGACTTTGAAGTTGGGATCACCAAGTACTACGACCGTCTAGCAATGGTTCACCCGTGTCATTACTGTACTGATGCAAGCATGTTCCAAGTAATACGCCACCACCGTGTTGTTGTGTTTAACCGTCACCACGTTGTAGTGTGTATACAGTAGCAAGCATAGGTACTTTACGCCACCGCGTTACCAAGTGTATATCACAAAGTTGGCCAGGCTTTACAACATGAAGTGGTAGGAGTACTATGAACTATCGGTCGGTATAGCCACAGACACTCCGACAGTATTAGCAATGAAATTGTATATATATGAACCAATCTTAAAAACTTCATAAGTGCGATGTAGACCAAGCCTTCTGATTGGGTGATTCATGTGACGTAGATATGACGAATTAAAGTAAACGGAAAAATTATTTTTGTCTATGTGATAGTTATGAATTACGATTTGGTTATTGCTAAATTAGTCTTATTTATTGAGTATGAAGGTCGATTTTAATTGAAAATCGAACACAGCTTGTATTCATGATAGTGGAATTCAGTACCGTCTTAATAAAAAGTAAACAATCGAACCTATGCTTTGTCTTTGTCGCACTTCAAGAATAATACATAAATAAAAAAGTAACGAAGTATGGCATACGATATGCATTCAAAGACCATTGTTGATATGTAATAGTATATGCCTGACAAAGAATAAAATAAAAAGACTGGTTACTGTTTATACCTAATATTGTGAACAAACCTTCGAATCGTTTTATGAATATTTTTATACAGAAAAAAGAAGTAATCGTAGCTTAATGTAACAATAACATTTATTTACGGTATTTATTAAAATATGTGATAATCCTAATGTACCAAGACCTTGATCAACATAACATTTATATAACAAACAAAGAACTATCTCGATACAAAAACCAAGCGAATAAAAAATCGTACTGAATTTAGTTTATTATACTTGCTTATCAGAATACGAATTTCAAAATATTTTTCCACAATGCAAAAATCAATTGGTAAATATTACACTTCTGTTTAGTTAATCTGTACCGTATAGACGAGAGCATTAATATTTATACACATTTTTTCTTATTACAACGGAGTAAGGTGCATTTTTGTACATATGGTTATGCTCTTGACTGTGTTTACGTGAGAGTAAGTAATAAGACTAATAAGTAGAGCAGGGATATTTTTCGCTTGGGAGAGTAGACAATAGTTATAGGTATGGGTTCATTAAGGAGATTAATTTTTACATTATTTACTAGAGTAAATTAAGTATAATGTTCTTTAGACTAAAAAATAGGCATGTACTTGTTGACACGTGTCGCGCGCGATGTTGCAATCGGCGGTTTCAATTGATACTTAATTCGATACTTAGTCAGCACTGTGCAAAATAATTAACACGCATATTTTTAATACATTTTTGTGCAGTTATGTAAGCAATGTTTTTTTATTCAATTACTAAGCAATGACTACTTGACATTTAGGTTTCAATTTGAATGCTCGAATTTGGTTCTTTAGTCATATATTTTTATATTAAGGTATTATCAACTCATCAGATATTTTATTATAAATTGAAAATGTGTTATGTTTTACGCATTTATTTCCTGATCATTGCGCGTAGTGCCAAAACGCTGTTCGTTGTACATCTTTTACCTAGTGAAGTACCTGCAACCTTCATTTAAAATGTCAGTAAGTACAATAATTATTTATATTCTATTATGTGTTAAAATAATGTAGGACTAATTTTTTTATTTTATTTTTAAGGTCTGATTCTGAAAATTCTGTACATGTGCGCACACACCGTCACCTGAGCCTAAGAAAACTTCAAAGAATATAAGGAAGAGGAAATCGCCTTCACTACCAAGGTATTTAATTTGTGTTAATAATAATTTACTTAATAGATTTTCTTAAATCCAAAAACGCTAACGAATTTATTCTTATTTTATTAGGTCTGAATTTGACTGGACCAATCAGCAGCCACGCTCACGATCGCCATCACCTTCGTTGCCGAAGAAAAAAACCACAAACAAAGCCCGAGCATCAACCGCTAAAAGCAAGAAATCTGATTCTAGGTACCTACTATATTTTAAATAATTCTAATTTATTTGTCTGCTAAACTAACAACAGTTAACGCGTTCGGTAGTAATTTCAATATTAACTTTAAATTTTATTTTTCAGTTCTTCTAAAAAATCGGATGAAACGAACATTTTTAAAATCATAAGGGAAGAAGAGAAGATCAGCAGCGAGCAACAGTTAACGAAACCGAAAACAACATCATCGTTTACGAGTCGCGTTTCTTCGGGTGCCTGTCGACGCACAACATTAACAGACGGTATTTTTTTTATTGATCTGAAAGTGTACACTATAGACGATTATCAAAAGTCTAACCCTGAAGAACGTTAAAAAAAGGCGTTAGCTGCGGTGAAATTACAATGCAAAGAGGATTCCCCTGAGTGGAATCAAATACAGAAATTTTTAGGTAAAGCCTTTAGTATTTTTAACGATTGTGAACCAGTTTATTTTACAAACTATAAAAAATAATAGGTTTTGTATTCTTATAATATCTTTGAACGCAATTGAAGTGTTTATTTTTGTTCAAAATTAGTTCTTGTTACAGATTTTTTTAACTAAATATATTCTGTCTACCCCTTTTGAAGATACAGGTGTGAGTATATGCGCGTAAAACATTTGCTTACTTCACAAGCAAAGTGTTATTGATAAACAGTGACGGCGGTTTTAAATTACAAGGTTAGATAAGTGAGGACTTTAGAATTGTAATACTTTAATGAAGACGTACTACATACGTACATCGATAAACTCACGCTTGTATTGTCAAGAAGGGTAGGCAGTGCATATTCGATAAAAAATTTCAGTGGCACTTCTGCAATTTAGGGTAGGTGTATAAACTTGATAGATATTGCAGCGACTATATATTTTGACATACGTTTAGTGGTATATTTTGTATTCTTATTATTGCATAATGCCTTTTTGTGTTCCGTGTAGCACGTCTGTAGAAAAAATAAATTGGGTAGGGCATCTTCGAAGCAATGCGCATAAAAAAATAGTTGATTCTAGCAATGTACTTAGAGATGACGTGGAAATAGTAGAGTCTGCATTTCGCAAGCGCATTGTAACTTATCGTATATCAGCAAGAAACGACGAAAGTCTAGGATCTGTCGATACATTTATGAACTCTATTCGAAACAAAATAAAGCGGCTTTTAGATGAATCTATTACGAAACATACGTGCGTAAAAGTTAATTTTGAACTTTTTGGAATGTTCTTGATGTTTAAAGATAATAGTCAGGTAATGAAGTCCTTTGGAACTAAAAATAAAATTTTATATTTAAGTTATGATTTTGAAGCACTGTTTAACGAGATCGTTAACTCTCTTAAGAAAAAATGTGAAGAGTTTCAAGAGCGTGATAGTGGGTGGGCATTTGTTAGTAACTCCCATTTAGAGATTAACATCAACAAGTATCAACCATTAAGAGGTTCAAGCTATATCGACCTACCAAAATTCATAAAAAACAAGAAAGCATGTGTAAATATTCAAAACAAAGACCAATGTTGTGTTTTATGGTGTGTAACAGCGGCTTTGTATCCTTCCATCAAGCATCCGGAAAGAGTATCATCATCTTATCCTAATTTTCGTGACGTATTAAATATTTCTGAAATTTCTTTCCCGGTCACATTAGATGACATTAGAATATTTGAGAAAAACAATCCGATGATTTCATTTACGATTTTTGGGTTGAAAAATAATAACACTGTGACTGGTCCCCTTTACAAATCTGATCTATCCACTAATCAAAAAAGTAAAAAAAAAAAAAATTTGCTTTTAATGGATGACGGTAGCCACCCACCGCATTATGTTCTGATCAAAGACTTAAGTCGTCTTGTGCGTAAGCAAGTAACGAATCACAATAGTAAGATATACTTTTGCGACACCTGTCTGTTATTTTTTCTAAAACAGGAGGAACTTGACAATCACTTGTGTACAGGGGTAGTTACTGTTTTACCAGAAAAGGGAACAGTAATTAAATTCAAAAATTTCGACCGTAAACAGAATGTACATTACGTTATATTTGCAGACTTTGAGCCGCTGTTACCGCCACCAGACACTAGTGATGTAGATACTGATACTAACCATACGCCTAACACGACTACTTTGCATCATCATATACCTGCTGCCTTTGCATATTATATTGTTAGTAACGTAGATCAAAATCATAATCGTTACGTTTCTTATAGGGGGACTGATTGTGTTGATAGATTTATTGATGCAATCTATAAAGATGTTGCTGAAATTTATCGAACTGTTAACAAAAATACTCCAATAATATTCGACAAGAATGACGAGCTAAACTTTTTGAACGCTAAACGATGTCATATGTAACCATTTTCTATTTTCTGATCGCGTTCGAGATCATTGTCATATCACGGGAAGATTTCGTGGCGCAGCACATAGCCTTTGCAACTTACAATATAAACGTCCAGGCTTTGTACCCATATACTTTCACAATTTATCGGGTTATGATTGTCATTTGTTTATAAAAAAACTGGGTGAGGCACCTGGAGACGTGAAAATTATACCTAAAACAAAAGAAAACTATATTTCCATTACTAAATTTATTCCAATCGAGAACGAGTATTTTCAGCTTCGTTTCGTAGATTCTTTCAATTTTTTAGGTACAAGCTTAGACAAATTAACTAAAACTATGCAGAAACATGACTTCGTTCATTTACGTAAGTATTTTCCTAATGATGAAGAGTTTCAATTACTTACGAGGAAAGGTGTGTTTCCTTACGAATATATTAATAAATGGGAATGTTTCGAAGAAAAGCATCTTCCACGTATTGATTTTTTTTATAATTCGCTTTCTAATGAAAACATTTGTAAAGAAGATTATGAACATGCACAATTAGTGTGGAATCAGTTTAAAATTCATAATTTAGGTAAGTACACAGACCTTTACTTGCAAACAGATGTTATTTTACTAGCTGATATTTTTGAAAAATTTCGCGCTACTTGCAAGCAACACTATGACTTGGATCCAGCTTTTTATTTAACAGCTCCCAGTTTATCATTTGATGCCATGCTTTTGAAAACTGGTACAGAATTAGAACTTATAGATGATTTTAATATGCTGAAAATGATCCAATCCGGGATAAGGGGTGGAGTCTGTATGACCTCACTACGGTATGCTAAAGCTAATAATATATACTTACCTAACTATGACCCATCGCAAATGGACTCATACCTTATTTATATCGATTGCAATAATTTATATGGTTACAGCATGTGTCAGTATATGCCTTTATCAAACTTTAGATTTTTAGAAAATCATGAAATCAGTGCTTTAAACATTACCCAAATCCCTGATGATTCTGATTATGGCTATATTCTTGAAGTAGATATTATTTACCCGAAAAAATTGCATGAGAGTCATAATGATTTACCCTTTTGTCCTGAAAAATGTATACCACCAGGAGGCACGCAGTCTAAGCTTGTACCTAATTTATATGACAAATATTCGTATGTGATTCATTATATACATTTGAAAACTTGTCTTAAACATGGTTTAAAATTAAAAAAGATACACAGGGTAATTACATTCAAACAGGCACCTTATTTAAAACAGTATATTGATATGAATACAGAGTTACGTCAAAAAGCAACATCTGTTTTTGAACAAGACTTTTGCAAATTGATGAATAACAGCATTTTTGGTAAAACTTTAGAAAACACCGAGAAAAGGGTCAATGTGCGTTTAGTTAATCAGTGGACTGATAAAAACAACAAAACAAAAAAGAAAATTACAGCCGATAAGTTGATCGCGAGACCTAATTTTCACAGTGCATCAGTTTTTACTGAAAATTTAGTTGCTGTGCAATTAAAACCAGATCTTATCATTTTGGACAAACCTATTTACATCGGTTTTGCAGTACTATAGTTATCTAAAAGCCACATGTATGATTTCCACTACTCAGTATATAAACCATTTTATGCTAATCGTCTTCAAATGTGTTACACGGATACTGATAGTTATATTTATTATATCCAGGGTTGTAAGGACTATTTTAAAGATTTAAGGAAGCATTTTCTGTCCTATTTTGATACTAGTAATTACGATTTAAATAATAGATACTTGTTACCTGTTCAAAACAAAAAAGTACCTGGACTTTTTAAGGATGAAATGGCAGGAAAAATGATTTTAGAGTTCGTAGGACTGCGTTCTAAAGTATATTGTATCAAAACCACCGATGATATTATTAAAAAAGCTAAGGGAGTAAGAAAACCCGTTATACGAGATTTTAAGTTTTCGCATTACGAGAAAACACTGTTTAATGGTGATGTTGTAAAGAGAAAAAATATATTATTTAAGGCAATTAAGCACGAAATATTTACACAGAGTGTTAATAAAGTTGCTCTTTCAGCTGACGATGATAAGCGTCTGATTTCTGACAACCAAATATCGACAAAAGCTTGGGGGCATACCTCAATACTTAATGTTTAGTTATCAAAAGCATTGTGTTAGATTCAACCTGGTTGTAAACAGTTAGGTTCTTTTCTTAATTATATGTATAAACTATGTTTTATTTCAAATAAATATATTACCTATACATTTTGTTGTTTTACTTCTAATCTACCTAAAATATAGTTATCCACACATTTACTCCAATTAACAAGTTGAGACTTGATTTAGGTATACATGCACTAAGGCGCGTGTAAAGTGATCATATATCATTATGACACATTTTACATTTTGCTAACTAAACAGTCGCAAACCTATATATGCGCACGTGTAAAGTGATCATATATCATTATTGCACATTTTACATTTTGCTTACTAAACAGCAGCAAATCTATATATACGCATTGTATTTAATTTGCTTACATTCCGATAACATCGAACGCTTGCAAACATCACTCACAACCATACACCTGGTAAGTAGTTTATTTTATTATTTATTTACCATATTCCTTGCAACCTATGAACATAAGAAAACAAACGTGTGTGCCTTAGGTCTATGTTAATAAGTTACTTATTTTTATCTATTTTGTTTTAGATATTCAAAAATGACCGACAATCAAGACATCCAAATTGATTTCTCCCAATACGCACAAGACCCATTCCCACTGCCTGAAGAGTTCGACGACAGCAAACTATACAAGAAAATCAAGGAAAAGATCGAGAAAACAAAGGTGAAGAAACGTAAGGTCACCATCAACAACAAGATAACGAAGCGGAACCTTGGGCACCCACCATCTTTTGTCATTAACAACGAAGCAGGGAAAGGAAGTAAGCTGATCAAGATACAGATCATCAACATCCGAGACGGGATGCCAAACGAAACCGACGATGAAAACGTTTTACTGAGTGCGCAGTATGTGGTAGCAGATGGATATGACGAAATCGTTGACTGCACAGAAAGCGTAGTAATTAAAATTTCAAAAAAATTGTGTGGATATAGTTTAAGTTAAATAAGTATTATTTCATTAATAAACAGTATTTAAATAAATTGACGTTTTATTCCTTTCCTCATACTCAATAACCAACTAGTTTTTATGCAGAATCTGAATTAAAGATGATAGTAAATATTAAAATAAAAACTGGTTGGTTGGTGCATGGTTTTAAAATGAAATTACTATAAAAGGAATTAATAACATTTATTTAAGGTAAAAATACTTGCATACATTAAGATTCCTTGAACTTAAAATTACTGTCTAAATACCAGTTTTTAAGACATAAAACATTTTTTAGAGCACAATTTTTCTTTTGGTAAGTACAATTCAAAATATAGTCGCGGAAACAATATTTTTTAAACAGCTCTTGTAAATTAGGTACATCTTTTTCACCTAAATCAAAAACAGTACAGTTTGGATGTAATTCTTTTATCCATTTAATTTTTTCCATACCTTTTACATAGATCGTCTTATCTTTAATATGATTAACAATTAGTATTTTAAATTCTCTATAATCAACATGACCTTCGTGCCACAAAATACCTAAATGTTTTTCGATCCATCGTGTCTGTCTTTTTTCCCTTTCAGTTAGTTTGGAAAAAGAAAAAGGGGGTTTTATTAAAAACATTTGTGTGTATTCCAACGTACTGTACGCAAATTTTTTAACAATAAACTAATTTTCACTTGTTTTGAACCCTTGAAGATCCACGAATATACAGTCCTGCATTATGATACTTTTTTCGTAATATTACTTAAAGGCTTATATTCAAATATACTATCATTTAAAATCAGACAGTAAGCTGCGGTGTTCTTTGGTATATCTGATTCGCAATTCAATTCAACTCTCACATCTACCGATCCGGTTTTCAAGGTTTCGTTTTGACGAGAACAATTGATAACAAATAGAGGAGCTATATCTTTAAAATCCTGAGGACTTAGCAACGGCGCTTGTAGACGGTTATAATAAGACTGCTGAAAATTTGCATACTGTTCGTATAATATAGCAAACTTTCCAGTCGAGAAACTAGCATCAAAACTTTCGTAAGGAAAGTAGTAAGAATTCAAGAAAACCTTAACATCCCTCAAATTACAGTGATCAAAGTGTATTATGTCTTTATCAGCAAAATTTTTTCGCCCTGTTTTCAATCCGATTATAATGTAACGCGGCTTTTCAATTTGAGATGAAGTTTTGATAGACCAAGAATGTTTTGATGTTTCAGGCAAGAGTGGATATTCATATAAATCCCAATTCCTAAATGCTAACTGAATGGCACGATCTCTTTCTAAACATTTGAGTAAGTTTATTCGTTCTCGATCAGACACCTTGACATGAGGCATGCGCCACACTATTTTTGATATATTAATATTGTCTATGTATTCATTCGGATTTAGTTTAACGCTATTCAAATTAGTGTTGGATCTTAAGAGAATAAGCTCATGCTTGCAATTAATTATGATTTTGTTGTAATCCTCGGCAAATCCAAGAATTTTGTTTAATGGTATAGACACAGAAAATGTACCTTGCGTGTTTTTTGTACCGTTGATATTTAATCCCCATAACTTAGACATGGATGCTTCCAGTTCATTCATAGATACAAGAGATTTCATAGTTGTTGTAACTCCGGCGTTTTTAATTTTGTCAATTTCGATTCCATTTAATTCATAACGAATATCTTGAAATAGATGAAGTATGTATAGGGTTATTTGTAAAAAGAATACTTTTTACCACTGCTTTTGTGTCTCTATTGAATGCAGTTATCGTACCCTCTATGTATAATGAACTTGCTGATGGTAGTACGTAAAGATCTTGTTGGTTAATAGGTATCCGTATTTCATCATTGAAATTAAAACTTGTTACGTACGGCTTATAAGAATGATATTCAAAGCTCTCGATAGAGTTGTCAAAGACAAAAGGTTCTGTTAAGTTTAATATACTCATTTTAATAGACCCAGGCTTTGGAGGAATTGCCTATTTTGTTTTGTAAGTTTCACTTTAGGTCTTCTTTTCGCGATTGCTTGATGAGTACTGGTAATGTTTTTAAGGGAGACTGAAGTTTTATTGAAGTCTATCATTTTTTTCTTAGATGTAAATACAGGGTGGAATTTCATAAACTGTACAAAATAAAAGGAGAAAAATTTCAGCCAATTTCATCGGTGAAACGGTGTTTTTTTTTTTTTTCTAGTCATTAGTTTTTTTTTTACAGAATTTTGAAAATTTTTGTAAAAACTCGGGTAATACACCTAATTCAGACGGTATAACTTTTGATCCAATGGTCCTAAAATGAAAATAAAAAATGCAGAGTATTACCAAGGGACAGGTTAATAATTCTTTATAACAATAAAAAACCAACTAGAAGAGAAAATCCGCAAAAAAAATTATTGTTTTTGAAAAATGGCTACAAAAATTACGAATTTTAAAAGAAAAACACAATTTTCTGAAAAAAACGCAGATTTAGTTACCATTTTTTTTGCTTAGTATTAAACCTCACTTAATGCCGATTTTAAAACCGTTTTTAAACTGTCTCAGACTTTGAAAAATACCACGCTAATGGGTACGTAAATCAAACCATAATTTTATTAATTTTAATCCTCTTAAAATCCTTAATGACCGCTTGTTCCCAGGTAGTTGAAGGGTGTTTTTGGGTTGAAGGTGGAGATAACATGAGGGGTATAAAGGCATTGGGCAATAGGTCAACTATTCAGTCGCTCGCAAATCGCAATTGCTTGTCTTTGCTCGCCACTTCTTTGATTACTCCAGTACTTGTTCAGTTTGAATCATCATGCCCCGCTTACGAGAGTTTTCGCCGTTACAAATAGCCAACATGCACTATTATTATGGATTGTGCCATGGATCTGCAAGAGCTGCGTGTATCGCCTATTTGGAGCAGTATCCTAATGACGTTCCAAGACCTGCTGCTCGCCACTTTCAAGAAGTTCATCGCCGGTTGTGCAATATTGGCCTGGGATACGGTGGCCGAGATCGCCGAGAGCCAGGAAACATAATTGATGTTGCCATAGAAGAAGCAGTTCTCAGAGACTTGTACGCGGACCCAACCACGAGTCTAAGACGCTTGGCATTGAGGCACGGAATCTCAAAATTCTCTGTCTGGAAAATTTTGAAGAAGGAAGGACTGCATCCATTTCATTATCAACGGGTACAAAATTTGCAAATTGGCGATGCCCGCGTTAGGTGTGTTATGTCGACTTGGATACTTGGCAATATCAGAAGGGATCCGGAATTTACTAGAAGAATTTTATGGATGGACGAAGCAAGATTTACTCATACGGGAATAACTAACTTCAGAAATTTACACACATGGGCTCACGATAATCCAAACCTAGTAAGACCATCTAATTTTCAAGACCAATTCTCCATAAACGTTTGGGCAGCGGTACTCGACGATCAATTGATTGGACCAGTCTTCTTACCGAATACTTTGAACGCCGACAGATTTTTACTGTTACTGAGAGACGAGCTCCCAGAGCTTTTGGAAGATGTGATGTTAAATGTGAGACAACGCCTGTTTCTCCAAATGGATGGATGCCCAGCTGGCAAATGGATGCAGTCCTTCCTTCTTCATAATTTTCCAGACAGAGAATTTTGAGATTCCGTGCCTCAATGCCAAGCGTCTTAGACTCGTGGTTGGGTCCGCGTACAAGTCTCTGAGAACTGCTTCTTCTATGGCAACATCAATTATGTTTCCTGGCTCTCGGCGATCTCGGCCACCGTATCCCAGGCCAATATTGCACAACCGGCGATGAACTTCTTGAAAGTGGCGAGCAGCAGGTCTTGGAACGTCATTAGGATACTGCTCCAAATAGGCGATACACGCAGCTCTTGCAGATCCATGGCACAATCCATAATAATAGTGCATGTTGGCTATTTGTAACGGCGAAAACTCTCGTAAGCGGGGCATGATGATTCAAACTGAACAAGTACTGGAGTAATCAAAGAAGTGGCGAGCAAAGACAAGCAATTGCGATTTGCGAGCGACTGAATAGTTGACCTATTGCCCAATGCCTTTATACCCCTCATGTTATCTCCACCTTCAACCCAAAAACACCCTTCAACTACCTGGGAACAAGCGGTCATTAAGGATTTTAAGAGGATTAAAATTAATAAAATTATGGTTTGATTTACGTACCCATTAGCGTGGTATTTTTCAAAGTCTGAGACAGTTTAAAAACGGTTTTAGAATCGGCATTAAGTGAGGTTTAATACTAAGCAAAAAAAATGGTAACTAAATCTGCGTTTTTTTTTCAGAAAATTGTGTTTTTCTTTTAAGATTCGTAATTTTTGTAGCCATTTTTCAAAAACAATAATTTTTTTTGCGGATTTTCTCTTTTAGTTGGTTTTTTATTGTTATTAAGAATTATTAACCTGTCCCTTGGTAATACTCTGCATTTTTTATTTTCATTTTAGGACCATTGGATCAAAAGTTATACCGTCTGAATTAGGTGTATTACCCGAGTTTTTACAAAAATTTTCAAAATTCTGTAAAAAAAAACTAATGACTAGAAAAAAAAAAAAAAACACCGTTTCACCGATGAAATTGGCTGAAATTTTTCTCCTTTTATTTTGTACAGTTTATGAAATTCCACCCTGTATATCTGAATTTCTTCACTCCGTAAATTAACTAGATTATTGTTAACGTCTAAAATTCTTATCGTAATTGAATTTAAGCTATTTTGGGTTACAGGGAAATAAACAAAGTTTTTTGGTGTTTCTATAATCCGATAACCAGGTGGCACGTTTGGCACAAACTCGTGAATAATATGACTAGGTGTTCCGTTAACGAATGATCCGCGCACTATGTCACATTCAATGCGGACTATAGTTGTTGACAGAATGGAGATAGGATAAGGGGATTCTGTAAATATATTTGCTTGAATGGATTCTGAACCGAAGCCAAGTAAACTACCGATGGAACTTTCTTTATCAAAATGAATATTTTCAGAGCATAAAATAGATGTCTTTAAGGTATTATTATTACATGTTAGTATAAACGAGCATCCTTGAATGTGTTCTTTAAGGTACTCATCAATATCTTGAAGTTCATAAGATCCTTCTGGGATTTTAATTACTTTGTTTTTACCATAATATAACTTATTATTTCTGTTGTCAATATTGGGTATAGAATTAAACGTTGATATATACAACAGTCCACACTCATATTCACCATCCAGTTGAAGAGCTGGTGAATGGTTTGTTATCAGAGTAGAAGATGTTCCAGTTATAGATAAAGTGAAAGACATCGTGAGAATGATAAACTGTTTATTGTGCGAGAGTATTTAAACGGTTACACCAATATTGTTTTAAGTACTTTAGACATAAATGGCCGCAATTGACAGTATTAAACTTTTGGTACGTGTCATAATTATAGTAAATATCGTAATTTTTAAAATATTTCTTAAATTCTAGCGGAGGTGGAAGGTCTCCATAACTATTAAAATATTCACAATAATTTTTATCTTTTACGTAGGCTACCCAGTGCGTACCATTATTTTTAGAACTATCCAAATTAATAATTCCACATTCTACTTTTTTAGGACTCTTTGGTAAACTATCTCTCATATAAACTCCTCGAAAATGTGGAATATCAGATGAGTGTTTTAAAATATCAATGTTGGAAAGAGCGCGTCTGGGTAACTTCTTGTTTAGTTTTTTGATATTTTCAAACATAATCCTTTTTGCACTGCTTTTATTTTAGATTTCATCACTTTGCTAACTAACCACGATGCAATTTTTTCTCCTCTTCCTGCATCTTTCGACTTTCTTCTTTGTTTCGCCATTTCGTATAGTTTTAAATCAGCACGATGTCTATCAGCTAATTCAGAATATTTATCATATGCTATGTCGTGTTTCATACACGCATTATCTAGCGCATTAATTCCTTTATCACCTCTTTGTAACCTTTCACGCAATTTTGTTCCCGGGCCACAATAGTTATAACCAGGTAAGTGTAATTCAAATGGTAAATTATTAATAGCGCTGTTTAAGAGTCCTCTTCCTTTCATATCCCGTAAGATAATAACACCGTTATTGAAGAAACAGTATATAAATATAATTAAACAACGGCATTTTTATCAATCCAACTATTTTCGCTATCACTAAGCCCTAACCATTTAACATACAACTTTCTACCCTTCTTTTTAATAACCTTTTCTACAAGGTAAACGTTTGGATGGTTGGTTTTCAAAAGTTCTTCTTCATAAAATGTACCGAGTATAGTGTTTCTAAGCTGGTCTTGAATGTGATACGTAACAGGTTGAGTGCGATTTACATGGTTAATAGTGAAAATTTCTGTTGACCAATTAGGTGTATAACCTTTGTGAAAGACGCTTTTATACTTGCTAATGCGTACACGATCTCGTACATTGAATTTGTTCAATTTATAACGCAAATTGGATTGTGATTTTTCAATATTTTTTGATACTTGAATTTCAGTATCAGACATGACATCAATAGGTTTAAATTTTGTTGTGCGATGTACAGTTTGATTATAAGATTTTACTACATCGTCTAACGGTTTACCAACCCATTTATAGTTACCAACTAAACTGAAGTATTTGTAGAGTTTGAACTTAAGTGTCTTTATCAACCTTTCGACAATAGATGCCTTCTTAATTGAATAAGTTGAGTAATGATTTACTTTAAATGATTTTAAACAGCAATCAAATTCATGATTGTAGAATTCTTTTCCTTGATCAGTTTGTAAGTTTTTAGGTCTTCGTTTAGATTTTTTTATTATTAGTTCGAATGCATTTTTGACCTCAATTTTAGTTTTAGACTTAATAGGTGTACACCATGCATTCTTTGAAAATGTATTAATAACAGTTAAAATATATTTATATCCACTGTTAACCGTATGTAGCCTTTGTAAATCGATCAAATCAGCTTGCCATAAATCGTCAATTCCTTTTAGTACAACCGATCGTCGCTTAAAATTTCTTCGCGCTGATCGATGGATCTCGTTCACTATTTGTTGTTTTATCATTATTTAATTTTTTAAAGATTTCATCTATCTCCTTCTTCGTGTAAAAGTTCAGTTTTAACTGAGTTACGAGTTGTTGATTTTGATTATTTATTGTGTTAAACAAAGAGTCAATATATTTTTTTCCGTACATTTTTTGAATGAATTCGTCAACGTACTGCTTATTAACTGCATCATCAGAAGAAAATGGTTTAACAACTTCTTTTAACCTTAAAGATTTCAAATCAAAATGTCCTGCTTCTGTTCGGAGCAAAGCCTTGTACTTGAGCTCAGAGATTTCACCATTACGCAAGCGTTTATGAACATGGTGACCGAATTTGTCTATATTCATTTTTATACTGGAAAGTTAGACTTCAACTGATGGAAAAAAAAAGAGTATTCATTTATATATTATTTGTTAAGCCTGCTTCACGTAATTCTTCAATGATAGATATGATTTCGTTACCTAACCCTGTATTGCCAGCGTCACGCGATGCAATAAGCAGTTTTAATCTTTCTACTAATTCGTTTGGTGATCCAAACGAATCCCAATATACATATGAGATGTCTGTTTTTACTTTTTTTTTTGATGGCAAACCTTTGCCGGATATATATAATTCTTCACTTACTGTACGTTGCTTGGATAATTTGAAAAGAGGTTTAATAACGTATAAATATTTCATGCCCTTGTTGCTTTTTATCGGCTTATTCGGATCGAAGTCACGTCTATGCGCATAAGTTTTCAATAACAATGTTTTAAATGATCGTATATCATCTTCAGTTACTAATTTTAAGTCAGGTACTTTTTTAAACAATAAATCATTTAAGCCTTGTGTTAAAAAAAAGCTTTCTTCGCCTATCATGAGTTTGTCATCATTCACAGAAATCGGATAAGATCCAAGCGTTAGCTTACCACGCTCATTTTGTACACCAAATGGAATGTTCATGTTAAAATATTGTTTTTGCCAAGCTGGATCTTCACGAGGAGAAGCGTACGAGTCTATAGTCCTAAATGAAGCATTATCTGCTATGTCAGAATCACTTTGGTTATCACTTTCATCAGATTTAGAATCACTGTCATTTAATTCAGATTTAGATGAATTTCTCAGTAATGTTTTATTATCTAAACTTTCTTTCATCCCATCTTCAGAAGAACTATATTTAATTTTTTTTACTGGCTTGTTCCATTTCAACCTATTATTATCAAACTCCGTGTCACTTATGTTCAGATTGTTACCATCATTACTACTTTTATTATTTTTTACCATTTCACTAAGTGGATCTGTGATTGGTTTCAACATTGCTTCCAGCATTATATTATCGTTTGATTTAACATCACGAATGAGCTTAACTTTTTTTCTTACTGCTTCAGCAGATTGGAGTACTTTTGTTTAAATAATTTCTGTTCGTTAATTTTATGTTTCATGTCCGAACTATGCGGTTCCATTTTAAGTAATAAGTTTTTAAAATAAATACTATGCTTTATGTATCCAATTAATCTAGCATGATAAATGTATCAAAACCTTTCCTATAACATCCGGAATTTCTATTACAATCTTTATTTATAACTAAGTAGTCGACCGGCACGTTCCATACTTGTCCGCACATTTCACGAAACTGAGTCCACGACATATCACTTCCTACATGTTCATCATAAACATGCTTCAAATTGATATCATCTTGTTTAAAAATAATAATTAAGTTGGCATTATCTCTTATTAATTGCTTAGGTATTTTACTATACGTTTGATTCAGATAGAAGCTATCTATATTTTTATGCCTTCCCATTGCAAAGTAATCTCGTATATTATTTTGATTTTCACACGCAACATCATTAAATATCATGATTGAATTAATGTTAGCTGCATGAGGACTCAAGATTTCTTCATTTTCACTATATTTTTGAAATGAAACTGATGGAACCAGCTTTAAAACTTGCTCTAGAAATTGGTACATAGGTTGGAATAAGGTTTTGGAGTATACATAAACATTTTGAAAGCGTAGACCTTGTTCATGTAGCAGCAAACCAACAATTAAATTAGTTTTTCCACAGTTCGATGGACCGCATATTATACAGCGAATAGTGTCAGGTAAAAGTGAACCATGTTGAAAAATGCGTTTATTGGGCGCAGAACAAACGATATCCAACTGCAATCTCTGAGGTTGTTTTACAAACTTCATGTTACCAATAGGCACGTGCAACAAACTTGAAAGGCAATATGCAAATAGTTTATTTTCATACACTTAAGAGTATATAATTAAATAATTAGTACTTTACTTTTGGGTTCTATGATCCTAACTTTACCATGAGTCGTAACAGATCATACCGAGACACTAACAACACAAAGACTGCAGTCAATCATGGCGGCGGAGAGTCCACATCGGTTTCTAGACCAAATCGGATTCTGGACCGCGAAGGTGGAGTCCACATCGGTTTCTAGACTAAATCGGATTCTGGACCGCGAAGGTGGGGAGTCCACATCGGATTCTGGACCATTTATTGGTTGGATTTGGACCCCCAAGGCGGAGAGTTCACATCGGTTTCTAGACCAAATCGGATTCTGGACCATCTAT
This sequence comes from Epinotia brunnichana, assembly GCA_963854355.1. Classification (NCBI taxonomy): domain Eukaryota; kingdom Metazoa; phylum Arthropoda; class Insecta; order Lepidoptera; family Tortricidae; genus Epinotia; species Epinotia brunnichana. Next base: position 2,277,608 of record OY977938.1, read on the forward strand.
TGGGTGTTTGGACCGCTAAGGCGAAGCGTAGCGTAGCCGTGTGGGCCAGAACTCCCAATAGATAACTACTATTACTGTTTGCAAATTCATTTATTCTTTTATTTTCACCATATATTTTTATTTAATGTTTTAAATATAATATGTTTAGGCTGTATTTTATTAGTTATACGGAATTTACGATCGTCACTTGTTCCGTAAATAGGCATTTTTAATCTGTTACTCTAGCAACACTGTACTAAGAAAGTTAGTGAAGGGACAGCACAAAAACAAATGTCGATAAACATTATAAGTATGTTATTCTTATAATTTATTTTTCAGATTCCCAAAAGATGTAATGATTCAGGATGTCTGTATCCGAGCTTGTGGAAATCATGTGTCGTGGACTCTTAAACGAGACTAGCACTATTTGCTCCCAGCATTTTGAATGTTATTTTATAAAAGTTGCTTTTTATTCTTTGTTTCTTGTTTTATGTTATCTCCAAAAGAAACAGTACAGTGTAAACCTGTCCTGCCTGAACCAAAATTCAGACCAGTTATTCATGTGGAAAAAAAATTCTGTTATCCTTTTACCGTCTGTCCAAAGATCGTATGTTACGTGCATAAAAAAAAATCCCTTTTAATAAGTACCGATCATGGCATTTCAATATGATATCCTATGGACGCCTTCCATCTCCATCATCAGATCAGCTCGATAGTACTCGATGGTATAATATCTTATATCTCGAAAACTGTACAAGATATCGAAAAACTTGATAGGATAAAACGTGTGGCAAATTTTATCAGCTTTCATTTTGTTTAGAATAGTTATGTAGCTAGGACGCATAGTTTCCGAGATATAGGTGAAAAACCGAATAATGGGACTTTGAAACCCCCCCCCCCCCCCCCCCCCCCCAACCCCTCCGGCTCAAGGGTTACGGGCAAGGACTTTTGATACGTTTACCTCCTAACTAGTCCAAACAAAGTTACGAAGCCAAAAATTGTGTTCCGTGCATTTCCCTCTATACCTTTTTTTGAGCATTTGTTTCCGGACCTACATGAAATATCGATAAGTTTATTATTTATTATCGACATGTTCCTCGCACTATCGATGTTTACTTCGAGCTGACGTCATCTCTTTCACGGACAGGTTGTCTGTGTACGTGTTTGTACTTGTGTGAGTATAGTTTATGCTGGTGTTTGATAGTTTTGTCGTGTGCGTGTGTAGTGACGCTATCGGAAAAATGCATTGGTGTTAACATGATTTGTGTGCGTTGCCTCGTCCCCCGCGCCGAAAACGGCAGACTTTTTTAGATAGAAAAGTGTGCGCGTGTCGTCTCCGGTTGGTTTAATGCTCTAAGAGGGAATGCAATTACCGGGCAAGTTTCATTATCGGTAAATTACCGACTTGAGTGAGGCAAAACGGTTAACCGGTAAATTCAATTTGGCTAATAAGTATCATTATTTGACGTTTATTTATCGTAAAAATAAGCTATGATATAATATAAAGAGTTTTCATGTGCCGTAAATGCCGTAATTATCAGATTCTTTCATATTTAAAACTTGCTCAGTAGTATGAGGGCAAAAAACACAACTGAAAACGTTCCTTGGGGATTAGCACCTCACCACTCTGCGCAAGCGGTGCGCGTCCTTGCTCTGCAGAGTGCGTGCTAGTCCCAACATCATCCTGAATATGATTTCCGCAAGGTTCGATTGCCCGTATATGACTCACGGCATGCAGATTCATATACACAGGAATATAAAATAGCCTGCACCTTTTTGTTTAGTTCTTCTTCGTCGACTTTGTATCTAATTTATTTATTTTAATTCTCTTTTTTTGACATTTTATATAATTTTAATGATTATTTTAAATTGATTTTATTGTGAATATTGTACTTATTTTAATGTATAGGTAAGTGTGGACCGTTGTTGTCTGAAATAAATAAATAATAATAATAATTAGCAGGTAGGTTGGAATTGTCCCCAGTTCTACAGAAACTAACTACAAGCCCACTTAGTATTCTAAAATAATAATTCACTAAATAGATGTTTCTACGGGCTTCAAGAGATGTGTATATAACGAACCATTCCTAGGTCAAAAAGAGTTGGATAGAGAAAAGGTTAGTAAGAGTAACAGTTCATTTTACCTACGAGTGTTCGTAAAAACGGTTTTATAACTTTTTCTAGGAGTGGAGCTCATGGGGGTTCCAAATTGTGGTATTGGTTTAGCGATTCAAAAGTCTTTATCTGTTACCTTAGTTCTGCTGCGGATAGCCTCATTTCTAATGCGATCACGCAGATAAACTCCCAGCATAGCCATCTTCATTGCTCTTTGGATCACTTCTAGCCTTATATTGAGGGCCATAGTGAGCGACTACATTTCAGATGCCATATATTAAGTCATCACTGGCAACACACACTGGTCAAACCGAGCCGACAGAACTGGAACTGGACAGTCTCGTCTTTACAACTCTGAGCGTAAAGCATCCGATTGTAATGGGATTTGGCACTACATCGGCATTTGACATGATCTTCGTTAAGATGAACATGGATAAGTCCATGTTCATCTTTAGACCGACTCACTCGGAGATTTTACTGAGGTCATCGAGCATCGTACTAAAGTCCTCCATGGTCTCAGCCAAGACTACTAAATCTTCTGAAATCCGAAGGTGAGTGATGTACTCGTCGTTGATGTCTGCCTTCTCCAGTCCAGAGTCTTGAAAAAATCCTCCAGTGCAGCGGTGAACAGGTTGGGGAAATAACATCTCGATGACTAACTCCCCGCTGCAGCAGAATAGGTTTTGCGTTCAAATCCTGGAGTCAGACTGACGAAGTGCGTTTTCGTATAAACACTTCGATACTTCGATATAGCGGTAGGTAGTCAACCGCGCCGGCGGGCGGGTTGGCGCCGCTGGAGCGACTAGTACAGCCCAGGTTTCGATCAAATCGTAGGCTTTCTTGTGGTTCGTGAACCTCAGTCTTCAGTCTTCTGTATAACCTGACGGAACGTATGGATGTGGTTTACGGTGCTAAAGCCTCACCGGGAACCGGCTTGTCCGGGAGGCTTGAAGTCATCTAGCTTGCGTACGAGACGATTTATTATGACTCTCGAAAACGGTTTGTAGATATGGCTCAGAAGTCAGATGGGTTGGTAGTTCTTCAGCAGGGTGTTGTCACCCTTTTTGAAGAAAAACACCACCACACCTATGTTTCTTGCCTTTTTCTCCCTCCCAGTAAGATGAAGAGAGGTATTTCTTTGGATTGTTATGATAAGTATACCTCTCATCATCATTATTCCCGGTTGTGCCCCTAAAGGAGCCCGGGGTCCGCTTTGACACCTAATCCCAAGATTTGGCATAGGCACTAGTTTTACGAAAGCGACTGCCATCTGACCTTCCAACCCAGAGGGAAAACTAGACCTTATTGGGATTATACCGGTTTCCTCACGATGTTTTCCTTCACCGAAAAGCTAACGGTAAATATTCCGTACATAAGTTGCGAAAAACTCATTGGTACGAGCCGGGATTCGAACCCACGATCGCCGCTTGACAGCCGCATGCCTGAACCACTAGGCTACCGTAGCTTCGATAAGTATACCTCTAAAGTATGTTAAATAAGGCGTCTCTATTGTACTTATTCAAACTGATCATTATTCATATTTTATAGAACGGCACCGGGAACGTGTTTATATTTTAAGAAGCTTCTACAAACAATTGCATTAATTTGATCCTACATGAGCTAAGCTAAATAACACTAACAAGTTTATTCAATTTACATTTTTACATGATAAAAGGAGGGTTATTGAGGTATAATCATGACGATGAAGCATTAACAATCGTTAAAATGTTGTATTTTACTTATAATTTGTGTTCCGGTAAATTACCGGTTTTGATTTTAATTTACCGGTAATTTACCAGCCTCATATTTAGTCAATTTACCGGTTAACCGGCTAAGCGGTTAACCGGTTTGCATTCCCTAGTTTGAACTACGATACTGATAAGTACATAATAGTTTTAAAACGTTGACTCAAATAGCGCGATGTGATGTCATTATTCCACTTGGCATTAACTCAGATTAACTGTCAAGTGTCAATTTCAGCTGAAGCTGTCGTGAAGTTTGTTATTTAGCCAATTTTATTGTAAGCTTTAATTTTCTTTAAACACAATTTGTTATTCAAGTGTTACTAAATATATAATGGCAGAAATAGCTTGGCCTTGGCAGTACAACTTCCCTCCCTTTTTTACGTAAGTAAATTAATTGTTTTGTACGCGGACAAGTAATCTAATCAACTACTTTCCTGTTACTATGTCGAATTTGGGGGAATCTTGGAGGTATATCAATGAGGGAAATGCGCATATTGTTATTGGGATTCAAGCTGAAAACAAACGTTCCAACTACGTGCTTCGTCTCATCAAGGAAGATGGTATAACCGCAAATTTGAATGATATCCACAAATCGCTGAACTTTGTCAATGTTATTATGAATCCGTTGCTATCTAACGCCTCTGATTGTCAATTAGAAGTAAAAGAAATACCTAAGGAGGAAATAAAAGTTCTTATGAGGGATCTGGCAAAGTTTCGTCCAAGAGAAAGGATGATAAAATCACACATAAGCTCTTATGCTATTAGGACAAGAAACTTGACAATTTTTAACCCAGCAGCGGTTAATTATTGTATAGAAATAAAACCAAAAGAAGGATTCATGTCATTATGTTTTAAAAAGTATGAGAAATGCTATTATTGTCTGAAACAGAATTTAAAACTACAAGAAAACGAAATTTCTGAATCAAGCAAATACTGTCCACTTGATTTGTTTTCTGGTAACAAGGATAGAATGAAAACTTCCCTATTTCACTTGTCCAGAAACCCACAAAATAATTTCAAAGTGTTTAAAGACAGTGAAATCATTTTTAGTGCATCTAACAAACACCAATTTGATGGAATCACAAACAATATGAATATGTTTAAATCAAGCAATACATTCTTTGACTTTATCATAGAAACTTTACTCCACAAAAGCGGCTGTACTACAATTGCTAACCATTCAGGCAATATTAACATTACTAAAGAGAGTAAAACTTGTGATACCACTTCTAACTTACATCAGCAAACAATATTGCACAAGTTACTACAGTTACAAAAGTTGTCAGAAGGACTGAGCATATCAACTAAAGACTCAAAATTAGACTCAACAGACTATGTATCAGCATTACTAGAACAAATTGACCCACAAGCAAATCTCTACTGTGACACAGAAAGACAAAAATTTCTTGAAGAATTAGAGCCTTTGCATAAAGCCCTGATATCTGCAATAGCTAAAGATTGCTCTATAATGATAACCTTTACATCCTATTATGAAGCGGAATATGAAAGTTATATACAAGTTGGTGGAAATAAGATACCATTTGTAGTATCTGTGACAGACTTAGAACCAAAACTACCAAAGACTTTGGTCAAGAGGCAGAAGACAGAGAAAAAACTGATTGAGTTATATGAAGAATGGTTAAAAAAGGAAGGTGTAAGTATCAGAAGATTGAAGAATCAATTTTACAATTTGAAGAAATACTTTATTATAATATTTATTAAAACTAGGTACACTAAAATTGATGAATGATTAAAGTACTGATGTCACATTAATTACCTTCCAGAATCCAACCACACTCGGAAACCCGCACTAAGCAGCTAGAAGCATGGCAGCAACTCATCGCAGACTACCTCAAAGCCACCAAACAGTCCACCATAGACATCCGGGAGGCCCAGAATAGTCCACTATTCAACAACCAAACAATCAATCGGAAACTGTCACAGGAATCAGTTCTAGTAATTTTAGAATACATGGCCAAGATGGGGCAAGCGTGTCCGCTGGATAAGAGTAAGAGTATCTGGGAGGTGTACTGGCACTCGCTGGATGAGTGGGGCAACATGGTGTATAGCTGGGCGAGTAGTAACGGGATGAATAACTCGGTGTGCACTCTGTTTGAGTTGCGGGAAGGAGAGAATACTATTGATGAAGGTTAGTTTTATCTTAATCATTAATTGACTGATTTCTACCTATATGTTAATATTACCGAAGGAACTTTTTGGCGTTGTTTACCTTGTATATCTCTAATCTATAAGCCCTTTAGTTTTGAATTAGAGTATATCTCTTAATTCAGTATGCCAATTGGCAAAGGCGTTTTCATGCTCTTTCCGTTATAAATATTATAATGTGTTTCCTTCAGTTCATCCTTTAATTCTTAGACGTTTTTTTTTCTGGTACCGTTTGCCATTTCCTTGTCCATATTTTACGTCATCTTTTTTTGATGGATTTTGACCCCCCAATATCATCCTAGCAGCATCATAATATTCAACCAGCCCCTTGTAGCATAATCAAAGTCGCATGCCCCCATCATTTAAAGTTTAGTCATAATAAAGTGTCTGATATAGTGGTTGAAGGGTTAAAATTGCACCCAAATTAACTTAAAAAATAACTGTTTCAGAGTTCCACCGGCTGGACATGGCCATCCTGGTGAAGGCGCTGAAGACCCTGGAAGCGAAGGGCAAGTGCGAGCTGATAGAGTTCGATGACAACCAGGGCGTCAAGTTCTTCTAACACTTGTGCTGGACAATACGGTATTTGTCTGATGTAATCCAATAAAGAATATAATCTAAAATGACGCTTACTTTCACCATAGTAGGTACTGTATACAACGTGTTTTTGTCAATTTCCGTGAATTGCAAGGGGGCATAGTTTAGATCAAATAAATTTAATTTTCCCAAGACAGTAGTATCTTACTCTTAGGCACTCTCGCGCGAGTAAGAATTACTATGAGAGTACTCGCTACTCGCCGACGGTGGGACAAGTGCCTTACTGTTATCAAGATATTCAATATTTTAATTTAATCAGGTTTTTAAATTTTGTAAGGGTCACTACAACAAGGTTTTAAAAGTGAATTCGTTCAAAATTAGGCAATAGGCATGAACTGACTCGGAGGTACATATTTTTTATTTCATGTATTTCAAGACCCTTGTACATTACAATAAGACAATAACCGTTAATGCTTAGTAATTTTTTTTCCATTTTTTCTAGTAATAATTATGCTAATTTGATTCTGTGAATGTACTCTGCAATATCCGGAAATTCCCGGGAACACTGTGTATAGTTCTACTATATTTACACACGTCATTCATGGTAAAAGCCGCCATTTTAGATTTTATTTTTTAATGGCACGGCTTAGAGTCGAATCTATTTGACTAACAATCTTATATAGGCTAGCATGTGGGCTCTACTAAGCATGTTTTAATTACGGTTCGTGATATGGCGACTATAATTATGGATTTCTAAAAAGTGGCAATGTAAAATTTTACTATTTAGAAATTGTTTGAAGAATTTGGTTTGTAAAATACGGTAAATTTTAGAAAATTAGTTGTAGAATCGGCAATGTCGAGGAATTTGGCTTGTAAAATTTTGGCAATGTCACCAATTATTATACTCGTAATATGCTGCACGGATCGCAGCCCACATGTAGCCTACATTATATCTTACACAACTTATGAGTCTTATGACGATCATGGAGTCATGAGTGCAAGATAGGTACTACAAGTACTTTGTGGTTATGACAAGGTTATATCGCTATTCCAAACCCACAACCAATCATATTTAAATTGTGTAAAATGTGTAAGTTCTAAAAAAATGTTCTCAAAGTGGTTGAGAAATCGTTTCCGAAAGCGCATTTAGGAAACGCTAACGTAATGTTTTAAGTAAATATTCGAATGCATTTGTTAAGTTAAACTTTTATGATGTTACAATATATTATCTGATATTTTATAAACCTCTGTTTAATTTCAATATCTCTTTCATACACATGACTACACTTAAAAGGAAGCCCTAAGGCACCAATTGCGTTAAGGGGCTGTCCATATATTACGTCATTTCAAAGGGTCTGACCATTGGGTGACGGTAGTAATTTTAGGGAGGGTCCATTCAAGGAATTAACAGGCAAAAATCGTCAGAAAACGATCGTAATATATGTACAAGCCCTAACGTAGACGTGCACAGACGTGCGCATTCCGCTGCGTTTTAAAGTATCAATCCCCATGAGACATGTCACGCCGGATGCGCATACGTAGATGTGCACGTAACGCGGTGTGACATGTTCTATGAGGGTTCATACTTTACAACGCAGTGGATCGCGCACGTGTACGTCTGTTTTTTGAACAACTATTTCAATATCTAGATTTCAAATGTCAGACTGTAAAGATACACCTATAGAATGTAAGTTGAATATTAAAAAATCTGTAAATTGTGATCCTAACATTCCTTACCAAAGATTGATCGGGAGTTTAATGTACCTTGCGATTTTGTCCCGTCCTGACATAAGTCTCTCAAATATTTGCAAAAAACAAAAATGTATCATTTAAAATATAGTAATGAGGATGTAGAATTAGTAGGATTTGCTAACGCCTCCGATGTGGCTCGGCCTTAAACGTTAAATATGGCGCTGGCTGTCCATCCCATAGAGAACTGTCAAGCATCCTATGTACAATCAGATATTGACGGACGTAAATTACGATTAGCAATAATAACACTTTAAATTCTCGCGCTTTGTACACACATGTACATTGTACACTGTGAGTGACAATTAGTAAAATAATGGTCAGGTAGTCATAAAACAACGCATTTTGGAAATAATTTATTTCATTCATTAATAATTTACAGTGTAAAATTGTACAATTTCGAAATGGTCTTACCTAAGCATAAGACTGCTGATATGGTACACCTCCACGTGTAAGTGGAATGTATCAAACGTGGTCGGTGTGAACACAATTAATGAGGATATTTAAATATTTTACAAAACACAATACTTTCCAACTTTTCGCGGGCTGAATTATGTCGATACATTAAGTAACATTACAAATTTTAATATCAAACGCCTATTTCTATTACAAAAAAGCCTGATTGAGATAAAAATGAACACAGCTAAATTAGGCAACACAGGCGCTTGACTAACAGCCATTTGAACTGTGTTGTCTGTTTAGGGGGCATCAATTATTTACGAGAGGCGTTTTTAGACATCTTCTGACCTCCCCTCCCCCCTTGGTGAGATGTGAGATTGCTCATCCCCCTCACAATCTCACGAGACATTTTTCAAAAATAAGTAGATTTGAGGCCAAGCTTGGTTAGATAGGTAGAACGGAGGCAAAATAGGTAGACCTACCAAAAAGTCAGTAGACGTGACAACACTGGTCGCGCGTTCGGCTACGGCTAAAAAATTACGTGATATTTGCCGAGACCCCCCCCCCCCCCCCCCTCTCCCCAAAGTAACATTAGATCAGATTCGGCCCGACCCCCTCCCTCCCTTGAACACCTCACGTAATTAATGGACGCCCCCTTAGAATTGTGGCTTTTTTTACGGTGCGTACGAGCCCTGCGTCGACGCCATTGCAGTTCACTTCTTAATTAAGACTCAGACAGGCTCCTTCCTCTCTCATAAAAAAGCCTACCACTGATTTTGTTGTGTTCACATTATCTCTGGTAAAAGATACTCGAAAATTTTCAAATACTACACCCCGTAATGGATCTTGCAATACTGCTTTTTATTGACTTCCCAGTAACCTATTTCCATTATTAGCGAAACTAGAATTACTACGCGATACTAACAAAAGATCAGTCTTCAACCAAAATGTACAGTCCCCATAACAATTGTACAAACACGAAGCTAAAAGTTATCACTATACAAGTCTAAACGGGCAACTAAGTGTTGCCAGTTAAGACAAAATTGTAAGTGGTATCTTCGTGAAACGGGTAATGGTACGATCTATGAACATGAACACATGTGTAGATCAAAATGCTAAACAACAAACAATATATTGTACACGTAGACGTCAAATATATGATCACTTAAGTTGGCATATTGATTGTATTTTGGTGGACATCTGTTATTGGCTACCGTTTTCGTTTTTTAAGTTTTAAATTTTTGTATCGCTGTTGATGCCCCAAATAAACCAAGGTAAATAAATAAATTACACTTTTGCACCTTACTCCGTTGATTTAAGGCATAAAATGTATATCGTCGAGTGTACATAAATTTTATTACAAGTGTTCATAATTCGTTCCACAACTGTACGGTAAAATAACAACAAACCTTAATAAATAAGTGGCCAAATAATTAAATAAAAATCCAATTAAATATATTAAAATTGTGCCATTACATTGTACTCTCTAATATAAATATTAGCTTACTTTATAATTCTGTCGTTTTAAGCAACAAAGACTGTTTTCTATGTTAAAGAGTCATTTTTGGCTGACAACGACAAAATAATGTGTCCCTAATATCGTGTTTTCCATTTTATAATAATTGAAAGTAGGGTCAGGAAACGAATGCTCAAATAAAGGTATAGAGGGAAATGATTGGAAAACAATTTTTGACTTCGTAACTTTGTTTGGACTAGTTAGGAGGTAAACATATCAAAAGTCCTTGCCAGTAGTAGCCCTTGAGCCGGAGGGGAGGGGGGGTTTAAAGGTCCCATTTTTCGGTTTTACGCTTATATCTCGGAAACTATGCTTCCTAGCGACATGACTACTTTTACAAAATGGAAGCTGATTATTGCTACAAGTTTTATGCGATCAAGTTTTTCGATATCTTGTATAATTTTCGAGATATCTGCTCTTGAAAGTCTGTAATTTTGGAAAACAAAAACTACCTTCTTCGTCTTTGACGGCTATTCCTCATCAACCTCAAGCACGGAAGTAGCAGAGCATCAAAGGCGCTATATTTTTTTTTATTTTTTTTTTATAATATATTATAACTGCCATCAGTCGATATATTATCAGTTTCGGTCTGTGTTTTGGTATGATTGGGTTTAGGAGACCATCGCCTCGCTCAACCACTATGCAGTAGGCACTAGGCGCTATCTATCAGCAAGTTTAAGGTTAGGTATTCTAGAAGACACTATAGTCCAGAGACCCTATATAAATATTTAGAAAACACATTATTAGGGATAATCGCTTTTATAAAATACTCACACGCATAAATAATTAAATTAAATACCACTGTAAAACCCTATTATTAATACAAACGGTTACATAAATATCGTTAAAACTACACATCACAGATACTTTACATTACAACAGGCCTTATCTAAGAATGTTTGGAATGAATTTACATGCGCTTAAAATACGAAACACATGGGTAAAACTACCGACGTATTACCAAATATCTACGCTTACCTACGAGGTACTTATCGTGTAACATAATTTGCGACTGAATTTGGTATTTACCTAACCACCAGTGGGCACGGGCACACACACGAAACAACAAGTTACAATTTCGTAAAGTCTATGCTGGCAACACTGACGCGCTTGACCAATAACAAGTGGCCATATGACCGGTGTTGTCAGTTTAGACGTGGAAAATTTTGTAGCTTAGTGTTAGGCCACAAGAGATGGTAAATACTGTCTTAGGGATTTGCCACAATGGATGCGTTCTGAGGTCTGCGGTCAGGTCACCCCTTTGTTTTTGTTAAAGGTGACCTGACCGCAGAGGTGCAGGTTACTGAACGGCCCAATAATTGGCGTCCACTATATCTCTGTCTCTTTTTAACTCATGCTAAAAGAGAGAGAGAAAGATAGATGGACGCGTATTATCGGGCCGTACATTAACCGGCACCACCGCAGAACGCATCTAGTGTGGCAAATCCTTTAGGCTGTTCGGTACTTAAGTTTGTAAGTATTTTTTTTGTCTCGGCTGTTAGTTACCACTTATCGATAAAATTTACTAATACCGACGTTCGAGCAATTTTACTTATAACAAAGATAACTCGAAAAACATGGTAAGTTTACCATTTACATACAAAACACTAGAAATCTACCTATTAGGTAATGGAGTGCTTTATGATATAGTCTGACTTGCCTAAAGTGGCAGAACACTGTACAACGAATCTGACAATGGTTATAATTTAATGTACGAGGCAAATCCTTGCGATCCGAGACATTATTTGTATTACCGACACCGCCCTACCTCCCTAGGTACTAATGTGCCTGCAATTTTCGCATCCAAAATTTCTCAGGCCAGACTCAAACTTAGAATTGTCCTTCACCATAATGGCAACTCTTACAAATGCTCACTGCACTCTAACGCCGCATTGCAATACCCGTTCGCCACTCGTTCCCCATTCGTGACATTGTTGGCAACCCCGTTGGTCTTCTCCGAGCCGCCGCGGGCGCCGGCGGGCGCGACGGCGGCGGTGTTGCCGCCGGGCGCGCGGTAGAACCACCACGCTAGGAAGAAGAAGATGAGGGAACAGAGCTTGCCTACTAGAGCTAGGGCCAGCATGTACCTGAAAAGTATACAAGCTGATAAGTCACAGGCGATTAGAGAATATACTGTTTCTATACTTGGAATATTTTATTTAAGTACAAAGTTGATTCTACATTCTTTACAAGCTATGCTTCAAAACTTTGCCTATAATGAGGAATGGATGAAAAATTTAGAAGTGCCTGATTATTTTTTTGGTCATAGGAATAACCTTCCTTAGCACCAGAAAAAAGCTGCGTCAATTATTTTTGAAAAATATAAACAGTTTCCTCACTTGCATTTTGGGCTTAGGATGGCGAATGAGACACTTTCCTTGATCCGTCTCATATTACAAAAAATATTTTAAATATCTGACCCTGGCGATGACAAATATAGCTGCTGCAGCTGTCAATATCATGCCAGTGTCAGTTTACCACGAATATTTAAATATTTTTTTGTAATATGAGACGGATCAAGCAAAGTGTCTTATTACGTCCTAAACCCAAAACCAAAATGAGGAAACTGTTTATATTTTTCAAAAACAATTGACACAGCTAAAAAGTCTGCAACTTTTTTCTGGTGCTAAGGAAGGTCCTTCCTACTATTATTTATTATTCAAAAATGTTCATCCATTCCCAATTACATAAGTAGGTATGTTACTCGAACAAACAATGATTCAAACATAGAAGAGGTCGTACTACCTACTCACGAAAGAAAGTTAAGGTGGTTCGATTGCCATACAAAGCGTTATTTGACATTCGCAGGCTAACGGCGTGATATTTTAAGAAACTTATGTAACAAACTTTCATCAATTGGCTTCCCATTTGCGCTAAATTCCCCCTTTCCTAGAATAAACTTGTATAAACTAGATTAATTTGAGAAAAATAGTTTTCCCAAAATATCACGTGACAAACCAATTTCTCAAATGAATCTAGTTTATACAAGTTTATTCTAGGAAAGGGGGAATTTGGCGCAAATGGGAAGCCAATTTATGAAAGTTTGTTACATAAGTTTCTTAAAATATCACGCCGTTAGCCTACGAATGTCAAATAACGTTTTGTATGGCAATCGAACCACCTTAAAGAGGAAGAAAATTTCACATTAAACTTCGTCTCCAAAGGGCCTCTACGTGTTGGATCTATATCCCCACGCACGCCTTCCAAAGGACCGGGCTTTGTCCCGTGAATTTAAAGAGGAGATACATAATAATAATTAGAAAGTTTTTTCACAACCAAGCTTCTCGGTCCCAAATGCACGAGGCTGTTGTAAGCGCTGATCGAAAATGTACTCCGCTAAATTTGAATGACCATATAAAACAAAAGAATGAATCGATCACAGAGCCTCAACAAAAACAAGAAGCATGGATACAAAAGGCGCTCCACGGCAGACACCGACTGGATTTGACTAATCCCAACGTTGACAAGCTGGCATCTAACATGTGGCTTAAGAGAGGTGAGTTGTTCCCCGAAACTGAAGGTTTTATGATCGCCATCCAAGATCAAATCATAGACACCAGGAATTATAGAAAATATATCATCCGCGATCGTAACTTAACTACTGACTTATGTCGACGCTGTCATGGTGCCTCAGAGACAATACAACATATAACAGGAGCGTGCCGATCCATAACCCAGACAGATTATAAACACCGTCATGACCAAGTAGCAGCCATCATCCACCAATACCTTGCATTTAAACACCGCCTTATTGAAAACAGAACCCCTTACTATAAATATACACCGCAAATTGTTTTAGAGTCATCCAATCACAAACTATACTGGGACAGAACTATCATCACCGACAAAACCGTGCATTACAATAGACCTGACATTATACTTCACGACAAACCTGCAAAAACTGTGTATCTGATTGACGTAGCCATACCCAATACCCACAATCTAGCGTCTACTCACACTGAAAAGATCAGCAAGTACACTGACTTGTCCGTAGAAATAAAAAAACCAATGGCGAGTAAATACGGTGAAGACAATTCCAATCGTAATTTCATCTACAGGTGTTATTCCACGCACCCTCCACACCAGCCTCAAAACCCTCGGTGTCCATCCACTTACATACATCCTCCTACAAAAAGCTGTAATTATGAACACATGCAGAATAGTACGCAAATTTTTAGCTTTAGAACAACATTAGGTAGTCCTTAGGTAACATACCTACCTTCTATATTCGTTTGGCCAAAAGCCCGCGGGTATGGAAGTAAAATACCCTCCTTTGGAGAGAAAAACAAATAAAAACAAAAACATAATAATAATAATAATAAGGCCCCCCACCTCTGGCTTGCCTTAACTGGCTGTCCAGAGTGGAGTCGCAAGAGCTGTTGCTCGAGGGTAGATGTGGACACCTAAGTGGCGAGTTGGCTATATGTTTAAAGTCCAGTGCCACCTCTCTACCCCCCCAGCCTCTCTGACTGGTGTTGCCCTTAGGCCATTTTTTAATGTCGCTATTAATAGGGGCCCATCTTGCAGTTGGCGAGTCAGCCAGAGATAAAAAATGAGACAGTTTATTAGGCAGGCGTCCGATGTTTCACCCAATAGCCCAGCCACTAGTCCATCATTTTCACCCAATAACCCGTTTTCTTTAGATTCCATCAACCAGCAATAGTCCCTATACACCCCAGCGGGTGCTGTCTCTGTGTGCGTCCCATGACACGGGCAGGGACAGCATCCGCTCGGTGTACTCCTTGCATTTCATTAAATTGTCAAAAGGGCCTCTACGTGTTGGCTCAGTTGGTACTTTGTAGGTACCTAGCCCCACGCACGCGTCCCAAAGGTCCGGGACATCATTGTCTCGTGAGCGGGAAAGACATACATAATAATAATAATAAATAATGATTTATTTCACAAAAACACTTGTTACATGATATTATGGGGTATATCCATCAGACTCCAAACTAGGCTTAAGCCTGTATCTTGGCAGTCTGCGAGTGCGAAAAAAACAAGATTTACAGGAGTGTTAAGGAAATGTAGTTACTTAGTTATATAGTTTAGATAATACTAGTCGAGTTGGTATATAAACTAAATTCTATTGACATGCGAGTGTGTTTGCATATATATGTGTGTGTGTGCGTGTGTGTGTGTGTGTGTGTGTGTGTGCGTGTGTGTGTTGGGGGGTGGGGGTGGGTGTGTGTGTGTATGTGTGTGTGCTTGGGTGTGAGTTGATGATGGAAATTCCACAACAGCTTTATAGGGTTTAGTTTGTATGCGGTATTCTAACCAGTCTCTCGGTTTCAGCATATGACAATGTTAGTAACCATTTCTTTACGATACGTCTAGCTTCAGGAGTGGAAAGCTGTTTAATGTTCTGGTACTTGCAGATGTTATTATATACGTAGGGATGTGAAAAAGCTGGAGATTTACGTGAGGTCTATTTCCTCCAGTAGACTGAAGGATGGCGATGATGGTGGGACCCATATCCTTTAAATACGAGGATTTGGAGGTGGATTCTTCTCCAAAATAAGTCTTCTCCGGTAAGAGTATCAAGAAACCTGTGACCCGTTTCACGAAGCTACAGGTACAGCAACACTGAGCGTACACAGTACCCAGAGTACCTATTGCCAGTTTATATTTTCAAAATGGTAATTATTTCGTGAAGTGAGTGAGTGGCGACCACGTACCGGCGTGGCGCGGCGTGGGTAGGCCCCCCGCAAGGTGGACTGATGACCTGGTAAAGGTCGCGGGAGTCCGCTGGATGCGGGCGGCGCAAGACCGGTCATTTTGACACTCTTTGGGGGAGGCCTATGTCCAGCAGTGGGCGTCTTTCGGCTGATATGATGATGATAAGTATTTATTTATATATATTAAGTATGTATATCGTCGTCTAGTACCCATAGTACAAGCTTTGCTTAGTTTGGGACTAGGTCGATTTGTGTAAGATTGTCCCCAAATAAGTATTTATTTAATTAATTATTCGTGAAATGGGCCAATGTATTCCGTAACCAAGAACTATGTGCTTGTAGTTGTAACGTTGTAAGTAATCGTCATGTCATAGTAACTCGTAGTTGTAACCTGCTCATGTTATAGTTGTCGTAGAGCAGACACGCGCCGGAGCGGTCGCACGCGCGCGCCCACAGCGAGCACGACAGGTCGATGAGGAAGCCGAACAGCAGAGGCGCCGGAATTGTGCCCAGGAGACGGACTTTGATCCACTGGATACCGAGCGCGAATGAACGTTGGTCTTCGCGCACACATCTGTAAATGAGACAAGAACAAATTAAACCAGTGAAAATTCAAAGTCAAAGCGAATACATAAAGGTCGAAACGCATAGACAGCGGTGGCGGCGCGTTGCGGAGGCGGTACCGGTTGTAATGTTCGAGCTAATATGAAAAGGTCTGCACAGAATACCGCCTTGCCTTGCCTCTGCCAGATGGGAATCCGGCGGTTGGCTCCAGGCACTCCCCACACAACTTAGGCACAATTTTATATAATGAAACTTTTAGGGTTGCCGTGTCACTGCGTCTTGGAGTGACATGTGTCGTTCCACATCGGTGTAACTGCGGCTGCACCGTCGACAAATTTGGGCACCATGACCTCTCCTGCCACAGGAGCGCAGGCCGCATCCCGCGACACGCCAGCCTGAACGACCTCATCCGCCGGGCTCTCGCTAGTGCCGGAGCTCCGGCCGTCTTAGAGCCTACTGGTCTTGCCCGGGACGACGGCAAGAGCCCCGACGGCATGACGCTCGTGCCCTGGAGCTTGGGACGGCCACTGGTATGGGACGCTACCTGCGTCGATATCCTTGCGCCGTCCCACCTTCCGGGAACCTCTACTAGGGCTGGTGCTGCTGCTGACTCAGCGGAGTCACACAAAAGGCTCAAATATGCTGGCATTGATAGTGGCTTCATGTTTGAGCCTTTCGGGGTCGAGACCTTAGGGCCATGGGGCACCAGCGCTTTAAAAATCTACAAAACACTTTCGCAGCGCCTTGTCGACGCTTCTGGTGACCAGTAGGCTGGCGTATACCTAGCCCAGCGTATAAGTATTGCCATACAACGTGGCAATGCCGCCAGCCTTCTGGGCACCCTGCCGCCTGGCGCCGATCTGGGCCAAGGCTTCTATTTGTGATGTTATCTTTATTTGTTTTATTTTACTTTACTTTTGTGTAGGTATTCTGTTTGTAGTTAATTCTTTACTCACTACTATTTTAAGCTAGCTTAATTTTATTTATTTAAATTTAATTTTCAATGTTTACCTTAATTTAATTTACAATGTAATCTTATTATGAAATAAATGAATCTAATAATGGAAACTATAGGTGGTTTAACAATGCTTTGTGTATGACCGTTTGTTTCATATTTCAATAAATAAATAGAATATATTTGACAATGTGTCATTTATCCTTTGTTGTTTGGTGATAAAATGTGATCAAACTTTAGAAACGGAGCTCGGGGTAGCTTGGTATCTTTTTAGTATCACCAGTAACTTAGTTCCAGTATTCTACGGTGAAAAGCAATTACATATTAAAATGAAAAGTAAACGTATGTAAGTATCAGCATTTATCAGAATTGCCCGAGCCCCCGATCTTGCGCTGTGTTGAAAGTGTGGGAACTGCATTTGTCTGATCGATCGATGCTTTCAGGGGGGACTTCAGCCCCCTAGCCCCCCCTACCCTTGATCCGCTACTGTCCAGACAAAACTCTTCCCACCGCGGGGATCATAGACCTCAGCAAAAAGGTCATATGTACCTGAGCGTGGCGGAGAGCGCAGGCATGGTGGCGATGAAGGTGAACAGCATGACGCAGAAGGCGAGGAACACGAACAGCCACAGGTACCGGCACGGGGAGCTGCAGATGCTGTTGATGGCCTCGTACGGGACGGACACGTTCGACTCTGGGGAACAATTGTTATTTGTGTCTCAAGGGAGCAAAAGATCTGTGTTCAATTGGCACATTGCTACATGCCAATAAATAAATTAAAAAAGTAGCATTCTGATCCCTCTCGTCGTGGAGCAAAACTTACTTTTCGGAATGAAAGGTGTGAAAAGGAAATAAACATGTGAATATCGGGTTTACCAAATAGAACACCTACTTACACCGTCGCATGTCCCAGGTATCGTTGGAACAACGCCGAATCAGACCTTTGCTATCTTCAAGCCATGAATTGTTGTGAAATGGTGCAAGATCGGGAGAAGTGGCGACAACTCGTGTTGGAGGCATTTCGCTATGGGTCGGTGAGTCATTGTAGTTAGTTACCTAAGTCGACGGTGAGTCATTGTAGTTAGTTACCTAAGTCGACGAAATATAATAAATAAAAAATAAAATAAAAATTGTTTATTAAAAGAAAACCTTTTTACAATACAGTTTATCCTGCGGCCCCACACTAGGCTATGCCTGACACGTGGTGGCCAGATTCGGTTTCAACATTAGTCATGTTAGCTACAAAAGTTACTTAAAATTATTATGAACAAATAAACAATAATTTTTATATGCGCGCGTTTGTGTGTGTGTATGTGTGTGTGTGTGTGTGTGTGTGTGTGTGTGTGTGTGTGTGTGTGTGTGTGTGTGTGTGTGTGTGTGTGTGTGTGTTTGTGTGTGTGTGTGTTTGTGTGTGTGTGTGTGTGTGTGTGTGTGTGTCTTTAATAATAATAAGAATAAGAATAAGAATAAGAATAAGAATTATTTATTGCATAACTGTGTATGGTATGGATAACATGTATACAAATAGTTTCAACAGGTGCCCTTACGGGCGTGCAATATTTAGGTACATTTATAGCATATAACTAACATTAAAAATACATTCATTACAACACTAAATCCTAAAATCTTTCACGATTGTTTACTGACCCAAAAAACTCATTGAGGCTATAAAATGATTTATTTATAAGCCAGTTTTTTAAATTTACTTTGAACGTCCTACCTTCCATAGCTTTTATATCAGATGGCAGATGGTTAAATACACGAATTGCAGTTACAAAAGTGCTCTTCTCGAAAATAGAGGAGCTGATTTTCGGTACCCTAGTATCATATTTATATTGCTTTCTTGTATTACATTTAGTACCAGACCAAGTTGGGAAATAGTCGGGTTGGCTTTTTACAAGCAAACTTATTTGTAGAATGAAAATGCCTGTTAATGTTAGGAAACGCTTTTCTTTGAAGACTTTACGAAGAGAATCTCTGATGTTCATGCGGAAAATGGTTTTTAGGCATCTTTTCTGGAGTAAAAATGTTTTATGCACATCCACTGAGTTACCCCAGAAAATTGTACCATAGGTCAGCAAAGAATATACATTTCCATAGTACGCACTGATGACTACATTTTCGGAACAAGTTTCAGAGAGAATGGATAAAGCGTAGCAATTTCTGGAAATATTTTTGTTTATTTGATCAACATGTGTTTTCCAATTAAGATGTGTATCTACATGTACTCCTAGGAATTTAACACTATCTGCTACCTCTATGGTTGTACCAGCTTCCGATACATTTAAGGAAAGAGGAGCGGTTTTGTAATTTCTAAATTGAATGAGCTGGGTTTTGCTTAGATTAAGTTTAAGGTTTAAAGCAGTGAGCCAATCTATAATTTTGCTCAAAACAATTTTGATATCCCTTTCGAGGTTTACAACTGAGCGGTCACATGAAAAAAATATTGTTGCATCATCTGCGAAAAGTACACTTTGTTCATTTACAATAGTAGGAAGCTCATTTAAATATATCAAAAAAAGAAGTGGCCCTAGCACACTTCCTTGGGGTACTCCATAAACTGCTTCCCCATAACATGACAACACCGGTTCAATAGTTTTACTTTGTCTGTTATAATATTCTATTTCTACAGCCTGTTGTCTTCCACACAAGTAGCTTTTGAATAAATTCAGGGCATTTCCCCTTATCCCGATATGCTCTAATTGTTGCAACATCACCTCATGCACAACGCAATCGAAGGCTTTAGACATATCGAGCATTAGGGCAACGCAGGTTTTGCCAGTATTTAAACTCTCCCATATATGCTTAAAAATTGAAAAAATGGCTAAAGTGGTGGACTTTCCTTTCTGAAAGCCATACTGAGCTTTGCTTAAGATGTCATTTTTTATTAAAAACCCTGATAACCTGTCATACATAACTTTTTCTAATATTTTACTAAAGGCTGGTAATAATGCTATTGGTCTAAAGTTGCCAAGATAATTTTTTGGACCAGTTTTATGCAAGGGCCTTATTATAGCTTTTTTTAAGTCGTCTGGAAAACAACCAGATTCTAGTGAAAGATTTACTATGTACACGAGAGGATCAACGATATGGTTAACATAAGTTTTGATAATTTGGATTGGGATGTCGTCATATCCCGAGCTCTTTTTATTTTTAATATTGCTTACAATTTTTTTGATTTCGTAGTTGTCTACAGGTTTTAAGAAAATACTATTACAAACCGGTTTGGATATAGATTTGTACTGATTACCCTTTTTGTGATTCTTTACTAAATTCAAAAAGTAATTATTAAATAACTGTACTATTTCGGAAGGGTTATTATAGGTATTCCCATTCTCAATTATGGAGTCTATGGAATTGGGAATAGTATTGCATAAGCTAGTGTTCTGTTTGATTAATCCCCAGGTAGCTTTGGGTTTATTAATACTGTTCTTTATATATTTATTGTTTGACAAAACTTTTGATATTCGTATTACTTTTTTTAAAATAGTACAATATTTTTTATAATTCTTGCAATGTTTTTTACACATTTTTCTCTTTTGTGATGATAAGTGCATTTGTCGTTTACTCTTACAGGATTTAATTATGCCTCTAGATTTCCAATTCGGCTTTTTCCGAAATGTAACTTTGATTCGTTCTAGTGGCACACAAAGGTAGAAAATCGTACTGAAAATATCTATGAAAACTTTGTAAGCATCATTCGCATTTTTTTCCAAAAAAACATCAGCAAAGCTTACTTTTCCTAGATACTTCATGAACACGTCTAAATAGTAGTCTATTTTGCGTTTCATTACATACCAAAATCTCTCATTAAAGCTTAGACTAGTAGGTATTTCTATCATTTGTGCTGTGTGGTCAGATATACCCAAGTTCATTACTGTAGAAGTGAAATGTCGTAAATTTGTTAATATGTTATCTATACAGGTTTTCGATTCAGGAGTTATTCTTGTTGGTTCTAATATAGTATAAGAAATATTGAATTTAGCTAACGAGGATATAAATGTTTTTTTTGCATTATCTGTGCCGAGCATATTAATGTTAAAGTCACCTGTAATAATTAATTTCTTTTTTAGAGCACGTGATTTGAGTGTTAATTTTTCCAGCAACGATTCAAAATGTTTAATAAAGATAGCCATGTCACCTGTTGGAGTTCGATATATGCACACAACAATGAAATTTAGTTCCGGAATGGAAATTCCACAGACCTCAAAATGTGATTCAATCGACATGTCTGAAATCCACTGCAAAGTAACACAGTTTAATGTGTTTTTAATATAGATACCTACGCCTCCTCTTGATTTATTGGATCTACAGAAATATGCAGCCAGTTTATAGTTTTCTATTTGCAAAACCGAAGTTACATTTGCTTTTAAAAATGTCTCAGAGAAACAAAGAACATCAATATTAGTTGAGTTTGATAATATTTCGACTTGGCTTACTTTTGATTTTAGACCTTGCACGTTTTGGTGAAGAACTTTAAAAACTGACACCTTTTTATTTGCACTAGTTATATAATCTTGCTGTTCACTTGTGGGAGGTGTGGGCTCGAAAAAACATGGCATTATCTCCTTTATTTTTTACAACAGGAAAGTAATGCAATAAAGTTCCTTTTTTAGAAACGTGTACCTCCGTGCTATGCTGTGAGGTAGGCATATTTATATTTTTCGACAGCTTGTCGTTCATACGCGCAAAATAGAAAGGTATAGTGCCTTTCTTTTCCAGGGAGGGTTTCTTTTTGTGGTTTAAATCGATGCTCAGTATTATTTTTTTCAATTCCCTAGGGTTTAGATATGTTTTTTCGTAGTCCGTACAATCTATGGTATAATTAATTACCTTACACATCATAAATATATCTTTTTGAAAACAGTCCACAAAGTGGCAATTGTTATATTGATTACATAACTTATTAATTTCTAGGTTTAGTTGATTAGTATTTACATATAAGTTTTTTTTTACACTTAGTATTAGAATCATATTGTCTTTAAACTGCTCAACCAAGATCCGTAGATGTGATAGAGTAAAGTTAATGTTGTGGTCATTTTCGCCTAAGCATATAATCAATTTGTCTTCCCGTTTCAAGATGGCGCTCTGGCAATTCTTCATTAATTCAGCACTACATGCTTGAGGTTTCGTAAAAGCGTGAGTGCCGTAATTTACGTAATTTCGTTTATCTCTTGAACTCGCCAAAGCTGAAGCGAGATCTACGCATTGTTGAGTGCCGTAAATTGCTATTTTTGGTCTGGAATCGTGCCTAATGAATGTCCTTAAGGTTTCTTGTTCCGTTTTCAATTTTTTAGTGACTGGAGAAGAAGAAGAAGAAATATTTGACCTCGCTGTGGCCAAGGTATCTGATGTATTGTCAGGAGTATAGAGTTTTTGTGTTAAAGTTTCTACTTTTATTGAAAGGCCTGAAATTTCATGTCCAAAGTCTTTGATAAGTTTCTCTAAGTCTATGATTTTTGTTTGTGTTGTTAATATATGTTTGCTGATGACAACTGGGCCTTTATCAGCTTGAAAATTGACGGTTGGCGAGGACGGTGTTGTTGAAATTCCAGGTAATAAGGAGTGCCGCTGTTTTTTTCTCTCATTACTATTGTGGTTTTTCGATTCAAAAGAGGACGAAAAACATAGAGATTGAAGTACTTTACTTTCCCTCGTTAACTTATCTATTGTTTTACGTAATTCATTATTTTCTAATATTTTACTGTCTAATTCATCTCGGGTACTATTAAGAGTGATCTCAAGCTCAGTAATCTTTTCGTGCAATTCGTCCAAAGGCAGGAGTGTATTCGTCCTCGATAGTGAGCCGTCCAGACTCCTAGATAGTTGGTTAGAGGTACCGGTGGGGGATATGAAATCGCCAGACAAATCGCTCTCAGTGAGTACTTGGGAGTCCGATGCCACGGAATCGCATGATGCATTTTCTGGAGCGCAGTGTAAACTTTCTTCGCCCAGTGGCTTATTTTCGTTCGATTCTGGAGAACTTTCTATGGTGGTTCTGTGGGTAGCTGGCAAGTCTAAATTTAAAGGGCAATTCATGGAAGTAGTTGAGGGTGACGTCACCGAGGCTTCAAGGTTGTCTTTTATCTTTTGAATATTCTTGTTGGGCCTAGCTCTTAATGTGACGCCTGAAAGATACTTTGAGTCCTTAACCTTATCATTCTTTTTTGCTACACATGATTTGCATTTCCATATTTTCCTTGATTCACGCTGCATTAAGTTAAATAATTTTTTTGAGAAGCCAGCGCAGTCAAACTCGTATCTGTTTTTGCATTCTGAGCATAAAAGCGTACTATCGATTTCAACCCTGGACTTGCATCTATGGCACTGTACAAGTGCTGCCATCTTATTTTCGCTGCTTGTACCTTTTTGTGCCATGCTTGATTTATATCGCCGATCTTCTATATAGTTCGTCCTGGAGTCGCTAGATCTCACTGTGTCCGTTCATCGAGCGTTGACATAGATGGCGCTTAAATAAATGTGCGCAGTCGTTGGTTTGCTGTTTATTATGGCAACAACAACTAAATGTCAGAGATAACAGAATACTGTATGATTGGCCAGCTGATCTTTGTTTACTTTTTAAGTCGCCCAATGAGCTTGAACATGCCAATTTTATATATTTTAACGGTGTACTAATTTGCAAGACTTGTATTATTGAGTGATAATATTGTTATTTTCGCATATCTATAACCTTGGATATATCCCAGGAGCTGACACAGTATATTTCACTCAGGTTTTCGTTTAAAATTGTCGTTTTTAAAGTCAATAGGTGCTCACTTTGTTTTAACTATTTTAACACTATTGTTTCAAGTTCTATCCGTCAGATAACACTGTACGCGAACACTTGTCACTAAACAGCCGTAAGCAAAGCACTATTAGCATTTAATACACTCATATGATATTATTTCCGATTTAATTATGCCACATAGAGTAATACCACGGCCGGGGTTTAAATAAGTTTAATTGAGTGATATGTATGCAAGGCTACAGGGTTGAGTATTATCAAAACAACCACTTATCTTACGACCTCTAACAGTTTTTCCGTCTCAAAATAGCTAAGACCCTTTAGCCATCTTACAATTTTGGATTTTGCTTCGCGTGGAGTACTATCCGATATCATGCAGGCCTTTACCACTTTATTATAAATAAAAGGGTGCAAGAAATTTGGAAGACGTCTGGCATGTGTGGTTTTTACGCGTGGAACCGGTATTTTAAAAACTCGTCTACGGAATAGGGTGGTATAATCTTCAGACTGTACCGTATCTTTATGCACGTGAGTAGCAACTCGTAGGATCATTAGTTGCCTCACGCTTAGGACGTCCGAGGCCTTATAGAGAGCGATCGTTGGGAATAGCCGGGGTTTCCTGAGCATAACCTTAAGGACAAACCGTTGGGCTCTCTCGAGAGGCAGGAGCGCAGAGCTGGAGGCGCCGCCCCACACCCCAATGCAGTATGAGAGTATCGACTCGCACATCGAGGTATAAACAAGCTTTAAAATGTCCATTGCAGCAGAATTTCTCAGTTGCTTCATTAAAAACACAATCTTTCTGACTCTAGCAGACATAACCTCGATGTGTTTTTTAAAATTGAGATTTTCATCTAAAGTGATACCCAGGTACTTTACAGTGGTGCAGTTATTAACCACCTTGCACTCTCCGTTCACTGAGTTAGATGAAATGGGCGCAGTGCGATCACAAAGCCTGATGTCTGGGCGTGAGCTGGGAGCAGATGCAGCAGTTTTGTGAAAACATAAGTATTTTGTTTTTAAGATGTTTAGGGAAAGTAAGTTGTTAGCCAGCCATTCCGCGATCACCGATAAGCCACTCTCTGCTACAGCGAAGCATCGCTCCCAGGAAGAGTCATGGAATACCAAAGCGGTGCCGTCTGCATAGCAGATAATCTCTGCCTGCTTGATAGGGAGAGACATCATGTCATTGAGGTAAATTAAGAACAGGGTTGGGCCGAGGATGCTTCCCTGAGGTACACCAAGGGATATCGGTACTGTATCACTGACTAAGGCGCCCAATCTTACGCACTGTTTCCGGTTTGTAAGATAGCTTTTGAACCAGTTCCATGGAATGCCTCGAATACCCAGTAGTTCGAGCTTTCTTAGCAATATAGGTATGGAAACAGTGTCGAACGCCTTAGCCAGGTCCAAGAAGATTCCCACGCAGGCTTCTCCTCGGTCAAGGTAGGAAGACACAAGTTTAACTAACAGGGTGGCAGCTTGTTCAGTAGACCGACTCCTCCGAAAACCAAACTGTTTTGGTGAAAGAAGGTTTCCTGCTTCGAGAAAATGGACTAATTGGTTGTTTATAATCTTTTCCAGAATTTTAGAAAGATTGCTTAACAAAGAGATTGGACGATAGTTTCCAGGGCAGTTCTTAGCACCTCCCTTGTGAATAGGGACTACGGCTGCTACTTTCCAGCACTCCGGAAAAGAACCCGATGATATACTAAGATTAAAAATATGAACAAGCGGCTTGACAATATAATGTTTTAAATATTTAAGGATGCGGGTGGTGAATAACATCATATCAGCCGAAAGACGTCCACTGCTGGACATAGGCCTCCCGCAAAAAGTGCCAAAGTGACCGAACACCTTTACCAGATCATCCGTCTACCAGTTATAACCAGACCTCGTACTTATCGACAAAGCTTACATTTCAGCATATCTTACGACTAGGTCCTCTATGAATACATCTAGTCGTAGTGCATACAAGTTACCTGGCACACTATACAGCAAGCTTCCGTTCCCCACACAAGCGCAGTCGCTGTACAACTGCGCCGCGCCCGCGAGCACGCCGGTGCTGCAGCCCGCGTGGCACGGCGAGTAGTACACGACGCCGTCGGCGCCGCACACCGGCGCGAATGCGGACCCGGAGCAGCCGCAGTTGCTGTTGCAGGTGGCTGCTAGCCGGTCCGACCTGACGGAATATAAGTTACTTCATTATTACGTGATAAAGGTACAGAGGCCAGAGACTGCTAGGCTCGAATGGGACTGGGCTGGTCACGTTTGCCGTATGCACACACAGAGGTGGGCTAAAATAGCTACAGAATGGGTGCCACACGATGGGCAACGGCGCCGTGGTCGGCCAAAGAGGATCTCCTCTTTGGCCGAGGACTGGACGCATAGATAACCTCCTACTGGACGTTTTTCAAAGCGACTGGCCAGAATTGGCTTTAAATCGGGATAGTTGGAAATCTAGGGGGGAGGCATTTGCCCAGCAGTGGGACACAACATAGGCTAAGCAAAAAAAAAAGGTACAGAGTGCACCTTCAAATTAAAAAATACTTTCCAAGAGCGATCAACAGCATCTTGGATTGCATCATCCGTCCTATCTTCAGAGAAGGAAATAAATACCTAATAAAAAAATCCGTTTAGTTTCCAGGTCAATATGTTGAGTTGAACAGATGTTGTAGGTAAGTACAGTTCAGCCACTGAAATTATGGTTTTGAGTTGAAAGTTCTCAAAAGCATTTAGCGAAACTTGTTGGCCTGCAAATAAATCCATCTCGCTGACATGTAGGTATGAACAATTAAAAAGTGTTTTTCAAAGTAAAATCTCTCTTACCCAGAAACGCTGGGCAAGTTGTATCCTACATTAGTATCTTTAGCACTTCGACCCAGTGGGATCTTTTGTGCATTTGCCCTCTCCTTTATGCTTGCTCTATCATTTCCACAAAACGGATGATGCAGTTCACCGGGAGCACCTTGAATTCCTTTGGTTGCGGATAGCCGTTACCAAAGTAATTCATTCTTTGTCTGACAATGGTATGACATTCACACAATAAGTGTTCCATAGTCTCATCCCCCTCGCCACACATTCTACAGTAGTAACTCCAGCAAACAGATATTCATCACACGTCAGTACAAAGCTCGAGATAAAGACCTGGCGCCTCATGATGCCAGCTTACATTAACTTACCCAGGGACACTCGGTGAGTTGTACCCCACGGTGACACCAGCGAACGGATAGTCGTCACACGTCAGCACAAAGCTGAAGGTGAAGGCGGCTGCGACCAGTGTGGCGGCCACACATAACTTGATGATGCCGGCACACGCGAGCTCCCAGCGCTTGACTAGCCAGCCGCCGAGAAACGTGCCGCCTCCACCGGCGGGGACTGTTATGACTCCTGAAACAAGGATGGTGAAGTTAGAGAAGTGTAATTGCTACTTATATTTTTCCGTCTTCATACGATTCATACGTATAAACCATCATCAATGGCCTTTAAGTCTATTACAGACAATGCAGTGTCAAGAAGAGAGAAAACGTTTTTCATACCTGTATAAGCCAACGCGGGAGCGTATATATAGGCACAAAGGTATTGGTCATGTTATGACTGTATCGGGTTGATAGGTTTGAGGCCATGGGCAATTACAATCGCCAGTTTCGAGGTCGGTTTATAATTTGAAGACATTAAAAAAAACTCCAGACCAGTGTGTGTTGTCAGTGATGACATACGGCACTGAAACGTGGTCGCTTACAATGGGTCATAAGAAGGCTCAAAGTCACTCAAAGGGCAATGGAGAGGGTTAAGTTGGGAGTTTCTCTGCGTGATCGCATCAGAAGCGGGCGTCAACACCTCCTCCTTGTGTGATCGGAGATATTATAAATTTACAGCATTAACCATAACATGCTGTAACGGAATGGGCATGCTCGCTGGCGGATTTCTGAATTTTTATAGTACATTTATTAAATTACTAGCTTTTGCCCGCGACTTCGTCCGCGCGGAACTCGTTTATATCGTAACTTTCTCCCCCCTTTTCACCCCCTTAGGTGATGAATTTCCAGATAAAAACTATCTTTAGTAAGGACTCTTTGGGAAGGCCCCGGAATTCAAAGTATCTCTATACCAAATTTCATCTCAATCGGTTCAGCGGTTTAAGCATGAAAAGGTAACAGACAGACAGAGTTACTTTCGCATTTGTAATATTAGTATGGATTGTATGAAGGAAAGGGTATCGATGCATGTAGGCTTTTTTCTGTATTATTTTGCATATTTTCATATCACACGGCCGTAAGGACATTTTCTACTAAACCGTAGGATTAAATTAACTGACTTGTAATTTAAACATTTTATATGTTACATCTTATAGTTTTCAAAATAGCCATAATCAAACGTCTTTTACCCCGTTTTAGAAAACATCTTCAAAACTAAGGCCGCCATAAGGTACCTTTACCCTTGGAACGTCAATTTACTTATGTAATGTTAATGTTCCTATTCCCCAGGACTCCCAACTACCGCTATACCGTAAATGGGTTCCATCCAAATTTTCACCCCCAATTGACCCCCTTAGGGGAGGATTTATGGAATAGAAACTATTATATTTATGTCCTTTTCCAGGACTCAAACTATCGTTCAACCAAATTTTATCAAAATGTGTCACAAACAAATTTCCACCTTCAATTACACCCCCTTAGGGGATGATTTTCGGAATAAAACTATCCTATGTCCTTCCTTATCTATCGCTATACCGTAAATGGGTTCAATCCAAATGTTCATCCACCATTTCTCACCCCCTAAGGGGATGATTTCCTCCTTTTATGTGTTCCGGAATAAAAAAAATTCTGTGTTCTTTCCTAGGACTCTACCTTTCTCTATACCAAATTTCATATAAATGGGTTCTATCCAAATCTTCAACCCTCATTTCACCACCTCAGGAAATGATTTTTCGGGTTAAAAACTATGCATTGTCCTTCCCTAGGACTCCTTCTATCTATTTACCAAATTTCATCTAAATGGGTTTTATCCAAATTTTAACCCCCTATTTTATCCCTGAGAGGATGATTTTTGGGATTAAAACTATCAGTTGTCATATTCCGGGACTCAAACTATCTTTCAACCAAATTTCATAAAAATGGGTCACAAACAAATTTTCACCCCCAATTACACCCCCTTATGGGATGATTTTCAGGAGTAAACTATCCTATGTCCTTCCCCAAGACTCCAACTCGCTATACCGTAAATGGGTTCCATCCAAATTTTCATACCCCATTTCACCCCCTTAGGAGATGATTTCTGGACTAAAATTATGTTAAGTCCTTCCCCAGGACTCTGAACTATCTTCATACCAAATTTCATCTAAATCGGTTCTATCCAAATTTTCACCCCTCATTTCACCCCCTCAGGAGATGATTTAGGATAAAAACTTTTCATTGTCCTTCCCTGGGACTCCTTCTATCTCTATACCAAATTTGAACTAAATGGGATTTATCCACATTTTCATCCCTATTTCATCCCCTTGGGGGATGATTTTCGGGATTCAAACTATCCATTGTCATCCTCCGGGACTCAAACTATATTTATACCAAATTTGATCTAAACGGAGTCCATCCAAAATTTCACCCCCCATTTCACCCCCTCAGGGAAAGATTTCCGGAATAAAAACTATCCAATGTCCTTCCCCAGAACTTAAACTACCTCTTAACTAAATTTCATCAAAATGGGTTACATCCAATTTTTCACCCCCCCATTTTACCCCCTAAAGGGAAGATTTTCGGGATGAAACCTATGCTTTAACCTTTTTGCGGGACTCAAACTAATCATATACCAAATTTCATCTAAATCGGTGCAGCGGTTTAAGTAGCTCCATACAAATTTCCACCCCCCATTTCATCCCCTTAGGGGTTGATTTCCAGGATAAAAACTACCCTAAGTCCTTCCCCAGGACACAAACTATCTCTATGCCAAATTTCATCTTAATCGGTTCAGCCGTTTTCACGTGATGCGCGGTCACATAAACAGACAAACAGATAAACAGATAAACAGACAAACAGACAAAAATTCTAAAAACTGTTGGAACGTGTTCTGTTATCGATTCTAAGTATCCCTAGCCAATTTTTTTTCGAATATCTTCCATGTACAGACTTTCGACCCTCTTCAGCTTTATTATATGTATAGATAGATGAAAACGAACTTTTATTTCATAAGTACCCAAAGTTAGAAAATTTACTTATTAATTATAGGGGAGAAGGAAATCAATTAAGCTAGCATTCGCTAGTGTAAATAGGTAGTCATCATCATCATTTTATCGGCCGAGGAACGTCCACTGCTTGACATGGGACCTTCCACAAATAGTCAATGTCAGAAACTAATTACATCTAAGAATATTAACGCACGAGTTAATTCAACGCGATAATAGCGGGTAGAAGGGTTCACCAGTTGCAATATACTTAGTACTAGAATTATAATAATCATTGAAAAAAAATGAATACCCAAATAATATTTCTACTCTGGCCATCTATCATATCTGGAAGCATAGGGACATACGAATTTCAATCTTAATAGTTAGAACGTTAGGAGCTAAATAAAGGTAGCGTTACGACCTTCTGTCTTGGGACAGATAATATCACGTGACAAAAAAATAAACTTGCTGAAGACAATTGAAAATAGACGAGGCAAAATGATAGGTCACTTGATAAGACACGACATTTTCTTTAGAAATATTATATATAGAAGGTAAGATCGAATGGACGTAGGTAGTTTATGGAAAAGGATTCAACCCACACGATGATTTTTTTAAATTGGGAACCTTTTGGCTGAAACAAAAGCCATACATTTCAATAGTGATGTCTGGTGGGTTGGATCACTTTTCCCTAAACAACGTCCGAATGATCAAAGGGTAGAGGTCGACCCAGGATAAGCTTTGTACAACTACTAAAACTAAAAGCAAATGTCTTGTCTTACCGGGACCTAAAGAAATTAGCCGACGACCGAGAGAACTGCCGCCTACTCCACCGACAAGACTCTTAAATGTTGATGATGATGATGTTATGGTTAATTCTCAAGCAGTTCTAGCAACTGATCAAATTCTTACCTAACAGCAGCGCGGCATTGGACGCGCTAACCGCGAACTGGTTCTCGATGAGTTTGGGCAGGAACGCGGCGAAGCCGGAGATCAGCATGCCCTCGCTGGCGCCTGCCAGGTTTAAAAACAGGAAAGTCGGGTTCCGGAGTAACGCTGGAAAAAAATAAGGGAATTTTATTCTGCAAGTAAGCAATTACTTGGCCAAGTTAGGACTATCGGACAGTTTAGACTGTAGAATGTGTGGCGAGGAGGATGAGACTATGGAACACGTACTGTGTGAATGTCATGCCCTTGCCAGACAAAGAATGAACTGCTTTTGTAACGGCTATCCGCAACCAAAGGAATTCAAGGTGCTCCCGGTGAACTGCATCATCCGTTTTGTGGAAATGATGGAGCAAGCCCGGAAGCAGGCATAAAGGAGAGGGCAAATGCACAAAAGATCCCACTGGGTCGAAGTGCATCCGAAAGAGCCCTCACCAAGGCGCTTGCAGTGGGTGGAGCGCGTCGCGTTAGATACCTAGCGCTCGCGAAACCTCGAGGAGCCAGTCAGTCGTAGGCCGGCGCCGCTCGAGCGAGCACATGTGTGTCGTGCCGTGATCCGCCGCCGCCGCTGACTTGATCGCGACGAACCGCGCGTACTTATTATTAATTGTTCTGTTAGTTTTTACGGAGTTCGATGGCCACGATGAAAACTAATAACAGCCGCTGGTGTTCTGTATATGGATGTTTAAATACCCAAAGGAACATTGGTTTATCTTTATTTTACCTGCCGACAAATTGTGAACGGTAAGTTTCTTTTTAATTATTTATTTAATAAGTAAGTACTTATTTATATTATATAACTTAGGTACTTAATATTATGAAGTTGCAAGATACCTACAACGTACAACAATAATACGTAAATACATGTTACAATACGAACCGGCTGGTTAGGTACTTACTTACTTATTACTTTTAACGGGATACCTACAGTAATTTTCTTCAAAATGAAGCACGGGTTTGGAAATGTATTTTACTTAAGGTGGTTCGATTGCCATACAAAGCGTTATTTGACATTCGCAGGCTAACGGTGTGATATTTTAAGAAACTTATTTAACAAACTTTCATCAATTGGCTTCCCATTTGCGCCAAATTCCCCTTATCCTAGAATAAATGTATAAACTAGATTAATTTGAGAAATTGGTTTGGGACGTGATATTTTAGGAAAACTATTTTTCTCAAATTAATCTAGTTTATACAAGTTTATTCTAGAAAAGGGGGTATTTGGCGCAAATGAGAAGCCAATATATGAAAGTATGTTACATAAGTTTCTTAATATATCACGCCATTAGCCTGCGAATGTCAAATAACATTTTGTATGGCAATCGAACCACCTTAATAGCTAGGTATAATGGTTGTCCTGTCCTATTTTAATTAAATGAGAACGTGCTTATAACAAAATACAACAATACATACATATACATATAGGTAAGTCGGTGTAGGGCTTCATTACTTTTTTGCCAGCAGGCAAGTGTGACAGGGAAAAATGCTTACGTCGTCGAAAAACGCTTGTATATATATATGTACCTACTATGGGGCTTGTAATGTGTAGGTACAAACCAAATGTTAATAAACTTCTTTCTTAATCACAAATGTTGGCCCTCATTGCTGTTTTCTTGGCGTGACAGCCCTAGCGCTACACGTGCCGTGCGTGAATGAATACAAGTTATACAATAGACAGAGAAGGAGAGAGTAGGCACGTTTCTTATGCCTAAACGCCGTTTTTGCTAGGGAGTGCAACTTCTGTACTTGTACTATTACTTATTCTGTACTTACCTAGATAAGATGCAATTGCTTTTAAATTGTTTGTTAGTAAATTAACTTAAACTTTAAAAAATCCGTCGTGACATTAAAATAAAAGAAACTCCGGTTACGCCGAAACAAATTCAACAATCAGTCGGTTTCCACCCAAACATGATTGTGTATGAGCGCTACGGGCAACATTAAGCTGCTACAAACTACGGCGAAGCGCTACGAGCGTAGCATAGCGCGAAATGGGCCTAACTTACCTGTGGCGGCGCGTGGGAGTTCGCGTAAGGAACTGAATGCCGCGGATTTAGAAGCAGAGTCGTGGGCTTCAGACACTTTGGAGTTACGGATTTCTTCAGCTCCTGGAAAAGAAATGCAAGTTTTTTTAAAGTCAGTATAGAGCGGATAGCCCTCCGAATCGCTGACTTAAGTGGCAGTGGGCGGGGCATATTGCACGTAGAACCGATGGCCGTTGGGGCGGAAAGGTTCTCGAGTGGTGACCACGTACCGGAAGGCGCGGCGTGGGTAGGCGTGGGTGGGTAGGTGGACTGATGACCTGGTAAAGGTCGCGGGAGTCCGCTGGATGCGGGTGGCGCAGGACCGGCCACTTTGGCACTCTTTGGGGGAGGCCTATGTCCAGCAGTGGACGTCTTTCGGCTGATAAGATGATGATGAAAGAGCGGATGCGTGTCGGATGGTTACACGGATTGGTTGCGCAGACTTCTTATTTTTGTTGCGTGTGAGGGAAAAACGGTTTTTTCTAAATCTTCCACCTGTAATATACCTATATCTTGATTGATCTCTCCAGTAGTGTAACATCGGAACTCTTATGGCATAAGGGTTCCGTTTTTACCTTTTTGGTCTGTCTGTATGTCACAAAGTCAAATATCTCAGGAACTACTTATGCTATCAATTTGAAATTTGGAATAGTTGTAAGCAAAGCTAATTCACGTGTATGATGAATTAAAAATTTAAAGATATATGTTTTTCTTCTGTTCTATAGTAATAAAATTTTGATTTACAAAGGAAAATGTAGAAAAAAATACCATTCCCTTATCTCCGAAGTTTACCGAGCGAAAAATTTGAAGATAATAGGTATATATTTTCAAAATCAAAATCAAAAAATCTTTATTGTGACTACAGGTGCATGAAAAGGTGTTACATTGTTATAGTGACCACGACCATAGTCTACCATATTTATGGTATACAATATTTTTACATAAAAAGTCAAAAATACCCAGTGAGTTATAAATTAAAATGTCAATATTTATTACATTATTATTAATAACAGTGATCATATAAATAATGAGTTAACATTTAAGAATAATTAGAAATTATAATTATAATAAACAATTACACTTGAACATTAACATATATTATACCTTGCCTTTATTATTTAAAAAAATCATTAGTCGTATAGAACATTTTATGCAATAACCATTCATTAATCTTTTTTTTAAATTTAGTGTTGTCTAGGGATTTAAACGTATCTGGAATACAATTGAATATTTTAATAGACATGCAATAAATACTGTTTTTATATAATGCTGTACGTGGGCAGTGAATACTGATCAATTTATTATTGTTCCTAAAATTCCTATTAAAGCTACGAAGTGTTTCAAATAATTGTTGGTGCTTTTTAACAAACATCGCCACCTCTTTAATGTATAAACAGGGTAGAGGTAATATTTTATATTTAATGAATAGTGGTCTACAAGATTCGCGCTGGGATGCACCACACAGAGCCCTTAGACATCGTTTTTGAGCTTTGAATGCCTTCAGCCAGTCCGTGGAGTGCCCCCAAAACATTATCCCATAGCAAAGCAATGATTAAACATATCCGAAGTAGGCCATAATACCTGCTTTTACAGATGAACTATGTACAACCTTACGCTGAGGATATATAAATCTGGAGAGTTTAGCACACAAGTCTTCTATGTGTAGTTTCCACTTACAATTGCTATCAATTAACAACCCAAGAAATTTAGTGTTATTTGCTATAACGATAGATTCCGCTTTGCAATTGATGTTAATTGGCACTGCTGGTCTATATCCAGAATGAAACTGTGTACTACATGTGTTTTTGAAAGATTAATGCTCAATTCATTAATACTCAACCACTCAGCAATATCACTAAGAGTCTTATTGATATCGAGTTCATATTTTTCCACGGATTGCTTGCATTTTACAATAGTTGTGAATATTATTAATATTAACGTAAATATTACCGGAAAAGTATAACGAGACCTCTATCTAGCGTATTTTTTTTAATCTTCAAAAATCATTTAATATTGAAGTTTGTAATTTAATACTTTTGTGTTTTATTTTTTCCTTCTAATATGTATGGATGTATGGAAGTATTCTGAAAGTAGGTACCTTCTAGCAAATAAAAAAAGAATTATTGAAATTGGTTCACTTGAAAAAGAATTATCTCTAAAAAACCAGCATAGATTTTTCTTGATAAAGCGTCGTGAAAGTTTTTACGGAACCCTCGGCGCGCGAGACAGACTCGCACCTGATCGGTCTTTTTAATTTATATGGCAACTGTCGAAGCAGTCTGAAAAAATAGTACTCTATGGAATTCTGCTAAACGTATGAACAGCCATCGCATAATTTGCACAGGTTTTACACGCTTACATGTAGGTATTTTAAGGTTGGTAAACGACCTAAATACTACACAATAATCAAATTACCCATGTCACTTACCTGGCAATTCGTACGGAAAAGCCAGCAATGGCACGGCGACTATGAGGCACAGCAGAGCTGACAGCAGGAACCCGACCCACCACGCGCCGATCCACACTGAGCTCACTGGAGTTATGCCGAGACTGGATAATAAAGAAAAAAACTTTTAAATACAGTACACATGGTGCTAAATTACCGCACGTGTGCGGAAAAGAGCACTTTCCGTGCATATGTCGAAACTTTAAAGAGCCATATTTATGTACTGTAAAACGTTGTACGATACACGTGCGAATAGGTAATTCGCAACTCGTGTCGATTTAAAACATTTCGGTCGTGTTTTAATAGGGAACATTACGCAAAACTCTTCGTAGGTGGCGACACTAGCAGCGTTGACATTGTATCTCGTTCCCACTTGCGGTATTGTCTATGCAAGCATCCTTGTCACTCATTTGACAATCAATTGTGCATGTGTGTGTGAATCCCTATATTCCTATACTGGTTTACTATTAGTGGTAGTGCTGCCTTTGGCGGCAGAACGTGGCAGTAATATTCCCTATTTATCACCACTCGTTGCGAATTTCCTATTTTCTGCACTTGTATCGTAAATAACTAGAGTAGTGTATCGTATGCTTATTAATACAGTAACTTTGTCGCCTGAAAGTACTGGGTAGTTTGCATCAAATCCGGTAGTTCTGATATTTTGCAGACTTGTTTATGATGTTGGCCCAATGAATAATCCAAGTGTGAGACCTCGAGCGCCGAACGCAACTTAGTCAATAATCGAAAATACCTCGAAATCCCTAAAGAACTGGTTTTGGATAGAACCTTTTAAGGACGTTTTTAAAGTAGACTTAATTTGCTACAATATGAGACTAGAATTGTCTCTGTAGTTTCCGATATAAAGACTTTCAAAATTCATCATTTTTTTGCAATATTTTAGACGTCGCTCGAACAACTCTAGAAGGATGAAGTTACAGGTACCCCAGACAAAGTTTGCTGGTGTTGCGAAGTTCGAAAAATGATAAACTTTTAAAGCTTTTGTCTCGGAAACTATTGGGTCTACAGAGACAATTCTAGTCTCATATTGTAGCCTTTCTAGTCTACTTTAAAAACGTCCTGAGAACGTACTATCAAAAACTAGTTATATAAAAAATATTCGCGGTATTTTCGATTTTTGACAATGCTGCGTTCAGCGCTCGATGTCACAAACTTGGATTATTCATTGGGCTAACATCATAAACAATTCTGTAAAAAATCACAACTACCGGATTTGACGCATGCTCTGGATGCATAAAGTTACTGGATTATACTTAACCAATAGGCTCGTACCTTGTTCATTTTATTTGGTGCTCAGTATTAATGAAAACACAACATTTAATATTACCGCTAACGTATCCAGCCATCACCGATCTAATGTTCAATAGACTTTGGTCTGTTTTCAGACGCTCCTCAGTCAGTGTTGCCGCTTTACCCAGCGAATTCATTAAAATACTACTAGGTAATGAATAGTGGTTCAGTGCGATATGCATATAGGCTGATAAGGATGAAAATGTCCTCAATTAGGTAAATTAAAAAAGCATTTTGGTAATAGACCGCTCTTTTATCGGGCATCGGGGGATCTATAGATCCCTCGATGCCCGAAATAAGCATAGCGAAGCTTCATTACAAACACTTCAAAGATTTGTAACTTTGACACCATTCTGCGTTATGCATTCATAAAAACAGGTGTTTTTGACGTTTATTAAAAGCTCCCGATTTGACTATGCTCTAGCGATATCAACGCCAACAAAATGAGCTACCTAAAACGTTGTGCCCGAAACTATTACATGTGCAAGTTGTGCAACTGTAAAAACCAATGCATGATAATATTACAAATGCGACAGTAACCCTATCTGGCTGTTTGACCATCTTCACCTCACCTTGTCGCGCTTAAATGGAATGTTGTGGAAAAACTTTCAGAACTTTCAGTTTCATTCCGGAAATCATCCCATAAAGGGGTGAAAAGGGGAGTGGAAGTTTCTTTATGGGTGCGATAATTGATGCTGCACCTGGTAAGTCTAATAGCATACTTGCTTTTAGCTTTTGTATAGGCGTGCTATTAATGACTACGCGCACGAAGTCGCAGGCAAAAGCTAGTCAACTATAATTTCAAACTAATGTAATGTAGCCAACTCTCAACGCTCAATTACTCAACGCACACATCGCTTGAGCGGTATCCGTGTAGATGCGATTTGCGCAGCAATCGAGATGCAGATACAGACAGTGGATGTTTGAAGTACACTCAGCGGCGTAATTATTGTGCAACTAGATGAGTACTGGTCAAATGAGAACGTTTTGACAGTTACGCGTGGGTGAAATTTATTACCGTTAAGAAATTTCGCTGGCTATGGTTGGCTGGTATATGGCTTGAAAATTAGATAAATTGGTTTTGGTACCTACACAATTTTGTAGAAATGGTTATCTCACCACTTTACCCCGTAAGTAAAGTTGGCTACAAACCCAAGTAATAGCTCCTTACTGGTGCGATGCGATGATTCATCAAACTCTGATTGTGTACCTAGTTATAATTGGTCTCATGAAATGAACGGTAAGATTTTTGCCATCAACATCGTCGTCATCATATCAGGCGAAAGACGTCTACTGCTGGACATAGGCCTCCCCCAAAGAGCACTACAATGACCGGTCCTGCGCCTGCTAGCTGCTTTTGTAATTTAAAAAAAAAAGGTAAATATTTCTCAATAGTTCCGTTCCGAAAACGCCTAGGTATCAAGGTAATCTGTATAAGCAATCTAACTATCCATACACATAACTCATAACTCGCGTTTTGATGAACAATTCAGTGTATTTCTAGCTCAAGAGCACTCGGAAAAATAAAGGGCACCAAACGAATTGAAATAATAGAACCCCACTTCAAATGCTAAATGGGAAACGCTCACTTCAGCTTTTTGTTCTATTATTTCATTATAGTCGTCTTTTTTTTTGTTGTGACATTCGTTAACGGTTATGGGACTTATGGGGTAGTTAGAGGTGTTTGCTATTGTGACGGTACTTACAATTATTGGGCTCAAAATGTAAATAGAATTTCTCATTCTTTTTCGAAAATAATATAATTGGGCGTTTTTCAAAAAAAGTATACAAAACATCTTTTTTTTTCAGCATTCGAATTTTTTTGGTTTTTCTTACTCAGAATCGTTGATACTATCGATCCTCATACAAGAAAAAAAGTGTCCCAGATTTTACTATGTACATTTTTTCTTCCAGTGCGTCACGTCATCATATAAATAAAAAAAGACTGCATACAAAAATGTGACGATCTGGAATGGAATATTTAGGACACTTTTTTTCTTGTATGAGGATCGATAGTATCAAAGATTCTGAGAAAGAAAAACAAAAAAAAAATGTATTTAGAAAAAAATAATGTTTTGTACACTTTTTTTTGAAAAACGCTCAATTTGGTGTGCGATAAGGGAATCTGTTTATAATCGACGAAACACGTGACAAGGTTCTTCGGTGTACTTAATCTAATTGGTACATTGGTAATTGGTGGCACTGGACAGCGAAGAATAGCGCTATAATAAGGAGAGGTTAAGTAAAGGAAAATTAAATACGGTTTTATGCCATATTGTCATTGTAACAAGGACCGAAAAGGTAGTACGCGTTTCGATTTCTCTTACTGTACCTAAAGGTTTGAATCCAAAAACAAGGCATTTAAAAACAATCTTCAGCGTCTGTTCGGTATATCCACTTACTCTACTATGAAATTGGAATTGAAATGTATTGCGTATAATGAATCCAGGTTACAATTGCACATATAGTTACATAAAGAAAGTTTCACTGAACTCTACCTTTGCAGGTGTACACGCTTATCTTAATAATTAATAGTATTACGTTTAATTAAAAATGTCAACAATATTGTATACAACTTTTACCACTAATGTTAAATAATTAAACATACATCAACTGCATAATACAAATTTATATAAGCTCCATGGATTCCTTTAAACTATAGAAACATTTATCTAAAATCCATGACTTAACTGCATTTTTAAATTTATTTATGTCTAATAATTTGAAATTGTCAGGTAACTTATTTAAAATGTCAATACACATAATAAAACAATTTTTTGAAGTAAGTTTCAGTCTCGCATAGGCCTTGTACAATTTTTGCGTATATTGTGATCTTACTGTCCTAGAAGACATTGATTGGACTTGTTGGAACATATATATTGGTGTTTATATACTAATAAACATACCTCGAAAATGTACAAACTGTATAGTGTCATAATGCGATATTTAATGAAATATGGGCGACATGATTCATCTTGTTTAAGTCCAAACAATGCTCTTATACAACGCTTCTGAACCAAAAACAAATCTTCTTTATCTACAGAATTTCCCCATGTCACAATGCCATATCGTAAAGCAGAACCCACATATCCGTTGTATGCTATTATTGCTGCTTGAAGAGACACAACCTGACGAATCTTTCTGAGAGCATATACAAATTTGTTTACCTTAGAGCATAGGCTATTTACATGTGCCCGCCAATCGCAATGACAATCCAAAGTTATACCTAGAAAAGTTGCTTGTGACACTTCTTCAATAGGAGCACCATCATGATTGACGTTCAAAGTTAATTTATTGCTACGGGATGTACAAAATTGCATAAATTTGGTTTTGGTAACATTCACTTTCAAATTATTATAGGTTAACCATTTAATTGTCTGAGCTAATGTCATATTGATACTGTCATTATAAGTAGTTAAATCGTTACCTTCTATGATAATAGTAGTGTCATCAGCAATTAGAATACACTCGTCTGAGAGCATATTGGGCAAGTTATTTATATAAATTATAAATAAAAGTGGGCCCAATATACTCCCCTGCGGTACGCCATATTTATTTTCCACGAACGATGACCGATATGTCACAAGACTTTTGCTTTGCGAACAGTATCCTAAAGTCTCTACACATTGAGTTCTATTTGAAAGATATGTATTTACCTAGTTATATGCCGGACCACGTATTCCATATTTGTATAACTTTGTAAGCAAACGTGTGTGACATACAAAGTCAAACGCTTTACTCATGTCTAAAAAGAGTGTAGCAACAGGTACCCTTTTTTCAATACTTTCCATCACTCGTCATCAATTTGAACGCTGCGAGAGATGTGCTTCTGCACTTTCTAAATCCATTCTGTTCATCATTAATAATATTATGAGTATCTAAAAAGTTAATAAATCTCTTGTACATACATGAGCTTTTCAAAATTTTTGGAAAAAATTGGGATAAGCGTAATTGGCCTATAATTTTCCAGTGAATATTTAGGACCTTTTTTGTATAAGGATTTAACCAGAGATTTTTTCAAAACATGGGGTACACACCTTGATTTAATGATAAATTTATTATAAACAGTAGCGGATTTGTGATATAAAAAATGTTGTTTTTTATAATGTCAGTGCGTAAAGAATCAAAACCGTGTTCCGTGCGTAAAGAACCAAAGCTCAATAAAATTAACAGGATTCAAAAATATGCTAGATTCCTCATTATCAATTTGAATGTTAATTATGTAGACAGAGAAGTGTATAAAAGACTCTACAGGGGCATTCCACGACTTGTCCCGTACAAACGCGTGTATATCTCTGTCTATAGAGTTATCTTTGCAATTTTAATTGGAATATTATAATTCTGACCATAATTTGACTCTATTGTCGCAGAAAAAGAAACACCAAAAATTACCAATTTTCAGAAAAAATCGTGTTCGTAAGGGACAACGGTGGACTTTTCCATGGAATGCTCCTACACACATTCAGAAAAACATAACGCACATACGCGTCTATGTACAGCATAAGTATAACCCGCTTCCGATCGCTCGGGTCTAAAAGTCCTTAAAACTTGCCATACAAAATAACCTTCGAACACAAACACTCCTATGGCATCACATCCACGCACGCATATTAAAATGATACCACAAAAGTGCAGTTCAAAAGTCGGACAATCATATTTCGCGGAACCTGAGTTGAAATCTGAAATTAATTTGGCTGCCAACACAATGAGATGAAAGCGAGAGCAACTTGGCTGAATGAAGCCCTCCCGTGTCGGATGAGATATTAAAAGTATAATGCTTGTCTCTGGTAACGAGATTTTTACGCGGAAATTTAATTTTCTAAACCAATAAATCGCGTCCTTGTAATCCTGTAAGAAGTATTGTTTTGAAATTTTATCTTGTGCTTAGAATAAGTTACTTACTTATTTATACCTTTATTTTTATGAGACTGAGTAGATGTTTAACCGACTTCAAAAAAAGAGGAGGTTATATGTTCCACTGTATGTTTTTTTTTTTTATCTATGTTCGCCGATTTCTCCTTCAATTGTAGACCGATTTCCAATTTTTTTTTATTCGAAAGAGTATACTCCCGAGGTGGTCCTATTGTCACCAATTTAGGATCTGATGATGGAATCCCAGGGAAATTGAGGGCAACCCTCAAATTTCATGGGCACGCATGTTGTGATTTTGGTATTTTCTATTATAACTCGTGTATTTACCCTCGGAAATCACAATTTGGGTTAAGTGGAACTGATGATGAAGTCCACAGATGACTTGTGGAACTCCTCAAAGATGCTATGTATTTTCGCCAATTTGTCCGTCAATTGTAGATCGATTTCCAAACTTCTTCTTTTATTCGAAAGAGTATACTCCTGAGGTGGTGTGGTCCCATTGTCAACAAGTCAGGATTTGTTGATGGGATCCCAGGTAAATTGAGGGCAACCCTCAAATTTCATGGGCACGCATGTTGTGATTTTGGTATTTTCTATTATAACTCGTGTATTTACCCTCGGAAATCACAATTTCGGTGAAGTGGAACTGATGATGACGACCACAGATGACTTATGGAACTCCTCAAAGATGTCAAGTACCTACGTCAAAGATTCTGACATGAATCCGTTTAAGTAGCAACTAATGAAGTGTCAATTCTGCGATCCTTGAGGAATCGACAGAACTCCTCAAATATTATAGCGACTTGGGTTTTTTCTGTAATAATCGACGCATTTGCTCTATATTGGAAAGGAAATGTAGAAATTTTCATGTACCATGTGGCTTGGTGAAGTACTGAATTGAAGTCGGTTTAAAATTTGTTTTTAAAGTAAATTATTTTTGTCGATATTGTAGAATATATTTATAATTTATATACCTACCTCCTGGCT
Organism: Epinotia brunnichana; assembly: GCA_963854355.1. Lineage (NCBI taxonomy): Eukaryota > Metazoa > Arthropoda > Insecta > Lepidoptera > Tortricidae > Epinotia > Epinotia brunnichana. The sequence continues at coordinate 2,320,498 of OY977938.1, forward strand.
ATAGTTAGGTAGTAGGTAGGGCAAACCTTGGCTAATCGGTGATAGTTAGGCTTTTTGAGTTTAATTGTCGATTTTTTTTTCACTTCGATAATTTTGACGTATGCGTTCGGATACTAGCTGCACGTAAGTAAGTTGAATGACAGTGCCGCCACCTACTGGTTATTATTACAAGCCGTAAAGATATCGAGTAACTCCGCTATTGGACCTTAAAGTAACTATCACCGAACAACTTCATATCACAGATTAGCCAAGGTTTGCCCTAGTTAGTATAATTCAATAGTACATTGTTGTAGAGGCTGGAAAGTGAGCAATAGGGACATGGACGAATGAGTTCGAGGGCCGAGCCACAGATGAGATTTGATCTATTGCACTTTTGGCCGAGACATGACATAGGTACCTAGTAGTTTTCACGAGTACCTACTGCGAGGAAATCTTAAACTTCCTACTTTACAAAACTTACGTTTCAGAGTCCACGCTGACGAAATCCGTGTATATCTTGAGCATTTGTCCTCCCACCACGTAGCCCAGCGCTGGGCCTACCACCGCCATCGTGTAGTAAACGCCTGAAACAAAGTTAAACTCAAGGTTTTGCTCCCAAAATGTTGTATCACTTGCTCTCTAATGTTAAACGTTCTACTAATCTAACAATTTGTCACAAAAATCGCTCATAGTGAACGAATTGAATGTTTGAATCTTATAGCTGCGTCTCTAGGTGGTTTGTTAGTGACAAATTGATACGTTTGTAGAACGCTTTAGCTCGATAGACTGTCCTCTTCACCCGCGCCGCACCCACTAGCAAAATTTTCTTAATAATAAAATTACAAAAAAGAAAATACGAGGATCTATTAAAATCTATTTTCATAACGATTTCGCAAGTTTCCGTGCGCGGAAGACGAGCACAATATCAAGCTAACATAAATGAGCAAGTCTTAAACGTCTCAAATGGCGCCAAACGGAACGCAGCGGTGTTTTTACAGCTAAAAGCCGTCGAGCGGGTTAAGATCGTTTCGCCCTAAAAGCTGTTTTTTCCTGCGATATAGTAAGTGCACCAGTGAATGAACGCTTAAGGATATTTTTGACTTTAAAAATTGTTTTATGTAAGATAGCTATACTTAATATCGGCCGTGACTGTTTGTACAGCTCAAACAAGTATTCTAGTTTGCTTAAATTACTTTGCTTTTGCAATAAGTTTCCATAATTTTAAGTTATTTGACCTTTTAGGTAGAAAAATGGAAAATCACCAGTGTATGAAAAGGGTTTTCTAGTAAATGAACAACTAAAAACCAGTGAATGAACTACTGTTATAGTTATGGTTTGTTGGTTTAAATTGCTGTTTAGCGATTTTGTTTGGAGTATCTCGATATACCTACCAACACACGGGGTGGTAGTTAATGGTTTACTTTTTCTAAAACAATTAAAAAACTGTAACAAATGTTCGTTCATTAACTGGTTCCAAAAAACCAATAAATGAACTGGGTAATGGGGAATGGATGAAAATTTTAGAAATGCCTGATTATTTTTTTTAGGAATAACCTTCCTTAGCACCAGAAAAAAGTTGCAGACTTGTCAGCTGCGTCAATTATTTTTGAAAAATATAAACAGTTTCCTCACTTACGTTTTGTGGTTAGGACGGCGAATGAGACAATTTCCTTGATCCGTCGCATATTACAAAAAATATTTTAAATATCTGACCCTGGCAATGACCAATATAGCTGCTGCAGCTGTCAATATCATTGCCAGTGTCAGTTTACCACGGATTTTTATGATATTTTTATGTAATATAAGACGGATCAAGGAAATTGTCTCATTCGCCGTCCTAACCACAAAACGTGAGTGAGGAAACAGTTTATATTTTTCAAAAATAATTGACGCATCTGAAAAGTCTGCTACTTTTTTCTGGTGCTAAGGAAGGTTATTCCAATCACCAAAAAAAAATCAGGTGTTTCTAAAATTTTCATCCATTCCCCATTATGGGTCGATGTTCATTTACTGGAAATCTATACACCAGTGAATGAACTAACTTTATGTTCGAAAATGAGGTTTGTTCGAACACTGGACCAACGATGGACAAACCATTGGTGGTTATGCTACTAAAAACTAAATCTTATTACAATAACTAGAACATAAGATTTTACGAAAACATTAAAACAGGCGTTGCCAGTGAATGAACACTCCTGTTCATTCACTGGATTTAGGCGGTTTTTAATTCTAGTTATAGAACACCTTCTAAAAAACGAGAATCTAAACTTAAATAACTTAAAACATGTTTGAATATCACAATTTCGCTCTTATGATTTCCAAAAACCACACACCGTAAGTTACAAGTTTATAAAACTAGTACAATGGCACATCAAATAAAAGGTAACAATCTTGTCCCCTTATTACCGGCTCATACAAAAAATCCACGCCCATAGCCCGTCAACTTTAAGCTTCGCTCATTTAGTAACTGTTGCGACTGAGTTAATATAAATGTTACAAAACTCTTACAGTGAATGCTTGAAAATCGAGAAAAAAATACCCGGTGTGCTAGAAATATACAGAACTCTAAATTTAAGCAAATAATCAGGTTTTCGTTCATTCACTGGATTCGTTCATTCACTGGTGCACTTACCTATGATATCCCTTAGCCTGATTCCGAGAAAATAAACGAAAACGATGACAGATGAAAAACTAAAAAAACGGACGTCAAACTTGCACGCACAAGACTTTTCTTGTTATCGAAAGTAGGTATTCATAACAAACACGCGTATTACAAAAAATAAAGCGGGATAAATTATAGCCTAGGTATGTGCATCCTGAATTTCTTTTACCACTTAATTTTCAAATCGGATGGGCAGTTCCGTAGATTAGGTACAAAAAACCCCAAAGACAGAAACAAGCTTTACCTCTTTAAATTATACTTTTTTCGTATAGATGAGCCTAATACTAGTATTTAATGGAAAACTGCGAGATTTTTCAAAGGTTTTCAACTTTGAAAAATCTCATAATTTTCAATTTAATACAAACTAAATAATATATATACTGCACTGCTACGCTTGATACTCCCTCATTTCCAACTAATGATAGAATTCCCACTAAAATGACAAACGTTCAATCGCTGAATAATGTATGGATATGAATGCGTAATGCAGAACAAACGCCCAGTCCAAACAATCATATTGTTCTACAATTGCATTTGATTCTGAATAGAGAGAATGTTTTCATATGCTACAGCTAAGCAGTGGACTTATCTTCGTTTATTATGTAAACATTATGAGTCACATGCCAATGCTGACTAAAAAGGTGCACTAAAGTTTCCCAACCTAACGCTTGGCAACCTGATACATTTCGCACCTTTTCATTTCCCAACCTCTTCATATTTCTGAAACTGTTAAATATTTCAGGATTTTTATAACCTAACCTAACCTATAGGGTTCTACACGATGGCCATGAAATAAATCCTGAAATATTTACAGTTTGGGAAATGAAAAGTTGCGAAATGAATCAGTTTGCCAAACGTTAGTTGAGAAAAGAAGGTGTTCCGACTAGAAAGGTGCTCAGCTCCAAATAGTTATACTTTAAGGAGAATGGAGCCCTCAAAATTCTGTCTCGTTCACTAGCTATACAGCGCGTATTTTTAATATTACCTCAAATTGTAAATATAGGCAGGTGTTAGGGCTATGAACCGATATTGCAAGATTTTTTCTTAACTACTAACTTTTTTTTCCTTATAAAATAATTCAGCAGGCAATGTATCACTACATTGTCTTACTGATGTGGCGTTACAACTGTCACAAGTAACCAGCTTCTTCCATGTGTCAGATGAGTGTAAGCATTACATTGCTGCTCGTTATATTTTCAATAATATAATTTTCTTACAATGTCGGTTCATTGTACTAAAAGCTACATATGGTTAGAGGTAATATTAAACATACTTAGGCTGTATAATGTTAGCTCTTGGTTAGCTCTATAGATTTGCTGTGCTCTTCGCCCGCTCAACGTCAATAAAAAATCAGTGTCAAAACGAATAATTATTTCGGTGAATAACATTTTTTTTCGATACCACCCCATAATTTTACTTTACTTTTGAAGGAAGAAAAATATTGGATTAGGATCTATGTGACTGCAGGATGTACGAAATGCAGACTCAATTTGGCACAAGATCAAACAATTTTAGATAAGGGAGTAACGGTGTACGTAGATATATCAAATCCACTAGCAATGGAGAACTTGCACTGGACTTCAATTTCGAATAAATTGCACTCAATCGATGCGGATATACGTAGAAATACATATCATACAAGATTTTTTTTTTTTTAGTTTTCGATAAAATAACAACAGTTACACAGAATATTAAATTAGAAATAATAATGTGTAAGTATAGACTTAAACGCAAATTTTGTGGAGATAATTGTAAATTAATGACTTACTCCATAGTAAACGCGCCGAGAATATACGGTGTGACGTCATAGCATAAGCTCGTTTAATATAGAGCGTTTTCGGTGGGTGCCGGCGCGTGCAGATTTCAAATGCATATAACATCAGAAACTTAAATCATAAGAAAGTTTTAATGCTACAGGCTACAGTTGTTTTAATGCTGGATTATACTTTTGATTTTCGTAATTAAATAAAAAGATGCAAGTTTCCTATTGTAGACGAATGAATCGTATTAGGTAGGATGAATCGTACCTGGGAAGGTAGGCAAATACTTAGCCCTTAAAAGTTAATCCCCATTGGCCTGTATACCTTGGTTTGTTGACCATTGGACGTAAAAATTGAATAATGGAGATGTAACTTGAGGAGACGTTTATAGAACTTTTACATTTCTTAAACATGGAGGATGTTTAAGAAATGTAAAAGTTCTCTAAACGTCAAACGAATAAATCAAGACCTGCTACTACGAAAATCTAAATTGAAGTTTGTGCATCTCTGTCACGCGAGTTTAATAAGTGCGATAGAGACGAAGGTACCCGAAATTCGAATTAAAATTTTCGTGGTTAACCAACTTGCGGAAGATGTAAAACTTCAATAATCTGCTCTAATTTAGTCGAATCAATTAGAGTACCGTCCAAGACAAGCTCAACAACGCTTATCGGAGACGGGATTTAAAGTACATATACATATACTATCTCTTCTCTTGGTTTTATGCTGCGTGTTCAGACAGAATCGGGCCTTCAAGTAACATCTGACTAACTTTTCGATCCGTGGTATCGTCGTTAAAACTGGCTATAAAACTATCCAATTAACGACATTTATAACAAAAGCTATTTGGCACCTAAAATACTCTTAGACGTTTATCTCGATTCTATTTAACGTCTAATGTTTAGTGCCCGTTAGAAATCTAACGCTAATCCAATAGTTCTCTTTTGTAGGAAAATTGTTTTTCTACCTACGCGTGGGCGCCCCGCTGACCCGCCACCAGGAGATAATAAACAGATCTCAAGTTCAATGAATACTGGACGTCGAACGGAACACATAAAATGAAATTTTACCTTCCAATAAAATTGTTATTATAGTCCAGGCAATGAACTTGTATGGAAAAAATGACAAATTTGGAAATAATTTATAATAGCAGATTTTTTATTTGTAATGGATACATTATCAATTAAATAGTTACCTAACGACAAAATTCAACAAAATTTCAGACATCAAAAAAATTATAACTTAAGGTAGTTCGATTGCCATACAAAGCGTTATTTGACATTCGCAGGCTAACGGCGTGATATTTTAAGAAACTTATGTAACAAACTTTCATCAATTGGCTTCCCATTTGCGCCAAATTCCCCCTTTCCTAGAATAAACTTGTATAAACTAGATTATATTAGATTATAGTAGATCCACCTTAACTAGCTTCTGAAAAGTCGGAAAAAATATGAATAACTGGTTTTATCTTTATTTTGGTTCATTTTCATTTGCTTTATAATATTCAAGATAAATAATTAAAAAAAAAACTATTCATGATTTATTTAAATCTATATAAATACTTCCGGATGGAAAGTTTGCTGGATTCTTGAATAAAGCATCTTAGAATAATGTTTCAAAATGATGTAAAGAAAAAAAACGCTATTATAAATTAATGTTTTTCAAAACCGTATTTTGCCTGGAGTATTATGTTTCCTGAGACGTCCAGTATTCGAATAAGGGCTTCCTGGTGGGCTGCCAACGGCATATCCTCCGCAACAATGAGGCCACTGCTGGACATAGGCCTCCCCCAAAGACTGCCACAATGGCCAGTCCTGCGCCACCCGCATCCAGCGGACTTCCGCGACCTTTACCAGGTCAGCAGTCCACCTTGTGGGGGGCCTACCCACGCCGCGCCTTCCGGTACGTGGTCGCTACTCGAGAACCTTTCCGCCCCAACGGCCATCGGTTCTACGTGCAATGTGCCCCGCCCACTGCCACTTAAGTTTAGGGATTCGGAGAGATATATGTGTTACCTTGGTTCTGCTGCAGATAGCCTCATTTTTAGACATAGCGTAGTTCAGTATATCTCACAGCACGCAACAGCCCCGTACTCTCGATACTCGAACTGAAGGGCCCTCCACCATGAATGGCAGCGGCCAGTAATGGAACTCGCGCCTTTAAGGTGTGACGTAGGGTGAACGTACTTAGTGCATTGGAAGGGTACGGTCTTATGTCTGGAGATTAGGGTTCATTTTGATGAAGAAATACCCGCTTTTGCAACTCTTTTTTAGGTAAGAACCTTGGCTGATACAAATGAGAAGGCCTGACACTTTCAGTCATTTTTAAAAACATAGACTTTTTTATGACTTCTGAACTAAACAAGAGGACCTTCCCATTTTTGTGAACACTGTCACAGCCCTGGATGTAACTATCATGTCTGTAATTTTACGCTATGTTTAGAATTTAACCCCTTATTTATTAAGAAAAATACGCTGTTTGAATACTTGTTTTAGATTGATACTAAATAAACGCATCGTTAATTTATTGTTTTATAGCTTCATGGCGCAGTACCGGTCATTGTAGCACTCTTTGGGGCAGGCCTATGTCCCGCAGTGGACGTTTTTCGGCTGATATGATGATGATGATAAACTGCATCCACGGCAGTGACACAGTATTCCAGGAAAAATACGGTTTTGTAAAAGACTAATTTATACCTCATATCTTGTTTTTAGTTATTTCATTTTAAAACGTTATTTTAAGATGCGTTATTCAAGAATCTTACAAACTTTTCACCCGGAAGTAATTATGTAGATTGAAATGAAGCATTAATTGTATTTTTGTATGATTAATCTTGAATATTATTTAAAATAGGTAAATATGAAATACCCAAAATAAGGATTAATAAATTAAATAATTCTTTTTCCGACTTTTCAGGAGGTAATAGATTTTTATTGAGTGCTGATTTTTTGTTGGATTTTGTCTCTAGTTAATACAAAAACCGGCCAAGTGCGAGTTGGACTCGCGCACGAAGGGTTTCTTACCATTATCTATAAAAACGCCTAAAAAAATACGTATGTTGTATTGGAGCCCCCCCCCTTAAAAAAATATTTTATTTTGTTTTTAGTATTTGTTGTTATAGCGGCAACAGAAATACATAATCTGTGAAAATGTCAACTCTCTAGCTATCACGGTTCTTGAGATACAGCCTGGTGACAGACAGACAGACGGACGGACGGACGGACGGACAGCGATGTCTTAGTAATAGGGTCCCGTTTTACTCTATAAGTACGGAACCCTAAAAATAAGAATGGCCCTAAAAACATTTCATCACAAGAACTTTACTGCAGTAATAATAATTCAGAACTCACAAAACGCAAAAGTTAATCTACCTTTAATTTGCCACGTAAATATTTATAAATGTGTATTAATTTATCAAAGAACATGTTATTTTACTAAAATAAGTAGGTACCTCTCAATTCGACAGATCGCAACGTATCGCCAACTTTTAATGTATCGATCACTGTTTTTTCTGTTACCCAGTTATTTCTGAGTCATTACCTCATTACTCATTAGCCAGGTCGCTGATATTGATAGGGGTTTTGAAATAGCGGCATCAGTGGTCCTCAGGGCCTGACTTAATTCAGTACAATTAAGGCTCGTGACGCCGATGTTTAGCATTCAGGGTTGTCACAGATCTAAAAAATTACTACTTATTGTTATACTAATTGAGGCTTGATGATAATGACTGGGATGGAATCACCTCAGTGGGTCGATCACGTAACTTTTCTTACGCGCGTCTGTTAGGTCTAAATGTCAATTTTATATGGAAAAATGACAGTTAGATTGTGATTTTACTGTCAGACGCGCGTACAATGCGTTACGTGATTGACCTACAGCTTTAAGTTTTAACCCATTCAAGGCCCGTAGCCGACATAGAATGCATGCATCATAGCATGCTATGAAGCATGTGGTGTTGTGTTCCTGGTGGTGAGTAAGGTCGCCATAACTCCGCTGTGTTGGGAGTGAGGGACAACACAGCGAATCCTGAAGTGAATAAAGGGTCGGCAACGCGCTTGTGATTCTTCTGGAGTCACAAGTGTCCATAGGCGACGGTACCAGGCCGTAAGCTTGTTTGCCACCGTCGTTGCATAAATAAAAATAGAAGTCATGCCTCCGAGCGGAAAAAACGCTGGTACAGTCAAGTGCAAAAATATGTATCCACTTAATGCTCTCATAAATATGTACCAGAACCTTAACCCGTTGACATAAGAGCGATGGGACATATTTACGAGCAAGTTGTATGCACCCATATTTTTACAATGTACACGTTACGGCATTGTTTGGCCTTGAACCGGGTAATATCATAAATTGTACTGAGATGACACCTAATTTAGCATGATTCATTTTGTACAAAAATATCTTATGTAATATTTTTTGTTAGATTAAATTACCTCGCTCGGTCTGTACGGAAATATTACTTAATTTTGTAGGGATTATGGGAGGATTGTGAATACACAGTTAATAAACTTGGTGAAATAGAGTGGCCAAAAAGGCGCACTAACATGAGTGACCATTCCTAATATGTCAACGTATCTCAGAGTCGCCAGTTCAGCCTTTTAAAGTTGTAGGTATACTTTGGTCTACGGTCGCCCCCGCCTGTCGTAGAAGGCGACTAAAGGGGGTCATCGGGGTCGCAGTGTTTCTGGCGGGGGCCGGGGCACTCACCTAAAAACCCCATCATCATCCTAGGACGAGCCAAATGTGGCGAGGCGCGAGGAGGGCTCCAGTGCGTTCAGTATGAGATCCTGGAGTCCGCCCCATGAGAGCGCAGATGCCGGCCGCCGTGGAATTTTTAGTGGATAGAAATACCACATAACCCAGTCATCCCCCAATGATTGGGTACCTGGTACGCAGGTTTCCTCCACGAAAAGGTATAAGTATTTATCAAATAGGCCATAGGTGACAACCCTAAAAAATAAACAGCCAATGCATATCCGCTTGCACACGGCGATTAGACTGCAGGCCGTCGATCACACCCGCTTCCTATTGGCCAATCGGATCAGTAGCCAGTTAGCGGACGCTATTTATGCTCATGTTAATAGGCAGCACTTAAGTTAAGACTAATATAACAATACCGCACTCAGACAGACATTCGATCGTATACATTTGAGCGGACCAGACTCTAAGGCGTACCTATATCTGAATACGATCTCATTATTTAGGCATATAACATATTCATTGTTCAGATGTATTATATTTAAAAACCCCTTGCCTAGTAGGTGCTCCTTTAGCATTCGTACCTTACTAGAGCTAGGCTGGTATGATTACTCCAGGCAAAATACGGTTTTGAAAAACATTATATTCCTGAAGTATATAGTCCTGAAGGTTTTTCCGCACATACATAATATTCTCAAGAATGTATTGGCATGCTACAGTAAGAATATTTGCCTCCTTAAATTTGTCCCTGAGAGAATTTCGGGCTTTTAGTTCGTAGATGGAGCGTACAGCTCGTTTCTGTAGCACGAAGATGGTCTGGATATCAGCCGCTTTTCCCCACAACAGGATTCCGTAGGACATAACACTGTGGAAGTAACTGTAGTACACCAGCCTGGCCGTCTCAACGTTTGTTAACTGTCTTATACGTCTTACTGCATAGGCTGCAGAACCAAGTTTGCCGGCTAGAGTGTCGATATGCGCATGCCATTGTAGTTTTAAGTCCAAGGTGATGCCTAAAAACACTGTTATATCTTCAAATTCCAGTTCATCGCCCTTTAATTTGATCCTGGTATTGTTTACGTGCTTGACATTAGGTAAAGTGAATCTGATACACTTTGTTTTCTTGGAATTTAACAGTAAATTATTTGCTGTAAACCATTCCACAACAGTGTTGAGCGCATCATTAATATTATCGAAGCTTGTCTCTTTCCTGTCTACCTTGAAAATAAGCGACGTGTCGTCTGCGAATAACACTATATCATGCTTATCTTGCACCACATTTGGTAGGTCATTGATGTAAATCAGAAACAAAAATGGACCCAGAATCGAGCCTTGAGGAACACCAAGAGCAACAGTTGTCCCCGCTGAGTGCATCCCGTTGACGACTACTCGTTGTGTTCTCTCAGAAAGATACGATGATACAAGATCAAGAGCACCGTTTTTAATCCCATAATGTCTTAACTTTCTGATTAAATTCTCGTGATCAACGCAATCAAATGCCTTTGATAAATCACAGAACACTCCAATAGCATCTTGAGCCTCTTCCCAGGCTTCAAAAATATGTTTAATTAGTACCACACCGGCATCAGTGGTAGAGCGACCCCTAGTAAAACCGAACTGATTGTTATTGAACAGTTTATTACAATTAAAGTGAGACATAATTTATAATAGCGTTTTTTTTGTTTATTTATTTTTAAAACGTTATTCTAAGATGCTTTATGCAAGAATCCAACAAACTTTCCATCCGGAAGTAATTATATAGATTTAAATAAATCATGAATATTTTTTTTTATTTTGAATATTAAAGAGCAAATATAAATGAACCAAAATAAACATAAAACCATTTATTAATATTTTTTCTGACTTTTCAGAAGCTTGTTAAGTTATAATTTTTTTGACGTCTGAATTTTTTTTATTATTATTTATCTTGAATATTAAAGAGCAAATGAACCAAAATAAACATAAAACCATTTTTTTTTTTTGACTTTTCAGAAGCTTGTTAAGTTATAATTTTTTTGACGTCTGAAATTTTGTTGGATTTTGTCGCTAGGTAACTATTTAAATGATAATTACAAAGAAAAAATCAGCTATTATAAATTATTTCCAAATTTGACATTTTTTCCATACAAGTTGTCAGTTCATTGCCTGGACTAGATGTGTTTAATTAGTGATTAATTATTTATACCTTCAACGTAGAAAAATATAACTACAGCTTAAAAATTTTGAAAAACCCCCGACATTTTCATTTCAAAATTCAATACTTGTATCTCAAAAACAGCTGAACCGATAAATAAACCGCATTTAAATCGGTCCATTCGTTTAGGAGCTACGATGCCACAGACAGACACACACACACAGACACACAAATACAGACACACAGTCACAGAGACACGTCAAACTTAAAACACCCCTCTTTTAAAACGTTCATTACATCAACCTGTTTCATGAGACGTGTATGTGCGTCAATCTGCTAAATTTTTTGTTACATTTGACTCAAGTCTGTGCTCCAGGGTAGCATATTATCATGTTAATTTAAAATTCAACCCATACGAAGCCAAGCAATGCTACGTGTATGTACTTACGCCATAGCGCGTAGCAGCAATATACAAATAATACAAATACAAAATTATTTATTTACCAAAACAGCAAAACAATAAATACATTATCAGTGGCCCTCACACTAGGTTTAGCCTGTGTCGTGAGGACCGAAAGAAAACAGTTAGGGATTTTATACAATATGAAGATGCGTGTACAGATAACATTTATAAAGGATTAAATATTTACCTCTAAACAAAAAATATGAAAAATAAAAAGATAAGATATACTTTTAACTGCACATATCTATCCATCTGTGTGTGACTGTGTGTGTATGTTTGAGCGAGTGTTTAGGTGTACCTGTGTGTGAGTGTTTGTGTGTGTGTGTGTGTGGGCACTTGCGTGTGGGAGCGTTCGTGTGGGCGCATGCGTGTGTGTGTGTGTGTGTGTGTGTGTGTGAATATGTGCGTGCGAGCGTGCGTGAGTGCGTAAACGTGTGAATGTGTGCGGCAAATGGTGATATTACCAGTTAACGCAAGGGTATTAAAATATCTTCTGTGGCCTTGTAAGAGAGCGTGAGTAGCCATTTCTTTACTTTAGTCTGTAATTCTGTAATTCTATCGCTCGTGTAAATTGAATGACAGTATTTTACCGACCCGTATTCATTGACCGGGAGTGTATAAACAGTTTTCTCACTTAGGTTTTGGGTTTAGGACGGCAAATAAGACATTTTGCTTGATCCTTCTCATATTACAAAAAATATCTTTAAAATTCGTGGTAAACTGACACTGGCAATGCTATTGACGGCTGCAGCAGCTATATTTGTCATTGCCAGGGTCAGATATTTAAAATATTTGTTGTAATATGAGACGGATCAAGGACAGTGTCTCTCATTCGCCGCCCTAAACCCAAAACGTAAGTGACGAAACTGTTTATATTTTTCAAAAAAAATTGACGCAGCTGAAAAGTCTGCAACTTTTTTCTGGCGCTAAGGAAGGTTATTCCTATCACCAAAAAAAAAACAGGCACTTCTAAAATTTTCATCCATTTCCCATTGTTCTCAAAATGTACTTTTTACACGTGTTTAACTGGTGAAATGATATCTTAGATTTCATAAAAGTAGCATTGGAGTTGGTCTAGTAGCGTTCTCTTTTATAGAATATTATAATTCCACATTTCTCTAGCAACAGAACGCTTATTACTACACAATAAATTCTCATTTAAAGTTACCCAGTACAAATCCACAAACGAGGTACCGCAGTACCCCATGGTACCACTTATCACCCTCGTTATTCGAGTCGAGAGTGCGTTCCTGTGTCGCGTGCGTGGCACAGTTATGGACTGTTATGGCGTCTTTAATGTAATGTGGACGGTGGTTACGCATGGCTTTTAATACGATTTTAGTATAAGAGAGGAACAAAGAACTTTTTCATAAAGAAATACGGAATAAAATGTTACCTGTTGATGCCTGCGGTGCCATATGTCATCACGGTTTTATGGTAGTTCGGTAATTTGTATCAGTCAAATAAATATGACAAGGGATGGGTAAGCCATCTTCAACGCCTGTCTTTAATTGTTACATGTAGGAACTCCCTAAGATAATTCGTAATAAGAAATCACAAACGAATATTTAATGCTCTGCGCTGAGAAATTAACTTTGAATTTTGGTTTATTGCGTGAGTTTAATCCACTTGATCACCGGAACATACCTACGAGTACTTCTATTGAAATAATGTACCAACTTTTTATAAAAAAAAATAGCATTAATTTTACCGTACCTACCGCCGCAATCCCAATAAAATAAGTCATACCGTTGTCAGACTAGAGCTATATTAAATATCAGGCTGTCACTCACCGAGATAGACCGAGGACATCTTCTTGGAGACGTTCTCGTCAATGTATGTGACGCCGAGAGTGAAGAGCGGCGTCGCGCCCGCGCCGTGAAGCAGCTGCGCCAACACGAAGATGCCCACCGCCCACGACCCGCCCTCCGCCGGCCCGGAGCTATCGCAGCGATGCGATGACTGGGGACAGTCAACAAAGACATAATGGTTAGGCCTACTGTCCACGACGCGAAGCTGCATAGACGCTGCAAAAGTACGCCGTGCAGCCCGGCGGACTGACGTTGGTCAAGAAGCGTAGCGTAAGCGTATCGTAGCCTACATTAACATACAATTATTTTTTACAGCCAAACGTTACACTGCCATGGCAATCATCAACATCATCATCATATCAGCCGAAAAACGTCCACTGCTGGACATAGGCCTCCCCCAAAGAGTGCCAAAATGACCGGTGCTACGCCACCCGCATCCAGCGGACTCCCGCGACCTCTACCAGGTCATGACTCCACTTTGGCGTGGGTAGGCCCCCTAGGCCGTACGTGGTCGCCACTCGAGTAACCAGTCGAGTGCCATGGCAATGGAATAATGGTATGTACTGAATAAATATCAAATTCAGCCTTTCCCGCCATAATTTTTGCAAAAACACAACGTGCTGTTCCGTGCGATTCAGCCCGGCTTATAGCACGCGGTACGCCCGGCGGTATGAAGCTTGCATGCAGCGTCGCTGACGCGACGTTGCCGCTCCGTGGACAGAGTTGTGCAGTTTTGTATGCAGGCCTCAGAAAACATACCAGCTGCGCCAGCAGGAAGATGACCACCGCTTACGACCCACCCTCCGCCGGGCCGGAGCTGTCGCAGCGATGCGACGACTGACAAGGGTCAACATATATAAATACACGTAATCACGCCCGTTTCCCGGAGGGCAGAGATCACGGATTTACACTTGCTGCGATCTTGACCAACCTTTCTTGCTTCATTCACTTTCATGACATTGTTCAAGCTCTAGGGTCAACAATAATGCCTCATTTTGGGTCGCGAACATAATCGCCAGCAAACACAGATGTCGCATAACAGATGCGTGCATAATGTGCACTGAGAACCCTGCGACTGGTCGCATTAGTGTGATTGCGCACAGAATATCGGCCTTCGGCTGACTGTAAATGCCGCGTTAAGGATGACTCACGCTAGAACAGGCCGTGCCCGGCCCGGGCCGTTTTCTGAGAAAACCGACGGCGTTTTTGCGCGGCCGAGCCATACCCAAGCCCGGCCCAGTCACGGCCTAGCCGTGCCGACCCCGAGCCGCTTGGGTATGGCACGGCCGGCCACGCAAAAACGCCGTCGTTTATCTCAGAAAACGGCCCGTTCTAGCGTGTGTCATCCTTTAAGGAGCGACACGGTGAGAGCGCGCGAAGCCTTCGGCCCTTCGGCCGACTGCAGTATGTACCGTCATGGAGCGTCATGGTAATCGCGCAGCGCGCACAGAATATCAGCCTACAGTCGACCATATTCGATTCTCTCGTATGCTTCCCGGAGACTTAAACTTCAGTCAGCTGATACGAAATGGCTCACCACAGTAGTGTTCCCGTGGCACAGGTCCAGCTCGTCACGTCCGGCGGCCCGGTACGCGGGCACAAGGAAGTGCGGCAGCGCGAACAGCAGTGAGCCCGCGCCCATGATGAGCGCGCCCCAACCCAGCCAGCGCGGCTTGGACGCGCCCGCGCGCCCGCCCAGGTACGTCACCGGCGCCAGGCAGAGGAATGATGCCATGTCGTACCTAAGAAACAAAGAGCGTTCAGTTCCCAATTATATCTTAACAATATACATAAACGTGATGCCTTGGCCTAGTCCTCGACGACCCTGATCCGCGGCAGACCGAAGAAGCGACGCCGTGATAACGCTAGGTAGACGAAGAAGAAGATTATATTAAAGGTACGTTTCTTACCATCACGTGATGCAAGGCTAGTGATTTATTTAAAATTGCCTAAACGAAACACTTATTATCAAAAAATTAAAGGTGTGTTTCACATATTTCGGACACGTCCCACGACGTTCCTCGAAGTTTCTGGAGAAGACTTTTAAAACGGGCAAAGTTGAGGGTCAGACTTCCTGGGGCAGACGACCCGCTAGGCTACATGGAGCGCCCGAATCACTGCACCCTTACAGCTACATCAGCTCGAGGCTGAGCAGTCTGGTCAGCAAGAATAGGACATGATGTCGCAGTCTTCAACATTGAGGATACGACTGATTATTACGATGATGATAGGGTGTATCTTCAAAAAGTGTCAGCTCGCGTAACTAAAAACTTTAGGTAATAAATGCCTTGATATTGCTTAATAATATATTGACAAATATGACGACCGACTGACAATACCTACGTCAGTGGAATAAATAAGATAAATACAGTGTTTAACTATAGGTAAACGTCCCAGTGCTCGAGAATACTTGTCATTTAATTAATTCATTAACTATTCATCAACTATTAGGAATTAAGGATGATTCACGCTAGAACGGGCCGTGTCCGGCCCGGGCCGTTTTCTCAGAAAAACGACGGCGTTTTTTCGCGGCCGAGCCATACCTAAGCCCGGCCGAGCCACGGGCGAGGCTCGGAAGCGCCTCGGTGTAGGTACGGCCCGGACGTGGCTCGGCCGGGCTTGGGTATAGCTCGGCCGCGCAAAAACGCCGTCGTTTTTCTGAGAAAACGGCCCGGGCCGGACACGGCCCGTTCTAGCGTGAATCATCCTTTAAGGTGCCAAACATTGTTTACCTTACCTTAAGTTTCTGTGAGAAATTGTAGTCCTCATATAAATAAATAAAAAATCCATGTTTTGTTAATGAGACTTAAACAAACTTGCTTGACTTTATGAAAACATTCAAACTACTGTCACTATGCTTCGTTATCAATAGCAACCAATATAACTGAATATCGATACACTATAACAGATATCAGAAAACTTACCCTCCAGCTATAACTCCCGTCTGCATGGACCTGAGCCCAAACCTCTTCTCAATGGTCGTAATGACCACGTTGACGAAGCCATTTACCACCATACCTGCGTACAAATAAGGTTCAATTTAGAATAGCAAACTGCGGCGCTTGAGTCGTTTTAGCGTGGAAGTTGGCGGAAGATCGGATTTCTTCGGAAAAAATTGTCATCTGATAGGTTTGTTAATGATTTATATCTAGTAGTTTTTTCTTGTTAAGAGCCACGGTAGCTAAGTGGTAAAAGGCACGTGACTTTGAACCCTGCCTCTTACCACTGGTTTTTTAAAACTTATGTACGATATATTAATTGAAACTTAATAGCAGCTTTTCGGTGAAGGAATACATCGTGTGAAAACCGGTTTAATCCTATCAAGGTCTAGTTTTCCTTCTGGTTTGGACGGTCAGATGGCAGTCGCTTTCGTAAATCTAGTGCTTACGCCAAAGTTTGTAATTAGGTGTCAAAGCGGGCCCGGGCTGCAACCGGGAAAAACATTAAGAGGATGATGTTCACTCTTTGCAAACTAGTTTATCCCAAGTATAGTAGGTGTGTGCCTCCGTGTATTGAACGATTTAAAACTACACTCGAAAAATCGGTTCAATAATATCGCTCCTCAATCCAACAATTAAGCCTGACATTTGAACATCGGTTTAAATAAACCCGGCTTTTCCGGTTATTAAAGTTTCAGATGACGGACAGACTGCACTGAAATAGCTGCGTCGTTTTGGGGAAAAATAAAATGTGAAATGGGTAATGTGGACGGACGTCTGGTTGGGATTTTCCATAAAAATATGGCGGCCACTTATAGGTCAGTCCGTAGAGTATTTCTTTGTTGCAAAAGGTGGTGTAGGAGTTGGCAGCCACAAATCCTCGATTTTTTTTGGTTTCTCACTCGTAGCTTCTATATAGTGCATCCTAGCGAAAAGTTACTTACTATGAAATTAAAGAACATGAAATTATGCGTCTAATGAGTACCAAAACATATTAATTTGGTTTAGCGACATAGTAGAAAACCATGGTTGAAAACGAGGCTTTCCTCAAGTTTGTATTAAGTTATTTCAAGATAGAGGTTTTTAAGCTTCAATTTTGAATTGAACTATAGGTTTTAGCTCCTCAATTGTAGGAATTTACAGAATCGAGAGCTATTTCAGCATTAGTATCATCATAACTGGTAATCGAAGAGCTGGCGGTTTTCTCGTGCAACGCATCAGCATTGCAGTTCAATGAGGAAATACCGCCAGCATACTCGGTACTATGCCTAGAGGGCCTTTTTAGGTTTCCGTAGCCAAAATGGCAAAAACGGAACCCTTATAGTTTCGTCATGAATGCCCGTATGTCACAGGCATTTTACTCGAAAACTATAAAGTGTATTTGAATAAAATTTAGAGGTTAGGTGTATTTTATTAGCCGCTACATAATTCTAAAATGAAATGACAAAAAAAATATTCTTTTAGAGGTGCACTCCATTACATATATAACTGCAAGTCAAAAAAAACCGGCAAGTGCGAGTCGGACTCGCGCACGAAGGGTTCCATATCTATAAAAACGGCAAAAAAATCACGTTTGTTGTTTGGGAGCCCCCCTTAAAAAAATATTTTATTTTGTTTTTAGTATTTTTTTATAGCGGCAACAGAAATACATAATCTGTGAAAATTTCAACTCTCTAGCTATCACGGTTCTTGAGATACAGCCTGGTGACAGACAGACGGACGGACCCCGGTCCCATTTTACTTTTTGAGTACGGAACCCTAAAAAAGAAAAACATCGTATGTCCACGAGCACATCAATCAATAGGCCTTTTAAAATAAATATAAGGTTTCTCAGCAAGTTTTTCGATTAAGTGAATGTAGTTCATATTCTATTGTTCAAAACAAAGTGGATTTGAAATTCTTCCGAGCTCCAAATTCGGAGAATCTTCCCTGGAAGGACATTGAGAGAAAATCTCACATGTGGATGCATTTTTCTCCACGAAGACAGGTTTTCTCGTCAAGGTTGTGTACTACAGGCTCGTGCAGAATTTATTCAGCTTTAATTTTGCTGTACTCTATGAAAACATGGTATTTCATAGAGTACGTAGTTTTCGAACAAAACCTTAATTTCTTACGAATGGAGTACATTTCCCAAGATAGCGGCCGTTCTACAAGGTCCTGACCCGGGGACTTTTGGGAGACGAAAACAGGGCTTCCAACGAACATTCGTACCAAATTTCATCAAACTCCCCGAAATTTCGAGGTTGAACAATATCGGCTGTATTATGAGGTTGAGTGAGTGAAATAGAATTCAAATTATAATTTGTTTACATACAGGTAATTATTTGAAAACAGCATAATTGGTTGAAATTGATCTTATTTTGGTTTGGTTCATGTTTTTATGGCAGGCAATGTACCGTGATAAGCTTCCGGTCATCTGATGTTGACAATGAGATGGCATTGAACTATTTTGTATATGCGTATTGGCTTATAGTCGTTAATATTAGATTGAGAAACAATTAGGGGCCCCATTTTTTTGAAGTGGCTACTTCTTTGTTCGCGTTCTTGTATAGGGATACAGGGATACAGTTCAAAACGTATCACGTGACTTCCGGAATAACATTTTGTAGAGAAGCCTAATCGTATTTCAAATAATTGTTTGTTACATGTTTTAATCTTTCTTTATTTGCCAATAGTTGTTAATCACAAAATGTTATTTAGTTTATGTGGCGGACATGAAAATAATGCTGAACTGACCGCCCTTTTCAATGTATCGCGAGTCAAATGTAGATGTATCTGTACTTATACAGATTTTAGTGCATTAATTCAGATATATTAGGGTTCCATAGCCAACAAAGAAGTATCCACTTAAACTTAATTATCGTATCGTATCTCCGACACAAACGCTTCTTTTTTTATTAGGGTTCCGTAGCCAAATGGCAAAACACGGAACCCTTATAGATTCGTCATGTCCGTCTGTCTGTCCGTCCGTATGTCACAGCCACTTTTTTCCGAAACTATAAGAGCTATACTGTTGAAACTTGGTAAGTAGATTTATACTGTGAACCGCATTAAGATTTTTACACAAAAATCGAAAAAAAACATTAAGTTTTAGGGGTCCCCATACTCAGAACTGAAACTCAAAAAATTTTTTTTCATCATACCCATACGTGTGGGGTATCTATGGATAGGTCTTCAAAAATGATATTAAGGTTTTTAACATCATTTTTTTCTAAACTGAATAGTTTGCGCGAGAGACACTTCCAAAGTGGTAAAAATGTGTGTCCCCCCCCCCTGTAACTTCTAAAATAAGAGAATGATAAAACTAAAAAAAATATATGATGTACATTACCATGTAAACTTCCACCGAAAATTGGTTTGAACGAGATCTAATAAGTAGTTTTTTTTAATACGTCATAAATCGTAAACCGCAATTTATTTCACGGACCGTCCGACTCGCACTTGGCCGCTTTTTTTAAAACTTGTATAATAAATTGGAGGGACTCTGCCTCGCTGTGGATCACTAAGTACTTATTTAATTTATTATTACGCCCATAATTTTTTTGATTCTCGTCTCGAATAGCATCACGTTTAATTTCTCATAATTGCTCTATATTTCATAGTTACTATATGATATGAATTATTTGAGAGCATTCATTATTTGAGGGACTTTTTATAATTTTTCAGTTACATGATGTTACCTCAAAATCTGCATTGACTGCCGTGATATGATCTCGTGGTGCCAAGATACATTACTTGGAGGTCATAACTTTAGACCAAAATTTCTCCAAAACCAAAATTTTTCACAAGGGGTTACTGCAAATGCTCTAAGGAAGCGTCCTTTTGAATATTTGCTCCAGTTACAGGGTCCATCCTATATATGCAAAATACGCACTGAGGGCCAACGCTGATGTTTAAAATAGATTAAATTATTGTAACCTACTAGCACTTAGATTCATAAGCACACATTTGTAGCACTAACACTATATGGGTTCTATGCCTGAAATAAAATAATTGAATTTAATCGAATATATTACCAATATGATTATAATCACCTCAATGACTTCAATCTCCACGTAAACACGAGTAAACATAATTGAACAAATTTCGTAACTCGAGTCAAAAACAATTGTATGAAAATGGAAATTATATACCGAAAATTATCCCAATTTGAATAAATTGGCCGTTATTTACAGACAATATGATAATAAAATGCTACACGAGGGATCTTCATCCTCATAAAATAAGAGGACCGTGTCGACGCATAATAGGATAAAAACGTGACCGAATATGAATATGAAATGACTTGAAATGAGGTACGGGATTACCCGGTCCATTCGTTGAGCAAGAAATACATTCACACATTCTCTGTCAAGAATCGCTATGCGCGTAGCCGATCCCGTGGTTTTCCTGCTAAGTAGCGGAAAGCGGTTACGTCGTAGCGCGTCGCGGGTTTCTGGTTCAAGTTCGTAGCGGTACATATCGTAAAACAATCCACCTACGAGCAGGGCCGACTTTTGACTTACGAGCGCTCGAAAATTAAATAAATGTAAATACGATTTTTGTGGCACTTTCTTTCTACCGATAGGATTGAACACGAGTGGTCAATACTACTCCTTTTTCCATTTTCTATCGCCATTTCAAAACAATTAGTATTTCATAATTTTTGACAGTTTTCGAGCGCTCGAAAGTCAAAAATCGGTCCCCAGAGCGCTCACCTAGCGGCTAGGAATAGTTGACGAAATATAATTTACAAATTATAATTCGTCAACCATACCTGGCAGTCCTGGCACCCCTCAAAATGTAACCCTTGCTCGCTCGATAAATATGCTATGAAAAGTCGAAAATCGGTATGAAGATATCTTTTTGTCATAACCAATCATCATTTCAAAAAGGCGAAATTGAAGTTGTATTTATTTCCTGTGAAACTGTCAGAATATCACTAATAGATTAGAAGCAGGAGTGAATTCAACATATTCACTCCGCCTTGAAGGTGGTTACACCGTAGGCGCTATCCGCTACTTAGTGGGAACCCCACGGGCTATTGAGCGTAACGCGTAGCCACTTTTGGCAGCGAATATAATTATGGTTAAAACAGCCAAATTTTTTTTTACTTATTATTTTATTAGCCATATTAATAGACGTTTATAAAACCAATAGTACAACAACCCAAAATCGCTGACACGGCATGTTTATTTATTCCGAACAAAGACTATTCATTGGCCGAACAATATCAATTTGCGGATGGGGTAAAGCGGATCACAAATTCCAGTTATGCCCTAACCGCATGCTGAGTCACGAGCGTGAGTCCGGGGCACACTGAGCCTACGTGATGGGGGTTATTGTTATTACACAACTAGGGCCCCATGACGCTACGAGTTAAAATTTTACATGTCTAAACTGGCAACACTGAGGTACCCAATGATGTAATATAAAAATAAAGGTAGGTATGTTGTCTATACGAAATTCCCTGTTTAAAAATGGCCAGGCACATCTGACAGCTGAGACACATTTACGTTTCTATTGACGACGCGAAACTGAGGCAAGTTGGTGCAATTTAATCAATTTTAGTGTGTCATTTATTATGTTAAACTATCTACCTCTCGAGGTACCTCACCAATTTGACCGATGACCGCGATTTGACCAGTGTTATTTGATCAGACATGTAAATGAGGATGCGTTGTATAGATTGAGGAGCCTGAATTTGTCTCTTGGCGTCAACGCAGCGAATCCTCAAATCAATAAATAATTGGCAACGCGGATCATATAGAATTGCTTGTATTTGAATATTTGCCACCATCGTGGTATATAAAAAAAAGTATTTGAGAAGGACAAGGGGTAATTTACTGTACCTATACCTAGTTATTTATCACATAAGCATAACATAGATTTTTCTGGTACATATCTGCGAGCTAACGAGCAAAAAAAGCCTCGGCCGTACCATCCTTTTTTCGAAGCCATTCGGGCCATTTTAAACCCCCTTGTAACTTCGTTGTGGAAAAATCTAGAAGCCTACATTTTCAGTGACGAAGCGGGCATTACATAGCTAGATATATTTCCGAATTACATTAAATTACAACCAGTAGCTTAAGAATTATTGCAAGTGAAAGTTCCTCAATTTTGTCACTGACTAACTCACTAACTGTCTCACCGATCATCAAAATTCTAACGTACTTCTAGCAGACCTACAAATTTAAAATTTTGCATGCGGTTAGTTTTTTTTAGCAAACAAATTTTATTTAGCAAGATAAGAAAGTGGAATAAGAATGCCTGACTTGGCTCTACGTAATATCTCACAACTTTTTACGGTGGAAGAGTTTCGAGACGTTTATTTTTAACATGGAATGTTTTTAGGGTATATATATATTTGTATAATAAAAATTAAAACAGACGAAAAAAATGGGTCTCTAGATGTCATCTATGGCTAACACAAGGAAATGTTTGACTCCACCCCGCACATTACCCGTGGGAACACGATTTATAGTCCCGTGGAGAACGTAGTGTTAATACAATTTATTTGCGATGCGGGTAACTCTGAGCCGCTGGGATTTTTGCAGAGCTCTCTGTTTCCCATAATTTCTAATTTCGAAGTGCACGAACGCATTTTAAATGTTTATTGCTTTTTTTTCAGACACAGGGTCCATATTAATGTTAGTGCTTAATTACAATACACAGACTTACGTACAAATTACACCATAATTACATTCATTATACATTAAAAACAAACAAGAAAAGGAATATAGCAATGTCAAAGTAAAAATAACAATAAATATGCATCGGATGTTTTGTATTTAAAACAATGGATCGATTATTTTAATGGGCCTCGGTTATATCAGTCAGTCATCACATTAACTATAAGTTGTCAAGTATAACTTATTCAAATTGATAGTTGAAACGTGAAAAAGCGGTGTAAAATACAGTAGGAAATTATGAGACACACGTTAGAATGTTTAAACATAAATAAATCTACTAAGTATCGGCTTATAATTTAAGTGATATAAATGTTTCACAGAATCATTGTATAAAGTATTTATTGTAAAGTACAAAACATAACGCTGGACCCAGTGTGCCCCTCACGCCCATAAGACACCGAAATTAATAAGGGCAGTGATTTACTAAACGCAATAAGCGGGTGATTAATCTATCGCGCTCTGTCACGGTGACTGGGATCTTACAGGAGGGAGTGGGACACACTTATACGACTGCTATAGCGCTGTTCCTGTTGTGGAAACAATAGGTGAGGATACTAATAATTGAGATTTTGACAAGTCATCGTTTTACTAACGGGATTTGGGCACGAAACAACGATTAATTCGATGACTACGTTAAGGGCGCGAATTTGAAAACTATGAGATTTTTAAAAGGCTTACTGCCTGAACTAAGAAACAAAATGAATAAAATTTGGCATATATATCTATATATCTGGACTATATATTTTGTTGTTTGTCAGAAGCCAAAACACGACTGCTAAAAATTTCCTCCTTAAAAGAACCAAAAGTCTTTAGTTTTCTTTTTTACCTCAGCCAACTGAAACTTTACACTAATAATACATAACAACTCTCATCGAAAACTCGTCTCATGGATGGTGATTGTCCTTAATATCAATTTGTTTATTTTGTGCCATCGCAATTAAATAAATTACGGTTCCGAAGAAACAAATCATAGACTGATGAACATAATGGTATCCGATAAGTACCTATACACCACGAATACGGAAGCTTAAAAATAGTACTATAAATAAATAAATAAAATAAAAAAAATAAAAATGGTTTATTTTCAGATTTCTTAGATCCATAGCATTACAAAACACAAAACAAAAACACAAAACACTTATATAACTATATTAGTAAAATTATAGCCACATGAATTAATTTTATTTTATTTTTTTAGGACGTGTAGGTCGGTGTATCGGCGGAGTATGTCCGAGTCCCACCTCTCTGCTATCACTATAAAAAGGCTATAACTGCTATAAGGTAGGTCCTTTAATGTACAGTGGGGCAAATGTGTCCACCGCTAATACCCCATTAGTTTGGATTCTCACGGATAATGGGGCTTTGCTCGTTATTTATATTAATAACGGTTTGTTTTTTTTCTTATTCTCCAAGGAAGATGGCCATTTTGTGCCTTGGGAGGTGGTTTGCTGGCAGACAAGACATTTATTGTAAATTTGAATGGAAAGGATTTCACTCACACGATTATGAGGAATTCAACTACAGTTCCTAGTGGTTCAGGCATGCGGCTGTCAAGCGGCGGTCGTGGGTTCGAATCCCGGCTCTTACCAATGAGTGTTTTGGAACGTATGTACGGAATATTTACCGTTAGCTTTTCGGTGAAGGAAAACATCGTGAGGAAACCGGTCTAATCCCAATAAGGTCTAGTTTTCCCTCTGGGTTGGAAGGTAAGGTGGCAGTCGCTTTCGTAAAACTAGTGCCTATGCCAAATCTTGAGATTAAGTAGGTGAAAAAGCGGACCCCGGGCTCCTTTAGGGGCACAACCGGGAATGATGAGGATGATGATTATGAAGAATTCAACGTCACCTCATATGTCAAACTCCATCAGTCCGTTTGGACGTGTAGCCCATGAAATAGAATTTTCTTGTCCACATATATACATAAGCTCGTAAAACATAACCCTTCTTCTGAGGCAGTCTGGTAAAAAGTCAACCGTCTCCGTGACTTGTGTTAAGGACTAAGCGATGAATTTTTGTATTGATGTGATGTAGAAACTATCTGACAAGTTAATTATACATATACAACGTTTGTTTTTGACAATTTACGTTAATTGCAAGGGGGCATAGTTTAGATCAAATAAAGTTAATTTCTCCAAGACAGTAGTATCTTAACTGTTATCAAAGATATTCAATGTTTAATTTTGTCAGTTTTGCAGATGTGTAAATGGCTCTCAACTGTGACGTCGTAACAGCTTTAAAATTGTTGTAAGGTTCCTTCCTATACACTACAAGAAGGTTTACCAAGTGAGTTCGTTCGATATTACATATTTTTTACCTACACATTTTTTATTTCATGTGTTTCTGAACCTTGCACAATAAGACAATAACCGTTATAATGCTACATTAAATTGTTTTGTATAAAAAAGGAAAACAATATTTTTTTTCAGGAACTAATTTTTCTACTTCATTTGTTTCTGTGGATGTACTGTACAATATGCCGAAGTTAACGGAAATTCCCGAGAACACCGTGTAGAGTATATAATAGCAAAAAATATTTGTCATTCAGGAAGTAAATAATGTTCTGCAAACGTCCATCGGTTACGGTGAGTGCTTCCATCAGGCGGGTACCGTACGCCTGTTTGCCATCGATGTAGTATAAAAAAAGACAAGGAAACAACAAACAAACAGAGAGGGATCCAATTTCCCTCTCAACTTTCATGAACAGATTGTGAATATAAACATTAAAAACTTAAAGAAACGAGTGTCAATGACCCGTAAGTAACTAACTTGAACAGGAATTAAACAACAAATAACGAGGCGTCGCCTAGTTAACGTCCAAATTCCATCACCCGAGGAGAAAATGCTATTAAATACAAACTTTAACTTTTTGCCCGTGTATTTGTATGCCTGTAAATTATACAGGGTTTACAGTGACGTGTTTCTGGGGTCAGGTTTCAGTTAAATTGCCTTTTCATTTCTGCATAGACATCTTTTTATTCCATACAATTTCACAACTTTACAGTATAGTACCAATGCACTGTGAAAACAAAAAAGAATACACAAAAGAAACAAATAATAATAACTACACATAAAAAGACGGTCGTGCATCCATATTTTCGCAGAACGTCAAACATTCATCGCACACATCTATCCATCGGCTAGCAAATAAATCAGTTTGGTGCTGATTCAAGCAACGAGTTTATAAAGACATATACATAGAACAGCTTTAACATCACATTTTATACATGCAGTGTACAAGGCATAACATTATGTGATGCTATAATTTACTTTAAAAACAAAGTTTTAACCGACTTCAAATCAGTAGCCAAATTGCTTCAAGTTTGCCTATAAAATTTGAAGAGTTCCCTCGATTTCTCCAGGATCCCATCATCGGAACTGGATGTTGGTGACAACGGGGCGTCGGGACCAAGCTGGAAGTATATGTTTTCAAACAAAGAAATAATTTTTGACATCGGTTCATAAATTACCGACTTATCGCGTAACAAACAAATAAAAAAAAAAATTGCGAATTTATACTAGTGGCTCTGTGAGAACACGCGAGTCTGTTTTTGTTTTGAAAAATATATATTTTTCATTTCCAAAATCTGAAAATTTCACGAGAATCAGTTGAGAAATGCGACCTGAGGAGAACAGCAGGACAGCCGGAAATACGAAAGGCTTTTCCCCTAAGCTGAAACGGAGAACTCAGTTCGCTTCGCCCGCTAGTTCAATAAATGTAAAAAATGCAAGTTAAAATGTAACCTGCCCTATTCTGTAACCTATTTTAAGCTCATCTCAACGCTCACCCACAAATATATGTTGACACCGCGATGCGTAGTAATTAAGCGTAGGCAGAGGTCTAGTTTCGTAACGGGTGACCGGCGGGGTGAGCTGGATTAACGCGTAGCGAATAACAGCCCGATACCTGTACCTCGTCCACACTGTATCCTACAGTATACTGACTCCGCTTGCATGATAATAAGTTTTTCAAGAAAATAAACACTATCTTTTCCTGTGATGTTTTTCAATTATTCGAGTACCTAAACTTGAGAGAGTTAATAAAAGTTCCTCGGGCGAGTATCCTCTGTTATGCGAACACATCATTTACAAACTAATTTTCAACTTTTCACGACACTGAAGTTGAGGTTCCATGTTATTATTTGAAACTTTCAGTTTTCTTGTACTACAACCTTGGGGGAACTATGAACGGTTTCATTTGCATATACTGCCATGTTACTTATAAAAATAAAAATTATAAAAATAATGTATTAGTTTTTATAAAATTTTGAGGTAGATCGCGGAAACATTAAATGTTATATCTGAGCTGTAATTCTGCGGCTACTGAAGTAGCTGATTGATAATTGGTTGCGCAAATTTGAAAGTTAATTCAGCTGAGTGTAATTTAGAAGGCAGTAAATTGCAATAACGTTAACAGACTATCGTTTAATTTGCTACCAAGTGTAAGTACCGCGTACAAGTGCTTAATACTACTCCTAAAAACGTCAGAACACGGCCCTCACTTTAAAAGAAATTTAAACTTTACTAGACTGGATTACGGTTGAGATTTAAATAGCGTGACGACGTTAGATACATCTCGTTTCCACGTTCATCAAAATTTAAACCTTATCTATTCGCTATAACGTTGTGATTTAAACGACTAGATACACAAATACGAAATTTTATTATTGAATTGATAAGTAAGTACCTGTTACGAAGGCGGGGGCAACGGAGTGTAAAGAGAAGTGGGGCAATATGGGGTAATTTGATTTGTTCTATTGGATTTATATTAGGGGGATATTGGATCTTATTGGGGGTACTTGATATCTTGGGGGTAATTTATGATCAAGTGGTTTGAAGTATCTAGTCAAATATAAAGTGTTAAGAAAGGAACGCAGTTGGTTCGTCGTGTTTAAATTCGACGTTTTCTGCTTTAAAATTGAACTGCCGTATTTAGCTACCTATATAATTCTTAATCATAAAACTCAGTATGTGACATTGTAGTTATAATCATCATATCAGCCGAAAGACGTCCACTGCTGGACATAGGCCTCCCCCAAAGAGTGCCACAATAGCCGGTCCTGCGCCACACGCATCCAGCGGACTCCCGCGACCTTTACCGCCGACGGTAGTTATAATAAAAAAAAACAATGTTGTCTACGGAACTCTAACTATTTGAGGCTTATTTATTACAGCTCCTTATCACCTACCACACCACATACATTTATGTCAAATCCTCAAAAGTTCCTCGTCTCGCATTATACAATACAAAACAAAAACTCTTTGTTGCACACCTCAATAGTAATACAAAACAGTAATACAGAAAAAAACAACGAATATAAGAGCAAAGGCAACCAACAGGCGATCTTATCGCTAAAGAGCGATATCTTCAAGACAACCTTTCGGTACCTAGCGGAGATAAATTAGCATAAATATAAAATAGCATAATAAATATACACGCAAAATAAACATACATAAATAAATATATAAATACACATACATATATGTATAGAAACATTCATACCTACACTAAAAACTAAAATGTTAGCCAATAATAAAGTAGATATAAACCAGTACCAGAACAGAGTATCATGGGAGAGACAAATAATATACAATAATAATATATGTATTATTAATTTATTATCTAAGACTCAGGCGCAAATTGTGTCTTTCCTCTACGAAGCAGTAAAGCCGCAATATTTGCTACGAGCGTAGGCGCTACGAATCGTTGGCACTGAATTTGTTAACTACTAACTTTGTAGCAGATTCACTCATTGCAATCGAAGCCACTTATACTTCGTTTTTTTTAAGATTAGAATTATCTGTCAAACGGGTAAACAAAGAAGCAGTGGTCGTAAACCTTCCTTCTTCGATTTCGACTGATACCACTAAATTTCTCGGAACTGATGTACATACGAGTACATATCATTTGATATTTACCGATAGCTGAACGCATATATTTTCTTTTAAAATGTTGTATACTGTAGCCAACGATATGCCAGCAGTCTCGGCAGTCTTTTTCACACGGTCCGATTTAGTGGGATACTCCTTTCTATGGCACATTTCTGACACTCATTTGTAAATATTCACCACCCGTTTCCGCTTTTCACTGGCAGTCAGAGGATTCTGCTTTTGCCTTTTCTTCTTTGGAGATGAAAAAACATTAGCCGAAACCGGCTGCGACTTCTGTAGCCCACTCGGGCCAGCCTCGGCTTCATACATTGTAAATGTGCACCAACAAACAAAATATCTAAATAGAATCTATTTAGATAGATCAACAACTAATAACAAAATTCAACAAAAACGATAACAACAATCTTTAAGTAAGCTTACAGCTATAGAAATCACAACTGACTCAACCGACAACAATATGAACTCGAATGAAAAACCCACATGAGTGAATTACAGATAGTGACAGTGACGTTTAAAAATTGTGTGAGAACTCTGCCTCTTTAGGTTTTTTAATGTACAACCTTTCCATGAAAAATTGCAAATGCAATTTATTAAAATTCTTATCTTTTCATCTTAGAATATAAATTAACTAATATTATGTTTCTTATCTGTTCACAACACTGAGTAATGTATGTATTACTAAAACATGATAATAAATACGTGATATTTATTAACTCGTATTCACTGTTCGATCCGCAGAGTGTGCCCGATAAAAAACCTTATATCTCGTTCTGCAAAGGTCTCTCTAATGCTAAAAAAAACGAAGCATAATGTGTTGCCAAGAATACAAGTAGTAAAAAAAAATACCCGTATGATTGTCAAAAACTAAAGCTAAGTACCTACATCATCATCATCATATCAGCTGAAAGACGTCCACTGCTGGACATAGGCCTCCCCCAAAGAGATCCAAAGTGACCAGACTCCCGCGACCTGGCCGTTGGGGCGGAAAGGTTCTCGAGTGGCGACCACGTACCGGAAGGCGCGGCGTTGGTAGGCCTCCCGCAAGTTGGTCTGATGACCTGGTAAAGGTCGCGGGAGTACCTACTTACTTACATACAAATCTATGTCACTAGTATGGAAACGTACCTTAACTCTGGTGGAAAAGCAACTTAAAAATTGATTTAAAACAAAATAATCCCCGTTCCATTCCGCTGCACCCCGATAGCTTACAAGTACAACAGTTTTAAAGTGTCACTCGCAGCCAGCTGACTATGACAGCCAATATAAACAGGGACCAAACAAAAACCAACCCTTAACCATTTCCACTAAGTCCAAACTTCCATACCACGAATAACATACTTAAGGTCTTCTGAAAACGAGGTCTGGGAAAATATAGGAAGGATTTTTCATAGAAAAAGCAAGCTTAGACACTTGGTTTAAAGTTGTAATTAAAATGGTGGTGAGATGGTCGTTGTAGCGTTATGGAAGTGGGGTGTGGGTTATGGACAATGTTTATCGGTTTGAAAATAACACGAATGAGATTTACTGAACGTTGTGTAGCTTAACTGAGTGTGCATGCGGTGAACGGGTTTAGGGGTATTTTCTTAATCCTTTTTGTGGACCTTATACAATTTCGTTTATTTATTAAGATAAGTTTTTCACTAGAGTCTGTCAAGCGAGTCGTGACATTGGAAAATGGAGGCCAATTAAAAAAAAACGCATGCTGGTAACATGAAATGTGTGGAGGTGTCATAGGTACTTATAACAGACAGTTTATTTTGTAGGTGAAATGGTTGCCATATAAAGAATTGTCACGACTCGCTGGTCAGACTCTATTCTTATCATACCTTTTTTATACCATGTATGGTAGCAAACAAACTTACGACCCGCCTGACAGTAAGTGCTCGTTGCCGAACCTTTGTAAAAGTATATACTTACTCCTTACTTGAAGAACATAAGGTTCATTCCACAATCGTAGCATTCGGGGGAGGAGCATGTACAGTACCGGTCAAAAGTTTAAGTTCACCCTTTGTTTTTGGTACAAATTTGTACTTTTGTGCGATAATGTTTTGAAGTTCAGATGTCGAAAATTGTTTCCAACTGTTTCGTTATTGTTTACAGAGATGTGTTTGATTAGTCAGACAAAAATTACGTAGATTTCTAAATAACTGATTCCCTAAAAACCAACATTGTATCTGATCATTGTACGTTTTAAGTGGCAAGGCCATATGGCCCAGCCTTTGCCGTCATTCCTATAAGATTTTAGGGAATGCGTTGTTGGAAACAAATTTCGGCTTCCGAACTGCAAAAAAATATTGTCCAAAAGTACTCATTTGTACCTAAAACAAAGAGTGAACTTAAGAGTGCTCTTCAAAAAAGCGCTCGCTCAGAATTCGGTATTTTGACACGCGTAGTGCGTTTGTGTGTGTAAATACTACTACCACCCACACAAACGTACCTAACCCCCACATGCACAGCGAGATCGCACCAGCCGCGGGTGCCGTCCCTTTCTAGCTATATGTAAGTGCGATCGGGATAGAACTAACCACGGAGCTTGCCGATGCAAATAGCTGTATAGCGCACCGTTGGAATTCACTCCGTGACCGATATTGATACTTGCACTAAAAAGTGGTAAGTATTACTTCGCTAACATGATGTTCTAGAACATCATGTTAGCGAAGTTAGATAACTTGAATAAAGTAAGTATTTGATTTTTGAGCACAAGTTTTCTATTTGTATTAAAATACTATGATATGACAAAGTATATTTAGTTTCGTTTTTTTAGTATAAAATAAACTAACGAGTTTTAAAGTTGTCAGTAATAAGAATAATGATTTGTTTTACGGATATTAATAGTTTGCATGTTATCTGAGTCTTATTTATATATAGTAATGTAATGAAATTATACCAGTCGACCCACTACTAGGAAATTACTGGGTACTGACGTATTCATTTCTTGAAGAATTTTTTTTTTGTTATGGACAGTAAAAAAAACTGCCCTTCATAGAAATTGCTATGTCCGTTTCTTACCAAAGGAACTGAAAATTATAAATTATACAAACACAGCTTTTTATCTAGAATACAATTAATTAATGCGTGATTTTATTCAAAAGCCTAAAACCTCAGATGATAAAAAGGAATAGATATGAAACGGGGGCTTGGCGCGTGTCGGTGCGACATGGCCAAATGGGCATGTCACTGCCCACCGCATGTTAGTCGCAATTTGCCGTGAATCTGAAATGTTTTTCCACGTTTACTCAAAATGCCGAATTGTAGCGTGGTTACATGCAAAAATAGGAATGAATCTAAAACCTACATAAATGGTGGAGTCACGCACCACATGTGAGTATTAGTATTTTCACTTAAGTCAGTAAAAACTAATATTTTAATAAATAAACGCAACGCCGCCTCATTTCTCGGGATCGAACTAACATATCGAACGAAAAAGCATATTTTTGTTCTATGCGTTGTACATTGAATGTTCAATACAGTAAACCACGGCGCAATGTATTAAACCACTATGGATATGGACGATGCTTGAATTTTTTTGTGGTACGGCCGCTGCTTGGCGTCGCAAACTAGAGCGGTGCCAAAGTGCAGTTACAATTTACGCGTAATCGATAAAATAGAAGTACGATATCATACTAGTTATTTTATTTCGACTACTTTCGCTGTTTTATTTTATTTAATTACTTGTTTTGGTTGGGTGCCTATCTTAAAGGTAACTAATAACATACTTATAAGATTAAAAGGCACAAAATGTTTACGGTACCTACTAATAAGATTTTCACTAAGTTGCAGTATGAACGGTAAATAGACATATTAAAATTGTATATACAAGTATATAATTTAGTTGCAAATGGCTTCAGAACAACTTAAAATGTGATATTATTACCAATAATTTATTTTAAATGAGTATTTTTTACTTTCATTTGAAATGTGATAATTGAAGAAGAAATCTCGGTTTCTTATTACAGTTTTCCAAAGAATCTGAGTAGGTACTAAAAAAATGGATAGATGCTACTGGCAGAGGTCCTAACTGGTTTCCTGTACAGAGAAGAGTTAATGTGTTCGTAACATTTTCAAGAAAAATGTTTCCAACCACTTAATAAGAGCCGTACACTTTTCGAATATTTGACACCTCGCTTGCTTGAAACCTAGGTGTAAAATGTATGGTAACACATCTCCGCACATCTTTGGTGGATACTCGCCCTTAGCCTTAAATCTCGTAATATGAGTAATGGACATATTATTTCGCGCCAAAATGCGATACGGATCGGCCTGGTACCTACAGGTCAAAAATATCGATGTGACCAGAGTTTTAAATGTATGTGAACACGAACTTATAAAAAGCCGTTTATGTTACTCTGTAGGTATTCGTCAATATTTTTTACTTTTGCGATTTATGGTAAGTTAACAACCCGTGTTATTTAAACTTGTAGCTAAAAGTTTAAATACCACCACATAAACTTACCATGTTGTTCAAGTTGTTACCTATCAATATCATAACATAATATTAATTTTAATATCAATGTCGATAAAACATAATTTTAACGTTTGTCGCCCCCCTAGTGTAGTGCGTTTAAGCCAATCACAGCCCTTGTTTGCATGTTGCCGTAGACTCACTGGCAACGCCCGAGTCTTTGTTTTTACACGGTTCAATGTGTGTGCCTATGGGCGCTGCGGTGGGAGAAAACTGGGGACATCGGTTTTGGTTGGAATTAAGCAGTACGGCACTTCTCCCTTTTTTTATGTTCTGAGCCTAAAACCTATGTCACTTATTAGGATTCCGTACTCAAAGAGTAAAACGGGACCCTATTACTAAGACTCCGCTGTCCGTCTGTCTGTCTGAATGCCTGTCTGTCCTTCTGTCACCAGGCTGTATCTCATGAACCGTGAAAGATAGAGATTTTCACAGATGATGTATTTCTGTTGTCGCTATTTATAACAAAAAATACTAAAAATCAGAATATATCTTTTTATTTTTATTTTAGTTTTTATTTGTTTCTTTTTCTTTTACAATCTTACACAAATCGACTTTGCCCCAAACTAAGCAAAGCTTGTACTATGGGTACTAGACGACGATAAACATACTTATATAGATAAATAAATACTTAAATACATAGAAAACATCCATGACTCAGGAACAAATATTTATGGTCATCACACAAATAAATGCCCTTACCGGGATTCGAACCCGGGACCTCCAGCTTCGTAGGCAGAGTCACTACCAAGTTACTAACTAGGCTACAGGGGGCTCCTATACAACAAACGTGATTTTAGATATAGATATTTTGCCGTTTTTAGATATAGATAATGGTACGGTACTCTTCGTGCGCGAGTCCGACTCGCACTTGGCCGGTTTTTTTAACATTTATTTCGAAATAAAGAGTGATACTCGGAAATGTCGAAGGGAAGGTCAATCGTCGAATCCGACTCGGCTGGGCAGCATTCGGGAAGCTACGGCACATCTTTTCGTCCAATATTCCGCAGTGTCTCAAGACGAGAGTCTTTGACCAGTGTGTGTTGCCAGTGATGACATATGGCACGGAAACGTGGTCGCTTACTATAGGCCTCATAAGAAGGCTCAAAGTCACTCAAAGGGCAATGGAGAGGGCTATGCTGGGAGTTTCCCTGCGCGATCGCATCAGAAATGAGGCTATCCGCAGCAGAACCAAGGGAACCGATATATCCCTCCGAATTGCTAAACTTAAGTGGCAGTGGGCGGGGCACATTGCACGTAGAACCGATGGCCGTTGGGGCGGAAAGGTTCTGGAGTGGCAACCACGTACCGGAAGGCGCAGCGTGGGTAGGCCCCCCGCAAGGTGGACTGATGACCTGGTAAAGGTCGCGGGAGTCCGCTGGATGCGGGTGGCGCAGGAACGGCCATTGTGGCACTCTTTGGGGGATGCCTATGTCCAGCAGTGGACGTCTTTTGGCTGATATGATGATGATGATGATGATGACTCGGAAATGTAATAAAACCACGTAAAAATCTCCCTTTCCAGTGTAAACCCCCGGTGTGTGTTATTATTATATACTAGCTGTTGCCCGCGACTTCGTCCGCGTAGAACTTATACTTAGAAAATATAATGCAAACAAACTTCTACTTATCATCTTAGGGGATGATTTCAGAGGCAAAAACTATTCTATATCCTTCGAAGGGTCTCAAATTATCTCTATACCAAATTTCATCTAGGTACATGGATTTTATCCAAACTTTCACCCCCTATTTCATACCCTTAGGGAATGATTTTCGGGATAAAAACTATCTAATGTCATTCTTCGGGACTCAAACGACCTTTATACAAAATTTCATCTAAACGGGATTCATCCAAATTTTCACCCCCATTTCACCCCCTTAGGGAGTGATTTCCGGAATTAAAACTATCCTATGTCCTTTCCTAGGACTCAAGCTATCTCTTTACCAAATTGTATTAAAATGGGTTCCATCCGAATTTTTACCCCTAATTTCACCCCCTTAGGGGATGATTTCTGGGGTAAAAACTATCCCATGTCCTTTCCCAGGACTTAACCTATATCTACACCAAATTTCATTAAAATAGATTACATCCAAATTCCCCCCCCCCCCCTTTTTCACCCCCTTAGGGGATGATTTCCGGGATAAAACCTATTATATGTCCTTTTTCGGGACTCAAACTATTTATATACCAAATTTCATCTAAATCGGTGCAGCGGTTTAAGTAGCTCCATATAAATTTCCACCCCCAATTTCAGCCCCTCAGATATAAAAACTACCCTTTATCCTTCCCCGGGGCTCAAACTATCTGTATACCAAATTTCATCTAAATCGGTTCAGCGGTTTAGGCGTGAAGAGGTAACAGACAGACAGACATACACACTTTCGCATTTATAATATTAATATGGAAGTATGAATTATTAGTATGGATAGTATGGGTTCTTTCCGTTTGTCTTCCAAATAGAGGTGTAGCTGTAGACTCACTTCAAAAGAAAGAAGAAACGAAAAACTCATTCAAATATCTCAAAAAATTACGAAGCTACAAACGTTTTAATGTCGCTTGTTAGAGTGAGAAAACGATCAGGGACCGTGACGTCACGATCCTCGAGCGTCATAGTAAAAAACAATCGTTTCATTATAAAGGTGCGTTTTGCGGAAAAGAGACGCAACAAACCCCCTCTTAAAACTTTATACACTTATAACTTAGTGATTACCTATACGAGTATAGCCTCTTGCGTTGTTTTTTTTTCGAGATAATACAACATTATGATTATTTTGTTTAGTGTCTACATCCCTATTTTCGATAAGATAAGATAAAATAAGATTTCTTTATTGTCAGAACTGTGTACATTTAGTTGTTTTGGGTAAAATAAAGTCCAACAGCTTGCCCATTTCGGACGTACAATATTAAACTTAAAGCTAGTCAAATATACTAAAACAATAACAACAATAGTATTTCCAAATAATTTTAACCCTATTCACACATAAAATATTAATTTAGATCTATCCGACATCCGTATTTTCTTTTAAACCACGAACTTCGGAATTCGAAAATATTCGGGTATCTCTATCGCACTAACCAATGACAGGAATGCAGATATACGAACTTCGAGTTTCGGTTTTTCGTGGTTTGGCTGAATACGCAAAGAGCGCGCGCGCGTGCCATTCAAAAAAACCAAGTTTATATTGTTCGAATTTGTTGTTACATTTGTACAAACTACGCCTTAATTCGACATTTGCGCATATAAGTTCGCATATCAAAATCGATTAATTTTATATTTGCTTTTGGTACCTATGTGTCTCGTCAATGTATATCGTAGACGGGATTAAAATTATTAATAGGCGAAAGAAAGGCAAAGAAATTCCGCCATTTTGTCCGTAGTATTTCTTATTAGTCTGTGATTTTGACGTTTCTTTTAGCTGACAGATGTGGCGGCGATATACTTTAAGAATAATAAATGAAAAATTAAATGAAGTCGTATATTACGGAAAATAAATTTATTGTCGCAGTCGGATAAAAACTATCCTAAGTTGCAGCTGGAATAATAATGTACCTATATAAAATGTTTCATATTTTTCCGTCCATGGGATGCTGAGAACATTCGTACCACAGAAAGCTTAGTTTCAAACTGGCTGATTCTTTTTTTAATTTAGAGATTTATTATAAGTGGAGATAAACGAAAATAATAACTAAATGCAAGGTAGGATCGTGCTGTACTTAACAAACGCCATATAAGCTTGTTTTTTAAAATGTTTTTTATTCATCTTGTTATTTTCAATAACCCTGCATATTATGTCGCTGGTTCGTGGGTACTTGTACAGACAAATCACACAAACCCAAACAAGATAGGTCTATCTATTTTAGTTTAGGAGTTCCCATGACCAACTTCCATCATCAGATCCTGGAAATCATCCATCACCAAAGTGTTTACCAAGACAAAACAGATGAGCCCAAACTAGATGGGTTTATCTAGTTTAGTTTAGGAGTTCCATGACCACCTTCCAGCTCCATTATCAGACTCTGGAAATCATCCAGCACCAAAGTCTTGCCGTGCCATGACCAAATTAATGAGCCCAAATTCGATGGCTTTATCTTGTTGAGTTTAGGAGTTGCTATGGCCACCTTCCGACTCCATCATCAGACCAGCTCTATGATATTATGGCATTGTCACCGAAGATACGCAATTGTACCTAATTTGAAGATTTCGCCCAAACTAACATACATACATACATACTAACTAATCATAATGGCCGTTGGGGCGGGGAGGTTCTCGAGAGGCGACTACGTACCGGAAACTGCAGCGGACCCTACACAAGGTGGACTGATAGTAACAAGTAAATAAATTAAATCTATCAAGTATCACGATCACTCGTACAATAATAATTGACTATAGAACGCGTTGTTTAGACAAAAGGATCCAACCCACAAGATATCACCATTGAAATGTATGACTTTTGTTTTAGGTAGAAGGTTCAACTTTAAATGTTACATATCCTGTGGGTTTGAGCCTTTTCGCTACACTACGTCATATCTGATAGCTATGCAATTCATAACTTGTCTCGATTTGCCTCACGAATGTATCCCCAGTATAGTTTGACCCCGAGGTTTGTAACAACTATGCCTAGTCGGAGATCAAAATAATATTATTTTATCTGAAGAGTGGCCGGTTAGCTTCGTGAATAGCCACAAATAAACAGAGTACACGTCTGTCTCGGAGGGCTATTCAGCCGGTACTGAGATATATTTTCGCGCGACGGTAAATTTATACTAGTTTTAAATAATTATTTATAAATATAAATGTTGACTAAATTTATATTTTTTGGACTGGATCTTGTTGGAACAAGCATGAACTTTAATGTTGTGTAAGATTCAATACACAAATAATTCAACAATAATGAGAAAATCCTCGAGTTTTCAGTAAGATTTTGTTGACAAATATGGTGTAATTGAGAACAGTTTACATATATATACGTGCAGAATAAGGAAAATTCGAGGCGGCTAGTAGCAATGGCAACATATTGCGCTAGTGAAAATAGAATAAAACAAGTAGGTTCTCATATAACATCATGGAATATTAGGGGCTCAAACTTATGACTCTGCGCTCTCTTCAGAAAACTACTGTCGGTAATCGGGTATTTTCGGTTAAAGTATTCAGTTCTTCGTAAATTGGAGGCGGCTAGGACCAATATGAGGAGTTTACCTATGCAAATAAGTAATCGGGATCTAAAAAAAGCTCTCCGTTTCTTAGAATTACAACGTCAAAAATCCGTCATTCTCGCTTATTCCTGACCAAAAAACGAGCGCCCTCTTAAACTTTTGACCGTTAGTGTATATGAATTCTCTGAAAGCGTGCCGTACAGTCAGCCAAAAATGTGGTCTACCACCCTACGGTCGAGGTTCATTTGAACGTCATGAAACAACAAGGTCGATTTCCACTTGCAATAATATTATGACAGTTACCTTAGCGACAGTCAGAACTCACCGAAAAATTTGTCAAAACTGGTAGACCACTTTCTTGGACGACCGTATAGTAGGGCAGTTTCAGGTGATAATGTGGACACGCTGGACAAAAGCACCAATTTTTTTTCAGGTACTAGTTAGGTAAATAGTTTAAAGTTTTTGATAGGAACCAACTCCTCCGTCGGCCATCCTTTATGGGGGCCATTTTGAATTATAGGTATATTATTGATACCGTCAAACATGCCTACTTTGCCACCAGGGGGAACTTTGCCCAAGAGGAAAATTTTTAAATTTGCTTCTTGGGCAAAGTTCCCCCTGGTGGCAAAGTAGGCATGTTTGACGGTATCTCGGGTTTTAAATCACTTAGAATCACAAAATTGGTGTCTAAATATTAGTCCAGGCAATGAACTGACAGCTTGTATGGAAAATATGTCAAATTTGGAAATAATTTATAATAGCATATTTTTTTTATGTAATGGATATATTATCAATTAAATAGTTACTTAGTGACAAAATCCAACAAAATTTCAGACATCAAAAAAATGATAACTTAACTAGCTTCTGAAAAGTCAGAAAAAATATTAATATGTGGTTTTATCTTTATTTTGGTTCATTTACATTTGCTCTATAATATTCAAGATAAATAATAAAAAAAAACAATTCATTCTTTTTTTAAATCTATATAAATACTTCCGGATGGAAAGTTTGTTGGATTCTTGAATAAAGCATCTTAGATCAATGTTTTAAAATGATATTAAGAAAAAAAACGCTATTATAAATTAATGTTTTTCAAAACCGTATTTTGCCTGGAGTATATACATAGTTGGGGTCAGGGAATTCAAATAGGTATTTTTTAGGGTCGAGTTCCCAAAGGATACCATACGGAACCCGTTACCAAGCCTCCGCTGTGGGTCCGTCTTTCTACGTGTCAGGAATAGCTAGACTGTTACCTTTATTATACTTTTATTATTTGTAATCATAAAAGATATAGTCATACATAGTCTGCGGAAATTTCAGGTGTCTATCTATTACGGTTCTAGAGATAGATCGTTTGTAATGGGCGAGAAAAAAAACGCCTTAAAATTACTTTCAATGTAAGGGAGCACTGTTTAATTTTTAATATTTTTTTTTAAATAATTTTAGTTATATCAGCAATAGATACCTATACAAAATCTGTGAAAATTTGAACAGTCTAGCTATTACTGATTGACACGCAGATAGACGGACCCACAGCGGAGGCTTAGTAACAGGGTTCCGTTTGGTATCCTGTAGGAATTCGACCTTAAAAATATGTAGTTGAATTCCCTGACCCCAAATATGTATACTTAGACACCAAGTTTGTGATTCTATCGATTTATATATATAATATAATATACCAATAATTAAAAATGGACCCCTTTAAAAAAATATGGCCGTCGGAGGAGTTGGTTCCTATCAAAAACTTAAAGCTGTGTACCTACCTAGTACCTGAAAAAAATTTGTTGCTTTTGTTCGGAGTGTCCGCATTTACGACAGTTTGTTCCGGCAGTCTGGCCCACTATAGTAGGGCAGACTGCCGGAACAAACTATAGTACCGTCAAACATGCCTACTTTGCCACCAGGGTGAACTTTGCCCAAGAGGAAAACTTTAGCTTCTTGGGCAAAGTTCCCCCTGGTGGCAAAGTAGGCATGTTTGACGGTACCGCTACAAAGCAGAAAAATGCTGCTACTGCTACGGCGTAGCGTAGCAGACTAGGCGTTGACAATAGGGTTTAGACATAGTTTGGTCATGTTAAAATTGACAACGTCGTGTTGCTAAATGGATTGTAAACCATCAAATTATTGTAATAAAGTAAAAATTACAAAATATAATTAAAATCATAAATAGTGTAGAAAAAATATTTTTTTTTTATTGCCCAAGAGTAAATTTAAAGCTTCAATAGAATCCTTACGCTTGTATAGAAACAAACTATGGACCTAAATGCAGTATATCGCGATCGAAACAGCAATTTACTTGGTTTTCCATACAACGATAAGTACCTATGAATTGCAACGTGTGACGTCATACTTTAACGTCAATTGGTATGAAACGTTTCGCCTGCCGCCAGCGTGGTCAGTCTTTAAAACCATTTTTGCGTATTTACAATCTTTAATTGTAGTTGCTCTCATACAAACATTTGTTCCTCCCCAAAAACTGGTTCGAATGGCATCGTAAATAAATCTTAGGTCACAAAGCCTATTGGCATCGAATGTGTTGAAAATGACAAAACGACTTCACTTTAGTAAAAAAATACTTTGGTATAAAGTATTTTTTCT
The DNA here is from genome assembly GCA_963854355.1 of Epinotia brunnichana. Classification (NCBI taxonomy): domain Eukaryota; kingdom Metazoa; phylum Arthropoda; class Insecta; order Lepidoptera; family Tortricidae; genus Epinotia; species Epinotia brunnichana. The sequence goes on from OY977938.1 coordinate 2,361,718, forward strand.
AAAAAGTATTCGGAATCGTAAAAATAACATGTATGCATTATAAGCAAGCGATCACATAAGCAATAGTCAAGGTTTTGCTAACTTTAGGCACATTTTTTTCCAAAAATTGATCATTTCGCCTAAATTATTTCCCATTCCAATTTTTTTCTGAACGAAAAAAGTCTTCCTTACAGAACTACAGGACGTAAATGTATGCAAGTTTCTGTAAAGTTGTGACATTCTAGAATAGGTAATTAATAGGAAGTTTGTAGGAAGTTGTGACATTTTGGAATGGGTATGGACATTTTGCAGGTTGGCGGCAATCGAGTTAGCACACTCGAGACGATCTCAAAACGCAGTCTTGTTAAACGATGCTTTGACATAAATGGAGCTAATTTTCTAAATTCAAATATAAGTACTTGTATGGCTTTGAGAGTTGGTTGCTGCTACACGTGTGGTGGAAATGGTAGAATGAGCAATTTGAAAAGATAACTCTGAAACGCAACCCACTGCATTTGTTTTTTCATAGGTTTGACTTAACTTTCAATGTTCGTTTGAAAGTATTACATATTTGTGATCCTTGAAAATTCGCAGACCATTTTATAGCCACGTTTCAGTATCCTATTGTGCTGGAATAGGGCAATCATATGTATATTCAGTGATAACGCAATATTATGGCACCAGCGATCTGATCTCATGATGGAGACAGTAGGTGGCCTGGCCACAGCAATTCCTTAACTACACAAAAAAATCCCAGTCGTTTGGGTTCATATAGTCCTCCTTTTCGTATCCGACGACGGCGACCCTTACAATTTACGAATAAGGCTCGCAAAGCCGAACTTAGGTTTAAATGTTCGGTCACATAGTGTGCAGTATAGCTGGCCCTGGTCATTGTAAGTATATCCATAGGATGGTCTAGGTCGAGTCTTCCGTAAGTGGCGCTTTTGGTCCAGGTGTTCAAGTCGAGCTACTTCAAAAGAAGCTACACCTTTTCTGACTTTATTACGCCATTCCAGTCTCATAGACGCGACCTCCTCCCAGCCCTATTTATTTATCGTATGGCGGTTACACACTGGTACATATATGTATTCGTATCGATGTCGCTTATAGAGTTCCAGTGTGCGCTGCGAGGTTCAGAAGGAACTATGCAGCTGCCGAGTTTGTTGTTCTTTTAGCACCACCCGGAGGTCACGTGTAGGGTTTCTAGGGTTATTCCTACGGACGTAGAACAACAACGACCTCCCAGCCCTCAGCAGGTACCTATATTGCATCAGGTTTTGAGATGACGTTTTAATACGTCCTTGTAGCGCAGAAACTGCCCCCCCGCGATTATGCTTTCCATCCGCAACCTCGGAGTAGAAGACAGATTTTGGGAGTCTGCAGTCTGCAATGCGACTAACGCCACCCACCACTCCACCACGCCACTCCACCTTCAACCGGCTTTTTATCAGTATGGACTCCATGCCGGGCATGTTAGATCATGAACATTCAACGACTGTGCGTTCTCGATGACTGTGCAAATAAGTAGGTACAGTCGGCAACAAAAGCTTCATCACCCGAAAGACGTCCACTGCTGGACATATGTCTCCCCTAAAGAGTGCCAAAGTAATCGATCGTGCGCCACCCGCTTCCATCAACAGAAGCTTGGTTCTAACAAATGATTGACTTATTTCTAGTTGACTTATGAAATACCTATTGTCAAGACTCAAGATAGCGAAGAGAATAATACGAAATGTAGTATTTAGTTAGTAGATTATACAAACTCCAATATGAGTTAGGAGATCAATAGATCTCCTAACTTTAGTCCTTGGACACCCTCCCTATTGTTTTCGTCTTGTTTATGTATTGTTTTGTCTGTTGAGCAAGTAATTAACTAATTTGCATATTAATGAAGTTAGTGAAACGTTTGTATTGTACGGTGGGCCAAGAAAGTAGTCTACTACTTTGAACCTTAACATACAAATAATAGAGACAAAAAATGGTAGATCACTTACTTGGCATACTGTGCCTATTGTAGGCCAATATTTCGTTAAACTCTGATTTGAATATTGGCCTCATCGCGTTCAAAACGACTTGATTTGTATGTACAACTCGACCAAGCTAAGAATGCACCTCGCGTCGAATAAGTTACACTGATCGAGGTGTATTCTTAGCTTGGTCAGGATATATTAATCCTTGCACCCATTACAGTCATTACTCAAAGAGTACCTACATCTCAATCCCCGTCAATTGAAACCAGGTAGACAGGTCTAGCTTTCCACGGGCCGGCATGACCAGTGATTTAAATTATGACATTTCCAGCATTTTATATAGAATCCCTAATTTCACTTCCCTGCACCGTTCTTAGTCAAGATCTTTTTCTCATGGGTTGAGAGAATCATCATACTATTAGGACATGTATTTTAATTAGTTTGAGCTGTCCTTTTTTTTGCCCCTGCGGTTGAGTGGCAGAGAATGTTTTTTGGTATTATATCCGCCTTTTCTACTTTTTGTTTGTGCAATAAAGTTTAAATAAATAAATCACAAATTCAAGATGATTCATGTTCCATTGAAGATAACGGCCGGGTTCCTAATGAACTTCTTGATTCAAGTATATTTTTGTGTACATGTACAAGAACTTAATGTTCCGCAACTTGTAGTGCAGGATGCAAATGACGTCGTTAGGACTTGCGAACTTGGGTGGCCTGGTGCGTGATATATGGCTCGGACTCCGAGGTGCAACTAGTGTAGCATCCGGCCATTTGTTAATAGGTACCTACCATCAACTTAACAATGTTAAAATACTCTTACATTCCGTATGCTCTTTCTAGCATGATATTTACTACAAACTGATTATTTATATTAAACACGCGGAAATAGTACATTATGATACAAGTGTGCTAAGTTGGTCATTACACTCGAGTCGGTTTTTAAGCCTGAGCCGAAGGCGAAGGCTTAATGGAGACGAGAAGTGTAATGACCAATGCTCACGTGTTTCATACGACGTTTTTCAACACATTTGCGAGGAAAAAAAAAAAAAAAAAATGAAAATGTTAAAAGATATGTAATGAAAAGGCACTAGTGCGATAATGTAATGTAAAAGTCACGGCATGGGTAATATTCTGCATTATTTTGCTAATATTTAAAAAGATATGTAATGAAAAGGCACTAGTGCGATAATGTAAAGTAAAAGGCACGGCATGGGTAATATTCGGCATTATCAGTGTAAATACGCTGTAATAAGACCTACTTTACGAGCAGGTGTGTTGAAAAATATATTACGAGCCCTATTCTCAGTTGTTCTAAGCTTTAAATATTTTTTTATTTTAGGTACACAATATTGTATTTTACAATACAAGTATATTTTTGCGACCCCCGTCAAGAGACTAACGCGACCCGTCGGGGATGGCGATTGGCGACCCATAGCCACAGTTTATAAAGATTGATTTAGACTATGCAATGAAAACTTGTTCATGTGTTGTCAAAATTCGCTTGTAGCGAATAATTTATCAATCTTACACTTCCATTAATAGTATTTTAAGCAACTGTTGTATGAGAAGAGTCTTAAAAGGCGAGTGGCGTGGGTCGCAATTAAAGACGCCACGAGCGTTTTTAGACCAGTTATACGCCGTTGCATACAATACTTTTTCTACGACAATTTTTAAATACATAGCAGACTACAGAATAGTTAAACTTTTCAGGCAGCAAGTTTTCTATTCGTACTTTTGCTACTCACGCAATTTCTTCAGGAGTGCAGTAATTGATTTCTTCGACCATTTTATAAGGAACGTACACTTTTGTCTTCACAAACACGAATAAAATCTTAATAGTTTAGGACTAATAGTTTATCATCTTTCGTCTTTTCATTTTGAACTGTATTTTGGTGGGAAATCGGAAATGTGACAGCTCTTGCTTATGGTTTGTTTTGTTTTTAATTTGTTTGCACTTGCCATCCGAACCAAACCGAACCCGGACCCGAACCGAATTCGAACTGTTTATTTTTATAAATAATACCAAGAATTTATAAAACATGTAATTTAACACACAATAGATGATGATTTATTATTATTGTAGTAAATTTAAAATATAATTATTTTATTAAAGATATCACAATAACAGATAATAAAAACTTAAAACTAAATAAAAATAATGAAAATAACTATTAAGTATAAATATGTTCAAAGATAAAAAAAAAAAACAGATAAATAATAACTAAATTTCCCCACCCCGCATCGCACCCGGCTCAAAGGTCCCCATGATGCCCGCAGCATTACCCCGCTGAACGGCGATGGAGACCTGCTGAATCGAGTACGACTCGGAGCGGGGGTCACAGCCCCTCTCGTGTAAGCGCCGGCCTAACTCTTTAAAAAGTCGGGCGGGCCTCCGAGCCCCATGGTCCCGCGGTTTCTATGGCTACCGGTACAAAGTCGTACGCCGGCTCCAAGGCGGAGTATTTAGTGTGCTTCAACTTAGCAGCAGCCTCTGCTGCCAAGCCGGCACAACGTGAGATCTGCCTTAAATGCGATGCTGCAAAAGTGCTTACGCAAGTAGCATCCCATGTAGTAAATAATTTATAATATATAAATGTTAAATCGTAAATAATAGTATTTTATGCAACTGTTTTATAAGAAGGGTCTTAAAACGCGAGTGGCGTGAGTTGCGATGCGAGCCTTGGCGAGCATCGCAATTAAAGACGCCACGAGCGTTTTTAGACCAGTTATAAACCGTTGCATACAATACTTTTTCTACGACAAATTTTAAATAAATAGCAGACTACAAAATACACTCGCGGTCAATGAATACGGGTCGGTAAAATACTGTCATATTTATATATATAATATAAAATAGTGCAGGGTTGTACAGTTTTTTTAATACTATCAAGATCTTTATTTAATTATACATGTAAACTGCAAAAATAACAGTAACAAAAGAAAGATACTAGGTTTAAATCGGACTCGTAAAAACCCATGAAAAAAAACAAAGTTAACGGAGCGAGATATCGCAAAATTCGTCATTTTTGGTCGTTGATAGTTTTATAATAGGATCCCGGAAATTGCTAATACAGTTGGGTATTAAAAAGAATACTATACGCAGTTAATAACTAGTGTTAAATATTAAAAAAAACCTATTGCGGTTATTTAATTTAGGGCGACCCGTATTCATTGACCGCGACTGTAGTTAGCCTCTTCGGGCAGCAAGTTTTCTATTCGTACTTTTGCTACTCACGCAATTTCTTCAGGAGTGCAGTTATTAATTGCTTCGACCATTTTAAAAGGAACGTACACTTTTATCTTCACAAACACGAATAAAATCTTAATATTCTAGGACTAACAGTTTATCATCTTTCATCTTTTCATTTTTGAACTGTAGGTATATATTTTGGTGGGAAATCGGAAATGTGACACTTCTTGTTTATGGTTTGTTTTGTTTTTAATTTGTTTGCATTTGCCATCCGAACCAAACCTAATCCGGACCCGGACCAAATTCGAACTTTATTTTCATAAATAATACAAAGAATTTATAAAACATGTAATTTAACACACAATAGATGATGATTTATTATTATTGTAGTAAATAATGTATAATATACAAATGTTAAATCGTAAATAAAAACTTTTATTTCGAAATATTTGTTTATGAAGTTGGCACCACTGCAATATAGCGGCTGATTTAAAAAAAGTTAAACAGTGCTTTTATGAAAAACGTATGAACCAAAAAAGTACGCTAAACAGTGCGTTTTTGGGTCATAGAGCATAGAGTTTTTTGACGACTTATTAGTGGTGTCATTGTATTTGAGCTACAGCCTATATAAATGACAGATAACGGTACAGGAGTAGAAAAATACTTTTTGATAAAATGAAAGATGATGAACTCTTAGTCCTAGAATATTAAGATTTTATTCGTGCCTTTTAAAATGGTCGAAGCAATTAATAACTGCACTCCTGAAGAAATTGCGTGAGTAGCAAAAGTACGAATAGAAAACTTGCTGCCCGAAAAGGCCTATTTTGTAGTCTGCTATTTATTTAAAATTTGTCGTAGAAAAAGTATTGTATGCAACGGTTTATAACTGGTCTAAAAACGCTCGTGGCGTCTTTAATTGCGACCCACGCCACTCGCCTTTTAAGACCCTTCTTATAGAACAGTTGCATAAAATACTATTATTTCGAAATATTTGTTTATGAAGTTGGCACCACTGCAATATAGCGGCCGATTAAAAAAAAAGTTAAACAGTGCTGTTATGAAAAATGTATGAACCAAAAAAGTACGCTAAACAGTGCGATTTTGGGCCATAGAGCATAGAGTTTTTCGACGACTTATTAGTGGTGTCATTGTATTTGAGCTACAGCCTATATAAATGATAAAATGACAGATAACGGTACAGGAGTAGAAAAAAATAATAATTTCGTTAGCAGATGCTTCTACTTGCTTTAACTAAGCGCACCAATTATAGAATCTAAAAAATGCAAAGTAAGAACGGAACCCTACAACAAGAACTAAAACTCATAACCCTATCTCATAAAAAAAGCCTAGCACTTAAGTCTGAACAAACCTTCTACTCCAACGAAAAACGTCATAAGAACACCTGTAAAACTGATACTTTTAAAGATCGTTTTCCAACAAGCGTTGTAAAAGTTCCGCTACCGGACAACAGGTGGCGCTGTTATCAAACTTCGGCCATATTTTAAAGTGTTGCCTTACGGGAATAATTAATTTCAGAGGGCTTAAGTTTTATACGCGGCTTTACTTTGTAGGTAAAGTTTTGAATCATTATGGTCTAAGTAAAATTATTTAATAAATCAGCCTACATCCCACTGCTGGGCACAAGGCCTCCTATCATGGATCAGATGGAACGGGCAGTAGTCCCCACGCTGGGGTGCTCGTTGGGGACTTCACATACACCTAGGTACGATTATGATCGCTTAAATAATTTACATTGATCCATAGAAAAATCTTAAGTGGCAGTGGGCGGGACACATTGCACGTAGAACCGATGGCCGTTGGGGCGGAAAGGTTCTCGAGTGGCGACCACGTACCGGAAGGCGCGGCGAGGGTAGGTCTGGTAAAGGTCGCGGGAGTCCGCTGGATGCGGGTGGCGCAGGACCGGCCATTGTGGCACTCTTTGGGGGAGGCCTATGTCCAGCAGTGGTCTGTCTATTTTCGCCTGATATGATGATGATGGATAGAAAAATCTAACGTCGTAGGTAACTTTGGCTCCTCAGATTTTGAATAGGTAATCACTCTGACGGTCTGCAAACCGACAAACATCTGAAAGTAACCGATTCGATTAGAAAATAAACCCGATCATTCATTTCCCGTGATTTGATAAACTGCCTTGTAGGGATCTGGATTTACCAAAGAATGAGTGAAAAAATATTATAAAACAAATATTAAGATATTATTAAGATTAATAACACCTTTGTTCCCAAACTCCATTCTCCACGCGAATACTCACAGAAAGCCAAGACAGCCAACAGATCTATTATCGCATGGCATGTAATACCGCAAGGTAATCAAACTTCTACGTGTAAATTACGTCAGGTTAGAATTAATTAAAAAGTTCCCGTGACTCGTGAGTGACGGAGGGATTAATTAAAAACGTGAATTCTTTATTACCTTTAAGAAAAGGGAAGTATATTACAGAAAAACATCAGCCATAGCAACACCACTTGCACTGTAGGTGTGTAGTGGTGTGTTATGTTATGTATGTTGTATGGTGAGTAAAACGCCATTTGAAAATCGAGATATACTCGTAGCGGATCAGTATGTAGGTATGATGGTATTAGAAAATAGTAGTTACTGTGTACCTAATACCACATATAATTTAATACGGTATTTGACTAGCAACTTTTATGAAAATATCAATAAATGGTGCTACTATGAAGTACGTATTTCTAAACACAAATGTCACAATCTTCAATGGGAGCCAGCGTCCTTTTTTGAATATATGTATGTACTGTTACCTAAATAAAAATCATATTTAAACATTTTTAACATAAGAGGAATCAGTTTAAGCTTCCTATTTTCCTACTGTTTTCATAAGTTTCGTTTGGCATACATCAATTACCGTATTTCAAATCGGGTACACGGGTATCCGCCCATGGACCGGGCGGGTTCTGGCGTGTTCGGGTAGAACGGGTGCTTAGCACCGCGGGTATTCGGGCGGGCGTGTAACACGTGTAGCGGGAGCCCTAATTTTAATGTTTGCATCGAGCTCGTTCTGCGCGAAAAGCGAATTTTTTGTCGCAATCCCCCCTCGGAGTAGTCAAGCTCATATTATTTTTGATGCGTTTTATTAGTTACTTACATCAATAAGTTCACATAGTTTAAGTTAGGTTTAGTTAGTTTGTAGCTTTTCTTTCTGTTTCTTGTTTTTAAACTTTATTATATTGTTAATTAAGAAGTTATCGTGTCCTATTTATTATGTAAACGGAAATATTTATATTAGCTTACAGCTGTGTTATGTTCGGTTTTCAGGTCGGTTATCTCAGGCATAACAATGGCGGTTATCTTGTTTGCCTGGTTATCAGATTCTGGGATTCTAGTAATGCCGTTTTGTGTTTAAATACGGAGATTGTCTAAGTTAAGATAAGTCGATAAGTCACTACCTAGCCAACTAAAACATACTTATAACTCTTATAAGCACTCCGCACCTTGGGTGGAGTTTTTTTACATGAACGGTATTGATAGAAAGAAAGAAATAAATATTTTAATAACAATTGTTACAAGTCAAGGTATATACAATATTGAGCTTTCAATAGTGTTTCAATATGATTAATTACAGTTTTTCTTATTAAACATATGTTGAATTATCTTCATTTTATATACGAACATAACAGCAATTGGGAATGGATGAAAATTTTAAAAGTGTCTGATTATTTTTTTGGTGATAGGAATAACCTTCCTTAGCACCAGAAAAAGTTGCACACTTTTCAGCTGCGTCAATTATTTTTGATAAATATAAACAGTTTCCTCACTTACGTTTTGGGTTAAGGACAGGGAATAAAACACTTAGCTTGATCCGTCTGAACCGATTTTAATGAACAAGGTGTCAATCGATTCGAAATTATACTCCGAGTGACATACTCGTAGGCTATTATTATTATTCTGATAGTGGCTTTCGGGCTGTCAAAGCCCTTATATCACTGCGACCATCGCTGATCTATTGTGATCGCCACTTACTACAATTCTTGGTCAAGTCCTGCAAACTCGAAGAATTGCAGGATTTTGTTGAACTCAAGAAATTTGATCTCCTCCGGGCACATGATGTGTTTGCCCAGGAAGGAGTTACGACTGTGCATGAGGCAAGGGCAATCGGTTAGGATGTGTGTAGGCGTCTCCTCTGCTTCAAAGCAGAATCTGCACTGCCTTGTGTCACACAGTCCTATCGTTTTCATGTGCTTATTTAGGCGGCAGTGCCCAGTAAGCACCCTGACCAACATGCGTAGGCGGTTCCTACTTAGCGCCAAGGCCTTTTTGCTGTAATAAGTGTCTTGGAATGTTTCAGTCCTGGGTTAGCTCTCCAGGCTTGAATGGTCTTGTAGAAACAATAGGCTTTTAGAGTGAGCTTGGTTAGACTTCTAGGGATACCACAGAACGGCTCTGGTCCGCAGTGTGTTCCCTTCGCCCCCGCTCGTGCAAGCTCATCAGCCTTTTCATTTCCCTACCTGCATGCCCTGGGACTCGTAGGCTACCCTATATACCCTATTTGGTTAGGTATTTAACTAAATGTAAACAAAAAAACCGGCCAAGTGCGAGTTGGACTCGCACACGAAGGGTTCCGTACCATTATCTATAAAAACGGCAAAAAAATCACGTTTGTTGTATGGGAGCCCCCCTTAAAAAAATGCTTTATTTTGTTTTTAGTATTTGTTGTTATAGCGCCAACAGAAATAAATAATCTGTGAAAATTTCAACTCTCTAGCTATCACGGTTCTTGAGATACAGCCTGGTGACAGACAGACGGACGGACGGACGGACAGCGAAGTCTTAGTAATAGGGTCCCGTTTTACTCTTTGAGTACGGAACCCTAAAAAGACCACGTGACTTGGTCATTCCACCAATCATAGCAACCTTTTGTATCTTTGGTATTATCTTATTGGCTGAATGACCAAATCAAGTGGTTCTTTGTGTTAACATTTAGTTAAACACCTATAGTAGGTATGTTTTTATTTTTATTTTTCAGGGTGTTTTCCGTAGTCTGGATATAGTTTTTTGAACTTTATTTATTTATATCAGCCGAAAGACGTCCACTACTGGACATCGGCCTCCCCCAAAGAGTGCCAAAGTGACCGGTCGTGCGCCACCCGCATCCAGCGGACTCCCGCGACCTTTAATACCCACGCCGCGCCTTCCGGTATGTGGTCGCCCCTCGAGAACCTTTCCGCCCCAACAGCCATCGGTTCTACGTGCAATAAGTATCATATTGTACTTATTGTTACGACCAATTGAGACGACTGGTTAGCCTAGTAGGTAGTGACGCTGCCTATGAAACTGAAGGTCCTGGGATCGAGTCCCGGTAAGGGCAAATACTTGTGTGATGAGCATGAATATTTGTTTCTGAGTCTTGGATGTCTATTAAATATATATTCGTCCAGTACCCATAACACAAAAGCTTTATTAAGCTTACTAGTACGATTTGTGTTAATATTTTTTTTTATTGTTTAACTTATCAAACAATAGTTGTACATACGAATTGTATGTCTAACCTGTTAGTATATCTTCATCGTTCAAATTCTAAGCGCGCGAACCAACGGGTCATCACAATATACAAATATACTACTATATAGTATACTCAAACTGACATATACTGACAATTCTGTTATTAACCCTTCCATTGCCAGCTGCCAAACGCTCAAATGGTGCCGAAAACTCAATTACAGTCCCGCGGGAAGCCCAAATTGATTTACCTGTTGCTATCGGAGGGGACAAGGATAATAACAGGTATAAAATACTTGCTAAGTAGGTAAGTACCTATACCTGAAATATATTTTCATTGGAAATTGGAATTCCGTTTTTTTATATTGATTTAAATTTTCACGATTCTTACATATTAGTACCTATTACTAAACGGGACTGAATCGCGTATAAACTTATTTATTTTATTTACCTCTTTGAGGTTTCCCTTCTTTTAGGATATGTCACAACATCACGGGATTTTTTTTATATTTTCTACAACTGAAATCTGATCATTATTAAGATCCATGAAAAATACAGAAAAAATATCAATAAGGTGCAAGTATGCACATGCATGATACAATACTTTGAGTTTCGTTGATTTAGAAATGCCCCTGTATTTATTTATTTAACTCCAGAAAGCATAACGTCCTCATCGGATTGATGAAAATTAGTAGAGAACCTAATTTAATAAGTTGATGATTTAATTATTGAATTTGGTCTCATTTCGTTCTAGCCAAATACCGATAATTATAAGCAATAGCCTTCTGTTCTCTCTCCACTTTTAATATGGCTGTTCCTATACATCATAGAGGGGGCACTCTTCCTAATTTCATCTGCAAATGAACAAAATATCCCGGACTCGTGCACCTCCGTAAACCCATGATTTGTGGCGCCCTCTCTGCTGAGTTTCTAGACGGGTGCTCACCGACCGCACGGGCTGAGGGTCATTCTCATTTCTGTGCACACTGTCACAGCCGTGGATGTCACTACGAGGTGTGTAATTTTACACTTCATTTAGATTTTACTCTTTATTTTGAAAAGTATGTACGATAATCCTTTACTTATTGTAGATACGATTAATAATTACGCCCACGGCAAGGACAGAGTGCACAAAAATGAGAATGGCCCTTAATTTCAGCGGCGGTATCCATTCTTCTTCTAATCTATTTAATTTTACTTCTGTAGAAAAATAAAACAATACTCGTTTATCCGTATAGATAGTAATATAAAGTAGTTTTTTTTTTGTATTTTTTGTTTGATCATTATATGTTAAGTAAATAAATAAAAAATTGTTTATTTCAGACCGAGATTCATAAAAGTGTTAGTAACAAAATGGAGCTTACAAGACTATATTAGTATTACACTATTAAGTTTAGTTTAGTTTAAATACAATTTTAATTACATTTACAATAAGGTACTTCTTTGGTTACCTATGGCAGAAAGGTAGGACCAAGTAGTGAATATTTTATTCTCTACTTGACCCTACCAATGACCACTTCAACCCAATATTTGGTGAGCGGGCAGTCGAGGCGCTCTGCCAACACCCTCAGCATACTGTTGCTGCTACCGCGCATCCGTTTTAGCAGTGACGCTATTCTTTTCCGCCGAATGGCAAAAAAGTCGTCCGCTTGGGCTTCGGCAAACATGCCTGATGCACTGCAGTGCTTCGGCAGCTTCAACAGCATTCTGAGGATGTTATTGTACTGAACACGCAGTAGTAAAGTTATTTAAATTGTGATAAACAGTATCCATATTATAGATAAATATAATAATAAACACCGTGGCCGTGAATAACCCGAAAGATTTAAGCTAACGATACTAGAGCCTAATTAGAGTATATAAATTTATGTAACCTATAGTCCAAAAACTCATAATTAAGGAGATATTAATTATTTGAAACAAATCAACAGTTAAAAAATCTCCAGTCTAACACACCCTAAAGGCTTGAGCATAACTTGACACTTCTTGTCATGGAACACAAGTCACGGCATTCGCCGTTCGTCGTATGATTTCGGAGCGATTCGTGAAGTGTTATGCTCGCTCTCTGTTCTTCAACTTGAGTTTCTCAACTAAAGAGTTGTTCACAAAGAAGCGGGCAATTAATAAGATTTAATTTGTACTGAAATAGTAATTTAATTAAGACACATAATTAGACCCATGTTGATACAACATTATTTACTCGTACTGTCGTCAAAAATACGTGGTTTAAATCTTTCGGGTTATTCACGGCCACGGTGTATATGAGTGTAAGGCGCGGCGTGGGTAGGCCCCCCACAAGGTGGACTGATGACCTGGTAAAGGTCGCGGGAGTCCGCTGGATGCGGGTGGCGCAGGACCGGTCACTTTGGCACTCCTTGAGGGAGGCCTATGTCCAGCAGTGGACGTCTTTCGGCTGATATGATGATGATATAAGTTCACTAATGTTTTATTACCAAGAGTAAGGATATTTAATTAAAAGCACAGTAACGCAACAACAGAACGCAAAGTCACCCACCTGCACGGACGGCGCGCGAGCTTTCTCGATTTTTCTCGCACTATACGTCTCTCTCTTATTAGACAACTTAGAAAGAGACATATAGTGCGAGAAAAATCGAGAGATCTCGCGCACCGTCTTGTGATAGGTAGCTGTGCTGCAGTGAACGAAATATTTTAATTAGAATTATTTATATCTTGTGAAATTTTAAATGTTAGAACGTGATGTACTTTATCCACAGTGATAAGATAAAATGACAAAAGTGACTTAGTATATCATCCTACCCAATTTGATGGTTCGATCAGACGCACCACCTTTTACACCAGCTGCCGGGACTTCAATCAATCATAATCCTCTTAGCGTTTTTCCTGAATGTACCCTAAAGGCGCCCAGGGTCCATTTTGTCACCTAATCCCAAGATTTGTTTACGAAAGCGACTGCCATCTGACCTTCCAATCCAGAAGGAAAACTAAACCTTTACCGTAAAGCTATTTTTAATATCGTGTCGGGGCGTAAAATACGAACACTAATAAAAACTATACAGAGGTACTTTCTTTCCAGTTTTTACATCTTCGAGAAACCGTATGGTCGGTGCGCATCCGTCTAATAATGATTCCGCATAATCATACGGCTTGATTTATTCACTTTTATATTAAGGCTAAAAATGCAATGAAGGCATTTATTTGGTGCTTTATACCGATTTATAAGCGGCTTGCGTACACTTTGCATATTTTTGCCGTAACTGCAGTTTATGGAATAGGTTACATGATTAAATTAGATTAGATAAAGGACCAAATACCTACTCGTATAGAGGCTTTAGAGGGTGAATAATTGTGTAGAAATAGGGCATAATAGCGGAATGGCACCTTTAATAAAAACATCATAGTTACCATTTTGGCTTGTCTAGATATTGAGATCAGATGAAAACTGTAAAAAAAAACATATATGCGAATTTGATTTCAGTTTAATTTTGATATTAAGTGATCGCATTTGAATGAACCTAAAAGTTATACTAAGAAGGTATTTGGTTACCTTTTTTACTTTTAGGAAAAAGTTAGGTAGTGTACGTTAACTCGTGTTTTTTTTTAATACGGTTGTGATCGCGTATTTTTTACTTAATATATTTCATTAATATTTGATACAGAATACTAAAATCCGATAAAATAATAAAAACAACGAGTTTACGAATTATGTCTAGGGTAAGCTAATTTGATTGGTCTATTTCCCAACCTTGTTGTCATCTTGTGACTTAGTTTCAACGATTTTTTTTTTTTTTTTTTATGTTTGGAACAGCCCATCTGTAGAAGTACCTACAGTCGGCCCACGAAAATGTTGAGCATACTTAGAACTTATTCTTCAATATTTCATTTTTAACCTGAACGTTTGAATTTTTATAGCACACTTGTAAAATACTATATCAAAAGAATTCTTGAGAAAAGATTGTACTGCTGTACTGGTTCAAAAACAGATTTAACCTTTTCGACGCCAACGCGCATATATCCGCACCGCAGGTTCAACGCCAACGACGGATATATGCGTCAAGCAGCCCAGCGCGATAGCAACCTTCTTGCATTGATATAAGGTTTAACTCCGCACTTAATGTATTGTTGGCGTGTGGTTGACAACTTTTCTCTTTGAAAGAGCGTCGAAAAGGTTAAAATCTGAACGTAGCTAGGTTATATCAAATTATAGTTCGTATTGCCAATATGATTGTTTGTTTAGCGAGCGAGCGAGCGACAGAATTTTGACGGTTATCATCCTCCTAGCGTTATTATTCCCGGTTGTGACCGTAAAGGAGCCCGGGGTCCGCTTTGACACCTAATCCCAAGATTTGGCATCTGACCTTCAAACCCAGAGGGAAAACTAGACCTTATTGGGAATTAGACCGGTTTCCTCACGATGTTTTCCTTCACCGAAAAGCTAACGGTAAATATTCCGTACATAAGTTATATCAAAATAAAATAAAAAATTACCTAAATAAAAAAATGTGCAGGCAAGTTAAGAAAGTACCTACGATTCATTAAACTGCAACATGCAATAGCTGTGCATGTTATTACATGAAACGAATCAATTTACCGAAGATAATTCATATTCAGTCTTCACGCCTATACCTACACGCATGTTTCATAAAAAAAACAATACATTTTAAAATATCCTATCAACATTTTCACACGATTATGCACCTTACGCGGCGTGAATCTAGGTTATATATGAACTCAAAAATACCAAATTAGAAGTAATTAGTTTTAATATTCCAATTATAAATAAGCAGTCGGATTATTGCCTTGGTGTATCGTAATGTTGTGTCTTCTGCAGCACGTACCGAAGCTTATATTTCAGTTATGTGGTGGGCGAATCGAGAAATACGACGCATTCTAATTTGATTTTGTTTTAATTTTAATGTGGGCACATATTTCATATAACTTAATATATACAACGTGTTTTTATACATTTGCTTTAATTTGAAGGGCAGATTCTTTACATCTTATGTAGATAATTTCTCAAAGAAACGTATGTCCTAACTCGCACCGTTTTCAAAATATTTCAAATCGAAATTTAATCACTAATTTAAGTTAAACCAGTGTATGTATTTAATCACTAATATAAGTTAAACCAATCTATGATTGACCACGAGCGAAGCGAGTGGTTCAAAAATAGAATCCTGAGCGTAGCGAGTGTTTCATCACACGAGACGTAAAATAACTTTTCACCCGTGTATAACACAAATCTTTTCACCTCACTACAGCAAGGAAAAAAAAAAAAAAAAATGAAAAAAATGAAAAAAAAGTAAAAAAAAAGAAAAAAAAATTAAAAAAAATTAATAAAAAAGTTAAAAAAAAATTATAAAAAAGTTAAAAATAGTTAAAAAAAAAATTTAAAAAAAGTTTAAAAAAGTTAAAAAATAAAATAAAAAAAGTAAAAAAAAAGTGTCATAAAATATACAAAAAACCAAAAATAAACATTTAACGTCCTACGTCATAGTACTTTTAACGTTCTACGTCTACTTTCTTCACATGTGGATAAAAAGCGATTTTTTCAATAGATATCAAACATACAAAAAGGCCTTTCCGAGCAAGTGAGGTGAAAAGACCTTTTACAATAGTGTGCAAGTAAACATTAAATTACTTTGAATGAAACCTTAAAAAAATATTTTTTTCGAATATCGTTAAACCTTTATACAGAGGATAACTTATATAAATGTACCAAGCACTGTGTCGGTGTATACACAGCTTTAGGTTTAATGCACGCACAGATGCATATTTCTGCATATTTGAGTAACATTTCTCGTTTTCAATTACTAACGCTCGTTAAACGGTGTTTACGGACCGGAACGTTACGTGAGACTGGTAAAATATGATGATAAATGATGAGAGAATACTTCTTACAACTTCTTGCACAATAAAAAGTACTGAATGCCTTTAGTATGCCATAATTTCATAAGCCGTAATACATTTACCGTAAATACCGATATGTTTGTATAGATTATTTGAGTTGGCCGAATTGCAACTCTATCGTTCAAGGTAGAAGGTTCCAAATCATATGAGAGTTTTATAAAAAGTGGTCCACCTTAAATAATCTCAACTATAATCTACATTCCGCTGATACCTTTATACAATTTTTTTTTCAAGTAAAAAATGTGATTTCTAGGTAAATCATTCTGATACTTGAAAATAAGGTGCTGACCAATTATAGTAAGTTTAATATTGTCCTCTGATGGCCAAGATAAATAAAGAAATACCTATAAATAATGTATATGACTTGATAAGTTTCTAGGTATGAAATGGGTACGGTCAGCCTGACAGTGTCGCATTAAACCTCATGTTAAACTGCCTTATGAAGTGGTCAAACGAGTGAAAACGACAAAGCAGGGATCGGAAACCGGTATTGTTTGTATGGGAACGAAAACGGTTCTTTTTCGTTCTTTTGATAATAATTTAATTTCTAATTGGGCAATCTAATAATACGCACTCGTTACCTCAAAACACAACTGAGTCCTACATGTGAAGTATAAAATAGTTCGAGATTTGTGGTAAACCGAGGTTTTAGCAATTAACCGGTTCCGATCCCTGCGACAAAGTACTTACTTAGGTGTTCAGTAACTTATGTGGTCGACTGTACCTAGGTAATTTCCGAAACGGCTCATTAAATTAAGAAAACGTCACACGAATATAGAATGAACAATTCATGGGATATGTTTTAATATCGCGTTAAAATAATTATGAGATAGCTTGAGTATTTTTTTTTTAATTAATTTATTTCTTAATCATCAAAAATTACGATACGCTTAATCTAAATCTTCGCCAAACTGCATAACAGTTTGTTGGCGAATATACACTTTTTATAATTATGTTTCGGTATCTATATTATGTGTACAATCTACATATATGATTTTAATTTTATTTTTTATGCTTATTATAACAAGTTATAATATTTATAATAAGTTTCTGTCAAAAATTTCATTTTTGGTACAAGCTTTTATTGCCGACTGTACTTTTCTGTATCCATCATCAACTACTCATTGAGACGATTCTAACGAGCCCAAACTCGATGGGGTTGTGTCGTTTTATTGCGGAGTTCCTATGGCCACCTTCCAGCTCCAGCGTCAGATCAGCTACATGTCATGATAATATTGCATTGTCATGCGATATACATATGCATGCAAAATTTCAGCTCAGTCGGAAACCAGGAAGTGGGTAAAATTTAACTTGCATGATTTGATTACAGACAGACAGACGGCGGGACAGGTGAAACTAAATAAAATCTTGTACCTCTAATATGGTATGTATCTCGACACGCTTATTCCAATTCAAATTGTGCAATTTAAAATGCCACCAGTTATACCCTTTTTTCCTGTAGGCACCGATATACAGTATGGCACACAACTCTACCCTTTATGCTATCTGTGGTTCTCAGGTTAATCTGGCGGCAGTGTCACCGCGCCCCGGGGGAAATTACACCGTTAATGCAGTATACTGGCGGGGTAAGGTGAATAACAGGTCCATTTTGCCCTATATTAAGTTAATAAATATTGTGCACGTGAGAATATTACGTAGAATTTGATAATAAACGAAGAAAGTCGGGTTTGTAGCAATTTCTTCCAGTTACCGACCTTTTCTTGACGTTAGCCGTACGAAAAAACGTGGGTAACCATTTATTATTTAAGGTGGTTCGATTGCCATACAAAGCGTTATTTGACATTCGCAGGCTAACGGCGTGATATTTTAAGAAACTTATGTAACAAACTTCAATCAATTGGCTTCCCATTTGCGCCAAATTCCCCCTTACCTAGAATAAACTTGTATAAACTAGATTAATTTGAGAAAAATAGTTTTTCCAAAATATCACGTGACAAACCAATTTCTCGTTTTGTATGGCAATCGAACCACCTTAAGGGGCTCCACGCGCTTTTTGACTAGTTTTGATGAGTTTTGAGTTGATATTCCTCCGTCATTACAATAGATATATTTATGCCACAAACGTTAATCGGTTCTTCAATACTTTATCTACTTTTGCAAGAGAGTTTTTTGGAAAAAAATGTATATTTATTTTTCTATGATTTATTCAAACATGGTCCAAAAAAGCTCTGTTTTCGATATTAGTATGTTGTTTATGCACTTTTATATATGAATTTTACATGTAACTGTTCCTTTTTGACGTTTCTAACAACCCAAGAGAGTTTTTTATTTCTAACTCATTTTTACAAAAGTTACGTCCAAAAAACTGGATTTTTGGCCTAAAACTGCTAAAGTTTAGTGCCATATATCTCAAAAACAATGAGCTTTGAAGTAAATATGGGATACTATTTCGGTTAACCTCGTTGTTGTTAATACGGTAAGCCAAAAAAAACAAGAAAAAACGGACGGTAACAGATCGAAGGTCATTGGGAGCTGTGAGCCCCTTAAGCGTCCATAGCACGATCGACTCAAGTTCACTCTCCAGACGTAGTTCTCATTTTAAAATGGCATAGTGGAATAACGTCAAACTTATTACAGTGGGTGCCGCCATATGACAGTGGGTGCCGCCATATTACAGTGGGTGCCGCCATATTTAGGTAGGAAACTAGTTTCTGTTGCTATCAATTATAATGAATGAATGAAAACATTTATTTCAAGTAACACAGGACTCATACAGGAAAGTACATAATTATAATCTTAAACTTAAGCACAACATAAAAATAATTATTCAATTCCTATACAAAATAGAAAAATAATTAAAAAAACCGGCCAAGTGCGAGTCGGACTCGCGCACGAAGGGTTAAGTACCATTATCAATAAAAATCCGTCCGTCTGTCTGTCACCAGGCTGTATCTCACTGATACCGTGATAGTTCCAGCTGAAATTTTCACAGATGATGTATTTCTGTTGCCGCTATAACAACAAATACTAAAAACACAGAATAAAATAGTTTTTTTGTAGATAATGGTACGGAACCCTTCGTGCGTGAGTCCGACTCGCACTTGGCCGGTTTTTTAAGTTTCAAAATGAGAATCAAACTACGTTTGTATGGAGAGTCCAGCGTCCTGGCCATCGTCGTTTTTATAACACAACACAACGCAGTGAACAACCTCATAGGGGTCATTATCCAAACGCAAATCTCCATGCAAAATACCACTGTTATTAAAATTACTGTTATTTATTATGGGTTTATTTAGCATCCGAATTACTGAAATCTATACATTGCACGTAAAACCGATGGCCGTTGAGGCGGAAAGGTTCTCGGGTGGCGACCACGTACCGGAAGGCGCGGCGTGGGTAGGCCCCCCACAAGGTGGACTGATGACCTGGTAAAGGTCGCGGGAGTCCGCTGGATGCGGGTGGCCCAGGACCGGCCATTGTGGCACTCTTTGGGGGAGGCCTATGTCCAGCAGTGGACGTCTTTCGGCTGATATGATGATGATGATACGCCAGCAGAAGAATTCTGAACTTTGGTACCTATGGTGTAAGATTGTAAGTAAGTAACTAAATATTTTTGAAGCTAACTCAAATTCAAATTCAAATGGTTTATTGCGTTTCATGTGTACATGTGGTCTTAAAACTATATACAGTCTCAACATGAACCCTGCTAGGGTATAGCAACGTAACTAAAACTAAAACTAGTACTAGGTAGTACCTATTAACTAAACCTAGTGCACTAATTGGTAACTTGCTCATTTAAAAACTCTAGGACGGAATAATAAGCTTTGCTAATAAGGTATTTTTTTAATTGTATTTTTAATCTATATATACTAGTTTCTTCCTGCATTAACTTTGGGATTTTATTAAATATCTAAAATCGCATATTGATCACAATATAGGAATGGAACCATGCAATCGCGAATTAAAATCAGAAAGGAAATGTAGTAATGTATGAAACCGCAAATAACGGTCGCTTTACTTAAATATAAGGTGGACTTTGTTTAGCGATACTAACGCAACCTCACACTAACCAAACTTGACATTCATATAATAATGCTACTACCGACCGTGATAGTAGTACCTATACAAATTCTATAAGAGTAGAGAGACATAATCATAGGAATAATAATTACTTTTAAAACAAAGTTAAAACCGACTTCAATTCAGTACTTCGCCAAGCCACATAGGTACATGAACATTTCCACATTTCCTTTCCAATTTACCACATGCACTGCTTTCAGAGAGCAAATGCGTTCATTATTACAGAAAAAACCCAAGTCGCTATCTGTGGGCTGATAATATTTGAGGAGTTCCGACGATTCCTAAAGGATCTGAGAATTACCACTTCATGAGTTGCTACTTCAACGGAATCATGTCAGAATCTTTGACGAACTTTACATCTTTGAGGAGTTCCATAAGTCATCTGTGATCTTCAGTATCAGTTCCACTTCACCAAAATTGCGATTTCCGAAGGTAAATACACGAATATAATAGAAAACACCGAAATCACTAAATGCGTGCCTATAAAATTTGAGGGTTGCCCTCAATTTCCCTGGGATTCCATAATCAGATCCTGATTTGGTGACAATGGGACCTCGGAAGTATACTCTTTCGAATAAAAAAATAATTTTGGAAATCGGTCCACAATTGACGGAGAAATCGGCGACCATACATTAAAAAAAAGAAGCGGGTTGTGTCGGAGATACAACTTTTAATTAAGTTTAAGTGGATACTTCTTTCATCCTGTCGTAAAATTGCAATCTAAATTAGACAAGCATTTTCAATGAATTGTTAAATTCAAAGTGTTTTGATTATGCTATTATCTGAATTAATTCATTAAAATCTGTGTATGTGCAGATAAATCTTTTATATCAGATTTTTATTAGAAGGACAAATAATTGAGCTAATTTGAACAATTTTACAACACTGGCAACATTCACTGACGTAGCTCATTCATTTGACTCGCGATACATTGAAAATAGCGATCATTTCAGCATTATTTTCATGTCCGCCAAATAAACTAAATAACATTTTGTGATCAACAACTAATGGCAAATAAAGAAGGATTAAAACATGTAACAAACAATTATTTGAAATCAGATTAGGCTTCTCTACAAAAAGTTATTCCGGAAGTCACGTGATACATTTTGAACTGTACCCCTATACAAGAACGCGAGCAAAGAAGTATCCACTTCAAAAACATACATACAGTGGAACATATAACCTCCTCCTTTTTTAAAGTCGGTTAAAAATAGAGAGAGAACGTTTTTCATACAAAGTCTCTATTTGCTTAATATTTTTATATCGTGCTATAATAATTTATAGCAACAGACTTTAGTTTCCGACTTAAGATATGACGGATCCCACCGTGTAAAAATTTACATGTTATTCTAGTATGCCGTTTCAAAATTAGAACCAAAGTAGGTATAATGCCTTGATCACACGTACCGAGCAAACGGGCGAGACAGTGCTCTCCGCCGAGTACTCGGTGCGTAAAACATAGCGAGTGACTGTTTATACGTACCGACCGAGTAGGTACTCGGCCGAGAGCACTGTCTCGCCCGTTTGCTCGGTACGTGTGATCAAGGCATAACCATTAACAGTTAACTTAAGGCCTTGGTCGTACTGCACACGCCGCACGCAGCCGACAACGTCCCGTCGCACGCAGCGTCTGAACTGAATGGTGTGTTCGTCTGTTCGAGAATGCTCGGGAGTGGTCGTTTTCGCCCGCTGCGTGCGGCGTCCCCCGCCGCCCGCTGCAGCCGCCCGCTGGCCGTTGCGTCTTTAGTCATTTTGGAGCATTGCTGCGGCTGGACGCTGGCTCGAAATGGAGAAATGTACAAAAGAAAAAGACGAGTTTTTGATCGAGTATGATGCGTATGTCTAGCTTTAAATATATTGTTCTTCTTTTTCTTTTGCTTCCTTGATATTATGAATAAAATGTCCTCATTCCTCCTTAAGCAGTAAATACGCTAGAGTTTTTTCCATCGTAATACTACACACACACATCCGTTCGCTACAAAAACCCTCGGAAACTGCCGCGACTGGCCGCTGCGGCTACGGTCTCAAAACGACCAAACACCCGCTGTCGGCTGCGTCCAGCGTCTTCCATCAGTGCGACGGGACGTTGTCGGCTGCGTGCGGCGTGTGCAGTACGACCGTTAGTCTAAGCATTTTACGGTCCGGTTGTATGGCGAAATGGAAATAATTTATAATAGCAGTTTTTTTTTGCGTAACAGATAAATCATAATTATAATAATAACTTCGAGACTAAATCCAACAAAATATTAGGTATTTAGATATTTTAATAAATTTTTAAAAATTAATAAATTCCTGAAAAATTGTTAAAAAATGTTAATAACCTTTTTTTTCTGTATTATGATAAATTAATATTTGCGGCGTAATATTGATGATAAATCGCGCAAAAAATGTTCCCGATTATTACCTTTATATTCAGTTAGACACCATTTTTTTTTCTATTACCATATTTTCGTGTCAAAAAATAATAATAGACTGTAGGTTCCTTCATTCCTTGGTGTATGTAGTGGACACAAACATTACAAACCAATCACACACTAAACAACAACGGAAGGTGGATTTTAGGGGGTTAATATTATTTAACAATTTCAAAAAATGCAAATTGATCAGTAAGTTTTGGGATTTTCATCATCGACACTCTTTCATTGAATGATGTACGAATCGACTGATAAAATACTTTGCAACTAATGTTTTTACAAACACCTGTTAAAGTAGGTTTAAAAGTGCCGCGCGCGAGCCGCAGAGCAAACGTGATTGGCCGTTTGCATGCAGCGGGGCACCGCGCCGTCCGCCATATAAATATGTCTAAGTAGGCACTGCACGAACCGGCGCGCCGCGATTTGAGAGTTTAGCGACACGATCTAACGCGTACGATCAATTATCAGTTGTTTATAATAGTTAAAATTCAATTAAGTTGTGAATCAAAAGATTAAAAAAACCGTCATATATTGAAATTATAATTCTATGTTTTTAAAATACCTACCGTAGACCGTACAAAAGTACCTACTTAGGTAGGTTTTGATACAGATTTTTTTTAGGGTTCACTTAACAAAATATGTACCTAGTTATAGCCTCAGATCATAGAAAGAAGATCTGAGGTTAAAGATGAGTCTTGTTGTTTCATTGTAGTTTTATCAATGAAATAGTGTCGTAGTGCCGGTTAGTGACCAGCTAGTTTAGTGTGCGGGTTTCCGATCTCCTTTTTGGGCAAATATGCTTTCGTATGTCCGGCTGTTCAGCTGTTCCCTCTATAGGTCACATCTCTCAACTGATTCTCGTGAAATTTTGTGTGCGAGTTCGATATTGAGCGGGCAAAAATGCTTTCGTATGTCCGGCTGTCCAGCTGTTGCCTCTATAGGTCGCATCTCTCAACCGATTCTCGTGAAATTCTGTGAGTGAGTTCAAAATTAATGGGCAAAAATTTCCCCAGGTTTCCAAACTTTCACTTTAGTCGTATTAGTAAGAAAATAAATTCAATATTTAAAAAAGCAAAAATAATTACTTCCTTAAAAATGCTAATTTGTAATTGAATGGTTTTTTTTTCTTAATAATCAGTCCAAGTAAATTTGTTCCTTTTTAGTTAACTAAAAAAAGTGTACATAACGTAGGGTAGACCAGGGGCAATTGAAACCATTTGCCTTTACAGCATATAACCGTTATATTTTTATGAGTAGAAAGATGAACGCCCAAAATTTTTCAAGGTTAGTTATCTGGTTCCTAAATAAAATGTATTTTGTTACTCTATAATCCATAGTTTTCTGTCAATAATACGAGTATAATACAGAGAATGGGGCAGTATGGTTCAATTGGCCTCACATGACTGTCGACGACTGACTGTGTCTGCGTGTTTGTTTTTACCATTGTCTTGTGTAAAATATTAAAGTACAGTATTTACATACATACATACTGGGAATACTGTCAATTGAAACACTATGTGAGGTCAATTGAAACACTCTAATATCTTCGGCACAATGAAAGTAGGGTAAACTGAGTACGGTTGAAACAACGCAAATATCTCGCGAACCGTTGGTGGGACGGCGAGGGGTCCAAGGGGGGAAAGAAGCGGACGATCGGTTTGTACACGAAAAACATCGTGACGTTGCTTCCCGCGCGCTTAATTTGTTTGTAGAAAACCCTATTGTGTTTTGATCCCCAAAAGTAAGTGTTTTCACTCGTAGAGTTTTTCAATTATTCTGGTTTCTATTTAAGTGAGAGTATTGAGTGTGTGTTTATGTTTGAAGTGAAGCTTGTGGATCATCTCAGCGTATCTAGTTTTACTGTATCATTATTCTCATTATTACTACAACGGCTTTTTCCAAAAGTAGGAGGTGGGGACGGTTGAAACAGAGTGATTTTCTTGTATTTTTGACATTGACTAATGAAAGTCAAAGTAAGTTTTCTATTAGTTTATTTACATATTCTTTTCAGGGTGTTCTCTTCTGTACAGGGTGGGCCAAACATTTTTGCAAATGGCAACACTGAATATCTTCTATAATAATAAATTATATATTTTTTGAGTGGAGGGAAATTTGACATTAATTTATGCAGTGTTATTTGCAATAAAGCGTTTTACTGATCAACAACGAGCTTTTTGTGTAAAACAGTTTTATAAAAACAACAAATTGTATGTAACTGTTCGCCGCCTATTTAGGAGGAAGCCCGGATCTCACTCCCGCCGATTTCATCGTGCGGGGATATTTATAAAGTCCAGTTCTAAGTTAAAAAACCCGAAGAAAATATCCAAACTCAAGCAAAACATCCGCGATGAGATAGTCGAGATCCCTCGCAGCATGTGTCAGCGAGTTTCCTAAAATCTGCCTAGTCGTTTGCTGGAGTGCCAGCGACGAGATGGGGGTCATCTCAAAGATAAATTATATTCAAGAAATAAATTGCATTAGATGTTAGTCACAAACATTTAATGATCAGGAAATTGACTTTCATGGTTTTATTTTCATCAGTTTCAAAAGTGCAAGAATTTTTCGCCCATCCTGCATTTTAATTACTTAATATAGTCTTGTTACGTTTAAAATGCAAACAGTTTATTTTCGTTTTGGTTTAGTTAACTTACTTAAATAAGGTGAAAAATGACTGATAATACACGTAGAGTTTAACTTGTAAGCGCAAAAACGCTAGCTGATTATAAACCTATCCTAAGTTATACGTTATTTCATAAAAAATACGAATAAAACACATAAAAGTATTATTTTTTGTCACTGTTTCAACTGGCCCCGGGATGGGGATACTTGAAACAAATCGTTTTTTTTTTTCAATTTGAGCTACTACTAAAACACCTTGATCCAAAATTGGATTGCAAGTTACAAGATATTTATTCATAAAAGCCAATGTTTTACAAGTCAGTAAGTACATAATGAATAGTATTATTTTTTAATTAAATTAGGATCTCAAATAAGGTCGCCTATATAGCTTTACATGTCTGAGTCTTACAGGAAATTTCAATTTAAAAATTAGTTACTAACTACTACTTGCCGTTTAGTAGATAAAAACACGCTCTTTCATTTGATATATTTTCTTCACCTCACAGATTATAAAACCGGCCAAGTGCGAGTCGGACTCGCGCACGAAGGGTTCCGTACCATTATCTATAAAAAACTATTTTATTCTGTGTTTTTAGTATTTGTTGTAATAGCGGCAGCAGAAATACATCATCTGTGAAAATTTCAGCTGGAACTATCACGGTATCAGTGAGATACAGCCTGGTGACAGACAGACGGACGGACGGACGTACGTTCTCGTTTTACTTTTTGAGTAGGGAACCCTAAGAAGCAAAACTACGGACGATATTCAGTACTACCCAGTCAACTCTACTTATATCTTTTTTAGGGTTCCGCACCTCGAAAGAAAAAGCGGAACCCTTATAGGATCACTTTGTTGTCCGTCCGTCCGTCCGTATGTCAATACCCTTTTTCTCAGGAACGCGTGGAGGTATCAAGCTAGGTATTAAATAGGTATTAGATATTATCAAGGTATTAAATAATCAAGCCTACTGTTCCTTGGAGCTGTGAAATAATCAAACTTCTAACCTAACGCAATCAAAAGACACAACCATTTATGCCGCAAATTTTCGAAACTCGCAAGGGAATCAAAACCTACAGGGTACTTCCCGTGAACTCAGAATCTTGAAATTTGATACGAAGCAACGCCTTATGGCACAAATAAAGGAAAATTGCGAAAACCATAAATCCCATAAAAAACATTCCATGTAAACAATAGGCCAAGTCTCGAAACAACTTTACTGCATTTACTAATTTTTGCATAGGTACCTAAAACGTATGTAAGTGTGATTGCCAAGTCGGTAAATTTTATTTAGTAATCAAATAAAGATTAATAAGAATGTCTGACTTGGCTCTACGAAATATCTCACCACTTTTTACTGTGAAAGAGTTTTGAGGCTTGGCCTATTTTTTACATGGAATGTTTTTTATGGGATCTCATTTCTTTTGTTAGACTTTGTATGGGAATGTTATTTTACCAACCGCAAATAATCGTATGTAGGTATTTGTATAGGATTACAAACTTACTTATGCAGCTTGTATATCTCTGAAACGTGACTGAAATTGCAATATTTTTAGGTTTCTTATGAGTTATTAGGCTAAAAACTAATAATGTTTGAAATATGGAGCTTGTGGGTCTGCTAGAAGTACCTTAAAATTAGCGTGATCATTATCAGTGAGTATGTCAGTGACAAAACTAACGAACTTTGACGGACAATAGTTCTTAAACTAAAAGTTAAAATTGAATGTTATTGATATTGTATGTTAGCCATATTATGCCCTACATGTTCCTGAAATTTCAGGGTTCTAGCTTTAGCCAGCACAAAATTACAGGATGTTGAAAATGGCCTGAATGGCTTCGACAAAAGGATGGTACGGCCGTGCCTCTTTGTTTTGCTCGACTTGGCGGGGGAACTGCCGTGCCCCCAGATTTTTAGTTACATGTTATGCCATGCAATAGGGCCGAGTGGAGAAAAATGCGGGATGCCTTTGCCCAGCAGTGGCTTCCTGTTTCCCAAACAGGCTAAGAAAAAAAAATATTTCTACGGAACCCTCGGTGCGCGAGTCCAACTCGCACTTGGCCTGTTTTTAATTTTTTTCATGACTACCATAGCATACAATGAGCTCATCAAAAGTTCGCAGGCATATCATAAACATTTATCAATTTATGAGCATCTGAACATCTCGATAAAAACACGGGTGTAAAAAAAAGTATACGACTTTAGTTTCCTTTGTTGCTGCTACCTTATACATTTAGTTTAACCAAATAGTTTTAATACAATTATAACAATATAGATTTGCACAAAACAAGCATAATCATGTTTCATAAAAAGTGCTTGTTTCAACTATAACAATGTTTCAATCATAACCATTCCGTGTACCGATCCCGTGACAAAACGTGTTGTAAACGTCGCGACTAACCATTTGTTTTATTGTATACAAGAACCTTCTCCAGAATGCATTAAATACTTTTCTGAAAACCGCATCAAAATTGGTTCAACCTAACGCGAGATAATCTCGGACAACGTACATACATACATACAAACATACGGGTCAAACTGAGAACCTCCTTTTTTTACAATGACACGCAGCGTGCAGATTTCTAAAAAACCTTCATATTTCCATAATTTATAAACTAGGTCAAAAACTACACTAACAATAGTGAACATTAATAGAACAAACATGTGCATCGAATGCAGAACCTCCTTCTATTAAGTCGGTTACTTTTGGTGACGATTAAAATGCGAGGACGATTGAAACGTTTAAATCGTCCACAAGCAAGTTGTTTCTACCGTCCCCACACCACGTTTTTAACTTCAAGGTCAAATATTACATATAAAAAAAAACTCGAACGCTGATCAACGGCCATTAAAAACACTCGTTTATTCCCAGCTATAGCACCAAATTAATTTGATCAGTCAAAATACAAGAGTAAAGTTCTTTTTGTTATAAAAAAATATCCACAGCACAAATACTTACTTTTTACCGTGAAAAACTGGTTTGGCTCGTGTACACTCCGGTATCGCACCATCACTCGAGCGCTACTGGCCAAGCTACTGCTCATACATGGCCAACCGTGTGTTCCGAGTGTTGCGTCAGTTGCGTAGGTATTATAGTTTTCGAAAAAATTTCCTTGTTTCAATCATGACGTGTTTCAATTGTCCGTGGTCTACCCTAAGTTATTGAATAATTTCAATTACGAAATAATGTAATTCAGATTACAAATTACGAAGTAGTCATGTATGCAATTACACGTGTAATTCATTACCTACTCGTAATTGAATTAAATATAATACAATTTGTATTTCAATTTCAAACGTAAATTAGTTACGCCCAACACTGCCGTTTACCTAAGCCATTTTTATGGCGTGAATCGTCGCATTCATACTAGCGCATCGTAGAAAACGATACAAATTATCTGTGTAGGTAGGTTTTGTGTCTTGGGGCCCGGGCAGTGCGACCTTGAATGTCAAGACACTCGTTGCGTGCCGACGCTGCGAGCGAATGTGATCCTTAACACAAGCGGAAAGAGTTCAAGTTCAGTTGTAGAATCAAACAGGACTATTCAAATGTGTTTTATGCTTTACAGAAAGCTTTTTTTTGTTGGATTTATGTACTAGTTTAATAATCTATATTATTAAGTTAAATTTAGACACAATTTGTCTCTATAAATATTTTTACCGATATTTTATTGGAGTAAATGTAATTATATGCAATTCTAAACAAAAATCAAAACGATTTTTAGAAAAATAGGTTCATACATTCTTTTTATGAGAATCAAATCAAAGTACTAGTTATTACTATTTTTTTCTACGAACTTATGGCACCTGTCACCCAAGCCATGAAATTTGTTAAATTAATGGCTTTACATGTAAAAAAATAGTCGGATTTCACTTTTTACAGGTTAAAGACAATAATACTGTCGTGTTGACGATTAAAAACAGCTATTACTATTTTTAGTTAAAAAAATCGGCGTTTTTTTGACACTATTTTTTTATACCTACTTCCGGGTCGGAAGTTTGTTGGATTCGTAAATATAGTATCTTAGAATATGTATTTATGACGGAGAAAAAAAAAACCTGGCTATTATGAATTAATGTTTTGCTAAACCGTAAAATGCTTAGACTACGTAGCCTAAGACCTCGTTCGTAATATGACGTTAATACGCGCTCGAGTCTCAGCTTAACTCTTGCGAGATATACGTTTGTATAAATAATGTCAAAAAAACAATGTACAATATAAACAGTTTTCTTTCATACATTAGTTCTCTTGTTCTTCTTTCGAATGTAAAAAAAACATAGTCCCCATATACTGTTATCACTTGTGTGATGAGCAGAACAAATTCCGCCACGCGCGGCCTAACTAGGTAAATCTTTGTCTTGATTGTGTTATGCTTTTCGCAAACTGCCGAATACTAATTTTATGTCACTCTAGAAGAGATAAACGTATGGCGATTTTTGTACGAATATATGAATGATTTACTAATGTCTACTACCTATATCTATTTGTTTATTAGGGTCACCAACAGAAAATACAACACACATTAATAAGCAACATATTAAACAACATTCATAGTTGATTTCCCACTTACAGGCTACAGCCAATCACAGCATGCATTAAAGAACATTGAGAACTTAACAACCTTAAGTTAGGTACACAATAAATGCTGTTAAATTATATAAAATAAAAATAAAATAAAGAATAACTAAACTAACCGAAACCATCAACAGTAAGTATTTTATTTTTAAATGCTGACTCACTGTAGTGTTCTATAAATTACATCAACGCATGATAGGCTTATAGAATAGAATAGAATAAAATTGGAATTTATTCGGATAACACATCATTATTACACATATGTAATTTAATTATGTACTCCAAATTTACAGATAAAGTACTTAGTTATTATGTCCCTTTTCCGGAAAACGTACCTTCATATGTAGGTCTGTTGCATGCATGATCCTCGAAATTAATGATAATTATTTTTATTAGGTACATTTTTTTTTTTAAATTTATTTCTTACTCAACAAAAATTACGATAAACTTAATCTAAATCTTCGCCAAACTGCATAACAGTTTGTTATAATTATGTTTTGGTATCTATATTATGTGTACAATCTACATATGATTTTATTTTTAATGCTTATTATTAGCGGTAACAAGGAATAGCAAGTGATGTAAACATGTAAACAAGTATTTCATCATAATTACCTACGGAGCCTCAGCCTTTCCTACCCTCAATGACAAAAAACTTGTTTACATTTCCACTCACTTATATATCTATATAATCTCCTTATGACTATGTAATTTTTATTTTATATTCCTAATTTAAGTAACTATCTAACTACCTATTTTTTAAAAGGAAGGCATCCATTAAACATGTTTTCAATTTAGATTTAAATATATGTATAGTTTTGCAGTCGTCCTCCGCAATGATATTATTAAATATACGTGGAACGAGGTACTTTCTTGTTCTTTGACCGTAATAATTATTTGATCTCGGTTCAACGTATATTTTGCGTATCTCTAATCTAAGACGACGTTTATAGGTATTAGGTATTTTAAAAAGAGGGCGTTTATACTGATTTACAGCGAGTAAAAATTTTAACTTAGCATGGACGGGTAAAATTCTACTATTTTGAAATAATATATGGCTTTTTCCTTTACATTTTTGTTTTGTTTTCTTATCTACTATAGTTTTTATCATTCTAAGATGCAAGTTGTAAATTCTATTGAGGTATGTTTGGAATGTGCGGCCATATGCAATAAGCCCGTAGCTTATGACCGATTCAGCTAGTGCATGGTACAATGTGTATAATGTTCCTTTATTGAGTACACGCTTAAGATTTTTGAGTTTACATAGTATTGCTCTGAGCTTATTGCATATGACATCAATATGAGTTCTCCAATTGAAATTACGGTCTATCGTGAGTCCTAGGTACTTATAGCTACTGACGAACTCCAGAGGATTACAGTTACATATATTTAAGTTGTTATGTAGGCATTCATACGTGTGTCCAATGATCCTAATTCTGGTACTTTCATGTGAGGAGAGTTGACAAGCATACATTTTGTTTTAGATACATTTAGAATAATGCCATTGTCGTGGGCCCACTTTAGGATATTATCAAAATCGGATTGCAGTTTCTGTTGAATAAGTGCTATGTCCCTGTCGGCGCACACCAGGCACGTGTCGTCCGCGTACATGTACGTGGAACAGTGCTCCACCACGTTACTGATGCTGTTCACGTGCA
Source organism: Epinotia brunnichana (assembly GCA_963854355.1). NCBI lineage: Eukaryota > Metazoa > Arthropoda > Insecta > Lepidoptera > Tortricidae > Epinotia > Epinotia brunnichana. The sequence continues at coordinate 2,393,525 of OY977938.1, forward strand.
TGATGTACCCGACAGGGCCATACACAGAACCGGTTGGCACCCCGTAAACAATGTTTGCCTCCTCTCCTGCTTCGCCATTGACCATTGTGCGTAGTGTTCTATTTTTAAGATGGTTACAGAACCATTGATTCACTGGACCACGGATCCCACACTCTCGCATAGCGTTAAGGAGCAATTCGTGATCCAGTGTATCGAATGCTTTTTTAAAGTCCAGAAGTAATATCACAACAAACATTCTATTATCTAATTTATCGTTTATGTCATCTGCAAACTGCACAAGGGCCGTCGATGTACTTCTACCCTTGCGAAAACCATGCTGCGCGGGGGCGTATATGGGGCGATTGTCATTTACTATGACAATCGATGTTCATGTCATGACGTCACAAGCCTTTCTATTTTGTAGCGTCGTAATCTTTTGTGATTTTTGTATCGGATTTTCAGCACAAGACATAATTTTTGGTCTTCTTTGTTTTAAAGTAATATAATACGATTTGAGAACTACCATATTAATGCAAATCGCTACATGCTTCACACTCGTGCCGCAGCTAACTCGGAGGGCAAATCCCAGCAAATCCAGTTACGCGGAAGGCCTAGCTGGTGTTTTTATTAATTAATTAACGCTATCATCTAATTACCAAGTTTGTTCACCGGTTAGGAATGCTAACGTGATGTTTGTTTCGCAAGTTTTTGGTGTGTTTGATTAGATAATTTTAACTAACTAAGTTAGGTATTTAACTTTTAACTCACATGGTAGACGAATGTACTCGAATTTAAACTTGCATGAGTCATGTTTAATGTTATATAACATGTCGGCCGTAGTGATATTAACATTTAATACGTTACAATTATTAATAATAAGAATGCTATTACTTATTCTGTGGTATAAGACAAATGTAAGTACGATGAAATTCAGAGATGATTCACTTCATAGCAGCAGTGGGCTTATTTTTTTTTTCAAATTCAAAATGTATTTATTCAGATAACATGATCCATTTTGTAAGTAAAACACTACAATTACGGTTATGCTGTGTTAGCATTGCATTGGTTTAGATACATTAAAATATATTTGGCGTTTGGTTGACCACTTTTCTCTTTGACACGGTGAAACACAGTGTATCCTCGGGAGGTCTATATATCGTGACATATTGCCAAATTCATTGCGTGCGAAATACCTGCAAACCCATCTCTCCTTGACTCCGGTAATAACCTTTTTGTTTCCAAAACTAATATGATATTCGATTTATCGCAATCGCAGCCATGCATGTTGTTAAGGTGAAACGCAAATCCGCCGATCACTTCCGCAATCTCACAACTTCTATTGTTTTCTTTGGGAAATGAACTTTAAAGCTAATGCATCACGGTTGGGTTTATAATATTACTGGTAAGTACAATACGAGGTTGACAAAGTAACATGGCGTGTAGATCGTTTCCACAATTTAATAAAATATCGTACCCAAAACAATTATATTGTTGAACAATGAATCTTATGAACACTTAATATGGTTGATTATGGTTTACATTTGTTTATGCCGTGACTTGACTTGTACACGTGACACTATCGTTTATTGCTTTCATAGCACTATTACTGGCTGAAAAAATACGTATATTATTACGACACCTATTAGAATAATGTAACACCTTAACTTTTCCATATACCTTTTTACTTAGTCTGCGTTTACTGTTATGTAGGTAGAGTGTGGTAAAAATGAGTTTACGTCTGACATAAGAGCAAGCTTAGAGGGATGCATTATTTACGTAGGACATTTAAACGCCGATCGTGTTACCAGTAGTGGTGTGTTATAGGTAATGGCAGAAGCATGTTGTGTTCCTGGGGAAGGTGCTATGTTCACAGTAAAGATAAAACGGGGCATGACGGCATGAGAGTGCCAACTGCGGCCGCGGTCAGGTAATTGTCTGCTCGAAGCAGTGCGAGCTCCGAGTAATCCCGAATACCTAACAGCTCTTGGAGCACGTTATCAGTCACCCGCCGAAAGGTGGTACCGTTAAACCGAATGGCAAGCGGGTGAATTCGTAGGATCCAGATTGCGTTGTAAACAGCGTTTTAGATCCAATCTCCTATTCAATCCAATCTGATCCAATACTTCGTCCTCTCTTGGCCTACAACTACTTACCCTGGACAGCCCCGGCCCAGCACAGCCAGAAGAGCGCCCACTTGGCGGTGCGGAAGCGCTGGAGCCAGCGCGGTCTCAGCGCGCCCCAGCCGCACCGGAGCTCGGGGTCGTCTTCCGTTGTGTTCGTGTGCCGCGAGGGCTCGGGCTCTGATTCACGCTGGAACAAAAATGTACATTTTAAAACTATCTTTGTCTTCGTGAATATTCGCTGTAGGATTCTTTGAGAGAAATGTAGCGACCCAAACAATGACGCTAACATGTATTGCGATTAACAAAGGTTTTGCAAAAAGTTTCTCGTAAACGGAAGGACTATTGGGGGTAACTCAAGAGAACACAAATGTTTTTTTTAAACCTTGATTATCATCGGTTGAACCACCACATCTTAATTTCAATGTGTTTCGCGCACTCGCTGTCAAGCACGCCGAGTCAACGCGTTCTGTCGAGTGTGCAAAACACATGGAGTCATTTTATTACATAAGTAATAATCGCAGTAATGGAACATAATGTTGCATAGAAATCTAATTCGAATGTAAAACGTCCAAGGCACATTGAGCGCCAGTGCGTGGCCAGCGCGTGTACCAATCAATCCGTTTAGCACCTTAATTGGGACTGAGGTGTTAAACGGTTTAACTCAAACCATTTCTACAGTATCGCAATGAAGAAAGAATGTGTTATACAACTTTCTCAAGAATTTGCTCTAGTACGGTGTTATTAATATTCATTGTTTATTTGCATAAATAACTTATAATGCATAGCTTGATAAATTGTGCTTGTTAATTCTACAAATAAGTACATGTGTGATTTATGTGACTAACGGGTGTCTCAATAAGAATGCACTAGTAATTACCCTATTCATAATATTATTTGTAATCGAAGTAGTGCACTCTTATTGAGGCACCCGTTGGTTATACTTGTACCAAAACGTACTACACTTTGCACTTTTGGAGACGACGACAAACAAATTGTACAAAAAGCTACTTTAGTTACAGGCTGTTTGTTATAAATCGTATTTATATCCGCAAATAAACAGAGTCGCAATAGAATAAGACGGCGAGAACGCTGACTTCTGAGAGCCCCATTTGTGGAAGTGGGTTGAGGGGCACACGTGGCCTTTGAATAAGAAGTCAGGGGAGGCGGTGATGTTTCGTGACTGCAAAATACGCGAAAATGTAAGTAGAAATATTGTAATGCGTGTAAGGTGGGCGTAGCCGCGCGAGCAGCTCAGTAAATTTGACACTACCTAAGTCAAACCACTTAGTGTACCATACCCAGAACCCAGTCCCACCTAGGGTTACCAGATACAAATTTCAAAAGTCCTGACAAAATACCTACTTTTAGGCCAAAATTCCTGACACGAGCTTGACGCAGAGAAAATAACTACGATTATTTATTTTATAAGTTACAATTTATGAAACTCCAAAGCTGTGGTTTTACCTTTTTTAGGGTTCCATAGCCAAATGGCAAAAAACGGAACCCTTATAGATTCGTCATGTCTGTCTGTCTGTCTGTCCGTCCGTATGTCACAGCCAATTTTTTCCGAAACTATAAGAGCTATATTGAGGTTTTTAATATATTTTTTTCCTAAACTGAATAGTTTGCGCGAGAGACACTTCCAAAGTGGTAAAATCTGTGTCGTCCCCCCCCCCTGTAACTTCTAAAATAAGAGAACGATAAAACTACAAAAAATATATGATGTACATTACCAATGTAAACTTCCACGGAAAATTGGTTTGAACGAGATCTAGTAAGTAGTTTTTTTTAATACGTCATAAATCGTAAACCGCAATTTATTTCACGGAACCCTTCATGTGCGAGTCCGACTCGCACTTGGCCACTTTTTGTTATTGTGATTTAAAAAAAAAGTTCACAGTGTATAAAATTTTATTGTTTCATTCATTTGCCGAAAATTCCTGACATTTCCCTTTTCCGGCCGCATTCCTGACATATGTCTAAAATTCCTGACATTTCCCTTTTCCGGCCGCATTCCTGACATATGTCTAAAATTCCTGACATCTGACCACCCAAGTCCCACCCCACTTCGATTTGTTAATTATCAACATAATGTTTTCAGGTGAGGTGAGTATAACACCATGTGACCACAATATAATCACAAGGTGTTATCATTGTAGATTCCTCAAACTGACCCACGCCCAGCACCCAAGATCGACCAAAGTATAGTGTAGGTTGGAGTAGGCAACCTTTCCTGAATTGAAACTACTAAATCGAGCAATCACCCTAAGTAGGTACATCAGTATAGAGCCATGAAGACTCACTTCTACCAATAATGGAAATTTGTGGCACAAAGCCCGTAATAGTATAATAAAGGGCCGGAACAATTACCACCGATATTTGACGTTGGAGAATGATTTACACTTGACATTTGAAGTGGCCGAGTTGTTACAAAATTAACCATTGAAATATAAACTTAAAAATGTAAGATATAAGGTTCAAATTGTAGTTAAAGATTATTGAATTTGAAGGCAAATACGGAGAGCTGTGCGTGCGCGGACGTAGTGGGAGTTTCCTCCTTCAGGATGAATCAGTGGCAGATTTTTTAATAACTTAATCTTTGAGTGCATAAGGGATTCATGGGAGATAAATACGAACTTATGGCGTGGGAATAAGGTGGTGGTTACGAGAGCAATAGTTCGTTATTAGATGTTGTATCCTTTGTTTTATTATTTCATGCAATTGTGGTATTTCCTCTTCAAACAGTAAAAAAGATCTTGGAATCGGTTTTACTTAGAATGAAAGGAATTTATTGTACAGTCGACTACAAAGATAAGTATGTTTTTTAATGTTACAAAATTATGTATGTATACCTTATTACTATTGTAGTAAAGTCTATGTATACATATCTCTTTGTAGTCGACTGTACTCTCCGTTTTCCATTTGTATATGGCTTATTTATTTACGAATTATTTATCGAGTCATATACTTATATGTCAACCTGAAGGAAACAGCAATTTACATTTATAAATATCCTAGTTTATTTTAAGAGAAACTACGTCACTACAACAAACGTGACGATAGTCATAATATTTTTACACAGTTTGAACGACATATGACACGTGCGGTATAGACTAGACACGTTAAGATGAGTATTGATGACTACATTTCTATAGGAACAAGTCTTAGGGCAATATCTCACCGGGACACCATGGCGGCGCAACCGGTCGCCCGCCACCAACAAATTGTATGCAGCTCTATGGGCAATATCTCACCGGGACACCATGGCGGCGCAACCAGTCGCCCGCCACCAACAAATTGTATGCAGCTCTATGGGAAATATCTCACCGGGACACCATGGCGGCGCAACCAGTCGCCCGCCACCAACAATTGTATGCAGCTCTATGGGCAATATCTCACCGGGACACCACGGCGGCGCAACCAGGCGCCCGCCACCAACAAATTGTATGCAGCTCTATGGGCAATATCTCACCGGGACACCATGGCGGCGCAACCAGTTGCCCTCCACCAATAATTGTATGCAGCTCTATGGGCAATATCTCACTGGGACACCATGGCGGTGCAACCAGATGCCCGCCACCAACAATTGTATGCAGCTCTATGGGCAATATCTCACCGGGACACCATGGCGGCGCAACCAGTCGCCCGCCACCAACAATTGTATGCAGCTGTATGGGAAATATCTCACCGGGACACCATGGCGGCGCAACCAGTTGCCCTCCACCAATAATTGTATGCAGCTCTATGGGCAATAAGTATCTCACCGGGACACCATGGCGGCGCAACCAGTCGCCCGCCACCAACAAATTGTATGCAACTCTATGGGCAATATCTCACCGGGACACCATGGCGGCGCAACCAGTCGCCCGCCACCAACAATTGTATGCAGCTCTATGGGCAATATCTCACCGGGACACCATGGCGGCGCAACCAGTTGCCCTCCACCAATAATTGTATGCAGCTCTATGGGCAATATCTCACTGGGACACCATGGCGGTGCAACCAGTCGCCCGCCACCAACAATTGTATGCAGCTCTATGGGCAATATCTAACCGGGACACCATGGCGGCGCAACCAGTTGCCCGCCACCAACAATTGTATGCAGCTCTATGGGCAATATCTCACCGGGACACCATGGCGGCGCAACCAGTCGCCCGCCACCAACAAATTGTATGCAGCTATATGGGCATTATCTCACCGTGACACTATGGCGGCGCAACCAGTCGCCCGCCACCAACAAATTGTATGCAGCTCTATGGGCAATATCTAACCGGGACACCATGGCGGCGCAACCAGTCGCCCGCCACCAACGAATTGTATGCCGCTCTATGGGCAATATCTCACCGGGACACCATGGCGGCGCAACCAGTTGCCCGCCACCAACAAATTGTATGCAACTCTATGGGCAATATCTCACCGGGACACCATGGCGGCGCAACCAGCCGCCCGCCACCAACATAATTTTATTGTATGCAGCTCTATGGGCAATATCTCACCGGGACACCATGGCGGCGCAACCAGTCGCCCGCCACCAACAAATTGTATGCAGCTCTATGGGCAATATCTCACCGGGACACCATGGCGGCGCAACCAGCTCCATACAATTTGTTGGTCGACTGGTTTTGCCGCCATGGTGTCCCTGTGAGATATTGCCCTTAGAATAGGTGGATATTCAAAGTATTCATCGTCTAGCCTAGAATTAGAGTAGACGTCTTAACGGAACAAATTATTGCATGAAATATTATTGTTTCGTGTCAATTTAACGTGGAATTTACCACGATCAAATTTTAAACGATATGTATGTATGTATGTAAATACTTTATTGTGTACAAAAAGACACAGGTAAAAAATACAGACAAAAATAGTTAAAATCGGTACAAAGCCGAACAGACACCCTAAAACTGTCCTAAGGCTGTGAGCCTTTCAAGAAAATACAGAGGTCGCTAGTAAGCAGTGGCGGCGAATGTGATTGAAAGATACGCTTCATCGGTCACTTTCCTCGTAGCTCAGTGGTGAGAGCACTGTACCGGCAATACAGGGGTACAGGTTCGAGTCCTGTCTAGGGCTCAGATGATAATGGTTTATTTTTTCCATTATATTCGTTCTATTTATGTATAATATCGTTTAGAATTAGAGTATTTCATGCGAGGTATTCCTCGCATGAAATACTCTACTCTACTACTCTACTCTGACTATTGTCCATGTACAGTCAAGGTCACCAATATGTATAAGGTCAACCGGGGCAAATGCGTCAATGGGGTAAATGCGTCTTTTGAAGATATCTTGGAAACGCGACATTTTAGAACTATTAACTGCCCGCGATGTTCAAAGTATGGTTACCAAACTTTCGATTTAGACCATTGTAATAGTTCTAAAATATTCAGCTTCGGAGATATCATCAAGAGACGCATTTACCCCATCTACGCATTTGCCCCGGTTGACCTTACCCAAAGTTGCAAAAATATGTATACAAAAACCTTACTTCCGTAGTAATAAGGTCTGTATATATATTTCTGTAAGTTTGTTGTGTATACATATTGGTGACCTTGACTGTACATACATGCACTCTAGAAAATTCTGTAGCCTATGGTAATTTTTGGTGATAACGTAATCTTGAGCCACACAATACCAATCAGGAGATTCTGTTTAGATTCCTTCGTGCAATAGTGGCACAAATCAACTGTGCAAATTAATCCACTAAGACGCGTGATCAGCTTATCATGTTAGGTTCGAGTCCTGTCTAGGGCTCAGACGATAATGGTTTATTTTTCCATTATATTCGTTCAATGTATCATATCGTTTAGAATTAGAGTATTTCATGTCAGGAATAGTCCATGTACATGCACTCTAGAAAATTCTGCAGCCTATACAGGCGCGGCTCACTCGCGATTTGTGTTTATCGCTACAAGTACATGCCGGTCGCCCCTTCGAAGGGCTCTATTCGCTGCGACGCTCGCACGGGTCGCAGCGCGTTGCATGCGATAGAAAGGGATGGCCACATTTAGGCACGTTTGGCGTACCTAAACAGGGAATTTGTTAACAGAGAACCTTCTGTACTATTACTTATTCTGTAGCCTATAGTAATTTTTGGTGATAACGTAATCTTGAGCCACACAATACCAATCAGGAGATTCTGTTTAGATTCCTTCGTGCAATAGTGGTCAACTGTGCAAATTAATCTACTAAGACGCGTGATCAGCTTATCATGTTTACTCAGGATATTTGGGATAGGGATATCCAATGTGTATTTGTGTGTTGATATGGATCATTGAAATATATGGCAACCGGTTTATTGGCCTAGTGGGTAGTGGCCATGCCTACGGAGGTTCTGGGTTCTAATTCGGTAAGGGCAAATATTTGTTTGATGAGCAGGACTATTTTTTTCTGAATCTTGGATGTTTTCTATATATTTAAGTATTAATATATCGTTGTTTATTACCCATAACCCGTGACATCGATTTGTGTGAGTTTTTCCCGTAATATTACTTTTGATTGTTTAAATATTGTTTGTTTTACATGGAACGAGATATTTACTCACGAGTGATGTAAATATTTACAGGAACCCGATTCGATGTATTCATAATATGAAGTGGCCTTTCAGAGATATCCCCACTTTAATGTCTTTCAAGATCAGGAACAGAAGATTTAATATATGGACAGAAAATTTACTAACCAGATTCGCATTTGGCGGTTTGGCCAGGAAAGCATTTTACCTGATTCGCATTTGGCCAAACGCAACAGGACAGAAACTCATAAGACCAGTTATGCATCTGACTACGAACTTCATTATACATACATACACTCAATTGGCCTTATACGTTTTTGGCCAGACCGCCACAGGACAGAAACTCATAAGTAGGGCCCGGAATTTTGCGTGCCGCTTTTGAAAAGTCTTAGGGAGAGAACACCAATGTTTATCAATGGTATCGATAAATCGATTTTTATTTCCGGCTTTATAAAATAATACCTCTAACTTTCCGATAATATATTCTTTTTTCAACGGTAAATGATGAAAAAAGTTCAAAATATCGGAAAGTTTAATACGTTTCATTCGCTTTATTGAAATAAGTAAGTAGATATAATTAAGAAAACTTTTTACCTGTCTCAGCATAATGCTGAGATAGAACCGTTTCGTGACAAATGCTGTCTGTTGTTTGTCTCGAATAAATGTTTCTTTCTTTATATTTTATAACGAGAACAAATTACTCATCCCTCTGAAACTACAAAACGTTAGGTGGCCTGAGTGCTTGTTCGCCTACCATTTGATAGGTATAATAAGAGAAAATATTTTTTTTTTTTTTTTTAATTCATTTATTTTCAGATAATACAATCCATAGTTATTCATTAATAGTTAGTAACATTTAATAGCTTAAGAATATGTCTACGTTAGTGTAATAAAATAAAATAAATTAATTGAATACATTCATTTTACATTGAAAATGGGTACCCTGTCCCCCATATGATTTGTGTTCCAATGTTTTACAACTGGGCAGTCAAATTTTTCCAAAACGCTGTTCAGGAGGCTGTTGTCACTGTCCCTCACTCGCCGCATCAGGGATGCTACTCGCTTCCGTAATATTGACCTGAAGCCATCTATACTCGCCTCCATAAACATACCTGATGCGCTACAGTGTCTTGGTAGTCCCAACAGCATCCTGAACGCATTATTATATTGTACGCGAAGAGCGCTTAGCGATTTTTGCGAATATTTGGTCCAGAGGCTGCATGTATAAAAAGTCTGACAAAATGCTCGAAATAGTGTTATTTTGACAGGACGCGAGCATTTAGCAAACCTTCGAACCAACATATTCGCCCTCACCGATAACGCCCTTCGCTCACGTTCTATATCAATATTATCCGAAAGATCGTCAGTGACCCAGTGGCCAAGGTACTTGAACTCCTTGACTCTATTTAAGGCTACTCCATTGAGCTTAACTGGTGGTACAAAGCTAGGTGTTTTATTGCCTGCCTTAAAAACGAGTAGTTCACTTTTCTTTGTATTGTACCTTAGCCCATGGGCCACCGCATACCCCTCGCATAACCCAATTAACACCTCAAGAGCTCGTATCGAAGGAGTCAACAGCACCATATCGTCGGCATAACTAATATTGTTTACTATTTTACCGTCAATAGAGCAGCCCACGTCGGCACTGCTGAGCTCCTCCAACAATGAGTTAATATATAGATTAAACAGTCTTGGCGAGGTCAAGCCACCTTGCCTGACTCCGCAGTCTAAACCAAATTCTTTGGGGAAAGAGTCAGCCCATTTTACTGAATTTGACTGATTACTGTACCAGAACTTTAACAAGTTGACAATGTCTTTTGGTGTTTCCGTTTCATTTTCCATTTTCTCCCATAAAACCTTGTAAGACACCAGGTCGAATGCCTTCGACAAGTCCAAGAAGCATGCATATACTGGCGTTTTCCTTGTCACATAATACTGAACGGTATGCTTCAACCTTAGTATAGCTGTCTCAGTCGAGAGCCCGGGACGAAAACCAAACTGCGCCTCGCTAAGGCTGATATGTTCACTTAGGACGCGGTCAAGCAAACCATCCAGCAACTTTGCAACAACCGTTGCCAGTGATATGGGCCTGTAATTGTTCTTGTCGGAGGCATCTCCTGTCTTGTCCTTTATAATGGGTACGACTACAGTTTTGAGCATGGCTGGTGGGAGGTAGGCATGCCCTAAGCACAAATTGAAAAACATAGCCAGGAGCCTGGGCAAATGACAACCAGCATGCTGCATATAATTTTATTATTTTGTTCGGTGAGTTTCCGATGACAGATGTATATTACCTAAAGAGCAATATATTGCACAATTAATTAGGTAGTAGGTACCTACCTAATAAGAAACCTAGTTCAAGGTAGAACTAATAATATACAGGTAGTACCTGCAACCTAGATCTAACCTAAATGTAACCTAGATTTAAGCTTCTTTGCTGTGCCCTTACGGGGTCCATTTTATTACTTGTAATGCTTGTAATATTATGTGTGCAATAAATATTTTGAGTTTGAGTTTGAACTTTGTGCATTATATTTAATAACCGGATACTTTTCTAACAGCTTCTTTACTTTTATTTGCTTATTACGAGCCATTTCAAATGAAATTATATGTAAGAGAAGTCACACACAATAAGTCAATATGACGGTAGGTATATATAAATGAAATACCAACTGATTGAGTTTTAAATACGCATTATGCCAGTGTCAATACATATTAGATATCTATAGAGTTGATAACCTAAGTAAGTATTTGCTTGCAAGTGTTATTTAATTTAGATAAATTAACCGCAATGATAGAGTGAATGTCATTTCATTTATTCCTTTATAAAACTAAGTTTTACATGTCATTTGTTATTTTTTGAATTACGGATATATCGATAAAAGAAATGCTCCCTCCCTTACATGTGTCAGTAGTCGCACGCAAAATTCCGGGTACTACTCATAATTACTCATAAAACATGACATAAAAGCAATATCTTAGATATATATCCTTCTGTCAATTAAGTCGAACGGAATCGCGGCTCTATTGGTAGTTTCGGAACATAAGTTTTCCAGTTTTAAAACTACTTAAGAACAGATCGGTTCTACCTTCCTACCATAAACGGATAAGTACACACTCCATAATCCACAGGCATACCAAACAAAGTTCAGTAGGTACATCATAAAATCTTGTCCTGTATTAAGCACATCACGTACAATGGTACAGTGCCAGTATAACATGAATGGCCGTCATACAAAGCCGCTCAACAGCTGATATCCTGTGCTTTGTGAGTGCATATGTTTGAAATCAAGATCTGTCACGAAAGATTTGTCACCGGTCTAAGTAAAATTGAACACTAAAGGCAGTACTTACTTGGTTACTTACCTTAATTAGAACTTACGATATAATTCAGACGACTACATTATTTCGTTTATTTAGTTCATAATAATATTAATATGTTTTATATTGTTCACCATTATATGTATTTCGGTAATGTGTCAAAATCAAGAAAAAATGTCCAAAGTTCCAGTAAACAATACTACCTATAGTTAACGGTTCACGAGTAGGTACGAGGGGCGTTCAATAAGTTCTCGATATCGGCATTATAGTCCAGGGAGCCGATTTTTGACTTTCGAGCGCTCGAAAATTAAATAAAAGTGAATACGATTTTAGTGTCAAAATTACAGGCACTAACTTTCTACCGATAGAATTGAATACGAGTGGTCAGTACCACTCGCTTTTCAATTTTCTATCGCTATTTCAAAAGAGCGTTTCGTAATTTTTGTCCGTTTTCGAATGAAAGATTCGAGCGCTCGAAAGTCAAAAATCGGTCCCCGGCAATGATATAATGATAAATAAATAAAAAAAAACTGACAACTTGTATGGAAAAAATGACAAATTTGGAAATAATTTATAATAGCAGATTTTTTCTTTGTAATGGACACATTATCAATTAAATAGTCACCTAGCGACAAAATCCAACAAAATTTCAGACATCAAAAAAATGATAACTTAACTAGCTTCTGAAAATTCAGAAAAAATATTAATAAATGGTTTTATCTTTATTTTGGTTCATTTACATTTGCTTTATAATATTCAAGATAAATAATAAAAAAAAAACAATTCATGTTTTATTTAAATCTATATAAATACTTCCGGATGGAAAGTTTGTTGGATTCTTGAATAAAGCATATTAGAATAATGTTTTAAAATGATGTAAAGAAAAAAAACGCTATTATAAATTAATGTTTTTCAAAACCGTATTTTGCCTGGAGTATTAAAAACGGAAGTTATTCGTATCGTATCAGTTTTGATAATCAAAAACACTCTTTCATGTTTTACGTGCATATATAATGTGATTAAATTATATCAATTTTTGCTTCTTTAAAAAAAACTTTTGATCGACGATATGAGGCTTACTTTTAAAGCAACGCAATTGCACAGATTTTATTGAGGAGTTTTCAATATCAAAGAATAAGTAATAAAAGTTAATTAGTCGGTCTTGATATTGAATAAATGATATCAAGATGAGGTTTTCAAATGTGATATATGAGGTTAATTTTTTAAAATTTTGAGGCATCGAAACTAAATAGGCAATTTTTTCATTTTAAAATGAATATTCTCGATTACCACACCACAATTTTACCAATATCGCCCCTAAAATCCCAAAAAATATCCTCCCATTTTACTGATGTCAGAATAAGTGCTACACCATCATCTTTGTTTAACTATTAAAGAAAAACAAATGAAGAAATCAGAAATTATAATCATGAGACGTAATCATGCCGATACCGAGAACTTAGTGAACGTGTAAATGTTTATCCTTATTCCCCTAACATTGAAATGTTATTATTCGCAAATTGAGATGGAACCGTTTCGTGGCAATGTTGTGGTTTTTGTATGTTGATCTATGTTGTTGTCATGAATAAATGTTTATTCTATTCTATTCTATTCCAACGTCCATGATGATGATGACGATGTAGTCCCGGCCGATTTCGGCCACAGTGACTGCGTTCAGGCCCCGTAGCATGGAGCTTATCACGCGATAAGTAACAGGATAAGAGCGTCGTCGTCTCGTTCTATCGAACGGTGTCAGCCAGGGACGGATGCTATATCTTGTCACTAATCGCGTGATAAAGCCATCCATACTACTATGTGACTTATGTAGCCAATCTTCTTCGCACAGGCTTAACATCAGGCATGTTAAGCCTGTGCGAAGAAGTCGTTTGCCACCGTCGCGCTGAAATAATCAGGAAGCTACAGAGTTTTATTCGTTCTAATCCTACGATTCACAGACAGCCCCATGTGCAGAGCGTGCATGGAGGCAGATGAAACGACCAAACATATACTACTGGACTGCAAGGAGGTAGAAGTATACAGAATGAAGCACCTAGGTTCTCCAAACACACTACGGGGCGCAGTCAGCAACACCAAGGCACTCACCAACTTTTTAAACGAGCTGGGGTGGTTAGAGTAGCGCCACACCGCCGTTTCACGCAAAATAGGCAATGGATGTCGACTTGCGGAAAACGCCCAGTATAACTAACTAACTAACCTACGATTCACTGTCCGGTACAGAGTCCTGGCACGTCAGTGCACTGATCCGCACATTCTGCGATGCACACTGATGCACCGCGCCTATTCAGGCGAAACTTCCGATCCGTGGTGAGGCTGCAGGTGTAACCTACATAATATTATGTAGGTATCTATTACTTTGATACACTGCAATATCATCATCATCATATCAGCCGAAAGGCGTCCACTGCTGGTCCCCAAAGAGTGCCACAATTGCCAGTCCTGCGCCACCTGCATCCAGCGGACTCCAGCTACACTGCAATATAATAAAGTATAATAGCGGCGTGGGTTGATGACCTGATAAAGGTCGCGGGAGTCCGCTGGATGCGGGTGGCGCAGGACCGGTCATTTTGGCACTCTTTGGGGGAGGCCTATGTCCAGCAGTGGACGTCTTTCGGCTGATATGGTGATGATATGGTGATGATGATGATGATGATAATAGCGACGCGTGCGCAGGTACGGCCCCAGCGTCGTAAGTCGCAAGTGTTAATATCTTATGAACGTTTCAGAACATTAATCCGTTTATTGCATTTTCCCGATACAAATACGATTGATTATTATTAAATCTAAGGCAAATGTCCCAGTTTCCGACGACGTCCCTAATAGTTTGCATCTTCAATCTAAACTAAATTCGTAGTACAGTCAAGGAATTTACTTTCCAACCCACCTAAGGTTCAATATCGTATAGCAAACTGTCACTTTAAGGGATAGCTATATACAAAGACACTCACCAAAACTGGTAATAGTCGTTATCGACTGATGGCGGTTCTTCAATAAAAGAAAATAAAACAATATAAGAGCTAGCAAGAGCACGACGGCGACGTTACTTTGAAATATCGCATGCATTGTGTTATGTATGTTAGTAACTAGGCAACAGATTAACTACGTTGACATGGTGAACTGTACTTTAGAACGTGTTATCTCATGAATTCCAATTCCTTCGGGGCCGATTTTTGACTTTCGAGCGCTCGAAAATTAAATAAAAGTGAATCATACGATTTTAGTGTCAAAATTGCAGGCACTAATTTTCTACCGATAGAATTCGATACGAGTGGTCAGTACCACTCGCTTTTCAATTTTCTATCGCGATTTCAAAAGAGCATTTCGTAATTTTTGTCAGTTTTCGAGTGAAAGATTCGAGCGCTCGAAAGTCAAAAATCGGTCCCCGCGGTAATTCTACAATTTGAGCTCTTAATAGTTCACGGTTAGTGGCAAAAAAATTTATTTTTCAAATTATTAACGTGACAATGACTACAATTTTCTCAATTGACAGTACACATGTAGAAAAGCAAATGATAACTTTTCGCAAAGATGTTATCTGTAATGTGAAGTGACAAATAATACGTATTGACATTTCAATACAAATCAATTCATCATATCAGCAGAAAGACGTCCACTGCTGGACATAGGCCTCCCCCAAAGAGTGCCACAATGACCGATTCTGCGCCACCCGCATCCAGCCAACTCCCGCGACCTTTACCAGGTCATCAGTCCACATTGTGGGGCGTCTACCCACGCTGCGCCTTCCGGTACGTGGTCGCCACTCGAGAACCTTTCCGCCCCAACGGCCATCGGTTCTACGTGCAATGTGCCCCGCCCACTGCCACTTAAGTTTAGCGATTCGGAGGGCTATATCGGTTACCTTGGTTCTGCTGCGGATAGCCTCATTTCTGATGCGATCACGCAGAGACACTCCCAGCATAGCCCTCTCCATTGCCCATTGGGTGACTTTGAGCTTTCTTATGAGACCCATAGTAAGCGACCACGTTTCGGTGCCATACGTCATCACTGGCAACACACACTGGTCAACAGTCTGTCCTAGGTATATAATCGTCTACAACTTCGAGGTCATCAAGCATAGTACTCAAGTCGTCCATGGTCTCAGCCAAGACTACTATATCATCAGCAAATCGATGGTGAGTGATGTACTCACCGTTGATGTTGATGCCTAGCCTCCAGTCCAGTCTTGAAAACGTCTTCCAGTGCAGCGATGAACAGTTTTGGGGAAATAACATCCCCTTGCCTGACCCCACTGGAGCGGAATAGGTTTCGAGCTCCGATCCTAGAGCCCGTCTGACATAGTGGCGTTCTCGTACAAACACTTCAGTACTTCGATAGCGGCAGTCTACTTGGCACCGCTGGAGAGATTGTAGTACAGCCCAGGTTTCGATCGAGTCGAAGGCTTTCTCGTAGTCCACGAACGCTTAGCAGAGAGGCAGGTTATACTCCTCAGTCTTCTGTATAATCGGACGGAGCGTAATGAATGTGGTCTTCATATTTGTGTGTGAGTGTCTTTCAATACTATTACTGAAGTATTATTTTCGACCTTAATGCATTGCGAACGTCTAACGACATTTCAACGAAATCGGTAGGGAATTAAATATCTTGACTGTACATTCCGCAGGATAACAATTGCTGAAATTAAGTTGTCAAGCGTTGGAACGTTTACTTTTACATCACAACATTAAGGCAATGTTGACGGCCGGTTAGCCTAGTGGGTAGTGACCCTGCCTACGAAGCTGAAGGTCCTGGGTTCGAATCCCGGTAAGGGCAAGTATTTGTGTAATTAGCACGAGGTCAAAAATCACGATCAGACCCCTTATTTCACATTCCAATTATTGTAAGTTGCTGGATTATGATTTTACGATACTTGGAATATGAAAAAAAAATACTTATAAACAATTTTATCCGTTGAGCTTTGTCATTTTTGTATGCGATTTCCCATAAGGGCCCTTTTCTTCTAAATTGTAACTCAATTTTATTAAAGAAAGAGTTAGCGTACACAACTGACATCAAGGTACAAATATACCTCGATTTGTATGTTTTACTATTTTGCATAAAACAAAAAAAATTTTTGAAGGATTTTACAAAAAAGCCAATATCTCCGTAACTAGAAACTAGTCGCTTCATTTATTTCTAGTATAATAATTATAATTTATAGCAACATGTAATAATATACCTAGTAATTTAATTTTTAACTAGTTCTTTTTTTTAAGTACCTTGTATGAAAGAGCGAAGACCTCCTAATGCAAGCTTTTAACTTAAAAGGAGGATTCCACATATCTGTATTAAAGTATAAGTTAAATAATAAATAATTTTGTTTTTTTTTATATAAAATGATGCATTTTATTCCAGTATGCCGTTTTCAAATGAGAACCAAACTACCTATGTTTGTATAGAGAGTCGCCATGAGTCGAGCGTGCTGTGCTGGGGACTCTTAATCCCGTGGAAGATTCTTGTTTGGGGTGACCATGTACATAATAGTCCGTAAGCCCACTCCCAATACACCTACGTCTCATGACAACACGATAAAATGCATGGCAGCAGGTCGAGAAAGTTGTGATGAGCAAGAATCAGAAAATTATCGCACCTAAAAATGGCCGAATGTTTGAAAAGACTTCTGATTCTAGCTCAGCCCAACATTCTCGACCTGCTGCCATGCATTTTATCGTGTTGTCATGAGATGTAGGCGTATTGGGAGTGGGCTAACGGACTAAAAATATCCCAAATAAAATCACAAATATGACGTAAGATACAGCAACTTCCATGAATGGAGCGAAGGTCATTGCGTCACCGAATTGTGCAATCTCACTTTCGTTGTGAATTGTGAAAGCCACCTCGCTCGAACAGCCGGATAGGAGCTTACGGTGTTGGTAAGTAATTCAATTTTTTTTTTGGCTTAACCTATCGTATAATTAGGTAGGTACGGGGGTGCGAGCTATAAAATTGAGTCTATAGTTTTAAATCTCTATGTCATCTTTAGGTTTTAAATTCAATTCAAATCTTCATTTACAAAATCCATATTTTGTTATTGAGATTTAAGACTAATGTTAATGTTGTTTACAATATAAATAAGTTTCTGTCAAAAATTTCATTTTTGGTACAAGCTTTTACTGCCGACTATACTTTTCTGCATACCATCATCAAGTACTCATTGGGACGATTCTAACGAGCCCAAACTCGATGGGACTGTGTCATTTTATTGCGGAGTTCGTATGGCGACCTTCCAGTTCCAGCATCAGATCAGCTCCAAGTCATCATAATATTGCATTGTCATGCGATATACATATGCTTGCAAAATTTCAGCTCAATTGGATAATGGGAAGTGACTGAAAAATGGATTGCTTGACGGACAACTTACATATTTACATACATACGAACAGTGCAAGTTAATATAAAGCTTGTAATTAAAGTTAGCTTACTTGCTCGTTTAATATGTAATTATTAATCTATCTATGTTGTTTTGATAAGCTAGTTTAATTTTGATGTCTACATAATGCGAGCAATGAGACGGGTGGCGTGACTGATGGCTACTCGAAGAGTGAGTTATTACGTTGTGATTACGGGCTGAAAATGTTTTTTTTTAATATACGATGGATTGTAGTAACCTGGACTAAGGTCTATTCGAATAACGTATTCAGTCCCGTCAACGAACGTACGAGACACATGTTCAATTATTATGACAAAGGCAGGTATGTGAGGTTTTAAGTTTGTATAGGAGGTATTCTCCGAAACATATCATCTCAAAAGAAAATAGGGGCCACTAAGTATTTTGATTGCTACGTGAAAAATATAGTAAACAGTAATGTATATTAATTAAAATAACACGTAACAAGGCTTTTGTTTTAACTTATGCTAATAACCATTTAATTGTGTAGTCAATTGTTTCACTTATTTCAATTAACATGAAATTAGTCCATTGTCAACAGCAGAAACTAAACAGAAACTCTTTGCAAAACAAAACAAAAACTGACACAAGCTGTTTTTTTAATGGTTTAGTAACGGGTGTGTCCTCCTCTCCTGTTTTCACACTCCTGGAGCCTTGAATGCATACTCTCGATTAAGTTTCTGATATTTTCATCAGGTATCTCTTCCCACGCACGTTTCAGAGCATCCATAAGCTGTTGCTGGTTGTGAACCTCTTGCTCATGCTCCCTAACCCTTCGTTTTAATTGGTCCCACATATGATCTATTGGATTTAAATCCGGACTATACGCTGGCCATGGTAGGACACGAATATGGGAGTCATCCAGTAGTCTGAGTGGCCCGAGCTGTGTGTGGGCGGGCATTGTCATGCATTAACCAGAACCCTGGCCCCACTCTCTGTGAGAATGGAATCACATGAGGCCTGATGACTTCATCGATGTACCGTTGTGCAGTTACTGTGCCTTGATTTAAGAAAACCAGCTCAGTTTTGCCTTGCAAGCTAATCCCAGCCCAAACCATCACACTAGGACCTCCAAAGCGGTCAATTTCCTTGATGCAGACATCGGAAAATCTCTCACCCTGTCGTCTCCATACTCTAATCCGCCGATCATCACTACAAAGCTTCACTTTACACTCATCTGTGAAGAGCACCATACCCCATTGATTCATGCTCCAATCTGAATGTTCGCGGCAAAAACTTAAACGATTTCCACGTTGAACCCTAGATAAAGGAATTCGTACTACTCGGCGTCTGGACCTTTGCTGGTCTTCATGCAGTCGATTACGTATCGTTTGGTCACTAACACGAGTCCCCGTTGTCAACCGTAGGCGATTTTGTAACTTACGTGCCGTCACAGAGCGCTCTCGACGGGCACTCAATCGGATGTAGCGATCCTCCTGTGCCGTAGTCGATCGCACCCTGCCCGATCCAGGCCTTCTTGCAACACTGCCAGTCTCTTGGAACCGATCCCACACATTTTGGATGGCTCGGCGAGAGAAACCCAACGAAAAAGCTACAGACCGCTGTGAATGACCTTCAGCAATCAATGTAACGGCTCTGGTGGCAGTAATGGTATCCATATGCCTTCGTTGACGTGGCATTATTAACAAAAGATGTTAAAAGAAGCAAAAGATGGACAGAAATAGTTTTTTAACAGAATAAAATTGTGATTCCAACTGAAAGGAATTTGACCTGAAACTCGTTTTTTTTTATTTGCTTCAATTTCTGGCCAGCTGTAAGACATAAACACCAGCATTAAAGAGGTTGGATACTGAAGGAGGCCGGACATCATTAATTAGTCACTTATTAATTAGTTTACATCTAAAAATTTACTCAAAAACAGAAATATGTAAGTGGCCCTTATTTTCTTTTGAGTAGTATATATATAGGGTGCTTCCAAATTAGATGCATCGAACTGATCTGATGATGGAGACAGAAGGTGTCCATTGGAATTCAGTACCTATTTTCTTTTTTTGTTTCGTTTTGTTTTTTTGTTCTTTTTGTGTTGTTTTTTTTTGTTTTGTTTTGTATTGTTTTTTGTTTTTTTTTGTTTCGTTTGTTTTTTGGTATCGTTTGTTTTGGTTTTGTTTTGTTTTATTTGTTTTTTCTTTTTTTTGTTCTTTTTTTGTTATTTTTTGTTGTTTTTTTTTGTATTTTTTGCAAATGTTTTCCTCATAGTCGGTGTGAAAAGTTACATGTGTCACACAGGAGCAAAATTATTTTCGTCTTGGGCGTTAACACTTGAATCCTTCACTACGCTCAGGATCCTACGTTAGAATCCCTCGCTACGCTCAGGATTCTATTGTAGGATCCCTCGCTACGTTCGGGATTCAATACACCGCCCTCGCCGTAAATATACTATTTTGCTCCCTTGTGACACAAATAACCTATTCAAGTTTATGCTAGTTTTTGAAGAAAATTAGGAAAACAACTGTGCCACGTAATAACACCCTGTTATTAGGTAATCAGAATTCAATAATTAAGACTTCTTTGATTATGTCATTGATGACAAACAAGGACGCGCACTTGACAGAAAATGATTCCATCTTAATACTCGTAAATAGATGGCGTTTGATGTTTTTTTTCTTTATTCGTATTTAAAGTAAGTTATTTTGATGTAAGTTAATATTTTTTTCTGAGTTCCTATTTAAAGTGAATTACTTATATTTAAGTTAACATATTTTAAAGTATTGGCATTTGGTATCTAAGTTTCGATCAAAGAGGAAAATTTAAAAATTATTCGCTACGAAATTATTCAATTATTTTGGTATCTAATTAGGAAGCACCTTATACAGGCTATATTTTATTTCGGGGCTCCGCTTGGGTTCTTTGTGACAATCATATAGCTATATCTAGTCGGATATAAACGCTATCATGGATGGGGCACTTGTTTATCTACATATGTATATTATATGACACCATTTGATGTGTCACCGAAAAAAACCCGCCATCAGAGTACGAGTAACAAAATCGGTGGCAAAGGTCATTGTCATGACATGTGGCTAAGAAGTCAAATGTTAACTGTAATTGGTATCGTTTGTTCATTATTTATGTTTTAGCCCACTTTTAGCCTAATAGTGAAGTCTATACGGAACTAAAGTTGTTTTGGTTTTCGGGTTGTTGAACGGCCGAGGATAATTATAGGTGAAATATAAATAAGAAATAAGTTACCAAGTTAAGTTGGATTGGGCTCCAACATAACAACTAACTTAATCTACACTTCTTAACGAAACAAATTATTTTGTATAATAAAACGAAATGATACAACTAACTTAATTTATTACTAATACTTACGAGTATAAAGAGGAAAATACCGTATTGATTAAGTAGTAGGACTAGTTCTCACAATAAACGTTCGTTTCATAAGTCATCCCGCGCTCGATTCATTTTAGAAGTGAGATATGGTTTCTGACATAACTTGTTGTTCGATATTAATTTATTTAATCTAAATATATATATACCGGACCACGTACCGGAAGGCGCGTCGTTGGTAGGCCTCCCACAAGGTGGACTGATGACCTGGTAAAGGTCGCGGGAGTCCGCTGGATGCGGATGGCGCAGGACCGATCAGTTTGGAACTCTTTGGGGGAGGCCTATGTCCAGCAGTGGATGTCTTTCGGCCGATATGATGATGATATTGATGATATAGTATAGATACAACCCTACAAACCAATTATCAACATCAGAAAAACAGGTAAGGAGAGTGTACCAAAGCGCACGTTAAGGGGGTTCGATTGCCATACAAAACGTTATTTGACATTCGTAGGCTAACGGCGTGATATTTTAAGAAACTTATGTAACAAACTTTCATAAATTGGCTTCCCATTTGCGCCAAATTCCCCCTTTCCTAGAATAAACTTACATAAACTAGATTAATTTGAGAAATTGGTTTGTCACGTGATATTTTGGGAAAACTATTTTTCTCAAATTAATCTAGTTTATACAAGTTTATTCTAGGAAAGGGGGAATTTGGCGCAAATGGGAAGCCAATTGATGAAAGTTTGTTACATAAGTTTCTTAAAATATCACGTCGTTAGCCTGCGAATGTCAAATAACGCTTTGTATGGCAATCGAACCACCTTAACATTAGCAGCGTACAGACATAATCTTTTAACTTTGCCGTTACAGAGACCTGAAAAAGCTTGTTAGCAGTCTTGTAATGTGAGAATCTAGTAAATCTGAGCAAACACGGCACAGACCACGACTCAGGCATGGCACGCGCATTTGCGTCCCTTAAAATAAGGACGACCGCAAATCATCCGTAAAAAGGTAAACACTACACTTTCTATCTGAATCCCTTAGTTTTCTAATGTTTTTTGTAGCTTATCATATTAACAACAACAGCGTTAAGCAATATAGTATCCCCAATTTACTTAAAACATCACTGTCTTCGAGATATTTGGCATCAAAGTTGAACAATTTTAGACCAAAAAACGTTTTGTGTTAATTAGTTTAAAATCAAAACCCTACACACGTTTATAAATAATAATAAATAAATAAATAAATATTACGGGACAATCTTACACAAATCAACCTAGGCCCACGGTAAGCTCAGTAAGGCTTGTGTTGTGGGTACTAGGCGATGATATATATATAATAGATACATACATATAGATACTTATATACATAACATCCATAACTCAGGAACAAATATTCGTGATAAATACACAAATAAATGCCCTGACCGGGATTCGAACCCGGGACCTCCAGCTTCGTAGGCAGAGTCACTACCCACTGGGCTACGGTTGGACCGTTGAATTATAGAGACATCAGAGACCAACCCAAATATGTAGATTTCGTATACTTATGTTAGATCTTTCACATCAATGTCATAACAAAAAGGGTGTTTTTTTAGACAATGTTTAAAAAAATCATAAAAAAATAACTATTCATTTCTTTCAAAATATGGTAGACCAAAATGGAGATTAAAGATTTAAGAATCGATAACCGTTCGCCTTATAATTCTATCTGTAGTGCAAAAGTATTTGTATCGATTCAAAACTAGTCGAAAATCGATGAAAACCTCGGGTAGCCCCTTAAACACAATTACAGTCTATATAACTTGACCCTAATTACTGATAACATTCAACCCGATATAAAACTCCTAACTAACTATTTCGCTCTTTTGGCAAATGGTGACAATTTATACGTAAACCGTTACAGTGTTCGATACTGGACCAATATTTGGCACCGGCTGTAATACAATAAAAATACAAGTGAATGGAATGTTTATACCTTTACTCTAAACATGCTCTTACCTTTATGTTTGAGATGATGTATCGCAAAAAACCGCGTATTAGACGCTGTGAATTGACTTAAGGTGGTTCGATTGCCATACAAAGCGTTATTTGACATTCGCAGGCTAACGGCGTGATATTTTAAGAAACTTATGTAACAAACTTTCATCAATTGGCTTCCCATTTGCGCCAAATTCCCCCTTTCCTAGAATAAACTTGTATAAACTAGATTAATTTGAGAAAAATAGTTTTCCCAAAATATCACGTCCCAAACCAATCTAGTTTATACAAGTTTATTCTAGGAAAGGGGGAATTTGGCGCAAATGGGAAGCCAATTTATGAAAGTTTTTTACATAAGTTTCTTAAAATATCACGCCGTTGGCCTGCGAATGTCAACTAACGTTTTGTATGGCAATCGAACCACCTTAAAGATTCCGGTAATGGATTATCATCATATAATGCCGACCGGAGCCACGTATACATATATATTATGAGATGTATATGTCACCGTTAGATTGTAAACACCGTCAGTTTATAATCTAACTCGCGATATTATAAACTGACGAAAAATTGTGAACTGTCAAGTTTACAATTTTTCGTCAGTTTTTCGAAGTTAGGTTCTTCAGTTGCCCGAAGGGCAAACCGCCCAGAAATAGGAGCCCCGCGCACCGGGGCTCCGTCGACATTGCTGGATGACGAAATAAATTGAATAAAATGTCTGGTTGAAAAAAAAAACAATCCTGGTCTGACATAAGTGGAAGCTGAATGCAAGAGGAATAATTCGTTCAACCAATCAGCGCACATGGTGCATTCCGAATCATACCAATTTGATTCAGTTCACAATTTGACGATCCGTCATCGTCATTAATATTTTGTAAACTAACGAAAAATAATGCGTTAAATTGTGAACGGTTTTGACAGTTCTAAATTTTTCGACAGTTTATAATATTATAATATCGCGAGTAAGATTATAAACTGACGGTGTTGATAATCTGACGGTAACATATTTATACATATAACTCATCGGTCAACCCCTTTCCGGCCTAAGTAGGTACTAGTACTAATGTACTTTTTTAAATTATCTTCTGTGTTATACGGGTAATGAACTAATGACCCCAAAAGTTTGACGCGATTCTAGGAACTTTGATTGCTCTTTAATCTGATGTTGGAAAACTAGCGGAAATAATTTTCATTACGGTAACATAGCTTAACATTATAGAACTTTATCGCAGTTGCTAATACTTTGGATTCTGACCATACTCGCACTACTAAGTTATTACGATATAGTTCTAACTTATGACTAGTTATGACATTTGTTTTGTGGCAATATGGAGGGCGATGAAATTACTTCGAACCAAGGTAATCGTCGTTGTTAGCGTTTGGACTTTGAGATTAGGATGGTTTGGAACTTTGTGCTATTTTTCAATCCAAACTTCAGGTATACCTATAGACTATAGATTCTGCTTATTTCGATTACTGCCAACAAGCTTGGATACATACACTATTGGTTGTCTTATGTTTGCCCGACGCGACGGTCATATTCTATAATAGGTACTCATTTGCCCGAACTTCGTCTGCCCGAATGTTTCGTTTTCCATAATATTCATTTGAAATACTGGTTTTTTCCATAATGTTGTATGCCCGAATCATTCATATGCCATAAACATTCATATTCCCGAATTTCATATTCCTTAACGTTTCATTTTCCATAATATTCATTTGCCATAAAAAACTACATTTCTGCGAGCAGTTCGAATGTTGTGAATGTTCGGTTCTGGCGCTTCGCCGGCTGCTACCGCGGCACGCTCGCTTCGCTCGCTCGGCTCGCCCGCTGTAAGGTCGCAGTTCTACCTAACACTCCTCCTCGCTTCGCTCGTCGTCGTACCTACACCGACTTGCCTTAGATTTGAGTTGGACCGGAGGTGAGAATATGATAGATGAAATACCTAATAATCACCTATTCACCTATATCCAGGATTTTAACGATAGGTTCGAGGTTTTTTTATTTATTTTAGACACTGCAATACGTACCCACTTTATTACATATGAATATTATGGATGTTGAGATGGATGGCAAATTACATTATGGCATGTGATAGTTATGGATTACAAGATTATGGTAAATGAGATTATTGATATTGATATAACGGAAAACAAAGATTCTAGCATATAATTAATATATGGTAAACAATGAGTATGGCATACGAAATTATAGGAAACAACATTATGGCAGTTGAATATTACGGCAAATAACATTCGGGCAAATGAAATTCTGGCAAGCAAGACCTATTAGAATAAGAGTTCGTGGAAAGCTTGACACCCTTAGTTTGGCTGAGCAAGCAAAAACAGATCTTAAGGTGCTGGTCAAACTTTTCATTCCGCGACTGTACAAGTTAAAATTTTACAATTTTAAACAGCTACTTATTCTCTATCAAACCCTGCCCGCTGCCTTGCAAATGTCATCGCCCCATCTAGCTACCTACATTACGTTTGCCGAGACGCTGTAACTACTTAAGTAGGTATAAGCTTGCAGTTGTAATAATAACTAAGATTTTTTACGATGCCATTCGAACCAGTTTTTGGAGAGGAACAAATGTTTGTATGTTAGCAACTTGGCCGTGTCCAGCCGCCTATACTAACACTTGGGCCAGCTGTTTGTATTTTTTACCTGACCAGAACCGTTGGGACTGTCCTGCGTCGCCGAGGCTCAACAGTCTCAACGGTTCTGGTTCGAAGTTTAGTTTCAGGGTAATTCGATTGAAGCCCTTATTTCGTTACAACTGTTCCTAATCGGAGGTCAACATTCGGGTGATTCGGGTCGATATGTCTTTACTTCCTATAGTTACGATTACGACAGGTGGATTGAACCATATTTATTTAAGCATCCATTAGAATAGTTGTTCCGTCGTAGCCATAGGCACTATTTAATGAGAAATACATGAAACTCAATACATGTGTAATTTGTGTAAGCGCCTATAATATTTTAGGAAAAAATAAGAATATAATAGAATAAAATTGCATATGGTGGAAATAGATTTTGGGTCAGTGAGGGCCAGAGCCCGTGTTGGTAGGAGAAAATGGTCTTAGGATACCTTCCTTCGATTTCAAATTAATGAAGATTGGCTTGTACAGATTTTGGAAAAAACATACAGGGTGCGAGAAAACGGTAATTTTTGACAAACTTTTTTTTTGATGCCAATCGATCTCATTCCTGTCCAGGATCAAAAGCTTGTACTGGACCAAAAAGAAATTTCGGGCTAGAAAAGCCATGAATCGAGAAAAACTTTCCCCATACAATTTGTATGAAAATGAAAAAAGTTTTTTTTACATGTATTATTTTTATGTCAATCGATTCCATTTCTATCCAGTATCAATAGTTTTCTTGGGGTAACTTTTGGTAATGTACAAAAAAGCCAGAAATTAAAGAAAACTGTTTTCATACATTTACTATGGAGAAAAAGTAAACTTCTATTCTCATTTATCTGTCACCCTAATTCGTCCTCCTATGCTGAACACTACAGTACAGTAGGTACTAAAATTTTACTCGAACGAAGAGAAATAACTGAAAATTCCCTTTATTGTTATTTGAAAGTTCTAGTACTGTAGTGCTTTCATACATTCATTCAAGCTCCGTTCCGGGTTCCGTAAACAAATGGCAACAAACGGAACGGATTCGTCCGTCCAAAATAAAAATCATAATCAAAATCAATTATTTATTCTGCAAATAGGCCACAAGGGCATTTTTACATGTCAAATGGTATTCTACAATATAATATTAATAATCTTACACAATAATCATTTTAAAATTGCAGATTTTAACCAATTAGTACCTAAATGGTTAACAAACTAAATGTCACTAAATGAAAACTAAAAAATCCAAAATTGAAAAATATTATCAAATACATTCGATATAAGGTCTGTATCAGAATTAACAATAAGTTTATGATATTAATTTAGTACCCCAGAGATGTATAATGTATCTGAGCATACAAATACAATTAATAATTATTCTAATGTTCTTATAGAGATGTATACTGTCTCTAAGCGTTAAAACAGAAAAAAAGGACCATTAATGTAATATTGTCAGAGATGTACAGGGTCAATAACAATAAAACGTGTCAAGAACAGAATGATGTCTCTCGTCAAAATAATGATAATAACACTAAAGTGGATAATGAAATTAAAGATAAAAAATGTAAACAAATGTGTTGCCACTGCAATAAAATCAATCCCAAGAAGTGGAAACTTAAAATTCGTTAAATACGCGAGATAAAAATAATGCGACTAATTTATACGTAAAACAATGCCTGGAAAATATTCGTAAATATTTAAATAAGCAAAATGAAAACGTATTTATTTTATATTCATAAATATGTGCAGTTTATATTTACGCCACTGGCAATGGTTAGGAATTGTAAACCTTTGGTTCGTAATTTAATTAATATACCTGGATATTCATATACCTTATTCTTAATTTTTTAGTAAAACCGAAAAATTAATTCAAGTTCCATTTATACTGAATTGACTTGTCTGATCGTGCGTAGACCGCTTTAATATCTTTGCCCCGAGCTGCGGCGCTACCACGAACTTCGAATCTCGAACTTCGTATCGCCTTTTCGGTCGCTCGAGTACCATAAACCATAAGTGCGATAGAGACGGATATATACGAAGTTCGAGATTCAAAGTTCGTGGTTATAGCTCTGAATCGCATTCGTTTTCTGACGTTTGTCGTGATCGAATGTTTTCCTTTCCGCTTATGTACTCTGTTGTTGAATTTTTGTTTGTTGTTACGTTTTTGTTTTATTTTGTTGTTTGTGTGGACTCATACGACCGAAAACACCATGGAGCCTCAGCCAAAAGTAGTGACGATATATTCCTTAAATAGTTAAAACCAAAACCTGGTTGATTGCCCGTGAGACGTCACTTTGACGTTGACAGTTCTTTGTTTACATTTTTTATCTTTAATTTCATTATCCACCTTAGTATTTAGGTAGTTACTATGCCCTTGCAAGCATGTCACAGCCACTTTTTTCCAAAACTATGGTAACTTGGCAAGTATAGGTGTATACTGTGAACCGCATTAAGATTTTTACACAAAAATAGAAAAAAAAACAACAAATTTTGGGGGTTCCCCATACTTAGAACAGTTAGAACTGAAACTCAAAAAATAATTATTTCATCAAACCCATACGTGTGGGGTATCTAATCTATGGACAGTAGGTCGATCACGTAACGCATTGTACGAACGTCGGGTAGGTCTAAATGTCACTTTTTATATGGAAAATTGACACTTAAACTGTACCGACGCGCGTTCGGAACGTTACGTGATTGACCCCTAGGTCTACAAAAATTATATTGAGGTTTTTAATATAATTTTTTAGGGTTCCGTACAGAAAGAGTAAAACGGGACCCTATTACTAAGACTCCGCTGTCCGTCCGCCCGTCCGTCCGTCCGTCCGTCTGTCTGTCACCAGGCTGTATCTCACTGATACCGTGATAGTTCCAGCTGAAATTTTCACAGATGATGTATTTCTGTTGCCGCTATAACAACAAATACTAAAAACACAGAAAATAATAGTTTTTTTATAGATAATGGTACGAAACCCTTCGTGCGCGAGTCCGACTCGCACTTGGCCGGTTTTTTTTCTAAACTGAATAGTTTGCGCGAGAGACACTTTCAAAGTGGTAAAATGTGTGAGTGTGTGTGTCCCTGTAACTTCTAAAATAAGACAATATATGACACTAAAAAAATATATGATGTACATTACCATGCAAACTTCCACCGGAAATTGGTTTTGAACGAGATCTAGTAAGAAGTTTTTTTTTAATACGTCATACATCGTAAGCCGCAATTTATTTTACGGAACCCTTCATGGGCGACTCTGACTCGCACTTGGCCGCTTTTTTTATATTCTGTGAATTCCTTAACACTACAACAACAATTATTTAGAGGACTACGAGTTTGCGGCGCTTGGAGTTGAAACGATGGGACTCTGGTCAGCCGACATGAAGGCCTTCGTGCGGACCCTGTCGTCACGGCTGGTCCACGCCTCAGACGACCCCAGAGCTGGCGCATACCTTTCCCAAAGGATCACTCTTGCGGTCCAAAGGGGAAATGCCGCCAGCGTCACGGAGTCCATGCCGCAGGCAGAACTTTTAGATGGGCAATTCTTTTTATAATTAGTTTAATTTTTTTTCTTTTCGTTGTTTAGTATTGGTTGTTTTTAATTTAATTTAAGTCACCATATAAAATTATTATTATGGATAATAAATATTATTTAAATTCCTCCTAAGATCAGTAGACGTAAGAAAAACTATCTATAAAGAAAGGACCGAAATTATCGTCCAAAAAACTGAATATCAATATCGAAATTAAAATCAATAATTAAGTCGGTAACAGGATGTTCTGTCCAATTTTTACAAGGATTTTTTAAAGTAACGTATTTTGTTATCCGCAATAAAATTCGTACTTATAAAAAATAAAAACTATAATTATGCGGAAAACATCCTATATTTTATCAACCTACTTTTATTCCTATGCTATTAAAAAAACAATTACCATCTTAAATCCCGATCGCATCCACAAATTTCGAAAATCGAACACAACTGCGCGCGCGTAAAAGTTTCAGCACACGGAGCGGCCGGAGCGAGCTGCCGCGTCGAGCCCTCACGGGATACTGAACTGACTGAACTCTGAACTGAATGCTCCCGAACGGTGACCGGGTATATTAAACAGCCAAGCGAGGGTTGCAGATGAGGTAAGGAAGATGGCTGCCTGGAAAACAGTACAGGGGTTTTTCTTGAGATTTTCGATTTCTCTAAGCGCTGGTAGAGCCAAAATTGTAAAAATGCCCTTGGAGGCCTGGAATAAGTCCAGAGAGCTTAAGCATTTGTTTTTGGTGGAAAGATATTGGGGAGATTTTTTCATTATATACTTTTACTAGCGACCCGCCCCGGCTTTGCACGGGTTTATATGTATCATACATGCATGTATTATACGTATAATCCTTCCTCTTGAATCACTCTATCTATTAAAAAAACCGCATCAAAATTCGTTGCATAGTTTTAAAGATCTATGCATACATAGGGACAGACAGACAGACAACGGGAAGCGACTTTTTTTTATACTATGTAGTGATGTGTGTCTTGCCAATGCTAGCTACTTACTCGTATTTAAGAAAAAACGCGATACTTTAGGAGGGTTGAACTGAATCGTGGAGGTTGCCTTTTGAAGTCGCTACTCTAATTTTGGCACTCTTTGAGGGAGGCTTATGTCCAGCAGTGGACGTCTTTCGGGTGATATGATGATGATGATGATGATGATGAATCTAATAATTGGCTGCAAAGCTAGCAACATGCTGAGCAGGGTCCATTTCGTGACAAAATGTGTATTGTATTATTTCTTTTGTATGTGTTATTTTTTTTATTGTCACGAATAAATATTTGAATTTGAATTTGAATTAATAACTGGTTGCATCTTCCACTACCGCTTCAGAATCCGGTGTCGGTTTGCCGACATTTTCTCTTCCTCCGACATTTTCTCATCCCCTTCACTCGGTTCTTGGTGAATTTTTGAGACCATTTTGAACCATCTACCAGTTAGTTCACGTTCACTTCAGTCCAGTGGTAGATAGTTTAAAATTGTCTCAAAAAGTTACCATTACCAAAAGTGGGCTGCTTCACGAAGCCACGTTAAAAATTTTCTAATCTAAAGACCATTACTATACCTAGCAATTTGTCATAGCAACTTGCTATAAATAGTCAAAATTAAACAATCTATCTAGCCATATGGGGAGTCCCTTATTTTACCGACAAACTTTTCACCGAATGCTGTGTTTCGCCGAATTTTCATTTGATCGATTATTATTTTTCTCAGAAAGCGTTAACTTTTTAGGTATGTATCGCTAAAAGGTAATTGTGTAGAACCCATTAGGTTTGTTTTATAACACTTCTGAAAAGTTTGCCTCCTGTTTCTGAAAAAGACGTTTTAGATGAAATTAAATTGCTAGGTGTCTAATAGCCACAGTTGCTTGACTAATCGCCTGGCCATTTGAGTCAAAGGGCACCAATATGTATTCACCACAAAGTCTCGAAAATATGTACACAGACCTTATTTCTGCAACAATAAGGTACATATTTATGAAACTTTGAGTGATTAAATATTGGCTTGACTGTACCTAGCTGGTAAACGGGCCCACAGCACGGGCAGTCAGACGGAGTGTAGCGTTCAGATGTGCAATAGGAAATGATGGGTTAGTAGGTAACGCCGCTTGTGCAACGCATCGGACGATATCGGCTTTCGCGATTGGCCAACGTGTGAACTATACGGAAATACATAAGCATATTTAAGGCGCTCTTATTAGACGATATTTAGGTATTTGCGGAGGTGAGGCAGACGGAGCGGGAGACGCGCGTCCCGCGCACCCCGCTAACGGCCTTATTCTGTTGGCATCCGTATTCGGCTCGTTTTTGCGGATCATACGATCAAATGTTTGTCTTCTTGAATAATTGTTTTATTTTTTAAATCTTGGTTGATTTGTGTAAGATTGTCCCCAAATATTTATTGTTTATTTATTTATTTAAATCTATTTTTTTTAAGAAAATAAGGAATAATAGGTAGTTACAGTTCTTAAGTACATCGTAGTATGATGACATCAATTATGGACACTTATTTTCCAAAGATATGTTAGTACAGATTTCTTCATCATCAATCCACCTATCGTTTTCCCAGTTCCTATGTGGGTGCTTCCGTTTTCCAAATACGTAGAACTGATAAAATAATAGTACATCTTCACTTCCTAAGGGTGAACGTCACCAATTATGGATTGTATTAATATATTACAGGTTTTTTAAACCGAAATAAAATCGATTACTTCTATAGGTAAAGTTATAGCGCCGGTTAACACCCGCTTAAGAAACCATCAAAAATAATAAACAAATAGCTATGTTCATCTATTTATCTCCTGGCAAATTATATTATTACCATGTATGTCTTTCCCGCTCACGGGACAATGATGTCCCGGACCTTTGGGAGGCATGCGTGGGGCTAGGTACCTACAAAGTACCAACGGAGCCAACACGTAGAGGCCCTTTTGACAATTTAATGAAATGCAAGGAGTATTATTACCATAATTATTACCTTTGTTACATAAGTATGACTGACTGATCAAAATCTGGATAATTAGACCACTGTTAGTCAGAAGAGCATTTTATTATACAGGGTGGTTATTTTAAGACCAGCAAGTTCTTCAGTACATGACTATGTCTATTAAAAAATGTAGTTTGACCAAACATCATATAAAAAAAAACAAATTCAATTTGTCTCTTAAATACCTAAAAGTGTTATGTCACTGCGCTCGCGCGGCGCGTGCTGCCTACCATGCTACCTCGACCAGCGGCCACACCGCGATGGACCTTGATACTCTCAACAAGCCAACAAGATTAGGCTTATACTTGGCTCTATACTCCAGGCAAAATACGGTTTCGAAAATCATTAATTTATAATAGTGTTTTTTTGTATATTTCATTTTTAATCGTTATTCTAAGATGCTTTACACAAGAATCCAACAAATTTTCCAACCGGAAGTAATTATATAAATATAAATTAAGCTTTAATTGTCTTTTTTTGTTTGATTTATATTGAATTTTTTAAAGCAAATGTAAATTTAGGTAAAAGCCTCCTCGATCTCATGCCATTTTTTTCGGTCTTTAGCCAACTGCATCCAGCTAGGTCCGGCGACCTCAGTTATGTCATTGGTCCAACGTCTTCGTCGTCTACCTTTCCTTCTTTTGCCTTTCGGCCTTGACCAGTTTGTTGCTTCCAGTGCCCTTCTTTTCTCCTAATATCTGGCGATATATGGCTTTTACCCGAATGGGGTCCATATAAGAAAGAAAAAATGGCATAAATCTTTTAGATTTAGTAAATATGAACTAACACAAACAATATGGAATAAATAAAGCTTAAATAAATATATATATATAAACTAGCTGTTGCCCGCGACTTCGTCCACGTATAACATGTTATCGTCTAAATGTTTGTTTAAGAAATTTAAATTTTTGTTAAATAAAAAAAAACATTGAAATTAGTTTTGTATATAATCTATCGCAACACGTCTTTGTTACTATAGGTGTAAGGATGTGTTACGATATATTTGGCTACTTTGGCTGCTACTAACTATATGACGCTGACAGTACCTAGTCTTTAAGTAAACAGTCTAAAACCGAAGTTACAAATCCCTTACTTTAAAAATGTCTTGCTCTCCATACAAACTAGAAGAACTGTATATCCTAGAAGTAGGTATTTTTGTCAAGACCAATCCAAGCATGTTCAGTAACGTTTCAGAAGGCCGCAGATTTCCGACACGTAAACAATACAAATAAAAATTGAAAATTTTGCAGGGTAGCAACAACACAGCGCTAATCAGAGGCGGAATCTTGGGAATGGCACCAAACATTTTCAATAAAATTCCAGACTGAATTAAACACTGGATATTAATAAATTTAAAAGACAATTGACTTCAGATTCAGATTCAGATTTGTTTATTATCATAATTTTACAATTGAAATCATAGTACAATGAATATACAGATAAAAATGTGTTAAAATTATAACGAATAATAATAATATTATTATTATTATGGGACAATCTTACACAAATCAACCTAGGCCCACGGTAAGCTCAGTAAGGCTTGTGTTGTGGGTACTAGGCGATTATATATATAATAGATAAATACATATAGATACTTATATACATATATAACATCCATAACTCAGGAACAAATATTCGTGATAAACACACAAATAAATGCCCTGACCGGGATTCGAACCCGGGACCTCCAGCTTCGTAGGCAGAGTCACTACCCACTGGGCTACGGAGGCCGTTACAATAAAATACAATAGATGTGTACAGTTGTGTACAGAATTGTTATTATTTGTAAATAGTTTAATAATACTCATACTCATAGCATAATGCTATTACATAAAATAGAGAAAGAAAACATAATACAAATATTAACGTCAAGCTTTTAAGATCTTGTTATTTAGTAATTTGAAAGAAATTCTTGTAAACTATACAGTGTTTTTTCAAGCAATAGTTGTTTTACATGGAAGCGAAAAGAGTTGTCGTTCGTTATGGTTTTAAGGTTTGAAGGTAGCCGGTTAAAAAGTATTTGTCCTATTAACTTCGGAAGTTTTGTGCCTATTCTAAGTCTGGGCGAGGTTGTTTTGAAGTGGATACTTCTTTGCTCGCGTTCTTGTATAGGGGTACAGTTCAAAATGTATCACGTAACTTCCGGATTAACTTTTTGTAGAGAAGCCTAATCTGATTTCAAATAATTGTTTGTTACATGTTTTAATCCTTCTTTATTTGCTATTAGTTGTTAATCACAAAATGTTATTTAGTTTATGTGACGGGCATGAAAACTATGCTGAAATGACCGCCATTTTCAATGCCTCGCGAGTCAAACGAGCTACGTCAGTCAATGTTGCTATATATACCGATTTATCTGTGCTTATACAGATTTTAGTGAATGAATGCAGATATATATATTTTACGGGGACAACCAACAAATAAGTATCCACTTAAACTTAATTAACGGTTGTATCTCAGACACAACCCGCTTCTTTTTAAGTTATTCGCATTTCTCATTGATCTCGAACTATTTTCACCTCTCCTTTGAAATTCATTTGGATAACGTTTAACATACATCAAAACTTCCAATATATAAGTTGAAACTGATGTTAAGATACTAAGTTTTCTTAAATGTTCGCGACACGTGTATCTGTCCTTTGCATAGGGAAGTACTCTAATTGCACGTTTCTGGATCTTTAGGATGCGCTCATAATCCGTACTGTTGCCCCAAATCATTATCCCGTATGAAAGTTGAGAGTATATGTACGCATAATACAGCTCTTTTAAGCAACTTTCTGACACAAGTGGTCTTAACTGTCTTAGAGCATAGATCCCTTTTGCTAACTTACTGTATAATGTATCTATGTGATCTTTCCATGACATTATTGGATCAATCATTTCAATCAATATATCAATATTTGATTGAAAAGTGTTATTATACCATTAAAGATTACTTAAACGACCCTACGACATAACATGATTCCATTCCAGACATTCCTTAGTTATAATATTCTTTAGTTATAGTATTTTTTGAGAGTTTTTGACATGTATTTGAAGTATTTAACACCAATCACTGTATTGACATTTTTTTTTAATTTTTATAAATATATTAGCTGGCTGAAATATTTTGTAAACCTACATTGTGGGTAATGCACAGAAGTCTTATATTTTGTATACCAACAATACTTGTAAAAGTTGTAACCTATGTTTAACAAAATAAATGTAATTGAATTGAAAGTACTTAATTTGTATTCTAATAAGTAATCTTTATGCAAAAATTTAAGTCTCTAGCTCTAAAAATAAAGTTTCCCCCATACAAATTTTGCACCCCTATTTACCCCCTTTAGGGGTGGAATTTCCAAAAATCCTTCTTAGCGTTGCCTACGTTGTAAAAGGTAGTTCTGGTGTAAATTTCAACTCTCTAGTCTTAGTAGTTTCGGCTGTGCGTTGATGAGTGAGTGAGTGAGTGAGTCATATCAATAACTCCATACCGACAAAAGGTATGTTCACTTAGATAACGTCACATTTATTTGCTTTAGTGGGCTTATTTTTAAAGGGGTGTGGCGGGGGAGGCTTTCTTGGTAGTTATTTGGAGAAACAGCGGTGGCAGAGTGAGTTCGAGATGTGAAACGGCATACTTTAGTGTTTTGTGATGGGTATCATGTGCACAAACAGCTGGCAAAGTTTTGCAGCTGTATAGGGGAACACCCTGTAGTACTTTGAACCCGACTGCCTCAGAAGGAAGTTTATATTTTTCGAGCGTATGTATCATCATATCAGCCGAAAGACGTCCACTGCTGGACATAGGCCTCCCCCAAAGAGTGCCACAATAGCCGGTCCTGCGCCACCCGCATCCAGCGGACTCCCGCGACCTTTACCAGGTCATTTGTCCACCTTGTGGGGGGCCTAACCACGCCGCGCCTTCCGGTACGTGGTTGCCACTCGAGAACCTTTCCGCCCCAACGGCCATCGGTTCTACGTGCAATGTACCCCGCCCACTGATACTTAAGTTTAGCGATTCGGAGGGCTGTATCGGTTACCGTGATTCTGCTGCGGATAGCCTCATTTCTGATGCGATCGCGCAGAGAAACTCCCAGCATAGCCATCTCCATCGCCCTTTGAGTGACTTTGAGCCTTCTTATGAGGCCTATAGTAAGCGACCACGTTTCCGTTCCATATGTCATCACTGGCAACACACACTGGTCAAAGACTCTCGTCTTGAGACACTGCGGAATATTGGACGAAAAGATGTGCCGTAGCGTATGTATGCATGTATGTCTATGACGAAGATGAGGAAGGGCCGTGGCCTGCTGCTGGTGGAGTGGCAGGGTCTTTTTCCGCACTCGTTTTTAATAGTATCTACTAAACAGCAAGTAAATATACTTCAGTTCACCAACTCGTTTAGGACTTTAGTCTAGGTAGTCGCTATCCGGCGCAATAGCCTTAAATGCTTTTGATATATTTCTGTATGAATAAATAAATCTATTATTCGTACAGTCCATAATTGGTACCATTACCCCCCCAACCATGTGCTCGTGTCCGAATCCGATTTACACCCGACTACTTACTACCTAACAGTTCTAAATACGTATTCAGGATAACTGAAGATTTTTATTGACATCTTGTCAATATGCTCCAGCTACCTATTAATACGTTTTAGGTGCGGATGTAGAAACGCTTTAATGTAGTAAATATCGCATACCTTATATTTGTTATTCTATCATTTCGAATGTGTTCTCCAGCATGTATTAGCGTTTCCTATTCCTTTATATATTTTTATTTACCTTGATAACTCGAAATAATTGCTGCAAAAAGGCGTATTTGCGTGCCAGGTAAACATTCACAGGTCCGTCGTCGGCAGTGGCCACGGGCGTACTAAATTGTACTCGCCACCGCGCATGCATAACGCGGACACCCGGTTTTTCAGACAAATGACCAAATGTATTGAATTATCAAACATATTGAAATTCTAAGAAGCCGGTAGATAGATCTACCAAAAAGCTACCTATCACAACAAATTTCATTGTAATATTCCAAATAACTTTTGAGATATTTCGAGTTTGGTGGTAAAAAAGCACTGTTTTGAAAGGCAAAATCTATCGAGGTTTTTGTAAGCCATCGTGATTTTACGAAGTACGAACATAGCCAATGAACTGAAGATATACATATCAAAAATTTGGATCTCTAGCAATAGTACAAGTATACTAATAATCGGTTTGGAAAAGGCACTTTTTCGATGCGCAGCTGCATACAGCGCCTGGAAATTGAAAATATGTTTTATTTTATAATAGCTGCCCGCGGCTCTGCCCGCATATCACACATAACCCAGGTAGAGCAGCGGAATAAAATGTAGCCTATATTAGGTATCCATCACGAAGATTCATTCTAAAGTGTCTGCTAGAGGGTCGCCAACACGCCCCTCCGACCGAGCGACCTTGGTCCGCACCGATCGATGTAGACAGTTGTTTGCAGTAAAATGTCATACTACAGCGGTCGGTGCCGACCAAGGTCACTCGGTCGGAGGGGCGTGTTGGCGACCCTCTAGCAGACGTTTTACGGGTGTCTCAATGAGAGTGCATTATTCATTACCCGAATAATGCCTAATTTAAGGGTTTTTTTTAGATATAGTGCACTCATATCAAGACATCCGTTATAAATACTTAAATAAAAAAATTTAAAAAATGATGGTTAATTTTCAAGCGTCCCATCCCAGCATGAAATCATTTATTTATTCATTCATCCCTAAAGGCATCGCGCCCGACGCGCGCCCGACCCGCGCCCGCGACCGGTGTGTGGAGGCCTTTAAATTAACACTATCCGACAGGCTATGCATGTTAATTATACAGGAGGACATTATATAGGTATAAGGTCGCAGTCGCAGTGGTAATACAGTATCAAAAAAGTATGGAACTTGAAGCCGTAGGTAATAGACTCCACATATCGGCTGCTAGTCGAAAGAAATTAAGATTCAGTGCTGTGGAACTTATCCAGTTTGCTGTCGCTGTCCAGTGTATCATTGAAA
This sequence comes from Epinotia brunnichana, assembly GCA_963854355.1. Classification (NCBI taxonomy): domain Eukaryota; kingdom Metazoa; phylum Arthropoda; class Insecta; order Lepidoptera; family Tortricidae; genus Epinotia; species Epinotia brunnichana. The sequence continues at coordinate 2,432,284 of OY977938.1, forward strand.
AGAGTCAAGGCATGGTGCAGTGATGAGCGAGATAATATAGCACGAGTTCGTGCCGCCGGGACAGCAAATAGGACGCACTTGGAGTGAAATGGGAGGTTACTAATTTGGCCGCGTATTAAACGAAAGATGTATTTTATGAGGAACAAATTCCTTTTGCACTGTAGAGAACTATAATTACGGAAAAGGAAGCGTACGAATGATTTTTGCACCCTCTCCAACATAAGGGTGTACTGCTGTCCATGGGGGCTCCAAATTATCGTGTTTTATTTTTATTTTATTTTATTTTATTTTAGTGTTAGATTCAAGTCGGCTATACGAACGTATCAACATCATCATATCAGCCGAAAGACGTCCAGGTCTATGCTCCCCCAAAGAGTGCCACAATGGCCGGACGAACGTATGCGTTGTATAATACTCGTATACTCAGGGCATTTTGCGAGTCAATAATACGCCTGAAGTTGTTAAGGCCTCCACACACCGGTCGCGGGCGCGGGTTGGGCGCGGGCCCGCGCAAGTTGTAAAACATTGAAACTACATTTCAAACACAGATCGAACGCGGGCGCGAAGGCCCGCGGCGGGCCCGCGTTCGATGTGTGTTTGAAGTGTAGTTTCAATGTTTTACAACTTGCGCGGGCCCGCGCCCGACCCGCGCCCGCGACCGGTGTGTGGAGGCCTTTAAATTAAATCGCAAGCATCGCATCGCAGCACGGTTGATTGTGTCACAATAATTGTTTATACGATTCCTCCTCAACTCCGTATTGTTAAAGATGACTCAGATAGACAATTGTTAGAAATAACCAATTTGAACACCTACTGTATGTTGCTGATGTTTCATTTGACTATTTACCTAACTAAACTATGAGTCATTTTCATAATATTCAATTTATACAATGTATAAATGCGTGTGCGTGTGTGTGTGTATGTAGCAATGAGTTGTACATATATGGATTTAGTATGAAATAAACGATTTTATTATTATTATACTCGTACAGTCAAACTCATTAGCTGAACACCTTGATACCTTGTCACTTTCTCCCATTTATCAACTTCGTATGGCAATAGGGGTGTAGACTCAAAATGTATTATTACTTCAAAAGAAAGAAGGCAAAAATATATGCCTAATGACGAAAATCCCATTCGAATATCTCAAAAAATTACGAAGCTACAGCCGTTTTAATGTTGCCTGTTAGAGAGAAAACGCTCCGGGATCGTGACGTCACGATCGTCTAGCGTCATAGTAAATGACAATCGTTTCATATGAAGGTGCGTTTTGCGGAAAAGGGACAGAACACACTCTTAAAACTTTGGCCGCTTATAACTTTGTGATTATTTAATTTATTGTGTTGCTTTTTTCTCCATTTGACTACATTTTTAATACAAATACAAATTATTTATTTCGGACTATAAAATCCATAGTGTTAGTGTTTACAAACTTAGAGCTATGGTTAGTGTTTTATAATTATGCTAAACTAAAATTAAAGACGCCTGGGCACCGGTATTACAGGCGCGTGCAGTTGCACATGACGCTGGAGCAGTGGCGAGTCCCAGCGGTGGGCTAGCATGCTCAGGATACTATTTGGGCTGCCACGACTGCGATTGAGGAGAGACGCACGTCGTTTCCTCATGACATGATAGTAAAAAAGCAATCCATGTGCGCCTCCGCGAACATTGTCGACGCACTGCAATACCGTGGCAGCCCGAACATCGTGAACGCGTCATTATATTGGACGCGCAACGCGCTGTACGCCCGCTGTGTAAAGTTAGTCCACAGACCGCACGTGTAGAAGGATTGGCAAAAAGCCTTAAATAAAGTTAACTTGACTTCCCCATCACAGCATAGAATCCTTTTTCGGGAAAATGCAACATTATTGATTATTTTATTTAGTGTCTACTACACGCCTGTTGAAACATGACGTTAAATCGATCTTATCTATATAATATTATTACAGAGCGAGCGCGTGACACATTGAAATCAAATTGGAATGCATCACCTATTCATTGTGGACTGCCAGCAATAATATGAATGGGCGTTTTTTTTTTAGGATTCCACTATGTGACGGTCCATAGGTACAGCGTGTACCTATGAAAAAACGTCACATGGTGGAATAAAAAACTGGGCACACTTTTTTATTTATCAGGATTAACACGTTGGTTGCCATATCACGCGAACTCGCGTGAAGCGGCTGTATACGTAGTGGCCGCTTACGCGAGTTCGCGTGATGATCGAATACAATATTGTCCGAGCCACAAAATTGCGGCCGTTGCGTATTGGCTTCTGATTTTTCCTTTGGCCACTAGGGAAGGGAATTACCTATTTACTAGGGGGCGTGGCCTGTGGGTAGCCATGTTTTACGAGCACTTGACAGTTCGCTCGCCGCAGCCGTACTGTGCGGGTGTGTTGTTTGTGTGGCCATCCATATAAATTCTGCATTTTCGGCTTGGCAACGAACGTGTTAAGAGTGCCCATGTTACTGAACAGGAAAAACCAAAAAAACTCAACTCTGAGAAAAAAGTAAAAGTAGCACATTTGAGTCCCTATATGTTCTGCGCGCTTTGTTAAGTTGAGATGTGCAAAAGAAAAACAATGAAACGTGCGATGCGACGAGCAAACATAGACCTCATGCAAGGGTAAATGGAAAACAAAGTAGGCATGTCCTACGCAAATAAATTATACAGTGTGTGTCTACGACCCGGGCTTTTATTAAGACTGATGCACATATGCTTCGTTAACAATCGTTTGCACATATTAGTAAATCATAACTATGTAAACTAACTGCACAATTAAATTCCCAAAATCCGAACCTTCAATGTACTAGGTGTATGACGTCGTACTAAGCAAAGTATGTATTTAGAGCTGTCATTTACACTAACTTGTCAATTTACTTCGCTGTACATTGCTAGCAATTAAAAATTTGTTAGTAAATGAACAAAGTCTGAAATTTAGTTTATAAATTAAATTAATATCATGACTACATTATAAATATACGTTATTTTAACCTCCTTTAAAAAAAGCTCGGGTCGTAGACACACATTGTATTATAAAGGATGATGTTCCAAAAGTCAACGTCAACTCGCAAACGGGAAACGGGTGATCGGCTGATAGCCGTAACAGTTATAAAAAAAATTAAAAAGTTTCTGTCACAAATTTCTTTTTTGATACAAGCTTTTATTGCCGACTGTACTTTTCTGTATATCATCATCAACTACTCATTGAGACGATTCTAACGAGCCCAAACTCAACGGGGTTACGTCGGTTAAGTACTGAATGGCCACCTTCTGTCTCCATCATCAGATCAGCTCGATGGTACCATAATATTGAATTGTCATCCAAACTATACTAGTACCCAAAATTTCAGCTCAATCGAATAACGGCAAGACTGAAAAATGGGTTGCAAATTTTGACGGACAACTTACATACTTATATACTTACAATACTTATATACGAACAGGTCAAGTTAATATAAAGCTTGTAAAAAGAAGCGGGTTGTGTCGGAGATACAACCGTTAATTAAGTTTAAGTGGATACATCTTTGTTGGCTGTACCCGTAAAATATATATCTGAATCTCTAAAATCTGTATAAGTACAGATAAATCGGTATATATGGCAACATTGACTGACATTGAAAATGGCGGTCATTTCAGCATTATTTTCATGTCCGCCACATAAACTAAATAACATTTTGTGAAAGAAGGATTAAAACATGTAACTAACAATTATTTGAAATCAGATTAGGCTTCTCTACAAAAAGTTATTCCGGAAGTCACGTGATACATTTTGAACTGTATATAATATACAAGAACGCGAGCAAAGAAGTATCTCAGTATGTATTGTGTGTCTTTTGTCTTTGGTATCCACTTCAAAAAACCAACATGACGTTGGGTTTTGGGACACGTTGTATGAACACACCTATAAAAAAATACAAAAAGAATCTCTCCGGCGGGGAATCGAACCCCGGTCTCCCGCGTGACAGGCGGGGATACTTACCACTATACTACCGAAGATGTTGGCGGTATTGGAGAAATTACTTAACACAATGTGGAGCTAGTAATAAAATGGAACGACCTTGTGAAATAAAACGTTTACAATATTGAAGACTGACGGGCAGACGGACATGGCGAAACTATAAATAAATAAATAAATATTTGCGGACAATCTTACACAAATCAACCTAGTCCCAAATTAAGCAAAGCTTGTACTACGAGTATGGGTACTAGACGACGATATAGATACTTATATAGAGAAATAAATACTTAAATAAATAGAAAACATCCATGACTCAGGAACAAATATTCGTGCTCATCACACAAATAAATGCCCTTACCGGGATTCGAACCCAGGACCTCTTGCTTCATAGGCAGGGTCACTACCAACTAGGCTAAAGCGGTCGTCATATATATAAGGGTTCCTTGTTAGAGTTAGATAGAGATTTGCAAAAGGGTGTAATTTAGCACTTTACTTATCTGAAATAAATAGTTTTTTTTTTTAAGAGTTTATTTTCAGGAAACTACATAAAAACACCATGCTTTTCTGCCGCTGTAATTGACAGGTTTAATAAATCAAATTCGTTATAATTTATTACCAATAGAGCATTCATAATTGATGATTGACATCGACACCGTCTCTGCCTGTTGTTTGGATAGACCTACCCACTTTTCAATCGTTTTTACTTGTTAAGGCGCCTTAGGTTCAGCGAAGTTAAGCGAACAGTTTTTGAAACAATTTAATGCGTCTGTTTATAATAATAGGGATTCAAAAAAATACGAATAGTTATCTTGAGGCTTTCTGCAGGGAGATCAGTGATACGAAACATGATTAAGCAATTTTCGGTCGTAAGAAAAAAATCACAAACCTAGGTCTATTAAATGCACTTCAAACATTCGTAACAAATTATGCACAAAAGCTAAACATATTAAAATATAAAAAATCGGAAATATCATGTTTGAGGGAACTTAGTGATGACTTTTTTATTTATTTAAACGCACAAAAATATTAATTAAAAAACATGATATCCGCGCTTCCGAAGTTTCCGAACACGCACTTCCATCTCGCTCACGCTTATGCTCAGCGAGAGGGAGGGAAGACCATGAACCTACGGCGCCTTAAACGAGCGAGCGAAGTGAACGAAGTTCTCTACGTCATCTTGAGCAAAAATTCTTTCGTATATGACCGTATGTCCGACTGACCGGCTGTTCTCCTCTATTTTTTTTATTTTTATTTATTTATTTAAAGACTACATTAGGTCCACACATTATTAGTATTTACTTAATCTAATGTTAGTTCCTTAATAAATAATACAAAAAAGAGATTTAGTCCTCTGACCCATTTGCCACAACAGAATGAATCTAATGGTCGCATTTCTATACCGATTTTTTCGGACGTAAAAAAAACATTTTTTGATCATTCAGTTTTCTGACGTAAAACAAAAAAAAAAATGTTTGGCTTAAAGACACTCGCGAGTTCTAAAGCTTACAGTCAAGACAACTTACACTCGAGAGCAAATAAACGGAATCACTCTGCACGTTTGGCTGTTCTGCCCAATAACTTTTTCAATTTTCATGCAATCCTGAACACATTGGTACCAAATGATAGCTGAGAGTGTAGCCTACATGAATTTTTCTTGATATCGGGGTCAATGACCGAGGAAAACCCTTATTTCCTAAGATTGGGCAAAAACGCCTGGAATAATCGTAATACAAAAAATTAAAGACAGACATATTTCTTAATAAAAAAAAATATTTAACAAATTCAATACTTTGTGTTCCCATCCCTAGCCCTTTCTACACATGTTAAACGATTTTTCATCGACCTAATCAATTTTTGCACGTAGCATTGCGGAATCGCCGCCCACTCCTCCTGTAACGCCGTTTTCAGCTCCTCAATGTCTGATGGTGCACGATCTCGCTTCCGAACATTCCTCTTCAGGTAATCCCACATGTGTTCGATTGGGTTGAGGTCCGGGCTAAGAGCTGGCCAGTCCATGACGGGGATGTTGGCCCGTTCAATAAATTTTTGGTGACCCGAGCGTTATGACAAGGGGCATTGTCTTGCATCAGGAGGAACCCTTCGCCCTAATTCCTAGCGTATGGGACCACATACACTTCCAGGACTTCGGTGATGTACCTCAAAGCAGTCAAACCGCCGCCCCAGCCCCCACCAGGCACGAAAACGAGCTCCGTCCGTCCGCCGTAGGAAATGCCCGCCCAGAACATGACAGAACCTCCGCCACAGGCGACGGTCTCCCTGAAGCAGCATTGCGTATACCGCTCTCCTGGTCTCCGGTAGACACGTCCTCTTCTGTCGCAGCCGTTCAAACACTCCCCTCCCCTACACCCTTTTTATACCCTTTAATGGGTATTCAATTAGTGACCTCAGCAACGCGTAAATTTCGACCAATCGGGAAAACGTTTGTAAACTGAAAAATCCTGAACCAATTTTCATCATTATTAATTTATTTTTAAGCTAAATCTTCAGGAAATATATTTCCATCATTAGAATTCTGAGAAAAAACTTAAATTTCAAGATACGACGGAAAAACTGAAAAATGCGAAGTGATTCCGTTTATTTGCTCTCGAGTGTAGTTTGATAGAAATTACGGAACTAAGACCAATTTTCAAAACTAACTCTGTAACTAAGTGCTCACAACGTCAATTTCATTGTTTACAAAATGACATCACTATGCTTTCTCCTTACGAAACTACACGCAATAATCCTCTCATTGTCCAAAACTCTTATCTCTATATTGCATCATTGGAATATGAACTTTATTGTACGCATGATAAGATCATTATTATGATAAATCAATTCGGTGAGATAAGAGGTTTAAACAGTAAGTGAGCTACTCTCGTTTTTATTTAATCTGTATTCGACTTGTACCGCGCACGTGCTAAACGTGACTTCAATTTGAAATTCGAACAAAATTAAATTCGCGCCATATTTATGGCTTTAAAAAGGAAATCGAGAGTGGCCAGGTACGTATTTTGAAAATAAGGTTCCTTTTTGGGGAAGTGTTTTTAAATCATGTTTAAATTAAGGTACTTTTTTATGTAAAATAGAGTACGTTTGTGATTAAGGGGTCTTTCCAAGGTTTAGTCCAACAAAGCATTTTCATCTCTTTTTCTCGTGTGCGGAAGGCATGTCTTTGTCAAGAAGGGGTGGTTTTCGCGTATCGACTCGAATCGAGGCATCCCCTTAAGAGGCTGACAAGACCAAATTAGTTGAAATTAATAATATTTAAGCAGTTGTTTAAGAAAAACAATTTGTTCTAGCACATAAAAAAATATAAGTTAATATTCATCATATTTCCAAGACAGTAGACGGACTCGAAACATAATTGGATGAAATCGGCTCGATAGAAAATAATTGCAAAGATTGGTCTTAAAATCATCTTAAACGGTTCTATGTTCTTATTTTTTTGACGTATGGGTCTGCAATTTAAAACATGAAGTCCACATATTCATACCTAAACCGCTGACGAGCCATATTTCACAAATAATCCTCACTTTTTTTATTTCGATTTTTATTCATTATTTTCATCTAAAACCTGGCCGCTCAAGTAACACTCGCTCTCGTTTACTCCGATACAAATAGACAGTGTGCGCGTTTTTGGTGTTGACAGCGCCTTAAAAGAGTACATTAGGCAATAACCGAACGGAGCCGGTCAGATGCGCCGGCAGCCGAGCACATCCGTCCACGTACACGAGGAGCCGATCGGGTCGCAAGTCGCAAGGCTCGGCAACGCGCTTGTGATTCTTCTGGAGTCACAAGTGTCCATAGGCGACGGTAACTGCTTAACATCAGGCAGGCCGTAAGCTTGTTTGCCACCGTCGTTGTATAATAAAAAAAATAAAAAAAACGTCCTTTCAAATATGAAATTATGTAATAAGCTTCAAATTCCTTGGCAACTTGTACAGCCAAAGTGCTCACAAATATCTGAACACGTCTCTATTGTCCAGGTATTAGAGACGTTCAGATATTTTGGAGCACTTTGGCTGCTCCGATATATCTGATGGCGAATGTACAATGCGCTTACGCAGAGAATCAATAATAGTACTACTGTGGCAACATTGTTGCACGACTGGCTGGTCAGGGATTCAAAAATAGAAACATATTAATGTCAAGATTTTTATTCTGTCTATCACATCGATTCCTTCTGAAAAGCTTGTGAACATTGTATCCTGATTTATTATTTAGTTTCCATAGTACACTCAGTTTACCAATACAGTTTTCTCCAATCCAACCGGCATTTAATTTTACGATCCAAGAAAGGCAACCTGAACACGCAACCAAACGGAGATAGGACCGGGAGGCCTATAACTAACCAGCCTCCACCTTTCCCTCCTATACTACGTACAGTAGGTTCTCTGTTACCACGTTCAGTTTCCGCGTACGGTTTCCGGATTCGGTTTTCGACTTACAGCCCTCTATAGAGCGATAATTATTGTTCTGAAAACGCCTGCGAGCGCTATAAGTCGAAAACCGAATCCGGAAACTGCACGCGGAAACCGAACGTTTGCGCCCAGCCTATCACTTGCATTGACGAAGCGAATCACGTAACATAGCGCTACCGCGAACGTTCCGTAGCGGCGCGCTATACTCTGATTGCGCGCAAACATAATTAGAGAGCAATCAGAGTATAGCTTTGAGGTTGTTACGCCAGGCGGCTATGTCACGTGTCAGAGCGTGCAGATGTTCAGCAGGTCCAGGGTAGGAGTGAAGAGGACAGCGCCGGAAGATGTGCGCGATTTGATCTTCCTCTCCGCACTCGCAGAGTGGAGAATCCTTCCACCCCCACTTATGCTGGAAGGCATTGCAGCGACCATGCCCAGTTCGCAGCCTGTTCAGGCGGCACCAAAGTTTGCGAGGGAGATCGAACCCTGCTGGTTTGATTTTTGGGTCAGTGAGGTGGACATCTTTCCCTGCCGTGACTGAGGCCCATTCAGCTTTCCACTTCTGTGATATTTTTTTATTTTTTATTTTATTTATATTTAGGACCACGGCTAACACATCTAAACAATACATTTGGTTAAAATAAAAAAAACAATAAAGATGCTTAGCCACTTATAGGTGACCACAGCTCACACAAGAGAGCCGTTTTAAAATCTAGAGTAACGAAAAAACTATCATATAAAATTACATTAAATAGTAAATATTTACGCTTTATAGTAGATTAGTGGATTAGTAGAACATTAGGAAAAGTTATAAGTATGTACATTTAAATTTTCCCTATAAAAATTAAGAATGTACCTAAATAGGAGAAGTTAAATATATTATATAGATTACATATGTAGATCAAATCAAACAAACAAACAAACAACGTTTATTAAAGTAATACGTGTACATATTTATGCTTACATTTTAATATTAGTACAAGAAGGTAACTAAGTATGAGCCAAGTAAGCTTCAACTGATCCCCGTACTAGTGTGAACTGTATAACGGTGGATCAGGATTCACTGTCCTTAACTATTAATACCCATAAAAACATATATATTTAAATGGTAGCAAACTTGTTAAATGTGGGTACATTTACAAAAGATTGGTGAACAATAGCCTAGCAACGCCTCCTAAGCGAGCGCTGTGTCGAGTCGAGAAGTAAACAAGTAGTATATTTAAAAACTTAACATAATTTTACACTGTAATAACGTATCGGGGTTTAAATAATGTTGTACAACCGTAGTAATATAGTTTATATATGGATGCGTGTGTGTGAGTATGCGTGTGTATGTATGCGCGTGTGTGTGTGTATATGTGTGTGATGTGCGTGTGTGTGTATGTTTATGTATGTGCGTGTGTGTGTTACACCATGTGTTTAAGTAGTTGTTCAGTATTTTCATAACTCAAGTTCTGTATGTACTGTTCCACCGTTTTTTTGCAGGAATGCAGATTAAGTGACCGTAGGTGAATTTGTTTGCTTAGTTTGTTGTATAACGTTGGGCCAAGTACAATTATGATTTTTTTTGAAAACGTAGTTTTGTGAGTCGGAATATAATATACCAGATCATTTCTTCTCTTGGTCGCAGGGTAATTAGGAATGCATTTGTGTTGTCTTAGTAATAATAACTTAATAAATAGTTGCCTAACCGTGAGTACCATGGTTTCACGGTAAAGTAAGTGTGTAGGAAATCTAAATTTGTTGAATGTCATAACCTTAAGAGTGCTCTTCAAAAAAGCGCTCGCTCAGAATTCGGTATTTTGACACGCGTAGTGCGTTTGTGTGTGTAAATACTACTACCACCCACACAAACGTACCTAACCCCCACATGCACAGCGAGATCGCACCAGCCGCGGGTGCCGTCCCTTTCTAGCTATATGTAAGTGCGATCGGGATAGAACTAACCGCGGAGCTTGCCGATGCAAATAGCTGTATAGCGCACCGTTGAAATTCACTCCGTGACCGATATTAATACTTGCACTAAAAAGTGGTAAGTATTACTTCGCTAACATGATGTTCTAGAACATCATGTTAGCGAAGTTAGATAACTTGAATAAAGTAAGTATTTGATTTTTGAGCACAAGTTTTCTATTTGTATTAAAATACTATGATATTACAAAGTATATTTAGTTTCGTTTTTTTAGTATAAAATAAACTAACGAGTTTTAAAGTTGTCAGTAATAAGAATAATAATTTGTTTTACGGATATTAATAGTTTGCATGTTATCTGAGTCTTATTTATATATAGTTATGTAATGAAATTATACCAGTAGACCCACCACTAGGAAATTACTGGGTACTTACGTATTCATTTCTTGAAAAAAATTTTTTTTGTTATGGACAGTAAAAAAAAATGTCCGTTTCTTACCAAAGGAACTGAAAATTATAAATTATGCAAACACAGCTTTTTATCTAGAATACAATTAATTAATGCGTGACTTTATTCAAAAGCCTAAAACCTCAGATGATAAAAAGGAATTGATATGAAACGGGGGCTTGGCGCGTGTCGGTGCGACATGGTCAAATGGGCATGTCACTGCCCACCGCATGTTAGTCGCAATTTGCCGTGAATTTCTATTTACTTAACGTAATAATTGTTAGTTTAACTATAGACGATGCACATACACGAAGCTGAATTTATTTCTCCATTTTATTATCTAAGGTATTTTAAAAAACAAATTGTATGTAAAAATCCCTTGACATGTTGTAATAATTTTAAGTCTTAAGTATATTTAATAGAACCTGAGTGTTTCTAGTGTTGTAGCTGATGACTGACGATGCAAAAGTGGTTCGATGAATCCTATTTGAATAAATAAATTCTTTCTTTCTTTCTTTCTTTCTTTCTTTTGAAATGTTTTTCCACGTTTACTCAAAATGCCGAATTGTAGCGTGGTTACATGCAAAAATAGGAATGAAACTAAAACCTACATGAATGGTGGAGTCACGCACCACATGTTAGTATTAGTATTTTCACTTAAGTCAGTAAAAACTAATATTCTAACAAATAAACGCAACTCCAGTGTGAGAACCTGGAGTTATTCGCATGGGACCGCAGATGGTGACCGCCGTGGAGTTTTTTACAAGCTTTTATTTAGCTCACCCCGTTTGTTTTATTCTTTCTTGGGTCAAATTTAGTAATTGAAATTTCACCCTCTTCCTGTCAACCGATTGATCTGAAAATTTGCATGCATATGTATATCGCATGGTAATGCAATATTATGATGACATGGAGCTAATCTGATGCTGGAGCTGGAAGGTGGCCTTAGGAACTCCTCAAGAAAAACGACACAACCCCATCGAGTTTGGGCTCGTTAGAATCGTCTCAATGCGTAGTTGATGACGGTATGCAGAAAAGTACAGACGGTATTAAAAGCTTGTACCAAAAATTTTATTTTTGACAGAGACTTATTTAGGGGAAGGTGAGGGAATACGATCCCTGGAGGTCAAATGATCCCCCGCCGTAAGTACCGTACTAGGCTACAGGGGGCTCCTATACAACAAACGTGATTTTTTGCCGTTTTTAGATATAGATAATGGTACGAAATCCTTCGTGTGCGAGTCCGACTCGCACTTTTTTTTTTTACATTTATTTCGAAATAAAGAGTGATACTCGGAAATGTTGAAGGGAAGGTCAATCGTCGAATCTGACTCGGCCGAGTCGGATTCGACGAGGCAGCATTCGGGAAGCTACGGCACATCTTTTCGTCCAATATTCCGCAGTGTCTCAAGAAGAGAGTCTTTGACCAGTGTGTGTTGCCAGTGAGAAATATGGCACGGAAACGTGGTCGCTTACTATAGGCCTCATAAGAAGGCTTTAAAGTCACTCAAAGGGCAATGGAGAGGGCTATGCTGGGAGTTTCTCTGCGCGATCGCATCAGAAATGAGGCTATCCGCAGCAGAACCAAGGTAACCGATATAGCCATCCGAATTGCTAAACTTAAGTGGCAGTGGGCGGGGCACATTGCACGTAGAACCGATGGCCGTTGGGGCGGAAAGGTTCTCAGCAGGAAGGCGCAGCGTGGGTAGGCCCCCCGCAAGGTGGACAGATGACCTAGTAAAGGTCGCGGGAGTCCGCTGGATGCGGGTGGCGCAGGACCGGCCATTGTGGCACTCTTTGGGGGAGGCCTTTGTCCAGCAGTGGATGTCTTTCGGCTGATATGATGATGATGATGGCTCGGAAATGTAATAAAACCACGTAAAAATCTTTCTTTCCAGTGTTAACCCCCGGTTTGTGTTATTATTATATATAAACGAAAATAATAACTAAATGCAAGGTAGGATCGTGCTGTACTTAACAAACGCCATATAAGCTTGTTTTTTAAAAAGTTTTTTATTCATCTTGTTATTTTCAATAACCCTGCATATTATGTCGCTGGTTCGTGGGTACTTGTACAGACAAATCACACAAACCCAAACAAGATAGGTTTATCTATTTTAGTTTAGGAGTTCCCATGACCATCTTCCATCATCAGATCCTGGAAATCATCCATCACCTAAGTGTTTACCAAGACAAAACAGATGAGCCCAAACTAGATGGGTTTATCTAGTTTAGTTTAGGAGTTCCATGACCACCTTCCAGCTCCATCATCAGACTCTGGAAATCATCCAGCACCAAAGTTTTAATGTATAATTAAAAAATAAATGAGCCCAAATTCGATGGCTTTATCTTGTTGAGTTTAGGAGTTGCATGACCACCTTCCGACTCCATCATCAGACCAGCTCTATGATATTATGACATTGTCACCGAAGATACGCAATTGTACCTAATTTGAAGATTTCGCCCAAACTTACATACATACATACATACTAACTAATCGTGATGGCCGTTGGGGCGGGGAGGTTCTCGAGAGGCGACTACGTACCGGAAACTGCAGCGGACCCTCCACAAGGTGGACTGATAGTAACAAGTAAATAAATTAAATCTATCAAGTATCACGATCACTCGTACAATAATAATTGACTATAGAACGCGTAGTTTAGACAAAAGGATCCAACCCACAAGACATCACCATTGAAATGCATGACTTTTGTTTTAGGTAGAAGGTTCAATTTTAAATGTTACGTATCCTGTGGGTTTGAGCCTTTTCGCTACACTACGTCATATTTGGCAGCTATGCAATTCATAACTTGTCTCGATTAGCCTCACGAATGTATCCCCAGTATAGTTTGACCCCGAGGTTGGTAACAACTATGCCTAGTCGGAGATCAAAATAATATTATTTTATCTGAAGAGTGGCCGGTTAGCTTCGTGAATAGCCACAAATAAACAGAGTACACGTCTGTCTCGGAGGGCTATTCAGCCGGTACTGAGATAAATTCCCGCGCGACGGTAAATTTATACTAGTTTTGAATAATTATTTATAAATATAAATTTTGACAAAAGTTATATTTTTTGGACTTGAACTTGTTGGTACAAGCATGAACTTTATTGTTGTGTAAGATTCAATTCACAAATAATTCTACAATAATGAGAAAATCCTTGAGTTTTCAGTACGATTTTGTTGACAAATATGGTGTAATTGAGAACAGTTTACATATATATACGTGCAGAATAAGGAAAATTCGAGGCGGCTAGGCGCAATGGCAACATATTACGCTAGTGAAAATAGAATAAAACAAGTAGGTTCTCATATAACATCATGGAGTATTAGGGGCTCAAACTTATGACTCTGCGGTCTCTTCAGAAAACTACTGTCGGTAATCGGGTATTTTCGGTTAAAGTATTCAGTTCTTCGTAAATTGGAGGCGGCTAGGACCAATACGAGGAGTTTACCTATGCAAATAAGTAATCAGGGTCTAGAAAAAGCTCTCCGTTTCTTAGAATTACAACGTCAAAAATCCGTCATTCTCGCTTATTCCTGACCAAAAAACGAGCGCCCTCTTAAGTACCGACCTTTGAGCTCTCTCTAGTGTAATCATCAATGTTTTAGAGGCACCTCCCCAGGCTGTGATACAATAGGAAGTTACCGACTGACATAGTGCATAGTACATTGATAATAACAGTTTTTTGTCGCATACGTGTCTGAGTTTTTTGAAGACATATATCAATTTTCTTACTTTTGACGTTAGATTTAAAATGTGTTCGCGCCAACAGAGATTTTTATCAAGTAGGACACCTAGGTACCTAATAGAAGCAGTTTCGGCTATATATGGACACGTGCATACATTATCACTCTGGCAGTTATGCAATTTAATTGATATGTTTCTATGCAGTGTCTGTGGGGTATTCCTCAAGCAAAATGCCATAAATTTAGTTTTTGCCAAATTTAGCGTAAGGAGATTGCTGGAAAGCCACGCATTTATGTGATTAAATTCAGTTTGTGCTTGATAAGCGACCTCCTCCCATGAATCCCCGTAAGACAATAAAACGGTGTCATCAGCAAAAGCTATAATATCGGCGTGTGAGTTAGTTATGCGACACAGATCATCAATATAAATAAGAAACAGGGTAGGCCCTAAGACACTACCCTGAGGCACACCATACTCAACTTCACTCTCCGTACTATACAAATCGCCAACTCTTACTGATTGTTTCCTTTTATTTAAGTAGCTAGTGAAAAGTTGTAACGGTAGGCCACGTATACCTATGCTTTCCATCTTGGTAATTAGTATAGGGACAGAGACTGTATCGAACGCTTTTTTAAGGTCCAGGAAAATACCCAGTACTTTTTTATTCCGATCCAATTTATCAACAATATAATTAGTTACATGTAGAACTGCATCTTCCGTACATTTACGTTCTCTAAAGCCATATTGATTACTGCTTATAAGATTGTATTTTTCAAGGTATACCTTTAATCTTTTGTTAATAATTTTTTCAAATTCTTTGGCTATGTTCGGTAATAAGGATATTGGTCTGTAATTTGAGATACAGTCTCTGTCTGTCAAGTAGCAAGCAAATGGCAATCACCCACCAGACTCCAGTGATATAAGATATGAGACAACAGATTTTTTGAAATTGTTATGTTTGAATATTAAAGCCATTTAGAATTAGGGCTGTAGCACAGGGCGGGTTCCGGGATTTTAACCGATGAGACGGAGGTTCATTCTGAATCGTACATAATGAATGCTACTCACAGGCGGTGGCTGCGGGTCCCCCCTGCGCGGGCGCAGGTCGATGGTGTGGAAGCCGTCGTCGCCGGCGTCGAACGCCTTGTTCACCACGCCCGCCGCGGACATCTTCTGATCTGGGGAAATCAATAAATGTATGAAGTACTATCTCCATACAAACTTTCACCCGACCCTTTGAACCCGGGTATGTCCTAAAACTACGACCAAGACCACCGAGGGATGGGCAGCAGCATCTCTGGAGTACGGTGGAAATACTGCGATCGCCAACCCGCATGCCAAGCGTGGCGATTATGGCATATACCCCCCAAGTGCAGAACACGATCAAGCCACGGCCCCGAGTATCCGGCGACCCCCGGTTTACCTGGTAAAGGTCGCGGCTGGCGCAGGACCCGTCATTTTGGCACTCTTTGGGGGAGGCCTATGTCCAGCAGTTGCGTTTAAGTGTAGGTATATAGACTTGTCATACAAAATATAATTTCTAATTCAATATTCTGTGTAACTGTTATGTTATTTTATCGAAAAGATTATATATTTTTTGTCGTAATTTTATTATAACGAATGAGATAAAACTAATACAATATGTAGTTTTTTTTTATTTTTTATTTCCTTTGTATGATATATCTACGTATATCCGCATCGATTGAGTGCAATTTATTCGAAATTGAAGTCCCATGCAAGTTCCCCATTGAGAACTTCCTCCTTTTTTTAAAGTCGGTTTAAAAATCATGTATAATGCCAAAACAAAATTAAACGCGCGCCAATGATTATTTTGTCAATGGCAGGCACCATGCACCCTACGACTTTACATACCTACAATAATTGTTGTCCACATTAAAACAACTAAACATTAAAAAAAATGCAGTTACCCAACTACTGAATTCATAAAAAAAAATTGTTGATGTTGCACTTTACTAAACGTCTGACAGATATTTGATACTTTATACAGTGTCAGAGACAGCATCGTCTCTGGTCGGTCACTAGCAGTTTTTCATTATTTTTAGGGTTCCGTACTCAAAGTGTAAAACGGGACCCTATTACTAAGACTCCGCTGTCCGACTGTCTGTCTGTCACCAGGCTGTATCTCAGTGATAGTTAGACAGTTGAAATTTTCACAGATGATGTATTTCTGTTGCCGCCATAACAACAAATACTAAAAAACATTTTTTTTTATATATTTTTTTTTCTTTTTTTTTCTTGTAGGTACAATCTTACACAAATCGGCTTAGTCCCAAACTAAGCAAAGCTTGTACTATGGGTACTAGACGACGATAAACATACTTCTATGGATAAATATGTAAATACTTAAATACATAAAAAAACATCCATGGCTCAGGAACAAATATTTGTGCTCATTACAGAAATAAATGCCCTTACCAGGATTCGAACCCGGGACCTCCGGCTTCGTAGGCAGGGTCACTACCAACTAGGATACAGGAGGCTCCCATACAACAAAAGAAACGTAATTTTTTGCCGTTCTTATACATAATGGTACGGAACCCTTCGTGCGCGAGTCCGACTCGCACTTGGCCGGTATTTTAACTCATATGTATGCTAGGTTATTGAACTTTTAACCTTTAATACTCGTCTACGCCCTTCGTGCAATTTGTTTACTTAAATGACGCAACAAGAACTACCTACAACTGGAAGCTTAGGCTTATGGAGAACTATTATATAATCTGTGCATATGGTTAAGATTATTAAATGTGGCGGACTTTTTATAAAACTGTCATTAGAATGGGAACCTTCTCCATTGGACGGTAGAGTTGCTTTTTGAATGAACTAGTTTGATTCAATTCGGCCAACTCAAATAATCTCAGCATTTGACTCTTAAACTCTGTACTACCTATGTAATAAACGGTGAGTTATGTGTGTGTATAATTATGTAGATTCTTTTTACCAAAACTTTATCTTGAAGAAAAACAAAAAACCGGCCAAGACACAGTTAAAGACGTACTTAATTAAAAAATGTTACTATTCAACCGAAGAGTACCTAATATAGGTAATTTTAAGGGATATATTTGTATTGTATTTTATGTATAGCCATAAGAATGCAACGCCCTAGCAGGGTTCATGTTTGAAACTTTGAATGCAAATATGTATTAGAAATTAAGACCTTTGTAAACAACATGGTGCAACCTTGAACTTGAACTTGAACAAGTGCCAGTCGGACACGCGCACGAAGGGTTCCGTAACGTACCATGATCTATAAATATCTATTTTATTCTGTTTTTAGGGTTCAGTAGCGAAATGGCAAAAAACGGAACCCTTATAGATTCGTCATGTCTGTCTGTCTGTCTGTCTGTCCGTCCGTATGTCACAGCCACTTTTTTCCGAAACTATAAGAGCTATACTGTTGAAACTTGGTAAGTAGATGTATTCTGTGAACCGCATTAAGATTTTCATACAAAAATCGAAAAAAAACATTAAGGTTTAGGGGTAGGTATACACAGAACTGAAACTAAAAAATAAATTTTTCATCAAACCCATACGTGTTCCATCTATGGATATGTCTTCAAAAATGATATTAAGGTTTCTAATATAATTTTTTTTCTAAACTGAATATTTTAAGCGAGAGACACTTCCAAAGTGGTAGAATGTGTCCCCCCCCTGTAACTTCTAAAATAAGAGAATGATAAAACTAAATAAAATATATGATGTACATTACCATGCAAACTTCCACCGAAAATTGGTTTGAACGAGATCTAGAAAGTTGTTTTTTTATAATACGTCATAAATCGTAAACCGCAATTTATTTTACGGAACCCTTCATGTGCGAGTCCGACTCGCACTTAGCCGCTTTTTTTTAGTATTTGTTGTCATAGCGGCAACAGAAATACATCATCTGTGAAAATTTCAACTTTCTTACTGTCACAGTTCATGAGATACAGCCTGGTGACAGACGGACAGACAGACAGACAGACAGACGGACAGCGAAGACTTAGTAATGGGTCCCGTTTTACTCTGTGAGTACGGAACCCTAAAAACCATATTCATGTATCTACCAGACGCCCATGCACATACCTACTCGTACATAAGGCACAATAGCTTTATATTGCAAGCGTTTCCAAAGTTATTTTGTTGCCATCCATGGTCACTTTGAAGCACCTACAAGAGTTATTATAAACCTACGCTTGAAAAATTATCATGGTTACGGAAAAAAGTTCCACCTACATTCTACGCACCTTCTAGTGAATGAGAAAATCTTCATTAATAACCAGGCTGTACACACATACCTATACACACACAGACACTATCGTAATAGAAATGCTATCGTCTGGGAACCGGAACAGGCGTAGGGTCAATACACGCAAGGTTTCTATAACACACACACACGGTAATTACACAGGCAGATATTTTACCAAAACTATACCATTGATTGATTGATGAAACTATTGATTGGATGCGCAAGAGTTGATCGATCACCGTTTCAGTGACCGCGCACCGATAATGGCGGCCACGCGGGTGCGGTGCAACTGTTGCAATCGGAAACGACTCCGAATTTACAAGCATCGATGGTTGTCCGATTCACACACTTCCTGTGGGTATACATAGTTTGATGGGATAGTTCAGCGTGGGTTAACGCCTGATGACTTGCATCAATTACGGTTTAGCGAATTTCACTCCAGATGACGGACTGGTTGACGTTAAGAGGCTGACAAGACCAAATTTGTTGAAATTGGTATTATTTAAGCAGTTTTATAAGAAAAACTGTTTGTTCTAGCACATCCAAAAAAATATAAGTTAATATTCATCATATTTCCAAGACCGTAGACGGACTCGAAACATAGTTGGATGAAATCGGCTCGATAGAAAATAATTGCAAAGATTGGTCTTAAAATCATCTTAAACGGTTCTATGACCTTATTTTTTTGACGTATGGGTCTGCAATTAAAAACATGAAGTCCACTTATTCATACCTAAACCCCTGACGAGCCATATTTCACAAATAATCCACACTTTTTTTTATTTCAATATTTATTCATTATTTTCATCTAAAACCTGGCCGCTCAAGTAACACTCGCTCTCGTTTACTCCGATACAAATAGACAGTGTGCGCGTTTTTGGTGTTGACAGCGCCTTAAATATGGCGCCAGAAGCTGTCATCTCATAGAGAACTTCCTATACAATGAGATTTTAACGGATTTAACTGCATTTGAGGGACCTGTTAACGTTAAATACTTATGGCGCCGGTAGATATTTCGTAGAAAACTGTCCGTGCTTATTGGACTGTAATGTTTAATTTGAGCAACTACCTCAAGCTTAAATTAAACATTACCTACCTAGTACTAGTGTTTAACAAAAAGAGAGGTGTTATAAGTTTGACGGTTATGTGTGTGAATAATGTTGCATTTTCTCGAAAAATAATTAAAAATGTAGTCAAATGGAGAAAAAAGCAACGCAAGAGGTTAAAAATTCACAAAGTTATAAGCGTCCAAAGTTTCAAGAGGGGGTATGTTCTGTCCCTTTTCCGCAAAACGCACTTTCATATGAAACGATTGTCATTTACTATGACGCTGCACGATCGTGACGTCACGATCCCGGAGCGTTTTCTCTCTCTAACAAGCAACATTAAAACGGTTGTAGCTTCGTCATTTTTTGAGATATTCGAGTGGGATTTTCGTCATTAGGCATATTTTTTTACCTTCTTTTTTTTGAAGTTATAATAAACTTTGAGTCTACACCCCTATTATTAAGGGCATCCAGCAGGTAGCTCAATTCCATTACAAATCAGATTCGTTTGAAACCGCCTCGAGCAACTCACTCGAGCACAAGCTCTTAGGAGCAGGTTTCCCCCGGATTTTCCCCAGCCTACTCTCCCACCACGCGCATTCCGAGCACTTTAAAGGCACCGGCCTGTAAAGCGACCGCCTGGTTCAATTAACAGTGGGAAGCCAGCCCTGTCTTGCTGGTCTACATTGATAGATAGGTACAGATCACATCAGGGAGGAGGTGTTCTGACACTCTTACTTACTCTTTGAGTTTTTGTTGCAACGATAATATACAGGGTGTGGCTTGTTCTAGGAGTTCTGGCTCCTGTAATAGGAGCAAATATTCAAAAGGACGCAGGAAGCATTTGCACGTAACCCCTTGTGGCATTCATTTAATTTTTTTTTTGATTCGGAGAAATTTTGATTTAAAGTTATGACCTCCAAGTAATGTATGCTGGCACCACGAGATCATAGCGCAGCAGTCAATGCAGATTTTGAGGTAACATCATGTAATGAGTCATAACAGTTTTTACATTTTAGTTTTCAAAAGATATTTTTGTGATTTTTTAATTTTTTTTTTTTTCGTGTTTTTAAAATAAATCATCACTCCATAAGAGTAAAAAAATACAAGTAAACATATTTTGAAAAAAAAATTATTTTTCAAATTAAACCACGTAGCTTAAAAATCTACCGTTAAAATTTTTGCTTCTATTACAAGCCACACCCTGTATAAAAGTCAATGCCGACGTAGGCTCAGAAAACGGATTTTCAAAAACTTGTAGGGCGTGCTAAAAATTAACCATCTTGAGGCCTTTCTCGAGGGACTATAGCTATTTGAATCCTATTGAATTTGAAATTTTTGACTTTCGCTCGATAGAAAAAAATCATGAACATAGGTCTAAAATACAAATTCGTAACAAATTATGCACAAAAAGCTAAAGCTATTAAAATTGATTCTAAAAATCGGTAATATCATGTTTGAGGGAACTTAGCTATTACTTATTTATTTATTTAAACGCACAAAAAAATAATATTAAAAAACATGATATCCGCGCTTCCGAACACGCACTTCCATCCCGCTCACGCTTATGCTCAGTGAGAGGGAGAGAAGAACGTGAGCCTACGTCGCCATGATGCTTGATCTCACACCTTTTAGATAATTATTCCGTGTGAGCTAAAACAATAGATAATTATGACATTTACAACTTTTAATTCACTTTTAGCCACGGCAGTTAACTCTTGTTGTCATAAAATGAAATTACTTACTACATTGTCTTGTATTACTTTCTCTGCTTTATCAATGAAGCATACTTACACCAGCACTTATGCACATTTGCGTAGTTAAATATCATTGGCACAGATTTGAAATATTATCACGGCAAATAAAGACACCGTTTCACTATCTACGAGTAGACCGTTGCATTGCGTTGCGTGTACATAATTAGATAATTACGCTAGTTATATCTGTTAAGTGTTTAACATTAATTAATATTACACGTAATAACTAGTCTGTCTAGCTAACACTATCGGGTGTATGTCGGACATAAAGCCTAAAGCATCCGTCCCTCTGACACTAACATACTTGCTAAGTTGCTAAACTCGATCATTGTAGCTGATATCGTTATGTATTTCGATAAAACTAGTACTAATTCTTTCGTGTGTCCATTTGAAAGAATTAATTAATCGTATGGCATTTGGCCTTTGAGTTTGTCACTATTTAGTAACACCCAGGGGCCAGGGGACACGTGCAGGGTTGAGGCTAAGAGGCACCCAGGGCCGGCCTGTTTGGGCTGCTGGCTGGCCCGAGGAGGGCGCTCCTAGCGGGCTTGCCCAAGCCTAAGAGGGACCGCAGACGAAGAGGAGTGCCGGTATTACGGTTCGCCATTCTCCCTATCTTCTGCGGCCGAAGTGGGATCGCAGGGGGAGAGGCGTGTTAGTATAACGGTTCGCCACTCTCCCTACCCCCTGCGAACTTGGCGGGGCCGTTCCGCTGAAGCGGTATTGGGGGGACCGCAGAGGAAGAGGAATGCCGGTATTACGGTGCGCCGCTTTCCCTATCCTCTGCGGCCGAGACGTGGTCGGTGGCGGAACCACAGACCTGATCCGCCACCGGGTGCTGGATTTCCCGCACCCATGATCTCCTCGTAGCGGACACAGGGGGGTCCGCTACTGAACAGGTGGAGATCGAGGAGGCAGGCGCGCCAAAACATCTGGCGTGCCTCACGTGGAGGGCCCCCGGGCATCCGCGAAGGAGCCGCTTGTGGACGACTGCCGCCGGCGGGGTCGCGGATGTGTGCGCAAGCGTTCCCGTGACCTCGCCATAAGGCGGCGAGGTGGCAAGTGGGGGGGTTTTTAGTGGGTACACCGTGGGTCTCATTAGCCCATACGGGAGTCCCACATAACCACTCGGGTCACCCCCTGCACCCGGGTGGTATGCGTAACGCATTTTCCCCCCACAAACAAAAAAAAAAAAAAAAATAAGGTAGCTCCTGCGGCCCCCTCGAGGGTGCCCGCCTTGTCGGGGCGGGGGGGCTTAGTAACCGTGGACTGGTCACCCACGGCGAAGCTAAGAGGCACCCAGGGCGGGCCTGTTTGGGCTGCTGGCTGGCCCGAGGAGGGCGCTCCTAGCGGGCTTGCCCAAGCCTAAGAGGGACCGCAGACGAAGAGGAGTGCCGGTATTACGGTTCGCCATTCTCCCTATCTTCTGCGGCCGAAGTGGGATCGCAGGGGGAGAGGCGTGTTGGTATAACGGTGCGCCACTCTCCCTACCCCCTGCGAACTTGGCGGGGCCGTTCCGTTAAAACGGCATTGGTGGGACGCAGAGGAAGAGGAATGCCGTATTACGGTGCGCCGTTTTCCCTATCCTCTGCGGCCGAGACATGGTCGGTGGCGGGACCACAGACCTGATCCGCCACCGGGTGTTGGATTTTCCGCACCCATGATCTCCTCGTAGCGGACTCAGGGGGGTCCACTACTGAACAGGTGAAGATCGAGGAGGCAGGCGCGCCAATACATCTGGCGTGCCTCACGTGGAGGCCCTCATCCGCGAAGGAGCCTCTTGAGGGCGGCTGCCGCCGGCGGGGTCGCGGATGTGTGCGCAAGCGTTCCCGTATAACCTCGCCACAAAAGGCGGCGAGGCGGCAAGTGGGTACACCGTGGGTCGCATTAGCTCATACGGGAGTCCCACATAACCACTCGGGTCACCCCCTGCACCCGGGTGGTATGAATAACGCATTTTCCCCCCTAAACAAAAAAAAAAGGTAGCTCCTGCGGACGCAACTGACAGTTGTCTTCCCTTTGTCAAGTGAGTGGGCAACTCGACTGTTAGAGGTTCTTAAGCCGCACGAAGGCCTCTAACTCGGCTTAACGACTACTTACTCTCATAGACAGCAGCCGGGATCAACTGCTTAGCGTGCCTTCCAAAGCACGGAAGCGCTCATTTATAGTAACCACTCAAACAGGCGGTCACCCATCCAAAGACGCTGCTGCCATCGTTGCTTAACCTGCGTTATCGTTTCGCTACTGGGCTATGAACGCTTCAAAGCGTTTGAAAGAAAGAAAGAAAATAAGAAAGACAGATAATTTTATTCACAAACACACAGGACACACAAAAACAATAAAATAAACAAGATAAACATATAAAACATGAAACAATGTGTCTCTGCGGCAGGTGAACTGGACACTGGCTCAGCATTAAGTATGCTGAGGTGTCAGACACCTACAGCGCTGATTTTCAGCCAAAAGCCCATCTTCTCCAGCAGTGGAGTTTTTGTCCAGCTGTTCTCCTACACAGGTCTCATTTCTCAACCTACTCTCGTGAAATTTTGTGAGGAGGTTCGATATTTATAATGATTTTTTTTATCTATTAAGTTTTTGGTAACTAAAAAAAAGCGGCCAAGTGCGAGTCGGACTCGCACATGAAGGGTTTAGTAAAATAAATTGCGGTTAACATCATCAGAACTGGATTTTGGTGACAACGGGACCACTCTGGAAGTAGGTATACCTATGCATTCAAACAAAGAAATAATTTTTCAAAACGGTTCATAAATTACCGAGATATCGCGTTCACAAAAAAACACAGTCGAATTGAAAAACTCCTCCTTTTTTTTGAAGTTGGTTAATTATTAGCAAGACACCTACCAATTTAAACAAGTTCTAGCGAAATAAATATGCGTTAGAGATAGTTGAATGCAACTCGCAGATATATGTCTTAACTTGGTCTTAACGGATTTGCTAACATAGCGGTAACTAAACCTAGATGACGAAAGATTTAATTAATGTAAATAAATCTAGCCTCAACATAAATACCCAGAAAACCTCAACTGGTGTTTCAAGTCAGTTGAATCGTAGACTACCTACCTACTTGTTTTATGCTAATTACTTTGCTATGACGAGTTTACAGTTTTTATGTTGTTTTCGTTTAATGACGTCTACGTTTACAGCTAAGTAAATAAATACACGATAAGAATTCTCTTAACATTTACACATAAAGTGGGAAAAGTTATTCCCTGACATGAGGTAAACGTCCGAGTGTTCGACGCTGTACTAGTATATGGCATGGGCACTTTATGTCAAAGTAATATGGGTTAAATTCGAACTGAAAAGATTTTTCTTCATTCGAATTTAAGCCATGTCACTTTAACCTTTAACATAGAGTGCCCATGTACCTACAGCGTCGAGCACTCGGACGTTTACCTTTTTTAGGGTTCCGTAGCCAAATGGCAAAAAACGGAACCCTTATAAATTCGTCATGTCCGTCCGTCTGTCTGTCTGTCCGTCCGTATGTCACAGCCACTTTTTTCCGAAACTATAAGAGCTATACTGTTGAAACTTGGTAAGTAGATGTATTCTGTGAACCGCATTAAGATTTTCACACAAAAATCGAAAAAAAACATTAAGTTTTAGGGGTCCCCATACTCAGAACTGAAAGTCAAAAAAATTTTTTTCATCAATCCCATACGTGTGGGTTTTTGAAGGTGAGGTTTCTAACATAATTTTTTTCTAAACTGAATAGTTTGCGCGAGAGACACTTCCTAAGTGGTAAAATGTGTCCCCCCCCCCTGTATCTTCTAAAATAAGAGAATGATAAAACTAAAAAAAATATATGATGTACATTACTATGTAAACTTCCACCGAAAATTGGTTTGAACGAGATCTAATAAGTAGTTTTTTTTTAATACGTCATAAATCGCAAACCGCAATTTATTTCACGGAACCCTTCATGTGCGAGTCCGACTCGCACTTGGCCGCTTTTTTTTTTATACAACGACGGTGGCAAACAAGCTTACGGCCTGCCTGATGTTAAGCAGGTACCGTCGCCTATGGACACTTGTGACTCCAGAAGAATCACCAAGCGCGTTGCCAACCCTTTATTCACTTGAGGATTCGCTGTGTTGGCAGATAGAGACATGCAGGTCCCACTCCCAACACAGCGCACCCTAGGGAGCTCTGGCGACCTTACTCACCACCAGGAACACAACACCGCATACCTACTTACCTACTACCTTACCTAAGTACTACTTACACTACCTTACCTAAGTAATAGATTAGATACCTAGTCATTGCGATATTGGCATTAAATTTTTTACCCGCCTGTGGGTGGACCCCTCAGAGCATAGAATACTATACATCAATGGTGGACCCTAAGGGTCTATGGCCAGCAGCAGAGAGGTGCGAAGATGTGTTTGCATATATGTATTTGGTAGTTCTTTCGCATGTTTGGTGCTGGATATTCACTGGACAGTCACCTGACGCTGATGAGTCCGAGCTGGATCGATGTTTCGCCCTCATAAACCCCTACAGTCCAAATTTCATTGAAATCGTTAGAGGCGTTTTCGAGAACGTGATTACAAATATTTAATATAGGTAAATACACTAAATACAAATAATATTGCTGACCCAATGCAGTTTTAGGACGTGTTGACTAGTGCTTACCTACCCAATTACTACTTCGATATTAGTTTATACTAGCTGTTGCCCGCGACTTCGTCCGCGTAGAACTTATACTTAGAAAATATAATGCAAACAAACTTCTACCATCTTAAGGGATGATTTCCGAGGCAAAAACTATTATTTATCCTTCGAAGGGTCTCAAATTATCTCTATACCAAATTTCATCTAGGTACATGGATTTTATCCAAACTTTCACCCCCTATTTCATACCCTTAGGGAATGATTTTCGGGATAAAAACTATCTAATGTCATTATTCGGGACTCAAACGACCTTTATACCAAATTTCATCTAAACAGGATTCATCCAAATATTCACCCCCCATTTCACCCCCTTAGGGAGTGATTTCCGGAATCAAAACTATCCTATGTCCTTTCCCAGGACTCAAGCTATCTCTATACCAAATTGTATTAAAATGGGTTCCATCAGAATTTTCACCCCTAATTTCACCCCCCTAGGGGATGATTTCTGGGGTAAAAACTATCCCATGTCATTTCCCAGGACTTAACCTATATCTACACCAAATTTCATCAAAATAGATTACATCCAAATTTTCACCCCCCCTTTTCACCCCCTTAGAGGATGATTTTCGGGATAAAACCTATTATATGTCCTTCCCCGGGACTCAAACTATTTATATACCAAATTTCATCTAAATCGGTGCAGCGGTTTAAGTAGCTCCATACAAATTTCCACCCCCAATTTCAGCCCCTCAGATATAAAAACTACCCTTTGTCCTTCCCCGGGGCTCAAACTATCTGTATACCAAATTTCATCTAAATCGGTTCAGCGGTTTAGGCGTGAAGAGGTAACAGACAGACAGACAGACACACTTTCGCATTTATAATATTAGTATGGAAGTATGGATTATTAGTATGGATAGTATGGATTCTTGGATTCTAGCTGTAGACTCCCTTCAAAAGAAAGAAGAAACGAAAAACTCATTCAAATATCTCAAAAAATTACGATGCTACAACCGTTTTAATGTCGCTTGTTAGAGTGAGAAAACGATCAGGGACCGTGACGTCACGATCCTCGAGCGTCATAGTAAAAAACAATCGTTTCATTATAAAGGTGCGTTATGCGGAAAAGAGACGCAACAAACCCTCTCTTAAAACTTTATACACTTATAACTTAGTGATTACCTCTTGCGTTGTTTTTCGAGATAATACAACATTATGATTATTTTGTTTAGTGTCTACATCCCTATTTTCGATAAGATAAGATAAAATAAGAATTCTTTATTGTCAGAACTGTGTACATTTAGTTGTTTTGGGTAAAATAAAGTCCAACAGCTTGCCCATTTCGGACGTACAATATTAAACTTAAAGCTAGTCAAATATACTAAAACAATAACAACAATATAGTATTTCCAAAAAAAATTAACCATATTTACACATAAAATATTAATATAGATCTATCCGACATCCGTATTTTCTTTTAAACCACGAACTTCGGAATTCTAAAATATTCGGGTATTTCTATCTCTATCGCACTAACAAATGACACGAATGCAGATATACGAACTTCGAGTTTCGGTTTTCGCTGTTTGGCTGAATACGCAAAGAGCGCGCGCGTGCCATTCAATAAAACCAAGTTTATATTGTTCGAATTTGTTGTTACATTTGTGGAAATTACGCGTTAATTCGACATTTGCGCATATAAGTTCGCATATCAAAATCGATTAATTTTATATTTTCTTTTGATACCTATGTGTCTCGTCAAGGTATATCATAGACGGGATTAAAAGTATTAATAGGCGAAAGAAAGGCAAAGCAATTCCGCCATTTTGTCCGTAGTATTTCTTATTAGTCTGTGATTTTGACGTTTCTTTTAGGTGACAGATGTGGCGGCGATATACTTTAAGAATAATAAATGAAAAATTAAATGAAGTCGTATATTACGGAAAATTTATAGATTGTCGCAGTCGGATAAAAACTATCCTAAGTTGCAGCTGGAATAATAATGTACCTATATAAAATGTTTCATATTTTTCCGTCCATGGGATGCTGAGAACATTCGTACCACAGAAAGCTTAGTTTCAAACTGGCTGATTCTTTTTTTAATTTAGAGATTTATTATAAGTGGAGATTACACCAAATCGACTAACCTTTTAGTTGAAGTTGAACTACATTGACTTACTGAGCCATATTGTCGTGTGGTTTAATACTTTTAATCATCTAACATATTGTTTTTCATAAACTTAGGTTTAGTAACAGATGGATGACTTGTTACGTATGTAAAAAAAAAAACACGAAAACATTAGGTACCTACAAGAGATACTGCCACCACAAACCGCAAAATAAAAACCTAAACTTACTTTAATTAAGTAATCCAATCAAAATCCCATGTCACTTTCACACAACACAACAACACGGTGACACAACACACTTACACAAACGTAACACAACGGAAACGTGCGCTGACGCACCTGTCTCGCGCAACACTGCGCCTATAGTTTTAACTTACTAAGCCTGCGGTCAAGGACCTACCGTAACAAGTTCACGGGCCGGGCGATAGTGAACCTTTCACCCCTTGTAATAAGGTGTTGTCGACAGCATTGTTACGTTGTTCTGCAATACCTGTTTGACCGGAAGAAAAGGCATAGTTTAAGATTTGGTTTAAATCATAACATGGAATTACCGAATTGGGAATAGATGAAAATTTGAGAGGTGCCTGATTATTTTTTGGTGCTAGGAATAACCTTCCTTAGCACCAAAAAAAAAGTTGCAAACTTTTCAGCTGCGTCAATTATTTTTGAAAAATATAAATAAACAGTTTCCTCACTTACGTTTTGGGTTTAGAACGGCGAATAAGGCACTGCTTGATCCGTATCATATTATACTCGTATTACAATTCATATTGGGAGGCTGGGTGAGCAAAGTTTATGATATTTTTTTTCAGAACCGTCGCAAACTTGCGTATGGCCTGACAACGAGCCTATGGACGCTTTGGCTCGAGAGGAGTCACAGGATATATTTCGAGTATGTTGTGTGTAGAGGAGGGATGTGTTGTGTG
This sequence comes from Epinotia brunnichana, assembly GCA_963854355.1. Classification (NCBI taxonomy): domain Eukaryota; kingdom Metazoa; phylum Arthropoda; class Insecta; order Lepidoptera; family Tortricidae; genus Epinotia; species Epinotia brunnichana. The sequence continues at coordinate 2,461,462 of OY977938.1, forward strand.
TACGTATAGGGTGTAGCCATGGTGACCTTTACAAAAATGACAATAAGCCCGAGGGCCTTATAGGTATTTTGTCCAAGAGTATGTTTTGATATGACTGGCCACGGAATAGATTTTTCTGTTCTGTGGCGGTTACTGTAGCTGTAACGAAACGACGACCATGTGTGCTGAAATGTGACTGAAAATATAAACAAGAGTTTGTTTGGGTGGGCAGGGAGGACTGTTATTGTAAGTTAAGAATAATAATCTCATTATTGAAGCCGATGTTAATTCGATTGCGTCACACCTGGGCATAAGATCCCAATTACGCCCGCTATGCATGCGAAGAATCCCCGTTTCTAGTCAGAGGGAGACGAAAAATGGTGTACTCACCACGGGCGGTAATAAAGAAAGCCTCATAACGCATATTATTCTCGATCTTGCCTTCGGCTTGGGCGTCAAATGCTTGTGATTAAATAAATAAATATTTGGGGATAATCTTACACAGATTAAATTAGTCCCAAACTTATATAGATAAATAAAAACTTAAATACATAAAAAATATCCATGACTCACAGGGACAAATATTCGTGATCATTTGATCAATAGTCATCTCACAAATAGATGCCCTTACCGGGATTCGAACCCGGGGCCTCCGGCTTCTTAGGCAGGGTCACTACCAACTAGGCTACAGAGTTCGTCATTATATTTATTTATTATTCGGAAAACCAATAGCTTCAATATAACATATTGATATAAAATAAGGGTTTCTTTTTTACCTTTTTGGTACGGAACCCTAAAAAACAACGGTGGCTAGCATTATATACACCATCACAAAAATCTTAGTGAAATTGTGGTAATAAAACTAAAAAAAAATTAGCCGACACCACCGGGGACCGAAGAGCTGGCAGCTTCCTCGCTCAACGCATAAGAATTGCGATACAGCGGGGAAATGCTGACAGCATCTTCGGCACCATGCCGCGGGGAGACCCCTTAGTTTAGTAATAAGTCGTTTTATTTAGTTTTATTTATTCTTTTTTTCTGGTTTTTAAGTTAAATTTGTTACAATTATAATATTAATTATTTCAATAAAGTCAGTGTTAAAAAAAACATAATTACAACATTGAAATATTGAAGCACAATGCAGTCGGTATACGGTGAGTAAAGTAAATACATACCTACTCCTAGATCCTCTAATTCCTTTATGCGGCACTGCACAGTGCACACATTTTCTGTATTGCGGTTAAAAGGGGAAGTACCTAACAGGAACGAAAACCTGATTCAATGGTCGTAAAAAAATACGGCCATTGAATCAGGTTTTCGAATCAACAATCTAGATTTAGCGAATTGTGAATGGCTAACTTAGAACCGGTATGATATAAAGGAACGCAGGTGAGGACATTATTATCCAATTTGAATCTTATTGAAAATCATAGACGGTTCCATTTAGAATGAACGTTTAACTTTGAGGTAACAGGTAAATGCAAGTGCAATGTTTCGTCATGTCAAGATCGCCAGGATTATATAAAGATATTAAGCGTTGATACAACTGACGCCGCGATGCAAAGCGAGACGAGAAAATCTACCCTTCTCTTTCTAATTTGCACGGTGCGAGTGAGATAGGGACAGGAGGCGGTTAGTCGCGCGCGACGCGACTTGGTCAGCAATGCGTGTTATGTTAGACGAGCTAATTTAGAATGAAACAACGAAATAAGACCGTTTAGTCCAGGCACTGAACTGACAACTTGTATGGAAAAAAATGATAAATTTGGAAATTGTTTATAATAGGTAGCTGATTTTTTCTATGTAATGGATATATTATTATTTAAATAGTTACCTAGCGACAAAATCCAACAAAATTTCAGACATCAAAAAAATGATAACTTACTAGCTTCTGAAAAGTCAAAAAAATTTAAATAAATGGTTTTATCTTTATATTGGTTCATTTACATTCGCTTTATAACATTCAAGATAAATAATAAAAAAAAAACAAATAGTGCTTTATTTTAATCTATATAATTACTTCCGGATGGAAAAATTGTTGGATGTTTGAATAAAGCATCTTAGAATAACGTTTTGAAATAAAATAAACAAAAAAACGCTATTATAAATTAATGTTTTTCAAAACCGTATTTTGCCTTGAGTAGCTTTTAAATCGTTTTACAGAACAACTAATTGGAAAATATCGCATGCTTCGAAACGCTGTTCTGACCAGATTAGAAAACAAGGACTGTCCTGATTCTGAGATATATGATTCTTAACTACTAAGTAATTGCGTTAATTACGTTGATTGTTTGTCTGATTTTACCGAGACATGATTGCTTAAAATTTCCTCCATACAAAAAGAGTGTTGCATTTCGTGTTCTCATGAGCGCGGAAGTCATAAACGCGTCTCTTTTACGGGGGCGTGGTTTACTCGAATCGAGGCAAGCCATTAATAAAACACTAGCTTAGTACTATCGTCACACTGACGTCTCCATTATTAGCCCAGATCTACAAAACCTAGGCTAGCTAAGACATCTTACTTAGCTCAGCCATGATTAGCAAACTACCCTACGTCCAAAGGCAATAACTACTATGCTTTTTTACCAACATAAGCCCTTACTGTGCCTAGTAAAAGCATATAGGTAAAAGCTTGGTTCGACACGGCCCAGATTTGTACAAAGCTCTGTAATGGGACGCTTTCATCTGTTGTGTACCCGCAAGATGAGCTTGCTCTGACTTTTGTGAGAGCTTTTGGTTACCTGCATTAGGTATACTTACTTACATGTTTGTAATCCTGTATAAATTAATTACTAAGATCGAATCTTATTACTGTTCACGAATTGCTGTGTCGATACAAACCCGATAGGGTTTAACGACACTGTTAGATTTAACCAAATGTATTTTCTTTTATATATGTAATAAATAAAATAAAAAATAAAAAAATCTCTAGTAGTTACATAAACGGATCGTTTTTATTCAATTATTATTAAACATTTATTTACTATGCTTTAATGGGTAGGTACTTTGAAACTAAATAACTTAGCGATTAATACCTACTTAAGTATTCATATTAGCATTGTAAATTGTACATTCTGTTTTATATATCTCATATTATTAAACGAGCAACGTTTGTATTATGTTCGTTATCAAGTTTTCGAAAACGGGTCTAACAATTTCGATGAAATTTGCAATATACCGAAGGGTTTACGTTACGGGGACGAAAAATCGATCTAGCTAGGTCTCATATTGGGAAAGTTCGTATTCCCTATTTTTACCAGAGCAGAGCTCGATCGCCCAGGTACTTCTAAAATATTAAAAAATAAAGTTTATATGTTTAGAATGCCCAAAGATTTAACAATACATACTTAAACATCATCATAACAGGTTTTCACTACACATAAACCAGTAATATTTAATTTGCATAACATAACTCATGTAAAACAATAGAGAGTTACGTTTCTTTTCCAACACTAACAACCTCCTTGCAAGCAACCTCATTCTATAGTTTCCTAAAAAACAAAACGGTTGCCACGACAACCATTATTGACAAAATCCTGACAGTGTTTTAGATTATACTTTACTGGTCTATTGAATATTGAAATAATGTTTATTTAGGGTTTATTTTGTGCTGAAATGAAGTTGTTGAAAATACATATGCGGTACCACCCACCGGGACTCATTTTGGAGTATTCACAGAAGGGGGCGGTAAAGAACAGGGAGATTGATCTCTTGGATCTAAACAGCAAGTAAATTCTACCTTAAAACAATTATCATTGTATCAAAATGAAGCTTCGTGATGAGAGAATGAATTAATTTATTTATTTTAAACTAGCGTTTACTCGCGTTTATGCGTATAATCGTTACGAAGTTATAAAGAGTCCGCAGTAAGCTCGGCCGAATTTCACCTTCCCATACAAACGGAGTTTCGTTCTCATTTTAAAACTACAAGTTGGATTGTAACGAAACTTTGCATATACAATGACGTGAGGTATATCTGGGTATTTAATTAGTTTATATGCCGCCAGTTTATAAAACAAACGAAATACAGCAAAAACAAGTTTTGTAGAATAAACTTATATTTGCTGTATTTTTTTACTATGGTATCTGAAGCTACATAAACGAATTACAAATGGATGGTACTTAAGTTATTCTAAGTACCTACTAAGTTTCAGAGCAAAATAAATAGCTAGTCGTTTTAAAATTAGAGCGTAACTACGTTTGTATGGAGAATCGAGCTTACTGCGGGCTCTTAATACTACGTCTGTACAAGATTTTATAACATATTTGCTATTAGATTTCCCACAGGCAACTATCGCCCTCCCTTACAAACTTCCACTGCCCTTTTCACCCTTTAAGGGCTGATTTCCGTGATTAAAACTAACCGTGTCCTCATCTCTAGGTCTCAAATTCTCTCCATATAAAATTTCATCTAAATCGGCTCAGCAGTTAAATGTGTAAAGGAACCAGACAGGCAGAGTTACATTCGCATTTATAACAATATTAGGTAATGTGGTTTTTTTTGGTCTAGCACCAAACGCTGAGCCCCGAGCCTATTGTAGCACTCATTTATTTTATGTATTGTGTTGTTTTATATAAGTTCCTACATCAGTGTTCAATTTTGTGATTTTTGTGTTTTTTTTTGCGACAATTATTTTTTTTTTTTTATCATTCATCCCTCACATTTTGAGTTGCTAAACCCTAGCTGCATAAGCATGTTCTTAAGTTCTTAACATATACATCCTATTCATCTTCTCCCGGGCGTAGGTCGGTTTCGGGTACTTCCGATCAAATTACTAGGCTACAGGTCAAGTAACTTTATTTGTCGATATGTTTTCCTCAGAAGCGACATCCCCGCGCTAGCCCACGAGCTGTACACACGAGAAGTCCTCCTCACAGAGGACGTGAAAGACCAACTAGAACAATGCCTGACCACGCTGAAGAAGAGGGTAGAGCACGAGGGACCTGCCGGGAAGCGGTTCTACATATACAAGACACTGATGACGCACGTGCTGCCCCTGACTAATGTGGCATTTGACAAGACTGGGGAACGGTAAGCTTCTCACTCATCATCAGACTGGTCCTGCGCCATCCAGCGGACTTCTGGAGCCTTTACCAGGTCATCAGTTCACTTTGCTGTGCTAAAGTCGAGTAATATGGCCTTTACCAAGACTGGGGAACGGTAAGCTCCTCACTTAGATCATCAGGCCGGTCCTGCGCCATCCAGTGGACTCCTGTAGCCTTTACCAGATCATCAGTTCACTTTGATGTGCTAACGTCGAGTAATATGGCCTTTGGCAAGACTGGGGAACGGTAAGCTCCTCACTTAGATCATCAGGCCGGTCCTGCGCCATCCAGTGGACTCCTGTAGCCTTTACCAGATCATCAGTTCACTTTGCTGTGCTAACGTCGAGTAATATGGCCTTTGCCAAGACTGGGGAACGGTAAGCTTCTCACTTAGATCATCAGACCGGTCCTGAGCCATCCAGTGGACTCATGTAGCCTTTACCAGGTCATCAGTTCACTTTGCTGTGCTAACGTTGAGTAATATGGCCTTTGCCAAGACTGGGGAACGATAAGCTTCTCACTTAGATCATCAGACCGGTCCTGCGCCATCCAGTGGACTGGACTAGCGCTGGTCTTCCGTTGTTACCATTCGGTGAAACACGGAATAATGACGCCACGATCGCACACAAGGACCAAAGAGTCACAGTGATCCGGTTCTGCACCACCCGCAACTAGCGACTTCCGCAAATGTCATCAATTCAAATTTAAATTATTTATTTCGTGTAGTTAGTTACACGTTAATGAATGACACATATTTAAAAAACACAACAAAGACAATACAACATCATTTACCACTGAATGACACTGGTCGGTGAATGCAGCCCCGCGCAGTGTAGCATAATCGCACAGTCAGGCTTGTCCGCAATCATTCTCAGATTGGTATTGGGACTGCTAAGTAACAAGTTTCTGTCAAAAAATTAATTTTTGATAGGTACAAGCTTTTATTGCCGACTGTACTTTTCTGCATACCATCATCAACTACTCATTGAGACGATTCTAAGGCCGGCCCTAAGCCTACAATAACTATGCACAATATTTTTATGGCGCAATATATTTGTCTTGTGTTTGTGCTTCAATACTAACCCTAAACGGTCAAAAACATTAAACAATTCGTAATTTTGTGCAGTTTCATTGATCGCTTAGGGCCGGCCTAACGAGCCCAAACTCGATGGGGTTGTGTCGTTTTATTGTGGAGTTCCTATGGCCACCTTCCAGCTCCAGCATCATATCACCTCCATGTCATCATAATATTGCATTGTCAAATATTTATTGTATTTTGTTTTTAGTATTTGTTGTTATAGCGGCAACAGAAATACATCATCTGTGAAAATTTCAACTGGAACTATCACGGTATCAGTGAGATACAGCCTGGTGACAGACAGACGGACGGACGGACAGCGGAGTCTTAGTAAGTAATAGGGTCCCGTTTTACTTTGAGTACGGAACCCTAAAAAGCTTGTAATAAAAATTACACAATCTGATACATTGTGTTCGTGTCATTTTTACTCAAATATTTCCTGTCGGTTGGATTGGATGGCTAAAACAGTTGCCGGTTTAGTTAGACTTGCAAAATCGTAACTCGTAGCGTGAAAAGGGCCACATATTATCTTAAACTTAATTTCGCTATCCTATTTTCTCGTAAGATAATACCATCACAGACGTGATCCAACAAACGATGAGAATATTCGCAATATAGCCGTTTCACAATTGCAATGTTATCTCAAAAATAATCGGAACGAAGATCGATATTGTCGCAGCCTAGATTTCGCTTCCTCGTCCGTCAGCTCTCACGATTTCTAGCTCTGTCGTTCCATGGCAAAACGAAGCAGATTACTTACGAAGTGTATATATAATTGTGCCTTTTTGTTCTTGAGAAGGCAGTTTTCTAGTCTATTTTTACGTCTCAGGCCTTTTATGTATGCGTTGTGGGTATGCGTGTCGTTGCTATTTGCCGATCTCGGGGGTTTTTAACTGCCCGCGCTTGAGAAGGGATGCATAGAGAGAAAATTGAATATCATACCTATTTTGTATTTAAAATAGAATGAAATTGAGTTGTAAATATTTTATACATGTTTCCACCCGCGACTTCGTCTGCGTAAACCCGGGATAAAACTATCTTATATTTTAATCCAGGCTATAAACTATCTTCGTGCAAAGTTTCATCCAAATCGGTTCAGCCGTTTAAGCGTGATTGAGTAACAAACATCCAGACATCCAAACATCCAAACTTTCACATTTATAATAGTGTAATATAATAGTGTAATATAAAGGATGCTTAAGTGCATTTAGTCTATTTGTATTTACATGATTATTAAGTATGCTATCCATGTAGGTGCGAGAAATACATGTCATGCAGCGCCAAGAAGTCTAGGCTTCACAGCTAGTCATCTAATTGCTTAAAGGTTAAAGGGCGCTGTTAATACATTTGTACCTATTCAAAATATAGCAAGTAGGTATGTGACCTGTAGAAGTCGCGAGCATGACTATTTCCAAAAAAAAAACTTGTCAAGAATTTCGAAAAAGTGACTCGACAAAAAAAAAATTAACGAACCTAACTATATATACCATCACATCATCATCAATAAAAATACATGTCCAATATTTTTTGATAATCTGAACTGACGGGCTAAACATCATTATTTAGGAAAGTAGCCAATTGCAGCTCGGAGCTGCGCGAGAGCCTAGTTTAGCGGAATAGGGACAGGCCTGCGGCGCTACCACGAACTTCGAATCTCGAACTTCGTATATCTCCGTCACTGTCGCTCGAGTACCATACACCATAAGTGCGATAGAGACGGAGATATACGAAGTTCGAGATTCGAAGTTCGTGGTTATAGCTCTGGTACCGGTTAACCAATTAAACAAATTTTCTCAGATGCTTGTCAGGCAGCTACGACCGCACCTGCAAGGTATGGGACGTGGAGTCAGGCAACGAACTTACGACGCTCACCGGACATCAGAACGTAGTCTACTCTGTGGCTTTCAATTTCCCTGCTTGGTAAGTTTTTATTCTTGCTGCAATCAGAGTCGACAGTTGTGCCATAGGATACATAATACAAATACAAAATTCTTTATTTTCTTAAATTACAGTATATATTCATGATAGGGATGGAGCCGCCCGGTAAGCAAACAATGCCTGTTTTGGGAAGCCCCGCTCTTCCATAGATTATAATAGGTACTATACTAACACAATAGGTTTTAACAGGTCCCGTAGCATGGATCACGCGATAAGTGACAAGATAGAGCATCCGTCCCTGGCTGACACCGTTCGATAGAACGAGACGACACTCTTATCTTATCACTTATCCATGCTAAGGGGCCAGTTTTTTTTATTTTATTTATATACGCTCAAAACGGAGACGCGGTAGACCTCGTCGGCGATGGCGGGAGAACTTGGACTCATTTTTAAAAGACTGGCCAGTTATTGCTCAAGACCGCGATGAATGGAAGGGGAGAGGGGAGGCCTTTGCTCTGCAGTGGGACATAACGGGCTCGATATAATAATAATAAATAAGCTACTAGCTTCGTCCGCGTACACTCGTTACTATCTACATCTACCTAATGGCGAATACGCTATTAGACTTCCAACAGGTGCATCATTTATCGCATAGAAACTTCCACTCGAGAAGACTTTTAGGGATGATCTCCGGGTCAAAAACTATCCTAGGCCCTTTGCAGGGTCTCAAACCAGACCAGGAAGCTCATTGGTGACTTTTTAACTGAGGTTAAAACGCAAAGACTGGAACACCGTAGAAAAGTTGCCTGTCTACCGGTGTTCTACAGGATACATTCCGGAGAGTGTGCGCTAGGATTACACGAATTAATCCCGCCCGCCCTCAACATTTTGCCATCGTAGGACTAGGCGCGGTCGTGGGTTCCACCCTTACCGCTCGGCCACGTTTTATCTGTTCATTGCGCGTGATCCCAACTAACCACAGTGCGTTGCGCGTCTCGACCGCGCAATGAACAGAAAAAACGCTGGTCGCAGGTCGCGACTTTGGTCAGTCGTGGCCAAGGCGTTATGTTGTTGATTTACCACTGATTCGCATGAAGCGCTTTGCTTCCTGCAGTTTTCTCGCGAGGACAACTAAAGAGTGAAATTCACCTCCGGCAAACCTTTTCCCAGCTACGTATAACTTGGATCTTTTCAAGACGAGAGTGAATAGGCACTATCTAGGTATGCATGAGATAGTGGTCAAATGCGTACCTACCTATAAGTAATAAAAAAAAAGCTCAATATAAAATTTCATCTAAATGAGTTCAGTGGTTTAAGCGTGAGAAGGTAGCAGACAGAAAAAAGCAACTTCCGCATTTATAATGTTACTAGCTTTTGCCCGCGACTTCGTCCGCGCGGAAGTCGTTTATATCGTAACTTTCTCCCCCCTTTTCACCCCCTTAGGTGATGAATTTCCAGATAAAAACTATCGTTAGTAAGGATTCTTTGGGAAGGCCCCGGAATTCAAAGTATCTCTACACCAAATTTCATCTCAATCGGTTCAGCAGTTTAAGCATGAAAAGGTAACAGACAGACAGAGTTACTTTCGCATTTGTAATATTAGTATGGATTGTATGAAGGAAAAGGTCATTATGGCTGAGTTACATGATTTTATAGATTAGCTTACTCCGAACGCCTTTTTTTACAAAATATACTCCGCCGCAAACATAGTGTCTATGACCCGCCTAACTATAATAGATGCATGTAGCCTTTTTAGTATTATTTTGCATTTTTCATATCACACGGCCGTAAGGACCTTTTCTACTAAACCATAGGACTAAATTAACTGACTTGTAATTTAAATATTTTATATTAAAAATAAAGATACGTCAACAAAATGTTACATCTAATAGTTTTCAAAATAGCCATAATAAAACGTCTTTTTTACCCCGTTTTAGAAAACATCTTCGAAACTACCGCCATAAGGTACCTTTACCCTTGGAACGTCACATACATATATTAACCTATGTAATGTTCCTATTCCCCAGGACTCCCAACTACCGCTATACCGTAAATGGGTTCCATCCAATTTTACAGCCCCTATTTCACCTCCTTGGAGAATGCTCCAGGACTCAAACTATCTCTATACCAATTTTCATCTAAATGGGCTACATCCAAATGTTCACCCCCAACCCCCAATTCACCCCCTAAGGGGATGATTTCCGGAATAGAAACTATCATAATAATATGTCCTTTTCCAGGACTCAAACTATCTTTCAACCTATAATAATGTGTCATAAACTAATTTCCACCCCCAATTACACCCCCTTAGGGGATGATTTTCGGGATAAAACCATCCTATGTCCTTCCTTAACTATCGCTATACCGTAAATGGGTTCAATCCAAATTTTCATTCACCATTTCTCACCCCCTTATGTGTTCCCCTTATTTCCTCCTTTCATGTGTTCCGGAATAAAAATTATTCTATGTTCTTTCCTTGGACTGAGACCTTTCTCTATACCAAATTTCACCTAAATGGGTTCTATCGAAATCTTCAACCCTCATTTCACCACCTCAGGAAATGATTTTTCGGGATTATAACTATGCATTGTCCTTCCCTAGGACTCCTTCTATCGCTTTACCAAATTTCATCTATTAAATGGGTTTTATCCAAATTTTCACCCCCTATTTCATTCCTGAGGGGATGATTTTCGGGATTAAAACTATCCGTTGTCATACTCCGGGACTCAAACTATCGTTCAACCAAATTTCATCAAAATGGGTCACAAACAAATTTTCACCCCCTTAGGGGATGATTTTCGGGAGTAAACTATCCTATGTCCTTCCCCAAGACTACAACTCGCTATACCGTAAATGGGTTCCATCCAAATTTTCATACCTCATTTCACCCCCCTAGGAGATGATTTCTGGACTAAAAATTATGTTAAGTCCTTCCCCAGGACTCTTAACTATCTCCATACCAAATTTTATCTAAATCGGTTCTATCCAAATTTTCACCCCTCATTTCACCCCCTTAGGAGATGATTTTTCAGGATAAAAACTATGCATTCCTGGGACTCCTTCTATCTCTATACCAAATTTTAACTAAATGGGATTTATCCACATTTTCATCCCTATTTCATCCCCTTGGGAGATGATTTTCGGGATTCAAACTATCCATTGTCATTCTCCGGGACTATATTTATACCAAATTTGGTCTAAACGGAGTCCATCCAAAATTTCACCCCCCATTTCACCCCCTTAGGAGAAGATTTCCAGAATAAAAACCATCCAATGTCCTTCCCCAGAACTTAAACTACCTCTAAACCAAATTTTATAAAAATGGATTCCATCCAAATTTTTACCCCTCCATTTTACCCCCTAAAGGGAAGATTTTCGGGATAAAAACTATCCTTTGACCTTTCCCGGGACTCAAACTAATTATATACCAAATTTCATCCAAATCGGTGCAGCGGTTTAAGTAGCTCTAAACAAATTTCCACCCCCCATTTCATCCCCTTAGAGGTTGATTTCCAGGATAAAAACTACCCTAAGTCCTTCCCCAGGACTCAAACTATCTCTATACCAAATGTCATCTTAATCGGTTCAGCCGTTTTCACGTGATGCGCGGTCACATAAACAGACAAACAGATAAACAGACAAACAGATAAACAGACAAACAGACAAAAATTCTAAAAACTGTTGGAACGTGTTCTGTTATCGATTTTAAGTATCCCTAGCCAATTTTTTTTCGAATATCTTCCATGTACAGACTTTCGACCCTCTTCAGCTTTATTATATGTATATTAACTGCTAAATATATAGATAGATAAATAGATAGAAGATAATGAAACTCCCATTCAAATATCTCAAAAAATTATGAAGCTACATCCGTTTTAATGTCGCTTGTTAGAGTGAGAAAACGATGAGGGACTGTGACGTCAATATACTCGAGCGTCATAGTAAAAAACAATCGTTTCATATGAAGGTGCGTTTTGCGGAAAAGGGACAGAACATACCCCCTCTTAAAACTTTGGACTCTTATAACTTAATCATTACCTATATAACCTCTTGCTTTGTTTTTTTCTCCATTTGACTATATTTATTTTAAATTCTTTTTAGAGAAAATACATTATGATTATTTACCATATTTTCGATTCCTGAGCTATAACCACGAACTTCGGAATTCGAAAATATTCGGGTATCTCTATCTCTATCGCACTAACCATACTCGAGTGACAGGGATGCAAATATATGAACATTGAGTATGAAGAGGTTTTCGTGGTAGCGCCGCAGGTACTTTGGCTGAATGCGCCGAGCGCGTGCCATTGTCATTCAAAAAAAACAAATTCATGTTAATTATATTGTTCAAATTTGTTGATTTCATTTATTGAAATAACGACATAAAACGACATTTGCGCATATAAGTTCTCATATCAGAATCGAATATTTTTTTATGGTTTATATTTTAGCATTTGTCTCGTAAAGGTCTATCGTAGACGGGATTTAAATTATTAATAAGTGAAAGGCAAAGCAATTCCGCCATTTTGACGAAAATTTGACGGTTCTTATAGCTGACAGTTGGAGCAGCGTTTGATTTCAATAAAAATAAATGAAAAATTAAATGAAGTCGTATATTTCGGAAAATTAATTAACAGTCGCAGTCGGATAAAAACTATCCTAAGTTGCAGCTAGAATAATAATGTACCTATATAAAATGTTTCATATTTTTCCGTTCATGGGATGCTGAGAACATTCGAACCGCGCAAAGCTTAGTTTCAAACTGGCTGATTCTTTTTTTAATTTAGAGATTTATTATAAGTGGAGATAATGGAAGTATGGATTTGCAAAATAATAGCCTACATTACCTAGTTACCTGTTTATTATGCAGTGACCGCGTCATTACGGGCTCCTTCGACAAATCGGCCAAGATCTGGGAGCCTGCGAGCGGCGAGTGCCTGGCGACGCTCTGGGGCCACAACGGCGAGGTGGTCGCCGCCCAGTTCAGCCCCAAGGGTGACCACGTGGCCACTGGCTCCATGGACAACACCGCCAAACTGTACGATGTTAGGACTGGTGAGTCTCAATACCATTGGACAAAACATTTTTTAACACCATTGGACAAAAAAATTACAATGAAATTGCGCCGCTACGAGCGTGAATGGGTTTAAACACAAAATAGTACAGACGTTTTAACAAGAAGTTTGGCGCATCCTCATAGATTGAACGATCCACATCAGAGTTAGGTTGTGAAACTATACCGCAGTAGATCCGGCGGCCATATGAGTGGCACTGATACACCACAAGAACCAACAGGATCACATATAAGTCACGAGAGTTTATACGAACTAGTTCATTGCACGTAGAACTGATGGCCGTTGGGGCGGAAAGGTTCTCGAGTGGCGACCACGTACCGGATGGCGCGGCGTTGGTAGGCCTCCCACAAGGTGGACTGATGAACTGGTAAAGGTCGCGGGAGTCCGCTGGATGCGAGTGGCGCAGGACCGGTCACTTTGGAACTCTTTGGGGGAGGCCTGATATGATGATGATGATGAGTCCAGTAATTGGAGGTAGGACACAAAAAATAGCCGCATCAGATCCAGAAGCCCTTACAAAAGACAAATTTGCCAAGATCTGGGAGCCTGCTTCCGGCGAGTGCCTGGCGACGCTCTGGGGCCACAACAGCGAGGTGGTCGCCGCCCAGTTCAGCCCCAAGGATGACCACGCGGCCACTGGCTCCATGGACAGCACCGCCAAGCTGTACGATTTTAGATGTACAAAAGTCAATGAAACTTAGCTAGAAATACAATAATTTTATCCACGAAAACGGACGGATTCCTACTTTACGCACATTCACTGCCAAAGATTTCGTAACGCTACGCCCGTAGCCGATAACATGCGAAAAAACGATTGTAGAGGGAAGCGCCTAGTTTATTTATTTATTTATTGTATGGCGGTTACACAGTGGTACACATATCACACATATGTATTCGTATCGATGTCGCTGATAGAGTTCCAGTGTGCGCTGCGAGGTTCCGAAGGAGCAGTGCAGCTGCCGAGTTTGTTGTTCTTTTAGCACCAACCTGAGGTCGCATGTAGGGTTTCTAGGGTTATTCCTACGGACGTAGAAGAACAACGACCTCCTAGCGCCTAGTAGCAGAGCCAGACCTAATAGCGGGTTCCTCTGGAAGTTTTAACCATACGATTTCGAGGTTTGGAACAGTTTGGAAACGTAAAAAATTATATAGTGTCTTCCTTGTAAAGTAATTAACTATCAAAATAAGATAAACTGTTGCAAGTTGCAACACACTTAACCCTTTTCCAGGCTGGCAGTTCAAAACTGACAATCAAGTGTCAGTCTTATTCATTCATTGACATTAAGAGACATGTTTGACAGGCATTATGTGGTCGATATAACGCCTCTGCCTGGAAAAGGGTTAACTTGTCCGTATTACGTGCCGTAGATGGTTTTGACTGAATTATAATTATGTGCCGAGAGTAAAATATAACGATGTCCTTCGAATATTATATTTTTTACAAGAACTGAATATTTGCCATGAAAATATAGCTAGGCGGTTACTTTCAAGTTATAACTATAGTGCAACATCCATGTTGTAATTGTAACACCCTACACAAACGGAAGGTGTTATATATAAGATTAGCAAGTGTATCTGTGTGTCTGTCTGTGTCACCGTAGCTTTCAAAATTATAAACCCATATGAGAGCGATTTTTTTTGCGAAAGTCTTGTGTGTCTGAGGTCTGTAGGTTCGTTCTGGCGGGGTTTTTTAATTTTTTTAACTATTTACACTTATATAAATTATCAATTAGTCAATAATATTTTACCTACCACAGCATTACAGCAGCACCACAGCATTATGTTGTTATTAGCAGGACCGAACATTGGACAGCGAATCCTCAAGTGAATAAAGGTCGGCAACGCGCTTGTGATTCTTCCGGAGATACAAGCGTCCATAGGCTACGGTACCAGCTTAAGGCAGGCCATAAGCTTGTTTGCCACCGTCGTTGTATAAAAAAAAATTGTGGCACGGTTTGGGGGACGCCTATGTCCAACAGTGGACGTCTTTTGGCTGATATCATGATGATGATGATTTTACCTACAGGTGACGAGCTGCTTACATACACCGGTCATACTGCTGAGGTGATAGCGCTGCAGTTTGACCCCAACGAAGGACGTCGTCTCATCACCGGCTCGTTCGACGGCACCATCTCTATGTGGGACACCAGGGCCAAGGAGTAAGTTTCCCTGAACCCTGTAGATCCTGTGGTCATGTGTACCTGTAGTGCTGGGCTTCAAATCCATGGAAGTACGTAGAGGCAGCGGATAGGCACTGCGTGTAAAGTGCTCAGTATTAGTGTGTGCGAGTACGTTGGTGGACTTTTACCAATAGGAAGGAATGCGTAAGCGAGCAATAGCAGTTCTATTAGTGGAGATTTCCTCGCACGCAGTTCAGTACACTTATGGTGGGTGGATATTCGCCATTAAAATCACTAACACTAAACTGCATAACCACAGTAGATATATTAAAGCTTAAAGCAGTAAAACAAATAACAAACGTCAGATTTAACGCACCCACACAGACATGCGTCGCTACAATAGATGTAAGCAGACTTCAGCGGACTTCGCGGTGGCATCAGTTACGTGTGCCGTGCATGAGCCGTGTAGAACTGGTTTTCAATGGAGCGCTGGTCTAAAAGGGTCTTAAGAGTCTACTTGAGATACCGCTATTCATCCATGCTTTATAATATCAATAACCTTTATGTTCGCAGCCGGGTATCAGTCCTCAACGGGCATCAGGGAGAGATCTCCAACGTGCAGTTCAACTGGGACAGTTCCTTAGTGGGCTCCTCATCCCTGGACGGCAGCGCGAGGCTCTGGGACGCGCGCCAGAGCTCCTGTCTCGCGACCATCTCTACACACAGTGACGAGGTAACGGCATGGTGTTAGATCGCTGTCTAATGTCATCTCGAAGACCTGGACACTAAGCGGCATGTCCGAAAGGCGAAAGGCTCGGCCAAAGCCCTCCTACACCTATAACCAAGCTGGCCAACTTCATTGCGCACCGTGTGGCCGCATTGAACACAAAGTTTGGTTTTGCGAGCCACCTTAAAGCGTTCCATAATCCAAATATAAATAACTGACTAAGGAGGACTAAGTATATACTAGTATTTGGAGCAGCCTAACTGTTCCAAGACCGCTGCCATAATTAAATCACTACTTCCTCTGTGGGTATGTAATGTAAGGTTCCTGATGGTGAGTAAAGTTGCCAGGAGCTTCCGAAAATGCGACGTTGTGTTGGGAGCGAGAGACCTGAGTTTGTCGGAAGCTGTCGACACAACGTATTCTCAGATCAATAAAGGGTCGGCAACCTGCATGAGACTCCTTTGGAGCTCTTCAAAAACGGTCATCTGACGTAGCTCTACTCCTTTTAAAATAAGTATAGTGTTTCTTCGTTACTTCGTCAGGTCTTGGACATATGCTTCGACTGGGCCGGTCAGCGCATGGCGACGTCATCGAGTGACTGTTCAGCTCGTATCTACGACGTGAAGGGAGATTTCAAGGAGCTGGCGGTCATGAAGGGCCATCGCGACGAGGTTTCTAAGGTCAGTTGATTAAGGGTCAGCTTGGTAATCATGTAAATCACATTAGACCAACTATACGAGTAGGTACTCGTATGCTGAATCCGTTCAGCATACTACTTACTACTGCAGCTTCGTTCGATCCTGTGGTTTATTCGTATGTCTCTTTATATATCTGCTCTGAATATATCAAACAAGTAAATAAGAGAAGTGCTGATCTATCAGAATGAGAACTATTCAAAGTATCAATGTAAAGCGTAGTTTACACTTGCAAGAAATTGCGGGTAACCGAGGCCGAGTTCTTCGATCGATCTATCAGATCCCGCGATGCAATCTATGGCATGTGTATAGGCGTGTCCTCAGGCGTGATATAGGATTAGATTTTCAGTAAGTTTCTGTCAAAAATCACATTGTTGCCGTTGCCACCAGTTTTTGACGCCGACTGCACCTTTTTGCACAGTCCTCAACTCATTGAGTGGCTTTCGATGAGTGAGCACAAACACATCTGTTTATATTGTATAGTTTACTTATGAGCTGATATGGCCATCGTCTGTTTAGATCATCAAATCAGCTAGGAGGTGTCATAATATTGCGTTGCCGAACTTACGTGAGAATACTAAATTTCAGTTCTATCGGTGGGTTTTCACTAGTTTAAAATTTATTTGCAAGATTTGACCCGCACATACTAACGAATTAACTAAAAAGGGATGTTAATATACGTATAAAGGTTGTAATTAGTCAGTGTCAGCGAAAGTGGTTTGTCAGGATCTCTGCCTACCCCTCTGGGAAAGAGGCGTGATTATATGTACCTATGTATGTAATTAGTCTGTAAATAAACGTCGAAGGTCCGAAAATTAGGGATAAGTATGTGTTCGCAGGTATGCTTCAGTCCCGCCGGCGGTTGCTTGTTGACCTCATCGGCGGACCGCAGTGCTAGAATATGGAACTCCTCGACGGGAAACTGCACACAGGTACACAATTAAATATAACTTTTATGGGTCACTAATGTTTCCCAACCTGATTCATTTCGCATCTTTTAATTTCCCAACCTCTTAATATTTCTGAAACTGTTAAATATTTTAGTATTTTTATAAACTAAACTAACCTACACTATGGGTTCTACACGATGGCCCTGAAATGAATACTGAAATATTTACAGTTTCAGAGTTTGGGAAATGAAAAGTTGCGAAATGAATCAGTTTGCCAAACGTTAGTTGCGAAAAGAAGGTGTTCCTACTTTTATAAATAACATGTACTTACATGACTCACATCCTTTCGCCTCATCCTCACGCCTTTATTTCCAATACGGATATGTGAAGCTCGTCAAATTTAATTTTAGTGGCATTTGGCAGGTTTAAACTAGTTTAAAGAGTAAGAAAATGTTAGCTCACCCGCGACACTCCAATCATTCATGTTATAAGAGGAAGTATACGGTCAACTAATTTGATTCCTAGGCCACCGTAGAACCTTGTAATTTTAACTGCTACATAGCGACGCTATAATCCTAGTAACCCATATTGACATAGACATAGCATTTACAACGGCAAGGTTCTATGATGGCCTAGGATTCAAATTGGTTGACTGTACTTACTTAATTCCTCTTATTAACCCCCGACAAAAAAGAGGGGTGTTATACGTTTGACGTGTCTGTGTGTATGTGGCATCGTAGCTCCTAAACGAATATACCGATTTTAATGCGGTTATTTTTGTCCGAAACCTGATGTGATGATTGAGATGGTTCTTAAGGTGGTTCGATTGCCATACAAAGCGTTATTTGACATTCGCAGGCTAACGGCGTGATATTTTAAGAAACTTATGTAACAAACTTTCATCAATTGGCTTCCCATTTGCGCCAAATTCCCCCTTTCCTAGAATAAACTTGTATAAACTAGATTAATTTGAGAAAAATAGTTTTCCCAAAATATCACGTGACAAACCAATTTCTCAAATTAATCTAGTTTATACAAGTTTATTCTAGGAAAGGGGGAATTTGGCGCAAATGGGAAGCCAATTTATGAAAGTTTGTTACATAAGTTTCTTAAAATATCACGCCGTTAGCCTACGAATGTCAAATAACGTTTTGTATGGCAATCGAACCCCCTTAACTACGTTTCAACAAAATCAGTTCAGTCGTTTTTGATATATTGAACTTTGAAATGAAAATGTCGGGGGGTTTCTATCTTTTCCAAGTTGTTAATTATTAATATTGGCATAGATTTAATAGATAATTGGTAAGTTAAAGATGTAATTACTTTGGTTCAATGTATTCGGATCATTTCTTATAGATTTAGGTACCTATACGCTATGATAGTTACAACCTATTCGAGGTTTCAACAGCAGGCTTCAGTAAAACTGAAATTATCGATCCAAATTGGACCCATCGCATTCAGGCTCATTCGATAATAATGCGGCCAACAAACATTAGCACAAGTGCTCGGACAGAAAAACTCGGTTTAACGGTTGGACCCTTTGTGTATCAGTGACTCAGGCGGTGATGTCACTGCGTGACATACATAATTGGTTTTGTATGACTTCTGTGTACATTCATGTTTTAAATATGTTAATAATTTACTTTCCAAAACAAAGTTTTAACCGACTTCAAATCAGTAGCCAAATTGCTTCAAGTTTGCCAATTCTGTCAAACTCTCATTAGATAATGTCTAATGACAGGTTACTACTCTTTTCGAGAAGCGTCAAATAGCTTTGTTCAAATTACGACCGTATATGTCAGACCTAATAAAGTTTATTTTTGCAGAATGTTGAGATACTTTTTACTGACAATTCGTATCAGATGTTTTTGCAATCCATATGTGATGCGATAGTTATGCTTTTATAGTCTGAGATTTTGTGAAGTATCGGATATTTATATTCAGTCTGATCCGATATTTATGCTGTTACAGGCAAATGATTATTATGCAGGCTGCTGTAAATCATCACATATTTTTACCGACGATGTTTCGTCATATATAATTACGACTTCAATTGATGACCAGATATTTTTGCAGCGCTGCCCATAATCATATATTTATGCTGGTGACTGTATATATCCGTTCACCCTTGACCGTGTATAGATATTTTTGACTTCTGATTTGTTCACATGTATATGATATTTAAGTGTGTATATAATATCGACCTCTGCTTTGTTCACAAGTATATGACAAACATGTGTACATATATTTATGGCTGCGTGTTTGTCTACATATAATTGTCTTTCATTGTACAGATATTTATGAACGTATCAGCGTACAGATATTAATGACTCGATGCATGATTACATATTTCAAATCGAATCGTCGCATGGATATTTATGACTAATCGATAATACAGATATATTTGAAGCTCTGTGAAGTCTGTGAACGTACATATATTTATGCCCTTGACTGTAGTAGCTTGAGAGTTAAGATTAAAAAGACAATGTATGCTCTGGATCCCTATACTTTTGGTTAACACATCGTTACCCAGTTTCCCGATGTAACAGCGACATCTAGGGGTAACCTTTGTGACTAAGTTTAGAATGATTTAGGTTACTTGCAAGTGTTGAAATTAATATTATGTGTTCCGTTCGACGTCCAGTATTCCTTGAACTTGAGAGGGCGCCACTGCGCACGTTCGAACGTAGCCGTTTGCGTCAAACTGTCACTCCACGTCATCGCTGTGACGTCACATCCGCCTTCCCTCCTGTCAAACCAGCCAGCCAGCGCCCGCGCGCCCGCCGCCATCTTGGCTTCCTCATTGTTGCGTCGTCTGCCGTACAGATCGGACGTACCGTAGCTATTTTTGCAACAAGGAATATTAAATCTCGATTTTTAACATCAGATAGTATTATTTTGCATAGAGGGAGTCCTAAATAGTATAAAAGTTATGGAAAGCGAATCGCGAGTGATATCTTTTCTATCGGACTACCCTCTTTTGTAAATTTTTTACTTCGTTGTTCGCGAGTGCTTTGGAATCGCATTTTGAGCAACGAGAGTCGCTCCACGTCGAAGGAGAATGAACGCGCTTCGCGATCATGCGGAGGATTTCCTTCGTGGGCGCGTGCGCTCGTCGATCACATTGTCGGGCCCGGAATGGAGGTTTGAATATCTTTCGAATCGATCGGTGAGTCAGTTACATAACAATATCCTAGGTGCCCCGCGTGCCGCCGTCGGCGCGGCGGGGCAGGCCGCCGGCCCCCGCGCGCCACGTGCTGGCCCCCGCGCGCCACGTGCCGCCCCCCGCGCGCCACGTGCTGGCCCCCGCGCGCCACGTGCTGACCCCCGCGCGCGCTATGGGGCTCCCGTGCGCAACGTGCTGGTCCCCGCGCGCCACGTTTTGGCCCCCGCGCGCGCTATGGGGCTCCCGCGCGCCACGTGCTGGTCCCCGCGCGCCACGTTTTGGCCCCCGCGCGTGCTATGGGGCTCCCGCGCGCCACGTGCTGGTCCCCGCGCGCCACGTTTTGGCCCCCGCGCGCCACGCGGCGGCGCCCCCGCCGCGACGGCGCTCCCGCCGCGACGGCGCTTGCTTCTGTGGTGGAGCCAATTGTTATGCTGTAATAGTGCTATCCGGCACGATGCCGCCACCGGCAACGACCTTCTTACTCTGGTGCCGTCCGCCTCAATGGCGCCACCCCTTATCTGGTGCCGTCCGCCTCAATGGCGCCACCTCCTACCATGGGCCGTCCGCCACGATGGCGACGCCGATCGCGATGGCGCTGCCCGCCGCTGGCTCTGTCGCCACGGTGGTGCCGTCCACCACGGAGGCGTTGCCCGCCATGGCCTGCCTCGCGGGCGCTATCTACCACGGCGGTGCTGTCTGCCATGCTGGCGCAGCCCGCCACGGCGATGCTGTCCACTACGCCGGACGCTCGCCACAATGATGCAGTACGCCACGCTGGCGCTATCTACCACGGCGATGCTGTACACCACGCTGGCGCTACCCGCCACCTCGGTGCTGTAGGCCACGCTAGCGCTGCCGGCCACAACGGTGCCGTACGCCACGCTGAAGCTGTCCGTTACGCTGGCGCTGTCCGCCACGGTGGCGTTGCCCGTTATATGGGCGCTGTCCGCCTCGCTGGTGCTCTCTACCACGGCGGTGCTGTACGCCACGCTGAAGCTGTCCCCCTCGCTTGCGCTGTCCGCCACTGCTGGCGCTGCCCACCACTGCTGGCGCTGCCCGCCACTGCTGGCGCTGCCCACCACTGCTGGCGCTGCCCGCCACTGCTGGCGCTGCCCACCACTGCTGGCGCTGCCCGCCACTGCTGGCGCTGCCCGCCACTGCTGGCGCTGCCCGCCACTGCTGGCGCTGCCTGCCACTGCTGGCGCTGCCCACCACTGCTGGCGCTGCCCGCCACTGCTGGCGCTGCCCGCCACTGCTGGCGCTGCCCGCCACTGCTGGCGCTGCCCGCCACTGCTGGCGCTGCCCGCCACTGCTGGCGCTGCCCGCCACTGCTGGCGCTGCCCGCCACTGCTGGCGTTGCCCGCCACTGCTGGCGTTGCCCGCCACGGCTGGCGCTGTCCGGCATGATGGCGCTGCCCGCCACTGCTGGCGCTGCCCGCCACTGCTGGCGCTGCCCGATATGCTGGCGCTACCCGCCACTGCTGGCGCTGCCCGCCACTGCTGGCGCTGCCCGCTACTGCTGGCGCTGCCCGCCACTGCTGGCGCTGCCCGCCACTGCTGGCGCTGCCCGATATGCTGGCGCTGTCCGCCATGGCGGTGCTATCCGCCACGGTAACACTGTCCGCCACGCTGGCGCTGTTCGCCAATGCCGCGCTGTCTGCCACGCTACTCTGGCGCTGCCCGCCACGATGGTAACGCCCACCGTCCGGAGTGGAAGACGGCGCCACTACATCGATACAGGAGAACTACTTACGTCTCTGGGCTTCACAGAGGTAATCAACAAGAAGCTGCGTGACTTCCCCGGCGTTCTTGCGCGAGCGAGCGACCCAGTAGCTGTAGAGTGGCGGGGTACAACCTAACACTCAGAATGAAGCCCTAAGTTCTCAATTATATCCAATTGGTCCAGTACGCCGCAGGCTCTAATCTACTTGGTAGTCAATCAAATTACAAGGTCCCGCAGTTTGTCTCGGAAAAACGTACCGTGCGGTCGGAGGACTCGATATGAGATTCGTTAAAAAGTAAGATGGGGTCTCCGACCTCTGAATATATATTTCTCAACCCCGTCAAACAATCCTGGAACAGGTGGAGAATGGACGGCATCGGCAAGGTAGGCAAACAGATTTCACATCGTCTCTTAGCTCGCTCTCGCTGTCCCGCTCAGGTTCTGCTCTATAAAGACAAACCTTTCGCAGAGGCCTAATAAACAAAAATTGGGACAAAACCACTTGCCGCTCCGAAGCGAGCCCGAGATTCCGCGCTCAAGGAGAAGGGATCGGAAATAAATACCTCAATTCGGATAAGCCACTATAGATAATGACTTCCGTGAATGTCTTACCGAAACAGTTTAGCATAGACTTGAAAGCACCGAAAATCGTCTTAGATTTCAGATCAGTAACGATTTTATTTTGTTCAAAAACCCTATTGATCGTGTTATGCTATCTATGGACTTCTCTAATGCACAAGTTTGTACACTGCCATATCCCGATACAGCCGTGACACATAAAATCTCTTCAAGTGCATGTACTTATAAATTATTCGTGACTATTTCAAAGAAATTACAGCCATTTGCTTTTCTTGTTGTCCCAGGGTCTTCTGGTAACTGTCTATATGGATGACGTCCTTGATATGATACAAACTTATCGAACTGATTACTAATAAAACAGGGGACTTATGGTCCATGTCTTTGAGTAGACATTGCCTAAATTAAGGGACATAAAGTTCAAGTGCTTGGTAGGATTCCTACTCCGCCGTATAAACGCCTCCTGTTTTTATAATAGTATGCCATAAAAACTTTATATACTGGCTAGCAAGCCCTTAACTAGTAGCCATGGGAAGAACGATTCCTTTGTTTTTTGCCCCCAAGCAAACCGACCTGTCGTACCCGTCGGAAAAGGTAAACACCATACGGCGCGATATATGCCTGTCTCGTGTTAGACGGTCTCATACTGGAGGGGATCGTCTCAATTTTGCAATCTTTACGACACACGGAGGAAGGTTGCATTGCCACACTCTCCGACTATACCTGCAAGACTACGAGGAGCGCAATGCACCCCCCTCGTCTCCCTTCTACTGTACAAGATACCGTAGTTGACCGGCATAACAGACCCGCATTTAACCGTAAGTGAGAAAGACTAACTATATTGTTGTGTTACTAACTGACAACGGGTGTGTGGTAGCATGGATGCCTTTCCCTGCTGCAGACTGCTGGCAGGAAATAACTATCTACGGGAAACACTGGTCCCATACTACTTGCCAGGTCAGTAGCGCCCAGAAACCACCGGCAAGAAATGTTCGTCCGCTGGGGTGTCTCGCCCATCGACCCACACACACACACCTTGTGGCGATACTTCTCGATCGACTCGCAGGTCTCGAGCGCCTACTGTCACGACGTCACCAACAGATATCGGTGTTACGGAATGACCTACACCCACCTTCCAGACTCCTGCTCCGCGCTCCACATCACGCCTCCACGCTGGGCCTCTTCAGCATGATGACGCGCAAGTGGGGCAGTCTCTTCTGTTGGGCAGACCTGAAGAGGCAAGCCGTAGCGGAGCCGATGAAGGTTCACAATGTGCAGGCGTTCCTGAGTGACACGGCCACTATCCGCCCGCCGGGTGGGACGTGACGACACCAGGCTGGTCGGAGCAGAGAAGACTCCTCCGAGCGTCACACGCCAGCTCACTTATTACCGCACGCATACACGCCTGAATGACTAAATGGCCGTCATGGCGTGTCAGGTACAAGATCAACAGCCAGGTACCTCGTCCCATGCGCACTTTTTCTGTCGAATGTGTTCGCGTACCGCATTCAGTACGAATTATTATTTCTGTTCATAAATCTGCAATGACCGCTATCAGCTACTTTTTGGGTCACTATGATACCTTCGAACGGATACATTCAAGAATACCTTCAATGTGTTTGTGCATACCACTGCCTCTCAAACCACTGAATAAATAGGTTTGGAATGCGAGGAATTTAGATAATTACCTAAACACAACAATCTTACTTCAATAACTTATGTGGCGTATCAAGAAGATCGGCTGCACTTTTACTGAATTATTTTTCAGGCCTCAGAGATCATGGCTACACTGTAGCCCAGACAAATTGACAAATTTTGCTCTGTATCCGAAGTCTGGTCCTAAATAAGATAATTTTATCAACAGACTTATTGAAAGCTCCGGACAAAAATTATTAACCCAGTGTTCTGGATATATACTTATAACGATTTCGGAAGGTGTAAAACTTCAATAATCTGCTCTAATTTAGTCGAATCAACTAGTGTACCGTCCGTGCCAAGCTTATCGGAGACGGGATTTAAAGTACATATACATATACTTTCTCTTTTCTTGGTTTTATGCTGCGTCTTCAGACAGAATCGGGCCTTCAAGTACCATCTGACTAACTTTTCGACCCGTGGTATCGTCGTTAAAACTGGATGGAAAACTATCCAATTAACGACATTTATAACAAAAGCTATTTGGCACCTAAAATCTACTCTTAGACGTTTATCTCGAATCTATTTAATGTCTAATGTTTAGTGCCCGTTAGAAATCTAACGCTAATCCAATAGTTCTCTTTTGTAGGAAAATTGTTTTTCTACCTACGCGTGGGCGCCCGCTGACCCGCCACCAGGAGATAATAAACAGATCTCAAGTTCAAGGAATACTGGACGTCGAACGGAACACATAATATGAAATTTTACCTTCCAATAAAATTGTTATTATGTTTCCTAAGACGTCCAGTATTCGAATAAGGGCTTCCTGGTGGGCTGCCAACGGCATTTCCTCCGCAACAATGAGGAAGCCAAGATGGCGGCGGGCGCGCGGGCGCTGGCTGGCTGGTTTGACAGGAGGGAAGGCGGATGTGACGTCACAGCGATGACGTGGAGTGACAGTTTGACGCAAACGGCTACGTTCGAACGTGCGCAGTGGCGCCCTCTCAAGTTCAAGGAATACTGGACGTCTTAGGAAACATAATAACAATTTTATTGGAAGGTAAAATTTCATATTAAATTGGGTACCATTAGCGCCATCTGTTAACGGGCTTAAGGAAACCTAATAGATTTGCAGTGGTGATTGAACATGCCTATTGTTCTCCAGGTGCTGTCAGGACACGAAGGGGAGATCTTCTCCTGCGCCTACTCTTATGCTGGAGACGCCATCATCACAGCATCCAAGGATAACACGTGTCGCATCTGGAGGTGATTGGACTGGTGGCAGCCGGGCCACTAAACTGGGACACCGCAATGAGGAATGTAGTTTCAGTAGACTAAACACCACTTATACATACGATCACTTTTAATCCGTGATCACGAGTGTCATCCGTCAATCCGTGATCATTGATAAACAGCCAAAACGGATTTCAATGGATGAAGTCGCATGCAATTAAATCACTGTTTAGTTAATTAAATTTAATGATAATATTAACACTAATGTCCACTGAATGTTTGGTCGCCCTACATTTCTTGAAGTTATGTAGACGTCAAATACACCATGTCAAATTTTCGCAAACTAACGTTAGGGTGACAATGGTTTTGAATTATAAAATTATTCCTTATTCAGTTTTATTAAGAAGAAAAAAAGAACGTTTGTTATTATAGGTAACTTCGAGTTAATCGTATTTGGTATCGATTACATAATAATAATGTGAACTGTAACAAGCAAGAAGCAGCACAAAAGGCGGACTTGATGCCTTAAAGCATACCAAGTCGGTTGACATGCTAAACAGGCAGTAAAAGTTGCAGGCAGTTGACAAAAAAAGGATAGGTCAAACTAATTATAATATTATGTAAATGTAAGTATGTAATATAATATACACACATACATATTACTCCTCTCTATTTATTCTCTATCAGGTTACAAACATATTTGCTGTAAAACAAATCCTGAACTGAAAACAGAACTGAGTGTCATTTTCTTGAATGACGAGTTATTGTCAATTTACTGACATATTTATTGAACGCTCTTAACTATTGAAGTTTTATTGCGGTTGTATCTAGCCCATTATCTATAATTGTAGTACAAATATTTAGTTGCTAGTAGATATTTAACATAATTTATGATATACATCAGTTACGAATGTTATTTGTGGCAACGTAGTTTTTAAAATATTTGCAATTGAATTTATAATAAAACATTGTTAGGGATTTGTCATTATAATAAATCACATTTTATACCGTTTTAATGAATTTTATTTCATACAATAGAATTTAGAATTAACTAGGTGCTTTATTAAAAAAAACTAACTTTATAACATTCCCAATTTAGCCACCTTTGATATCTTTATACTTTTCTATCTATCTTAGAGGCAAACCTGTCATGTCTAAATTATTTATTAATTATATTTGAACCTTATCAATGTAATCTTCGTATAACCCACACATGTAGAATTTATACAACACGCAATAAGGTTGCTTTTACGAGATGTATCAAAGCTATCACGTAAATGGGGATATTCATTATTTTTGCACCCTTAAACGGACAGTTAAGGATAGTAACAAAACCGACAGTCAATGACAATCGCCTACGTTTAGTAACAAAACCGACAGGTTAGACGTGACTTAAAGCTTAAACATCACTGTAGTTAACCTTAAACTGCCATTTTTTTTGAAATTCCCTAAAATAATCGAATAGTTTTCACCCTAATTACTGCCGTGTCATTAAACGCGACTAAGAAAAGGAAGGCTATATGCGGAAGGTGGAGGAGGAAAGAAGACGCAGTGACATACCTACGCAAAAATAATGAAGTACAATCGAGTACATCCTGCTGCGCGGGTGAGCGGCGATAACCGATGACAGCGGACACTCGTGCGCGCAAGTGCTAGACGAAGTATAATAAACTAACCAAACGAAAAACTCATATCCTCAAGAATAACACGGATATTCTATTAGGAGGTCTATTAGCTCTATATAAAACTAGCGACCCACGCGGCTTCGCCGGCTTGTTGCAAAGAACGCAGGAAAACCCGCTGGATAAAATATGGCCCATAGGTCACCATCCAGAAAGTCTATTCTACACGCAGATGAATTTTTTTTGAATCAGATAAGTAGCTTCTAGAGATTACCAATTACATACTAACCTACAAACTTACATTTAACAAAGCTACAATCTCACATACTTTTCTTCTTTATAATATTTTTTTTTTTTTGTAGCCTTTATTGTGTCCCACTGCTGGGCAAAGGCCTCCCCTTTTTTCCGCCACTTTCCTCCCCTTAATGAAATGAAATATAATATTACTTACCATAATTTTACTATGTATGAAATTTTTACAATTAGAAATTAGGTATCGCATGGACGAAGCATGGAATAGAAAATCGATGACTTGTGTTTTCTGACATTGGCCATCCCTGGAACCATTGGGAACCTGCCTCTATGCCATAAAAGTTCTACGAAAAGTTTACTTACAATAAGTTAGACCTTCATTAATTAATTTGATTTTGATGATTTTTAATGAGATTTTAGAATTGGTTTCAAACGAAACGAACTGCAAAAGTGTCACACACCACACACACCAATTAAGCGTACAAATGTAGCAATTTAGCACAACAACCGACAGAGCAGCTGTAGTTGGAATGACACAGCCATAACATCTGTCCGTTTAGTCTCTGTCATTGATACTAAATCATTTATTTTCTATACGAGATGATAATTAACATTAAATAAATTAAATCTAAAAAAGGCCCTCGAGGCATTGTACCGAGGATGCTGGCGACATTTCCTCGCTGAATTGCAATGCTGATGCGTTGCGCGTGAAAGCCGGCCAGCTCTTCGGTCACCAGTTACATCAACCAGACGTTTCGCGATTTCCGCAAATAACAAAATGCGCACGGGACCCCACGGACCGAGGATCTCGACGCCAAAGGGTACAAAGTTGTTCTCTCTGCCGATGCCTCTATGTTTATTACATTTCAGATGTTCGCCGTTTTTCGCCGCTGCACCCGCTTTATAAGTCCACGGACTGGAGGTGGGACGGTGCCAGTGTCTACACAGTTAGCGTCCCACACAAACATCCGTCCCAACCTCCACGGAACAAGAGACAAGATAAGTAGGTACTTACATTAATTATTGTCTACATTTAAAATGTGCTAAGCGCTTGTCTGGCTCCCTGTACAATAACATTACCCGAGTAAACAGACCAGACCGCCACAAGCGGTCCAACCACCGTGCAATCAAGACGTGCCAATCGTGCCATCATGTGGCGAAACACATTGATTCTCGTGCTAACCCTAGCTGTAGTCAAATCCGAGTACAAATACACGACGAATTGGTTCAAAGTGCCGTTGGACCATTTCTCGTTTCAGAGGAGTGAGGAGTTTCAGATCAAGTATCTGGTGAATGAAGACCACTGGGACAAGGATGCTGGGCCGATCTTCTTTTATACTGGAAATGAGGTAAGTTTATTATTTCTAAGCTACTGTACCCCAGTGGTTCAGGTATGCGACTGTCAAACGGTGGCCGTAAGCTCGAATTCTGGCTCGTACCAATGACTTTTTCAGAACTTTTTTTTTTATGAGCCTATTGTGTGTCCTACTGCTGGGCAAAGGCCTCTCCCCGTGACCTCCATGCGTCCCTACTAGATGCCTCTTCCGCCCAATTTCTGAGGAATACATCCAGGTCGTCCCGCCATCTCCGTCTAGGTCGGCCCCGTCTGAACTTATGTACAGAATATAATCTGTTATTTACCGTTAGCTTTTAGGTGAGGGAAAATATCGTGAGGACACCTGAATACATCTGCAAAAAAATGCAATCAAAATAATCTGAATCTTTTCTTAACCGAATCTACGTTAAATCATTTGTGTAAATATGTAGAACTATGTAACTTTACATAATATTAGTCCCGGGTCACTTCAGTTTCTCTGTACCTACTCGTAGTTTACTTAATACCAATACATCGTTTAGTCCCGATAAGTAACTGTCGATAAGGAAAGGAAACCAATGCCAAATGGATTGATAATTAATATTAACTATCCTAGTAATAATAAGCTACTTACAAATACCTAGCAATTATTGTAGTAAGTAATAATCGCAACCCGAAATATAATAGCAAAGCCAAACATAAGCTCTCTTTCTATGGGCCAAAGGATAGCGTGTAGCACTTTACTATTGTTGTTGATGTTGTTAATTTCAGCAGCAGAAATTAACAACAGCAACAGTAAAGTGGCAATTACTGCCTGCGACACGTGCGGCAAATCCCACTTCCTGGCCGGGGAGAGACGTAAAATGTGTACTCACCACGGGCGCTAATAAAGAAAGCCTCAGATCGCATATTTATCGCCCGTGTGAACCTAATAGGAGTTTTGTGGATGACACCGAAGCAGAAATTATGTTAACTCTCAACAGAAAAAGTATGATCGTTTGGCTTCAACCTATTACAAGCACCTAAGTAGTTACCCATTGTTTTAATACGGTTCTGTAAATTATTACTATAAGTATATAGCAGCCTAGCTATAAAGTACGTGCCTAATATTTAAAATACCGTAATTATATTCGTTAGGACTAGATATTTATTGTCCGTTGTTGTTGATTAACTAATCTTATTTATTAGTTGCTTTTAGGTACTTAATAGTCACAATAATTATAATTATTTACTTGTTACATTTTCCTTATAGTTCGCATATTTCACATATGTAGTTTTTGTGAAGTACTGTTATATTTAGATATTTTAATTAAGTACCTTGTTAGAACATTGTCTCAAATTAATTAATCCTTCTCTTGTTTGAATATTATTATGACTTACCTATTTATTGATTAGCTTGATATGTGAAAGGCGCGGGGTTGGAAAATTTCACATGAACAAAATCATATTTGTCTGCAATTTTGTTTCTGTAAAAGCGTAAAAATTATACTGGGTAGCTTTTATTCTTGGACAAAAAAAATAATCCTAAACTTTCAAGGTCCTTTCAAGGTTATGATTTTCATTTTCATTTACCTATACTTTATTCCAATAATTTATGGTTTTCTATCCATTTAGCAACACTAGTCTACTTTCACCCCTATTGTTCCCGGTGTCATCATTTCCGCAACGCGTCACCTCTATAAATGCACCGAGCATTTAGGTAGGTCATGTCATAATGCGTTGTTGTATGCTGGGCCTGTCTGTATGTATGAGAGAATGACTACATTCTCTGCAAATAAAATGCTTTGAATCTTGTTCCAGGGTCAAATCGAGCTGTTCGCGAAACACACCGGATTCATGTGGGACATCGCGGAGGAGTTCAAGGCTAAGATCGTCTTCGCTGAACACAGGTAATTACTAAATATCTACCTAACTAGGTTCCTAACACGTTCCTAATGACGTTGTTTTCCCTGTGAGTTAAGGTGAGACGTCAGATCGTGGTATGTATAGGTCTTTAAGACCATGCATTTGTTAACTATACCTCATTCCATTATCATCATCTCAGCCGAAAGACGTCCACTGCAGGACACAGACCTCCCCCAAAGAATGCCAAGGTGGATGCGGGTGGCGCAGGAGTCGCAGGAACGGTCACTTTGGCCTCATTCCATAACATAACATTATAATTTTAACGGACAATTTTGTCCACGTTGTTATCTTTTTTGTCTAATATGGAATAGGGTATAAAAAAACTATATAATATGTACGTAATTTGCAAGCACTTACTCGTACTGCAAGCTGCTACGTAGGAGTTATTTCATTCAATTTACTGACTGGAACAACCTTGATTGAATTTGATTGATTGACAAATATAGATTAGTGTTCACATGCTTCCATTTTTAAGAATAATCTGGGTAAAACACAATATGGTTCTGTGGACTGTAGAACTCGTAAAACTGTGCTTTACCAAAAAAAATTGTTTTGAAAAATGTCCAAGAAATTAAACGTCTCACAAAATTTCACGAAAATCGGTTGAGAAATGCGACCCTTTTTTTAATCTTTATCATTTGAAAAAGGGGTTTTATCTGTAATGATCTAATGATAATATCACCCCGATTGTAACAAATCACTTAAATAAATATCATCTTCGCTTGATACCTACATTTACAATTTTGCACAATTCGGTAGAGGAGAACAGCTGGACAGCCGAACATTTTTTTTTTTTACGTAATCATAACTTCGTTCGCTTTGCTCGCACTTTCAAATAAATATAATAATATTGGGAGGGTCAATTTAACCTACACAAATCGACCACTGGCTTCGTTGGCACGGTCGCTGTCGTACCAAGCAGGTCAAAGCACTCGTCCAATATTAAAAACAAAACAAAGATTAGATACTTTTCTAAGACTTCGTTCCTAATGGCATGCAATACTCACTTACTACTTACTCCGTTGGCTCAGCGACCCAAAATGAATCTTGACCACGCGCCATAGCGCGAATAATGGCGCACATCACGCTAGTGCGCCATTATTCTATGGGGGGGGGGGGGGGGACTGACTCAAGTCTGTGATTCCTCAAGCCTCTGCTAGACAGCTGCTCGGTCGGAGGGGCGTGTTGGCGACCGTCAAGCGGAGGCTTTATCAAAATCTGCCCTCAGCGCAGTGGGATTAAGCCCCCCCTCAAATGATGTCATGTCAAGCCTCCCCCAAACCAAAATCCACGTCTAATGTTGTTTTGCCTGCAGGTACTATGGAGCATCGATGCCCTTCGGCAACAAGTCCCTGGACAACGACCACATCGGGTACCTGACGTCTGCGCAGGCGCTCGCTGACTATGCGGACCTCATCGACTACCTGCAGGGCGGGCAGATACAGCCCAAGTACCCTGTCATCGCGTTTGGAGGTGAGGTGACATGTCATAAGCAGACGTCATTAATTTTGTAGCATTTTGTTAACGGAATTGGTACCTATCATCATCATCATATCAGCGGAAAGACGTCCACTGCTGGACAACGGCCGGTCCTGTGCCACCCGCATCCAGCGGACTCCCGCGACATTTACCTAACTTAACCTGAATCGTCTTATTTAAACCGTCTGCATGACAGTCGGGCAGCGGCTAGGTGCATAAAATGGACCGTGCATTCATTCAGGCACAACAACCACTCCAAGCCGAAACGCACTGACAGCCGGTGGCGGGGCGGCGCGGCGCGGAGGCGGTACCGGTTGTAATGCTCGAGCTGATATGAAAGGATCCTCACAGAACGGTGCGGTGCGGCGCGGTATTCTGTGCGGACCCTTTCATATTAGCTCTAACATTACAACCGGTACCGCCTCCGCGCCGCGCCGCCCCGCCACCGGCTGTCAGTGCGTTTCGGCCTTCACTTCAACTAAGTACTGTGATGTCCGTGACTCATGACCTGAGGGCCTACCGCGAAAGGCATTCGAAGTTTCCCCTCTCTGTCATACTTA
Organism: Epinotia brunnichana; assembly: GCA_963854355.1. Taxonomy (NCBI): domain Eukaryota; kingdom Metazoa; phylum Arthropoda; class Insecta; order Lepidoptera; family Tortricidae; genus Epinotia; species Epinotia brunnichana. The sequence continues at coordinate 2,494,416 of OY977938.1, forward strand.
CGAGTTCGTACTTAAGTGCGACAGAGAGGGAAAACTTCGAATGCCGTTCGCGGTAGGCCCTCTGGTAAAGCTCGCGGGAGTCCGTAGAATGCTGGTGGCGCAGGGCCGGTCATTGTGGCACTCTTTAGGGCCGCACAGCAACGAGGATTACCCATACAGACGAAAAACGTCAAACCGCCGTTGGCTGTATTTTAACCCAGAATAATCTTTAGTAGGTAGTTGCGTGATTTGAACAATGTAACATTTAGATATGGTCACGTATGACAAGAATGTGGGATCATGTAGCATTTTACGACATATTGTTGTCGCGTGAAACGGAAAACAATATATTAACCAGTAAGAGTAGTTTTGTTTTATTTTCATCTTGTTACCTACCTAGATGAAAATAAAAAAAACAAAATTTACTCTTAATTATATAAAAGTAGGTATCACTTGTTGCATTTTTATTCAAAAGTAAAATTAAAGCCATTTTAAACCCGTGCCTACCCATAAGGTTCATCATCATCATCATCATTTTATCAGCTGAGATTCGTCCACTCCTGGACACAGGTATCCCCCAAAGAGTGCCAAAGTTTTTTTCATCAATTTATATATCAATTTATTTGACCTGGCCCCGTAGGATGGATGGCGTTATCACGCGATAAGTGACAGGATAGAGCTGCCGTCCCTGGCTGACACCGTTCGATAGAACGAGACGACGCGCTTATCCTGTCACTTATCGCGTGATAACGCCATCCATGCTACGGGGCCAGGTACATAAATGAAATGGAAAGTAAATGTAAACGTTTATACCTAATTCTATGACTTGGAAGGCGAGTGAACGCACAATAGGGGTCACCTGATAACACCGTTTGGCTCGCGCGATAACCCGACCTTTGGATGCGCGGAGATTATAAGCCGTTCTTACCTACGTGTCTGAGTCTGAGACCTATTTCAATTTAAATATTGGCCTAGACACAGTTTTCTTACTGCTGGGCGTTGGCCTGCCTGACCTGAACACGTCAGACTCCGTGCTACTCCATGGTATCAGAAGCACCAAATCTGGGCTCCACAGCCCAGTCTGGGCTCCTCATAAGCCGATAAACGTCAAATATACGGTGCCGGTAAACATTAAATATAGCGCCGGTAGCTGTGTTCCTGTAGAAAACTGTCCAACTTCCCACACAATCAGGTTTTAACAGACAGAGATTATCCACGGTTTGTATAGGTACCACGTTGACAATCACTCCCATAAGATTTGCCAGTTTCACCACAGAGACGATTTATTTCCACTTTCCAAGGCGAGGCGTCTGTACAATTAAATTTCCGCTCGCTTACACTTACCGAATTCTAAAGCCAATAAAACAATTGCTATTTAATATAGGTCGATATATGGGCAAATGGTCGCCGACCTCCGAGATGGAGATGGCACATAAAGAAGAATATGCATGTTTGCCACAGTCGTATTATAAAAAAAAGTTTAGCTATTCTCGTTGTTAAACACTTTCAAACTTATAGGATACTTATGGCTCAGTCAGCACAACATTATTTTGCCTTTTTTTTGTCCTTAGTAAACCCGGCTTAACACGACTTCTTTCCAGGTTCATACGGCGGCATGCTAGCAGCCTACTTCCGCATGAAGTACCCTCACATGGTGACAGGCGCCATCGCGGCGTCCGCCCCCATACACATGTTCCCCGGCATGGTGCCCTGTGAGGCCTTCCACAGGATCGTGACGTCATCGTTCAACATCGCTGACTCCACTTGTGTTGAGAATGTGAAAGCTTCATGGGGGACTCTGAGGTGAGAAACTATTTGATACCATGCAACCTGGTATAGTGCCCTCTCATCGGATTGTGACGTTATACTTCAATATTGTCGATTGCTTCGTCGGTCGTTTTGTCTTAATTTACCTACCTTAGTCTACCGCTTCATGGCTGAGGGACGATACCGCACAAAATTACTCCTAAGTATTTGATATGGAATTCTGCTGCGGGTAGCCTCAGAAATGAACCATGGTAACCGATATAGCCCTCCGAATCGATAAACTTAAGTGGCAGTGGCACATTGCACGTAGAACCGATGGCCGTTGGGACGGAAAGGTTCTCGATTGGCGACCACGTACCGGAAGGCGCGGCGTGGGTAGGCCCCCCACAAGGTGGACTAGGGGTAAAGGTCGCGGGAGCCCGCTGGATGCGGGTGGCGCAGGAACGGTAATTTTGGCACTCTTTGGCCTATGTCCAGCAGTGGACGTCTTTCGTCTGATATGATGATGATGACGATGATTTGATATGGACTACCTGGAAGATTACTGCTGCTTTAGCAGCCCCCTTGTTCATATTTGCTCCATTAGGTACACAGGAATCCTTTCTCTATTACCACGTTTTGCCCTCCACAGATCCGAGAGTCTATCCGAGAGATATCTTTCTCTAAACCTAGTATTGTGTAATTTAATGCATGATATGGCATCAGCTTTAAACTTATTAGATTTTGTTACATAGGTAGGATGACGTAGCGAGGAATCTGACAAGCGATTAGAAGAAGGATTTATTTATATTGTGCTTCTAACAACTTCGCGTGATTGCCTACAGTTTGATTGACATTAACGCTCAAAGTGGAACTACAAACTGCTCTGCTCGTAATATAATTGACAAATAAGCTATTTCACACATGTCATTGATTTATTACCTAGTCGTTATGTCCACGTCAAGGCGATGTAACACTAGGTATTGTTTGGTATTGTATAGTAACATGCTAGGGTTTAGGTCAATACATATATTCAAGACCACAGATGTATGAATATAAGGAGATCGGACATGGCGGCCGATTTGTATAGAGTGAGCCTGTCGCAAGTACATTAACCCACACAACGCCCAAGTAATTGACAAGACAAAGCACGCACACATCTAAAACACACACACTTGTATACCTACACGCTTATTTGACAATAAACGCGCATCATATCAGGCATTTTGGGAAAAAACGTAATATTCTCTGCGATTAGCACGCGTGCACAGTATGGCAGTGTATGCCCATTGAGCATACAGCTGCGACACGGCCGCCGGCGGCTTGTCCTCTCTCTAGTATTCTATGCTCTGAGTTCAAGACCATACCAGTAAGTGCCAACGACTTCTGCATTTCGTAATGTAGGTAGGTACCTACATAAGTATTGCCAATTGAAGTGAAGTGAAGAGGTCAATTGTCATGATAAGTTGAAATGTGAATCCCATTCAACATCGTTTCAATGCACATTGAAATCGTAATGCAAACTTTAGGAAGCCCATTCAATTCGGATGAAATGTGTGAACCACGTAGGTTGTAAAATTTGTACCTAATCCCGGAGTAAAACCAACTAATTTCACCCAAGCTCTAGTTGGTTGGGAGCTCACAATGCTCAGCAATAGAACGAATCAGAGATCAATTAGCATCTTAATATTTTTGCATATGTAGGTACCTAGTGTACAGTGGCGGAATGAAAAGGTTGACCAGTTTTCAAATCAAATCATTTACGCGTTTCAAGCACATGTTACCTTTTTAAACTGTGTAGCAGACGAGAGTGTTGTATTGAAAATTATGTTCAACTGTTTGACAACAAAGTTCAAATTTACTTAGACGAATTATCCTTGACTATTTATAGTTGAACTAAAACCTTTTTATTAGTTTGATCTTGCCATTACGTTGTGTCATGTTTGATAAATCTACTGATTAAATCCTCTTCGCTTAAAATTATTCAAACTATAAATGTGAGTAACAAGTCCTGTCAATGTCATCACTGCTATTTTCTTGTATACGTTTTTTTTTCTTTTTAGGGTTCCGTACTCAAATAATAAAAGGGGACCCTATTACTAAGACTTCGCTGTCCGTCTGTCTGTCACCAGGCTGTATCTCAAGAACCGTGATAGCTAGAGAGTTGAAATTTTCACAGATTATGTACTTCTGTTGCCGCTATAACAACAAATACTAAAAACAAAATAAAATATTTTTTGAGGGGGGCTCCCATACAACAAACGTGATTTTTTTGCCGTTTTTATAGATAATGGTACGGAACCCTTCGTTCGCGAGTCCAACTCGCACTTGGCCGGTTTTTTATTTTAACTCGTTTTCCAAAATGCAAAGAGGTCAATTCTCATAGTGGACGTATATGTAGGCCATGTAGTGAAATGACATTCATTATAACAGAATGTGTCTGACACTCGGTCGATAAAGCAGATACTGATAAGTGACAACTTATACTGAGCAAGCAAAAACAGATCTTAAGGTGATCAACCTTTTCATTCCGCGATTCATTCCTGAGGCTCTAGTATAAGTTTTATCGAAACAATACTTTCTCGAACGCGTTTGCGTTTAGTTTCAATTTGTATGGCACCGGGAACAGCGCCTCTGGTGGTAACTATTAGGAACTACCTACGCGTTGCCATACAAATTGAAACTAAACGCAAACGCGTTCGAAAACGTATATGTATCGATAAAACTTATACTAGAGCCTCTGTACCTACCTAGTATTTAAAAAAAGCGGCCAAGTGCGAGTCGGACTCGCACATGAAGGGTTCCGTAAAATAAATTGCGCTTTACGATTTATGACGTATTAAAAAAAAACTACTTACTAGGTCTCGTTCAAACCAATTTTCGGTGGAAGTTTACATGGTAATGTACATCATATATTTTTTTGAGTTTTATCATTCTCTTATTTTAGAAGTTACAGGGGGGGGGACACACATTTTACCACTTTGGAAGTGTCTCTCGCGCAAACTATTCAGTTTAGAAAACTATGATATTAGAAACCTTAATATCATTTTTGAAGACCTATCCATATATACCCCACACGTATGGGTATGATGAAAAAATATTTTTTGAGTTTCAGTTCTGTGTATGGGGACCCCTAAAACTTAATGTTTTTTTCGATTTTTGTGTGAATATCTTAATGCGGTTCACAGAATACATCTACTTACCAAGTTTCAACAGTATAACTCTTATAGTTTCGGAAAAAAGTGGCTGTGACATACGGACGGACGGACAGACAGACAGACAGACATGACGAATCTATAAGGGTTCCGTTTTTTGCCATTTGGCTACGGAACCCTAAAAAAGACTAACTAGAATTTCTAGAATATGGCAAATTGACAACGCACTTTGAATTTGTGATCCATACACTCTCGGCTGTCATGGTAAACCCCTCTTTCCTTCCAGAAACTTCTCCACCACCACTAACAGCTCCCAATGGCTCCAAAAGAACTGGAAGCTCTGCGACCCCGTCCGCAATTCCACCGAAGTCCAGGAGCTGATCGACTTCCTCCGCTCCATGTACGAGACGCTGGCGATGGTCAACTACCCTTTCCCGTCGGACTTTCTTCTACCCCTGCCCGCGGAGCCGGTGCGGGTCGTCTGCCAGTACTTTAACCAGACGCTTAAGGGAGAGGCACTGCTCGAAGTGAGTCCTAATAACATATTTTTTTATACAACGACGGTGGCAAACAAGCTTACGGCCTGCCTGATGTCAAGCAGGTACCGTAGCCTATGGACACTTGTGACTCCAGAAGAATCACAAGCGCGTTGCTGACCCTTTATTCACTTGAGGATTCGCTGTGTTGGCAGATAGAGACATGCAGGTCTCACTCCCAACACAGCGCATCCTAGGGAGCTCTGGCGACCTTACTCACCACCAGGAACACAACACCACATACTTCATAGCATGCAATAATATAGCAACACTACAAAGCAGTGGTGCTATTATGGCTGCGGTCTTCTGTAAGGTGGAGGTACTTCCTCCACATACGAGCGAGATGACATTCCGCTGTGCCCTATCATCATCATCATATCAGCCGAAAGACGACTGCTGGACATAGGCCTCCCCCAAAGAGTGCCAAAGTGACCGGTCCTGCGCCACCCGCATCCAGCGGACTCCTGCGACCTTTACCAGGACATCAGTCCACCTTGTCCACCTACCCACGCCGCGCCTTCCGGTACGTGGTCGGTAGTTCTACATGCAATGGCCTACTAATATAGATGAAATTAAATTGTTACTTGCGGTTGGCATTGCCACATAATTCCAGCTCATATACCCGATTGAGAGCTGATTTGAGGAAGAGAAGGTGATGCCAGTGCGAGTCGTTCCGGAGAAAGAGCTCAAAATTTATACTTCCCTATCTATTTTCAGAGCATCGGCAAAATGCTCCAAGTATTCACAAATTACGACGGCAAGAGTAAATGCGTGGACTACAAGAAGGGATCTGACTACGGAAATTTGGACGCTGCTGGTTGGGACTACCAGGTATTACAATATTTTATACATTTTCATGAATTTAGGATCTAATGTCAATGGATTGAGGTTTCGGTACATATTTATGAGAGGATAATTCATATGTTTGCACTTGATTGTACTCAGAGGTACGAGCCGAGCAGCGACTAGTGATTTATCGAGTGCTTAGTATTAAAAGTAGCTACTAAAAGTAAAACAACTTTTTACAGACAAAATTCGCTCTTGGGACATTGTATAAAATTCTACAATAAAATTCCAAAACACATTACCGAACTTACTTACTCTACATTCACACGCAAAACAGACACTTATGTATATCAAAAGCATATTATAAGATGGTGTACCTGAACGATTAGGTACATCATGGATATTTGGCAGTGATAAAGACCTGCACTAGAAATCCATCGCAAAATAAGTAAATAGGCTTTCTAGTGTAGCAATGTAGGTAATGTTATATAATACTCTGATACTGAAATTATATATCGTATCGTACCTATACTGTTTTGAAAAAATGATACCTCGCTGAGTTTTTTACGCCGTTTCTTCTTGAGGCAGAGGTTTTCTTTCCAAATCGGTGGTAGTTTATCGACATTCATATTATGTGCATGTAATATGCCTAAATTGAAGAATTTGACTTTGAATACCTACGCCCAAAATAATTTAGACAATCCTTGTCCTCTTGACATTAAAGTCGTGTTTAGGTTATTTTGAGCACTTGGTCCGCGTAGCTACTTAAGTACTGCGTTCCATCTTCTCTTAGCCTCAATGGAAGCGTCTCAAGGGCTCTTAGGTGCATACTAAAACCGCTGTCGTTCTTCCAGGCCTGCACAGAAATGGTGATGCCAATGTGCACCACGGGAGATCACGACATGTTCGAACCCGTCCCGTGGAACTTCACCGCTTACTCCAAGGAGTGCTACGACAAGTTCAAGGTGTACCCCAGAGAGCAGCTCGCGAAGATCGAGTTTGGGGGTGACAAGATCGCGGCCGCTTCGAATATCGTGTTTAGCAATGGATTGATGGATCCCTGGGCTGGAGGTAAGGACAAACTTTGTGTTCTTATATACAACGGTATACCTACATAATAAGCTTGTTGCGTGGTGTTAAAATTGATAACGTCGTGTTGCTAAATGGATAGTAAACCATCAAATGATTGTAATAAAGTATAAATTACAAAATATAATTCAAATCATAAACTTTTTTTTCTAAACTTTCATGGTTTATATCTTAAAGTTTTTTTATTTATTGTCGAAGAGTAAATTTAAAGGTATCCTTACGCTCTTATAGAAATAATTTTGTATTACAACTATGGACCTAAATGCAGTATTTCGCGACCGAAACAGCAATTTACTTAATTTTCCATGCAACGGTTAGTACAAATTGCACGGTGTAACGTCATACTTTAAAGCATGAAGCAGTATGAAGCGTTTCGGCTGCTGTCAGCGAAGTCTGTCTTTAACTCGATTTTTTGGGTATTAATGTCCTTTAAATGTAGTTGCTTCCATACAAACATTTGTTCATCTACAAAAACTGGTTCGAATGGCATCGTAAACAAATTTAAGGTCACAAGCCCATTGATTCGAGGATTTGTTGTGTCGACAAACAGAGCTTTTTCACACATTATTATTAAAAAAAAAAAGATTGGCGCAAAAATAATCACAAAAACACAGAGTCGAACGCTGATGTTGGTACTTATATAAAACAAAATGTGCAGGACGGCATAGAATAAAACCCGTTATAAACATAAAATTGTCAGTCGCGACCTAACTTGTAATGTAGCTTATAACCTCTTATAACATAGGCATTGCGCTACTATTGCCTTATATAATTGGCACCTGAAATAAAGAATAATAGGCCTCACATTTCATTCCTACATAGTAAAAAAAGGGTAATATACCGCTGGTTTCCTAAATAAAGAGTGGACAACACTAAGTTTCCACTAAGAAATGTTGACAGACTAAAGGAAACCTAGAGATCCTACTCGCGCGCCAGTCAGGCAACGACCGATGGGCGAGCGAGGGGGGAACCCCGGTATTTATACCTCAGGTGGGGAACGAGGTACGTATATACGGGCCGACACGAAATCCCCGCGTTTCAGATGCATTTTGACGCCGAACGAGCGGGATCTCGTGTAATAATGTATTATAAATAGCATAGAAATAGGTATAAGCACTGTAAATAATGTATTAGAGTAAGATTGAAGTGTAATAAATGAACATGTCATTTCGCGCCAAAATTTCCCGCGCAAATCGCTTTCCCGCCAAAAATACGGGGCGAAGGGGCGTCCGGCCGAGGTAACTTGATAGTATAAATTGGGCGGCCAGGCCCCATGAAATTCAGTACCTACAGTAGCAGCGAAGTGACATTACTTGAAAAAGTAAACAAGCCTTTCAATTCAGAACCCCGACCCGACCAAGTTCCTGCTAAGCCGTAACGACCAACGCCGAAGGTGCAGGATTTCCCTTCAATTCTACCCAGCCCAGAGCCAGTCATAGGTGCGTCTCGCACATGCTGGTCCATCGAAAACCGGATTCTACATAGAGGATGCCCCTTACAAGATCGAAAGCAGGAAATCGCACACTCGGTCAACTTATCGCAGCGAACATAAGAGAAGCCATGCTGGAACAAGCAACCACGTCCACGTCGGGAACTGCTACGACTCAAGAAGTTTCGAGGCCCTCGCAGGAGACCTCACGAACGAGCACTCCTGCGACGCCGGCGCCTCGTCCAGACCCACAGCCGAGGTCACCCATAGGGCAGCATCATGATGCCGCGCAGTCACAAACACTGCCTCATGAAACCCCACAGTCAACGTTGCCACCCATAGTCCCGCTGCTGCAGGAGAGCCTACACCCTGCAGCAACACTGCGGCAGGAAACCCCACAGTCAAGCCAGCATCCTGCCGCACGGCCGCCGTCAAAATCGGTGAAAACAACGTCGAGTCATCGCGTCCGCCGTCTCGCACAAGCGCGAGAAGAAGCCCTCCGAATCAAATTGGAGCTCGCGCAAGCGCGCATAGCCGCCATAGAAGCCGAAGACAGCGACGATGACACCGGCACAATATCTACAGTCCAACAAGAACGCCGCATAGATGAATGGCTCGAGACCAGCCAGAGACATGTCCTCGCCATCTCCAATGCACCTTACATCGAAGAACCCGAGCCTGCAACCCCACAGTACGCCGAGCAGGCTCGGGAGAGGAGCCCCGCCGAGGGCGCGGGACAGGGCGCCGCTGCCGTGCGCCCCGCCGTCCCCGCCCCTCCCCCCGCCGGGGGAACCCACGCTCCCGTTTTCGCGCCAACGCCGCCGCGCCCACGCGAAACAGACGCATATCCGCCGCCGTTAATGTATTCACAAGCGAATGCGCAAGAAGATAGCGCCATAGTAATGAAGAATCAACAAAGTGTGAACCTGAGTGAGCTCGCCTCTGCCATCGCCATCGCCGCGCGTGCCGGCCCGAGAGAGTCATCACGCTATCACGCCGAGTTGCCGCCATTCAGCGGCTCGCATCAAGAATGGCTATCATTTAAAGCCGCCTACAACGGAACCACCGCAAATTATAGTGAAGTGGATAATATAGCAAGATTAAGAAGATGCCTCAAAGGGAGGGCCAAAGAAGCCGTCGAGAGCCTCCTCATTTACAACGCTCGCGCAGACGAAGTAATGAGAAGCCTAGAAGCCCGCTTCGGCCGCCCAGACGCCATTGCCCTCGCTGAGCTCGAGCGTTTACGCGCCCTACCGCGCCTTAACGACGGGCCGCTCGACATCTGTGTCTTCGCCAGCCGTGTAGCCAACGTCATAGCCACACTCAAGGCTCTTGACCGCGCTCACTATCTACACAGCCCGGAGACGACACGGGCAATGATGGAGAAATTTACGCCCGCCCTACGCTACAGATGGTTCGACTACGCGAATACGCAGAAAAACGACGAGCCTGAGCTAATAAAGATATCAGCCTTCCTGCAACGCGAGGCGGACTACTGCGCGCTCTACGCGCAGCCCGAGAACGTCGACGGTGCAAATCCTCATCCTGCAAAAAGGACACACCGAGCCTTCGCGACCACAGACAAGCCTTCACCTAAGTGCGCCGCCTGCAACAACACCGGTCACCCAATAGATAAATGCACTAAGTTTATCGAAAAAGCCGTTGAAGACCGGTGGAAACTAGCCAAAGATCAACGGCTATGTTTCCGATGCCTGCGCTACAAGAACAGGATGCACTCATGCAAGCGCACGAAGTGCGAGCGACACGGCTGCGAATACTTCCACCACAAATTGCTACATTATCAAAGAATTGAAGAAAGAAACGAGGCCGTCACATCGACGCGCGCCTCCCGAGAAGCGAGAGCCTATCTGAAAATTATCCCGGTCACAGTCTCTGGACCGGCGGGAGCCGTCGAGACCTACGCCCTCCTCGACGACGGCTCCACGATAACACTTGTACAAGAAGGGCTCGCGAACGACTTAGGCCTGGACGGCCCGACAGTGCCGCTACAAATAGAAGCTATAACGAAAGAAAAAATCGACGCATCGAGATCACGCCGTGTTACGCTCAGCATCCGCGGCACCGACCAACCTTATAGGGTCGGTGCGCATACCATAGACGATCTGAGCCTATCACCACAGTCCGTTAAGAAGGAGGATCTCCGCGAGTGCGCACACTTATGCGACATAGAAGATAGCCTGCGGTACGAGTCAGCGAGACCTAGAGTATTAATCGGACAAGATAACTGGCATTTACTCGTCAGTAATGAAACACGCCGCGGCCAGCGGCATCAGCCAGCGGCATCCCTAACGCCGCTAGGCTGGGTGCTACACGGTGCACACACACGCATCTTCAAACAAGTACATGCGACGCATCGCTTGACCACTATTGAAGAAGCCGAGAAAAATGAAGATTTGAATTTACAACTCAGTGAATATTTCGCGCTCGAAAACCTACTTATCGAGCCGAAGTTACCCCAGTCAAGCCCGGAAGAGCGGGCGCGTATCATGCTAGCCCAGTCAATAAAGACTACAGCCGACGGCCATTATGAAGCACCGCTGTTATGGAAACAACCCGACAGCCGCTTGCCTGACAACTACGAAAATACACTGAGAAGACTTCATAACATAGAAAAGAAACTCGACAAAAATAAAGAGCTTAAAAGCAAATATAGTGAAGAAATGGACGCCCTTGTCTCGAAGGGCTACGCCGAGCCTGCGCCGCCTACCAAGTCATCGAGAGTGTGGTACCTCCCCCATTTCCCGGTGCTGAATCCTAGCAAGCCCGGGAAAGTCCGAATCGTCCACGACGCCGCCGCGCCTACAAGGGGCGTGTCGCTCAATGACCGCCTACTGACGGGCCCGGCCCTCCTACAGTCGCTGCCAGGCGTCCTTATGCGCTTCCGGCAACACCCAGTCGCCGTGGGGGCGGATATTAAAGAAATGTTCATGCAAGTGAAAGTCAAGTCTGAAGACAGAGACGCCCTGCGCTATCTATGGCGGGGCGACCGGCGGGGCGACGACGCGCCGTAAGAATATCGCATGACTTCACTCATTTTTGGCGCTACTTGTTCACCGTCAATAGCAATATATGTGAAGAACGTCAACGCCCAGAAACACGAAGAAACGCATCCAGAGGCCGTCAAAGCAATAATAAGACATCACTATGTCGATGACTACCTACACAGCTTCAAAACAGAAGAAGACGCGATTCGAGTGTCAAGTGATGTACGCGATATACATAGAGAGGCTCATTACGAACTACGCCAATGGACCTCTAACTCCACGCGGGTCCTCCGAGCCCTCACTTCGGAGGACGCCACGTCCGCGCCCGTCGAACTGAATAAGAGCGAAATGAAAAATGAACGAATCCTGGGACAAATATGGAAACCCGCGAGCGACGAACTCGCCTTCAACTTGGACCTCAGCCGCCTACCTCCCGGAGCCCTGGACGACATCGAGCCTACCAAAAGGCAAATATTGAAAATAACAATGTCGATCTTCGACCCTCTCGGGCTAGCGGCGCCGGTAACCATCATAGCAAAGAAAATCCTACAAGAGGTGTGGCGGCGCGGAACTGGCTGGGATGACAAGCTGGATGCAGACTTAGCGCGCCAATGGACGGAGTGGACGCTGCACCTAAGGGCATTGCGAGACCTCGCGATTCCGCGCGCCTACCCTTACTACGGTGACGCGACCAAGCGTGAGATGCACATCTTCGTCGATGCTAGCGAATCTGCATATACAAGCGCGCTATACTGGCGCATAACTACGGGCGACGGGCGAGTGCACGTGTCCTTGATAGCTGCGAAGGCTAAGGTCGCGCCCCTGAAGGTGATATCAGTCCCACGCCTAGAGGTGCAGGCCGCGGCGATGGGGAGTCGAATGGCGGCCGCAGTAATAGAAGAGCACGACTTCAAACCAGACACGAAGACATTCTGGACCGACAGCCGCACAGTACTCGCGTGGCTGAGGACCGGGGCGCGCACGTACCGGCCCTTTGTCGCGCACCGCATTGCCGCCATAGAGGAATACACGGCTGTCAAAGAATGGCGCTGGGTACCTACCAAGCTCAACGTCGCTGACGAAGCCACGCGCACAGTCCCGCTCGAGTTCAACACTGATCATCGGTGGTTCCAGGGCCCAGCCTTCCTGCGTGATGACCCGGAGACGTGGCCCACAGAGCCATCACAACCGCACGAGTCCGAAATAAGTGAAGAAAAGGTACACACAATATCAGTCGTAAAGGGAAAACCCGGCCCGCTCGCCTGGCTACCAGACCCGGCCCGATTCTCGAGGTGGGAACGCTTGCTGCGAACTATAGGCAGAGTATTACAGTTCATCGACCTATGCCGAACCCGCAAGGCGCGCGCACATTACAAGCGCACTATGCGGAACAAACAGGCCGATCCAGACTGGAATAAACGAAGCACGCCCGCCCCGCCGCAGCCGCCGTCTAAAGGGCTACAAAATAATAGAAAGTATAAAATACTCGATGCCACATACCTACGTGAAGCGGAACGCTTAGTGATACGCGCCAGTCAGCTGGAGTCATTCTATGACGACTTCAGTGACCTCAGAAATAATAAGCCACCGGGCTCACATAGCCGCCTACGACACATGGCGGTCGAACTAGTGAACGACGTTATTGTTATCAAGACGCGTATCAACGCATCAGCAGTGGACATCACCGAACTACAAAAACGGCCACCCGTGCTCGATGGAAATCATCCGGCAGTGAAGCTATATATAGACTTTATACACAGGCAAATGCAACACAACGGCGCCGAGGCTACTATAAACGAGTGTAAACAATATTATAGTATTCTACGCCTGCGACCCGTGACGAAAATGATAGTGCATCGATGCCTGCCGTGCCGGATAAAGAAAGCAATGCCGTCAGTGCCGCCCACCGGCGACCACCCGCGGTGCCGGCTCGCCCACCACCAGCGAGCGTTTACCTACACGGGCCTCGATCTGTTTGGCCCGATAAAAGTAACCGTCGGTAGAGGGACTCAGAAGAGGTACGTGGCACTCTTCACGTGCCTCACCGTGCGCGCAGTACATCTGGAAGTAATACCAAGTCTCGGCGGGGACTCCGCGGTCATGGCGCTCCGACGCATGATCGCGCGCCGCGGCTGCCCGACCGAGATCTGGACCGACAACGGAAGTAACTTCCACGCTGCCGACAAAGAGCTCCGCGTGGCCTACGGCGACGCCCTCGAAACCGACGCCGCGCAACGCGGTATCAGCTGGCGCTTCATACCGGCGGGAGCCCCATTTATGGGCGGGGCATGGGAGAGGATGGTACGAGCCGTCAAGAGAGCCCTACACGCCGTGCTCAACGAGCGCCGCCCCAGCGAGGAGACCCTGACTACTCTGCTCGCCGAGGCCGAATATACAGTGAACAGCCGCCCCCTCACTCACGTGGCGGTTGATCCTGACGAGCCAGAAGCCATCACGCCGAACCACTTCCTCCTCGGTGGCTCAGCCCGGGCCCCAAACCCCGGGACATTCGACGACACCGCACTCATCGGCCGCGCGACTTGGCGGACGAGCCAACGCCTGGCCGAGCACTTCTGGGCCCGCTGGCTCCGGGAGTACCTGCCCTCACTCCAGTACCGGCGGGAGCCCTACGGTCATGGGCGGCCTATCAACGTCGGCGACATCGTGCTAGTGGCCGACGGGAATCTGCCTCGCAACACATGGCCACGAGGCCGGGTTACAGCTATATACCCGGGCCCCGACGGCGTGACGCGAGCAGTGGACGTGACCACCAAGGGCGGAGTCTTCAGAAGACCGACCAAGAAGCTGGTGATCCTGCCGACGGAGCCTGAGAACCTGCACGCAAAAGAAGATCCAACGTTCACCCGAACGATGGTCGGCGGGAGAGATGTGCAGGACGGCATAGAATAAAACCCGTTATAAACATAAAATTGTCAGTCGCGACCTAACTTGTAATCTAGCTTATAACCTCTTATAACATAGGCATTGCGCTACTATTGCCTTATATAATTGGCACCTGAAATAAAGAATAATAGGCCTCACATTTCATTCCTACATAGTAAAAAAAAGGGTAATATACCGCTGGTTTCCTAAATAAAGAGTGGACAACACTAAGTTTCCACTAAGAAATGTTGACAGACTAAAGGAAACCTAGAGATCCTACTCGCGCGCCAGTCAGGCAACGACCGATGGGCGAGCGAGGGGGGAACCCCGGTATTTATACCTCAGGTGGGGAACGAGGTACGTATATACGGGCCGACACGAAATCCCCGCGTTTCAGATGCATTTTGACGCCGAACGAGCGGGATCTCGTGTAATAATGTATTATAAATAGCATAGAAATAGGTATAAGCACTGTAAATAATGTATTAGAGTAAGATTGAAGTGTAATAAATGAACATGTCATTTCGCGCCAAAATTTCCCGCGCAAATCGCTTTCCCGCCAAAAATACGGGGCGAAGGGGCGTCCGGCCGAGGTAACTTGATAGTATAAATTGGGCGGCCAGGCCCCATGAAATTCAGTACCTACAGTAGCAGCGAAGTGACATTACTTGAAAAAGTAAACAAGCCTTTCAATTCAGAACCCCGACCCGACCAAGTTCCTGCTAAGCCGTAACGACCAACGCCGAAGGTGCAGGATTTCCCTTCAATTCTACCCAGCCCAGAGCCAGTCATAGGTGCGTCTCGCACACAAAACAACATAAAACAGAAAATAAAAGAGCTGCGGCCTTATGTAAGGTGAAGGGGAGGTTGGTACTTCGCCAGTTGGATGCTCCAAAATCTTTTTTTTCTAAACCGCGCATTCTATGGAGTCTTTACATGTACTTGAGTACTTGGCCGAGAGCACTATCTCGCCACCATCTTTGTTAATTGTAGCTGACCCCCAAAGCCGTTCGAGGCTAGAATCACAGAATGATGACAATAGGAATGATGCCTCATGTTGAAATTAATAACGTAGTGTTGCTAAATGGATAGTAAACCATCAAATTATTGTAATAAAGTATAAATTATAATTAAAATCATAAAAATATATGGACCTTGAAAGTTTTTTATTGTCCAAGAGTAAATTTAAAGCTACCAATAGAATCCTTACGCTTTTATAGAAACAAAATTGTAAAACAATTATGTACCTACACGCAGTATTTCGCGAGCCAAACAGCAATTTACTTGATTTTCCATACAACGGTTAGTACAAATAACAGGTGTGACGTCATACCTGCGTCAATTAGTATGAAGCGTTTATGGCTGCCGCCAGCGAGAGCAATCTTTGTCTCATTGGGTATTTATGATCTTTAATTGTAGTTGCGCCCATACAAACATTTCCCAAAAACTGGTTCGAATGGCATCGTAAAAAAATCTTAGTCATCGTCCCCATTATGACATGTTCCAGGTGGCATCCTGAACAGCATCAGCGACTCTGTCCAAGCAGTGATCATCCTCAACGGCGCGCACCACCTGGACCTCATGCCGGCCAACCCCCAGGACCCGGAGAGTGTCAGGATAACGCGCGCCAGCCACAAGGATAACATCAGGAAGTGGATCAGCGAGTTTAGGGACCAGGCTATATGATTATTTGATTAAAGTTTTATATTTATTGGGAGTTTCATTTTATCTCTAATGTCCTGAAGGAGCTAGTTACTATAATTGCCGCAGGCATTCGTGTTTGCGGAAGCACCTACTACAATTTAACCTTCCTACTCAAAGGTGTCCTGCCCACAAATGAGGCTGTGCACAAAATACGAGTAGCACAGAGCCATGGAGCGCGCCATGCTCGGCATTAAACTACAAGACCGAGTGAGGAATGTTGAGATCCGACGTCGCACTAAGGTGCGCGACGTTGGAGATACCATTACCAAACTCAAGTGGAGCTGGGCAGGACACCTTGCCAGGCAGAATGATGGTAGGTGGACCAAAAAGGCGTCAGATTGGTGGCCACTTCTAGGTAAAAGGAGCGTCGGCCGTCCACCAGCTCGATGGGTGGACGATATTAGGAAGATCACGGGTCACTTCTGGATAAGATTAGCCCAGGATAGGGACGGGTGGCGTACTCGAAGAGAGGCCTATGCTCAGCAGTGGGCGATTACGGGCTGACAATGATGATGATGATGACTCAAAGGTAAACGTCCGAGTGCTCGACGCTGTACTAGTGTATGGCATGGGTGGTTCACTAATGTTTCCCAACCTAAGGTTTGGCAACCTGATTCATTTCGCATCTTTTCATTTCCCAACCTCTTAATATTTCTGAAACTGTTAAATAAGTCAGTTTTTTTTTCAATCTAACCTAGCCTAACCTATAGGGTTCAACACGATGGCCCTAATAGTCCAGGCAATGAACTGACAGCTTGTATGGAAAATATGTCAAATTTGGAAATAATTTATAATAGCAGATTTTTTTTATGTAATGGATATATTATCAATTAAATAGTTACTTAGTGACAAAATCCAACAAAATTTCAGACATAAAAAAATGATAACTTAACTAGCTTCTGAAAAGTCAGAAAAAATATTAATAAATGGTTTTATCTTTATTTTGGTTCATTTACATTTGCTCTATAATATTCAAGATAATTATTAAAAAAAAACAATTCATTCTTTTTTTAAATCTATATAAATACTTCCGGATGGAAAGTTTGTTGGATTCTTGAATCTCTAGATCTAGATCAATGTTTTAAAATGATATAAAGAAAAAAAACGCTATTATAAATTAATGTTTTTCAAAACCGTATTTCGCCTGGAGTATAAAATAAATCCTGAAATATTTACAGTTTCGGACTTTGGGAAATGAAAAGTTGCGAAATGAATCAGTTTGCCAAACGTAAGTTGCGAAAAGAAGGTGGTCCGGCATGGGCACCCTATGTCAAAGCAATAAGGGTTATATTCGAACTAAGAAGATTTTTCTTCATTCGAATTTAAGCCATGTCACTTTGACATAGAGTGCCCATGCCATATACATACAGCAGTACAGCGTCGAGCACTCGGACGTTTACCATAATATGAGATAGTAGACCTCATTGTTGGTTGTTGTCTATGACAGCAGAAATAGCTACATGAATCCCATCATGTAGCTATTTCTGCTGTCATAGACAACAACCGGGATCCGTGGCATAACGTGCCTTTAAACTGGAGCACTCGGTCAACAACCACTCAAAATCAAGAACTGACTGCGGTGATGACTGATCTGATCACAATCTTCACTACATATTATAAAACAAAGTCGCTGCCCGCTGTCTGTCTGTCTGTCTGTCCCTATGTATCTTATCTATCTAGGTGAGGGCCCTTTCGGATGCACTTCGACCCAGTGGGATCTTTTGTCCCTATGCATGCTTAGATCTTTAAAACTACGCAACGGATTTTGATGCGTTTTTTTATATAGATAGAGTGATTCAAGAGGAAGGTTTATATGTATAATACATTACAATACATGCAGTCATGCATGTATTATACTGTACAGTCTCAGTACTGTACATTTTTCTGTTTACGTTGCGACCTACTTTTAGGCCACGCTACAATATAATATTATAAAGTAAATTAGATCAGTGCAAACATAACTCGCATACGAAGAACATCAACTGAAGGAACGGCTAATTAATCTTACTATTTATACCTTACAAGTAATAAATAAGTTTTATAACTACAACTTAACTTCTCCGTTCTCTCAACGCACTCCAACTCTACTATCTAAGTGTATGGGCTAACTGGCTCATACATTAACGGTCCTTCGAACCTAAACAGGTATTTAGTGTTTTTGTTACTTTATTGCGATAGCGAAACGGTTTGCTGGCCTCCCACAAGCGGGTCTCACCAGTGAATTGAGAAAGCGCATATATCGTACGTAGAGTGCAGGGGCACTATTTACCTGTCAGTGAACTACTGTGAACAAACAAGATAACTGCAACGGCTCATCGCTCTCCGGACTCTGAAGACTAAAGACCGAAGCAGTGAAGCAACACAACCAGCAGAGCTGTACAACCATCGTCGGATAACTATTGAGAAGACTTCCAGAGTTACCACGGTACATATGTAACTTCAACTTATAACTTCAACTTACAACTTATATCGAAATCAACGTAAAACTAACTTCAAACTCAACTCAACTTCAACTTTAACTTTGACAAAATCAACTCAACATGTCTGTCAAGCTTCAACAACAGCAAACCTGCTTTGAAAAAATCAAAACTTTATGTGTTAACTACAAGAAAGACTCCGCAACAAGAAAAACTCATGACTACTTGAACCAGCGGCTAACAAATCTCGACGCCCTATGGGGTGATTTCGAAAACCAACATGCGGTCCTTGAAGAGGAAATCAAGGACAAAAATATCCCCTACTTCCTGGAAGGCATATACGGCAAAACTAAGGCCATGTATGAAAACAACAAGTCAGATATGCTTAAACTAATGCATAACCTAACTGAAGTGAAGATTCCAGTCAAATTTGACCTTACGGGACTACTGGACGACGAAGCGAACGCTGACGTCATTGTGCTACTATGTAAACAAGAATGTAACTTCAAGGCAATTGATCGTGCGATGTCAAAAATCGACACGGTATCTAGCAATGAAAAATCGGGATAGCGTCTTCCCACTCCCCAAAGAATGGCAGTAATGGTGGCTGCAGCAAGTAGAAAGTAGCAAATAATATATTGATGGATATCGTGAGTTGTGAGAACGGTCGGGAAGTTTTGTTCCTTGCTCCGTTGGTTGAGTAGTCTCTTGTCAATTTCTTCGATATCTTGATTATTGTGTTCGGAAAGATACTGATGGGGTATGTTGTGGTAGGTTAAATTTGCGATTCGGTTGATCGACGAAGTTAGTGAAGGCACGTTGATGACGTTGTCCAATTTCACCTTGCTGTTATATTGTTTAAGCGAGTGAATAGTCAGGTATTTCGATTGCAGCATGCAGCCTTGTTCTAAAGTTATTATTCCAGAAGACGTCATTGTGTGTGACGTCACTTCTTCATCACATATAACCCGTAATGTGCAGGTATCGCAACAAATTACGAGCCAAGTGTTCGGTGAATGCAACTCGATCCAGGCGTCTTTACATGACGTATGTGTTACGTCACATGGAGTTGTGGTGCGATGACCTATTAGTTTTGCCTCGCATGGGATGTTATCGTTATGTAAGTTGAATACTGGCAGGTTTTTGTTGCATATAAAGTTGTCGAGTTTTAGTTGGACACATTGTTGAAGGTCATCTTCTTTAAACGAAATGTAGGTATTTTTCTGAAAGTTCACTGCTATGTATCTTGCGCTAGTCTGAACTATGACGTGGTCTTGAGCCGTTTTGACAGGTAATGGGATGGCACGATGTAACGTAAAATCTTCGTCCGAAATGAGTGGTATATGCAGCTCGAATAAAAAATATTTGCCAGTGACTCGCGCTTTGACATATAATAGTTTGTATAAGTCCTTGATGTCTTCTCGTATGTTATCGACGGGCAGTGACAAAGTTCTGGGTAGTTTTCCCGCGATGACATTCATCTGTTCCAACAGATTTACGGGTGTTACAAGGTGTACGTCGATATGACCTTTGTAGACATCAGTTAAAGTGTTGAACAGCATTTCTTGCATGTTCTTCAAGTTATTCATAAGTAGATAGGCTGACAAAGCGGCGGAGTTAAAATAACTTGTGGCCATTGCTATTTCCACTGCCGACTCAACTCTGGCAAAGTTTATATCTGTTTGATTCATGAAGTTTTCTATGACCTCAAACTGTCCCTGAATGTTGGCTTCGTGTTTCTTCAAAACCTTGTTCTCCATCTCGACAATGGACGTTTGGTTTTTTATGAGTTCAAGTAAGTAGTTTTCGTTGGTACGCACGGCTTCTATGTCGCTTGTATATTTTTCGGCGAATTGTTGATCCAGAATCCCGAATAACCTGTTAGCTACGTATCCCACCCCATCTACGAGTCCGCGTTTCTTTCTGTTCGTTAGATGCTTCTGCGGGGTTAGTAGCATAGTGTTGTAGTGTTGTAAGACATCCATTTCATGGTAAAGCTGGTTAAGGGTAGTTTTGCAGTACCTCGGGTCTGTTTTCTGGCACCAGTCGTCCACTCCTTGCAGGTAAGTCTCGATGCGTCCAATTCCTTCCCAATAGTTAGTTAAGTTGTAGTACATCAGTAATATCCATTCGTTATGAATAACTTGTACTTTGCCTATAGTATCGTAGTATATAGGTCGCTCGGGTTCCAGGTTCGTAATTTGAGCTGACGTCGGCACGACAGCTGACCGTGAACTTGTTATGATTGCGCACATGGTTATGAAGGTTGTAAACAGTGTTAGAAAACATTGTTTGTTGTTTTTATTCCTGAGCATGTATCGTGCAGGTTTCTTCTCGTTGGTTTGTGGCGTTTGTACGTCGTTTTGTGTTTCGTTTATTTCCAATGGTAATGGTGAAAGTTTGAGGATGGGCCGTTTGAAAGTACCAGTTTGAGTTTTGATGGTCGTTACACGAACGTAACCGTCGGAGCCGGGGTGGACCTTTACAACGCGACCCAGAGCCCATTTTCCTGGCGGCAAGTTGTCCTCTTTCACAAGCACGATGTCACCCTTTTTAATGTTTTTTGTAGGTGTATTCCATTTGTTTCGACGTTGAAGTTGAGTTAAATAGTCACTAGACCAAGTTTTCCAGAATCGTTGCATCATTTGTTCAGTTAGTTGCCAACGTCGTCGCAGGTCGATGTTTTTGGAGTCCATGTGGTCTGAGTGGGGCAGTGACAGTGTAGATGTCCCTGTCAGGAAGTGTCCTGGAGTAAGACAGTTGTAGTATTCGTCGGGATCCTCAGTAAGGGGACACAACGGCCTTGAATTCAGACACGCTTCGATTTTCGTTAGCAATGTGGTGAATTCTTCAAAAGTTAGTTTTTGCTCCCCTAGTACTCTTTTTAAATGATACTTTAAGGACTTTACTGCAGCTTCCCAAATTCCGCCTCCACTGGGAAACGCCGGTGCGTTAAAGTGCCACTCCACTTCCATTTTTCCAATTTCATGGAAGAAAATTGAGTTTGTCAACATTTGTTTGAATTGGCTGAACTCTTGACGTAAGATTTTGGATGCTTTTATGTAGTTTGTTCCGCAGTCCGAGTAAACATGTTTAGGCTTGCCTCTGCGGGCGCATAATCGTTCAAAGGCGGCGAGAAATGTTTCAGCGGTCATGTCGGATGTGAGCTCTATGTGCACGGCCTTGGTGGCTAAGCACACGAAGATAACTATGTATCCTTTCGTCGTTTTGACACCTCTTCCCTTGTTTATTTTGACCTCCACGTGCCCAGTGAAATCTGTTCCCGTGTGTGTGAAGGGCCTTGATGGGTTAGTTCTTTGCGGTGGTAAGTCCGCCATTAGTTGGTAATTATCGGACGGTTTAAATCGGTGACAGCGTATGCAGCTTCGCAGTTGTTCTTTTACCGCTCTGTTTCCACCGATTATCCAATAACGTTGCCTTATGTAGTTGAGGGCTTGCCGCGCCCCGCCATGTAAAGTTGCCATATGTCCGTCGTGAATGACAAGGTAAGTTATACGCCCTTTCCTGGGTAAGATGAGAGGGTTTTTCATGCCCGGCGGTAAGTTAGAGTTGTTTAGTCGTCCTCCGATGCGAAGAAGTCCTTTTTCATCCAAGTAAGGTCTCAGCTTGTACATACAGCTCGTTTTAGTTAAAGTTTCGTTTTTTAATAGAAGTTTACATTCATCCGGAAATGACATTCTTTGTGCGCATCGAATTATTTCGTAATTAGCGGCGATTAATTCATTTGTAGTTAAATAGGTGGTATCAGGTTTCTGTTTGCGACGTAATGTTGCTGTGAATCGCATAATCCACGCGGTGATTCTTATTAATCGTGTTAGCGAGCTGTTATTTTGAAGTAGGTCATTGATAAAGTTATTATCTTGTTTTGTAGCTAGGGTTGTCTCTCCTTTTTTCACAGTTCCGATGTTAGTTGTAAAATGACAATTTAAGTTTGAAAGTTCTTCTTTCTGGTCATTTTCGTCAAGTGACGGTCCGTGCCACCAGAGGTCAAAGTTAATCAGCTTGCTCGGGTACATTCCTCTTGAAGCACAGTCAGCAGGGTTCTGCTCAGATTTGATGTACTGCCATTTCTCAGCTGGTATTATTTGTTTAATTTTCGTCACTCGGTTAGCCACGTACTTTTCCCAACGTGACACGTCTCCTTGTAGCCAAGCTAGGACTACTTGGGAGTCGCAAAATGCTTGTATAGTTATGTCGTAGTCTTTGTACGCTTCCATCACCTTCTTCATGAGTTGTGATAGTAAAAGGGATCCACAAAGTTCCAGTTTCGGCAGAGTAGTTTTTTGAGATATAGGGGCAACCCTAGTTTTAGCAGCTAATAATGTCGTTCTTGGCTTTCCGTTTTCGTCGTTGGTGCGAGAGTGAATGACGCAGGAAAAGGCTTTTTCGCTTGCGTCACAGTAGCCTAAAAGTTCGATCTGCTTTGTTTTCCCGCCAATCCATCGGTTGAGTTTGACCTTTTTTAATAGAGGTAGTTCGTTTTTTAGCTTCAGCCATTGTTCTTGTATGTCGACAGGTAAAGCTGCGTCCCAAGTTAGATGAGGGTTGGTCCACACCTTTTGAAAGATTAGTTTAGCTGTCACCGTTACAGCACTATACCAGCCTAAGGGGTCGTAAAGGCGTGATATTTCTGATAAGAGAACCCGTTTAGTTAATGGGTTTCTAGTTTCTTCGGGTAAGTTCCAATTGACTACAAAAGTGTCCAAATTAGGATTCCAGCCAAGTCCTAAAGTTCTCGTGGAGTCTTCGTGTTTGAAGTCGAATATGTTTGTCGAAATTAATAATTTAATTTTGTAAGCTGAAGAAAAAGAAACAATGCTCACTGCAATCAGTGAAGCCACACTACGAGGATATTGAACTTCAACCTATACCAGAAGAGAGAAGCCTGCCAAGACCTACAGCGAGGTCAGCGAGCAGCCCGGGACAGCATCCGAGCCGTCATCGAGCCGCCAACGACAACGTCACTTTTAACTTACATTGACTTGAATTTTGTTAAGTAATTTTTGTAATGGCTTTTCCTTCTATTGACAATTATCTTTTTTCTTTTCCCTTCTTTTGGGGTTGCCAGTATGTACAGTCTCAGTACTGTACATTTTTCTGTTTACGTTGCGACCTACTTTTAGGCCACGCTACAATATAATATTATAAAGTAAATTAGATCAGTGCAAACATAACTCGCATACGAAGAACATCAACTGAAGGAACGGCTAATTAATCTTACTATTTATACCTTACAAGTAATAAATAAGTTTTATAACTACAACTTAACTTCTCCGTTCTCTCAACGCACTCCAACTCTACTATCTAAGTGTATGGGCTAACTGGCTCATACATATACATATAAACCCGTGCGTAGCCGGGGCGGGTCACTAGTGCTCCATAAGACTCAGTCAACGACGAAACGGGCTAGGCATTTAAAAACGTGTACAACACTTTAAACTGCATCAGCAACTTAGTCCAAGCGATCATTCTCAACGACGCGCACGACGCCCAACCCCCAGGACCCGAAGACCCGCATCCGATTTGGATCGTTTTGGTCAAATAGTACGCTATAGAAATTGAAATAAAGTACAAATTCTAATGCTCTGAGTGAGATCTAGATGATTTGGTCTTTATTTTAAAGTTCGTGTCAGAGCATTGAAACTTGTGCTTTAAATCAATTGAAATACTATACATTAATGTACAATTGTTTTTATTTCTTCTAAATATCAAACAATAAATTAAATGCAATCACTCTAAAGGGGCTTCTAGACGGGCAATACTTTTCCGGAAATGTGTGGTCGGCAACTATGGGCGTCTTGTTATAGCATCGAAGTAAGAATAAAGTTGCCGGCCACACACTTCCGGAAAAAGGAAACGCTACACGAACGAAATCGGCAGGCCTGCATGCAGCCCTGCAGCGTGATTCGGCACGTGTGGATACGTGTCGGAAGCATGGTTTCCAACCAAATCTAGGTCACTCCATACAGTAGACGGCAAACTTCGTGCGCAAATGAGGGGAAGTGGGGGGGGGCAGCTTGCACGTACAATTCGCCTTTGCGCAGGCAAGGTCATTTGCGCACGAAGTTTGCCGTCTACTGTACTAGATTTTCTGTAAACTGGCTGGGCCGTCCGACAAAATCGGCCCGTGGAGCGTCTTCTAAAGTGTAGCCCGTTTATGCCACCCCTTCTAGCCCCATTATGCAATAACAAAACGTTTCAATGACAGTTCAAAGACTACAATATACATAGGTACTGAGATAGACAGGCAACTCGACCAAATTGAGAAGGCATTTAATGCTTGCGTATACAGGCGCCATCTCTTCTGCGGTAGTTACAACTTTTCTTTGAATGTACAAAACATACAATAAGCGCGTCGGTCGTAGGATTTGAACCCCGGATCATCGACTCCAAATACCACCGTCTGTACCCCTAGGTTGCTGATGCTAGGTTGCTTGTGACAATACGGCGAATTTTGAAATACCTTGGCAGCCTAGCCTAGCAATCGCTAGAGCTTCAGAGAGTTCGCCAACTATCAAGAAGGTGGCACTGTTTTCAATAAGAAACTGGATTTGCATTAAGTTCTAAGTTCGCATAGCATGTGACAGTTGAGGTTGACACTGTTGACAGCGCAACTTTGAGGTTATGTTATCAAATATGTTATGTTGTTGTCAACCTAATAATTTACCAAAACAACAATTATTTGTGATAATTCTGATTGTAAAACATAATAATATACTAAATCATTTAGATTTTTAAACAATGACCACCATTTGCAAATACTGCAACGAGCCAGAGAATAAACAATACAGACCAGGTCTGATCTGCGATACGTGCATTTGTTTCGTACATTTGACTTGTTTACGCCGGCAGGGTACTCCTGGGGACTTGGCTTGTGATGTTTTCTTCGACTTCACGTGTGAGGAATGCTCGCCGGGGAATAAGGAGGTGTTTACACGGAACAGGTTTCCTTGGTTAGTATGAAACATTTTTAATTTTCTTTTGAAACACCCAAAATAGTTACAGTATTCCGTATTTAGAGACGAAGATCATCTCTCTAAATAAGAGCAAAGGGCCTGATTTATTGGTGAAGGGTGCCGGCAGCCTAAATATTGAATACAGGCTTTTCAAGTAAGAGCACTATAATATTAACCATACATGTGTGCGTTTTATATTGTCCTTGAGTCTTAGGTTCCTACAGAAAGGACAGAATGGCACAATGGAATTATAAGTAAATTTTATAAAAAAGAGACATTTATTCACCCAAACTGCTAGTTTCAAATTAAATTGTTTTTTTTTATATGCAGTCTTAGAGCAATAAGCTCACATTTTAAGATCCAATTAGAATATAAATCAATAGAAAAAAAGGTAAGAGATAAAATGAATTAAGGTGGTTCGATTGCCATACAAAGCGTTATTTGACATTCGCAGGCTAACGGCGTGATATTTTAAGAAACTTATGTAACAAACTTTCATCAATTGGCTTCCCATTTGCGCCAGATTCCCCCTTTCCAGAAAAATTGTTTTCTCAAAATATCACGTCCTAAACCAATTTCTCAAATTAATCTAGCTTATACAAGTTTATTCTAGGAAAGGGGGAATTTGGCGCAAATGGGAAGCCAATTTATGAATGTTTGTTACGTTACATAAGTTTCTTAAAATATCACGCTGTTAGCCTGCGAATGTCAAATAACGTTTTGTATGGCAATCGAACCACCTTAACTGTAAAAAATGCACCTTCAAGGGTTGTAGGGTTAGCACTAGCTGTGAGGTGCCATGAGAGAAAATCTACTGATAATAAAATGACGATTAATTGATTGGTGTAGCTATACACCTTCACTGTGGGAAAATATTTACAACACATGAGCATTTAGAATAGGATTCAGGTCTATATTTCTCTCTTGGTTGCTCATACACATTCTTGTGCCAAAATAAACTATTTCACCCGAACCCGCATATCATTCTAATAGCTCACAGACTTTAACTTAACTATTACATTGATGGGCTGCTTCAATCCAACGCAACAAAAGTGTTAACTCCTTTTATATATTTTTTTCACTTCACATCTCTTGTTGGGGCGGAAAGGTTCTCGAGTGGCGACCACGTACCGGAAGGCGCGGCGTGGGTAGGCCCCCCACAAGGTGGACTGATGACCTGGTAAAGGTCGCGGGAGTACGCCGGATGCGGGTGGCGCAGGAACGGCCATTGTGGCACTCTTTGGGGGAGGCCTATGTCCAGCAGTATTTCGGCTGATATGATGATGATGACATCTTTTACTGTTAGTTTTGTTGTTTTTTTTTCTCCTTTTTTTTTTTTTTTTGACATGTAAATTTTTATATTTTATGAATAAATGAGTATGAGTATGCAGGGTGAATGTGATTCTGCTGACGCTGCACCACCTCACCACGAACGCCTATGGTATCAGCAACCATGGGTTCTTCCACTACAAGACGCACATCTGCTCATTCATTGACCGGAATTGGAGCTTACTTTTTGATCCACAATTGTAAGTACAAGTATTTTTCTGTTTAAATCTTCACTACCCACCTTGTTAAAGAATACAGGATAATATAGGATACAAAAAAAGCCTTCTTTTGTGTTTTCAATCAAAAGTTTTCCATCTACTTTTTCCTCAGAATTTTGAATTTATTGATTTTTTATGCCTAGAATTATGTTTTTTAGGGTTCCGTACTTAAAGAGTAAAATTGGACCCTCATTGGACTAAGACTCCGCTGTCTGTCCGTTCGTCCATCCGTCTGTCTGTCACCAGGCTGTATCTCACTGATACCGTGATAGTTCCAGCTGAAATTTTCACAGATGATGTATTTCTGTTGCCGCTATAACAACAAATACTAAAAACACAGAATAAAATAGTTTTTATAGATAATGGTACGGAACCCTTCGTGCGCGAGTCCAACTCGCACTTGGCCGGTTTTCTTTATTAATCACAACCGGTTTTTCTTTGTAGGCACAATTTTATTTATCTTGTCACAATCACACCCGATACCCGTAAAGAAAAAAGTGCCCCCAACTTTCCATAAATTTTTTAGGTTTCCATTTTGTGAAGGCAATTACAAAATGTGTGAAAATAGCATAATGGATAAAAGAAAATTGGGGACACTTCATTTCTTTATTAGAATCAAGAAAAGGTTGATTGCTCCACATAACCTGTACTATTAATTTTATTATATTCTGTATTGCTAATTCCAGCAAACAGAAGAAGAACTGGGTTGGCACAATAGCTGGCTCCCTGTCCGTCTACAGCAACATAATCTTCCGCTCCGGATCAACAATCCTCGGGGAGACGGGCTGGTGGCAGCTACAGCATGTCTTCTCGCCGGCTGTCGCTTCACATATCAGTAAGTAAAAAAATAAAATATAATCTTACAACTCCTATAATGCTTTCATTGAGTATATAGGACAGTAGTCATTTGAACACGTTACTTACTGGATACCAGAATTCAAATGCATCAAGTGTTGATGAAAATATTATTAAGGGGCGTTTTCACTAAAATATGCGACTTTAACTTTTTTCTCAGAATTTAGATTTTTTTGGATTTTCCGGTTCAGAATCATGAGCACTCTTGATCCCGATAAAGAAACAAAGTGTTCCCAATTTTCCATACATTTTTTTTGTGTGAAAAAAACGTCACATAGTGGAATAAGACGAAGACCACCTACTACCTGGTTGACGACGGTCGAAAACGACCTAAAAGAGTCTCATTTAAATAAAGACGTGGCACAGGACCGTGCTAGATGGAAATTACGGACAAGGAAGGCCGACCCCAAATAAATGGGACAAGGTCTAGCAGGAAGAAGAAGAAGAAGTCACATAGTGGAATAAAAAACTGGGGACATTTTTTTTATTTATCGGGATTAAGAGTGCCCATGATTCTGAACAGGAAAAACAAAAAAAAAAAAACAATTCTGAGAAAAAAAGTAAAAGTCGCACATTTGAGTGAAAACGTCCTAAGACGCCTCGCGCGACCCAATGAAACGTGCCTATTGTATTCGACGTTGCGTCGGATGTTCATAGTGTGATTCCTGGTCATAGAAAACAATACAATTTGATTCGACTCAACACGCGTCGCGTTTCATCGGGTCGCGTGGCGTTTTAATAATGTGTAACTCCTATCCTTGCAATCATTACTCGTCGAGTGCAGTCGAGGAATAACTCGTATCCTTGCAATCATTACTCGTAGAGTACAGTCGAGGAATAACTCCTATCCTTGCAATCATTACTCGTAGAGTACTGTCGAGGAATAACTCCTATCCTTGCAATCATTACTCGTAGAGTACAGTCGAGGAATAACTCCTATCCTTGCAATCATTACTCGTAGAGTACTGTCGAGGAATAACTCCTATCCTTGCAATCATTACTTGTAGAGTACAGTCAAGGAATAACTCCTATCCATGCAATCATTACTCGTAGAGTACAGTCAAGGAATAACTCCTAACCTTGCAATCATTACTCGTAAAATACAGTTGCGGAATAACTCCTATCCTTGTAATCATTACTCGTAGAGTACAGTCAAGGAATAACTCCTATCCATGCAATCATTACTTGTAGAGTACAGTCAAGGAATAACTCCTAACCTAGCAAAGATCACTCGTAGAGTACATTCGAGGAATAACTACTATCTTTGCAATCATTACTCGTAAAGTACAGTTGCGGAATAACTCCTATCCTTGCAATCATTACTCGTAGAGTATAGTCAAGGAATAACTCCTATCCATGCAATCATTACTCGTAGAGTACAGTCAAGGAATAACTCCTAACCTTGCAATCATTACTCATAGGGTACAGTTGAGGAATAACTCCTATCCATGCAATCATTACTCGTAGAGTACTGTCGAGGAATAACTCCTATCCATGCAATCATTACTCGTAGAGTACTGTCGAGGAATAAACCCTATCCATGCAATCATTACTCGTAGAGTACTGTCGAGGAATAACTCCTATCCATGCAATCATTACTCGTAGAGTACAGTTGAGGAATAACTCCTATCCTTGCAATCATTACTCGTAATGTACAGTTGCGGAATAACTCCTATCCTTGCAATCATTACTCGTAGAGTACAGTCAAGGAATAACTCCTATCCATGCAATCATTACTCGTAGAGTACAGTCGAGGAATAACTCCTAACCTTGCAATCATTACACGTAGAGTACAGTCGAGGAATAACTACTATCCTTGTAATCATTACTCATAGAGTAGGTACAGTCGAGGAAATGGAATGTTTAGCACTTTAGGACCTTGTACGCGCGGGCATCGGACGACGGCAAAGGACGGGGCGTTTGAAGGGCAGATCGGGCGGCTGCGCTCGCGCACCGCCAGTCAGCGAGCCACCTCAGCGTCAAGCGCATGTCGCGCAGAGCTATTTTGTCATTAATTTCGTGCTTGTGAAATAAATAAATGTATTAAGAATATTACATTTTTATTGTCCTGCTTGGACAATAATGGCGACCGTTGGAAGAAACTGCAAATAACGTGCAAGTTCAAGCTGCATTTTAACCGTAAATAATGGCGACCGTTGGAAGAAACTGCAAATAATGTGCAAGTTCAAGCTGCATTTTAACCGTTAAAATAACGGAATTTTACCGGCTCGCTGACTCACCGACTCGGAAGAACAAAGGATGCTGCTGTTTTTTTTGAAATACTGGGGCCTCAAGGTTCTACGTGGTTGCCTGCAGGTCTAACCCGAGGGAAGTACGCCTATTTTACCATTCCTTTGTTCCGATCCCCTTTTATAATTTGGCTTCGATTTGTGTGACGGCTTTCTTGCATCTTAAGCGTTAGGTTCAATTCCTAATCTAGCTTGCCTAAAAGACAAGACTATTAGCTGCACGCAACGGCCTGTGCTTATTTCTATTTGGTAAATAAATTCTTCTTTTTTAAAGCGTCAGGATGGTATCCTGATCTAGCTTGCGGAGTGCTTATTTCTATTTGGTAAATAAATTCTTCTTTTTTAAAGCGTCAGGATAGTATCCTGATCTAGCTTGCGAAGTGCTTATTTCTATTTGGTACTTCTTTTTTAAAGCGTCAGGATAGTATCCTGATCTAGCTTGCGAAGTGCTTATTTCGGCGAAGAGTTGCCTTATTAAATAAATTCTTCTTTTTTAAAGCGTCAGGATGGTATCCTGATCTAGCTTGCGGAGTGCTTATTTCTATTTGGTACTTCTTTTTTAAAGCGTCAGGATAGTATCCTGATCTAGCTTGCGAAGTGCTTATTTCGGCGAAGAGTTGCCTTATTAAATAAATTCTTCTTTTTTAAAGCGTCAGGATAGTATCCTGATCTAGCTTGCGAAGTGCTTATTTCTATTTGGTACTTCTTTTTTAAAGCGTCAGGATAGTATCCTGATCTAGCTTGCGAAGTGCTTATTTCGGCAAATATTATCGCATTACTCGCATTTATACGCATGTTAAGTATTAAGCTGTATTATATAGGCATTACAGTGCTAATTTTAGTAACGGTTCCTTTGTGTGCAATACGTGGCTATTCCATATTTTTGTACAAGAGTTGCCTTATTAAGCTGTATTATACAGGCATTACAGTGCTAATTTTAGTAAATCAGAAAGTTATTTACAAATCCGTTACGTAGTTAAATTTAAAATTTGTAGTAACGGTTCCTTTGTGTGCAATACGTGGCTATTCCATATTTTTGTACAAGAGTTGCCTTATTAAGCTGTATTATATAGGCATTACAGTGCTAATTTTAGTAAATCAGAAAGTTATTTACAAATCCGTTACGTAGTTAAATTTAAAATTTGTAGTAACGGTTCCTTTGTGTGCAATACGTGGCTATTCCATATTTTTGTACAAGAGTTGCCTTATTAAGCTGTATTATATAGGCATTACAGTGCTAATTTTAGTAAATCAGAAAGTTATTTACAAATCCGTTACGTAGTTAAATTTAAAACTTGTAGTAACGGTAAAGTTTGTGTGCAATACGTGGCTATTCCATATTTTTGTACAAGAGTTGCCTTATTAAGCTGTATTATACAGGCATTACAGTGCTAATTTTAGTAAATCGGAAAGTTATTTACAAATCCGTTACGTAGTTAAATTTACAATTTGTAGTAACGGTTCCTTTGTGTGCAATACGTGGCTATTCCATATTTTATACAAGTTTGCCTAATTAAGGCTATTACTTAGTGTTTTCCTTAATTATTAGAGATTTTGCTAAACAATAAACGGAGATAACCGTGCTAAATCCCTTCTTAACGAATTATTGTAGTTCAAATATCTTATAGCGATTTGCCGACTATTTCAGTGTTTGATCGGGACCGGCGCGCTTAAGGCGTTCTGTTTGCTGGGTGCAGCCCGGGTCCGTAGCAGCTCCGCGCGCACCTTGCTGGCTAGCTGTGTGCTCGGACGGAGTAATTTTCTATGTCGGGCGGTCGCGGCTGAGACTGGATTTAACTGGTTTGAGATTTAATTACTTACTTATTTCATTGTCGTTAGCGCCTTCGATATTTATTGTTTGAAGTTATGGCACCACCGGAAGGTGCAAAGTTGGATGTGCCGTCGAAGGTTGATGATTTGTCTAAGCTTATTAAGCAGCGCGGTAGTATCAAAGGCCGGCTAACTAAATTCAAACTTTAAAGTTGCAAACAATGAACTGGGTAAATTTATTAAATCCAGTCGTCAGTCTATAACTAATTTTGCTAATGATGAAGGAATTAAATTCATGTTTAGTCCAGCTTATTCTTCCCATTTCGGAGGGATCTGGGAAGCCGGGGTTAAGTCGGCTAAGTTCCATCTTCGACGTATTGCTGGGGGGGCTTCCCTGACGTTTGAAGAGCTAGCAACGCTATTTGCACAAGTCGAAGCTATTTTAAATTCTCGACCCCTAACGCCTCTTTCGTCGGACCCCACTGACCCAACTCCTTTGACTCCAGGGCACTTCCTTTGCGGGCGGCCTCTCACTTCGGTACCGTCCCGACCTATTACTACAAAGTACCCCAACAGATACGAACGCATAGAGCAGTTGAGGCAGCACTTCTAGGACAGGTGGCGACGAGAATTCATAGCAGAGCTCCAACAGCGTACGAAGTGGAAGACGCGGCAGCGAGAGCTTCGAGTCGGGGACCTCGTCATTTTGAAGGAAGATCAACTACCTCCTCTTCAGTGGCGCCTAGCACGCATCAGCCATCTATACCCTGGGAAAGATGGCGTCAACCGTGTCGCTGATGTCATCACCAATCGGGGCACAATAAGAAGAGCAATCAACAAAATGTGTATTGTTCCTACTACAGACGTTGTCGAAGGGAAGAATGGTTTACCTACCCATTAAGGGCAACAAATCCTGAATTCTGTAGATAGGACTCATATCAAATCACACCTGAAGACATACAAGAAAAAGATACATGGGAACAAATCAACTACTTTACTCCATCGGGTGAACTTCACCGCAACGACTATATTGCAGGTTGTCGAAGGGTTGACTAGACCTATATCCTAGACCCGCGAAAGGCAACACAAAGAATCTCTGCAATTTATTGTTGAAAGCCAGTCTTTCAACGCCGGGACGATGTACGCGCGGGCATCGGACGACGGCAAAGGACGGGGCGTTTGAAGGGCAGATCGGGCGGCTGCGCTCGCGCACCGCCAGTCAGCGAGCCACCTCAGCGTCAAGCGCATGTCGCGCAGAGCTATTTTGTCATTAATTTCGTGCTTGTGAAATAAATAAATGTATTAAGAAGAATATTACATTTTTATTGTCCTGCTTAGACAACCTTAACATCTTTCAAATAGAATTGACGTGCCAAACCTTCATTTTCCATGACCGTACATATGAAAGATCGCAAGGATAAAGGGTGAGTACACACCAGAGCAGTGTTCGCAGTGTTTCTATCATTACATTATGCTTGACAACTAGGTGTGCGTTGTGTCGTTCGTGTATGAAATACAGCTTAGCACCAGAGGCGGATTATCCATATAGGCAAATTAGAATATAATAGAAAAACTTTATTCAACATCACATTATAATTAAAGATACATTAAAAAAATGTATTTGGCACGTGGGCGCGGGTTTCCAAAGAAGAGTGAAAGAGAAACGACAAAAAAAAATCTTTATAATTCTTTATCGATGGCCGATAGAGGGGCGCCCTCGTCATTTAAACCGCCCCAGCTTAGCACATCTTTGGTGGATACTCATCCTAAGGCTTGTGTTTTGTCAATTTAATCATATAATATTTGATGTTTTCAGTACAAGAAATAGCCAGAGACAAGCCCAAGGGGCGGCCGCGTAGCCAAATGCCGCTGGACATGACAGTTTTCTCCGAGAAGGTCACTGAAATGGGTAAGGCCTTTTATACAAATTAATTTACTTTAATGATAATGTCTATGCTATACTTATTCCTTCCTTAAATCGGGGTCTGCTACCTACCCAGCCATGATAGGTTTTATGGTCAGATTTTACGGCCCAAACGGCCCAAAACTTCACGTAAAACATGACCATAAAACCCATCATTCTACCTGCCCTGAAGGGCCTATTACACCCTGTAAAAATTTATTAGATCAATCATACTTTTTCTGTTAGTCGTCACAATAATAATACACTCAAGAGCAAAAGTTTCGAGACGGTGAAATACCGTCATATTTTCTGAAATAGCGCAAGGTTGTACAGTTTTTTTTAATCCTGTCATGATCTTTATTTAATTTTACATCTAAAATGTAAAAATAACAGTTGAAAAAGAAACCATTACCAGGTTTAAATAGGACTGATAAAAACCGATGAAAAAACAGCGTTAACGGAGCGAGATATCGCAAAAATCGACATTTTTGGATGTTGATATTTTTATGATAGGATCCCGGAATTTGCTAATATATTTGAGTATTACGTAGAATAGTATATTATGTAAATAAGACTAGTGTAAAAGAGACGTTCTACACTGTGTTTATTTATAGTCTCTAATATACTAATAGGCCTATGATGGTGATTATGATGAAAATATTAATAAAATCTATTCATCATCATCATCATATCAGCCGAAAGACGTCCACTGCTGGACATAGGCGTCCCCCAAAGAGTGCCAAAATGACCGGTCCCGCGCCACCCGCATCCAGCGGACTCCCGCGACCTTTACCAGGTCATCAGTCCACCTTGCCTGCCCACGCCGCGCCTTCCGGTACGTGGTCGCCACTCGAGAACCTTTCCGCCCCAGCGGCCATCGGTTCTACGTGTGGTAAATCTATTGCGGTTATTTAATTTAGATTGAGCCGAAACTTTTGCTCTTGAGTGTATAATCTATGCCTAAGCGTACCTGCGTACGTCTAGTCTAGACCTAACGTGAACCTGACTGAATCAGCCAACTCTTGCTTCAGGATACAAAGAGTACTTAAGAACTGACGATCCCCTGCCGATGGTAGAGCGGCCGGCCAAACAAAGGAAGCTTGACATCGACTATGCTGGACCATTCTACGAACAGCTCGACGACTCTAGGTACGTGTAGAGAGTAGAGATGTTTCCGGGCCTACGTGGGAGTCACAAACCCGTCAAGGCACAGTAGTTATTAAAGCTTAAAGCAGTAAAACGAATTCGCACAAATGTCCTATCTGACACAATGCGTAGTTAGGAGTTAAAGCGGCAATGAACTGACAACTTGTATGGAAAAAATGTCTAATTTGAAAATAATTTATAATAGCAGATTTTTTCTTTGTAATGGATACATTATCAATCAAATAGTTATCCAGCGACAAAATCCAACAAAATTTCAGACATCAAAAAAATTATAACTTAACTAGCTTCTGAAAAGTCGGAAAAAATATGAATAAATGGTTTTATCTTTATTTTGGTTAATTTACATTTGCTTTATAATATTCAAGATAAATAATTAAAAAAAAACAATTCATGTTTTATTTAAATCTGTATAAATACTTCCGGATTGAAAGTTTGTTGGATTCTTGAATAAATCATCTTAGAGTAATGTTTTAAAATGATGTAAAGAAAAAAAACGCTATTATAAATTAATGTTTTTCAAAATCGTATTTTGCCTGGAGTATAAGATTACAGTCAGGGGTAATAATATACGTACATAAATATGGACATAAATATCTGTACACGACTCTATTGCCAATGTCATAAAGGCGTGTACAGATATTTATGCCCTTATTTATGTACGTATATTATTACCCCTGACTGTACGCAGTAAGCTCGGCGGAATGTCACCTTCCCATACACACCGAATCGCTAAACTTAAGTGGCAGTGGGCGGGGCACATTGCACGTAGAACCGATGGCCGTTGGGGCGGAAAGGTCCTCGAGTGGCGACCACGTAGCGGAAAGCGCTGCGTGTGTAGGCCTGATGACCTGGTAAAGGTCGCGGGAGTCCGCTGGATGCGGGTGGCGCAGGACCGGTCACTTTGGCACTCTTTGAGGGAGGCCTTTGTCCAGCAGTGTACGTCTTTCGGCTGATATGATGATGATACACACGCAGTTTAATTCTCATTTTAAAACTACTCAGAATCGTTGATACCATCGATCCTCATACAAGAAAAAAAGTGTCCCAGATTTTACTATGTAGGGTAAATCGCCAGTAACTAGCCACTGTTCAATAATTGGCCTCGTTATATTAAATTGAATTCTATTATAGGTGAATAGAGTTTATTTTTAGTATGAAGGGTAGGGTACCGTGGCCAGTAATTAAAACCTTATACTAAAATGAATTCTATTGTAGGGGAATAGAGTTAATTTTTAGTATGAGGTGGCCAGTTATTGAACGGTGGCCTAAGTTTTTTCTTCCAGTGCGTCACGACCATATAGTGTAAATCGCCAATAACTGGCCACCGTTCAATAACTGGCCTCCTCATACTAAAAGTGACCTATAATAGAATTCATTTTTGTATAACGTGGCCAGTTATGGAACGGTGGCCAGTACTGACGATTTAAAAAATGATGGCTAAATAAAAAAGACTGCATACAAAAACGTGACGATCTGGAATGGAATATTTAGGACACTTTTTTTCTTGTATGAGGATCGATAGTATCAAAGATTCAGAGTAAGCAAAACAAAAAAAAAACTGAAAAAAAAAAGTTATACATACATAAAATGTACACTTTTTTTAAAAACGCCCTCTTACTGATTTTTATATGCTGATCTATGTCTATGTTTCCCCGTATATATGCCCGTCTAATTCTATTATATTGGTTAGTGCGCATAACGTCCCACTCGCAAAACGTCCCTCCACCCTCCACCATAATTACGTCCCATTCGCAAAACGTCTTCTCTGCAAATGGTAATTTATGTAAAATACCTCATTCGCAAAACGTCCCTTTCTCAAAAGGTCCCACCCCTTTCGCAAAAGGTCCCTACTGAGAAAGCCCCTTTCGCTGAAAGTCCTTATAGGTACTGCATAACGGCTCTTTCGCAAAACGTCTCGCGAAATGACCCGTTCGCAAAATGTCCCGCCTGGTTTTAGTAGAGACTAGGAGTCTTTTCATTGGATAAGGAACAGTTTGCGAACGGGTATTTTTGCGAAAGGGACGTTTTGCGAACGGGTCATTTTGTGAAAGGGACGTTTTGCGAACGGGACTTTATTTATGTGAAGGGACGTTTTGCGAACGGGACATTTTGCAAAAGGGTCGCTTTGCGTAAGGGACATTTAGAAAAGGGACATTTCGCGAAAGGGACAAAGGGACATTCTGCGAGTGGGACGTTATGCGCCTTAAAGGCGATGGCTGAGATATGCGTCATACTCGTGATCGGGTGCTGTTTGTGGAGTCCGGTCTGTTCATGCTTGCAAGGGCATAGTAATTACCTAAATACTAGTGTTATTATCATTATTTTGACGAGAGACATCATTCTGTTCTTGACACGTTTTATTGTTATTGACCCTGTACATCTCTGACAATATTACATTAATGATCCTTTTTTTCTGTTTTAACGCTTAGAGACAGTATAATCTCTATAAGAACATTAGAATAATTATTAATTGTATTTGGATGCTCAGAGACATTATACATCTCTGGGGTACTAAATTAATATCATAAACTTATTGTTAATTCTGATACAGACCTTATATAGAATGTATTTGATAATATTTTACAATTTTGGATTTTTTTAGTTTTCATTTAGTGACATTTAGTTTGTTAACCATTTAGGTACTAATTGGTTAAAATCTGCAATTTGAAAATGATTATTGTGTAAGATTATTAATATTATATTGTAGAATACCATTTGACATGTAAAAGTGCCCTTGTGGCCTATTTGCAGAATAAATAATAGATTTTTGATTTTGATTTAACCATTATATTGTGTGTCGCAGACAGTCGGTGGTGGAGGAGACGGCAGAAGGTTCGTGCTCGGACGACGCGCGGTTCGAGCTGCTCGCTCCGTACGTGCCGCCGGTAAACACTTATTATATTGTGTGTCGCAGACAGTCGGTGGTGGAGGAGACGGCAGAAGGTTCGTGCTCGGACGACGCGCGGTTCGAGCTGCTCGCTCCGTACGTGCCGCCGGTAAACACTTATTATATTGTGTGTCGCAGACAGTCGGTGGTGGAGGAGACGGCAGAAGGTTCGTGCTCGGACGACGCGCGGTTCGAGCTGCTCGCTCCGTACGTGCCGCCGGTAAACACTTATTATATTGTGTGTCGCAGACAGTCGGTGGTGGAGGAGACGGCAGAAGGTTCGTGCTCGGACGACGCGCGGTTCGAGCTGCTCGCTCCGTACGTGCCGCCGGTAAACACTTATTATATTGTGTGTCGCAGACAGTCGGTGGTGGAGGAGACGGCAGAAGGTTCGTGCTCGGACGACGCGCGGTTCGAGCTGCTCGCTCCGTACGTGCCGCCGGTAAACACTTATTATATTGTGTGTCGCAGACAGTCGGTGGTGGAGGAGACGGCAGAAGGTTCGTGCTCGGACGACGCGCGGTTCGAGCTGCTCGCTCCGTACGTGCCGCCGGTAAACACTTATTATATTGTGTGTCGCAGACAGTCGGTGGTGGAGGAGACGGCAGAAGGTTCGTGCTCGGACGACGCGCGGTTCGAGCTGCTCGCTCCGTACGTGCCGCCGGTAAACACTTATTATATTGTGTGTCGCAGACAGTCGGTGGTGGAGGAGACGGCAGAAGGTTCGTGCTCGGACGACGCGCGGTTCGAGCTGCTCGCTC
Source organism: Epinotia brunnichana (assembly GCA_963854355.1). NCBI lineage: Eukaryota > Metazoa > Arthropoda > Insecta > Lepidoptera > Tortricidae > Epinotia > Epinotia brunnichana. The sequence continues at coordinate 2,533,261 of OY977938.1, forward strand.
CGTACGTGCCGCCGGTAAACACTTATTATATTGTGTGTCGCAGACAGTCGGTGGTGGAGGAGACGGCAGAAGGTTCGTGCTCGGACGACGCGCGGTTCGAGCTGCTCGCTCCGTACGTGCCGCCGGTAAACACTTATTATATTGTGTGTCGCAGACAGTCGGTGGTGGAGGAGACGGCAGAAGGTTCGTGCTCGGACGACGCGCGGTTCGAGCTGCTCGCTCCGTACGTGCCGCCGGTAAACACTTATTATATTGTGTGTCGCAGACAGTCGGTGGTGGAGGAGACGGCAGAAGGTTCGTGCTCGGACGACGCGCGGTTCGAGCTGCTCGCTCCGTACGTGCCGCCGGTAAACACTTATTATATTGTGTGTCGCAGACAGTCGGTGGTGGAGGAGACGGCAGAAGGTTCGTGCTCGGACGACGCGCGGTTCGAGCTGCTCGCTCCGTACGTGCCGCCGGTAAACACTTATTATATTGTGTGTCGCAGACAGTCGGTGGTGGAGGAGACGGCAGAAGGTTCGTGCTCGGACGACGCGCGGTTCGAGCTGCTCGCTCCGTACGTGCCGCCGGTAAACACTTATTATATTGTGTGTCGCAGACAGTCGGTGGTGGAGGAGACGGCAGAAGGTTCGTGCTCGGACGACGCGCGGTTCGAGCTGCTCGCTCCGTACGTGCCGCCGGTAAACACTTATTATATTGTGTGTCGCAGACAGTCGGTGGTGGAGGAGACGGCAGAAGGTTCGTGCTCGGACGACGCGCGGTTCGAGCTGCTCGCTCCGTACGTGCCGCCGGTAAACACTTATTATATTGTGTGTCGCAGACAGTCGGTGGTGGAGGAGACGGCAGAAGGTTCGTGCTCGGACGACGCGCGGTTCGAGCTGCTCGCTCCGTACGTGCCGCCGGTAAACACTTATTATATTGTGTGTCGCAGACAGTCGGTGGTGGAGGAGACGGCAGAAGGTTCGTGCTCGGACGACGCGCGGTTCGAGCTGCTCGCTCCGTACGTGCCGCCGGTAAACACTTATTATATTGTGTGTCGCAGACAGTCGGTGGTGGAGGAGACGGCAGAAGGTTCGTGCTCGGACGACGCGCGGTTCGAGCTGCTCGCTCCGTACGTGCCGCCGGTAAACACTTATTATATTGTGTGTCGCAGACAGTCGGTGGTGGAGGAGACGGCAGAAGGTTCGTGCTCGGACGACGCGCGGTTCGAGCTGCTCGCTCCGTACGTGCCGCCGGTAAACACTTATTATATTGTGTGTCGCAGACAGTCGGTGGTGGAGGAGACGGCAGAAGGTTCGTGCTCGGACGACGCGCGGTTCGAGCTGCTCGCTCCGTACGTGCCGCCGGTAAACACTTATTATATTGTGTGTCGCAGACAGTCGGTGGTGGAGGAGACGGCAGAAGGTTCGTGCTCGGACGACGCGCGGTTCGAGCTGCTCGCTCCGTACGTGCCGCCGGTAAACACTTATTATATTGTGTGTCGCAGACAGTCGGTGGTGGAGGAGACGGCAGAAGGTTCGTGCTCGGACGACGCGCGGTTCGAGCTGCTCGCTCCGTACGTGCCGCCGGTAAACACTTATTATATTGTGTGTCGCAGACAGTCGGTGGTGGAGGAGACGGCAGAAGGTTCGTGCTCGGACGACGCGCGGTTCGAGCTGCTCGCTCCGTACGTGCCGCCGGTAAACACTTATTATATTGTGTGTCGCAGACAGTCGGTGGTGGAGGAGACGGCAGAAGGTTCGTGCTCGGACGACGCGCGGTTCGAGCTGCTCGCTCCGTACGTGCCGCCGGTAAACACTTATTATATTGTGTGTCGCAGACAGTCGGTGGTGGAGGAGACGGCAGAAGGTTCGTGCTCGGACGACGCGCGGTTCGAGCTGCTCGCTCCGTACGTGCCGCCGGTAAACACTTATTATATTGTGTGTCGCAGACAGTCGGTGGTGGAGGAGACGGCAGAAGGTTCGTGCTCGGACGACGCGCGGTTCGAGCTGCTCGCTCCGTACGTGCCGCCGGTAAACACTTATTATATTGTGTGTCGCAGACAGTCGGTGGTGGAGGAGACGGCAGAAGGTTCGTGCTCGGACGACGCGCGGTTCGAGCTGCTCGCTCCGTACGTGCCGCCGGTAAACACTTATTATATTGTGTGTCGCAGACAGTCGGTGGTGGAGGAGACGGCAGAAGGTTCGTGCTCGGACGACGCGCGGTTCGAGCTGCTCGCTCCGTACGTGCCGCCGGTAAACACTTATTATATTGTGTGTCGCAGACAGTCGGTGGTGGAGGAGACGGCAGAAGGTTCGTGCTCGGACGACGCGCGGTTCGAGCTGCTCGCTCCGTACGTGCCGCCGGTAAACACTTATTATATTGTGTGTCGCAGACAGTCGGTGGTGGAGGAGACGGCAGAAGGTTCGTGCTCGGACGACGCGCGGTTCGAGCTGCTCGCTCCGTACGTGCCGCCGGTAAACACTTATTATATTGTGTGTCGCAGACAGTCGGTGGTGGAGGAGACGGCAGAAGGTTCGTGCTCGGACGACGCGCGGTTCGAGCTGCTCGCTCCGTACGTGCCGCCGGTAAACACTTATTATATTGTGTGTCGCAGACAGTCGGTGGTGGAGGAGACGGCAGAAGGTTCGTGCTCGGACGACGCGCGGTTCGAGCTGCTCGCTCCGTACGTGCCGCCGGTAAACACTTATTATATTGTGTGTCGCAGACAGTCGGTGGTGGAGGAGACGGCAGAAGGTTCGTGCTCGGACGACGCGCGGTTCGAGCTGCTCGCTCCGTACGTGCCGCCGGTAAACACTTATTATATTGTGTGTCGCAGACAGTCGGTGGTGGAGGAGACGGCAGAAGGTTCGTGCTCGGACGACGCGCGGTTCGAGCTGCTCGCTCCGTACGTGCCGCCGGTAAACACTTATTATATTGTGTGTCGCAGACAGTCGGTGGTGGAGGAGACGGCAGAAGGTTCGTGCTCGGACGACGCGCGGTTCGAGCTGCTCGCTCCGTACGTGCCGCCGGTAAACACTTATTATATTGTGTGTCGCAGACAGTCGGTGGTGGAGGAGACGGCAGAAGGTTCGTGCTCGGACGACGCGCGGTTCGAGCTGCTCGCTCCGTACGTGCCGCCGGTAAACACTTATTATATTGTGTGTCGCAGACAGTCGGTGGTGGAGGAGACGGCAGAAGGTTCGTGCTCGGACGACGCGCGGTTCGAGCTGCTCGCTCCGTACGTGCCGCCGGTAAACACTTATTATATTGTGTGTCGCAGACAGTCGGTGGTGGAGGAGACGGCAGAAGGTTCGTGCTCGGACGACGCGCGGTTCGAGCTGCTCGCTCCGTACGTGCCGCCGGTAAACACTTATTATATTGTGTGTCGCAGACAGTCGGTGGTGGAGGAGACGGCAGAAGGTTCGTGCTCGGACGACGCGCGGTTCGAGCTGCTCGCTCCGTACGTGCCGCCGGTAAACACTTATTATATTGTGTGTCGCAGACAGTCGGTGGTGGAGGAGACGGCAGAAGGTTCGTGCTCGGACGACGCGCGGTTCGAGCTGCTCGCTCCGTACGTGCCGCCGGTAAACACTTATTATATTGTGTGTCGCAGACAGTCGGTGGTGGAGGAGACGGCAGAAGGTTCGTGCTCGGACGACGCGCGGTTCGAGCTGCTCGCTCCGTACGTGCCGCCGGTAAACACTTATTATATTGTGTGTCGCAGACAGTCGGTGGTGGAGGAGACGGCAGAAGGTTCGTGCTCGGACGACGCGCGGTTCGAGCTGCTCGCTCCGTACGTGCCGCCGGTAAACACTTATTATATTGTGTGTCGCAGACAGTCGGTGGTGGAGGAGACGGCAGAAGGTTCGTGCTCGGACGACGCGCGGTTCGAGCTGCTCGCTCCGTACGTGCCGCCGGTAAACACTTATTATATTGTGTGTCGCAGACAGTCGGTGGTGGAGGAGACGGCAGAAGGTTCGTGCTCGGACGACGCGCGGTTCGAGCTGCTCGCTCCGTACGTGCCGCCGGTAAACACTTATTATATTGTGTGTCGCAGACAGTCGGTGGTGGAGGAGACGGCAGAAGGTTCGTGCTCGGACGACGCGCGGTTCGAGCTGCTCGCTCCGTACGTGCCGCCGGTAAACACTTATTATATTGTGTGTCGCAGACAGTCGGTGGTGGAGGAGACGGCAGAAGGTTCGTGCTCGGACGACGCGCGGTTCGAGCTGCTCGCTCCGTACGTGCCGCCGGTAAACACTTATTATATTGTGTGTCGCAGACAGTCGGTGGTGGAGGAGACGGCAGAAGGTTCGTGCTCGGACGACGCGCGGTTCGAGCTGCTCGCTCCGTACGTGCCGCCGGTAAACACTTATTATATTGTGTGTCGCAGACAGTCGGTGGTGGAGGAGACGGCAGAAGGTTCGTGCTCGGACGACGCGCGGTTCGAGCTGCTCGCTCCGTACGTGCCGCCGGTAAACACTTATTATATTGTGTGTCGCAGACAGTCGGTGGTGGAGGAGACGGCAGAAGGTTCGTGCTCGGACGACGCGCGGTTCGAGCTGCTCGCTCCGTACGTGCCGCCGGTAAACACTTATTATATTGTGTGTCGCAGACAGTCGGTGGTGGAGGAGACGGCAGAAGGTTCGTGCTCGGACGACGCGCGGTTCGAGCTGCTCGCTCCGTACGTGCCGCCGGTAAACACTTATTATATTGTGTGTCGCAGACAGTCGGTGGTGGAGGAGACGGCAGAAGGTTCGTGCTCGGACGACGCGCGGTTCGAGCTGCTCGCTCCGTACGTGCCGCCGGTAAACACTTATTATATTGTGTGTCGCAGACAGTCGGTGGTGGAGGAGACGGCAGAAGGTTCGTGCTCGGACGACGCGCGGTTCGAGCTGCTCGCTCCGTACGTGCCGCCGGTAAACACTTATTATATTGTGTGTCGCAGACAGTCGGTGGTGGAGGAGACGGCAGAAGGTTCGTGCTCGGACGACGCGCGGTTCGAGCTGCCTCGCTCCGTACGTGCCGCCGGTAAACACTTATTATATTGTGTGTCGCAGACAGTCGGTGGTGGAGGAGACGGCAGAAGGTTCGTGCTCGGACGACGCGCGGTTCGAGCTGCTCGCTCCGTACGTGCCGCCGGTAAACACTTATTATATTGTGTGTCGCAGACAGTCGGTGGTGGAGGAGACGGCAGAAGGTTCGTGCTCGGACGACGCGCGGTTCGAGCTGCTCGCTCCGTACGTGCCGCCGGTAAACACTTATTATATTGTGTGTCGCAGACAGTCGGTGGTGGAGGAGACGGCAGAAGGTTCGTGCTCGGACGACGCGCGGTTCGAGCTGCTCGCTCCGTACGTGCCGCCGGTAAACACTTATTATATTGTGTGTCGCAGACAGTCGGTGGTGGAGGAGACGGCAGAAGGTTCGTGCTCGGACGACGCGCGGTTCGAGCTGCTCGCTCCGTACGTGCCGCCGGTAAACACTTATTATATTGTGTGTCGCAGACAGTCGGTGGTGGAGGAGACGGCAGAAGGTTCGTGCTCGGACGACGCGCGGTTCGAGCTGCTCGCTCCGTACGTGCCGCCGGTAAACACTTATTATATTGTGTGTCGCAGACAGTCGGTGGTGGAGGAGACGGCAGAAGGTTCGTGCTCGGACGACGCGCGGTTCGAGCTGCTCGCTCCGTACGTGCCGCCGGTAAACACTTATTATATTGTGTGTCGCAGACAGTCGGTGGTGGAGGAGACGGCAGAAGGTTCGTGCTCGGACGACGCGCGGTTCGAGCTGCTCGCTCCGTACGTGCCGCCGGTAAACACTTATTATATTGTGTGTCGCAGACAGTCGGTGGTGGAGGAGACGGCAGAAGGTTCGTGCTCGGACGACGCGCGGTTCGAGCTGCTCGCTCCGTACGTGCCGCCGGTAAACACTTATTATATTGTGTGTCGCAGACAGTCGGTGGTGGAGGAGACGGCAGAAGGTTCGTGCTCGGACGACGCGCGGTTCGAGCTGCTCGCTCCGTACGTGCCGCCGGTAAACACTTATTATATTGTGTGTCGCAGACAGTCGGTGGTGGAGGAGACGGCAGAAGGTTCGTGCTCGGACGACGCGCGGTTCGAGCTGCTCGCTCCGTACGTGCCGCCGGTAAACACTTATTATATTGTGTGTCGCAGACAGTCGGTGGTGGAGGAGACGGCAGAAGGTTCGTGCTCGGACGACGCGCGGTTCGAGCTGCTCGCTCCGTACGTGCCGCCGGTAAACACTTATTATATTGTGTGTCGCAGACAGTCGGTGGTGGAGGAGACGGCAGAAGGTTCGTGCTCGGACGACGCGCGGTTCGAGCTGCTCGCTCCGTACGTGCCGCCGGTAAACACTTATTATATTGTGTGTCGCAGACAGTCGGTGGTGGAGGAGACGGCAGAAGGTTCGTGCTCGGACGACGCGCGGTTCGAGCTGCTCGCTCCGTACGTGCCGCCGGTAAACACTTATTATATTGTGTGTCGCAGACAGTCGGTGGTGGAGGAGACGGCAGAAGGTTCGTGCTCGGACGACGCGCGGTTCGAGCTGCTCGCTCCGTACGTGCCGCCGGTAAACACTTATTATATTGTGTGTCGCAGACAGTCGGTGGTGGAGGAGACGGCAGAAGGTTCGTGCTCGGACGACGCGCGGTTCGAGCTGCTCGCTCCGTACGTGCCGCCGGTAAACACTTATTATATTGTGTGTCGCAGACAGTCGGTGGTGGAGGAGACGGCAGAAGGTTCGTGCTCGGACGACGCGCGGTTCGAGCTGCTCGCTCCGTACGTGCCGCCGGTAAACACTTATTATATTGTGTGTCGCAGACAGTCGGTGGTGGAGGAGACGGCAGAAGGTTCGTGCTCGGACGACGCGCGGTTCGAGCTGCTCGCTCCGTACGTGCCGCCGGTAAACACTTATTATATTGTGTGTCGCAGACAGTCGGTGGTGGAGGAGACGGCAGAAGGTTCGTGCTCGGACGACGCGCGGTTCGAGCTGCTCGCTCCGTACGTGCCGCCGGTAAACACTTATTATATTGTGTGTCGCAGACAGTCGGTGGTGGAGGAGACGGCAGAAGGTTCGTGCTCGGACGACGCGCGGTTCGAGCTGCTCGCTCCGTACGTGCCGCCGGTAAACACTTATTATATTGTGTGTCGCAGACAGTCGGTGGTGGAGGAGACGGCAGAAGGTTCGTGCTCGGACGACGCGCGGTTCGAGCTGCTCGCTCCGTACGTGCCGCCGGTAAACACTTATTATATTGTGTGTCGCAGACAGTCGGTGGTGGAGGAGACGGCAGAAGGTTCGTGCTCGGACGACGCGCGGTTCGAGCTGCTCGCTCCGTACGTGCCGCCGGTAAACACTTATTATATTGTGTGTCGCAGACAGTCGGTGGTGGAGGAGACGGCAGAAGGTTCGTGCTCGGACGACGCGCGGTTCGAGCTGCTCGCTCCGTACGTGCCGCCGGTAAACACTTATTATATTGTGTGTCGCAGACAGTCGGTGGTGGAGGAGACGGCAGAAGGTTCGTGCTCGGACGACGCGCGGTTCGAGCTGCTCGCTCCGTACGTGCCGCCGGTAAACACTTATTATATTGTGTGTCGCAGACAGTCGGTGGTGGAGGAGACGGCAGAAGGTTCGTGCTCGGACGACGCGCGGTTCGAGCTGCTCGCTCCGTACGTGCCGCCGGTAAACACTTATTATATTGTGTGTCGCAGACAGTCGGTGGTGGAGGAGACGGCAGAAGGTTCGTGCTCGGACGACGCGCGGTTCGAGCTGCTCGCTCCGTACGTGCCGCCGGTAAACACTTATTATATTGTGTGTCGCAGACAGTCGGTGGTGGAGGAGACGGCAGAAGGTTCGTGCTCGGACGACGCGCGGTTCGAGCTGCACGCTCCGTACGTGCCGCCGGTAAACACTTATTATATTGTGTGTCGCAGACAGTCGGTGGTGGAGGAGACGGCAGAAGGTTCGTGCTCGGACGACGCGCGGTTCGAGCTGCTCGCTCCGTACGTGCCGCCGGTAAACACTTATTATATTGTGTGTCGCAGACAGTCGGTGGTGGAGGAGACGGCAGAAGGTTCGTGCTCGGACGACGCGCGGTTCGAGCTGCTCGCTCCGTACGTGCCGCCGGTAAACACTTATTATATTGTGTGTCGCAGACAGTCGGTGGTGGAGGAGACGGCAGAAGGTTCGTGCTCGGACGACGCGCGGTTCGAGCTGCTCGCTCCGTACGTGCCGCCGGTAAACACTTATTATATTGTGTGTCGCAGACAGTCGGTGGTGGAGGAGACGGCAGAAGGTTCGTGCTCGGACGACGCGCGGTTCGAGCTCCTCGCTCCGTACGTGCCGCCGGTAAACACTTATTATATTGTGTGTCGCAGACAGTCGGTGGTGGAGGAGACGGCAGAAGGTTCGTGCTCGGACGACGCGCGGTTCGAGCTCCTCGCTCCGTACGTGCCGCCGGTAAACACTTATTATATTGTGTGTCGCAGACAGTCGGTGGTGGAGGAGACGGCAGAAGGTTCGTGCTCGGACGACGCGCGGTTCGAGCTCCTCGCTCCGTACGTGCCGCCGGTAAACACTTTTTTTTATATATTTTTTTTTATTGTTTTTTATTGTATTTACTTTGTGTTTTTTTTTTGTTCTACCTCGACCCGCACTAGCAGTCAATGCGGTATGAGTGAAATGGGGACGAACTGTAAACCGCCATTGTACAGGCGCAATTACTGTCACAGCACATGCTGAGTTCGTTCCTTTTGTCACATTAATAATCTTGCAATTTTTTTATCTCATAATGTATTTTTCTTATGTATGTGTTTGTGTGACAATAAACATTTTCTTTCTTTCTTTCTTAATATAAGCATATAGACTGCAGTAGCCGTTCAGTAACTTACCCCTCTGTTGAAACAAATTGCAAAAAATCATAGAAAACAATTCAACAGTGCATTCATGGTCATTCACAAAATCGCCTCTCAAAAGAACACTAATCATAAAAAATCCCGTTTATGCTGTCAACACATGTAATAAACGTTCAACCACTTCAAGCTTAGAAATAGATGGTATTACATTCCATTTGCAAGTAATTTTAGCATTTTTAGATTACTAAAATATTAAATTTATGATCGTTTATCGTCTAATTCATCACTCACTTCCATCTCGCTCACGCGTATGCTCAGTGAGAGGGAGAGAAGACCATAAACGTGCAGGGGACCAATTTTTGACTTTCGGACACTGGGCAGTTATTACAATAGGGAACATTACGCAAAACTCTTCGTAGATGGCGACACTAGCAGCGTTGACATTGTATCTCGTTCCCACTTGCGGTATTGTCTATGCAAGCGTCCTTGTCACTCATTTGACAATCAATTGTGCATGTGTGTGTGAATCCCTATATTTCTATACTGGTTTACTATTAGTGGTAGCGCTGGCTCTGGCGGCAGAACTATTTTTTTTATTTTTATTGCAGTAATGTTTGTTGTTGTTGTCCTAAATATAGCTTGGGGCTTACGATGTCAGTATAAGTTTAATCGCGTACCCGAATACTGACCAACGGACAGTTGATCAAAGCAGAACCCTAATACCCCCCCTAACCCTATAGTAGTACTCGTAGTAGTAAGTTTAATATTCTACTTTCAGAGCGACTCCTCAAGCGTCCACTCCCTCCAAACCCACCCAACCCTCTACTACGACTCGGACTCGCGCAGCGCGTCCCCGCACCCGCGGCCAGGACCCGAGCCCGACCAACCCGACCAACCCGAGCCCGAGCCCGAGCCCGAGCCCGAGCCCGAGGATATCAAACCCGAGAGAAGGAAGGAGGAGAAGCCTGAGTTGACGAGGGAGTCGATGTTCTCGAGGGAGCCTAATAGCTTGGAGCTGCCGTGGGTGGAGGAGGAGAAATATGAGGTAGTTTATTTCCTTTATCTACACCCATATCATAAATCCTCTACAATGTGTTCAGAAACCATATGTAATGATCACCATTATTGCAACCAGTAACGTAACATCAGCGTTTTATCTGTGCCAGTGTTATTATTATTATAATGTATGAAAAATCATAATAACATCGATATCGATGTTATTATGGAAATCTAGTTGGTCATGATTTGAAATCTAGTCGGCCATGGCGGTGCAATAAAGGTTATTCTAATGGTTCCCGTACACATCATTGAGGATTTATAATATGTGTATTGATAAAATAGTGTATTGTAACTGTACATAATTAGGCATTAAAAAGCTCGTTTTTAATGCCCTTCATTATTGTACAGTCACATAAACAACTATTTCGCACCTGCTGTTCAGAAAAGTGTAGTGGCTGTTTATTTACCTAAATAAATTAAAAAAAAAAAAAAAAGGATTTTCAAATTTCCTCATAGAAGGTGTGAATAGCAGTATGTGTCACTCGGTAGCAATTTTTTTCAATCATCCTCACAAATCATTATATTGTCAGCCAAAAGACGCCCCCTGCTGCCACTTCAGTTGCTTATTCGGAGAGCTATATCGGTTACCTTGGTTTTAATGTGAATAGGGGTGTAGACACTAAATAAAATAATAAATTATGATGCATTTTCCCGAAAAAGGATTACAAATGTACTCAAATGCAGAAAAAAGTAACGCAAGAGGTTAATTAATCACAAAGCTATAAGCGTCCAAAGTTTTAAGAGGGAGAGTTTTAATATGAAACGATTGTCATTTACTATGACGCTAGACGATCGTGACGTCACGATCCTGGAGCGTTTTCTCTCTCTAACAAGCAACATTAAAACGGTTGTATCTTCGTCATTTTTTGAGATATTTGAATGGGATTTTCGTCATTTGGCATATTTTTTGCCTTCTTTCTTTTGAAGTAATAATACATTATGAGTCTACACCCCTATTGACTATAACGTGTATAAATTAACACTACAGCAGAGTTCAGTGATACGCTAGTTGTTTCGTGGTCTGTTTATTTTAGCAAGTGACAATACAAAAGAACGTAAACAGACGGTTTCTAAGTATATTTAAATCGTTTAGCCTCATTTCTGATAAGTTCTCCTTTGCACCGGTTTAACCTATATTTTGTCTGTATTTTTACCTGTGTCTTGTGTATAATAAATCTTTATTTACATACATACATAGACTGTAATTCCTCGGGAAAAACCTCCGCAGGGAAGCCCATTTCACAACCAGAGCGCAAATTAACTATTAATTAAGAGGGAGGAAATTTCTTTGAAACCGTACCGTACGCGACCATTTAGGTTCTAGTGTGTAAGGGTCTCATAAGAAGGCTCAAAGTCACCCAAAAAGAATAAAGAGGTCTATTTTTTGTCACGTCTTACATTAATATAATAGTCGTCTATGTGACTGCACATTTTTTTTAAGGAACACACGAGTGTTTTAATGCCTAATTATGTACAGTTACATACACTACTTCATCTACCTACATATTATAAATCCTCAATTAGGTGTTCGTGAGCCATTAGAACAACCGCCATTGCACCGCCATGGCCAACTAGATTTCAAATCATGACCAACTAGGTTTCCATAATAACATCGATATCGATGTTATTATGATTTTTCATACAATATAATAACACTGGCACGGATAAAACGCTGATGTTACGTTACCGGTTGCAATAATGGTGGTCATTATTTATGGTTTCCGAAAACATTAAAGAGGATTTATGATATGGGTGTAGATAAAAATATCTTATAAATTGTTTAACAGGTCCAAAAAGACTTGGTAGACCTAAACCAATACCAAGAGGTTCAACTCCTCAAGCAAGTCGAGAACCTGATCCCCAAAGTGCGGGACCCCAAGAAGAAGGTCCACCTCTACAGGCTGCGGGCCAAGCTGGCGCTGCGGAGACTCAAGAGACACAAGAGACTGCCCATCTTTGATATAGACAAGTGAGACGGATCATTTTGGCACTCTTTGGGGGAGGCCCATGTCCAGCAGTGGACGTCTTTCGGCTGATATGATGATGATGATGAATACAGCAACTAAATAACTAGTAACTCGCACAAAATCGTGGACGTGCATGGAGGAGGCCTTTGCCCAATCTTGGGTCCCCAAAAACTAATTCAAAGCTTGTTTTATTTTAATAATTGGGAATTATATTTGATTATTATATAAATGAAATGTACTTACTTAACTTGTTCGAATAAATGGCTATAATAATAATAATTAAAGGTATCAGTCAACGTAAGGCAGTTTGTGGCGGGCTGTTAGGGAGTAGCGACCCTACGTACCTGAGTGCTCCTGGGGGTGTCCTGTGGTCAGGCTGAGCCGATCGGGTGGTTGGTTGGACAGGCCCCCCACCTCTGGCTTGCCTTAACTGGCTGTCCAGAGTGGAGTCGCAAGAGCTGTTGCTCGAGGGTAGATGTGGACACCTAAGTGGCGAGTTGGCTATATGTTTAAAGTCCAGTGCCACCTCTCTACCCCCCCAGCCTCTCTGACTGGTGATGCCCTTAGGCCATTTTTTAATGTCGCTATTAATAGGGGCCCATCTAGCAGTTGGCGAGTCACCGTCTGCCAGAGATAAAAAGTGAGACAATTTTATTAGGCAGGCGTCCGATGTTTCACCCAATAGCCCAGCCACTAGTCCATCATTTTCACCCAATAACCCGTTTTCTTTAGATTCCATCAACCAGCAATAGTTCCTATACACCCCAGCGGGTGCTGTCTCTGTGTGCGTCCCATGACACGGGCAGGGACAGCATCCGCTCGGTGTACTCCTTGCATTTCATTAAATTGTCAAAAGGGCCTCTACGTGTTGACTCAGTTGGTACTTTGTAGGTACCAAGCCCCACGCACGCCTCCCAAAGGTCCGGTACATCATTGTCCCGTGAGCGGGAAAAAAATAATAATAATAATAATAAGGCGGTACTCCTGGATACTGCGCGGATAGTCAGCAGGTTCCTGTCTCTGTCGCCCTGACCGCTGGTAGTTTAGGCCCCCTAGGTTAGGTTTTTATAATGATTTTATGTTTTGTATGTATTGTTTTATATTTTACTTTTTATATAATTATTGTAAAAACCTAGCTTAAGATGAAATTTAAATAAAGGAGATAATAATACCCTCGCTTTAGATTATTTTTGTCTTAAAGGGCCTCTGCGCTGTTGGCTTCGGCCCCACGCATGCCTTCCAAAAAAGACCCCATGGTCCCGTGATATGGCACAGACATACAAATAATAAAAACTCACATTCACAATACTTATTCATCAACTTAGACATAATTCACTAACTGAGACAACTTATTCACAAACTGAGACGACTTATTCACCTACGTAAACAACTAACTCACACATTTGGGTAAGTAATACGAGATCTCATCATATAACATTAATAATATACACCGTGTTTTTTTTGATTTCCGTTAACTTTAAGGGAAGAATCATCAGGTTAAACGGAACTAATTTCTCTAAGAAACTAGTGTCTTAACTCTTACTATTTTTCAGATATTCAATAAATCAATTTAATGACCGAATCAGTGTGAAGGGTCCTTTATTTTATTTACGTTTTAATTTTCGTTAAAGGAAAAAGGGAATTATTGGGATTTGAACCTGGGACCCCTCACTCCATAAGCAAACTATTAAATAGTTACTATTTACCACTGAGCCATGTGTTGACAAGTGCTGTCGTAGGTGAAAATTAACTTTGTGTTAATTGAGATTAAGTGTTAGAGCCCTCCCACACTGTAATATTGATTTAGTTTGTATGAAAAATGAAAAAAAAAAAAATCGAATTCAACAAAAAGCAACATACCAGGTAGCTTCTGTTAATGAACCGAACATCGTGTCGAAATTAACGGAAATCAAAAAATACACGGTGTATACGCTCACTTAGTATAAGTTTGCTGAGTATAACATTCACTGGATATAATGAACGAAATATATAATTTCAAAATATCTACTTTTGTAGAGTATAACGTTATTTAGATAAAATACCAATTGATATAACGATTAAAGCGTAAAATGTTCACAACTCCTAAGATGGAAAACATATATTATACAATTAATCTAACATCAAAAAGTAATGCTCGTATAGTATAAACGCATACAATTATTTTAATAGCAATCGCTTGAAAAGCTGAATATACAGAATGTGAATTTCTCAGAGTGATAGCCTCAAATTTGGGTTTGAAGAAAAGTAAACATTGAAGATATACATGTTATGTTGGTTAAAATTAAATATTTTTATAGGTGTTATGTGGTCTTCCTAAAATCTTTTTCTTTTTTTTTAAATTAAATATTTTTATAGGTGTTATGTGGTCTTCCTAAATTTAAAATCAACCTTCCCTTACTTATTAATCCTGAACATTTAGTAAAAGTAAATTGTCTCCTTGTAACCTTAAACCTAACCTAACCGCCAGCGTGTCGACGTCACCCCGCTTCGCGGGGTGCCTATTTCCGCTCTAAGGGACACAAGCTAACCATAACCTAAACCTACCAAAAATACAATCGTTGATTTGTCTTTTACTGCGGGGGGCTACGAGCCCCCCTTTTTCTGGCTGCCTTAACCTAATTCCGCGGGCTCTGATTTATATCTCATGTCTCTTATATCTTATAATGCGCATACTAAAAGATATTATGTATTATGATCGTTATACGTTTTGCATGTTATACCAACTGAAATTAGTAAATTTGAGTGTTATATAAAAAAACGTTAGATAAAATGAATATTATGGCACCTGACCGTTATTCCTTATAATTTTATTGATTTTGTTATTATGGCTAACGTTCATTATATCTTGTAAACGTTATTAATATGAAATTATATATTATGTTGTTATATTTCGTGAGGCGCACCCTAATTATCCATCTGTTGTTGGCACGATAATTATCATGATAATTATCGTGATAGTTATCATTGCTAATTATCCTTTCGAACCCTGCCTGTTATGTTAACATGTTAGTTAGTTTTAGTGTTTTATTTTTATCTATTTCATGTGTCTAACATAGTATTTTAAGGCAATTGTTACTAACAAAAACAATGGAACCAGTTTTCCGAAATAAATTATTTTTATTTTATATGGGCGCGAAGCTCGTTGGCGATAGCGTAGCACTACGAAACGGTGGGTGCTAAATGTGTTAAAACAGCCTTTTTTTTTTTTTTGCAGAGCCGTCAAAGTTCTGTCAGGTCAGGTCCCCGAAGAACCGCAGACGGTCGCCAGCGTTGAGAGAATGCTGGATAGGTTCCAGAGATCGGTGAGTACATATACACGAACAATGTATAGGAATTAAGGTGGTTCGATTGCCATACAAAGCCTGCGAATGTCAAATAACGCTTTGTATGGCAATCGAACCACCTTAATGAAAACTGGTAAGAATGAATGTTAGTAATAGTCTCAAATGAGCGTTTCGAAGAAAACAAACGACACTGTGTGTATTGTAGACGAACTCAAAAAGTTCCTATTGACGGACTAACTAATACATTTTAGTTAAATCGCATAACGTCCCACTCGCAGAATGTCCCTTTGTCCCTTTCGCGAAATGTCCCTTTCTGAAATGTCCCTTACACTAAACGACCCTTCTGCAAAAGGCCCGGTTCGCAAAACGTCCCTAGTTCCATCACATAAATTGTTCCGTATTCGAACCTGTTTCCCTTGTCTCTGGCCGAAAGCCGCATATTGTTAGGGTTCCGTACTCAAAGAGTAAAACGGGACCCTATTACTAAGACTTCGCTGTCCGTTTGTATGTCACCAACCAGGCTGTATCTCAAGAACCGTGATAGTAAGAGAGTTGAAATTTTGACAGATTATGTATTTATGTTGCCGCTATAACAACAAATACTAAAAACAAAATAAAATATATTTTTAAGGGGGGCTCCCATACAACAAACGTGATTTTTTGCCGTTTTTATAGATAATAGTACGGAACCCTTCGTGCGCGAGTCCAACTCGCTCTTGGCCGGTTTTATTTTTCATCTGTCGTAGATTCTTGAATTTGTCATGAATAAATAGCTGTATAAAATGTTATACTTTCTACATTAGTATTATTTAATACATTTTTGGTCCTTCGAACGTAAAAAAACGTCCATTTCGCAAAATGACCCATTCGCAAAATGTTCCTTTCGTGAAATGTGCCATCTCTTATCCCATGAAAACGGGAGAACTCGCTAATATCTCATCAAAGCCTCTAATAATGCCTCAGCCTCATTCCGGGGGAGTTTCCGCTTTGCAGCTACTAGATGCTGGAACTGTCTTCCACCGCCTTTAGCCAGGGACCTGGGAAGCATATATAGTTTTAGAATCAAGCTGAAAAAGTATTTGCTAGAGCATCAATTTAGTCAGGAAACCTTATGTCTTGAAACTAGCTGCCTTTAAGTGCCCTGTCTTTGTCTTTGTATCTTTATTCCTCATATCTTTGTGTGTTTATTAGCTGCCTTTTTGTAACTTAGTTTACCGCTTTGCCATGCCTAATTTAATTTAATTTTAAATTAAGATTAAGATTATGATTTAGGATTGCGGTCAGATACTTACTGTCGGGATATGTCCCATCTGCATATAAATAAATCCGCACAACATCTGGTTCGCATAATAATTGTGTTATCTATCATGTTTAGATTGTGTGAATTCTTGGCAGTCGTTTTATGTATGTACAGTTAAGCTTGTGACGTTCAATATTTAATTTTTGCACCAAACTGTATTCGTTCTTAGTTTTCTTCCTGTATCACTAATGTACCATATATTCACTATCTGAAATAAAAGTTGCGTTCGGTCTGTCAAGTTGACAGTGACACTGACACACAGTTTGCAGACGCGTTCACACGATGCAATTTGCCGTGCCACTCTGGCGTCGGATTTGTAATAGTTTTAAGATATATTGTGTTTAGCGTAGGTATTTGTTTTGTGTTGCCTTCCAGGAGGTAACTCAGGTAAAGGCTCCGACGGAAGACCAGCGCTGGCCTTCTAGGTTAGCACCATGCTGAGTCGGGGCCTTTTCGTGGACCATGTATTTTTTTTTTTTTTTTACGTTCTGTGTTTTGTTTTTTACACCCATTGTTTTGTCCACGAATAAATGTTTTCTTTCTTTCTTTCTTTCTAATAATAAATAGCTCAATACCCCAGGGAAGCGTTCTCGGATGTATCCTATTTGTAGTATATATTAATGATTTACCAAAAACTACGGAACACCACTGTACCCTATTTGCGGACGATGTCTCTTTGTTATTCAGATGCCCTAAACATTACAATATCAATAGCGATATAAAGGACACGCTAACAGACTTTAACGACTGGCTACGCGAACACTGTTTAGAACTTAATATGAACAAAACTAAGTTAATACAATTCAGGCCATACCAAAAAATACCTCTAGATTTGGCACATGTATCAAACGAAATCAGTATTGAAGAAGTTAGTACATTTAAGTTATTGGGCCTTACAATAGACACAAACCTAAATTGGAAAAAGCATATTGAAATTACAAACAACAAGTTATCTCGTTTCATATATGCGCTAAGTGTACTTAAGAGAAATACTCATATTGAATGTGCATTATCGGCATATTATGCGTATGCATATGCATGGCTGCGATATGGCATTATCTTATGGGGAAATAGCACTGACGCCCACGACTTGTTCGTAGCGCAAAAAAAGTGTATACGCATAATAGCAAACATACGCTGCCCGGAAAGTTGCCGACCCCACTTTGTCAAACTTAAGCTGCTAACCCTACCGTGCATATATATACTGGAAGTAGCACTGTTTGTAAAAAAAACATCTAACTCAATACACATTTGTTAAAAGCGTCCGTCGAAATAACCAATTAGCCCTCCCGGAACCTAAGCTAAATATGTATAAAAGTGGACCTCATTACCAATCAATAAAAGTCTACAACAAAATCCCTGACTTCATAAAAAAAAGAGGATAAGTTTAATAGTTTCCGCAGTAGACTTAAAGATTGGCTAATAAGTAAAACATATTACTCGTATCAAGAATTTATTACAGACACCCTTAAATAGTTTAATAGTACATTTAAAATTTACCGCTCAAAATAATAAATTGACATTAGAATTACATAGGTATATACAATTATCAAATAATGTTTTAGTTAATAGATGCAAATAAGTAGCTATGTTTAGATATAGAATGTGACCTAGCTAGTAATTAGAGGAAGATTGAAATGCATGTGCATGATTAATAAAATAACTGCCTAAGGAAAAAATATATTTTAAGGAATGTTAAGCATATAAATGGCATGTAATTAAATAGAATATAAATTGCTACGCCCTATCAGGGCCCATATGGAACTCATGTACCTATTATAAGATCTGTACAACTATGGATGCAATAAATGATATTGATTGATTGATTGATTGACTCCTAGTCTCTACTTAAACAAGTTTTTTCCAGTCGAGACATTTTGCTAATGGGTCATTTCGCAGACGGGACGTTTTGCAAAAGGGCCGTTAATATGAAGTAGGAACTTTCAGCGAAAGGGGCTATCTCAGAAGGGACGTTTTGCGAAAGGGGTAGGACGTTTTGCGAATGGGGTATTTTACATAAGGGACCATTTGCAGAGAAAACTGTAGTATGGCGATTGGCCACATTTAGTGTTTAGCAGTAAAACAATAGTTTACTGCTACATAAACGCATATTGTTTGTTAAGCGCAACCTAACGTGTATAAATAGATAGGTAAAATATTAAATAAAGGACTCTATAGGCCACTCTTCACCTGACTACTTATTGGCAACGTACCATACCCTTCCACCAAATTGTTCTAATATCACATGGCGACCTTGCCAGGATTGATATGCCATATTGTTTAAGGGTGACCATGCCCTCGGGTTAAATTCCCATTGATGATTATTTAAGGGTACGCACCGAAGCGTAGCCTATTGTGGATTATTATTAGGAGCAGAGTACTCCTACGGCATTAGTATTTTTTTAGTTAGGTGCCGATACCGTAATACCAGTACAAAACGTTAAACATTACGCATCTACAAGGTAGAAAGTTAGCGCTACAATTATAATTTTTATTTTGTACAATAAATGACAGCTAGTCATAATGCGTAAATAGCTAAGAAATTAATAGGTACATAAAATCCCTAATGAATAAATAACTTCGTGAATACATACATATAAATACGTCAATATTTTAATTATTTTACATTCAGTGACACTAGCAATTTACTGAGAGGAATCAACTTCTTTAATTAAATAATTTTGTTTCAATGTTTAAATTTAATATAAGTAATTCTTAAAAACAAAATAGTTGTTCTCCCCAACTTTTTCAGAATGAAATGTAAGCAAGTAACATGCGTTTAGTTTTTTTTCTGCCATCCCGGGGGTGAAGGGAACTTTCGGGGGAGGTGTAGTATGGCGATTGGCCACATTTAGTGTTTAGCAGTAACACAATAGTTTACTGCTACATAAACGCATATTGTTTGTTCTG
Source organism: Epinotia brunnichana (assembly GCA_963854355.1). Classification (NCBI taxonomy): domain Eukaryota; kingdom Metazoa; phylum Arthropoda; class Insecta; order Lepidoptera; family Tortricidae; genus Epinotia; species Epinotia brunnichana. The sequence goes on from OY977938.1 coordinate 2,552,627, forward strand.
CGCAACCTAACGTGTATAAATAGATAGGTAATATATTAAATAAAGGACTCTATAAGCCACTCTTCACCTGACTACTTATTGGCAACGTACCATACCCTTCCACCAAATTGTTCTAATATCACAAAACGTTTTGCGAATGGGACGTAATTTTGGTGGAGGGACGTTTTGCGGGTGGGACGTTATGCGCCCTAACCTAAATTTTGCACTATGCCCAATCAGAGACTAGTCAATCATAGAAACAGCCAATGCCTATGTTGTCGCGTTCCTTTAAAAGAGTGAGCCTGCTGTAGCTATTTTCACTGTGGAGAGGTCTCCGTACAATTTATTTCGTATGACACTTAGACCTTCGCCTAACACGTTGGCGCCATCTATTAAGAGTCCACAGTAAGCTCGATTCTCCACACAAACGTAGCTACACTCTTATTTTAAAACGACTTGCTAATTTGCTCTGAAACTTTGTACTTAGAATAAGTTAAGTACCATCCAGGTCTGTAATTAGTTTATGTAGCTTCAGATACTATAATAAAAAAAAATAAGCAAATTTAAGTTTTTCATACAAATCTTGTTTTTGCTGTATTTCGTTTGTTTTATAAACTGGAGCCATATAAACTAATTACAGACCTAGATATACTCGTACCTCATGTCATTGTATATGCAAAGTTTCGTTACAATCCAACACGTAGTTTTAAAATGAGAACGAAACTCCGTTTGTATGGGAAGGTGAAATTCGGCCGAGCTTACTGCGGACTCTTAAGAGCTTTTTCATGAGTTCATAGCTGGCTATTGTATTAAACAGTGGTTGTTACCAAACTCATTTACGTTCAAAATATAATCTACTCCTTTTATTCCAGTACCTCCAAGACAACCTATGCGGCACCATACTGGACATTAACTACGCAGTCTCAGTTCTCTCCCACATAGAGCCTTCTCCGTTCCGCTCCGCATACTCCAACGCGTTTCTCAAACCGTTCATACGCAGAGACGGGCAGAGCCAGCCGCTATGGTTACGGGTCACAGATGAACTGCTAACTAAAGCCAACAAGTACCGTCAATTTTACTTATAATGGACTTTCTTTTGCTTTTTTTCTTCTTTTACTAACTATCGAACCCGAGAGCGGAATTGGAAAAAGTGGCCGCCATTTTGAACTTTTTTGTTTATGCTCCGATTGCGTTTAAAATCGATATCTGAAAGGCCGAAATGTCTTTAAACGAATTATAATTATTTAGAAAAAGGTTAGAATTACAAAAAGTAGTATAAAAAAGTTCAAAATGGCGGTCATTGACACCAAGTACGAAGTCTCAGTTCTCTTCCACATATAATCTTCTCGGTTCCGCTCCGCATACTCCAACGCGTTTCTCAACCCGTTCATACGAAGAGACGGGCAGAGCCAGCCGCTTTGGTTAAGGGTCACTGATGAACTGCTAACTAAAGCCAACAGGTATTTACCGACAATTTTATTCATAATAGACTTTCTTTTGCTTCTTTCTTCTTCTACTAATTATCGAATCCGAGAGCGGAATTGGAAAAAGTGGCCGCCATGTTGAACATTTTTGTTTATGGTCCGATTGCGTTTAAAATCTATATCTGAGAGGCCGAAAGGTATCTTAACAAATCCGAGGTAAGGATTGGAAAAAGTAAAAAAAAAATACAAAATGGCGTTCTTTGACACCAACTATGTCACAGGTCACAGTTCTCTCCGACGTTGCACCTTCTCCGTTTCGCTCCGCATACTCCGTTATTGCCTTGTGAAATTATCACCTATTCTTAAATATTTGTTCTCTCTTATCTCGTGGTGAACGGTTAGTCTTCGTTCGCGTTCAAAGGGTAAATGTGTTGTTTTTTTTTCAGGAAACTAGTAGAGTACAAGCCGCCGCCGCACGCGACCATAGACTACTCGTACGTGCGGCCGCACCACATCGCGGCCGTCAACAATCTGTGCGCGCAGTTCTTCTGGCCCGGCGTCGACCGTGAGTGACGTCACTAACTAGTAGCCGCATGTGCCCATAGACAACTCACATTAGTATTACATTTTACAATCTACTGGAACCCGTTAGCTCTCCCTTACAAACTACTATCCCTATTTCTTCTCCCGAAATGAATGCCAACATAAAAAGCATCCAATGTCCCTCTTATGAACTCAAACTACCTATCAAAGAGATCTTTTTTAGAGAGGTAGGGCACAGCGGAATGTCACCTCGCTCGTATGTGGAGCAGCCCAACTGGGGAAGTACCTCCACCTTGCAGAAGACCGCAGCCATAATAGCACCACTGCTTTGTAGTATTGCTATATTATTGCATGCTATGAAGTATGTGGTGTTGTGTTCCTGGTGGTGAGTAAGGTCGCCAGAGCTCCCTAGGGTGCGCTGTGTTGGGAGTGAGGGACCTGCATGTATCTATCTGCCAACACAGCGAATCCTCAAATGAATCAAGGGTCGGCAACGCGCTTGTGATTCTTCTGGAGTCACAAGTGTCCATAGGCGACGGTAACTGCTTAACATCAGGCAGGCCGTAAGCTAGTTCCCCACCGTCGTTGTATAAAAAAAATGTCATCTAAATCATTTCAGCGATTAAAGCATGAAAAGTTAACAGACTTTCGCATTATAAATATTTATATGATTTTAATATTATTTGCTTCGACGTTTCGGACGATTTGGAACATCCTTTGTTGCGAGAAAACTGCAGGTGTAAGCGGTGCCAACTACAAGTGCATTGACTTGTACCCATTTAGTAAAAATCTTCCCCACCACCAAACCATTTAGTAAAAGTTGTATATCTTTGTTTTTTTATCAACACTATGAAGGAGCACTTTTCTATGCAAAAACAAATCATCGCGTTGTACTATTTACTACGAGTACAAGCAGCACTTTATAGTAAAAAAAAATTAGAATATAGTCCTATACAATGTTTCTTTTTTAGTGACAGAAGCGCTAGAATACCCAGAATTCAGTTGCGTAGTGACATACAAGCGCCTAGTCATCGGCTGCGCCTTCCTAGTACCGGCTGACATCGCCTACATCTCCTACATACTAGTCCGCCCCGAGTGGCGGCGAGCGGGGATAGCTACCTTCATGCTGTACCATCTGCTGCAGGTAAACCTTATTACAACGACGTAAGGTCCACAATCGAATGTCTCTAGTGACGTCGCCTATGTCTCCTACATACTAGTCCGCCCCGAGTGGCGGCGAGCGGGGATAGCTACCTTCATGCTGTACCATCTGCTGCAGGTAAACCTTATTACAACGACGTAAGGTCCACAATCGAATGTCTCTAGTGACGTCGCCTATGTCTCCTACATACTAGTCCGCCCCGAGTGGCGGCGAGCGGGGATAGCTACCTTCATGCTGTACCATCTGCTGCAGGTAAACCTTATTACAACGACGTAAGGTCCACAATCGAATGTCTCTAGTGACGTCGCCTATGTCTCCTACATACTAGTCCGCCCCGAGTGGCGGCGAGCGGGGATAGCTACCTTCATGCTGTACCATCTGCTGCAGGTAAACCTTATTACAACGACGTAAGGTCCACAATCGAATGTCTCTAGTGACGTCGCCTATGTCTCCTACATACTAGTCCGCCCCGAGTGGCGGCGAGCGGGGATAGCTACCTTCATGCTGTACCATCTGCTGCAGGTAAACCTTATTACAACGACATAAGGTCCACAATCGAATGTCTCTAGTGACGTCGCCTATGTCTCCTACATACTAGTCCGCCCCGAGTGGCGGCGGGCGGGGATAGCTACCTTCATGCTGTACCATCTGCTGCAGGTAAACCTTATTACAACGACGTAGGGTCTACAATCGACTGTCTCGATGTCAATAAAATGTGCCACACGTGGACTTACATTTTTTTTTTGACTTGCAGTTACATGTATGGGGTACACCACTAAAATACATTGTATAAATAAATAAATAAATATTACGGAACAATCTTACAGAAATCAACCTAGGCCCACGGTATATAAGCTCAATAAGGCTTGTGTTGTGGGTACTAGGCGATGATATATTTAATAGATATAAATACATATAGATACTTATATACATATATAACATCCATAACTCAGGAACAAATATTCGTCATAAACACACAAATAAATGCCCTGACCGGGATTCGAACCCGGGACCTCCAGCTTCGTAGGCAGAGTCACTACCCACTGGGCTACGGAGGCCGTTAAAACTAATACTAATTTCATTACAGAACTATGTAGCGGCTAACAAAATAGACCTACCCTCCAAATTTTATTCAGATTCACCTTATACTTTTCGAGTAAAATGCCTGTGACATACGGACAGATGGATAGACGGGCAGACATGACGAAACTGTAAGGGTTCCGTTTTTGGCTACGGAACCCTAAAAAGGCCCTCTACGTGCAATGCTGATGCGTTGCACGAGAAAACCGCCAGCTGATTACCAGTTATGATGATACTAATGCTGAAATAACTCGATTCTGTGAATTCCTACAATTGAGGAGCTGAAACCTATAGGTAGTAGTTAAATTCAAAATTGAAAAGCAGAAGCTTGAAAACCACTATCTTGAAATAACTTACAAAGTTGAGGAAAGCCTCGTTTTCGGCCATGGTTTTCTACTATGTCGCTGAACCGAATTGTTATGTATTGGTACTCATTAGACGCATAATTTCATGTTTTTTAACTTCTTAGTGAGTAGCTTTTCGCTAGGATGCACCGTATAGAAGCTACGAGTGAGAAACCAAAAAAAGTCCCAAAATAAGATAATTCAAAAAAAAATCTTCTACACCACCTTTTGCAACGTACAGTCAACCAATTTGATTCCTAGGCCATCATAGAACCTTGCCGTTGTAAATGCTATGTTAAGTAACTGCTTGCTTGCTTATTTTGCAAGCAAGCGTTATCATATCACACTCATATTTATAACAAGATTAATAAGTTAGCATTTAAGTATAAAATAGGATTAAAAACGATGTTATTATTATGCTACGTATATTAAGCATAAAAGAGACTTACCTGCAGGCAAACTGTTCAAACAGTTTTGCAGGGACATGTTTTAGAATAAGTTTTTTATATCTTTGGTTAATAAATATAATAATAAAAAAATAAAAAAATACGTGTTACTAGGATTATTGCGTCGCTTTGTAGCAGTTAAAATGACAGGGTTCTACGGTGGCCTAGGAATCAAATTGGTTGACCGTACCTCGGGGTACTTTGAACTCCTACGGACTGGCCTATCTGTACGGCTCAGTTTTCTACGCTTAACTTGATGGTTCCGTCGCCTGCGCTGCAATGCGGTTTTTGGCTCATAGTCAAATGAGAAATGATGACCTTATGTGTATATAAATAAAAAAATGGTTGTCTATAAAGTCGGTTTACGGACGGTAATTTTACGTGTTAACGTCATAAAGCCGAACGCTCGGCTCAGGCGAAACGGGACAATGAGTCATACTTTTTAGTGCGTGCTGCCGGTGTTCATCGATTTAAAGACGTTATCACGTCAATAAAATAAATAAATCAGCATCTTTTTGTAATACGTAAAAAACGCTGTTACTAAGGACTTTGTAGTTACATAGTTGTAACGTCGCAATTTTGTTTAGTTGGGGCGGAAAGGTTCTCTCTTCTCTTGGCGACCAGGTGGACTGATGACCTGGTAAAGGTCGCGGGGGTCCGCTGGATGCGGGTGGCGCAGGACCGGTCATCGTGGCACTGTTTGGGGGAGGCCTATGTCCAGCAGTGGACGTCTTTCGGCTGATATGATGATGATGATGATGAATTTTGTCTAATAGAGTCAAACAGAGTAATTTTTTTAATCTTAATAACATTGATGTTTTCCAAATATTTTTGTATTTGTAAATATATGTTTAGGTACTCATGTTATTTTATATATAGCATTATATTGTATTGACGTGACGTGTCAGTTTTCTACGCTGCAATTAACTTCGAGTGATTTGTTTCAGACCTGTACAGGCAAAGACGTTACGCTGCACGTTTCTCCCACGAACCCCGCCATCTTCCTCTATCAGAAGTTTGGATTCAAGGTGAAAATTAAGTTATTTTCTATTTTTTAACCGACTTCAAAAAAAAGGAGGAGGTTCTTAATTCGGTTGTATATTTTTTTTTAGGGTTCCGTAGCCAAATGGCAAAAAACGGAACCTTATAGATTCGTCATGTCCGTCTGTCTGTCCGTCCGTATGTCACAGTCACTTTTTTCCGAAACTATAAGAGCTATACTGTTGAAACTTGGTAAGTAGATGTATTCTGTGAACCGCATTAAGATTTTCACACAAAAATCGGAAAAAAACATTAAGTTTTAGGGGTCCCCATACACAACACTGAAACTCAAAAAAAAATTTTTCATCAAACCCATACGTGTGGGGTATCTATGGATAGCTCTTCAAAAATGATATTAATGTTTCTAATATATTTTTTTCTAAACTGAATAGTTTGCGCGAGAGACACTTCCAAAGTGGTAAAATGTGTCCCCCCCCCCTGTAACTTCTAAAATAAGAGAATGATAAAACTAAAAAAAATATATGATGTACATTACCATGCAAACTTCCACCGAAAATTGGTTTGAACGAGATTTAGTAAGTAGTTTTTTTTTAATACGTCATAAATCGTAAACCGCAATTTATTTTACGGAACCCTTCATGTGCGAGTCCGACTCGCACTTGGCCGCTTTTTTAGGTAAAGTGGCAAATCAGCTAATATAAAATAGTTTCTGTCAAAAATTTAATTTTTGGTACAAGCTTTTATTGGTGACTGTACTTTTCTGCTACTCATTGAGACGATTCTAACGAGCCCAAACTGATGGGGTTGTGTCGTTTTATTGCGGAGTTCGTATGGCCACCTTCCAGCTCCAGCATCAGATCAGCTCCAAGTCATCATAATATTGCATTGTCATGCGATATACATATGCTTGCAAAATTTCAGCTCAATTGGATAACGGGAAGTGACTGAAAAATGGATTGCAAATTTTGACGGACAACTTACTTACATATTTACATACATGGGTCATTGTCAGTCACAAAAATCATCTTTCCGGTGGTCAATAGTTAAGGGCTTACGCTCACATATAATATGTTTTTATCACATAGAATTATAGAAGGGGCAACGCCGTTTATGCGGATTTAGAGTTCAACCAAAAATTAGGCTTTATAGCCCTTAACTTTGGCAATGTCCACCGAAGAGACGCGAACCTAAATCTGACAATGACCCACATACGAACAGTGCAAGTTAATATAAAGCTTGTAATTAATAGTTCTTTTCTATTTTTAACTGACTTCAAAAAAGAAGGAGGTTCTCAATTCGACTTTTTGTTTGTTTGTTTGTTACGCGATACTCGGTAATTTATGAACCGATTTGAAAAATCTTTCTTTGTTTGAAAGCGTATACTTCCAGATTGGTCCCGTTGTCACCAAAAAACAGTTCTGATCAATTTTATAGTCAAACTTGAAGCAATTTGGCTACTGATTTGAAGTTGGTTAAAACTTGTAGGTAATGTTGCAAATCAGCTAATATAAAAAAATATGGGTTATTATTGTTATTAACAGTTTATTAGACAATGTCCACCAGACTGGACACTATCATTAACCATGTTTGTTTTTTTTCCTGAATAATTCTATAACCTTCGCTTTTTGGTCTGTACAATTTTATTATGTGCAATGTTTGTACAGCATTCTTTGTTTCGTAAAGATTTAAATCTATGAGCATACTATTGAAACACACATTTCAAAAATAGTATGTCCTGTTTGTATCACTATTGCGTATAAGATAGAGCTATTTATTATTAACGTACATTGGGAAAGGAAATGAAAAATTATATATATTCACAATGGTTTATAAATAAAGCCTTCAGTAATAAGATAATCATATATCTTCCTAGTTTTGTTCACATCTATCTTCACTATCCGTCGGGCGTCAAGCAATCTTAAATAACCTAATGCATTGTTCTCCCTAATAAGTTGTTCCTTAATTTCAGAATAGTTCTCCGGAAGTAACCTTAAGTTAGAGCACAATTTTTTTTCAGAGTCCGATAGTAAATGGAATCCGGGTAAATCTTCAATCTCTAAAGGTGTCATCTGACGTTTATACTTCTTGATCTGCAAGTCTTTTGTGAAACAGACTTTGCCGCTGAGTTTCACTGGTGATTGGCTTTCGTACCTCCTCATCATAATCATTGTGTTGTATTTCTGTTCTTTCATAACCAAGTCATGCTCCTTCTTCAACTCTTTATACAACTTTGTGCAGTACAGTGTCCGGATTCCATTCTTCCTATACTCTATTAGTTTGGATATACGCTGCAGCAGCTCTGCCTCTACACTCAGTGACTCCATGAACGCATCAAACTGTATTCCTGTCATGAACTGCATAAAAGCCAGGAGTCGTTCGGATTTCTGCCGAGTCAGAATTCTGTCAAACTTCTGTATCCAAGATATCAATTTATTTGGCACAATCAAACCGTGGTTCTGTATTATTTGGTACCGTCTCTGCCTTTCTCTTAATCTAGTGTTTAAAGCACTTAACAATGATACTTTTAAAGCATCCATACAATCATCATTCTCATCATCAGAATATGAATCTTCAATGCTGAATATGCTTTCTGCATTATTGTCATAGCTAAGCTCGAATTCGGAGCGGTGTGCATTGTAGCCAGCCAAATGTTGGTCACCCTGGTTATTCCTTGGTGGATTCATGCTCACATCCATACTGTATAAATATGGAGTCACAATCTTTGGAAACAGTGACTGCTGCGTCTCTGGCAAGAGTTTCAGCTCTTTGTACTGCACATGCTCAATGTAATACTTCTTGTAATGCTCCTGGCATTCCAATTTCGACCTACTGTGCACCATTTTTGATATCTCCTCCCAATTGCCGTACCCATAAGTTGATAAGGCTGATAACAGTTTGCATTCCTCCTTAGACGACCAATTGCAGTTATCGAATAGCGGGAAGTCGTTTTTTCTTACCGCGTATTTGTGGTTATTTTTGTGGGCACCGATCTCTTGTCCGGAGGCAAAACAACTTGTACATAAGCTAGCATCGCACTCGCAGCATTCTATATAAGGTTCCGTGGCGTTTTCCGCACACACAACGCATTTTGTCAGCAATATATCATTCGACATTTTTGTTCACAGGTAGAGGAGCTTATTCAAGATTTCTATGAGAAATACTACGACATCGATTATAAAGGTTGCCGGCACGCCCTGTTCTTAAGACTTACTAGATGAATAAATGTATTTAAGCGACTGCTATGTGGTGTTTATATTCCCAAGAAAAAACACACTCGACCACATAAACACAAACTATTTTTACACTGACTGATTAACGTTAACACATAACACAACAGCATGCATAGCATATTGCATGACGGTGCCGGTTAATGTACGGCCATGATAATGTACAGCCCAATAATACGCGTCCATTGGACGCGTATTATCAGGCCGTACATTATTGGTTTGACTGTGAGTATGTGAATCACTGCCATATGATCCACGTACTGACAGTCAAGCCCTACTAAGTACTGTCCTTATTTTATATGTATTAGGTTATAGTACTTACTAACTTTAGGCTAAGAAACTGTAACTAACTTTATCTATGATACCAGTTGGTCGAAATAAATGTCTTGAATTGAATTATTGGGCCGTGCATTATCACCCTGAGCAAATTCGGTACGGGGCAATAATTGGAAGCCAATCTTGTACGACCTGATAATGTACAGCCCAATAATTGGCATCCATTAAAAAGTCTCCAGCGGGTCGACGCCACCCCGCTTCGCGGGGTGGCTATTTCCGGTCTGAGGGACACAAGTGAACCCGAACCTAACCGACCTAAGGCAGAGTTCGCTTTTGACAGCCAGCAAACTTGGTCCGGGGCAATAATTGGAAGCCACCTTTGTTCGAGCTGATAATGTACGGCCCGATAATACGCGTCCACTTTTTGTGGCTTCGTATTATTGGGCTGTACATTATTGGGCCGTGCATTATCACCCTGAACAAATTTGGTACGGGGCAATAAATGGAAGCCACCTTTGTCCGGGCTGATAATGTACGGCCTGATAATACGCGTCCACTAAAAGTGGACGCGTATTATCGGGCTGTTCATTATTGGCTCCCCAAATGACAGCTGTCTACAAACTACAAATTAAAGTCCCAGTGACAGATGTTATCCTGTTTTGCTATTAATAAAAAATTCGAAGTAAATTTACTAAAAAAACGTATCGGATAATTTTAGGATACGTTAGTATCTCTTAGTAGTCTGTGATATTAGGTACATAAATAAAGTTGGTGTAAGTTAAAGACTCAAATTAGATATATACATATATTTTGTTATCATTAAGGCCTCTCACAGACTGGCGCGGCCTGGCCTGGCCGCGGCGGTCAATAGAGAACTTGTCATTAGCTCTCAAATTTACTATGTCCGCCACCTAAGGCCGCGCCAGTGTGATGCAGGCTTAAACAGCTATCCGTCATCTTTTTTTCATGGCCTGCCCGGCTAGCACACTAATCGGTCATATATTTACGTTCGGACGTATAACTTTAAGATTACGCCCATGTTTACGTTACTCAGCTAACATGGTAATCTCGCAGCATATATTTATGCCATAGCGAAAAATATACGTAGCAAAATTATTACATTAATTTCATTCGTTCAATAGTAGTCTTATGGTTAGACGCCCATTATAATTAGGGTTAGGATTCTGGTGGCAGTTTAGCACAAGTAATGCAGTGGAGTCGTCATTGTATATTTTTTTATTTGAATAAATGAATAACTGAACGATAAATCTAGGTATATTGCAGTGCCGGCCAATAATATATCACCTTTGCATTTTATTGTATGAACGTGTATAGAGTAATCAGTTTAGGTTTGTTGAAACATCGCATAATTCATAATGCATAATTCATTTAATCATTGCCTTGTGTGTACAAAAGATCTTATAGCTACATATTGGTATGTCTCAACACAACCCTGTAAGGGCACTGCAATACACTAAGTAGTTTAAAATATAAACTATATACAAACGTGGCATGTGAATGGCAGAGAGGTCGACGCGACGCTTTGTTTAATCTATTCAGTGGGTGGATATTAAATGTTAAATGTTACTTTTGCAATCTAGGTATTCATACACTGAGTAGTATGTTTTTTCTGCAAGAAATGATTTTAAATTTTTGAGAAACTTACTCGCATTTGACTCGTTTTTAATGTGGTTAGGTAGCTTATTATACATTCTTATTGACATTGGGTGGGGACCTTTTTTGTGTATTTCTAGTTTTGATGTTACTTGAGACAGATTACTTTTGAAACGAGATTCAAAACGACGGGGCATATCTCCAAGTTTAAGGTAAAAGTCAGTGTATGTTTTTACAAATTTACACATATTTTACTAGTTACACAAATTAACATAATTTTTGACGACAACTGCAATGCAATACGGTTTACAATGATGATTGTATACTATAACATTTAAATAAATTTTACTTCTTTGCTAAACTGTTTAATGTATTCAAGAGCTTGAACAACTTGCAACTGGAATTAAAGTTTCAAAATCTTGCACATTATCTTCTTCTGATGTTAAACGGTTGTACATTATTGGTTTAACAACCATTTATTCATTCATTCATTTAATCAAAAAAATATATAACAACGTCTCCTTTGTTCTTTGTTCACCTTTGCCACCAAACATCCTAACCCTAATTATAATACTAAGTACCTAATTAAAGAGTAATGATAAGCACTGCACAGTTGTGCTCCTGTATTAAGTTGTGTTATTATAGTTTTTTTGTTTTTATTTACTTTACTCCCGCCCCGCGAAAAGTTTTACGTTGTGGTTTTAAGTGATGAAGTGAGTACCAAAACACATGTTTTTAATTGAATCAATAATATTTGGAAGTTTGAGTAATATATTTTATTACAACACAAGCAAATAATCTTAATAACTGCTTTGTTTATAGGTAATGGAGTAATCATGTTCTCGCTAAAATTCTAAATGCTATATCATTGTTTCAAGGGATAATAGGAGTTTTGAACCTGAAACCGTATGTGTTGTGACAGAAATCGGAGAAATCCTGCGAAAATTGTTTTCATAGTGTTAAAATGTATCCAGTCCAGGGTCTTGAGTGACCTACCTACATAAAATTTCGTCCGTCAACGGTTCATATCGTCACGTTTTATGTGCCAAAATCAAGAGCATGTTAGCATTTGACTTAAAAAAATACTATTATGTGCAATACATATAAATGGTCACATTTTACGTAGGTGACGGTATACCATGTAATTAGTTAGCCCTCTGATATTGCTGTGCCCTTGCAGGGTGTCACATGTATACCTACTTATTAATACCATCCACGTCTGTAATGTGATATGCAATAAACATTTCTATTTCTATTTCCATGTTAGCTCATGACGGTAAAATTTTATACGTCGGTTCTGATCATAAAACCTGTGCATAAAAGTCGTCATTTTGCTAGTGTGCTAGCCCGGCTGGTTTACACTAGGCCACTTCCACTGCCCTTCACGCTGCCCTGCTTCCTGCTGTAAATATTTCTGTGGCGGCGTCTATGGGCAGTGAGCATTTACATTGCCACTCCATACTTCTTTGGTGTTGGGCCTCGGGCAGTGGAGTACGACAGACTCCACTTCTGCGCTTTGCCTCCTGAGTTTGTTTAACTATTTTAATGTTATGAAAAGTATTCGACGGCGAAAACGCCGTCGCGTCGTCGTACTAGGAGATGGTGGATGCTGAGTGTTTCATCATTACTGCATTGAAACGGCATGATCAGATTTGTAAATTTTGTAATACACTAACTGGCACAGCTACACAAACGTTGATAACGCGGCGACGGTTGACGACGGACGGAATGAGTGTGACGGACGACAGTAAGTATGTAAACACTCGCTCGCGCTGGCGCTGACAGTCCTTCGACTTCCGCTACAAATACCGCCAAAAAAGGGAGCGTAGGGCAGTGGCAGCACCGGCAGCGGCATGAGCAGTGGGCAGCGCGAGTTGGTGTTTATGTGTGTGATGATCCACCATATCTCTCTTTCTATTGCATGTTATAGAAAGAGACAGCTATGGTGGATCATCAGTATTTAATCACCGTGTATTGGCCGCAAGTCTTATAGCCGAAAGAGACGCAGCTATTATTGGAAAGAGACAGCAATTCATTCAGCCTTCTAACGTTCGTTGTTGTGATAAAATGTAACGTTAGTAACACCATTATACCTTACTTATTAATTTTAAAATGATAACTATACATTGTCGTTCGGTTTAATAAAATCACTTCTGAAAATATATTATGTATTTTTATGTCAAGTGTCCATTAGTTTAACTTTGTGTACATTTTACGTAATTTTTATATTCTGATGTTACATGAAATGATGCTATTGGAGTTTAATTTGAAGTAGGTAGATCAACTATAGTTAAGGTGGTTCAATTTCCATACAAATCGTCTTTTGAGATTCGCAGGCTAACGGCGTGATATTTTAAGAAATGTATGTAACAAACTTTCATAAATTGGCTTACCATCTCCGCGAAATTCTTTCTTTCCTAGAATAAACTTGTATAAACTAGAATAATTTGAGAAATTAGTTAGGGAAATTATTCTAGTTTACACAACATAGGTATCACGTCGTTAGCCTATGAATGTCAACATTGTCAACAGACGTTTTGTATGAAAATCGAACCACCATAATGTCGTTATGTTCATCAACAGTTACTCATTCTTTACTCGTATAAGAATAGGACACAATTCCAAATCCACGTTCTGTGTTTTTACTTTGCTTTCATTCTGACTTGCGGGTGAAGTTTTCCTTGTACTTCTTAAGTCTCCCCGACTACCTTCGACAACAGCCACATCGTTGTTTCCTTCTGTAAGACACAAATCATAGTATACATTCAGCGTTTCTGTCTCAGATTCGTATTCACTTTTTACTTTGATGACATTCTGATTTGAAGAAGACGCTTTGCTTTTATTTCTCGTGTTTTCCCAACTATCTTCATCAACTTCAACAGATAAATCATTATTTACTTCTGCAGAACACAATTCATAGTCTACGTTCTGTGTTTCCGTCTCAGATTCTGATTCACTTTTTACTTTGAGGTCATCCTGGCTAGAAGGTGAAGGTATACTTTCACTTCTCAGCTCTTTGCAGCTGTCTTCGTCAACGGTAACTTCGTTCTTTACTTCTGCAAGATGCAGATCCTTGTCTAAGGCGGTTTGCGTTTCTGGATCAAATTCTGATTCACTTTTTACTTTGAGGTCATCCTGGCTTGAAGGTGAAGGTACACTTTTACTTCTCAACTCTTTCCAGCTGTTTTCGTCAACGGTCATTTCATTCTTTACATCTGCAGGATGCAATTCATAGTCTACGTTCTGCGTTTCTATCTCAGATCCTGATTCACTTTTTACTTTGTGGTCATCCTGGCTAGAAGGTATACTTTCACCTCTCAGCTCTTTGCAGCTGTCTTCGTCAACGGTAACTTCGTTCTTTACTTCTGCAAGATGCAGATCATTGTCTAAGGTTTGCGTTTCTGGATCAGATTCCGATTCACTTTTTACTTTGTGGTCATCCTGGCTTGAAGGTGAAGCTACACTTTTACTTCTCAACTCTTTCCAGCTGTCTTCGTCAACGGTCACTTCATGATTTACTTCTGCAGGACGCAATTCATTGTCTAAGGTCTGCCTTTCTATATCAGATCCTGATTCACTTTTTACTTTATGGTCATCCTGGCTTGAAGGTGAAGCTATTATTACACTTTTACTTCTCGACTCTTTCCAGCTGTCTCCGTCTACGGTCACTTTACCCAATTCATAGTCTACGCTCTGTGTTCCTGGATCAGATTCTGCTTCAAATTTTACTTTATGGTAATTCGGGCTTGAAACTCTTCTCAAGTCCTTCAATCTGCTTTGGGTTAATATCGACTGTATCCGATTTCTAGCTATCACGCTTTGCTCTTCAGATAGTAATTTCAACTGACTAGCAATATATAACCCGTATATGAGAAATTCGTTCTCAAGAGGGCGAATTTCGCCCATGATACTTTCAGTATTACAGTTTTATTATAAACGTTGGTTTGTGATTTCAGAGGACTCACACTGTTCACTACAGTACAGTCACTGTTCGATCGAGGTTTCCTGAAGGTCCTGTATACGCCACAGGTTTATTGAAAGTGGCATGTAGACTGTTTAGGAAGTTCAGGAGTTGTTGGGGCGAATGTTGTTAGAGGAATTGCTGAGACAAATGTTAGTTAGAGTGTTGCTGACACAAATGCTGTTTGAAGAGTTACTGGGATGACTGCTGCTTGAGAAGTTGAGACGAATGTTGTTTGAGGTGTTATTGGGAGGAATGTTGTTTGAGGAGTTGCTGGGACTGGGACGAATACTGATTTAGAACTTTTTGACACAAATGTTGTTTAGGGGTTGTTGGGAGGAATGTTGTTTGTGTTGTGTTATTGCGGAGACGAAAGTTGTTTGAGGAGTTGCTGGTACGAATGCCGGATTTTGGATCAAAAAGCTTATCGTTGATTCAACGTCATCGGCACGGCACCACTTTTGTATGCTCTTTCTGAAATAAATTTTGTATCACATTTAATTATTTAAGCTGGATAAATAGAATAATAAGCTTTCCGAGGTAGCTTCAAGTTCGCGGCGTCTAAGTGCTGGAATGATATCCCTCCCCCTATCCAAGGGGCGCTTAGCAGATACACCTTTAAGCCCTTTAGGCGACGCAGGTCGGTTTCTTATTTTGTTGGATTCGTAGTAGGCCAGTTTCTGATTTTGTCATATTCTTAGAAGGTCAGTTTCTTTTTTGGCGGTTTCGTAATATATCATTTCCTTATTTTGCCAGCTTCGAAGTAGTACAGTTTCTTATTTCGTTAAATTCTTAGTAGGTTATTTTTTATACCTGTCTTTTTCTGAGTAGGTCAGATTTTTATTTTGCCGGATTCGTAGTAGATGGATCATCATCAGCATCATCATTTAACCTCTGTGTTAATGAATTTCATGTTCATTCGTGCATTTTACGTATCAAAATGTAGAAATACAAAATGTAGAAGAGAATTAACTTACATATAATTATATAATAACTACAAACAGTATAATGATCCACTTACTTACTACGAATCCGACAAACTAAGAATCTGACCTAAGTAGGTACTCAGAAAAAGACAAAAATAAGAAAATAACCTACTAAGAATTTAACGAAATAAGAAACTGTACTACTTCGAAGCTGGCAAAATAAGGAAATGACATTTTACGAAACCGCCAAAAAAGAAACTGACCTTCTAAGAATATGACAAAATCAGAAACTGGCCTACTACGAATCCAACAAAATAAGAAACCGACCTGCGTCGCCTAAAGGCTTTAAGCGTAAGCTTAAAATATTTTTCTCAAACATGCAATGAAATATTCTCTTTACGTTCCTTATAATAGACTCGGAAGTATCCTTTTTCGGGCGCAGCATCTCGAGGCGGCCTGAAATGGGATTTCATACAACTTTTCAGGCCTAGGCCTGCAAAGTAACTTTTTTTTGTTTCAACGTCCAACCTCATACAGACAGCGTCAAAGATGGCGGCAGGTTTTACGAACAGCTGATTTTAATTTTTTAATTTATTTCATTGCATGTTTGAAAAAAGCGCTATACATGCCTCGGCGTGAAAACGGATTCCCGGCCTCGTATCTCTATCCCTGCTTGGCCGGAAGTCCGTGTTTTCCCGGCCCCTGATGTAATGTACATACTATTACAAATTTTAAAGGAAATCATATTAATCATATTTACCGTTACATATCATACGAACAGTGCAAGTTAAATATAAACTTTTAAAACAAATATGTCTGCGTCAGTCAGATTAGTTATTATATTTTATGCAGGTGACTGTACTGTACCTACCTACTTACTTACGTTTATACTTGCCTACAAAAACGGAATTCTTGATTTAAATCGTGGAGTGTGAACAATAACATGCATAACATGAATTTCTTAAATTGCTGTAAGGTCTAGTTTAATTTTTATTTCAGCAAATCTCTTTCTAGTTTGGTAAGTCAGTTGATATTTTCTTTCTTCAACCTCATAATACATTTTTTCTCTATTTCAAATTGGACTGTTTTATATTACACTAAATTATTGACCAAAGAAGATTCAACAGCAAAAAAAAATTGTGATTAGATGCCTGCTAAACGCATACAACAGTGATTGGTTGAAATATTCCGAAGAGGTCACGTTTTGTTATTAGCACAGCGAGAACATTCTCACATGCTACTCGAAACTCGTGGACCATTTAGTAATTGAACTGCTAAATTTATATGTATCTCTTTTTAACACTGGTGTAAACTGTATGCGCGTGAATGTTTTATCTCTTTTCCACGTCAAATGAAGGCCCCAGAACGTTCTAGACGTTTTAATGTATATAACTTGGCGAGACGGTGGCGCTACGTTTCATTCATTTGTGAATTTGAACGTGTGAACAGTGCGATTGTGTAGTGTGGTGAGAATAGTGAATATTTTACATAATTTCGTTCAAGACTGCTATTGGATTTTGTTATTAAACCGAAGAATATAGGTAAGCGTCTCGGATTCTCAGATTTCATTGAATATACTGGAAATATTATTGATTTAACGCGTGCCAAAAAAAGCTTCTAGCAATAATTTACATTCGCGAATCATCGGCGTACGTACCCAAAAAAGGTGTCAGTCGTGCGGAGGCTAACAGGAACCGTTTTGTTGCAGGTGTAAGCTATCAGAGATGGGGAAAGATTACTACAAAATACTGGGACTGTCGAAGGGAGCCAGCGACGACGAGATAAAGAAAGCGTACCGCAAGCTGGCGCTGAAGTACCATCCGGACAAGAACAAGAACGCTGGCGCCGAGGAGAGGTTCAAGGAGGTCGCGGAGGCCTACGAAGTGCTCTCAGACAAGAAGAAGAGAGAAATCTACGACGCTCATGGAGAGGAGGGTCTCAAGGGCGGAATGGGGCCACAGAACGGGCCAGGCGGCGGCCAGTCGTTCTCGTACACGTTCCACGGCGACCCGAAGGCCACGTTCGCGCAGTTCTTCGGCTCGGCGAGCCCCTTCCAAGCGTTCTTCGACCTAAACAACGGTGGCGGCGGCAACTTCTTCGAGCGCGACATGATGGACGTGGACATGGACCCCTTCGCCAACCTCGGCATGGGCCGCGCGCCCGGCGGCCCCGGCGCCGGCGCC
Organism: Epinotia brunnichana; assembly: GCA_963854355.1. NCBI lineage: Eukaryota > Metazoa > Arthropoda > Insecta > Lepidoptera > Tortricidae > Epinotia > Epinotia brunnichana. The sequence goes on from OY977938.1 coordinate 2,570,794, forward strand.
GGCGCCTTCCGCAGCCACAGTTTCAACTTCCACGGCTCGCCCAGCAGGAAAGAGAAAACTCAAGACCCACCCATTGAGCACGATCTGTACGTCTCCCTAGAAGATATCGCTCGTGGTTGTGTGAAGAAGATGAAGATCTCCCGCCGCGTCATCCAGCCAGATGGCACATCCAAGAAGGAGGACAAAGTGTTAACCATCCATGTTAAACCTGGCTGGAAGGCAGGCACCAAGATAACCTTCCAGAAAGAGGGAGATCAGGGCAGGAATAAGATACCCGCCGACATTGTGTTCATCATCCGAGACAAGCCCAATCCTTTGTTCAAGCGAGAAGGCAGCGACATCAGACATACAGCCAAGGTTTCTCTCAAACAGGTCAGTAAACTATTATGTTGTCTATGACATTGTATTTCCTTTTGAATCTTGCATGTGTTCATTTAGTGACTCATAACATTAATATACAAACATTCTGAGCTTAAGATCTCATTAAAAAGTTAAATAGGCTGATTTATTTAGAAAAACTTTGTTAATGCATTATTATCCACTCAAATATATGTAGTTCTTTAATGCCTCCCCTTGTTTAAGTTACTTTTCCATAGATATCTAACCTTCTTTTTCTCTTGTTACAGGCGCTATGCGGCACCATCATTGAAGTTCCAACCATGTCTGGAGAGAAACTAACAGTCAACTTGCAAGGCGAAGTAGTCAAGCCTCACACAGTGAAGAGGTTCCCGAACTATGGCCTACCATTCCCTAAGGAGCCAACACGGAAAGGTGACCTCCTGGTCGCTTTTGACATCAAGTTCCCTGATCGGCTAAGTCCAGGTGTCAAGGAGATTCTAGCGGACACTCTTCCTAACTGAATTGATAGTGGTTTCACATTGGTTTCAACTTCAGTGTAACTTGTGGACAGACTATGAGGCATTGTGTCTTAGCAAGTGTATACCTTACCAATGGTGAAGTGCCAAAGTCCACTTGTGTATGCTCAAAACATCATGGGACATTCCTGTGACGCTACTCACTAGGGCCCAGCGTCAGTTTTCATTAGTGTGTTTGGCTCTTTGTCCGTTTTAGTACAAAGGTGCAGTGACTGATTTAATTTACTTTGTGTGTATTTAATTTTATTGACTGTAAATATTTTGTATTGTGTAAATATTGACAGTAATAATTGTAAGTTGTAGGTTAGCGTTTCCTCATAAAATATATCAAAATGTTTCCGATGAATGGACAAATCCTGACCACTTAAAATTGCTGTTAAAAAATTGACTAATAAATGAAAAGGTAAAAGTAAAGATGTTGTATTCATTTCCTAAACATTAGCCTAAAATGAGCTTAAGCTAGCTAAAAGTGATCAAAGAATCGTTTCCAAATTTTGTAACTAATTATTAACTGTTAATAATTCAGTAATTCAAAAGATTTACTTGGAAAACTTTAACAGATTTTCATTTTAGTAAATTCTATCCACGCAAAAGTTGTTTTGAAAATAGATTTTCTATTTTGATTACATTCTGCTGCCAACATAACAAATGTATAATGGCGCGATCCGAAAATAACATTGGACTTGACTTCAGTTTTGATAAAAATTTAAAGTTGGGTTTCTTTGCTCTCGCGTGACGTATCAGTACTAGTTGTAACAACTACATACACGCACGTAAAATTAAACAGCTGTAGAACACTTCTTGTTCGCACATGCGTAAATATGCTAAATCTTTTTTATTGGCACGACGCGAATACGGCGACCTTGGTCTGAAGATGGTCCATTGTATTTTATCCGTTGTACTAATGTTCTGCAATTTTCATTAGTGCTTTGTAGACAGAAGTGCATGTGAAAGTTGTGTATAGTTGTAGGAGTATCTCCATTTCCGGACTGAGATAAACGCATCTACGTCCGATATCGTATCGTGGCTAGAGATAGTTCTTGTGCATTAGGAAGATTAATTAAACGCAATAGATATCCAAAGAATGTTTGATATGATAATAATATAAAGTACTAGCTTTTGCCCGCGACTTCGTCCGCGTAGAAATCGTTTATATAGTAGCTCGATACAAACTTTCAACCTCCATTTCTCTTTTAGGGGTAGATTTCCGATATAAAAACTATCCTATGTCCTTCCCCGAGACTCAAAACTATTTTTATCATCATCATTAGAGATGCGCCGAATATTCGGTATTCGGCATATTCGGCACGTTTTTCAATGTTCGTTATTCGGCCGAAATGTTCGGTTCAAATGCCGAATATTTACCGAATAATTTTGCAGGATTTTTGTCTGCAAGTTGTAAGAATGTAACATACCTAGTCATTGTCCTGTGAAATTATTATTCTAAAACGGATTCTTATTGTTATTTAACTACCTTTAGTATAAATGTTTCACTTAAAATTCAACAAGATTTTTACCACTGAAAAATTAGTCTGTTTTGGAACGGCTGATTAAGGCATAAGGCATTCCTTTGAACCGAATTATTCGGCCGAATATTCGGTTCGGCAAAAGCTGGACCGAAAATTCGGCCGAATATTCGTATTCGGTAAGACCCATATTCGGCGCATCTCTAATCATCATCATATCAGCCGAAAGACATAGGCCATAGCTGCTGGACATAGGCCTCCCCTAAAGAGTTCCAAAGTGACCAATCCTGCGTCACCAGCATCCAGCGAACTCCCGCGACCTTTACAAGGTCATCAGGGGGGGGGGGGGGGCTACCAACACCGCGCCTATTATTTCACCCACATTTGACCCCCTTAGGGGATGATCTCCGGAATAAAACTATCATATTATGTCCTTTCCCAGGACTCAAACTATCTCTTAACCAGATTTCATCTAAATGGGTTCAATTCTATTTTTCACTCCTCATTTTACCCCCGCAGGAGATGATTGTCCTTCCTTGGGACTCCCACTATCTTTATACCAAATTTCAGTTATATGGATTTTATCCAAATTTTTACCCTTTATTTCATCCCCGTAGGGGATTAAAAATGACCGTTGTCATTCTCTGAGACTTAAACTAACTCTATAACACTTTAAACTCTCGCGCTTTGTACACATATTTAAATACTGTTTAATCCGGGTCTAACGCGATATTTATTTACCTTTATTTCTGACGTTTCGACACGGGTTGCACCGGTCGTGGTCGCAGATAACTGTCGTCCCAGCAAGTTGTCAACAGAGATATGGTTTTACAATATTTCACTGCCCTCCAAAAGTCGATGAAAACATGGAGGGTACACCCGAAATAAGTCCACTACCCATCCATTTTAATGTTAATTGTCTAGGGCACGGCACACAACACTTACAGTATCCGCGCACAGATACGAAGATATACGAGATTTCAGTTTCTGAATCTCTCGTCGAGAGGCAATTGAAATCAGGAAACACCCGAAGAACTTCAATAGGGATGATGGTTTCAATTTATCGGCGACTTGGGGACCAGTGATTCAGAAACTGAAATCTCGTATATCTTCGGATCTGTGCGCGGATACTGTAAGTGTTGTGTGCCGTGCCCTAGACAATTAACATTAAAATGGATGGGTAGTGGACTTATTTCGGGTGTACCCTCCATGTTTTCATCGACTTTTGGAGGTTAGTGAAATATTGTAAACCCATATCTCTGTTGACAACTTGCTGGGACGACAGTTATCTGCGACCATGACCGGTGCAACCCGTGTCGAAACGTCAGAAATAAAGGTAAATAAATATCGCGTTAGACCCGGATTAAACAGTATTTAAATATTAAACTAACTCTATAGGTACCCATTTTTATCTAAATGGGTTCCATCCAAATTGTCACCGCTCATTTCACCCTTTTAGATGATTTTCAGGATAAAAACTATGCATTATCCTTCTCCTGAACCCCAACTATCTCTATACCAAATTTCATCCAAATAGGGTACATCCAAATTTTCACTTCCTATTTTATGCCCTTGGGGGATTTTTTTCGGGACAAAAGCTATCCGTTGTTCTTCTCCGCGACTCAAACTATCTCTATAGGTACCAAATTTCATCTTAATGGGTTCCATCCAAATTTTAACTACCCTTTGGCCTTTCCCAGGACTCAAACCATCTCTTTACCAAATTTCATAGAAATGGGTTCCATATTTTCACCTCCCATTTCACCCCCTCAAGGGATGATTTCCGAGACAAAAATTATTATAAGTATGTCCTTTCCCAGCACTCAAACTATCTCTTAACTGTTAACTTAAGTTTTATAAGGTTTTATTGTTACTAACATGATATGGATATAGTCTGAAATAAATAATTTTAATTGAATTGAAGTAATCAAATTTCATCTAAATAGGTCACATCACATCCAAATTTTCACCCCATAAAACTATCCTATGTCCTTCGCCAGGACTCCCAACCATCGCTCTACCGTAAATGGGTTATATTCAAATTTTCACCCCCTATTTCATCCCTGAGGGGCTGATTTTCGGGATTAAAACTATTCGTTGTCATACCCAGGGACTCAAACTATCTTTATACCAAATTTCATCTAAATGGATTATATGTATTTAAATTTTCATCCCCAATTTCACCCCATCAGAGGATGATTTCTGGAATTTGAAACTACGAGTATCATATGTCCTTTCCCAGGACTCAAACTATCTTTCAACCAAATTTTATCAAAATGGGTCACAAACAAATTTTCATCCCCAATTACACCCCCTTAGGGGATGATTTTCAGGATAAAACTATCCTATGTGCTTCCCCAGGACTCCAACTCGCTATACCGTAAATGGGTTCCATCCAAATTTTTATATCCCTTAGGAGATGATTTCTGGACGAAAAATTATTTTATGTCCTTCCCCAGGACTAACTATCTCCATACCAAATTTCATCGAAATGGGTTCTTCCAAAATGTTCAGCCCTCATTTCACCCCCTCAGGAGATGATTTTTCAGGATAAAAACTATGCATTGTCCTTCCCTGGGACTCCTATCTCTTTACCAAATTTTAACTAAATGGGATTTATCCACATTTTCACCCCTATTTTATCCCCTTAGGGGATGATTTTCGGGATTCAAAGTATCCGTTGTCATTTTCTGGGACTCAAACTATCTATATACCAAATTTGATCTAAACGGAGTCCATCCTAAATTTCACCCCCCCATTACACCCCCTTAGGGGAAGATTTCCGGGATAAAAACTATCCAATGTCCTTTCCCAGAACTTAAACTACCTCTCAACCAAATTTTATCAAAATGGGTCACATCCAAATTCTCATCCCCCCCATTTTACCCCCTAAGGGGAAGATTTTCGGGATAAAACCTATCCTTTGACCTTCCTCGGGACTCAAACTATTTATATACCAAATTTCAGCCAAATCGGTGCAGCGGTTTAAGTAGCTCCATACAAATTTTCACCCCCCATTTCAACTATTTAGGGGTTGATTTCCGTAATAAAAACTACCCTATGTCCTTCCCCAGGACTCAAACTATCTCTATACCAAGTTTCATCTAAATCGGTTCAGCCGTTTTCACGTGATGCGCGGTCACATAAACAGACAAACAGATAAACAGACAAAAATTCTAAAAATTGTTGGAACGTGTTCTGTTATCGATTTTAAGTACGTATCCCTAGCCAATTTGTTTTCGAATATCTTCCATGTACAGACTTTCGACCCTCTTCAGCTTTATTATATGTATAGATGACTAGCTTTTGCCCGCGACTTCGTCCGCGCGGAACTCGTTTATATCGTAACTTTCTCCCCCCTTTTCACCCCCTTAGGTGATGAATTTCCAGATAAAAACTATCTTTAGTAAGGACTCTTTGGGAAGGCCCCGGAATTCAAAGTATCTCTATACCAAATTTCATCTCAATCGGTTCAGCGGTTTAAGCATGAAAAGGTAACAGACAGACAGAGTTACTTTCGCATTTGTAATATTAGTATGGATTGTATGAAGGAAAGGGTATCGATGCATGTAGGCTTTTTTCAGTATTATTTTGCATATTTTCATATCACACGGCCGTAAGGACATTTTCTACTAAACCGTAGGATTAAATTAACTGACTTGTAATTTAAACATTTTATATGTTACATCTAATAGTTTTCAAAATAGCCATAATCAAACGTCTTTTACCCCGTTTTAGAAAACATCTTCAAAACTAAGGCCGCCATAAGGTACCTTTACCCTTGGAACGTCAATTTACTTATGTAATGTTAATGTTCCTATTCCCCAGGACTCCCAACTACCGCTATACCGTAAATGGGTTCCATCCAAATTTTCACCCCCAATTGACCCCCTTAGGGGAGGATTTATGGAATAGAAACTATTATATTTATGTCCTTTTCCAGGACTCAAACTATCGTTCAACCAAATTTTATCAAAATGTGTCACAAACAAATTTCCACCTTCAATTACACCCCCTTAGGGGATGATTTTCGGAATAAAACTATCCTATGTCCTTCCTTATCTATCGCTATACCGTAAATGGGTTCAATCCAAATGTTCATCCACCATTTCTCACCCCCTAAGGAGATGATTTCCTCCTTTTATGTGTTCCGGAATAAAAAAAAAAATGTGTTCTTTCCTAGGACTCTACCTTTCTCTATACCAAATTTCATATAAATGGGTTCTATCCAAATCTTCAACCCTCATTTCACCACCTCAGGAAATGATTTTTCGGGTTAAAAACTATGCATTGTCCTTCCCTAGGACTCCTTCTATCTATTTACCAAATTTCATCTAAATGGGTTTTATCCAAATTTTAACCCCCTATTTTATCCCTGAGAGGATGATTTTTGGGATTAAAACTATCCGTTGTCATATTCCGGGACTCAAACTATCTTTCAACCAAATTTCATCAAAATGGGTCACAAACAAATTTTCACCCCCAATTACACCCCCTTATGGGATGATTTTCAGGAGTAAACTATCCTATGTCCTTCCCCAAGACTCCAACTCGCTATACCGTAAATGGGTTCCATCCAAATTTTCATACCCCATTTCACCCCCTTAGGAGATGATTTCTGGACTAAAATTATGTTAAGTCCTTCCCCAGGACTCTGAACTATCTCCATACCAAATTTCATCTAAATCGGTTCTATCCAAATTTTCACCCCTCATTTCACCCCCTCAGGAGATGATTTAGGATAAAAACTTTGCATTGGCCTTCCCTGGGACTCCTTCTATCTCTATACCAAATTTGAACTAAATGGGATTTATCCACATTTTCATCCCTATTTCATCCCCTTGGGGGATGATTTTCGGGATTCAAACTATCCATTGTCATCCTCCGGGACTCAAACTATATTTATACCAAATTTGATCTAAACGGAGTCCATCCAAAATTTCACCCCCCATTTCACCCCCTCAGGGAAAGATTTCCGGAATAAAAACTATCCAATGTCCTTCCCCAGAACTTAAACTACCTCTTAACTAAATTTCATCAAAATGGGTTACATCCAATTTTTCACCCCCCCATTTTACCCCCTAAAGGGAAGATTTTCGGGATGAAACCTATGCTTTAACCTTTTCCGGGACTCAAACTAATCATATACCAAATTTCATCTAAATCGGTGCAGCGGTTTAAGTAGCTCCATACAAATTTCCACCCCCCATTTCATCCCCTTAGGGGTTGATTTCCAGGATAAAAACTACCCTAAGTCCTTCCCCAGGACACAAACTATCTCTATGCCAAATTTCATCTTAATCGGTTCAGCCGTTTTCACGTGATGCGCGGTCACATAAACAGACAAACAGATAAACAGATAAATAGATAAACAGACAAACAGACAAAAATTCTAAAAACTGTTGGAACGTGTTCTGTTATCGATTCTAAGTATCCCTAGCGTTTTTTCGAATATCTTCCATGTACAGACTTTCGACCCTCTTCAGCTTTATTATATGTATAGATAGATGTATGATGCTCTTCGATTTATTGGCTCAACTTGGCTCAACATAAGAACTGACAGAACTGTATAAGACAACACCGCCGACCGAAACGCGCGCATTCTGACGGGGCGCTGACGTCACGTGACAAAAATACGCACGCCCCCGCAAGGCCTATTGGAGAAATGGATGCAGCCATAATATCTATAATTTAATTAAAATAAAAACTGAGCTGACAAGGTTGAACAGCTTACATGAAATGCTTTTATCTCAATGTTGAGAGTTAAATTGATCATGTAGAACTTCCGGCATTATGCATAGTCTGCATAGAGTAGGTAAACCTTGAGGGTTTAAAAAACAAAAGCGAAATCAGCGGTTTATCGCGCCGCCGTTCGTTAGGTATTTTTTGATGCTACCATATACTTTATTAGCACTAGTTAATTAATTTGATGACTGGCAACGCCTGCAAAATCCGTGGGTCAAGGTCATTTACATCGGAATTAAAATGCATTGAATATTTTGATGCAAGCTATTTTGTCGCATAGAGTAGACAATAGGCTTGTTGCGTGGTGTTAAAGTTGATAGGTAACGTCGTGTTGCTAAATGGATAGTAAACCATCAAATCATTGTAATAAAGTATAAATTACAAAATATAATTAAAATCATAAAAAGATGAATCTAAGATATAGATATATGTCTCTGATTCCTTGGAGTTTGGGACGGATGCTAGTATGGGACGCTACCTGTGTAGACACGCTAGCACCGTCCCACCTCCAACGGACTTCTTCTAAAGCGGGTGCAGCGGCGAAAAACGCCGAACTTCTAAAATGTAATAAATATAGTGGCCTCGGCAGAGAGTACAACTTTGTACCCTTTGGCGTCGAGACCCTCGGTCCGTGGGGTCCCAGTGCACATAAGTTATTTGCGGAAATCGCGAAACGTCTGGTTGATGTAACTGGTGACCGAAGAGCTGGCGGCTTTCTTGCGCAACGCATCAGCATTGCAATTCAACGAGGAAATGCCGCCAGCATCCTCGGTACAATGCCTCGAGGGCCTTTTTTAGATTTAACGTAGTTTTAATTTAATTTAGCTTATGTTAATTATCATGTATTTACTATAGAAAATAAAGATGTTTTATAAGAAATTAAACAAGTAAGTAAGAAAAAAAAAAAAAAAAGATATAGAAAGAATAGAAGAACATTGAAAGTTTAGAAAAAAAAGTTTTTTTATTTATTGTCCAAGAGTACCTTTTAAGGTACCAATAGAACCCTTACGCTTTTATAGAAACAAAACTGTATGACAACTATGGACCTAAACGCAGTATTTCGCGATCGAAACAACAATTTACTTAATTTTCCATGCAACGGTTAGTACAAATTGCAAATGTAAAAAATATTTTATTAGAATTTATAAAAAAAAAATATAAAATAGAAATAAAATTTCATAAACAAAGAATTAAAAATTCATTTATTATTGCAACGTGTGACGTCATACTTTAAGGTGGTTCGATTGCCATACAAAACGTTATTTGACTTTCGCAGGCTAACGGCGTGATATTTTAAGAAACTTATGTAACAAACTTTCACCAATTGGCTTCCCATTTGCGCCAAATTCCCCCTTTCCTAGAATAAACTTGTATATAAACTAGATTAATTTGAGAAATTGGTTTGGGACGTGATATTTTGGGAAAACAAATTTTCTCAAATTAATCTAGTTTATACAAGTTTATTCTAGGAAATGGGGAATTTGGCGCAAATGGGAAGCCAATTGATGAAAGTTTGTTACACAAATTTCTTAAAATATCACGCCGTCAGCATGCGAATGTCAAATAACGCTTTGTATGGCAATCGAACCACCTTAAAGCCAATTAAATCATAAATCATCATAAATCATAAATTTATTTCGTAAGTAAAAGTACAAATTGCTACTTACATTTTAATTTACAAATTTGTATGGTGAAAACCAAAAGTAAGTGTCAACTGAACCCCGTACTAGTTTGCACTGTGTCACGGTGGGTCAGGATTCACCGTCCTTATAAGTGTCACTTAGTTAAATAAGTAATTATGCTATCCTATAACATTATTTAATTAATTATGAAGCGTTTTGGCTGCTGTCAGCGAGGTCCTTCTTCAACTCGATTTTTTAGGGATTAACGTTCTTTAAATGTACCTAGTTGCTTCAATACAAACATTTGTTCCTCTACAAAAACTGGTTCGAATGTCATCGTAAAAATATTATTAAGGTCACAAGCCCATTGTTTTATTTTTATTTAGGTATTTTACATGGAAAGCTAGACGATGGGTATTTCCTGTAACCTACATGACGTGTTAACATTGATAATGCTCTTATAAATTTCCGGTAAACGGACGATTCCTTACGAGAATCATGAGTCAGATCATCAGACTAGACTACCTATCTAGGTATGTTGCAGTAAAAGTGTCGGAAACACCAGTTTTCGACTGCATCGTAAGTAATTGGTTTTTTGATTTTTCCCTATACAGTGGTCAGATTATTATGGTAGCTAAACTAAAAATAACAATAAGGAAATAACCATTATTTTTAAGGTCATCATTTAATTTTATTACTTACTTACATAAGTACTTATGTACATGAATGTTTAATTTAATATGACACAAATTACTTTTTGGTCGCCCTTAGCAAAGCAGAACAGCCTGAAAATGAAAATTTCAAAATTAGAACAATGTTACCAACTATTGACAGAATGAATTCGGATGGAATTCGGTAATAAACAGATAATGCATTTCACAAATTATTTTATTCGACATAAAAATTACAAAGCTATCATAAGATTTGGTATCATAAATCAGTCCCTGGGCGACCGAGCTCTGCTCGGGTGAAAATAGAGAAAACACGGTGAAAAAGAATTTTCCCAGACATGGCATCTAGCTAGATTTCTCGCCCCCGTAAACCCCTATATTCGAAATTTCATCGAAATCGTTAGAGCCGTTTCCGAGAACGTGATTGCAAATATATATATATAGGTACAAATATTGCTCGTTTAATAGTATAGGATAGGATGTTAGTAAACATTATTGTCACTATCAATCAGACTCTTTATCTCAGAGTATCTATTCTGTTTGTGTGAGCATCTGATGACGATCGTCATGCGTGAAATATCAATGACACTGGTAATGTGGTAATAACAAACGGTAATTTCATAGCAAACGATCTGTGATGTAAGAGAAAGATCTAGATAAACCTACCTATACTATACTAGGCTTAGGCGTTACGACTTGCGACGGTCGTACACCGCACAAGACATACTTGCCAGTTTTTTATTTTCACAAAACCCAGACACTTTACTGCAGACAAAACAATGCTTGCGACCTGGGAACAAGGTTCACTTTCTATTATCACAGCGACCGATAAAGTTTGTAGAGATAGTGCGATGAACGGAAGGTGGTGGAACCGTCGAGAAATCGAGCTCGGCCGAAGGTTCGCGAAGATTCCCGACGACTTCGGTCGGTGGGCTTGTGCTATGGCTATGGACACGTTTGGTTTATTCGTGTTACCAGTTCTTGAACCATTATCACGGACATTTTAATTAGCGACGATGTGTAAATTGGGTTGCTTATGTTTTCTGATTGTGACAAAGGGACGATTATGTTAGTTTCCTATTAAAAACGGCTTTTCAACATGTGATTGTAATTGTAAACACAAATGCATCGGTCATGTTAATCCTATACTACCTATTAAACGAGCAATATTTGTATATATACAGGGTTACTGGTAATTCGACCTATTCCTTGAAAGTGGTTATACTAGAGCTAATTTGCAACAATTTATGTTCAGTCAACCAGGGGTCGAAACTCGCTGGTTTCCGAGATATTAAAGTTTTTAGTTTGTATGAAAAAAATTCTCCTTGCAGCCTTAAAGCTGGTGATTGTGACAAACGTACTTCCATTTGGATGGTAAAAAAACATTTTTGTCTGCAAGGCGATTTTTTTTTCAAACAAACTAAAAACTCGAAAAATAAAAAAAATCGTGTTTTGACCCCTGGTTGACTGGCCATAAATTGTTGCAAATTAGCTCTAGTATATAACCCCTTTCAAAAAATGTAGGTAAACAAACAATGTATTGACTTTGACATTTAAAATGTCAAATTCAATACATTGTTTGTTTACATTTTTTCGTTTTCAACTGGTTCTTACTTTAGTTATACACATTCAACATTGTAAAACCTACCGGAATACATAAAAAAGAAAATATTAAAGATATTATCTTTATAAATAAACTAAAGAATATATTGCCAAATAATGCTTATTATTCTATAAATGAATACCTATCTAGATGACAAACTGTAAACAGTACACAAATATTACAACTACTAAACCATACCAGTACACATATATGTTTAAGTTTAATAAATTATATAGATAGGAAATACATACATACTTATATTAACAACACTTACACAAAATTACCAAGAAATGATGTCTAGATTTGTTAACTATAGATACTGTCTTACTTATGTTATAAAACTTATAAATATATTTAGTTGTAAGTTAATTTAGAAACATTTGCGATGCCCTCACGGGGTTCATGTTTGGGACGTACTGTGGCATGCCCTCACGGGGTTCATGTTTGGGACGTACTGTGGCATGTCCTCACGGGGTTCATGTTTGGGACGTACTGTGGCATGCCCTCACGGGGTTCATGTTTGGGACGTACTGTGGCATGTGACAACTACTTATGTACTATACTGTAACAATATGATTGCAATAAATAATTGAAAACTTGAATAAACAACGCATTAGAAAACAAGATTTTCAAGACACATTAATTTTAATAAGTAAGTAGTCATAATTTACTTGACTTGTATTAGTTGTAATGTTAATTCATATTTCTTATAAATAATCAGACATACAGGGTGGAAAGTTAAAACGGGGCAGTAAGGGCAGCTACTAGATCCCTTGCCGCCACGCAAAAATGGCGTTAGGATTTCATTCCTAACTTTTTAAGTGATAACAATCTACGTTCACAGATTTTTGAAAAAAAGTACAGGCAAGGCAGCGAGAAAATCATCAATTTTGATGATTTTTTTTAATGCCATTCGATCCCAATCCTATTAAGGATCAAAATACTTATTGGGACCGACTAAGGTTTGACTACTAGAACGCCCAGAAATCAAAGAAAACTTTTTCCATACAGTTAGTATGGGAATCCCATAGTGCAAGTATTCCTTTACTTAGACGATCATTGTATGGAAAAAGTTTTCTGATTTCTGGGCGTTCTAGTAGTCTAACCTTAGTCGGTCCCAAAGAGTATTTTGATCCTTAATAGGAATGAGATCGAATGGCATTAAAAAAAAAACATCAAAATTGATGATTTTCTCGCTGACTGTACTTTTTTTCAAAAATCTGTGAACTTAGATTGTTATCACTTAAAAAGTTAGGAATGAAATCCTAATGCCATTTTTGCGTGGCGGCAAGGGATCTAGTAGCTGCCCTTACTGCCCCGTTTTAACTTTCCACCCTGTATTATCGCAACAAAAATATAATTTATCTCAAAATAAATAAATACCAAATTACGGTAAATTATTATTATCCTGGCAACACAGTCGGGTGCAACACGTGTGCGCAGCCGCCGTCACGTGTGTAGAAAACGTGAGGACAGCGCACGGGTTCCCTTCCCAAGTTTCCCAACGACGGTACAGAATACTCGACCGAGTTTAAAAGGCACTTTTCCAGCTTGTACGCCGTTCGAGATTAGACTTTAATTCATAGCAATACGGCTTCTGTTTGAACGGCGAAAACTTTTCAAATGTGCTAGACTGATTTATTCTATGCAAATCTATTATTGCTGTTCTAGATCGCGTTAACCGTTTAATATTAGACGAATTTAGTCCTTATTGCTATGACAATTAAACAGCGTCGTACATTTTCTCGCCATGGCAATGTTAACTTGGTTTAATATGTAATTTGTTAATTATTTATGCGGGTCAATGTTTATGATTAGCTGATAAGAGAGAATATTTAGAATGTTTATCTTTAAAGATACCTAATTAATGAGGTGCTATCTATGATTGAATACCTATTGGCAAAAACACTGTGATAGTAGTTATAATTAAAGATATGGGTCCGGGCCGGTAGTGAGATTGAGGTAATTTAGGTACCTACGTAAGCATATTTAAATTATTATTTAGATGACTTTGCTTTGTAACGACATAAATTAGTTATTTTCTCTATGATACAGGAAAAGCGATGTCATAAAAAAGATGTCATATCATAACAATTCGTATTGGAATATTTGGCATAATTTTGTAGACCAGTTTAAAACAATGATTAAATTACTGGCTTTATTTTTAATACTTATTATTTTTTAGCAAAACGAATTAAAAAAACAAAAACCTTGGAAACAAACATTCCAGATATATAATTAATATTCCACGATTTATTTAAGGCTACGTTGGCAACACCGTCGAAAAATGTACTTCTAGAACAAGAATCTTTGTCATTATCTTTACAATTTTATTCACAATCGAACACGTGAATTCGATAAATCGATATTTAATAGGTAGGTACCTAATTAAGAAATCAAATGAAGACCCTTCTCAGGCTTTAGCACACTAGGTTTTATCTCCACGTTTCACGGCGAAAATGTACTGAAACGTGACATAAAACCTATCGTGCTCGGGCCTCTGTCTATCTTTATAATATGTATACGATATACATATAACGACAGACACAGGATTATGGTATAGATATACAGTATATCTATACCATAATAATATATAGAAAGAATCTTCTTTCTATGATCTGCATGAGATCTACAGGGTGTCCGGTAAATAATGGACAACCTTCTAACCACGAATAGGGCACCTTAGACTGGTCCAGAAATCGACTTTGAGGTTTTGTAAAAGTCCCCTGGTTTTCGAGATATTCGCACTTTTCGAAGAGCGAATTGTACCAAAACAAGGTGTTTAAAAGTGAACATTTATAGCAACATCTTTATTTGTAAAGATGTAAATGGCATGTGTTATACCATTTTAGAATCAGTATTAGATAAACTATTTTTTTGGAAGTTGGCCACTCTGGTCCTCATACATTTTATTTTCACCACAAGCAATCAAACTTGTAGAACATTTTAAAGAAAAATGTGATTTTATTAATTAAGACCTAATTAAACAGAAATCGGTCTGGCCACCATAAAACTCTAATACACGCTCATTAGCATCACTCTTAGAGAATATTTCCGAGAATTATAAACGTCCGGGTCATTAAAGTGAAATAAGGTGCAAGTGGTGCAAGTAGTGCGAGTTGAGTGGCGAGGAAGAACCTCGTTGCAGGTTGTAGCACGTGTCACAAAAGATGGGGTAAAATTGCACAAAAGATCCCATAAGGTCGAATCGAAGTGCGTCCGAAAGGGCGCTCAAAACCTACCTAAAAGATGAGATAATATACATTTCTGTCATGAGAATGCTGAGGTTGCCTTTGCCATATTTTATGAGGTCTCCAAAACGGGCGCCAATTTGTCCAAAATAGTCCACAAACGCACTTGTCAATGAGTTTCTATACTTCGCTGACATTTTACAACCGAATATCATTGAAAATTCCTTTGTTCAGCGAGACTTGAGGACATGACATAATGTGTTCCATATACGACGCACCAACTTAGCTTTACACTTTATAAAATGTATCCTATTGTCTATTTCTAAAGTAATAAAGTTGTGTTTGGCTTGTCTTGTGAAGAAGTGGTTGTAAAAAGGTGGCAAGGTCGGCGGCCTCCCACCGGACGCCATATAGGAGCTAGCAACAGTGAGTCAGGTTTGAAGGATGTTTTGATCAATTTAGAGTAAAATATTTGCGAATTTCGCCAATGATGACTTGATGAGATGGAAAGCTTTTTGAGGTCAAAACCTGAGAGGTAGTAAAAACATAATAATATATCATCTCACTCACATATGTATGGAGAAGTTAGGCTTTGGCGTGGTCAACTGGTCACGTGGCCAAAAGCCGTAGGTACCAAGTTTTTGAATTTGACTCATAGTTTTTAGTACTTCACTTGTTCTCTTGCATGAGTATATTAGGTACGTACGATCGGTACCTAATGCCAAAACGGATTCCAAAAATAATTTCCTCATCCTTGAATTCACAAAAGGACACCAATCTCGTTATAAGTAGCTACAAACGATCAAACATTTAAGGCGCTATAGGTTCAGCGAAGTGAAGCGAACATAGTTTTTGAAACAATATAATGCGTCTGTTTATAATAATATGGTTTCAAAAAAATACGAATAGTAATCATGAGGCTTCTCTGAAGGGAAATCAGTGATTCGAAACACGATTAAGCAATTTTTGCTCGATAGAAAAAAATCACGAACATAGGTCTAAAATATATTAAAATTCACTTGAAACATTCGTAGCAAATTATGCACAATAGCTAAACATATTAACATTGGTTCTAAAAATCGGCAATATCATGTTTGAGGGAACTTAGTGATTACTTTTTTATTTATTTAAACGCACAAAAAATTAAAATTAAAATCATGATATCCGCGCTTCCAAACACGCACTTCCATCTCGCTCACGCTTATGCTCAGCGAGAGGGAGAGAAGACCAATGAACCTATAGCGCATTAAAGAAGAATGTAGTGCGAAAGAAATGTCCACCCTCCCTCCTCCAGAGGGGATGGAGGGGGTAACCCGTGTAACGGGGTGTCTTTTGAGACAAAATTCCAAAATGCCCATTACACAAAGTTAACTTACGTAAGGGAACTAGGTAACATGGGTAGATTCATTTTCAACGTTAAAGGGGTATCAAACGTGTTTTAAAATAATTGTTATGAAATTCAGATGTAGGTATACACATTCCTTGGTTAGTATTCTACCTAAATATATAAGTAGAAGACTATGTACCTGCACTTTTTTATCGAATTTTTAGGCTGTCACATTAACGTTTTCACGTTCTCCTGTAAAATTTGATCTGAAGCGGATACTAGTTTTTGATATGGGGCAGACGTGTTAGAGCTCCCAAAGACGTATTGTCTTGACAGTGAGGACCTACATTTTGTCTCTTAAGGCTCGACCATTCAAATTTTCGTAAAAAAATTGTTGTTTAGTAACTATTTATGACGTAACAGTTTTAGAATCGGAAAACATATATCATAATCTGCAAGATATGAGAAAAGTAACATAGTTTTCGTAGAAATCCATTTTAACAAAAGAAAGTAGAGAAAAACAAATCTAAAGTGAACCCTATTGTAACCATTTTACGGCTCCATTTTCAATAAGGAACATTACGCAAAACTCTTCGTAGGTGGCGACGCTAGCAGCGTTGACATTGTATCTCGTTCCCACTTGCGGTATTGTCTATGCAAGCATCCTCGTCACTCATTTGACAATCAATTGTGCATGTGTGTGTGAATCCCTATATTTCTATACTGGTTTACTATTAGTGGTAGTGCTGCCTCTGGCGGCAGAACATTGCAGTAATGTTCCCTATTAGAAAAATATAAAATTTTATAATCTTCTTCATAAAGTAATGAACAATAACTTTATTATCTTACTAAAGTACTTAACACGTTGATGGACAGTACTACCATACATTTAGTTCGTGCTGTGTCACTAAAATATTTCATACATTGCCTATAGACGTACTGTCATATTGCACAGTAAATAGTACATACTATGCGTCAGTACGTGCATAGGCGTCTTACGTCGTAGTAAAACTGGTAGATTCCACGTCCGAGGGTTCGTAATCTTTATCTGATCCAAATGCCCCGTCATCAGAAAAGGGTTCTTGGCTGGATTCAGGTGAAGAAGCCTCATCAAATAGAGTTTGTAGTCTTTTATTTTGCTCTTCATACGAACCACGGTTCGCCATCTAAAAAAAATGGATGCTTCGGTTAAAACATTGTTTTTATGTTTTAAATACATATTTACACAACTTTACTTACTGTATGTAAAAATACTACTATTAATTGCATAATATTTACCAAATATACAACTTAAATACGTAAAGTTTATATTTACTGACCTTTTACATTTCGGCTGTCCACCAAAACACGCACGAGCACGCACGGCCGTTGCTCGCCGCACACTACTCGGCAAATTGTATGTAGTGCTGACGTCAATAGGCGTTGTGTGCGTAATGGCGGAAATAAAAATATGTCAATGTGTGCGTAAACGGCATTTTTTAGATCAACTTTTGAAACGTTATAATATGACAGTATGAAGACATAAACTGCTTCTGCCGTGACACTACAACATGCCTTACCTGGTATTAGTATGAAAAAAAACACGTCGACGGGCGTACTGATTTTTTACAAGCCAAAATATGATCGTCGAGAGGCGTACTGTCGTATCACTTTTTCGAAGGCCAACGCCTACAGGCGTTCTGTCCGTCAACGTGTTAAATTTCTTCTCGTTTTCTGAAATATTCCGAAAAACATGATATTCGCGCTTTCGAACACAATTCCATCTCGCTGACGCGTATACTCAGTGAGAGGGAGAGAAGACCATGAACGTGCAGAGCCTTAAGTAAAGTTGTCAGCTCAGCGAATCCTCATATACCCAAACATGGTCGGTTGTGCGCATGTGATAGGTAACTCTGGAGTTACTAGCGCTCATGGGTGCTTGTTTTGCTATTATAGTGGCTTTTAGGAGAGGAACTAATAAAAACACTAGATAACTGTCAAACATATACTTATTAAAATATAAACGACTTATAATAGTTTTATTATAAAACGCAAACATTATTTTCTCATCTATTAGGTACACTACTCGAACATACATCTTGGTGATTTTATATCTATAGGAACATTAAGTACGTAATTAATAATTACATACCTAAAAACCATAATTAAAAAACGAATTCAATATTAATGGTAATATATTACTAAGTAGAGATACATATATGTTTAATCTTCGTTAGTAAAAAGCAAATTATTTAAAACGATTACCTACAACAGGCAGTCTGAACACATAAATTCGTATTTGTACTAACTACACTAATAACTTTAAATTTAAACATTGACTCATTTTACGTAGCCTCACACAAGTTACAATTTTACAAGTCTAAGCCGCTTCTAACGATAGGTTTTCTTTCATCATCATCATATCAGCCGAAAGACGTCTACTGCTGGACATAGCCCCCCCCGAGAGAATGCCACAATATATATGACCGGTCCTGCGCCACCCGCATCCAGCGAACTCCCGCGACCTTTACCAGGTCATCAGTCCACCTTGTGAGGGGCCTACCCACGCCGCGCCTTCCGGTACGTGGTCGCCACTCGAGAACCTTTCCGCCCTAACGGCCATCGGTTCTACGTGCAATGTGCCCCGCCCACTGCCACTTAGATAAGTTTAGCGATTCGGAGGGCTATATCGGTTACCTTGGTTCTGCTGCGGATTTCGTCATTTCTGATGCGATCACGAAGAGAAACCCCCAGCATAGCCCGATGGGTTTTACGGTTATGTTTTACAGCTTAAGTGTCCCAAAACGTCACGTTAAAACATGACTATAAAACCAATCATGCTAGCAGCATTCGTCAAGCGTCTGAAGTATTGGCAGTTAAGAATTATAAAATTCTAACTGGTAAGGTTCGTGAATAGCCTCAGGTAGCTTGCATGATGAAATATTAAATACTAAACAATGTCTTTCTATTCTAACAATGTTTGCAAGAGTAAGTATAAATACAGCATACATATGATGTAAGCGAGATAGATTCTCCTGGCATTTGTTTTTATAACACGTATGTGTGCACTACATTATACATACATGTGTAACAACAGCTTCGTGCAGATTTGTATGAAAACATAGATTACTAGTGCACAGATCTATAATATACTTTTCAAACCACATGCTCGACAATGCCGAATTATAGGTCATGTAAACCCTACCGAAAGCAAGACATTAAATCCCTTGGTATTAGCCGGGTTATAATGTTGTACTGAATTTCATTATAACCCGCTGGTTAATAATATGATTTCACTTTTCATAATTCTTATTACTATATGCATAAAGTTTAATTTTGCTAAACACAATTTGTCCTAGGCCATGGCCTACTTGATTTGACAAAATAAATGAAGTTTGCCTCCGTGTGAACCCCGGTCCGGAGGAGCGCGGTGCTCGAAATTCGAATTTCGAATCTAGGAACACGGCTTGTGCTTTCGAATTTGGAACGCCGCGCGCCTTCATTTGTTCACGCGTGACGAACAAATCGAGTTCTTGTAGGTGCTATAGAAGATTTAATTTCAAAAATAATATTGAAAATGTCGAGTGATGAAAGTGTTTTGACTCCTGAGTTTATCAAATTAGATGCCATAGGCATTGTCAACAATCTGCTGCCAGAGAAGTCAAAGGAAAAATACCTAAAAGCCTACAACGATTTTGACAAATAAAAACATTACCTTATCTTTCCATAATTGGACTAACGTGTCTAATGTTACTATGTACTTTTAATTTGCTAAATAAACATTATTTATCTACTGAGCCTGTTTTTTTGTCTCGCATAAGGTGTGAAAAGTAGAGTATACACCTCGGGGATAAGACTGTTTTAGTCTTGGGCGGTTGAACCCCTCACTGCACTCAGGACTCAGTCTTAATTCCCTCGCTTCGCTCAGGAATTAACTTATAACTCCCTCGCTACGCTCAGGAGTTAAATTATGAGTCCTTCGTTACGTTCGGGATTCAATTCGCTCCCGTGACATAAAACAGTGCTTTATCCCCTTGGTGTATAATCTACTATAAGTAGTTTTTTTAACAGTTCCTTAGTATAGTATAGAACATGAAATTAGTCGGTCGATCACGTAACGCATTGTACACCGTCAGGTAGGTCTAAATGTCACTTTTTATATGGAAAATTGACAGTTAAATTGTACCGACGCGCGTTCGGAACGTTACGTGATTACCCCTTAGATCATTAGGGTCAATCAACTTTTTCTTGTTGTTATTCTGTCCCGGTAAGCCAAGAGACAACAGTGACAGACTTTATTAGAAAAAATACTATAAACTGGACTCCTATCATGCTAAGGAGATGCGCCACCATGGAATGGGTTTACCAAGATGACAAAAACACGTGTTTAGTGGATTTAAACCCCATAAAATAATAGTTTTAAAGGGTGACCCAGGAGACGTAACCATGGCAACGAGCAACAAGAAATAGTTGATTGACCCATTAAGACGTTCATTAGAGAACTAATCGTCATTATGGTTCTATGTACAGCTGCACGGTAATCACAAAACGGCGCGCGAGCTCCCTCGGTTTTTCTCGTACTATACGTGTCGTCACTCTTTGGGGGAGGCCTATGTCCAGCAGTGGATGTCTTTCGGCTGATATGATGATGATGATAATGATATGTCTTTCTAAGTTTTCTAATAAGAGAGAGACGAATAGTGCGAGTAAAATCGAGAGAGCTCGCGCCGGCTTGTGATAGCTGTGCTGTGATAGTCGTGCTGCAGATATGATAAGCTCATATACTCTTATCTGCTCATATACAGCGAGCCATCCGGTTCATCATCATCATCATCATATCAGCCGAAAGACGTCTACTGCTGGACATAGGCCTCCCCCAACGAGTGCCACAATGGTCATCCGGTTGCCTCTTAGATACTGCAACTATACTCGTCATTGCTTTAACTATTAACTTCGAAACATTTTCCGAGAAAAGCGTTTTCTGACTGTTACCGGTATTTACATACTAAAATTATGCCTACTTGTTAAAAACTACCTCAGGGTACAAAACATTCCATGTAAAAAATAGGCCAAGCCTCGAAACTCTTCCACAGTAAAAAGTGGTGAGATATTTCGTGGAGCCAAGTCAGGCATTCTTATTAATCTTTATTTGCTTGCTAAATACAATTCTGCAACTTGGGAATCACACAACTTCACTGCATTTACTAATTTTTGCATAGGTAGGTACTTACCTAAAACTATGTAAGTGTGATTGCCAAGTCACAAAATTTTATTTAGCAAGCAAATAAAGATTAATAAGAATAAGAATGCCTGACTTGGCTCCACGAAATATCTCACCACTTTTTACTGTGGAAGAGTTTCGAGACTTGGCCTATTTTTTACATGGAATGTTTTTTATGGGATCTTATTTCTTTTTGTAGACTTTGTATGGGAATGTTATTTTACCAACAGCAAATAACGTTTGTATAGTTTTGCAGGAAGGAACTGCAAAAGTAACTTTGTAATCGCATGTATTTGTATAGGATTACTTATGCAGTTTGTGTATCTCTGAAACGTAACTGAAATAGCAATATTTTTAGGTTTTTTTATGAATTTTTAGGCTAAAAACTAATTACGTTTGAAAATTGAAGCTTGTGGGTCTGTTAGAAGTACCTTAGAATTATGTTGATCATCAGTATATAAGTGAGTATGTCAGTGACAAAACTAACGAACTTTGACGGACAATAGTTCTTAAACTAAAAGCTCAAATTGAATGTTATTGTTATTATATGTAAGCCATATTATGCTCTACATGTTGCTGAAAATTCAGGCTTCTAGCATTAGCCAGCACAAAATTACAGAATGTAGAAAATGGCTTGAATGGCTTCGAGAAAAGGATGGTACGGCCGTGCCTTTGTTTTGCTCGACTTGGCGGGGGCACTGCCGTGCCCCAGATAGCGCGAAAAAACATTACAGATGCAAAAATGTAACACGTCAATAACGTAACGTGTAATCTTCCTTGACTTGACATAAAATTGGCCGGGCGCCAAGACGCACCACGCCTTTCGTTGACAAAGACAAATACTTATTAACAAAGATGTTTTTATTAATGAATGTGTTGAACAGAAGGTGCAGAGGAAGGTCGACGATAAAATGGGAATGGGAGATCAGGAAGCAAACTGGAGTGTGACGTGAAAGGAAATATAAATAGAAACATATGATCCTTGATATTACTGGACCGATACAATTTTAATCTCGTTTATCGCACGATATAGCGCTCCGAATCGCTAAAGTGGCAGTGGGCGGGCAACATTGCACGCAAAACCGATTGCCGTTGGGGCGGAAAGGTAGACAGACCTCCCGCAAGGTGGACTGATGAGGGTCGCGGGAGTCCGCTGGTTGCGGGTGGCGCAGGCAGGACCAATCACTTTGGCACTCTTTCGGGGAGGCCTATGTCCAGCAGTGGACGTCTTTCGGCCTTTCGGATCGCACGATGATGACAAGATAAAACAGTTTCTCTTTTGACACTAGTTGAGAGAAAATGACAGAAAGGGATAATTATGGTTTGTACTGGAGTAGTGCCTTTTGGCTGTGTGTTGTGCTCTAGAAGAATTTTATCCCAAATTACTTCTTCCAGGCATCCCAGGATGGCTGAGAAAGTTCGGAAAAAAACATCAGTTAAGGTCGAAACGCACAGACAGCGGTGGCGGCGCGGTGCGGTGCGGAGGCGGTACCGGTTGTAATGTTCGAGCTAATATGAAAAGGTCCGCATATAGAATACCGCGCAGCGCCGCGTCCCGCCGCGGTATTCTGTGCGGACCCTTTCGCATTAGATCGAACATTACAACCGGTACCGAACCGCCACCGCTTTCAGTGCGTTTCGGCCTTTAGTTGGTCATGCAACAGGAATAAACAAGGAATAAACACCCGGAAGAAGTAAGTCAGGAAATGGTTCGACAAGAGCTAGTGCAAATTATTATATAGCAGCACAATCTATCCATCTTAATTTGATGATTCATTGAGACATAAACCATGACAAAAGTGTTCGGCGGTAACTAAACATAAGACCACACAAACGTCATTCTGGGTTAGATGCAAAGATCAGATGCAGATGGATCTAGTGTCACCACCATATATCGGTGACTTCTAAAACTTCTTTTGAATGTGATTCTTGCCAGTTAGGCCTCCCTCCAGGCGTCCCAGACGGGCTGGGGTAGCTCGGTGCAAGCCACGAGTGGATTGGTCTCCGACACGAGCTCCATGACCCGCGGCTGCGCCCGCGCAAGGAGCTGCTCGTTCGCGCAGATCAGGCCCGCGAGCGTTGTCTTACGGATCTCGGTTAGTTGCTCTGGAAATAAATCAAAGTTAATGGGTTTATTCTTAACGGAGTCCTTCTTTAGCCCTGTTTGGTCTGCTGAGCGGTCAGCAACATCATATATGTTTTGGGACAACCTCTCAGTGTAGTCTGAAGGGGGGCGACACGGGGGAATTACATAGGTGGTAAGTACGAATATGCTTTGACAGATTTATCCTATGTGAAAGTTTGGATGTTTGGATGTCTGGATGTATGTTAATCAATCACGCTTAAACGGCTTAACCGATTTGGATGAAATTTTGCACGAAGATAGTTCATAGCCTGGATTTAAAATATAGGATAGTTTTTATCCCGCTTTAGCCTAGTTGGTAGTGACCCAGCATACGAAGCAAGAGGTCCTGGGTTCGAATCCCGGTAAGGGCATTTATTTGTGTGATGAGCACGAATATTTGTTCCTGAGTCATGGATGTTTTCTATGTATTTAAGTATTTATTTCTCTATATAAGTATCTATATCGTCGTCTAGTACCCATAGTACAAGCTTTGCTTAGTTTGGGACTAAGTACTAGGTTGATTTGTGTAAGATTGTCCGCAAATATTTATTTATTTATTTATTTATTTATCCCGAATTCACGCAGACGAAGTGGTGGAAACTAGTGTTTAGATAAATTAAAATAAACCTATCAAGGCGTCTGGACTTGAAAATTATAGAAACCGATGGCTTGCAAACGAATAAGAGCAAGGTCATCAGAGCTAAGCATACGCTGTTGAAACTTAAAGATCGTACTAATAAAACGCGACTACGCGATAAGTTGGCACTCCTTGGGGAGGCCTATGTCCAGCAATGGCCGTCTTTCAGCTGATATGATGATGATGATGCGATAAGTTCGCGCGAATTTTACTTTATATTTAACGTATTGGACTCGAATAGGTGTCCTAAATTGACAAGCGCGTTCATTGTCGATTAGGACACCTAATCGATTCCAATCCAATATGTATGATCTCGCGTTCGCGCCAGTTAAATTCGCGCGAACTTGCGATAATAGCGTTGCATTAAACCATCCCTGAGGGGCCTAAATAATCCGCCTAATTGTAAAGTTGCAAAGAGTCGAATCGAAAGGTCACATTAACTGCTTATCAAGGAAATTGTACCTACTGATTTAGTTATTATCCTTCAAATACAATTCATTTTCATTTTCATTTTCATCAGGCGACCGCCTCAGGCTTGTCTGTCAACATCACGCGTGATCACGATATAAAAAGTAGAAGTAAGTATTACGGCAGGGTTTCTGACTTTTGAAACAGCAACGACAGAAGTAAATACCTACAGAGCGGCTATACCGTGAAACGTAAATTTGCGTTCCTTCAACCTTTCTCTCAATCGCTCGAATATGCAAGTGAGATATTCGAACGAACGAAGTTGGGGTTTCGCAGTAGCCTCTAAGCACTGACTGAATAGAATGAGTGACTCACCAATGGTAAACCCAGCAGCCTCATCTTCGGTCTCGTACCAGTACCGGTCGCCCATCTTGACCCTGAGGAACTGGTCCGCGAGGAGGCAGGTCAGCGTGGGTCCCAGCAGTCTCCCGTTAGGCTCTTCGGACAGGGCTCCCGTGTACAGGTCGATTTCGTCCACGACTCTAAAAACGACAGTAGTTCGTCAACAACGGTTTTGACGAACGCTTTAGCGACCTGGGTAGCTCTGCCTGCGAAACTAGCGGTCCTGGGTTCAAATTTCGGTAAGGGCTTATATTCGCGTGATGACCATGAATATTTTGGATTTTTCTTGTATTTGTATTTATCTTAATTTTTATAATTTAGAATAGTCTAATAAGTAATCTTTTTGCAAAGTTTTAAGTCTCTAACTCAAAAAAAGTGTTGCCCATGCAAAGCTTGCTCTCCTTTTTAACCCCCTTAGAGGTGGAATTTTCTAAAACGCTTTAAGCTTTTTTTTTAGGGTTCCGTACTCAAAGAGTAAAACGGGACCCTATTACTAAGACTACGCTGTCCGTCCGTCTGTCTGTCTGTCACCAGGCTGTATCTCACTGATACCGTGTGTTCAGAACGCATCCAAACTGACGTCATCGACGGCCGTTTGCATCCGAAGTTTGAAGATCGGCAACGAGCGGAGAATAACGGTCGCCATCAGTATCAACGGACAGCGGAACGAACCGCTACTCATTTTTGTAAACATTTATATAATTTGTCCGGAATACATCCGTTTTTATAATTTAAAAACAATATACTTCATTGAAGATTCACCTAGGCCATCCCGAATTACCTAGAAGGAACCTAGGTCCTAAACATTGGTCCTTCACCCGTCGAAGAAGAGCGTCGAGTTCAACTTCTACACCAGCGCCTACAGAAAACGCGTCCGCAACGCAGTTTTGTCCTGTTCCCGGGGAGGAAATCTCCGCGAGCCGCCCCCAGCATCCCACGAAAAGGACTGGGCCGACTTCATCAGGCAGACAAGCTGCAGCAACGTTACACCGTCAACGGTTTTGTCAAGTACATCTTCTGCAGCCTTCATTCGTCGAAGAAGAAGCAGCTGATCTGAAGAACACCACGAAATCCGTCCGTCGGCAATATCACCGTGTTCAACGTCGTCCTGCTACTTCATAATCCTGCAAGAACTGCAGCCTAAAATCGAAAGTACACAGGTCGAGTTGGGTGCAACAAAAGTGAGTTCGTTCCAATATCCCATTTACACTCAATAGAAGTAATTCTTCATCCTTTCCCGTGGTTAATTACCACACAGCTTCAATATATCGAACTGATATTGCTCATTTATTCAAAAGAAATTCAAATTTTAGCAATTTAACACAAAGGGTTCAAAGTTAATTTTATGCGCAACATCGAAACTCCTTAAATTCATAATCAGTTAAATAAAATAGTTTAGTTACCGTGTTATTAACGCGGCTCGCAAAACAGCTGATTGATTTAACTTTTAGAGGTCAAGATAACCGGAAATCTAGTCACTCCCGAGTCGCCGAGCGCAGCGCATGAGCTAATTAGTACCTACTTACTTGTTGTGCAGTGAATATCGATCGTTAACTATTTGCACCTTATTTCTCAGTGTTTACGGTAATAATCTTTAAGTGTGATTTATTTCTCGTGTGTAATACCTCTCTCTTGTCAATTAAGTGCTAATTATGACGGAGGCGCAATTAGTTAAGCAACGGGGAACTTTAAAATGTAAATTAACTAACTTTAACACGTTCCTTACGCCATATCTATCCATTCCGAGCATAAACGACTTGCAGGCTAGTGAAGTCGGGAGCCGTCTTAGCAAGATCGAGGAAA
Source organism: Epinotia brunnichana (assembly GCA_963854355.1). Lineage (NCBI taxonomy): Eukaryota > Metazoa > Arthropoda > Insecta > Lepidoptera > Tortricidae > Epinotia > Epinotia brunnichana. The sequence goes on from OY977938.1 coordinate 2,597,869, forward strand.
TGTATACGACGTTTGATGAATTACAGGAGCAGATCGAGATAGCTTCGGCGACTCCTACCGTGCGTTATGCCGAGCGAACGGAGTTCGAAAATGAATACTTCGCCATTGTGGCTGGCGCGCGGGAGTTGCTACGCAAACGAGGCAACGCGGATATTAAGGTTATGTCTGAGGCTGGTTCCAGTTCTTGTCAACACAAAAACAACCTGGTAAGGCTACCTAAGATTGATTTACCTCACTTTAGTGGTCACTATCAGTATTTTCTGGAGTTTAGGGATACATTTTTATCGCTAATCCACGATAATGATTCGATAGACGATATAAACAAGTTCCATTATTTGCGTTCTTCCTTACAAGGAAGTGCCGCATTAGTCATTAAAAGTTTGGACTTCAGGGCAGAGAACTATAAAACTGCTTGGGAGCTATTGTTGGCTAGGTATGATAATAAAAGACTTTTGGTTAATAATCATGTGAAAGCATTGTTTAGTGTCGAGCAAATTCATAAAGAATCTCACAGAGCTTTACGTCATTTGTTGGATATTACAAATAAGAACCTTAGGGCGCTTACGACCTTAGGGCAGCCGACTTCTCAGTGGGATACACTTATAATATTTATGATGTCGTCAAAATTGGATTCAGTTACTAGTCGCGAGTGGGAGGAATACAGAAATACATTGGATAACCCCCCGACATTGGATCAATTTACCACTTTCATTTCCAACAGGGCTGATTTGTTGGAGACTCTGGAGGAGTCAAAATCGGTTCAACATAAAAGTACTTATCAATCCAATAAGCAACGAAATTTTCTTGTCGCAAATGAGACTATAAAATCAAACAAGGCCAAATACAGCTGTCCTATGTGTAAACAAAATCATTTTCTATTCTCATGCGATTCATTTCGAAAATTATCAGTTGACCTTCGTCAAAAGAAAGTCAATGAATTGGACGTATGTCAGCTGTGTCTTAGGCCAGGTCATCAATTGTCCAAATGTCGATTAACCACTTGCAAATATTGCAGTGAACGTCATAATACACTGCTTCATGCAGAAATAAATAAGGATACGGTAGAGGTCGCTGCTGTATCATCTGATAAAGGGGCTCCAACTCAACAATCTTCTGTGTTGCTTTCCACAGCCATGGTGAGAGTCAGCGATGCCAAGGGTGTTCAGCACGTTGCCAGGATCCTGTTGGACAATGGCAGCACGACCAACTTCGTTTCTGAGAAGCTGCGCAGCAAGCTGCAACTTCCACTTTCTTCCACAAGCTCCACTGTGACAGGTATTAACAGTTCCTTTTCTAAGAGTACACAGTCTTGCAACCTAACCATTCATTCGATGGCTGGAGACTACAGGACGGAACTTAGGTGTCTTGTGCTTCCTGAGATCACAAAAATGTTGCCCTCGTCATACGTGAATATTAAGAGCTTGCATATACCATCGCACATACAGTTAGGTGATCCTACTTTTAACATTCCGTCAGTCGTAGATATTTTGGTCGGCGCGGAAACGTTTTGGGACGTCATAGGTTCCAATCTCCAACCTATCCTGTATGACTCAAAGTTTGGCTGGATAATTTCCGGGTCTATTCTTAGCAATCAAAAACATCACACGGTCTGTCATGCTTCAGAATTACTTGACACAGACCTCGATAAGCAGCTTACCCGCTTCTGGGAGCTAGATAGTGTCTTACCGATACATAACTTCACCCCCGAGGAACGGGAATGTGAAGAGCATTTTTTAAAAACCACAACGCGTACTGATGATGGTCGGTTCGTCGTTACCATGCCACTTAAAGAATCACCAAAGGTTCTAGGCGACTCCTATGATATGGCTAAGTGTCGTTTTTTATCGTTAGAGAAAAGGTTAAAGCACGATCCTGGTTTTAGGCAAAGTTACAACGCGTTTATGACTGAATACTTAGAGTTAGGTCACATGTCTCTATCTCAGCGTAAGCTAAGCGATGATGATAAAGAATGTTGGCTTCCGCACCACGGAGTAGTGCGAGATTCAAGTTTAACTACCCGTTTAAGAGTCGTTTTTGATGCATCAGCACCTACAAAATCAGGCATATCGTTAAATGGAATTCAGAGAATCGGTCCTACTGTGCAGGATGACCTAATTTCGATTTTATTAAGGCTTAGACAACATAAGTACGTTATTTCAGGTGACATCGAAAAAATGTACCGCCAGATGCTAATTGCACCTGAGCAAAGATGCCTTCAACAAATTTTGTGGCGGTTCAATCCAACCGACCGCCTCGAGAGCTACGTCCTCAACACAATAACGTATGGCACTGCCAGCGGGGCTTATCTTGCCACGCGATGTCTAAAGCAGCTAGGTTTAGATTCATCGGATCCCGCGCTACAGCGAACTATTGTACACGATTTCTATGTGGATGATTATTTAAGCGGCAGCACTAGCATTCAAGATGCCATACAGTTAGGAAAGGGAGTAATAGACACGCTAAAATCTGCTCAGCTAAACTTAAGAAAATTGCGCTCAAATAACGCCGAAATTTTATACAGTTTGCAGGTTCACTCAAATTCAAGCGGTTCACAAAACAACATAGCTGATGATTTAAAAAATTTAAACATACAGAATTTAAGCACCTCCGCTTCAGCCAAGACGTTAGGACTGAATTGGCAGTGTGACACGGATACACTCTTCTTCAATATTAATTTGAAAAGTAGTAATAACGTTACGAAACGTCACGTACTTTCGTCAATCGCGCAAGTATTTGACCCGATAGGTTTAGTCGGACCTTGTATTCTAGAAGCAAAAATTTTGCTTCAACAATTATGGCAAGCCAAATGCTCTTGGGATGAGGTAATACCTCCCACCCTTAAAGCTCAATGGGACAAATTCGAAACCACATTGCCATTTCTTAACAAAATCAGTATACCGCGCTGGGCTATAGGTGATATTAGTCAAGAGGCCGAATTACATATATTTACAGACGCGTCGGAAGCCGCCTATGGAACTTGCGCTTATATTCGATCAAGGGATAGCACAGGGGCACCTACGGTCCGTCTTTTAGCTTCAAAAAATAAGGTAGCACCGATCAAAGCAACCACGGTTCCTCGTCTGGAACTTTCTGGTGCTTTGCAGGGTGCAAGATTGTTTACCAAGATACTTAGCTCACTCACGATCAAATTTAGTAAGTGCACATTTTGGTGCGATTCAATGATTGTATTAGGGTGGCTAGCGTCGTCACCCGCTAATCTTAAACCTTTTGTACGCAATCGAGTGAGCGAAGTACAGGATGTTACTGCTGGTCACATGTGGCACTACGTGTCTTCAAAGGAAAATCCTGCTGATTTAGCATCTCGTGGCATGAATGCCAAGCTTTTAGCCACCTCTGACCTTTGGTGGTCAGGCCCAGATTTTCTCAAACAGGATTCAGTATCCTGGCTCAAGCCACAGCCTTCGTTGCCCACGGATTTGCCTGAAATGGTACCATGTCTGGCAACGGACGCCTACGAATCTCCACTCTCTCTTCTCATCGATCGAGTATCGAAATATTCAAAATTAATTCGAGTCGTAGCTTATCTTAAGAGGTTCGTCAACAATTGCTCAAAAAATAAAACCAAAGTAGCTGGGTTTCTACAAAGTTCAGAAATAAGTAAAGCTCGAAAAATAATTTTATCTTCGTGTCAAATAGAAATGTTCACAGAAGAATACGCCATACTAAAGTCTGGCAAATCACTGCCTTCAAAAAACAGACTTCTTCCTCTCACCCCGTACATTGACGCGGATGATTTGTTAAGAGTAGGCGGGAGACTTGACAACACTTACTACAGTGATGACGTCAAGCATCCAGTAATTTTATGTGCCAAACATCGCCTCACCAAACTAATATTTGAATATTTTCATTTGCAATTCTTACATGCAGGTCCCCAATTATTGCTCAATAGCGCCAAGCAGCTTTATTGGCCTCTGGGAGGCAGGAACTTGGCGCGGAAAACGGTGGAAAGTTGCGTCACATGCTGCAGGTTCAAGGGTCAAACTGTCCAACCCATTATGGGCAATTTGCCTGCTGCACGTGCTCAATTAGACCACACGTTTATTAACACCGGCACGGACTATGCCGGCCCAATATTGATAGCTGACCGCAAAGGTAGGGGCTGCAAATTGATCAAAGCCTGGATTTGTATTTTTGTCTGCTTTGCAGTAAAAGCTGTACACTTAGAACTAGTCTCAGACCTCACCAAAGATGCATTTATGGCTAGTTTAAACCGTTTTATTGCTCGTAGGGGTAAGCCAAAGAATATCTACTGCGACAATGCTACGTACTATACGGGTACCAGTAATGAACTACACAGAGTGCTGCAAAAATCAAGCATTGCATCAGATCTTGCTCAGTCGGAAATAAATTTCGTCTTTTCTCCTCCATATTCACCACATTTCGGTGCGCTGTGGGAAAGAAGCGTGCGATCGGTAAAGCACCACCTACGGCGCGTACTAAATCTAACGCATTTAACTTTTGAAGAAATGAGCACATGTTTGTCGGAAATTGAAGCTGTACTCAATTCCCGTCCTCTAACTCCATTGTCAAGCGACCCTTCCGATTTGACTGCCCTCAGCCCTGCCCATTTCCTTATTGGACGATCACTTATATTTGTTCCCAATTCGCAGAATCCTGTACCTGAGGAGAAAATCAACACACTGCAGCGGTTTCAACGGGTCGAGCAACTCAGACTTCACTTTTGGAACAGATTTAAGTTAGAATATGTGTCCCAACTACAACAAAAAACCAAATGGTTTTCATCACATGACAAGCTTGTGGAAGGAGCTCTGGTCATTGTGAAAGAGAAAGGGACACCCCCCTTAATGTGGCTACTCGGTCGCATTGTAAAACTTTATACGGGCAGAGATGGAATAGCCCGAGTAGCGGACATAAAAACAAAAAAGGGAATCATCAAGCGGGCATTCAATAATATATGCCCCCTCCCTACTTCTATGTAAAAACATGCATAAATGCTCACATCACGTTCTGAATTATAGGTTCCTTGAAGTACTTCAACGCGGGGAGCATGTTCAGAACGCATCCAAACTGACGTCATCGACGGCCGTTTGCATCCGAAGTTTGAAGATCGGCAACGAGCGGGGAATAACGGTCGCCATCAGTATCAACGGACAGCGGAACGAACCGCTACTCATTTTTGTAAACATTTATATAATTTGTCCGGAATACATCCGTTTTTATAATTTAAAAACAATATACTTCATTGAAGATTCACCTAGGCCATCCCGAATTACCTAGAAGGAACCTAGGTCCTAAACACCGTGCGTGATAGTTCCAGCTGAAATTTTCACAGATGATGTATTTCTGTTGCCGCTATAACAACAAATACTAAAAACACAGAATAAAATTGTTTTTTATAGATCATGGTACGGAATCCTTCGTGCGCGAGTCCGACTCGCACTTGGCCGGATTTTGTATTTTAATAAGTAATCTTTCTACAAAGTTTCAAGTCTGTAACTTCTTCTTTCCCTCATAAAAACTTTGCACCCCTTTTTATCCCCCTTAGGGATGGTGTTTTCCAAAACGCTGAAAGTACTTTTTTGTATTTTTATAAGTAATTTTTCTACAAAGTTTCAAGTGTCTAGCTCAGAAAAAGTGTTCCCCATACAAACCTTGCACCCCTTTTTAACCCCCTGAGGGAATGATTTTTGTAAAACGCTGAATGAACTTTTTTCATGTTCTAATAAGTAATCTTTTTACAAAGTTTTCAGTCTGTATTTCAAAAAAAGTAGTTTTTCCCATACAAACTTTGCACTCTATTTTACCCCCTTAGTACTTTCTTTGTATTCTAATCACTAATCTTTCTAAAAAGTTTTAGGCCTCTAGCCAAAAAAAAGTTTCCCACATACTAACTTTGCACCCCTATTTTACCCCCTTAGGGGTAGAATTTTCTAAAACGCTGAAAGTACTTTATTTGTATTCTAATGACTAATCTTTCTACAAAGTTTTAAGTCTCTATTTCAAAAAAGTAGTTTTTCCCATACAAACTTTGCATCCTATTTTACCCCCTTAGGGGTGAAATTTTCCTAAACGCTGAAAGTACTTTCTTTGTATTCTAATCACTAACCTTTCTAAAAAGTTTTGGGTTTCTAGCTCAAAAATAAAGTTTCCCACATACAAACTTTGCACCCCTATTTAACCCCTTTAGGGGTAGAATTTTCTAAAACGCTAAAAGTACTTTATTTGTATTCTAATGACTAATCTTTCTACAAAGTTTCAACTCTCTATTTAAAAAAATATTGTTTCCCCCATACAAATTTTGCACCCCTATTTTACCCCCTTAGGGGTGAAATCTTCCAAAACGCTGAAAGTACTTTGTTTGTATTCTAATAACTAATTTTTTACAAAGTTTTAAGTCTCTAGCTCAAAAAAAAAAAAGGTTCTCTCATACAAACTTTGCACCCCTATTTTACCCCCTTAAGGGTGGAATTTTCAAAAATCCCTTCTTATCCCTAGCCTACGTTATAAAAGCAACCTACTGTGCAAAAATCAACTCTCTAAGATTAGTAGTTTCGGCTGTGCGTTGATGAGTGAGTGAGTGAGTGAGTGAATAAGTCAGTCAGGACACAGGCATTTATATGTATAGATGTAAAGAACTATCTATCTCGTCACGCGGTGACATGCAATTTTTAACCGACTTCAAAAAAAAAGGAGGAAGTTCTCAATTCGGATGTTTTTTTTTTTTTTTTTTTAATGTTTGTTACCTCAGAACTCCGTCATTTATGAACCGATTCGTACAATTCTTTTTTTATTGAAAGTATATGCTTCCAGATTGGTCCTATTGTTTTCAAAACCCCAGTTGGATGATGGGTACCATGAGGAATTGAGGGAACTCCTCAAATATATTAGGCACGCGTGTAGTGATTTCGGTATTTTCTATTATAACTCGAGTATTTACACCCGGAAATCATAAATTTGGTGATGGTGGAAGTGATAATGAAGACCACAGATGGCTTGTGAAACTTCTCAATGATCCTACCTACTTGAAACTATAAATGTACGTCACAGATTCTGGTATGATTGCGTTGAAATAGCAAACATTGAAGTGCCAAGGGTAATTCTGAGATCCTTAAGGAATCGAATTCCTCAAATATTATCGGCTCACATACAGTGTTACAGGTATTTTTCTCTAATAATCAACGCATTTGCTCTCGGAAATCAGTTCAGGTGGTAAATTGCAAAAGAAATGTGGTAATGTTCATGTGGCTTGGCGGAATATTGAATTGAAGTCGGTTAAAACTTTGTTTTTAAAGTAAATTATTTGTATAAAGTAAGTAGTATCTAAGTTTGAACATGAGTCTATCAGTGGTCATGACAAAAGAAAATATAACAACCCTGCTCGAACACAGAGAGATAAGAAAACATGGCAAGCAATTAAGTCTAAAACAAAATAATCATTAAGTAATTTAGCCTTATCATTACATTAGTCACAAAGTCACAACAATAAAAAAAATCTAAAAACAAATTAAAATAAACTTTGACTGGATGCGGGTGGCGCAGGACCGGTCATTTTGGCACTCTTTGGGGGAGGACTATGTCCAGCAATGGACGTCTGTCGGCTGATATGATGATGAAACTTTGAGTGGTAACTTAAAACCATGGTCTTGGACGTTCTCCACTCCGCACTGTCAAGTGCGTTTCCAGCTTTAGGATTAGGTGTCGAAAACGGACCCCTGCTACTTACCGAATTCTACACCGGACTTGACGTCACAATAGAGCCACGCTGTTATGTCGCCTCAGTAATTAGTTTTTAATTTTATAAATATTTTGTATGTATGTTAGTCATTAAGGTATTTGTTACTATGGGCCTTAGATGCCTGAAATAAATGGTTTTTTATTTATTTATTTTTTTATTTTATTTTAGGGCACATCCGGGAATAACGCTAGGAGGATGATGAAAGGCTCGGCAATGCGCCGGATATTCTTGTGACGTTGCAAGCAAGCTCCTAAAGGCATCGGTGTCTGCTTACCACCATACACTGTTTGCCATCGTCGTAGTGTACATCAGGCCAGCTCGATGGTAACATAATATTGAATTGTCATCCAAACTATACCTTTAGTCAAAGTTTCAGCTCAATCGGCATTCAGATACTTATCTGCTTCAAAATTGAGTTGCAAGATTCAACCCGAACAAACATAGTTACATACTTACATACCACATACTTTACATACTCATAGTTAGGTACATACATTGCAAGTTAATAAAATGCTTGTAAAAATAATAAGCTCATTTATGCTGGTACCAACTGATACCTACTGCGAAACTAATTTAATTACTAGGTACTACTGAAGTACTGACCCCTTTAGATTGTATTAGAGCATGTCATATGAGTTGTACTTAGACCCATTGTTACACCCACTACCACTCTTTATTTTATTCTTCAGATCCCACACAACACAAGTACCACCACTTTGGTTACGAAAATTCTCAGAATTTCAACTAGAAAGTGAACAAGTAAGAAGTGAAATTTTTAGAGTGAATAATCTCCGATTGCTGCGAATTACGATTAATAATACTAATTTACATACAATGGTCTTTCGAGCCGGATAAGGTAACTGATTTATCGACGTTAATTGAACTTAAGAAACTGTTTATTTGGAGGAAAGGAAAACTCGAACAAAAGGCGGACTTATTGCCACATGGCATTCTACTAGTTAACCTTAGGGCGGAAATATTGAGCCAACTTTGCTCAACTATAGAACGTTACATTATTTGTTGCATACTTTCGAACTATTTGTATATGACTCAGAGGACACGCCAGTACCCGGTTACGACCGATTTTATGACAATCAAAATCTTCTTGACTCGCTCCCTCTTGCGCAGGAGCATTGCCACATGAGATTACATTTTGAAATGGGAGTTTTAGTTGCAAGATTGAGGCAGGTCTAGAAACGAATCTGTCAAAGTTATATCTACCCGGGCACAATGATTCCATTAAAAAGCGCTGGCCTAGCCGTTCGTCGTTTGGAGCCATTGGAAATTCAGTGTTAAGGACTAATAACGTCATATTGTGTAATCAGTGAAATGTGTTGTAATGACGAAGTGAATACGTAAGTTTGTATGTTGTTAAAGCAAGTGGTCTAGCCCTCAGAACATAGAATACTAGAGAGAGGACAAGCCGCCGGCGGCCGTGTCGCGGCTGTATGCTCAATGGGCATACACTGCCATACTGTGCACGAGTGCTGATCGCAGAGAATATTACGTTTTCTCCCAAAATGCCTGATATGATGCGCGTTTATTGTCAAATAAGCGTGTAGGTATACAAGTGTGTGTGTTTTAGATGTGTGCGTGCTTTGTCTTGTCAATTACTTGGGCGTTGTGTGGGTTAATGTACTTGCGACAGGCTCACTCTATACAAATCGGCCGCCATGTCCGATCTCCTTATATTCATACATCTGTGGTCTAGCCGTTGACACGACCGGAAATAGATCATGGGGTTATTATTATTAGTAAGCTTGTTTTGAATTGCGTACGTACACAGGACAGCACGTTTGGAAGCTTAGAGCAAAGATTTTCAGAAATAATGTTCGATTAAGAGTTTCGATATTTTATATGTCAATCTAAGGTTTTTACGATTTTGTAATGTGTCCTATAAGACAGAACATTTGTAATACCTACTCTTACAGGGTGCCATGTTGTACCATAGGTAAACTGTTACATATTTAAGACCTAAATGAGAGTAGTAGCAATGTACACGTTTCAGAACATTCTCAAGGAGATAGGAAGGGACCCGACGAGACATTTCTGGTAATTAACACAATGGCTACATTTAATTTTGTAAGGATAATTAACTAGGTATTATAAAATTACTGAGAACTTTCCATATACAATGTTTTGCAACTTTGGGAATTTATTTTTCGTTGATGCATTGCTACATGAGAGCATATTATTATTTTGTATGTCTTTCCCGCTACCGGGACCCCTTTGGTAGGTGTGCATAGAGTTTACCGAATTACCACATTATATATATTAGTAGGTAATGCAGGTATTATAAAACAGAGCACAGCAACAGAGTATAGATCAGTGTAGCAATAGGTACATACAGTACAGTACAGAATAGTAAAATTAGACCATCGTACTTCAGTTCAGTATGATTTTCCCCGTTTAAGTATCAACACTTAAACGGGGAAAATCATTCTGACTGAACTTGATACACGATGGTCTAATTTTACTTCGGTCAGACATCGATATTAGACACACCGGCACGCGGCACACACCCTAATTAGATTAACCGTCAAACGTGAATCAGAAACGTCTTCAGTGTTATTTTTGAATATTGGGCAGTAGGACGCGGCGAACATTTCGTAGAACCTTTGTATGTAAGCAATCAGATTCGGGACTAATTAGCATGGTTTAGTTTGGTCAACCAAGGATAGGATATCCAAATAACGTTATTTTGGTTCTTCCAGATTCGTAGTTACTTAGGCGGTAGCAAATTAAAACGATTTATTTCTACTTATATATTCTGGCCATTGTTCATCTAAGCTCCTCAGTAAATGCCATCTCATAGAATGTAGTTTCGGTATTTGTGGACATTGACGAACATTTTACTCACCAGCACGGTTAGGTATTGCAAGAAGGCGCGCGCAGGGCCTTTTGAACGCCATTCTTCACGTACTAAAGTGGCACTCATACGCCAACCTTTTTCCATTCCATAAGAGAGTAACTCTGAACCTTATATGAAAGATAGAAGGTTGTTTTGACAACGGACGTCATAACACTTAAAGGCGTTCTTGGCGCCTCGGGCACGACAATACACGACGCCTTTAGGCGCACTTGGCGTTCAAAGGGTTAATTACAGGTAGGGCGCAAGTCAAAATTTAACTTGATCTAATCTGCGTGACGCAGTTTGTTAAGGTAGGGCAATCGTATTTTATGGTAGGGCATCGCCCCACCCATAATGCTGCCCCCCCCCCCCCCCCCCTAGCTACGGCCCTGGGCGCGCGAGCTGTCTCGCAGCGAGATAGACTATCCGTCTTTATCTAATTAGAAAACTTAGAAAGAGACGGCTTGTCTATCTCGCCGCGAGAAAGCACCCGCGCCGTCTTGTGATAACCGTGCTGAGCTATAACCACGAACTTCGAATCTCGAACTTCGTATATCTCCGTCTCTAATCGCACTTACGGTTTATGGTACTCGAGCGACAGAGACGGGGATATACGAAGTTCGAGATTCGAAGTTCGTGGTAGCGCCGCTGTATTGTATATGGTGCTATTGGTGCTGAACACCGCCCACAGCTCCTCGGTCGGACCTCGGTGCAGGCTGGATAAGGAGATAAGCCGTGGTTCCAGCCTCGCTGTTGAGGGACATGACATTTAGCCCTCAAGGGTAGGTTACCTACGTGGGGAGAGAATTGGTGCTTCTAACTTCTAAAGTTACAACTAAAACTGCATGGAGCGTCTTCAGAGAACTGGATGCTGAAAGCTAGTGGCTGGAAGCTTACCTATTTATAGTGCGAATTGTCTTCACGACGACTAATTGAAATTATTCTACTCCAGCCACCACGACAAGATCCAACCCGCAGGAGCGAGGGGAGCAAATAATTGGTGGATGGTGCGTGGTTCAACAATTGGGAATGGATGAAAATTTCAGAAGTGCCTGATAATTTTTATGGTGATAGGAATAACCTTCCTTAGCACCAGAAAAAAATTACAGTCTTTTCAGCTGCGTCAATTATTTTTGAAAAATATAAACATTTTCCTCACTTACGTTGTGGGTAGACGGCGAATAAGAAAGACACTTTCCTTGATCCTTTTCAAATTGCAAACATTTTTTTTAAATATCTGATCTGGCAATGACAAATATAGCTGCCAAAGACTACAATATACATACTGAGATAGACAGGCAACTCGACCAAATTGAGAAGGCATTTAATGCTTGCGTATACAGGCGCCATCTCTTCTGCGATACTTAAAACTTTTCTTTGAATGTACAAAACATACAAAAAGTTCGTCGGTCGCAGGGTTTGAACCCCGGCTCATCGACTCCAAATATCCCTAGGCTACTGATGTCTTATGACAATATGGCGAATTTTGAAATACCTTGACAGCCTAGCCTAGCAATCGCTAGAGCTTCAGAGAGTTCGCGAGCTATCTAGTAGGTGACACTATTTTCAATAAGAAACTGGATTTGCATTAAGTTCTAAGTTCTAATGCTAATCTTCGCATAGCATGATAGGATAGCTGCTGCAGCTGTCAATATCATTGCCAGTGTCAGTTTACTACGGATATTTAAGATATTTTCTTGTAATATGAGACGGATCAAGGAAAGTGTCCTATTCGCCGTCCTAAAACCAAAACGTAAGTGAGGAAAATGTTTATATTTTTTAAAAATAATTGACGCAGCTGAAAAGTTTGCACTTTTTTCTGGTGTTAATGAAGGTTATTCCTATCACCAAGAAAAAAATCAGGCACTTCTAAAGTTTTCATCCATTCCCAATTGCCTTTAAAACTTCGGCCACTATGATTCCAAGCTTTAAGTTTTGGACAGACAGCGAGTGGGGACGGGACGCCAGCGGGACGGTAGCAGCTCAGTAATCTACTAATTAATATACCGTCGCGCTAGGCATGTCGCGCTGTTTGACTTGAAGCTGTCTCTAGAACTCCTCTCACCTGTATATAGTGCTTATCCGCTGCCACGACACCTCGTTGAAGACCGTCCTAAGGTCCGCGAAGTTTGCCGGGCGCTGGAAGCCGCAGTGCTCCCGCCAGGCCGGGTAGGGAGGCAAGCCGTGGTCCCTCCCGCGCTGGATGTTGAGGGACACGAGGTCGAGCCCGCACGGGTGCGCGGGGAGGGACGAGTTGGTGAAATTGGTGGTGGAACGCTCGAAGAGGTGGTTGCTCAGCTGGAAAGATGATTGTAACTTAATAATCATGATGATAAACGAGTCCATAGACCTCGCAGATTGATTACCATCCTCTCGAGTGGCCCCATAAAAGCGTCCACCCACAGGCCACCCAGATGGCTGTCTAAAGCAAGAAGGCCGTTGGGAAGACGATCCAAGAAAAATGGAAATTACGATAAATATTTTGAATGCTTTGACGCCCTGTGGAGGGGGGCCGTACGGATGTGTGGGACTCTCGGAAATAAGGCTGGGAGTGACCCAGACTACCCACTAGATAAAATAGCTGTACCTACCTAAGTTCAGGCTATCTAAAACGAGTAAAAAATCTTTTCTAGGAAACTCTATACGGTTTTATAATAAAATCCCTAATGAAATCACTGGGCTCACAGAAGGTAAATTCAAGAGTCATGTAAAATCTACTCTATTAAAGAAAATCTATTTACACAATTAGCCAATACATAGAAGACAAAGATGCATGGAAGCTTTTGCATGACTACCCTGGTACCGCCACCAAATGTAGCGGAACCAATTAATATATAAAGGTAAAATCAGTTTTTGACCTGCAAACGTGCTATAATAAAGCCTATTTGAATAAACAATACAATACAATACTAAATCATCTAACGATTGTCCAACCATGTCGCTTCCAGTTAGAGACAAAGGTTCGCTTGGCCAAAGGTTTGTTCGGGTCAGGAACCGAACCTAACCTCCTTAAGTTCCCAAACATTTTCGCAATCAACCAACAAATAACAAGATGTAACTTAGTCCGATATCTTACTTCTTCAGTAACATGAGGATCCACGCTGTGAACAGGAGTATTTATTGCGGAGCGCACGGAACCGCCAGCCCCCGACGCCGCGTACAACATGTACGGGTTAAACAGCATCTCGTGGAGGTGCACGTAGTCCACTGCCCCGGTGTCCGCGTCGAATGTGTGGATCAGGCCCTGGAACAATGTTATAACAATTGTTGGAAATTATATTCTCAACCATGGTAACACCAGAATGTCTAGTGACATTTTCTTCCGGCAAGCCTGTTCTGTTCTCTGTTCATCATGATGGCCGCTGCCTGCTTAACTTCATAATAGTACTTTATACTCTAATATATTATTAATATGATCATTTGTATCAACGACCATGAAGCCTCAGTATTTGTAAGTAAATATGTGAGTTTAATTTGCCACCGCACCGCTGTTCTTGTTAGCCTCCCACGCTAGTAAACACTGCTAAAACTCTGTCTGATGATCCAAGATAATTTTTTTTTTTTTAATATTATTATGGGACACAATAATTAGGGTATGGAGTCCTGGGATTTGAAGTCCAGTGAAACCCTATGCTAAGAATTCCAGGATGTCATTCGTTTATTGCAAGCCTTTATTTAACTTGCCGTGTTAGTTAGTATATGTATGGAAATTAGTTTGGGTCAAAAGCTAAATTAGAACTACCTACTTCTTGATGTTCATTTGGGCTCAAATTTGGTATACTTGCGTATCATCGGTGACAATGCAATATTCATATTCATATTCATATTCATTTATTCATAATTGTCAATATTATGGTTTATGATACAGCCAGCGTCATATAGTAGCAGCCAAAGTAGCCAAATATATCGTAACACATCCTTACTCTTCACAGTAATAAAGACGTGTACTTACCGAAATATTTGGCTACTTTGGGTGCTACTAACTGTCTGATGCTGAATGTACCTTAGGATTGGTCTGATGATGGAGTAAGGTAGCCATTATTCTTCTTCTTCTTCGTCGTTTTCACTCTTGACAGATTGCAGTCGTGGTGGCCATAGGAACTCCTAAACTATACAAGATAAACACGTCGTGTTTGGGGTCATAGGAACCCTCTCAACGACTTTTTTGTCAGCAAATTATTCTTAACATGCAGCGTAAAAATGGTAGAAGATTAAAAGTCACATCTAGCTAGGTGAACAGCCAACTATAGCCCCACCTCCACATTATCGCTTGGTAAGAAAGTTAGAAACTTACTGGCAACAAGGTGTGTGCGAATCTGAAGGCAGCCGCAGAGAAGTGGTTGGCAATGGACGCGTCGACACTCGCGCTGTATAAGGTGGAGTGGCCCGTCTCCAGGAGAGACAGGTTTAGGGTCCACATTACGTCGCTGCCTGGAACAGAGCATGGAAATTTGAGTTTTAGTAGACTATAATAACAGTGTTAATGGGAGAGACGTCTTTTACATGCCGAAACGGGAGTGGCGCGCACGACCGCAAGTCTGGCAAGAGTGGCAAGTGAAACTTGCTCGCTGGGAACAGGCGCTAATCATGCTGTGTCTCTTGGCTCGCTTCATCATTCTCCTAGCGTTTTTACCGGTTGTGCCCCTAAAGGAGCCCGGGGTCCGCTTTGTCACCTCATCATCATCATATCAGCCGAAAGACGTCCACTGCTGGACATAGGCCTTACCAGGTCATCAGTCCAACTTGTGGGGGGCCTACCAACGCCGCGCCTTCCGGTACGTGGTCGCCACTCGAGAGCCTTTCCGACCCAACGGCCATCAGTCTTTGACACCTAATCCCAAGATTTGGCATAGGCATTAGTTTTACGAAAGCGACTGCCATCTGATCTGACCTTCCAACCCAGAGGGAAAACTAGACCTTATTGGGATTAGACTGGTTTTCTCACGATGTTTTCCTTCATCGAAAAGCTAACGGTAAATATTCCGTACATAAGTTTCGAAAAACTCATTGATACGAGCCGGGATTTGAACCCACGACCGCCGCTTAACAGCGGCATGCCTGAACCACTAGGCTACCGTAGCCCTGTCTTGGCTAGCTTATTCGCGAGAATTCTAAACCAGGCTAAGCCATAATGACACCCTTCCAACGTACTGTTTTAATTTGAGGTGTTTTCATCGACTGATGTTTTTATGTGCTTCTAATTTGAAGTATTTTTATCTGCTCATTTTTTGAGAGAAAGCTTGCATGAGCAAGTTTTGTCATAAAAAAAATCCTGGTTTTCAAACTTGCAATAATCTGGTACTAGTGGCAGGAACTCACTGTAAGTCGTGTTACTTCTTGGTATAAAGGCGTTCGTTCCAATAGGGAACATTACTGCAATGTTCTGCCGCCAGAGGCAGCACTAACACTAATAGTAAACCAGTATAGAAATATAGGGATTCACACACACATGCAAAATTGATTGTCAAATGAGTGACAAGGATGCTTGCATAGACAATACCGCAAGTGCGAACGAGATACAATGTCAACGCTGCTAGTGTCGCCACCTACGAAGAGTTTTGCGTAATGTTCCCTATTAGGCGTTTGTACGGTCGGCCAAGAAAGTGGTCTACCAGTTTTGACAAAAGTTTATGTGAGATCTAATGGTCGCTAAGGTTACTGTCATAATATTAATGCAAGTGGAAATCTACCTTGTTGTTTCATGACGTTCAAATGAACCTCGACCGTAGGGTGGTACACCACATTTTGGGCCGATTGTACTGTCATAGAAATTGGAGTAAAACCTGGATTGTAAAGATTGTTTGGGGCAAAAAAGGTGCAGTTGCCTTTGATACCTCCAACACAACTGTATCTCTCATTAAAAGACTTGTACTAGACTACTAACCTAGCACAAGTGGCAGGAACTCATTATACGTGATATGCTGCATTTGAGCACCAACTATCTTCCTTGACTCCTGGTACAGGCGCTCATCACCCCAGGTCGGGTTGAGTGAGGACAGGATCCTGGCTAGTCGGTTGTGTTGCCGCGCCAGGATAAGATGCATGGTAGTGAGGTGGAGGTTTTCGTTGGCTCGGTCGTCCCCTGTAATGGAATTGAAGAGTTAACAGAGTCTTCTTAACAATTTTTGATGTGGTATTTTATCTAATTTAAATAAGTTTTTTTTAATGTAATAAATACGTTTAGTACAAAGTTAGATTAGTATTAAATTGATTATAATCGTCACTATGCTCAGCACGTAACTTGACCTGCTTTTAGTTGATTTTCTGCTACATGAGCATACGGACTAGTAAACCTACGCAAATGCGCAATGTTAGTTCTATTTTAGTAGACTGGAGCAGCAACTCCCATCCTTCTACAATCAGCATTCGCAGTATACCTCCTGAACCTTCACGCAGCTAGGCTTTAGCCTAAGTTCAAGTCTTACCACTCATAGCAGTACCGCCCCCGCATCTCCTCAGTATTGCACCCATCGGTTAGGGTCCATGGACTGAGATAGCAGCTCTCTTCCTTCCACTATCAGCATCCGCAGTAGACCTCCTGAATCTTCGCGAAGCTCATAAGCCTTATATAATTAAGTCTTACCACTTTGAAAGTAATACCGCTCCTTAGCGTTTATCTCCTCAGTGTTAGACCCATCGTAAGGATGATCCTAATAGGATCCATGGACTGTAAGTCTTACCACTCTCAAAGCAGTACCACCCCTTAGTGTTCATCACCTCAGTATTGCATCCATCGTTACGATCTAAGGACTCGAGCAGCAACTGCCGTCCTTCCACAACCAACATTCGCAGTAGACCTGAGCCATCTCGGAGTTACTCAGCCTGTAGCCTAAAATCATTAAGTCTTACCACTCTGAAAGCAGTACCGCCCCTTGGCGTTCATCTCCTCAGTGTTGCAGCCGTCGTTAGGATCCATAGACTGGGGTAGCAGCTCTCGTCCTTCCACGATCAGCATCCGCAGTAGACCTCCTGCGCCTTGGCGGAGCTGGGCGGCGCGGGTCGAAGAGTAACCATACACCACGGAGCCGTCCAGATAGGCTGTGGCTTGGTTCATTTGTTCTCGAGGACCTGTGGCATACAATTACATTACAGTCCTCGTCATCGATTTCGATTACGGCTACGCTAGTAATTGTCTTGTCAGGAAGAGTGGAGATAAGCTTGAGCGACTTGTTGTGACTGGTAAGGTGGAGGAGAAAAGACCGAGAGGACGCAGCCCAATTCGATGGTCTATCCAAATCAGACATACAACAGACATACTTGGCGAAACATAAGAGGATGTTGACAAGGGCTTGTGCACAAATCACGCGAGGTTTTTCGGCTACTTTTTGACCCCCCCCCTGGTGATATTTGGTGAGGTTCTTGGCTACCCCCTCCCCCCCACATAACCTCACGTATTATTTTTTATTCGGCCTTCAAGAGTCAAGTCAAAAGTAAAATTTCGTAAAATAGACTCGCTGTTTTGAAGTGCTAAGTAAACATTTATGTTTAACGAAACCGAGAAAAAATTTCTACTCGTGTGGTAGATACTTTTTCTTAGTTTCGTTTACTGTAGAAAAATACACGTGAGGTATTCTATACCCCCTCAACGTGATCTGTCGTGATTTTTCCTGACCCCCCCCCTACTCCTATCGAACCTCGCGTGATTTGTGCACAAGCCCCAAGGGCTCACGGACGATCACTACACAGCATTGAGGATAACGACACATGGAGGTGGAGGAGGTACCCTAGGATTTGCCTTAGACAGGGGCCTTAGATGGGGGACAGTAAATAAAGTTGGCCTTTCGCGTGTCGTGACTCGTGTAACACGACACACGAAAGGCCAACTTTAATTACTGAAAGAGAGGCCTAAACCATCCTACATGTGCACGTATAACACGACTCGTGTTATACGTGCACATGTAGGATGGTTTAGGCCTCTCTTTCAGTAATTGGATATTTATTTACACTCGCGAGCAAAAGTGTAGTTTAGTCAAATCTTTGGTTTAGTTTAGTTTATTTAATGCAGAAACCATGGTTACAAAGGTGTTACAAACAAGATAAGGTCATACATGGTAACTCTGTAAGGGCGTAGCATAATAGTATTTTTCACAATCGTGTTATAATAGAGAGCTTTTTAGTCGAGTACCGTGTTTAGGCCACGAAGCTTGCTGAGTGGCCTAAGTAACGCACTATTGTGAACAATACTTTTTGTACAAGTTTATTAAAATTAACTGAAGTAATTAAACAAACTCGATACTGTTGAAACGAAGTGCAGCCTATCGCTCGTACGCTCGTTGATATCTTAAAAGACATCAACGAGCGTACGATATCAACAAGTAAACTCAATAATCAAAGCGATTCTATTGGTCCAATTCATTACAGTTCGGTAAAGCAGCCACGTGATTGGTCGAATTTATTTAAGTTCTATTTTAAAAAAAATCGGTTGTCTAGAGCGTATCGAAACAGTTATTTCGGTTGTTTCGGAAGTAACAGACTATTCAACGATGAAAAGAGTGACGTTGCAGTATTCTCTATGAAATCTTAATACACATCTTTTAATCGTCGAGAACAATAAATATAATATAACAATTCACAAAAGTACTTACTTAAAACCTACCTACCCTAAATTTATAATCCTAATTTTTTCGCTTTAGAACAAGTAAAAATTAAACTTAAAATTTAATAAGAGGGAAGAAATTCTTGAATTCCATAACATTTGCCCATAATCTGAAAAATCCTCGGCCAATTTTCATGTTTCATACCTTTTTATAAAGCTAACATTTCAAGTAACATAATTAATTTTTTAAGTAATTTAGAAAAATCCGATTTACAAAGATATTGTATGCACATGAAAAAATGCAAAGTGATTCGTTACTTTTGCTCGCGACGTAGCCAGCGATCCACCGCGCCTCCCCAAAGCGCGATGGAAACTATGAAGATTTTCCCTGGGCAAAAAAAAAAAAAAAAAAAAAGGTACATTAACTACGTGCATGGTAAAACAAAGGATGTCACTACGAAAACATTGCCATGTTTACCTTAATATTTAGTCGTTAAAATTAACTTTCATACTTCGTCATCTAGGTTATTCACATTTCATACCACTTTAGATTTGTCCTTACTCATCAGTTTAACGGTATGATACATACAGTCTGACTATTATGAGTGTAGCTTCTGGTAGGTAGTCAGGTCCCAAATTAACAAGTGTGGGTTTCCCCGGGACAATAAAGGCTATGCGCTTTGTTCTAACTTGATTTTCGATGGGTAATAGCTAGGTATTTATTTGATGCCAAAGGTAGGTATTGATTGGAACTTGGAATTAACATAACCGCGTATTACTTCGAATTTCAAACGTTTTGACGGATAGGTAGTTAATATTGTGATGTGCAAGTCGTTGTTGGGGAAAAATCATAACTTTTGATTACCGGACTTTCCTTTTTGTTACCTATACAAGTTATTTATGAACATATTTTTTTCAAGTGAGCGTTCCTAGGGAAAAAGTTAACATAATTTCATAATTAGACTTGTGTACATAATGTACGTAACAACAAAACCGGCCAAGTACGTTTCCAAAATGTTATGGCACTTACGTCCTTTTCTATAGGGAAGGCAGTTTTTCTACAATATCTCGAAAACCTGATGAAAGAATTTAATAAGCACTATAAATAAATGAAACACAAATAAAAAGCATTTATTTCGGACAAAATAATCCATAGATGTTAGTATTACAATAAACTTAAATAACTATGTTAGTACCTAAACTTAAGTGCTGAGAGGTCCAGTGCCTGATTAGGGCGCTGTCCCATCTCTCTGCCACGACAGCCAGGAGACCGTGGCGGCTGGTGCGCACTCTGCGGAGCGTCGCGGCGCAGCGCTTGCGCAGCGTGGCGTGGAATCCAATCCACATGCGCGTCGGCGAACATGCCCGAAGCGCTACAGTATCGCGGCAGCCGCAATAATACCCGGAGGCGTCGTTATATTGTACACGCATGGCATTAATAGCACGCTGCGTGTACCTCGTCCACAGGCTACAGGCGTACAGCGAAGTACAGTACCTACGCTCGAAAGAGTGTTACTTTAACTTGCGCTGTACACCTGCTGAACCTCCGCAC